>LR990302.1:0-2400000 GCA_905147355.2 Apotomis turbidana
TATGTGGACTTCATACGAATATTTAGACAAACACTGCGAATACGCTACGCGAACACGCAACGCCAAGTGGAGTGCCACCATTAGAGGTGAAATTTTCCAAAACGCTGAAATTACTTTTTTTGTATTTCATTAAGTAAACTATCTACAAAGTTTCAAGTTTCTAGTTAAAAAAAAAAAGTTTCTCCCATATAAACATTGCACCCCTTTTTAACCCCCTTAGGGGTAAAATTTTCTAAAACACTGAAAGTACTTTTTGTGTTTTTGAATAAGTAATCATTCTACAAAGTTTCAAGTCTCTAACTCCAAAAAAAAAGTTTACCCCATACAAACTTTGCACCCCTATTTAAACCTCTTAGGGGAGGTATTTCCAAAAATCCCTTCTTATCCCTAGCCCACGTTATAAAAGTAACCTACTGTGCAAAAATCAACTCTCTAACATTGGTAGTTTCGGCTGTGCGTTGATGAGTCAGTCAGGACTTCTTCTTTTATATATATAATAATAATAATATATCACGCAGGGCAGCTTATGGCGAGCTGTTGGGGGGTAGCGACCCCACGTACCTGAGCGCTCCTGGGGGATCCTGACGGGGGGTGATGGGTCGGGGCCTCCGCCTCTGTCTTGCCTTAACCGGCCGGGCAGAGTGGAGTCGTGAGAGTTTCGGCTCGGGGGTGGATGTGGAAACGTAAGGGGTTAGTTGGCTTCGGTTTAAAGCCCAGTATTACACCTCTCCGCCCTTAGCCTTCCGCACCGGTGTTGCCCTTAGGCCACTTTATGTGTCGCTATTTTGTGGGGGCCCATCTAGCGGGAGGCGAGTCATCGTCTACCAGTCCCATTTTTGCTATGAGACACTTTTGCTGGTAGACGCCCGATAGTCTCAACCCATAGCCCAATTAGCCAGTCCTCCATTTCATCCCCATAGCCCAATTTGTATTTAGATTCCATGTCCCCATCAATAGTTCTTGCACCTAGCGGGTGCTGTCTCTGTGTGCGTCCCATGACACGGATAGGGACAGCATCCGCTCGATGTACACCTTGCATTTCATTAAATTGTCAAAAGGGCCTCTACGCGTTGGCTTCGGCTCCGTGCACGCCTCCCAAAGGTCCGGGACACTATTGTCCCGTGAGCGGGTGCGACATACAGGAATAATAATAATAATTCTTTATTATTTTCAGAGTTACACAAAACACGTAATACAACCAAAGATAGGACAAGATTTAGCTTGCCGCCAGCATAAACGCTGTAGACAAATTTTGTCTTGTGATATAAGAGAGAAACCATTACGCTGCTGGAGGCTAGCTTTATAAATTTATGAATTTATGACAATTGAGAAATGTACTACAGTAGTACAGTACATTTCTCAATTGCTTCAAAAAAGTGTATTGTAGGACGAAATAACAGAGGCCCCCAAACTAGGCTATGCCTGTATCTTGGGGTGCCATTGTGTGTAATACTTTGCATCAAACTTATTAAAATATATAACTTTGTATTTATCAGATAGAAATTTGTACTTATACAATTAACCATAATATAGATATAAATATGCTGTCATTGTAGACGTGGTGATAAATGCAGTCGATTTGAGGCCACACTCGCAGATCGCCTGCCATACCATAATTTTTTTGCCAATTTTTTCTGTAAAAATTGACTTTTCAGATTCACTAATAACAGATCGATCTTGAACTGTGTAATACTGCGGTCCCGGCAGTGATTTTTCATCTCTCCTGTTCGGAAAGTGTCATTTTCATGAGTAGATAGCCGGGTGGAAAATAGCTTTTCCATCCCTAGGGTGGAAAGTAATTTTTTTTTAATTGCCACGGAGTCAAAGGCTATTGCCATCTAGATGCACGTCTTGACCAACTCAATTAGGTACAATCTATTCGGCCGTGGTAAGTGGCCATTAAAAAAAAATCTCCAAAGGTTAGATATATTTATTTATATCCAATTATTATTAAATATAAATATGTATGTATTATTATATTTATATTACGTACATATAATTCTGTCCCTCATTTTATTGATAGAATCATACATTTATATAAAAAACAAAATTGAAACCATTGGAAGTGTTTTTTTTTAATATTGGCGGTACGTATATTTTAACTTTTTTTTCTATTAAGAATAATTATAATGAAAGTTTGCAATAGAAAAAGCGGGAACACGAGATTAAATATGAATACCATGTCTTTTATTGATTGTTGGTTAAAAATTACATGGACATTAATTTAACTCACTCATGACATGTGAGTGTAGTATTTTATTTTCCTCGCAGTCGAAATGAAAAGTAGAGTGTTTAACTCGGGTGAAATTACCCATTTCACCCTCGAACTATTGGCGCTCTCACTTCGTTCGAGCGCCAGAAATATCTCGGGTGTAATGGGTAACTTTCTACCCTTGGTTAACAATCTACTATATAATCGAATTTCACATGTCTCATCGTCCATTATGACACAGATTTTCCTTGAAAGAATAGTCATATATTTTTGAAAACTCTTTATTTTACTGAAAACTCTTTATTTTACTGAGCTTTGGTGTTTTTCGTTTTGTTTAGGCTGCCTTTGCTTCTTGTAAGTCTTTAAATTGTATCTCTGCTTTGGACGTTGGACCATACCAATAGATGTACCTAACTTTTTAGCCAAATCCCGAACAGACACCTCCTTGTTGGTTGTGTATGCCTTTACTATATTTTTATCCAAATTGGGGTTTGAAGGACCTGATTTTCGGCCAGATTTCGGTTTCTCAACGAAAGTATGCTCTTGGCAGTACTGTTTAATCGCATTTTGGACTCCACCAACACTTAACGTTTTCGAGTTTAGCTAGCTTCCTGGGAGTGATTCCTTTTATACTACACCATTTGTCCAGAATCGATTTCCGTTTTTCTGGTGAAAGTCCATACAGTTTTAGTTTACAATAACTAACGAGGAAACGAAACAATCCTAGTCAAATCCAACATTTAATTTTTAAAACTATGTTTTAATCGAATGAAACCAATGTCAAGTTGTATTTATACTTAACGATACAGTCTTTATCTTCCATGTACAGACTTTCGAGCCACTTCAGCTTTATTTTATGTATAGATGTATCGTATTTATCCAGGATATTAAGTAGTCCTTCTCCAAGATTACAACTATCTGTTTTCTAAAACTCATCGAAATTCAGCAGTTTAGACATTTATGGTTTCATAATTGTACATTTGAAATAATGAAATAATGAACTTTATTCTGCAAGTAGGCCACAAGGGCACTTTTACATGTTTGAGTCTACCGGCATTTCACAAGAAGAGACCACTGTTGAGAAGAAACGCCGAAAGAAACTCAACAGTAAGTCATTTTTTCAGAAAGCATAAGTACTTAACTATTACAATGATATGAACTTAACTATACGTAGTTTACAAGAAAGGTCGCTTTCTCTGTCCCTATGTCCCTTTGTATGCTTAAATCTTTAAAACTACGCAACGGATTTTGATGCGGTTTTTTTTTAATAGATAGAGTGGTCGAGACTTGTCAATGTCAATCCGTTGACATTTAGCGATATGTCAATGTCATTTTAAGTTGGTTTTGAAGGCCCTTCAGCCAAGAAGATAGCAAACAAAAAAAAACGAGAAAGCCATGATCCAATAAAAAATAAAAGGTTTAGTTTGAAGATCCTTTAACAAGGACTATCGAAAAAAATCACGAAATACTTTCCCTACTCTATTAATAATCCCATGGATCGACTCGAATGGACTTCGTAACAATGCGCAGATCTCAGCGAGTTCTCAACCGATTTTAGAAATTTTTGTTTTAAAATGCACAAATTAAATTTTGCTAGGTCGTGACGAAGAGAAAATTTCAAAAAAAAAAAAAAAAAAACTCCGCTCCAATCTATGGTGCAAGCTTAGCCGGTGGCTGACTCTGCATCGACCTAGTATATAATATATACTAGCTTTTGCTCGCGACTACGTCCGCGTGGAACTTGGAAGTATAGAAGCAACCTCGTACAACTCGATAGATATCCACCTAATCACCTTAATTAATAAAAGGGATTATTAAAAGCGCCTAATTCATATAATTCATATAATTTATAAATAAATAAATTTATAAATTATATGAAAGGTCTTACTTGGAATGAAGTTATAAATGAGTCGAACTTTAACAAATATTAAAAATATTATTACGTTGCTATATGTGAGATCCTATAATTGGCTCTGTATTACTAGTTATGTCACTATTAGCGTAAGTTAAGCTGTTGGTTCTCCATGTATAAATAAAATAAAAAAAAAAAAACAAAGCTTTTTCCATGTTTTATGATGACTTTTGTCTTTTCTATGAGTTGTGCTTCCCTAATATAAAAATTAAAGTAAATTCAAATTATTTCAAGCCGAAGTGGATCACCAAAGGGATAAAGAATTCCTGCAAGCAAAAACGAATCTTAAGATCACATTGCTTTGTTAAAAATAAAGAGATGTTAGAAAGAAAATTGCACTATAAATCTTATAATAAGTTATTAAAAAAATGTATTGCACAATCACAAAGAAATGTTAACTCAAAACGAAAATGTTTATCTAAAAATAAATGCAAAGCTACTTGGGACGTAATTAAAAATAAATATGATATGACGAACCCTTTGGACTCTGTAGACTCTGTGCTAATAGATTCAAAAATAGAGTACAATCCCCAAGACATAGCTGAAGCATTTAATAATTTCTTCATAAACGTGGTGAACGAATCGAAAAATGGCAAGGGTGGACAATTAATCATGGAAGAGGGAAATGTTATCAATTCTTTATTTTTAAGCCCATGCACTGAAAAAGAAATAGAGGCAGTAATAAAATCACTCCGTAATACTAATGCCGTTGGCGTTGATAACGTTTCAAATTATATTATCAAATGTGCTGGAATAGAACTTTCTAAGATATTGACTCATCTCATAAATCAATCCTTTCTGCAAGGTATCTTTCCTGAGAGATTAAAGGAGTCGGTTGTGAAACCCTTGTTCAAAAAAAATGACCGACGTATTTTGAATAATTATCGACCTATAACTCTAGTCCCCGTATTGTCAAAAATTTTCGAAAAAGTAATGAGAGATAGAATTGTTAACTTCACCGGGAAATACAATATTATAGCGAAAGAGCAGAACGGATTTGATGCTTATACTCTGATTCGTAGTGTTACTGAGAACATAGATAAGAAAATCCCTGTAATTGCTATTTTCTTTGATATGACAAAAGCATTCGATCTTGTAGAACATTCGTTACTTTTAAAGAAATGTGAACATTATGGCATCCGTGGTAGTGCATCGAAGTGGATTGAAAGTTATTTGGAAAACCGCACCCAGTGTGTTGAAATTGGTAAGCTTAATTGGAAAACCGCACCCAGTGTGTTGAAATTGGTAAGCTTAATGAATATAACGAATTTACTCAATACAGATCAACGTTTCAAGTCAATGCACGAGGAGTACCTCAAGGAAGTGTTCTAGGGCCACTTCTTTTTGTACTTTATATTAACGATATACCTCATGTGACGAAACACCAAATGGTAATGTTTGCGGATGACTTATCATTAGTTATTCCAGGCAATGATAAGTGCACAACACATGAAACTTTAATAAATGATGCTGTTAAACATATAGGTCAATGGATCGATAGCAATAATTTAAAGTTGAATGTAGAAAATACAAACTGGGTTCAATTTTCTAACTACAGATCCCAGCGTCATGCCCTAAATGTAAATTTTAAAGATCAAATTATAAATACCGTTGATGAAGTTAAGTTCCTGGGCATTACTCTTGACAAGTTCTGTAGCTGGAAGCCACAAATTGATAGTATATGCTCAAAACTAAATCGATTTGTTTTCGCTCTAAAGAGGTTAAGAAGCGTGGCAGGGGAGCCGACCGCCTTGACAGCCTACCATGGTTACGTCGCTTCCCTTCTTCGCTATGGCATTGTAATTTGGGGTAACTCGTCAGATATTCAGCAGGCATTTTTGGTTCAAAAAAGATGTGTCCGTGCGGTATGTGGTGTTGGTCTAATGGTCTCATGTAGACCGTTATTTAAAAGGCTCAATATATTGACTTTAACGGGTATTTTTATATTTGAACATGCTAAATTTGTAAGAGGTAATCCAGAGATGTTTTCCAAACCAGTACAAAATCCAAGTTTACGTAGTAGAGATTTGTTTAAAGTTAAACGCACTGTTACAAAATCAGCATTGCACAGTAAAAATTGCTTTATAATGTCAGAATTTTTTTACAATAATCTTCCTTTAGAATTAAGAACATTGCCTTATAAATTATTTTTATATAAACTTCGATTATGGCTCATAGAAAAATGTTTTTATAATTTGAAAGAATATTTTGACACGTGATTCATAAATTTCACATTGACATATAAATTATATTCCTATATTAATTGAAAATCTGGTAATTGAATTTAATGATTATTATATTATCTTATCAATGAGTAATCTGTTAATGTAAAATTTTAAATTTGCATGCCATTGCTATGGTGAATTGTGTTGTTCTTTTGTAATATTTGTCATCCGCATGTACCATGATTCTAGCAAATAAAAGAACTTTGACTTGACTTTGACTTGACTTTGACTAAGCAAATGTAAGAGCAATTGTGCTTTTGGTCTAATAATTACATTTCCGACAGGGTCATCAATGTCATCATGAATTACTTACTCACTTTTTAATCTTTTTAGGGATCATCTCCTTCCTCGGATCTTAAACTATCTCCATGCCAAATTTACTCAAAATCGATTCAGCGGTTTAAGCGTGAAGAGGTAACAGACAAACAGACACACTTTCGCATTTATAATATTAATATGGATTAAGTTTGCATGTCCTTCGAGCTGTACACACGTTCTTGAATATATATTCGACTTCAGTGTTGGTGTGCTGCATACTGAGAGAAGGTAGAACGAGGGCAGGAGAAGAGCATTGTAAATACATAAATAAAAAATAAATATCGGACAAGCCCCCACAAACCCACCTAGTCCCAAATTAAGCTCTAGTAGACTTGTGTCATAGTACTAGACGACGAGTAATACTTATATATCTATTATAAAACGTTAAATCACCATTTGTTGGTAAACAATTTTTTGTCCGCTCATGTCACTGCTGTTTGGATTTTAACCAAATTGATACAGGGATAACTGGACCCTCAAAGGTGGTTAGTGAATGAATACTTTAAACCCGAATAAAGAAAAAAGTTTTACACGTCCGCAGTTGGTCGAGAACTTTCTACTACTATTATAAAGTTCTAAAATTTTATTGAAAATCGGTTTCTATGGAGAGAGGGAATTACTTAAGGAAACGTCTTGACGCAATGTGGAACACCTTGATGCAGGACTCGCATCCGCCATGCATCGGCTCCAGCCGTACAGCGCTATCTGTTGATTAAAATAAAAACCGGCCAAGAGCATGTCGGGCCACGCTCAGTGTAGGGTTCCGTAGTTGCTCATCCTTCACAATAAACTGCTGTTTTAAGCCCGAGGTTTAAGTTAAGACAGATTTTAAGCTCTATAAAAAGGTCGTAAACGCCCTAGAAACTGTAATCACTTATTACCTTCTGGAAGTCAACTTACGACCTTTTAAAGAAAAAATATGAAATTTGGCGATAACTCAAAAACGGCTTGACCGATTTTGTTCAATATAGTTTTCATTGAAAGTACTTATAAGGCCGCATTAACATGAATTTTTCCATATTTTTTTGACTTGTGGTTCAAAAGTTAGAGGGGGGGGGACACAATTTTTTTTATTTTCGGAGCGAATATTTACAAAACTACTGACTTTATCAAAAAGTAATGTTTGAAAACCCCTATTATTTTCAAGAGACCTATTCAACGACACCCCACACACTAGGGTTGAAACGAAAAAAAAAAATCACCCCCACTTTAGGTGTTCGAGAGGTACCCGAAAAAAAATTTTTTTTTTAGTTTTTATTTTACCGTTTTGTCGGCGTGATACATACACATACTCATACCAAATTTCAGCTTTCTAGTACTAATGATCACGGAGCTAAGCCGCGGACGGACGGACAGACGGACAGACGGACAGACGGACATGGCGAAACTATAAGGGTTCCTAGTTGACTACGGAACCCTAAAAACAATTCATTTAAGTGAATTTGACTCACCTAAAAGCAATAGTACATTGTTGTAGAGGCTGTAAAGTAAGCAATAGATAAACGAGTAAATTTCGAATGCCTTCGATAGTACGAGTTCTTCTATTGCACTTTCAGCCGAGACTAAACATAGTGCTTTTCACGACACGAGAAAATATCTTATAATACCTACGAGTTTTTCATATCGGTCATTAAACTCGGCGCCTTGTTGCAGCCTCATTGTTGTAAAAATCAGGGCTATTATATACATAAAGCTGATCGTGCCCCCAGATTTTCAACCCAGTTATGAAGAAATAACAAAAATATTCAAACTTACCTCACTTTCAACTTAATTTAGACCTTTAAACATTTAGTCTAGGTTACACTCAGGTAAACAACCCTAAGATGCATTATACCTCTTGAGTACTTATATTCTTTGCATTATACACTGAAAGGTTATTGTAACGGAATGCAATATTAACATACGTTCCTAATATTATTTATTTCGTGAGTCAATATGAAAATTATTAAATTAATCACATTACAAAACCAATATATATTTAATATTTACTAAACAATACATTTCGTTTTTTTAAATATGGCCGGCTGTCCCAATGCGCATGCGCGCATCTCACGCAATAAAGCCATGGCTATTCGGCCGAATAAAAAAAATGAACTTAATATTTATATAATTTAAAGTGTTTATTTGTTGAAAACTGTTTATTTGTTGAAAATTGTAGAAATTAGGAAATTGTTTACGCCCCATAACAAATTTTAAAATATAAATGTTCATGATTTTAGAGAGTAAATCCTTTTAAAAAAATCTTATTTAAAAGTAAACCTGAGGAGTATTATTTGACTTAAGAAAATAAACTCCTTTGCGGGTATTTATAAGTTTAAGAAAAAAATACACCTCATAAATGACGCATTCTCATTGGTCAATTTACTTTGACATGCAGCAGACGATTAAGCTTTGATTGGTTAAATTGTCGTTTAAGCCGGTCGAGAAAATTAGTATGAAATATTTTCTAAAAAGTCGTATCTTACTATGAAATTCAAGTGTAGATACGAATTGCTACCGTAAGGTGCAACAATGTTGTCGTGTTGGGAGCTAACATAGATATACAGTTTACAAATGAACATATATAAGCAGGTTTGTGTACTAGATTCAGGTAATCTATAGCCACATTTTCGAGCAGTGTCGTGAAAAATACTATAGTAACCATTATTTGTTCAGCCGAGGGGCGGTCGGCGGTGCCGGCTGCTGGCGGCGGCGGCGGCGGCGGCGCGCGCTCGCCCGCGGAGAAGGATTCCACATCACGTAAGTACTTACTCTTGATATGGACGACGCCATAGTTTTTGTTTAGGGATCCGTATGACCGTATCAAGAAGGTGGGAGAGGAACCTTTTTATTATTTCGGTCCGTCCGCTCATCTGTCGCGCGCTTTTTGTCACACGCTCTCTCATCTTAGAAACGACGCATGCTATTTAAATTCCGAATTGTAGGCAATCTGCGTGTTCTTTCTTATTTCGCATTTTTCGCTTACTTTAAAATCGAATTATGTTTTCACAACACGGCTAGAAATGTGGCAATACATGATCAGTACTTAAAAAGTTCTTATAGTTGCATATTTGAAAACTGTCCAATATGGCCCTACCAAATACGACAACGATGTTCCGTGCTAAGGCAAAAAGTCGTATGTTTATGTTTAAGCCATGTAAAGATATGTATGTGGATTTCATAGTAAGATACGATTTTATACAATATTTTTAAAATAATATTTTTGGTCTGTTTAAACGACAATTGGGCAAATTAGAACTAACTGAGAATGGGCTATTTATGAGATATATTTTTGATAATAAAATTTATATTTATAATATTTATGTAACATAAAGCAAAAATATTTTTCCGTATTTGTCATCTTCGAGTGGAACTAATCATGGAACATTGATAACAACTGACGTCGGTTGATAACAGTGGGTTAATTCAAACATTGAAATCGCCATCGATATAGAAATATACGTGCTTAAAAGGTATTGCATAACACCATCGCATGCAAATATCTCCTGAAATAATTTTATATTTTAACAATAAGCTTTTTTATTCAGATCGATAAATGGAATAATCTTTTATTTCATAAAACAATATTGACAAAACTGATTATATTCTAATACTAAAATCTAAAACTTAACATTCGTAAAAAAAAAAAAATATATAACCTAATAACAAAAAACCGGCCAAGAGCATGTCGGGCCACGCTCAGTGTAGGGTTCCGTAGTTGCTCATCCTTCACAATAAACTGCTGTTTTAAGCCCGAGGTTTAAGTTAAGACAGATTTTAAGCTCTATAAAAAGGTCGTAAACGCCCTAGAAACTGTAATCACTTATTACCTTCTGGAAGTCAACTTACGACCTTTTAAAGAAAAAATATGAAATTTGGCGATAACTCAAAAACGGCTTGACCGATTTTGTTCAATATAGTTTTCATTGAAAGTACTTATAAGGCCGCATTAACATGAATTTTTCCATATTTTTTTGACTTGTGGTTCAAAAGTTAGAGGGGGGGGGACACAATTTTTTTTATTTTCGGAGCGAATATTTACAAAACTACTGACTTTATCAAAAAGTAATGTTTGAAAACCCCTATTATTTTCAAGAGACCTATTCAACGACACCCCACACACTAGGGTTGAAACGAAAAAAAAAAATCACCCCCACTTTAGGTGTTCGAGAGGTACCCGAAAAAAAATTTTTTTTTTAGTTTTTATTTTACCGTTTTGTCGGCGTGATACATACACATACTCATACCAAATTTCAGCTTTCTAGTACTAATGATCACGGAGCTAAGCCGCGGACGGACGGACAGACGGACAGACGGACAGACGGACATGGCGAAACTATAAGGGTTCCTAGTTGACTACGGAACCCTAAAAAGAGAGCTAGGCTAAAAACCGACCCGCGTTCCTCCCGATGCAAAGGTGTCCATCACGCTCGCCGCGTTGCCACGTTGAATTGCGATAGACAACCTTGGCATCAAGAAGGACCCGGAACGAGGCGATCCTTCAGGTCTCGATAGACCTGTTTGTGCCAAGCGCCGCCCCAGCTCCATTAAAAAGGTTTTACCCACCGCACACCAAACTCCGGACGTCTCCACCGCGAGTGGGACGAACAAGTAGTTGGAGAGTCCCGAGTACTTTTGGTGCTTGCGCAGCGCCGCCAGCTCAGCCGCTGCACCTGCTGCCCGGATGGTGCGGGTAACGTGCGAAGCCGCGAAAATACTAACGCATGTAGCGTCCCAGAGCAGGCAGGCTGCCAGGGCACTAAGGTCAGACCATCAGGCCTTTTGCCATCTGATCTGCTAAGGCCTGGTGGTTCCAGAACACATGGAACCCTGGCAGAAACAAGTGCTCTCCTCGTGATGTCGTTAATGGCGTGATGTCGGGGAAACCTCCCTGCACACCGACAACAGCTCAATGCGTGGTGACCGTTTCTCTCCACCATGGTCCCGCAGATGCACACGTGACGTTCGCAAACATCGCAGCCCAGGCGGTGAGCAACGGCTATCCGCATCGAGTCATTGTCGAGTAGGGTACCTAAATGCGGGGAGGGATATGCATGAAGCCACACCCCAGCCTCCGGCCTCGACACGGCGGCCAGCCTAGCCTTGTCCACGCCTACAGAGTGCTCTAATAAGCCATCAAAAACTCGCTTGACCCCTATGTCATCCCAAAGGCGCTAACGGAACAATTCTACAGGTATGGCTACGCCGGGATTAAGAGCCGTTCAGGCTGTCAAAGCATCGGAGGCGTAATAGTAGGGTAGGCCACGATGCTAACTCGGGATCACTCGAGCGTCATAGAGACCTATTGGGTTGCGAAGCTTAGATGATAAAAAGATAAAAATGTCATATAAGATATACCTTTTCATCGGTGGGGGGAGCGGCTACAGAGTTTCAAAAATGTAAAAAAAAACTGTTGCATGGACATACTCGAGCGCGTCAGATATTGATAGCATCCATGTCCTACACATTTTTAAAGATGTACGCATGTTAAACTGATTGTTTCCATGATGGGGTTGGTCGTACTTGAGGGTTGAAAATGAAAAAAAAATTTTTTTCATCGGGCGCGTCAGATTTTCTAAGGGGATGTTAAGTGAACCTAAAAAAAAGCTCTTATATAATAATCTGACGATTTAGATGTGACGCAAACTCGCAGTTATTATTAGAATGTGCAAAAAAAAATCGCTATTTTGAAATACTCAAGCGCGTCAGATTAAGATATATATGGTTCATCTTGATGCCCTAGACGTGCTGTCTCATAATCTGACGATTATCTGGCGGGGTTCGCCTAATCTGACAATAGAAAAAATTAACAGGAACTTGTGACTCAGAGCACTCTCCAGAAACAGGAAAATGTGACTCGGAGCACTCCCCAGAAGCAGGGGCATGTGATTCGGAGCTATTCCCAGAAATTTCCGATGCACTGTCATATTCCATAATACTTTGCCGCTGTTGTAAATACTTAAAGACTCGCGGTATTTTTATTGCTATAAATAATTTATAGCACTGTGCGTGATTTACTTCATTTGATGAAGATTCTCTCGAAAGTTCAAGATTATCGTATGTTGTTCGGGATTTTCGGAGAACCGGTTCGCTCCGACTATATTCTAAAATATTTACACATTTTTGTTCTGTTTCTAATGTAAATACTTCATTTAATGAAGAGACTCTCGAAAGTTCAAGATTATCGTATGTTGTTCGGGATTTTCGGAGAACCGGTTCGCTCCGACTATATTCTAAAATATTTACACATTTTTGTTCTGTTTCTAATGTAAATTTAATTGTTTTTTGTAAAGTAGTTTTACCACAAAATACACACTTTATATTAATATCACTCATAGTACAGCTTGCGGGAATCTTTTAGAGCATAATCTTGACTGTGCAGTAGCTGATTTACGTACAAATGTACATGCGCAAATCCGCCATTTTTGTTCTAAAAGTTGCCGGCAACTATAAATATTTAATAACTTTAGTGTTCTAAACAACATGATCAGCTGTCATGGCGTCATGGCAACAGAAACCAGAGTGGAATACAGGCATCACGTAACTGAACGCATTAAACTTTACGATGAATTTTTGTTACTTCGGCTAGTGGAAATCGTCAGATTATATATTGTCCGTTATCATAGATTCATACCCTTTTAAATAAAAAAAAAATTAGCCACGCTCGAGAATGTCGAGATGAAGTTTTTTTTTTACAACTTTGTAGCCCTCCGCCTTCTTTACGTCACCTTTAAATTGTCAGATTAGAAGAATATACACGTTTTAGCATGTAACTAACTCACCCTACCTTAATCTGACGCGCTCGAGAATTTCAGACGAACAATTTTTTTTTACTAATCTGATCTTTTATCCTTGACGGGCGGCCATACATATGAGGCTCATATTTGGTGGAAGTACTTAACTTGGTACAAGGTATCCCCCTATATATTAATCTGCCGCGCTTTAGGTACTCCCGATATCCCCTCTTCGGCTCTCCTACTATAAGGTATGATAGCCTTGGCACCATCTAAGGATAAAATTTGAGTGACAAGGTCCACAACCCCACACGCCGAAGCCAAGAAGGCCGGGAGGCTCACATCTCACGCGCGTAGCACGCCCAAACCACCAGTTCGAATCGGCAGAGAAGCCTGGTCCCATTGACCTTGGTTAAGGGAGACGTCGTTCAGCACCTTTTCCAAATACTCCTTCAACACGTAGTCGAAGGAGTCTGTCTGGACAGGGTGCAGCCAGGCTGGCACGGTGCGCAAGAAATATGTCAGATTAGGAACGGCAAAGCAAACTCGCAACATAACGAAGGCTACGTGAGCCGAAAGTTCATTCAACCTCTGCGCAGCCATCAGGAGAGGCCGGTCGAAGGCTTCAGGAATGGCTTCTGGGAATATTAGGGACCCCAGGAGGTTGAAGGATCTCGCCGACAACACTTTCAGTCCGGGGAGCAGAACACTGAATAAAGGGAAGGAATTGTGTGAGTCGGTACTGCAGGGGAAAAATTCGCATTTGCTGAAATTAATATCTAGACCTAGAGCTTTTAACCCATTCACCGCCACAGTCGGTCACAGCCGTCAACGGAAAGTCGTGCCCAGGACGCCACGACGGCCACAGCCGTCGTAAAATTGGAGAGCAAAATTACATGTTAATACAAAAAATATGGACTTTTATTATTGGTTGAAGTTAAGCCTACCCAATACGTACTCTAAAACCGAATCTATGAACACAATACAATATATAAAACTCGAATAAATCAACTTTGATTCCTTCTATGATTTTATACAGCAACTGCTACTGTTACCAACGCCCAAGACGGCGCGAGCCGTCGCATAGGGATGTGGCCGCCAACGATATTTCATAACTTTGTTTAAGTAAAAATAGTTTTTATGGGACCACTTTATTTATTTAAAGTCTGGCCAGAAATATATGAGGATTGTCAAGGGGGCGCTATTTATAAGATTTATATGGCAACAATTTTGCAACCAATCGCAACCGCACTATAATGACATTAGTTTAAATACCTCAGTTCCTATGATAACCTCGTAAAATCATTTAATGGAATATACTGTTTCCCGACTGTTTTTCTTGTAGTAAACAAGCATACACATTATTTAATAATATTACGTTCACGACTGTGAATGGTTTTAGGCATTTTCTTTGGATATTTTTAAATATTTGTCTCTTAAAGAAACCACCACAAATGACATTGACATTGTTGACAAACCATCAAAAATCATTGCCAGTGTAAGAAATTAGTTCCAGTGAAATTCCGCAATATGGCGCATCCTCATATTTCTGGTCAGGCTTTAATTTTATAGATATACTCCCTTTAAATAAAAACGGGCACATATAATTTTCACGACTATTTTATACCTACATACACTTATATTGAAATTGATTCCAGTTTGAACATAAGGATCAGGGAAGTTAAATAGCTTGTACAAATTTAACCTTTATTAAACATTACGCAATAAAAAGTATTCTATACAGATTAAATCTTATCTTATTACAGTTTGAGTTATTACTATCCTACCTAAAAGTATCGATAAGAGAAATAACGCATCTTCCCAACTTTAGAATTAAAACAATTACCAATGCCTCTGACGCCCGTGTCGGCTGGAGACGTCCACGCGTGACGTCATCCCCTCATTAGTCAAACGGATAGTGTTGTAACTTGGTCACTGAGTATTCTGATATTATCACACTTTAAAGTCGATTTATTAAGTGAATTTCAAGATCAATTATGTTATTAATAATGATTTATTATGTAAATTTAAGTACTTTTTTATTCAATAATATTATACTGAGTCTGAGGTGCACTTTTACGTAAAAATAATCGGACATCGATATCTCTTTTGGAATCCCTATATTGTCTTGTCCAAACTTTTACGTGGCGTGTGAGTGGCAGTGCTTTGCTTTGCTTCAAAGCGGGGAAAAGGTTAAACGTGGCAGGAGCATGAGCAAGTCTTGTTCCACTTCTTCAGGTTTACCACCTAGGGTACCGTCATCTAGGTACCAGATATTCAATGGCGATTTAACCTCTGAAATTACCTTTTGTATGGCCAGACAGAAAACTAAAGGGCCTAGCGGATCCCCCTGCCGTGCACCAACTTGGGAAAGAACAAGAGAACCATTGTAGAAAGAAAGATTAGAAGCGGAAGAATATACTTAAAAGGAAGGGGTAGAGTGATGGCACTTTATCCTTCACTTCGGACAGTAAAACATCACGCTCCACTGAGTTAAATGGGTTTTTTAAATCAATTTTAATTCAAACGGATTCTGAGTTTTTGGTATCTACCGAAAAAGCCCGGGCAGCGTGAATTGCAGCCTCGCAGCCCAACCTTGTGCCAAACCCTAATTGGTAAAGTTGCAGATAAGCTGCCATTTCTTCCCTCACTGCATGGCATCCGAGCTTTGCCGTTAAGCGGCGAAAAGCGCTGCCTATGGCAATGGGTCTAATACCACCGTCTTTTTTTGACAGCGCACGTAAGGAAGCACCATAAATATAGGGGCAAACATCAGGATTTAATTGACCACTGAGCAAAAAATTACAAAGGTTGGCCAGATGTTCCAGGAGCCGAAAACCGGTGTCTCCCGCAGATGCAGACGTTAGCTCCTTAAGATGAACAGGGCGAATACCAACCAAGCCGGCGGCCGAACTTATTATTGAAAGAGCTGAGTGCCTGCACCACGGTAACTTGTATGTAATCTGTGACCACGTCCTTCGGCTTAACAGTTAAGGCAGAATATCTATACAATTAATAAACCCTTATGTATACATACAATTATGTACCTAATTTGTTATTATAAGTATTTTATTGAATTATTTTGTTTTTCTTTCGTGTCGAGGTTCCGCAAATATTTTAATTATTTTAAAACCGTTTAGCTGTACAAGTATAGACATTTTGAGGAAAATACGGATTTATTTAATTTATATAAACTGACATTTCAGAACATTGACAATTTGGCTTTGGTACCATCAATTCGTTTTAGGTACAATATACGTGGGGTCATTTGTGAGCTCTATTGTAAGAATAAAATTGAACTTTATGTTGCCGATTCATGACAACTCTATTCATGAAACTCTGTTATATTTATGTATGTATGTATGTATGTATGTTAACACTTTATTGTACATAAAAACAAGAAAAACACATTACAAAAGAATAAGCATGTACAAAGGCGAACTTATCTGTTGTCTGTGGAATTGTTTCAAATTATAAACTACTTAAAAGAGTTAAAAGTGATTTTCAGTTTTATTTCATCAAATACATTTAAAAACGATCTACTCAGTCAACCTTTGACAACGGTATCTGTAAAGCTACAAATAATTAATATAATCCGTTTAAATTGTTTTATTTAAACGATCTACTGTAGAAATCCAGTGCATATTTTAATAGTAGTTCAGTATAACCTCAAATTTCGGCGCGCGGCTCTCGCGTAACGGTCTTTAGGGATTATAGAGTTGTGTGATGTGTCACTTCAACAACAGTCGTTAGCAAAAATGACACGAAAGCAAAATCTAAATTAATTTTGCTGGTTCATCCCATCAATTATGTAATTATACAGGAAGATTTAACAGCCAAAGAAGTATGGGATAGTCTCGCCAAAGCTTTTGATGACAAAGAATTCACACGCCGAGTTAGTTTGTTGAGAGATCTGATAAGTGATAACCAACACGTAAGACAGTTGTCAGGACATTGACGATTATGTCAACAAAATAATGTCTACAGCTCACAAGTTGAGAAACATGGGTTTTAACGTGAATGTGAATTGTTGGGAACCTTGTTGCTGGTCGGTTTACTGAGGTCTATCAACCAATGAGTATGGCTCTCGAGAACTCCGGAGTGACAATCACAGCTGATTCTGTGAAGACTAAGCTCCATCAGGATGTGAGGAACTCTGAGTCGACTGCGCTATTTATTTATTTTATTTATTTATTTTATAATAATTACATATCTGCAACTTACAGCTAATTGCCAAGGCGTTACAGATCTTAACTTAAAATTAACAACAAGCATTATATATATCCTTATAAGTTAATAGTTACAAATTAAAAACAAAAACAAGAAAAAAAAGAAAGAAAACAGTAACTAAACTTTAGTGCACAGCAAAACAATTTATAAAAGAAAAAATACAAATACAAACATTGAATTTACCGCCGTTCGAGATATTTCCTGCACTCCACCAGTAGATTCGAAAAGCTCGCAGCAAATATGTCGCAGTGCGGGGCCACGTCGAGTACAGAGTTGATGATGGAGAGCGCGCTCGAGATCGGCGCATGCTTCAGTAGCGCAGTGCGTGCGCTCGGCACCGCCAGCAGGGGAGTGCGCCGCAATCGTGATCGCGCGCTAGGCGCATATAGCCGAACTACCTTCTCAACCAACCCCGTGCAATCAACCTTACCATTAATGATGCCCAACGCAAATTTGGCCACTGCCAGGTATCGCCTCACTTCCAAAGATTCATATCCTAGTACCCCCAAAAGAAACAATGTTGGATAGAGATATGGGTATATAGTAGGTATATTCCTTTTTATATAGACACCTTAAGAACTTCTTTTGGACCTTTTCGAGCATTAAGGTATATTTAGCTTCGTGGGGATTCCAGACCGATGCATTTGCTTCGAGCACGCTCCTCACTAAGGCCGCGTAGAGAATTCGAAAAGCATTCGTCGTGAGGTTTTGCGAATTCCTTATCACGAACCCTAACTTTTGCGCTGATTTCTTGGCCATTTTAATAATATGGTCTCTGAAGGTGAGTTGGGGGTCGAAGTACACGCCAAGGTCACGAACTTGTGTCACTTTATCTATTGCCGTACTGTCCAGACTATATTGGTGATTGTACGGATGCCTCGATCGGGTGAAGCTCATCGTTTCACACTTTTTAATATTAAAATATAGCCTATTCAGCATACTCCAATCATAAAGTGTGTTGATGTCGGCCTGTAAAGCCATGCAATCGTCAATATTATTAATTACTTTGACTAGTTTTACGTCATCAGCAAACATCAATACTTTTGAATGTTGAACTAGCTCCGGCAGGTCATTTATTAAAATATTAAAAAGTAGAGGCCCTAAATTTGATCCCTGACTTATTCCCGAGAGAGTGCAATATGGTTCCGAATAATATGGACCATATTTTACAAATTGTTTTCTCTCAGCTAAGTAGCTCGAGAATACAGTAAGCAACCCTGGTACAAAACCCATACCGCTCAGCTTTCTTAGAAGGATATCATTGTCCACTCTGTCAAACGCTTTTTGGAAATCCAAGTAGACTACGTCGACCTGTTTCTTATTGTCCAATTCTTTTGTTATTAAGGTAACAAGTTCCACGAGATTAGTGGTCACTGATCGTTTTGGCAGGAAAGCGTGTGCGGGGGTGATGTATGGCAAGCACTGAGGCAAAATGCGATCATGCAGTGACATTTCAAAGACCTTAGCCAATGAGCACAGAATCGCTACTGGACGATAATTTTCTGCTTGAAGTTTTGACCCTGTTTTTGGAATTGGAGTCACTCTAGACAGTTTCCAAATCGTTGGATATACACCTGCTGATAATATTAAATTAAATATGTACGCTATAGGTTCTAGTAAATACTCTATGCATCCTTTAATGACGTATGGCGGAATAGCTATATGTTAGTAACAGACCGTCGGGCCCATATAATATCAAGAAATTGATAAGTTTATGTCTTCATGATAATATATATAAACTTAATGTACCTTATTACCATATGGGCTAGACAGTCCGTTGGACTTATTTACGGTACTCTATGAAACGGCCAAGCCATACTTTTGAAACCAAGGTGTAGAGTTAGTGTGAAGGGTGACGACGCGTTTGGCTCGGTTCGTAGACTGCCTACTAGCCGGCGGTCCCGGGTTCGAATCCCGGCCGGGGCAAATATTTGTGTGGTGAACTCGAATATTTGTGCTTGGGTCATGGTTGTTCTATGTATTTAAGTATATATTTATCTATATATATGTATGTATATCGTCGTCTAGTACCCATAACACAAGCCTTCTTAAGCTTAATTTGGGACTAGATCGATTTGTGTGATAGAGGTTGTCCGATATCTCGATCGATCCGGCTTCGGGGTTGAAGCCAGTTGACACCATACTTTTTAAATCAAGGTGGTAGTGTTGGTAAAGTCAGGGCTTAGGGGCTTGGCTTTTCCTGGGATCTGATATTTTTTTACAGTGAAAGCCATGAGCATGTGAGTCTTGGCCGCCAATTTTCCATGAAATGATTTTGGTGGGAATTTCTTTTTGTAAGGTGCCCTAGTTTAGTTTAGGCGATATTGTCCGGCCCTACGGCCGAATTGAGGGGGTGAGGTGCGCAGCAAGACGCGGAGCGCCGCCCGCGCGCCCCGACCCCGCTCGCCGAGTTCGCTAACGCGAAATTGCGATGGCAATGTACACTGTAGACGGGTGTCACAATACAGTGATATCAGTCGGCAGTTTTTTAAGTGGCCGGTGCAAAGCGGGTTATAATTTATGTTCAAAGTGAAATGCGAATTCTTGCTATACATTATCTGCTAAATATTATTTTTCGTTTTAACTAAATGTTTGTTTTAACTTAATTTATTTTTTATAGTTTTTACTTGCGACTGTGGTCTGTGGAGGAATTACGGAATAAGTATCCCACCAAAAACATAACATGTAAAAAATTGCAAGTCTCGCATCGCAACCTTCTACCGCTAAAAGTTGTGAGATTACAATATAAAACCAAGTTGGTTAATTTATTCAGTCCCTATCTGTGACCCCCCGCCTATATGACAACTTTGACATACATTTTCACCGGGTTACATAACTAAAAACATATTACCATGACCGTTGTAGTGTTTGCATTAATATTACACATCTTTATCTTTATAATAAATGTAATGACTTGGCCATCGTACAGCAACATACAGTGCGACACAAAAGAGTAGAAAATAAATGAGGGCGCCACTTCCTTCGCAACTGTAACATTTTTGACGTAAAGTGCTTGAATATGGTAACAATTTTGTATGAAAAATTGTAGTTCCTTTATCATCCGTTTTCTACTCTTTTGTGTCGCACTGTAAGTACATAGGAACACGAGTAAATCTCCTTTTAAAGTGATTATTATATTTTTAGCTTTATCTAATAGTTTACAATTTAGATAGTTTGGCCATTTCGTTCGGTGTTGAGCTCTGCTCCTCCCGTTTTTACTATCTCATCTTCCTCTATTATCTTCTGTCGTCCACTTTTGCCCGTGTGGCCAGGTCCATCTTTTATCTTAGTAAGGACGGCCAAGATGAAACAATGAGTAGGAATTTACGCATATAAAATAAGCGTGACATTTAAAGTGTTAATGATATTTGGTAGATGTTTTCATTATATCTAGAGTATATTACCGTGTGCGATTGCCAAGTCCTTACATTTTATTATAAAGATAAAAATGTTTAATACATTACATTATTAATGCGGGCACTAAAACGGTTATGGCAATATGTTTTTAGTTATGTAATTCTGTGAAAATGTATGTCAATGTTGTAATATAGGCCGGGGGTCACTTAATAAATAAATTAACCGACTTGGTGTTATATTGTATCACAATTTTTTGCGGTAGATGGTTGCGAGACTTGCATGCATGTTATGTTTTTGATGGGATCTCATTTTTTTTTAAGTGGTCCTCCTTTTTTTGACAAGCCAAGACGGTAAATACTTCTTATTCTATTATACTCTGCAGTTGCGGAGTCGACGTGAACTAGATGTAAACCACACAGACTTGTCACTTCCTCTTATGATCCATAATGATCTCTCTCAAAATCCGTCATGATCCATATTGATCACTCTCATGATCCATAACGATCTCATGGTAAATAATGACTTAGCGGAGGCACTGTCGTGCCCCTAGATCCTTCTCATGATCCCTCTTATCTTAGCATCCATAATGATGTCTCTTGATTCCTCTCATGATCACTCTCATGATCCATAATGACCCATCATCACAAGGATTGTCATCACAATCATCGTCATTATTCATCATCAGTCATCACCATGACCATTACCATCTGAATCAACACCGCCATCGTCATGACCATCATTATCATCAGAATCATCAACAACAACACAATCATCAACAACACCACCACTATCATCATCATAAGCATGACCCACAACACCACCATCATCATTATTATCACCAACAGCATCATTATTTGACGAGTCATCATTATTGTTCTACCTATGCCTGTGCACACGACCATTTCAAAATTATCTACGCAGAAAAAACGATTCCAACTCACTGCCCCTGCGGGGTGAGGTAACTCAATTCGGCACGGGGGTGTGCGTGTCCATTCTGTATGTATAAATTCTGTGCCTGAGGTTTTACTATCTAAACCGAAGGTTATATGAACCGCAAAATCAACTTTGTAATCGAGTATTTTTTATAGGGTTCATAAGGAAATACAAATTTTCCTATGCAGGTCGCATAACTGTACACTAAACAGTAATAGAGTTCAAAATTTCAAGCTAGTGTGTCTGCTGGAAATAACTAAGAATTCGTATGATCGTGTGTAAATGAGTCAGTGAATTAGTGAGTGACAAAATTAAGGAACTTTGACTCGCAATAATTCTTAACTTACTAGTTCAAATTGAATGTAACTTGGAATATGCCTAGGTTATACTATGCCCACCTAGTTACTGAAAATTCAGGCTTCTAGCTTTGTTCACGACGAAATACAGGGGGTTTGAAAATGGTCTGAATGGCTTCGAAAAAAGGAAAAGGATGTTGCGGTGTGCCGGTAAGCGCGTTTTCTCGAGTTGGAGGGGGCAATGGCGTGCCTCTAGATACAATTAATAAAATTATTTGTTTTTTTAGATACTTTTAAATGAGAAATAATCTCAAAGGTGCTATCATACATAAACAGAATGCGCTAAACACATTTCCCTCCTTTGCGTCGCGCTGTCGGGTAAAAATATACTACATACCTTACCTAGGAGTCGATTGTTGCTAAAGGCCTTAAGAAAGAACAAGTACTGAGGACCATTTGTAAAGTACAGTTTTTTTTAGTTGCCTATATCTAGGTTACATAACATACATAATCATGCCTTTTCCCCAGGCAGGGACTTAAAGTACTGATATATGTTAACTGTGTACTAAATCCATGTTCCAAGTTTGACAAGAGACATAAGTCAGAATACGCAAAAAAACTTAATTCAGATGAAAAATATTTGTGGTAATAAGTTCGTAAGTCAATTTGACACTTAATGCTTTGAGCAATGAGTTATTTTGTAGGAAGTAATTATGTTGTTTTAAATTATGAATAAAGCGTTATTAGCATATACTTGAACATGTCAACCGTGCCACTTTTTGACATTTTATGTTCGGTTCTGTTAATTTATTATAAATAAAACATTAACTTACTTTTTGGCATTCCTTGCTCGAGCATTGTCTTTTTTTATTCGTTTTATAATATGAAAAGCTTTTCGTTTACGTTGTGCTGCTTTATTTCTCATTTTTTTGGAAGAATAATTCGTAAATTCGATCACGTGGTCGCGCGGAACAAATTGACACAGGTCCATCCCCTTCAAGCGCCGAAGCGCGACTGAAATGGCACTGCGAGCTATCGTCCTCATAGTTTTAGTAGATATTTCGTTCTAGTGATTAAATAAATAATTGTATTCAGAAAATCCCATCCACTTCAACTAGATATTGTTAGTATCTATACATTTACGCAAAAAACGGGTAAAAAAGGTTCGTATTTTAGCTATTCTATAGAAAAGATATTACGAATAGAGGTAACTTTGGGATCGTTTTCTATCGACCGAAATTTTTCCAATCATGTTGCTGAACACGATTTCATATTCAGAAGATCCTTAAGTATGATATATATGTTTTTCATAATCTTCAAACACTGATTACGACGAGTCTGAAAATGAGTGCGTTCGGCGTCTACTGGGAAAAGCCCGCCTTAATTGCATTTTGGTAGGTACGAGGGGCGTTCAATAAAAAGTGAGAATGAGATGCAAACTCTTTCAATATTAGGAAATTAAATACTGGCCGGTAAAGTTAATCTATCTAGCTGATTGCTATGAAAAAAAAAACTCAACTGCTTTTTGTTTAAAAAAAAATACGGCCATTTCTTTGCAATGCTATTGAGTACGTTAGCGAAAATGGAGAAAATTGAACTTCGCGCCGTTATCAAATACTTGTGTTTGAATTTTTTTTCTACGGACCAAGTCAATTTAGATTTGCGGGATACTTTAGGGTCTAATGCTCCTCCGTATTCGACAGTCGCACGTTGGTGCGCCGAATTTAGACGTGGAAGAACATCGACCAGGGACGACCCCGCTCCGGACGCCCTACTACAGCAGTAACTGAAGAAATTGTGAAAAAAGTCGAAAACTTAGTTTTGGCGGATCGCCGTGTCACGGTTCGTTTTATTGCTGAAAATAAAGATAAAGATATAAAGATTTCAACGGGGAGCGTGCATAATATTTTACATGAACGCTTGGGTATGAAAAAGGTATCTGCGCGTTGGGTACCAAGAATGCTTACTGACACGCAAAAACAAACTAGAGTTGAGATTTGTCAAGAAGCTAGAAGCTTTGGACCTGATACAGCAAGACCGGGAACTTTTTCTGGCGCGATTTATAACAATGGACGAGACATGGCTCCACCATTACAACCCTGAAACGAAACTGCAGTCTATGACATGGAAAAGGCCATCATCTCCAACTCCGAAGAAATTCAAGGTGGGCCCATCTACCGGTAAGGTCATGGGCTCTGTCTTTTGGGATGATAAAGGGGTAGTAATGATTGAGTATCTCGAGCATGGAGCCACTATTACGGGCAATTTATATGCTAAACAAATAGCAACATTGCGCAATGAGATCCGCTAAAAACGGCGAGGTAAACTCTCGAAAGTTGTGCTCTTCCACCAGGACAATGCCCCGGCACACAAGTCCGCCGTTGCAATGGCTGCAATTCGTAATGCTTAGTTCGATATCCTTGAGCATCCTCCGTATTCACCGGATCTCGCCCCCAGTGATTTCTACCTATTTCCGAGATTGAAAGAATACCTGAGAGGCCAGAAATTTGAAGACGACGACGCGGTAGTCGCTGCAGTACAAGATTTTTTAAGTACTCAAGATGAGACCTTTTTTAAAAATGGAATTTTAAGTTTAGAAAAAAGATATACTAAGTGTATTATGCTAAAAGGTACCTACGTCGAAAAATAAAATGACATTTAATAAAAGTTGTTTATAACATACTCATTCTCACTTTTTATTGAACGCCCCTCATATATAACAGTGACCGGAAAATACATTAATATATTTTTCTACTCCAGTACTTTTTTCTGTCATTTATATAGTTACTAACTCTAATATAAAGACATAAATTATGAAAGTCTGTAAAAGTCTATACTCTACTGCTCAAAAACACACTGCTAACCGATGTTATAATGTCGCCAAAAAACCATCACTTAGTACCTCAGATTACATGATGAACAGCTGCATTCACACAATTTGCAAATTAAAAAAAAAACTTTTGTACTAAGGCATTGGTGCCTCCTCCTCCTCCTCCTCCTAGCCTTTGTCCCATTTTTTGAGAATGAATTCTCATTCGGGGTCGGCTACCTAAATCCCAAGATGTGGCGTAGGCACTAGTTTTACGAAAGCGACTGCCATCTGACCTTCCAACCCAGAGGGGAAACTAGGCCTTATTGGGCTTAGGTGGTTTCCTCACGATGTTTTCCTTCACCGAAAAGCGAGTGGTAAATATCAAATGACATTCCGTACATAAGTTCCGAAAAACTCATTGGTACGGGCCGGGTTCGAACCCGCGACCTCCGGATTGAAAGTCGCATGCCCTAACCACTAGGCTACCACCGCTTCGTACTAAGGCATTGGTGCCATTTTAAAAAAAAAGTTTTATCTTCAGTGCATGGATGTTTAGTATAGTGAACGTATACCTTTATGTATAAGTTTAATTTTTTTGACAGATGTTTAGTATGGTGATCGTATACCTTTATGTATAAGTTAATATTTTTTTGACAGATGGATGTCAATAAAAAAAAAGTTTATCAGAGACAATTTTTCTTTTTAATTTTGTTGATTCCGAGCGGGAACATGTAATTATTTTCTTTGTTGTTTATTTGCATTTTATTTATGAAATGTCGAGTCGTAGAAAAAGTATTGTATGCAACGTTGTATAAGTAGGTCAAAAAACGCTCGTGGCATCTTTCTTACGATGTTCGCTGCGCTCACATCGTAACCCATGCCACTCGCGTTTTTTGCCCCCTCTTATACAACGGTTGCATAAAATACTAGTTTATATGCGTTCACTGGTATATAAAGAAATATTTAAAATACGAAGTCAAAGTGTAGAACTGTAGATATGAAAGTAGTAATAATTGCGTATTAAAGAAATATTTACGTTTAGCCCCATATACAGGGTGATCAATCCAAATGAAGAAAAGGAAAGTAAGGAAGTGGATGTAGGGAGAAAAGGAAAACTATAAGAGATAGGGAAATCTGTTCTTAGGAACCATGGCTTCGATTATAGATTTACTAGCTTTTGCCCGCGACTTCGTACGCGTAGAACTCGTTAATTGATATTGACAATAAAAAAAAAGAAACAATTAGACTTTCAACCCTTTCAGGTATTCAATACTCGAATGGAATCTAGTTAGTAGTTTAGTTCTGGGCTATTGGGTGAAAGCCATGGACAAAATGCAAAACATCCTTTTTTTAATATTTTTGGAGTTGCAAGGCTAAGTCCCATTCGATTCAATAAGTTATCCGAGGCTAAGTCCTATTCGATTCCATAAGCTATGCTCAGAAATGGCTCGAGATGGTGACGGTCCATAATCAACTGACGAAGAAGGTATGGTTCTATTCACCAAAGAATTTTTTCACATTATGAAATTGGGACAAAATAATTATTAGGTAGCTACTATTATTTTTCTAACTTGGTTTTTACAACTTAGTTTATTGAAGTATAGTTCAATAAATTATCCTAAATTATTTATTTAGGTCAGTAAAAACATGTAATTTTTTTGATTTGGAGACATGAGCAAGCTACATACTGTTCATGAGAAAAACATTTCGTGCCCAAATGTATTCCTGCTACTTTTCATGTTCGCCCCTTTGATTTATTAATAGTCATAGAAAATGTTAAAAACTTTTAATGGAAACTGTAGACGTTTAAAATTAAATGGTAAATTATTCGGTATAATTGGAACACGTGGTATAAGTACACTTTGTCCCTTGGCTTCTACCGTTAAAATCGTGCCCTTCACAATGTATTTCCCTAATTAGGTGATTCTCAATCTAGCGCCGTTGCCAAATTTGGGTGCGTCTAAGTTGCGCATTAACAAAACTGGTACTTTTTTTGTTGATTTTGAAAACAATATCATTTTTCCTTTGGTACCGTTTGGTAGCCAAGTTTTGTAACTGGCTACAGAATGGGAATCCGAAATTCCCAGTTTGTAGCCGGTTACGTAATGGGCCTGCGTAGTGCCGTTTGGTAGCCAAGTTTTGTAACTGGCTACAGAATGGGAATCCGAAATTCCCTGTTTGTAGCCGGTTACGTAATGGACCTGCGTAGTGCCGTTTGGTAGCCAAGTTTTGTAACTGGCTACAGAATGGGAATCCGAAATTCCCAGTTTGTAGCCGGTTACGTAATGGGCCTGCGTTATGCCGTTTGGTAGCCAAATTTTGTAACTGGCTACAGAATGGGAATCCGAAATTCCCTGTTTGTAGCCGGTTACGTAATGGGCCTGCGTAGTGCCGTTGGGCACACATACCATGTGTGTCGCTTAACTTCAAACTCTGATAAGTCCACTCTTAACTACTTGTGATATTATTGAAAAAAAAAATGTCAATGACGTTAATTCGGTGATTTGAAAGGTTGTATTTTGGTTTGTAACCGCGGTTACGAATCGGTAATAGAAAATTCCCGTTTTGAAGCCAGTTACAATACGGGATTTTTTTTCCCGTATCGAAGCTGGTTTGTAACCGCGGTTACGAATCGGTGATAGAAAATTCCCGTTTTGAAGCCAGTTACAATACGGGATTTTTTTTCCCGTTTTGAAGCTGGTTTGTAACCGCGGTTACGAATCGGTAATAGAAAATTCCCGTTTTGAAGCCAGTTACAATACGGGATTTTTTTTCCCGTTTTGAAGCTGGTTTGTAACCGCGGTTACGAATCGGTAATGGAAAAGTCCCTTTTTGAAGCCAGTTACCGAATGGGATTTTTTTCCCGTTTCGAAGCTGGTTACCAACTTTCAGTTACCAAACGGTACCAAAGGTCATTTTTGATGCCAATATGGTTCTTTCACATAGCCAGTTTTCGTCATGAATATAAGTGTGCCTATAAACCGACCATGAAAAAATGCTCGGTCGGTGATAGAGCCAAAAAATTGCACTTTTTCTATTTCCTCTTATAAGTATCATAATAAGGTTATCCTTCTCCATCAAAGCGTGTCAGGCCCTTGACTTAAGCACGTCGATTATGTAGCATAATAATTGATTGACAATTCGGGTCTTGTCGAGTATCCGAGTCTAAGATCCGAAAAATACAAAAACTTTATGCACTAATACTGTACTCAGCGATAAATATTGCACATCGGTCTTTAGCCCTTAATTTGGCAAAAGATGACGAAGGTCGCTGGTTCAAGCCTCGTGTGTGGTAAAATTGAGCAAAATATTCTGGTTCGAAAATAATATATGGAAAAAGATGGTCAAAGAATTTGTTCACCCTACCATACACGCCAAATTATGGGTTAGAAAGAGGCAATTCAGCAATTGGCTGTTTATTTACGACGATTTCCGAACACTGGCGACCTTCCATCAATCATTGTTTAAAATTAAGATGAATGAAATGGGAATGAACGTAAATACTTTCTCGTTTATAATATTATTAGGATTATTTATATATGTTAAGTATCGTATCTTTGCATACTGAGTTATTTACTACTTTATTTATACTCAGTTACCAAGCGGAGGTACATAATCAAAGCTCGTAGGCACTATTTTCAGATGATGTGCGTATCGGAACGTGATACCTACCTGAAGGGCTACTCCGATGTTCGAAATTTTACTTTCGTATAGTGCTATTCCATTCACTCAAATATACCTTGACAGGAGATCGAGAGGGATGGCACTATTCGACAGTCAAATTTTGAACATTGGAGTAGCCCTTCTGCAATCACTGGTTTGACATGTCTTGCCAGATGGGTGTGTGACGTTTGTCAAATCAAATGTGATTGATTCAAATTTGTAAAATTTTATGTATTTGATTCTTGAAATTACGCGATTAATCGAATTTTGCGGATACATGTTCCCATATCAGAATTTATTGTTTTTTTACAAAGAATAGTTTGGTATGCGTTTGGTGGTCTATCGTAGGTAGATTAGTTTACGTCAAAACGATGACATGTAGGGAGTTGTTGCAACTACAATGATTTGCTCTCCATACAAAGTTTAATCCCGTTTTTCACGGGAACACTACATTTATTCGGGATGAAAAGTATCCTATGTCCTTCCCCGGGACTGAAACTATCTATATATAAAATTTCATATAAATCGGTTCAGCGGTTTAAGCGTGAAGAGGTAACAGACAGACAGACAGACAGACAGACACACTTTCGCATTTATAATATTAGTATGGATTAAAAACAGCATTCAAATTTTCGTTTATCTCATGCATGCTCATGAATCGAACCCGGTTAAAATTTGAGAGGAGAAAAGAAAATGAAGATATCAATCGATCCTATTTTTTATTGGCAACAAATGTCTGTATAAGAGTACATACATTTAGAGTGCTCTAAGAGTCCGAAATTGCTGGTCACTCATTGAACACTGCATCTATCTATTTACGTAGATGATATTCATTTACATCTCTTGCAAACATTCTGAAATTGAAGACGCTATACATAAACTTATCTATGATCCGTCCAACATAATTATCTATTTAACATTTATTCCACAAAAGAAAGAACTTACCGTACAAAAGGCGGACTTACTATATTTGATCCTGCACCGACTACATATTTCTGTTTAACCCAGTGGTTGATTGGTAGAGAATGCCTAAAGGCATTAAGTCCGCCATTTGTAATTTTTGTATTGCGCAATAAAGTTTAAATAAATAAATAAAATACCAGTCAACCATTGGGCTAAGCAGATAATTTGTCGGCGGTGCAACTAACTTAAAACAATTTCAAAAGATATATACATACTTAGATAAAGACATATTCCTATAGGATGTACACATATGTAATATATAAATAAATACCGATGAACAAAGTAATCAGATAAGCTACTATGAGTTCACATTTCTGCCAACAAATAGATCTCATAAAGCTTTTTTCAAAACATGTCACACATAACACCACACACAGAGCCACAAATAACTTTTTACTACTAACCCTGGTAAAAAAATATCTAATTTTTGGCAGCGATCCTATGTTGAAGGGGCTCAGTCCATCCTATAATGTAAAACTGATGAGCAAATAGAACGGGCATGTGAAGCACGGAACCTAGGTGTCTCATAATGGACTGTCATTTATGATATGAGAATCATGTTGCAAGTTCTGGTACCTAGAAGTTGTTTATATAAACTTAAATTACTACACAGAATCAGGCCTTTTATAAATGAAAAGTTACGTGTTCAACTGGTTGAGTTACTTGTTCTATCTAAATGAAATTATATGTTTGGTCCACGTCTTCTTGCTAAAACAAAGAGGCTCATCCAGCGCGTTCCAAACGCTTCATCTCGTTACTGTTTTAATATCCCATTGAGAGCCCAACTCACACCATTTCTGAATTATCACAATACAATTTCAACCGAGACGGTGGTTGGGCTCTACCTCCGGCATGGAAACCTGTGATTCCGGCGTTAAAAAACATCTCGCGTTCAGACAATGTCGTTGATACAATAAGTCAAGTGTGCGTGGTATCAGTGGGTAATAGTGAAAATGTAGTGACAGACAGTCCAGTGGTGACAGCGCAAGAGCCCTGCCCTCCCCGCGCCGCGCTATCTGCGCGTGCGCAGAGGGCGGCAAGAAGAGCGATTAAAAGTGCAGTGGGTCGCGAGTCGCGTAACGGCACGGATAGCTACCCCTGATGAAGAGCTCCAAATGAGTTCGAAACATGTCGGGCCGTTCCTGACAATTTTTACGTGAGTTTATACCGTTTTTATAATTAGTAAAGATGTCTCACGATAGTTTTAATAACATTAATTATCACAATGTTTTTAAAATGCAGCACCATCGTAAACTCCACTTGGCATGTTTGCTCTTTGGAGTAATACAGCACAGAGCGCCATCATATCTGTATGAGAAGTGGCCATGGTTCTCCAGCCACAGAACTCGTGGCACTCGCCAGTGTAGCTTGCAGCTGATGACTCCGCAACACGCTTCAGCTGCTTTCAAAGGTAGTTTCCGATATGTCGCCACGAAATGTTGAATTCATATTTCACCGCCAATTAGGAACCTGCAACATTACGCAATTTTAAAATAAAACTTTAAAAAATCATGTATGAATATCAATTTAAACGGGAAACTGAGAATACACTCGAGATTTAATTAGACGAACTAACTTCACAGTTCATTGCACACGAATGTTGCCACAGTTTCGCTAGTGTTGTTGATATCGATATTTAAAACAACCAGTTCATACCAGAGCTTTAGTTAAACAGCGTTAAAACAAAGTAGACATACAAATTATGTTTCATAAATTTTGTATTATTGTGTTTGAAATCAAACTAATAAATAATTTTATGACACGAAACAATAATAAAAAACAGTTGCAATTTAAATACTTCAAGCCTGACCAGAAATATATGACGATTGTCAAGAGGGCGCTATTTATAAGATTTAAATGGCAACAATTTTGCAACCAATCGCAACCGCACTGTAATGACATAAGTTTAAATACCTATCAGTTCCTATGGTAACCTCGGAATATCATTTAATGTTATGCACTCTTTTCCCGACTGATTTTCGTGTAATAAACACGTGTACACTTTATTTATAATATGACGTACACGACTGTGAATGGTTTTCGGCATTTTCTTTGGATATCTATACTATTATAAAATCCTAAATTTGTATATTGAAAATAAATTTTCTATGGGGGGAGGTCATGATTTCAGGAAAAATCTCGATAGCGTGATGCAGCCGGATAGTGGTTTTGTATGGACACGCTTCGCCGTGCCAACCTGGCGCCATCTGTTTTCAAAAAAACCGTTGTCCTCGCATCACGCCGAAACGGCTGGATAAAAAGTTACCAATTTTGGTACAGGAATAGCTGAACATCCAAAGATGGTTATAGGATACTTTTTATTATGATTCATATTTATCTCTGAAAACATAAATTCCATGAAATATTTTCCTTACAATGTGTAACCTTATAATGACAGCGTTTGTGATTTTGAATTTAGAACGACGCGACCCCCGCGTGGCTCTTACGTGTACAAAAACTAAAAAGTATGAATTCGACATAATACCTCCTCGCGGCCCTCCGGTATTAACAATAAGGTTAAGGTTGTTTGAGGCGTTGAGTTACGGAAACCGTCTTAGTTAGATAGAAAAGATGGCGCCAATTATCGACCAACACAGACGAAAATATGAGTGCAATGTTCGTTGTAAATTGGCTCATGCTAAAAAAAAACATACATTTCTTTAAAAACACAATTTGCGACAATAGGAACTAATTAATGCTCTTTTATTGAATATGCAATTATATTATAATATATAATTATATTCTTCTGTAGTTTGTAAGTATTGACCATAAAAAAAACCGGAGACGCAATAAAAAATGTTAATGAATAAAACAGATTTTTAATGCCATTTTATCGAGTGTAATTGAAATAAAAGTATTTCGAATCAATTTAAGTACATTAAATACATTTTTAAATATGTTTTACCAACCAACATTTAGAACATTAGGCGCAAATTTTGGTATTGTTTGTGTTTGGCCTAACTTACTAATAAGGTAGCGAAATGTATAATAAACGATAAATATACGATATATTTAGCCACAATTTTGCATCTATGTAGTTTTTTTAATATATCAAATTTATTCAAAGCATTAAATATAAGTAATTCTTTATCTTTTACAGTGTGTTGAGATTTTGTTCTCAATGACCAATTTTCCGCTAGATGGCGTTGTTACTTTGACAAAATCTCCATACTAGCGGCTGCATCGCGCTGTTAAGATTTTTCCTGAGTTAATAACACCAGCTCCATACATGTAGGGTTTTGGAGCCATTGATGGGTCTCCTCGACACCAAGGCCAGGATTCACGTACGTCGTTGCGTGCCCGTGACCACGATTCGGCACAAGATCTAGCTGGTCTAGCTGTGATGGGTTAACCTGGACTTCGAGAATTACTACCGAAGTTGTTGAATATTGATCGCATACCTAATAAGCAGCAGTGTATCAGGTATTGAGAGTTGCTGCTCGACAATGTATGCATTTTATATGAAAAATAACCATGATTCGAGCGAGACAAGACAAAATTAAGAAATTTACAATGTAGAAAGGATTTCACCTCGCCGGGATTTGAACCCAGAACCTACTGAAATAATAACCGTGTTATCTCATGCATTTTCCTTTGCTTCCTTATTCATTATACCACGGATAACAAAACAGTGAGGCCATCACGTATCCGTTCAGTAGTGCTGTCGCCATTATGGACGTACGCTCGATTGAGTTAAGTTGGCACCTGAATCTTATGGCGTTACTGAGGACATTATTATTTCAGGTCATATTATTATTATATTAGTATTAGTACCATTGTAGACGAAAATAATTTATTGTCATCTTAATAGATGTCATTAATATATATGTTCAGGTAGGACTATGAGCTAATTATTTTTCAAGGTGCTTTGAATAGTTATCTACAATAAACAATAAATATTCAAAACGATATATAAACATAAGTCTAGCCTCAATTTAAACTAAACCAAGATGATGTTCACAATGGTAGCACCGAAGGTGCGGAGCGATCTAGAGTAGTCGCCCACCCACTAAATTAAGAAGTAACTTAATGCGAGGCCGTAGGCCGAGCTCTACGAAGCACCGAAGGTGCAGAGGGATGCCGCTCACACATTTAAGCTTATATTAAGTGTGTGGGCGGCAATAAATATTAAAAAAAATCTATTAAACATACCTAAATCTTGACCCATCTTAATTAAACCAAGATCATGTTCACAAGCGTAGCACCGAAGGTGCGGAGCGTTCTAGGGAAGTCGCCCACCCACTAATATAAGTCGTAACTTAATGCGAGGCCGTAGGCCGAGCTCCACGTAGCACCGAAGGTGCAGAGCGTCCCAGGGAAGCCGCTCACACACTTCAACTTATATTAAGTGGGTGGGCGGTCTCGCATTAAGTTATTTAAATCTACAATAGACAATTAATAATCAAAACGATTTTTTAAACATAAGTCTTGCCTTAATTTTAATTAAACCAAGATCATGTTCACAAGCGTAGCACCAAAGGTGCGGAGCGTCCTAGGGAAGGCGCCAACCCACTAATATAAGTAGTAACCTAACGCGAGGCCGTAGGCCGAGCTTCACGTAGCACCGAAGGTGCAGAGCGTCCCAGGGAAGCCGCTCACACACTTCAACTTATATTAAGTGGGTGGGCGGCCTCGCATTAAGTTATTTGAACATATTTTAAGTGGGTGGGCGTCTTCCCTGGGACGCTCCGCACCTTCGGTGCTAAAGTTACTTTATAAACCCTTAGTAATTTAATGCGAGGCCGTAGGCCGAGTTCCACGAGCGTCCCACGGAAGCCGCCAACCCACTTAACATATGTTTAAGTAGCTTAATAGGCGGCTTCCTTGGGACGCTCCGCACCTTCGATGCTACGCGGAGTTCGGCCTGCGGCCTCGCATTAAGTTACTTCAACTTATATTGAGTGGTCGCGGCTTCCTGGGACGCTCCGCACCTTCGGTGCTACGCGGAGCTCGGCCTTCGGCCTCGCACTAGGTTACTTCAACTTATATTAAATGGGTGGGCGGATTCCTTGGGACGCTCCGCACCTACGGTGCTACGCGGAGCTCGGCCTTCGGCCTCGCATTAAGTTACTTCAACTTATATTAAGTGGGTGGGCGGCTTCCTTGAGACGCTCCGCACCTTCGGTGCTACGCGGAGCTCGGCCTGCGGCCTCGCATTAAGTTACTTCAACTTATATTAAGTGGGTGGGCGAATTCCTTGAGACGCTCCGCACCTTCGGTGCTACGCGGAGCTCGGCTTTCGGCCTCGCACTAGGTTACTTCAACTTATATTAAATGGGTGGGCGGATTCCTTGGGACGCTCCGCACCTACGGTGCTACGCGGAGCTCGGCCTTCGGCCTCGCATTAAGTTACTTCAACTTATATTAAGTGGGTGGGCGGCTTCCTTGAGACGCTCCGCACCTTCGGTGCTACGCGGAGCTCGGCCTGCGGCCTCGCATTAAGTTACTTCAACTTATATTAAGTGGGTGGGCGAATTCCTTGAGACGCTCCGCACCTTCGGTGCTACGCGGAGCTCGGCTTTCGGCCTCGCATTATGTTACTTCAACTTATAATAAGTGGGTGGGCGGCTTCCTTGGGACGCTCCGCACCTACGGTGCTACGCGGAGCTCGGCCTTCGGCCTCGCATTAAGTTACTTCAACTTATATTAAGTGGGTGCGGCTTCCTTGGGACGCTCCGCACCTTCGGTGCTACGTGGAGCTCGGCCTTCGGCCTCGCAATAGGTTACTTCAACTTATATTAAGTGGGTGGGCGAATTCCTTGGGACGCTCCGCACCTTTGGTGCTATGCGGAGCTCGGCCTTCGGCCTCGCACTAGGTTGCTTCAACTTATATTAAATGGGTGGGCGGATTCCTTGGGACGCTCTGCACCTACGGTGCTACGCGGAGCTCGGCCTTCGGCCTCGCATTAAGTTACTTCGACTTATATTAAGTGGGTGGGCGGCTTCCTTAGGACGCTCCGCACCTTCGGTGCTACGCGGAGCTCGGCCTTCGGCCTCGCATTAAGTTACTTCCACTTATATTAAGTGGGTGGTCGGCTTCCTTAGGACGCTCCGCACCTTCGGTGCTACGCGGAGCTCGGACTTCGGCCTCGCATTAAGTTACTTCCACTTATATTAAGTGGGTGGGCGGCTTCCTTGGGACGCTCCGCACCTACGGTGCTACGCGGAGCTCGGCCTTCGGCCTCGCATTAAGTTACTTCGACTTATATAAAGTGGGTGGGCGGCTTCCTTAGGACGCTCCGCACCTTCGGTGCTACGCGGAGCTCGGCCTTCTGCCTCGCATTAAGTTAATTCCACTTATATTAAGTTGGTGGGCGGCTTCCTTGGGACGCTCCGCACCTACGGTGCTACGCGGAGCTCGGCCTTCGGCCTCGCATTAAGTTACTTCGACTTATATTAAGTGGGTGGGCGGCTTCCTTAGGACGCTCCGAACCTTCGGTGCTACGCGGAGCTCGGCCTTTGGCCTCGCAATAAGTGTAGTGAACGTATGATATTGTGTTTACGCGTGCGAAGCCGCGGGCAAAAGCTAGTTTTTAAATATTTGTCTTTTTAAGAAATCACCACGAATGACATTGACATTGTTGACAAACCATCACACAATCATGGCCAATGTAAGAAATTGGTTCCAGTGAAATTCTGCAATATGGCGCATCCTCATATATTTCTGGTCAGGCTTTACATCGAACTAACTTTATTTTAGGAGATCGCTAAGAACGCTGTCCGCCTTTTTGTTTTCTTGACAGTTCCAAAGTACTATCGTATACACTAATAACTACATTTGTAAAAGAATATAATATAAACGTTATTGCAACATGTTAAATGTATAGGTGTATAGTTAAGGTTGTATCGACATATTTGTTTCTACATAAACCAAGCACTTTTTTTTCCTATTTCTGACAATACTTTCAGCTGTCAAGTTAGTTCGCCTTATTAAAAACTCCAGTGTAGATACAAGCTGTTTTTAAGTAGTTTTAGGTAAAAATTATGAATTTACTTTTGGGACATTATTAATGGCACAACAAACAAATAATCGCCTATCAATTTATTTTCATCAATTATATACTTTTTACATCAAATTAATTATTGCACAGCAAATAAAATAAATGCCCAGCAAAAATTGTACTGCAGATAATTAGAAAATACACATCAGCACGACATTACTTTTCATCTTTTTAAAGAACGGTAGGTTAGGTTAGGTTTTTTTCATAATTATTCTGAAAAATAAACAGTTTTTGAAAAAAATGTCTTATGGACAAATGAAAATTTGGCGAAACGTTACAGATGGGAAACAAAAATGAGTGTTTCAGATAGGTAATCATCTTATCCTGATCACCTTTCAGAGCAGATCCGACTCGGCCGGGTTAGGTTAGGTTAGTTTTTTTTTATATCCCTAAAAACGCTCTATAATGCGCGGTAGTCATTATTAGCTATGCATTACTTAAATGTGCTTTACTTTTAAATAAATAGATGCATGCCACAAATATAAATTGTAGTATATTGAGTAACATTTTGAGTGCAATATTTGCTGTGCAATCAGTAATTTTGATATAAATTTTGATTATTTTTGTATAGAAAAATGTGTTTTTTTGGTGTGCGTTTAAATACTAACCTTTACTTTTATTATGTCCCATTTGTGTGTTGGTTTCATTTTTAGGGTTCCGTAGCCAAATGGCAAAAAACGGAACTCTTATAGATTCGTCATGTCTGTCTGTCCGTCTGTCTGTTCGTCCGTATGTCACAGCCATTATTTTCCGAAACTATAAGAGATACTGTTGAAACTTGGTAGGTAGATGTATTCTGTGAACCGCATTAAGATTTTGATGCAAAAATAAAAAAATAATAATAAATATTGGGGGCTCCCCATACTTAGAACTGAAACTCAAAAATTTTTTTTTTCATCAAACACGTACGTGTGGGGTATCTATGGATAGATCTTCAAAAATGATATCGAAGTTTCTAAAATATTTTTTTTCTAAACCGAATAGTTTGCGTGACAGATGCTTCCAAAGTGGAAAAAAGTTGGTCCCCCCCCCCTCTAACTTCTAAAATAAGAAAATGAAAAATCTAAATAAAACACCTTTCGCGCTTTTAGTAAATAGAGCATATTATTCAGTAGGAGAATACTTATCCGATTTTGAATTGTAATTTTATTTATATAGATAACGACTTTAAGTAATATACTGCATGCTCCATCTTGACTTGAAATATTTGTATGCCTAACGGCTAGACATGGTGATACTGATTTTATTAAATGTAAGACCTGTTATATTTATGTACCTATGTTTACAAATAAATGTCTGATTCTGATTCTGATTCTGAACATATGATGTACATTACTATAAAAACTACCAACGAAAATTACGCTCTCCGCACACCGCTCTCCGCTCTCCGCACGCCGCACTCCGCTCGCCGCTCTCCGCTTTCCGCACGCCACTCTCCGCTCTCCGCACGCCTTTCTCCGCTCTCCGATCGCCGCTTTCCGCCCTTCCCTCTCCGCTCTTCCCTCTTGTTACAGTAATACAAGATGGTTTTTATAGTGCGGTACTCTAAGATGTTCTAGGCAGGGACTTAGACTTACAAAAAGTCTTATCTTATTTTTCCTAATATTAATCGAGAGAAAGTTAATCGAATTAATTAATCGATTAAAAATTTAATCGCTAAAATTTAATCGACAATTAGGTAACTTAATATTTCGAGATTAAATCAATCGGAACTCGTACGATTAGATTAACTAATCGTCAATTTTAATCGTTAATCGAGATTAAAAAAGTTAATATCGGAACTCGTACGATTAGATTGGGTGCGTCCCATGAGATATAACTACATAAAATATAATTTCATATTAATAACGTTCACAAGATATAATAAACTTTTGCTATAACATCAAAATCAATATTTTTATTAGGAATAACGGTCAATTAGCATAATACTCATGTTGTAGAATATTTTTTTATATAACACTCAAATACTCTAAATTCAGTTGATATAACATACATAACCTATATCGATCGTATAATGATTAGAAAATATAATAGCGTATGATATACTAAATAGGTTACAACTGCTACCCCTATGCCCCTAAAATGGAACATGGGTCAAAAACCGATAACTGTAGGTTAGGTTAGGTTTGTTTTATGACCATGGATAGCGGAGCGAGCAAAGCGAGCGGAGCGTCAAAATGCTTGCTTGCATGGAGGTACCTACATTAAAATTTAACAGCGAACTATTGCATACGATATACGTATGTTCACAATTGATAATGGCTGATGAAATTCTGGCAAGTAAGAGTATACCGTTTGGAAGAACTGTGATAAAATAGAATATGGGTCAAAAACCGAAAACTGTAGGTTAGGTTAGGTTTGTTTTATGACCATGGATAGCGGAGCGTCAAAATGCTTCCTTGCATGGAGGTATATTAAAATTTAACAGCGAACTATTGCATAAGTATGTACACAATTTATAATGGCAGATGAAATTCTGGCGAATACGAGTATACCGTTTGGAAGAACTGCGACAAAATGGAATATGGGTCAAAAACCGAAAACTGTAGGTTAGATTAGGTTTGTTTTATGACCATGGATAGCGGAGCGAGCGAAGCGAGCGGAGCGTTAAAATGCTTGCTTGCATGGAGGTACATATATTAAAATTTTACAGCGAACTATTGCATAAGTATGTACACAATTGATGTGCAGGCGGTTATTCTATACGAGCATTATGCATTTTGGTGTTAGATGTATTGAGTAATATACATTATAAATCTGAGATATTATGAACGTTATACGTTATGATCGTTATATACAATGATATTATACTTAAATAACGTTATACTTAACAAAATAGATATTTTGATGTTATATCCAACGTTGAACGGTATACGAAACAAGCTTATACAATATGAGCGTATATAATATGAATATTATAGCATAAGTTCTTATATCTTATATTACTTACCCATTAGATTAACTAATCGTCAATTTTAATCGTTAATCGAGATTAAAAAAGTTAATCTTAATCGTTAATCGATTAACTTTTGCCCATCTCTGCTGGGAGCGCGGAAATCATGTTTTTTCGGTTTAATTATTAAAATAATACAGATTTTGAAAATGTAAGACGTATACATTATAGTTAACATCTCGTTATGTTATTATTAAAAAAACTGATAACTTTCCCTGCAGTATTTATGACATACTCTAAGGGTTTATGTTGCTTTTTTGAGGTAACTTTAAAAAAAAACTATCGAGGAAACTACAAGTAATCGTGTTTCTAAAACATAACGAATAATAGAGTGAATCTTTAAATATTTTACTTATTGATTGTATAACTAAACATTCAGTAATAACAACACAGCATGGAATCAAACCAACACAATTAATTCGAAAAAAAGCTAGGCGCCCCCATAAAGATTTTTAGAGAAATAACCAGACTTTAATAGTTACGCGTCAATAGTGCCCCAGTAAACGTTAATTCTTAAACAAAATCTTTTATTCCGGAGGGTTTAATGTGTTCTGGAACAAATGAAATCATTTTCAATCGTCTTTGTTGCCACAAAAACAATATGCCCGACTTTTATTTTTCGACATCGTACAGCACAGGTTGCGCGGGAAACGTTAACTGTACGCCGTCCGCTCGCCGCGAGGCGTGGCAGCCCACTGGCATTTTGTCGCGCCGGGTTGCCACTTAGAGATTGGAATGTTTCGCGCGGCCGAAACGCGTGGGGATAGCCTGGCTAAGGTGGAACCGTTTCGACGCAGTTTTAATTTTTTTTTCTTTGTTTGTCATTTACTCAATTATGTTTTGTCCCCGAATGTTTTTCTTTCTTTCTTATCATTTAAGTACTCTACTCGTCCACGGAATAGTAAGTTTTTTGAACTCTTAAAACGCGCTTCTAATGAAATTAATTAATTTAAATACGTTGTTGTACTTTTTGCCGTCATGTGTAAAGAACGAATGTATGTAAATACTAAATTGTAGACAACAACTGGCTATAAATACAGGAATAACAAATAAAACATAGATACTTACACAACGGCGAACTTGCGTAGTTTAGTAGGGTTGCTTTAATAATTTCGTCCATAATTGCATGTTCCCCATTGTTTCTAGCAGCGCAGCGCTCGCGCGCGGCACTCGATGGTGCTCTTTGTCGGGTGCGCCTGTCGCGCTCGGCCGCGTGTGCGCGTGCGCCGCGCGCCGCGACCGTCCGCGTCACCGGCGCCGCGACAGACCGCCAACAGTGCTCCGAGCGACACGAGACCGACAAACGCAAAGATAATACCCCGAAATCGGTTCGAAAAAAGTTTAAATTAGACGTTCGTGGCGATTCTCTTGTCTTAGAAAATTATAAATGTTCTAAGTTCTTACCGAAAATTAACACCATTAAATACGAAAATAATAGACATGTGCGTCCGCGCCTTCGCGCTCTGGCCGGGCCTTACATATGTGACATCTGTCAAAAGCAGTTTAACGAAAAACACAAACTCAGGAGGCACATGAAAATACACGACAAACGTTATTCTTGTGATATTTGCAATGATGAGTTTTCGAGTAAACCGGCTTTAATGAATCATAAACGATTTCACACGGGCGTCAGATCTCATGCTTGTGAATTTTGTGATAAAAAGTATTTCCGTAAGTCACATTATGTTCGACATATAAGGACTCATACGGGCGAAAAGCCTTACATCTGTGAATACTGTAACGAGGGATTTATAACTAAGCAAAGCCAAGTACTGCACGAGCGGAACCACCACACGGGCGACAAACCCTACCACTGCGGCGTGTGCCTTAAGGCGTTTGCGCACAAGGGCACCCTCACCGCGCACAGTAGGAAGCACACCGGGCAGAGACCTTATTCTTGCGATGTTTGTAATAAGAACTTTTATAGTGACTATGACTTAAAACGACACAAATTAACCCATACTGGGGACAAGCCTTCTAGCTGCGAAATATGTGGCAAACAATATGCCGACAAAAAGTACTTAAAACTGCACAAACGGATTCACTCAGGCGAGAAGCCGTACAGCTGCAAGCGGTGTCACAAGCAGTTTACCCTAAAAACCAACTTGACACGACACATGCGAACTCACACTGACGATCGGCATTACGCGTGTGACGAATGTGACAAAAGATTCGGCAGCAAGGACGGTTTATTAGTACACAAACGAATTCACACGGGTGAGAAACCTTTCAAGTGTAAAGAATGCGACAAACGATTTACAACTAAACAGCACTTGACGACGCACATGCGAACCCACACGGGCGAGAAACCATTCAGCTGTGAAGTATGTGATACTAGGTTTACCCTAAAAGCACATTTACAGAAACATGGCCGGAAACACGCGGCCGGCAAGCCGTAGTGTTGGGGAATGGGTTCTAAACAAACGGCAGCTCAGCCCTCTGGACACAAACAACTGCCTCCGCTCACGTTGTCCGGGGTCCGGGTCCTTGTTCTACTGCGCCAAGTTCTGCCTCGGGTAACATTGTCGAACTCGCGCGGACAAGCAATATTAAAGTGATTCAAACATTGGCGATCGTGATACAAATATACGCTGAATCTTAATCACTACATTGCTCTAGGACTCAAACATGAGCTTTTGATATATTTGCAAATCCTGATGTGCTAGAATCTAAGACATGTATTACTGCTCAATTAAACACACGTACTTGCTGCAATCTCTTGTTTTATTAATTGTAATTATTTTATAATGTTAATCTCTACCGTGCTTAACGGACACAACAGAAGAGAGCGGGGGCGTCTTTATAACATAGTCTGTACTCGGCAAGGGGCGATTACTTGACAGCTCTGTTTTGATGTCATGATTCATTTAGTTAGCGTCTGTACCGAGTACGTTCCATTACAATCACCATTACGTGATACACCAATCACAAAGTGCTAAAAATATGATTGTTGGCGATATTTGAAGTATATTTTTAGCTAAAAATATTTTAGTACTTTTCCCCTCTTTTAAATTCACATTCGTTTGTTTCGCTATGACTTTGAAAACTCTTCTCAAGATAATATTATTTTATTTTCATAATGTTAATCCGTTAGTACTAAATTGTAGAATATTATATAGGAAAAATCGAAGTATGTACAAATATAGGTATAGTCAAGAGTTGAGGTTCCGCACACAACTACATGTCGTGTTATGATAATGACATCAACATTTTGAAATTACTGTTCTGTTTTCGTACCGCTAGCAAGTAGACCTTCGAGATTGACAAAAAGTTTGTTCTAGGTATTTCGTAAACAACCTTCGTAATAAAATACATCTGATTTAAGTTAAATAAATCGTAGGTAATTTTATATTCGCGATAATATTTATGATCTTCTTAACTATCACAACAAATAAAATGATCTTGTTAATGATCCAGATGAAAATAAACCGGGAGAGTTACTTTATTAAAGTGAATTTCTATTTTCTACTGTTTTACGTTTACCTTAATTTCGAAAATATATCGTGATTTTAAATACATTGCCATTCACCCATTAATTCCATTAATTCACAACTTTTATGCAGATATGTGAGTAATTTATGCAGCTCAACTCACCCGAGCAATAATGTTCCGGAGTTTCTGATCGAATTAACAGAGACTTAATAACTAAGTCAGTAAATTGCACTCTGCTCTAGATACAAACACAAAGTAATATTTTATTGCATAATGTTATATTTATAGGGTGTCCCAAGAAGTAGTGATAAACTGAAGCTGGGAGGTAGAGGACCTAGAGGGCTATCTAAATCACCCCCATGTATGTTCCGCGATTTTTCGTATTTTCGGAGTTACGACTTTTTTTTGGAGTTTACTCCTTAAGAATCGATTTTCATATATAAGCCCGGGGTATGAAAATTATGGGGTATAAAATCGAACGTATCTGCCGTGCTAATTTAAAAAGTCGTATCTCAGTATACGATCGGGGTAAAAATACGACTTCTTAATTTAGCAGGTTATGCGTTGCGTTAAGCGTTATAGACTAAGATCCCTATATAAAATGATCTTCACCGAGATGTTTATTTCATGAAATGTATTTTAAACATTTAAAATAACTTAGCAACGGGAAAACATGGCTCCCGTTAGAGAAAATTAATATTAATTGTTCTCTGCCATTTATTTATTTTAAATTACCACAAGAGGCTTAACAAATAACATAGACAAGAAACATATTCATAATTTCTCCGCGGAGACTGCGGCGGCGGCCGGCGGCCTACACGGCGCGTTGCTGCGCAAGTGCGCATCGGGCAGCTTGACTGACAGTTGTCAATCTACAACAGCTGAGAAATGTGTTTTTGTTTTCAAGTTTTTGCTAATATTTTGCGTGAATCTCTATCATGTTACGAGTGTGATTGCTATCAGTGCATGAGTACTATCTAGTTATATGTGCAATTATAAACCACCGCTTCCCCCAGGAACTTTATGGGCCAATTTGTATGCCGAAACTTGGAGCGGTTTTTTTAAATACTTTATTTGTTATCGTAGCCGTAAGTTTTTATCTATTGCGTTTTTTAATAGTTTACTTGATGAATCCTAATAGCACGGGCTCCTCTCAGAATGTCGCTTCCAGGTCTGTGTCGCTGTCGCTGGAGAATTCCGTACAGTGCCCACATTGCTCCCAGATTCGTTTCTTTAAAGGTCAGAAAGGACTTAATATACACATCAGTAGAACCCATGGCATTCGTGCTGGCGCAATTACGTCGCCACCAGGCAAACAATTCACAACCAAGTCAGATCAGGCCTTTTTCTGAAAAAATCAGTGAGCTTAAACATTCAATTCCAGTGGTCAAACGAATTCCTCGCAGCGCTCGAATTCAGGTTGCACAAAAAGTGTGCCTACCTTTTCGTTCTTGTTTGCAGCGCCCAACAGGGTACATAATGTGATACTTAAACTATTTACTTTCACCTGTATAATCATTATGTCCAATAAACGTATTGAGTATTGAGTATATATTTTATAAACGTTCTTAAGGCCAGGCGCGCACCAAGATTTTAGTCGCACGATAATTTTGTCGCATAAATGCAAGATATGGGTTTATATGAGAGTGCGCGCACCACGATTTTCATAAACCCATAAGTACGCTTATTTCTGCGACAAAAAAGTGGTGCGCGCCTGGCCTGAAGAGTAAACTCCAGTCGTGCGTCGGAGCTGACACACACACTTTTTTTAATTTTTCACCTATCGCCGAGTACGAGGTTAGGATGGAAAGTGTTTGTACGGAACCCTCGGTGCGCGAATCCGACTCGCACTTAACCAGTTTTTTGTTTTTTGTTCTTTTTCTATTGATGGCCAGTGCGTGATTTAGAACGAAATTTATTTAGAAAGTTAATTAATTTTGCACTTACCACATTTCGATTTAATTTTTTTGATTGAAACCTTATGAATAATAAAATGAAATTTTCAGGGTAGCTACCTGATAGATAGGGCAAGTTTTTAAAAGCCAAACGGTTTTTTTTTTATGTTTTTTTATCTTTTTAAAGCCCCTTGAAGTTGTGAACATACTGGGTAATTTTATCTTTCTTGGCATTTAATTTTTTTTTTTATTCCATTCAAAGATCTAACGATAGTAAATGTTACCATACTGAATTGGCCTATCTATCAGCTTAGCACACAAAAAAAATCAAGCATCTACCGCAATAATTCACGTCACCATAAATAAAAATCTCATCGTACTCGGCGATAGGTGAAAAATTAAAAAAAAAGTCATAACTCCGAAAATACGAAAAATCGCGGAACATACATGGGGGTGATTTAGATAGCCCTCTAGGTCCTCTACCTCCCAGCTTCAGTTTATCACTACTTCTTGTATAAGGCCCACCCAGCACAGCACCGGTAATAAGTGTTTTGTCAACTGTACCAAGGCACGCGTGACTTTGTTATAGAATTCGAATGGAATTTATCCTAAATAAATCTAGACCTAGAGTTTCACGTATTGTGTACACGCTGGGGTAAGTAATATAAGACATAAGAACTTATACTATAATATTCATATTATATACGCTCATATTTTATAAGCTCGTTTTGTATACCGTTCAAGGTGTATAACGAACGTTAGATATAACATCAAAATATCTATTTTTGTTAAGTATAACGTTGTTTAAGTATAATATAATTGTATATAACGATCATAACGTATAACATTCATAATATCTCAGATTCATAATGTATATTACTTAATACATCTAACACCGAAATGCATAATGCTCGTATAGAATAACCGCCGGCACATCAATTGTGTACATAGGTACTTATGCAATAGTTCGCTGTTAAATTTTAATATACCTCCATGCAAGCAAGCATTATGACGCTCCGCTCACTTCGCTCGCTCCGCTATCCATGGTCATAAAACAAACCTAACCTAACCTACAGTTTTCGGTTTTTGACCCATATTCCATTTTGTCGCAGTTTTTCCAAACGGTATACTATTACTTCCCAGCATTTCATCTGCCATTATCAATGTGTACATACTTATGCAATAAGTAGTTCGCTGTTAAATTTTAATATACCTCCATACAAGCAAGCATTTTGACGCTCCGCTCGCTTTGCTCGCTCCGCTATCCATGGTCATAAAACAAACCTAACCTAACCTACAGTTTTCGGTTTTTGACCCATATTCCATTTTGTTACAGTTCTTCCAAACGGTATACTCTTACTTCCCAGCATTTCATCTGCCATTATCAATTGTGTACATACTTATGCAATAAGTAGTTCGCTGTTAAATTTTAATATACCTCCATGCAAGCAAGCATTTTGACGCTCCGCTCGCTTTGCTCGCTCCGCTATCCATGGTCATAAAACAAACCTAACCTAACCTACAGTTTTCGGTTTTTGACCCATGTTCCATTTTAGGGGCATAGGGGTAGCTGTTATAACCTATTTAATATATCATTACGCTATTATATTTTCTAATCATTATACTAAAAGAAAGTATATACTATGATCGATATACGTTATGTATGTTATATCAACTGAATTTAGAGTATTTGAGTGTTATATAAAAAATCATTCTACAACATGAGTGTTATGCTAATTGACCGTTATTCCTAATAAAAATATTGATTTTGATGTTATAGCAAAAGTTCATTATATCTTGTGAACGTTATTAATATGAAATTATATATTTTGTAGTTATATCTCGTGGGACGCACCCAATTTTGTCATTTATTTACGATATAGGTATGTGACGTATATGTAGAAGCCAACAAAGTGATGGTCTGGGCGCAGATGCCCTTAATACCTAACTACCTATTTAAAATACTAACCTAAATCTAGACCTAGAGTTTCTCGTATTGTGGCCACGCTGTACCGAAACGTGGTCCATGTCAGTTAAAGAACTCCCTACGACGGCACTTTAAAAACAAGACACTAATTTTGTCATTTATTTACGATATAGGTATGTGACGTATATGTAGAAGCCAACAAAGTGATGGTCTGGGCGCAGATGCCCTTAATACCTAACTACCTATTTAAAATACTAACCTAAATCTAGACCTAGAGTTTCTCGTATTGTGGCCACGCTGTACCGAAACGTGGTCCATGTCAGTTAAAGAACTCCCTACGACGGCACTTTAAAAACAAGACACTAATTTTGTCATCTAAAATAAGTAATTGGGTACTGTTACTTTGACGTTTATGACCTTTTTATAGAGCTTGACATTTTTCTTGTAATTTAAATCTTTCTCGTAATTTTCGTCTATTGTGAAGGATGGGCAACTACGGAACCCTACACTGAGCGTGGCCCGAGATGCTCTTGGCCGGTTTTATTACTCCGCCCCTCCTTGCTAAGATAATTTTCAGTTGGAAGCCAAATAGCTTACTGTTGGTTTAGAGAAAAAAATAGTGTAGAACGAACCGTTAGGTATTTTTGTTAGTATTATTAATTAGTTGTGCTCACTTTTACGCGCGTCTTACATTTTACTATTTTTGTTTCTACCCGTCACCGCAGGAGTCACGCTCTCGACGCTCGGTGGTTTACGTTGTCGGGTGCGCTTGTCGCGTCTGTCGTCGTGTCGCTCGTGGGGCGCGCCTGTCGCCTGCGCGGGGAGCGTGGCACACACATGCGCTCGCGACACGCGGCACGCGCGCGCCGCGCTGCGGGCCGACGCCGCCAGACGCCGCCTCGTAGCCACAGCGCGCCACCAGACAAACGAGCGCAACGAAAGTGGCGCGCGCCCGAGCGACAGACGCGGTAGAAACAGGCCGGAATCTGTCCATAAAAGTGAAGATCATCGAGCGCCAAACATACACACTGGTGGAGAACCTCGTATAAGGAAAAGGAAAGTTGCTACTAGTAAGATTTCCGATAGCGCCAATTTGAGTTTTAGTAACACCTCTTCAATAGTGGGTCCCTCTCGGCGCGGAGTGCCGGCCGGCGCGCAGCCTTGCGCCTGCGCAGCCTGCGGCCGACGATTCCAATACAAGCATCACTTCGACGCGCACACGTGCGCCTCGCCCGGCCCTTACACCTGCGACGTGTGCAAAAAGCCGTTCATGCAAAAACGCACACTGGAAAATCACATCAAAGTACATGCAGAGCGGAAACCTGATTACTGCGAAGTTTGCAATGAAGAGTTTCCCAACAAGTCAGCTTTAGCGAAACATAAGAGAACTCATAAACTTTTCCAATGTGAAGAATGTAACAAATCATTTACACAAAAAAGGGGTCTAAAAAATCATATCGGAATTCACAAAGGCGAGAAGCCCTATTCTTGTGAATTGTGCCACAAAAAGTATAGAACGAGCACACTTTACCTTAGACATAAGAGGACTCATACAGGCGAAAAACCTCACAGTTGTGAATACTGTAGCAAGCGATTTATAGAAAAACAAAGCAAAGTGCTGCACGAGCGGAACCACCACACGGGCGACAAACCCTACTGCTGCGCTGTGTGCCTCAAGGCGTTTGCGCGCAAGAGCTCCCTCACCATGCACAGCAGGATACACACAGGATATCGACCATTTTCTTGCGAAGTTTGTTATAAAAAATTTATTACTAGAGCGCATTTAGAACGCCATAAAAAAATTCACACCGGAGAAAGACTTTACAGTTGCGAACAATGTGGTAAACAATTCGGACGAAAGTATACATTAACAGCGCATTTACGAACTCACACGAACAATAGACCTTACAGTTGTGACGAATGTGGCAAGCGATTTGTTAATTCAGGCGCATTAATAACGCACAAACGAACTCACACGAACGAACGACCTTACGTTTGCGAAGAATGTAACAAGGGATTTGCTCAAAAAAACTCATTAACAGTCCACAAACTAACTCACACGGGCGAAAAGCCGCACAGCTGTGAAATGTGTAACAAGCGATTTGCACTTAAACATCACTTGGCGGCGCACACGCGCACGCACACGGGCGAAAAACCGTACAGCTGTGCAATCTGTGAAACTAATTTCACACTAAAAGCACACTTACAGAACCATCTCCAGACACATGCGACCAACAAAGCGTATTCTTGCAAAATTTGTCTGAAACAGTTTGCGGGTAAATTAGCTCTGAAGAGACATAAACGGACTCACGAGGAAGAGAAATGTTTGAAAAGTGGTGCGGATACAACTGCGCGCATGCGCAGCAACGACTCTGTTTAATTAAACATAAACCAGCGAGCGCAAGTCAGGCGCCGGCGGCCGTCAGTGTTGAGTAGGACTAGCTCGACGACGGCTCTAAAACAACCTGGAATAGAAAAATTAAATTCGAATTATTCTTATTTTTCATGTTCTAACCATTTTTTTGTATTCCAACTTTTCCGAAGTATTAAAAGTGTGAGGAAGAGAACGTTTTCCCACAGAGACTGGAACGACGCCAACTGTCAATTGTTCATGTAAGATTTGCAAGCTTATTTAAATAAAAGCCAATTAATTAATTTGGGCTATTATTTCAATCCATACTTAATATTATAAATGCGAAAGTGTGTATGTCTGTCTGTCTGTCTGTCTGTCTGTCTGTCTGTCTGTCTGTTACCTCTTCACGCTTAAACCGCTGAACCGATTTAGATGAAATGTGGTATATAGATAGTTTTAGTCCCGGGGAAGGACATAGGATACTTTTCATCCCGAATAAATTTAGTGTTCCCGTGGGATGAGCGAGTAACACCGCGGGGCACAGCTAGTATATAATAATTGGCGACGAGATTTAAAGTACCTCGTGTGCACAATAAGTGTTTGTAAAGAAAATTTACAAGTGGTCACAAGTGTCACAACTATAGGTTGTAAGACGGTATTGTAATGGCTGCCATGCGTAAAAGTTATTTCACTATAACAAATTAATGTCGGATCCGGAATATGAAGATGCAGCATTGATGGAAGAGGACAATCCGGAGGAAAGGTTGAATATTTTACAAGAATTGAAAAGCGGAAACATTAGCTCCACCCATAAATGTAAAAAAACCGGAACTTATTCAAATTTTACAAGAAGAGAGGTTAGAATATTACGAAACCCATTCTGTGGATCAACTACGCAAGCAACTTAGTGATCATTTCAAAAATAAATTAAAACGCCAACAAACGGTGCGTACCATACCAATGGCCGTGTTAGGAGAGTTAAAACCATTTGATGGAGATAGGTGGGAAGTTTCCGAACAGCAATTTGACTGCTTTATTTTAGTTAACGATATATCAGACGAAAAGAAGGTACCTTTATTAATTACTAAATTATCGGCGACTATTATTTTTATTAAGTGTTCGAAACTCTGACTTATGTTCACCTAAACAGCCAAAAACTCATCAAGATTTAACAAAAATACTTCGGAATAAATATGTAAAAACCTTATCAACAACACTTGAAAGAGCTGAATTCAGAAGAAGAAACCAGTTACCGAACGAGAAAATCCAGGAGTATGCCTAAGAGTTAAGAAAACTTGCAGGAAGATGCAATTTTAAAGATATGGACGACCAGATAAAAGAAGTTTATGGAAGGAGTGTCTTCGGGTTTAAGAATTTTTATTTCTCATAAGAATACAAATAATTCACTTACATGAGAAAAATATTTAAAACGTAAATTACATGCATACAAGTTAATTATTTAAAACGTAAATTACATGCATACAAGTTAATTATTTAAAACGTAAATTACATGCATACAAGTTATTTAATTTTAACAGAGGTATTTTGACGGTAGATAAGATTTCGACTCGACAGACCGCTAGGTAAATGTAACTATGCGACTTGGAGCGATTAGCAACTTGAAGCTCTTTTGTTATTGTTACCACGCAGTGCGATACTAGTTTGCGATTACATGATCAAGCGCAACTGGATGTGGCATAACATGGTTGTTTTTCATTTGCGTTCATGTTGATAGTGGATTTATTAAGTGTTATTTATTATTTTGAAAATTTAGTTATTATTTTTATTTATTTGATTGATTATAATTTAAATAATTGATGGTAAATTACATTGAATAATTTTACTTAATCACAATTATATAATTAACTACGCAATTTATTATTAAATTTACGTTTCTAACCGTGTACACTGAAAATACGATTAACGTTTATTAAATTGTCATAATTCTATAATACTTTATTTATTTATTTATTATATGTTATTTATTCATTTATTTTGGTAAGAATATATTAATTAATAATTTATAATATAGATTTTTATATCAATTAATCTAGAGATATTTTATTATTGAAAATGTTATATTTTAGCAGTTTTTTAAATATGAACGTGGATTTTGCATTCTTAACATCCTTTGGCAGTTTGTTGTACAGTTTAGCCCCTTCATGCATAATAGTCCTTTTGCCATAGTTTGTCTTTGATCTGTATAGTAATATTCCACTTTTTCGTAATCTGAGTCTCGGTATTTGTTGCTTTTTAGTGAATGTTATTTGTGTGTGCATATCTTTATTTAATATTTTTCTTATTAATAAGCAAGTGCTGTAAATATAGGTTTGTGTTATGTTCATTAATTTAGTTTCTTTATATATTTTTACTGTAGGTGTCAAGTAATCATAGTGGAATAGCATTTTTACAAGCTTATTTTGTGATCTTTGTATAACATTCAGATTGGTTGCTGCGGCTGTGCCCCACAGTTCAATCAGATACTCAATATGTGGTTTTATTAGTGAGTTATATATAAGGTATCGAACTTTTATAGGCATGCACTTTACGATACCCCTCAGCGCTCCGGTTAAAGATGTTAGTTTTGTTTTAATTTTGGCTATATGAGGTTTCCACGTCATATGTCTATCAAGGATCAGCCCTAAGTATTTTTCTTGGTCTACATGTCTCAAAGATTGTCCTTGTATAGATAGTGGTCGGTGGTCAGGTATTTGTTTATTTTTTGATGTGAATATAATGTAGTTAGTTTTATCTATGTTTATAGTTAAAAGATTACTTTGGAACCACTCATTTAGCAAAACCAAATCACTCTGTGCATCTGCTATGATATCATCAATAGAGTCACCGAAATAAAATAAACAGAAGTTCGAAGTTCGAAGCTGATAAAAAATGAACTGATGAAGAGTCCCGTTGAAATAACATTGGAAAAGTCTATTGAACTAGCAAGGACAGTGGAAGCAGCTTTACTTCACACAAAGGGATCCGGAGAAGTAAGTGAAATTTTTCACAATCAACAGAAATCGAAGCCGGCTTTTAAACCCAGGAAAATGGACAGTAATAATAAATCAGGTGCAGAATGTTTCTGTTGTGGCAAGAGGAATCATATTAAAGCGGAATGTACTTTAAAGAAGAAATTCTGTTCAGAATGCGGAGTTCAAGGACATATATTCAGGATGTGTCCCAAAAAAACAAGACAAGTCAATATGTTAGAAGGATCTTCATCAACAGGAAAGAAGGATGGCGAGGAGGTAGAAAAGTCAGTTCAAAACTTGTTAGAAGGATATACAACTTATACCATGAATAGTGTAAGTTGGATACCACCCGATTACTTGAATATTATTGTAAATGATTATGCTCTACCATTCCAAATCGATACAGGTTCTAAGGTGACAGTGATGTCAATAACTGATAAAAATCTATACCTCAGCAGTTTTGGCTACAAGAATGTAAAACATTGTTTAAAATTTTTGACCAAACTATATCTAAACCAATAGGCATAGTGACAGATGTAACAGTCACATGTAATGATGTCACTAAGAAATTAAGGGTATTGTGAAAGGGTTCCCCCTGTTTTGACATAATGTTTTTAGTCATAGTTTTGCATGGCATAATCTATGTAGGCATAATTGACTTTCCGCATAAACTGTTTTGGCATAATCAAGGTTCGCATAGTTTGATAACGCAGATATTCATTTGTCATAATTTATTTGCGCATATTTTTGTTTTTTGTTGAAAAACTCGGTTCTGGCGATTCGCTCACTCGCTTCGCTCGCTCGTTAGGGTCGCAGTTCTACCTAACACTCCTCCTCGCTTCGCTCGTCGTCGTACCTAACCTAAGCCAAGTCCGAGCTGCCTTAAGGTAGATTAGGTAATGATTCTGACTTCAGGAAAGATACAAGTTAGGATATCGCCTATTTTATCTAGTAATGTTAGGGTCGCAGTTCTATCTTACACTCCTCCTCGCTTCGCTCGTCGTCCTACCTAACCTAAGCCAAGTCGGACCTGCCTTAAGGTAGATTAGGTAATGATTTTGACTTCAGGAAGGAGACAAGTTAGGATATTGCCTATTTTATCTAGTAATGTTAGTTTTACCTAACACTCCTCCTCGCTTCGCTCGTCGTCGTACCTAACCTAAGCCAAGTCGGACCTGCCTTAGGGTAAATTAGGTAATGATTCTCACTTCAGGAAAGAGACAAGTTAGGATATCGCCTATTTTATCTAGTAATGTTAGGGTCGCAGTTGTACCTAACACTCCTCCTCGCTTCGCTCGTCGTCGTACCTAACCTAAGCCAAGTCGGACCTTTTTTTTTTTTTTTTTTTTTTTTTTTTTTTTTTTTTTTTTTTTTTTTTTATTTATTATAGGTAGAGGGTATATGATGGTGCTGCCATGTCCACCGCAAAAGGACACCACTCAGCATAATGCTGCTACATTAGGGAAATGTCGCAGCGCTGGTCTTCCGTGGGACCCGAGGTAGGTAGGCGAGAACAGCGACAACAAGTCGGGACGGTGATGTCTACACGCATCTTTTGAATGTTTGTAGCAAAAAAAAATTAACTGATAAGTGACGGGTGCACAATACTATTAAATAAGATAGCCATTAGGTACCTAGTGTGTATATCTGTTGTGTGTGTATGACTTTGTGTAAAATAGCGTGACACGGTATATAAGAAAAGATGGAGTTTGGCATAAAAAGATGTTGGATAAGAAACAATACGATAAGTATAAGTGGGGTATTAAATATACTGTTGATATAGTACTTAAATTAGGCTCAGAACTTATGAGTTATCTAGTAATGTTAGGGACGCAGTTCTATCTTACACTCCTCCTCGCTTCGCTCGTCGTCCTACCTAACCTAAGCCAAGTCGGACCTGCCTTAAGGTAGATTAGGTAATGATTTTGACTTCAGGAAGGAGACAAGTTAGGATATTGCCTATTTTATCTAGTAATCTTAGTTCTACCTAACACTCCTCCTCGCTTCGCTCGTCGTCGTACCTAACCTAAGCCAAGTCGGACCTGCCTTAGGGTAAATTAGGTAATGATTATCACTTCAGGAAAGAGACAAGTTAGGATATCGCCTATTTTATCTAGTAATGTTAGGGTCGCAGTTGTACCTAACACTCCTCCTCGCTTCGCTCGTCGTCGTACCTAACCTAAGCCAAGTCGGACCTGCCTTAAGGTAGATTAGGTAATGATTCTGACTTCAGGAAAGAGACAAGTTAGGATATCGCAAATTTTATCTAGTGAAAGGGAGAGCAGCCCTTCCGCCCGATGATTATTATGCTAACTGTACATTTGATAAAATTAAGAAAGAAAGAAAGAAAACACATTTATTGCAGCGAAGAAGACGCACCACCATTACAAAGGACTTAAAAACTAAATTTATAACTTGAGAATAACATACATTATCATACATTTAATTTAAAAAGAAAATTATATAAATATAGGTAGAGGGTATATGATGGTGCTGCCATGTCCACCGCAAAAGGACACCACTCAGCATAATGCTGCTACATTAGGGAAATGTCGCAGCGCTGGTCTTCCGTGGGACCCGAGGTAGGTAGGCGAGAACAGCGACAACAAGTCGGGACGGTGATGTCTACACGCATCTTTTGAATGTTTGTAGCAAAAAAAAATAAACTGATAAGTGACGGGTGCACAATACTATTAAATAAGATAGCCATTAGGTACCTAGTGTGTATATCTGTTGTGTGTGTATGACTTTGTGTAAAATAGCGTGACACGGTATATAAGAAAAGATGGAGTTTGGCATAAAAAGATGTTGGATAAGAAACAATACGATAAGTATAAGTGGGGTATTAAATATACTGTTGATATAGTACTTAAATTAGGCTCAGAACTTATGAGTTATCTAGTAATGTTAGGGACGCAGTTCTATCTTACACTCCTCCTCGCTTCGCTCGTCGTCCTACCTAACCTAAGCCAAGTCGGACCTGCCTTAAGGTAGATTAGGTAATGATTTTGACTTCAGGAAGGAGACAAGTTAGGATATTGCCTATTTTATCTAGTAATGTTAGTTCTACCTAACACTCCTCCTCGCTTCGCTCGTCGTCGTACCTAACCTAAGCCAAGTCGGACCTGCCTTAGGGTAAATTAGGTAATGATTATCACTTCAGGAAAGAGACAAGTTAGGATATCGCCTATTTTATCTAGTAATGTTAGGGTCGCAGTTGTACCTAACACTCCTCCTCGCTTCGCTCGTCGTCGTACCTAACCTAAGCCAAGTCGGACCTGCCTTAAGGTAGATTAGGTAATGATTCTGACTTCAGGAAAGAGACAAGTTAGGATATCGCAAATTTTATCTAGTGAAAGGGAGAGCAGCCCTTCCGCCCGATGATTATTATGCTAACTGTACATTTGATAAAATTAAGAAAGAAAGAAAGAAAACACATTTATTGCAGCGAAGAAGACGCACCACCATTACAAAGGACTTAAAAACTAAATTTATAACTTGAGAATAACATACATTATCATACATTTAATTTAAAAAGAAAATTATATAAATATAGGTAGAGGGTATATGATGGTGCTGCCATGTCCACCGCAAAAGGACACCACTCAGCATAATGCTGCTACATTAGGGAAATGTCGCAGCGCTGGTCTTCCGTGGGACCCGAGGTAGGTAGGCGAGAACAGCGACAACAAGTCGGGACGGTGATGTCTACACGCATCTTTTGAATGTTTGTAGCAAAAAAAAATAAACTGATAAGTGACGGGTGCACAATACTATTAAATAAGATAGCCATTAGGTACCTAGTGTGTATATCTGTTGTGTGTGTATGACTTTGTGTAAAATAGCGTGACACGGTATATAAGAAAAGATGGAGTTTGGCATAAAAAGATGTTGGATAAGAAACAATACGATAAGTATAAGTGGGGTATTAAATATACTGTTGATATAGTACTTAAATTAGGCTCAGAACTTATGAGTTATCTAGTAATGTTAGGGTCGCAGTTCTATCTTACACTCCTCCTCGCTTCGCTCGTCGTCCTACCTAACCTAAGCCAAGTCGGACCTGCCTTAAGGTAGATTAGGTAATGATTTTGACTTCAGGAAGGAGACAAGTTAGGATATTGCCTATTTTATCTAGTAATGTTAGTTCTACCTAACACTCCTCCTCGCTTCGCTCGTCGTCGTACCTAACCTAAGCCAAGTCGGACCTGCCTTAGGGTAAATTAGGTAATGATTATCACTTCAGGAAAGAGACAAGTTAGGATATCGCCTATTTTATCTAGTAATGTTAGGGTCGCAGTTGTACCTAACACTCCTCCTCGCTTCGCTCGTCGTCGTACCTAACCTAAGCCAAGTCGGACCTGCCTTAAGGTAGATTAGGTAATGATTCTGACTTCAGGAAAGAGACAAGTTAGGATATCGCAAATTTTATCTAGTGAAAGGGAGAGCAGCCCTTCCGCCCGATGATTATTATGCTAACTGTACATTTGATAAAATTAAGAAAGAAAGAAAGAAAACACATTTATTGCAGCGAAGAAGACGCACCACCATTACAAAGGACTTAAAAACTAAATTTATAACTTGAGAATAACATACATTATCATACATTTAATTTAAAAAGAAAATTATATAAATATAGGTAGAGGGTATATGATGGTGCTGCCATGTCCACCGCTAAAGGACACCACTCAGCATAATGCTGCTACATTAGGGAAATGTCGCAGCGCTGGTCTTCCGTGGGACCCGAGGTAGGTAGGCGAGAACAGCGACAACAAGTCGGGACGGTGATGTCTACACGCATCTTTTGAATGTTTGTAGCAAAAAAAAATAAACTGATAAGTGACGGGTGCACAATACTATTAAATAAGATAGCCATTAGGTACCTAGTGTGTATATCTGTTGTGTGTGTATGACTTTGTGTAAAATAGCGTGACACGGTATATAAGAAAAGATGGAGTTTGGCATAAAAAGATGTTGGATAAGAAACAATACGATAAGTATAAGTGGGGTATTAAATATACTGTTGATATAGTACTTAAATTAGGCTCAGAACTTATGAGTTGGAGAGTTGAATATTTAAAAGATATTTTCGAAGTTTTATTTTAAAAGTGTTTTTTTTTTTTTTTATAACGGCACAACATAGTGGCTCCACTTCGCCTCATGGTAAGCAAAAAGGGGAGCCCAAGTCGCAATGGCAACTGACGAGAAACCAACGGTGCCAAGTCAGTTGACACTGCCATGCTGGCCCGAGAGATGCTTCTTCACGCTTCGTTTGAAGGGTCCCAAGTTATAAGAAGGAGGAAACACATGAGCCGGCAAGGAGTTCCATACTTTAATAGTTCGGCAGATGAAGGAATTGCCAAACTTCTTGGTACGGGTGGGAATATTCTCCACGGTGAGGCGATGACATCGCAAGCTGGCACGTTTGGTTCTATGACGGAAAGGGGAGGGTGGGATAAGAGAAAATAACTCTTCAGAACACTCGCCATGGTATAGGCGATAGAAAACGCTCAGCGACCCAATGTCCCTACGTAATTGAAGGGGTTCGAGGAATCTGGTAATTTTCTCGTCACCTATGATGCGGACCGCCCGACGCTGCAATCTGTCAAGAGCATCGAGTAGATATTGGGCGGAGCCATCCCAAAGATGCGAGCAGTACTCAACGCACGACCGAACTTGAGTCTTATAAAGAAGGCAAAGCTGGTCCGGCGTGAAGAACCGTCGCACCCTGTTCAGGATTTCGTTTTGGTTAAGATTGCAGCGGATGTCCATACCTAGCATATTCAGGCTATCACGCAAACCAAGAGGAGTGCTCTGGAGACTAGGAGTAGGGAGAAACGAAGACGTCTTGGTAGTGAACGCACACACCTGGGTTTTCTTGGCGTTGAACTCAACCAGGTTAACAGATCCCCATTTGCTAATGAGGTCCAGAACCTGGTGTACAAAGTTTTAGAATTTCTAATAGGAGGTGGAATATTGTTCCAACATTTCGTGGCAGAGTAGCGAAAGCTACCACGAAATGCCGCTGTTTTTCCGGGACGCGAGCAGATGAGTCGGACAGCTTCTCTAGTGGGGCGCATTGAGAATCTTAACTTCTCAAATAGGTATTTAGGTTGCTGAGTATGGAGCACACCAAAAAGCAAAGTAGCGAAATGTAACGATTGTCGTGCCTCCATCTTCAGCAATCTATTATCATTTAGAAAGGGGTCGACATGATTTATAGGTGGGATCGGGAAGCAAAAACGAGCACATGCGTTTTGTACGCGTTGAATGAGAGCCCTTGAGCGAGCCAACAAACAACCGTTAATAACAGTATCGACATAGTTGAGCTTAGACAAAATCAAGGCATCACAAAGCTTTATCCTAAGATCAATGCTAAGATACCTTCGAATCTGATACTCAATCGAATCAGCACTCTTAACCGGTAAAAGCAGTTCTTAACGGAGTCAAGCACATGCTGCTCGAAGTGCAAAGTGTCATCCGTAAGAAGACCAAGATTACGGGCCACGTTAACACGCTCAAGTCGTTCCTCTCCTAGCTTTACCTGTGGACCCCAATTCATAGCTTTGTCTATCTGACCTTTGGTGCCAAGAATTAGAAGCTTAGACTTAGTAGGGTTAAGGACTAAACCATTACGCACAGACCAATCGGCAATTCGATCCAAATTTTCATTTCTCAATTTTACAGCAGTTAATGTTTCACGGGGATGAAAAGATGTGTAAATTTGTAGATCATCTGCGTATAAATGGAAATTGCAGTTTTTAATTTTTTTAATAATATCCGATATATACAAAATGAACAATACTGGACCAAGTATAGATCCTTGCGGAACACCGCAGTTCACAGAAATGTTTTGAGAATAGTCGGTCAACCCAGATTGATTACGTAATCCAACACATTGAGATCGGCCACACAAATAAGTTGAGAACCAATTAATAGTCTTATTGTCAAAACCATAATACGCTAGTTTAGAGAGAAGCAATGAAACATTGATTGTGTCAAACGCACGGGAAAAATCTAATAAAACCAGTAATGATGCTTCTCCCTTGCCGTATATAAAAACCAACACCGCCACCACGCGTGCGCGGGCCGTCGGGACGGGGCGTATGGCGCAGACGGAACCCGGGCGGCGCCGGCGCGCGCGCCTCGTCACCTCCGCGCAGCCAAGTTTATATTATTAACGTTATATTATATCATATGATCATTATAAGAAAAATGCATTATACTAAATGATCTTTATATTAAATGATAATTATAACATATGTGAATGTACATATTTCTAAAGTATTTGACGGCTAAATAAATTGCAAGTAATTCCCTAACAAATATCGAATACTTAACTTGCGCGTCTGACAACTTCTTCGAAAAATATTCTAAGGGTTGCCAAACGTTGTTCACTTGCTGTTGCATTACGGCACCTACCGAAGTGTCAGAAGCATCTGTCATTCATGCCATTTTCGTATCTGGCAAAGGATGAGAAAGCGTAGCGGCGCTTTGTAAGCTCTCCTTACACTTCTCAAATGCTTCGTTAGCCTTATCAGTCCACTGGATAACAGTGATCACGCTTTTTTGCATTAAGCTAATATTTATTGAACTCGGCTTGGCAGTCGACAGCCCTAGGAATATGCAACCGATAAAAATGTAACATACCTAGAAAACGTCGTAACCTTGCACTTCATCGTCCAAAGGTCGAATACCTATCGTTGACACTTCATAGCCTAAAAATGTAAGCTTATTTTTGCCGAAATCACATTTAGCCACGTTAATTGTTATCCCATATTGATTAAACCTTTCAAACTAACTTTAAATGCTCTCTGTGTTGCTCTTCTGTTTCGCTCGCTACTATGACACCATCTATATAATAAAACAAACAAATCAGGTCTCTCAACACCACAGTATCCATAAAACGTTGAAAACTCTGGACACTATTCCGCAATCCGAAACATAATCTAGGCCATTCAAACAAAGCAATGGTGTTATTATCGCCGTTTTTTCAATATCCTCTGGAGCCACCGGTATAAAATGATACGCTATACATATTTACATCTAACCGTGAGAATACCTTTTTATTATCTGCTACCAGATAAGTAAAATCTTGTAAACGAGGAATTGGGTAACGGTCAGGTTTAGTAATCGCACTTAATCTTCTAAAATCCCCACAAGGCCGTAATTCCCCATTACTCTTGGGCACAACATGTAACGGGCTAGCCCAAGCTCCCTTTGAGGGTCTACATATGCCAAGTTCTACCATTAACCTGAATTCCTCCTTTACCTTATTATAACGGTCTGACGGTAAAGGTCTAGCCTTTGCATATCATATACTGGAGGTCCAGTGGTTTCTATATGATGCATAACAGCGTGCTTCGGAGTATCTATGTAAGATACTGGTTTGGTCAAATCCGGGTAACTTAATAATAACTCATGCCATGGATTCTTAATGTCTACAGACTTAATTGACAATTCGGCCGTATCGTGACTAACTACCGCAGTGAGAACATTTATATTTGTAATTGGATCTCTCAACTTTCTCGCGTTCAGATCTACTAACAGCTTATAATGGCTTAAAAAATCGGCTCCAATTATGGACTGTTTAACGTCTGCAACGATAAAAATCCATCGAAATGTTCTCATTAACTTAAGATTTAACTCTAAACTGCGTATCCCGTAAGTACGTATTTCGCTGCCGTTCGCGGCATATAACTTAGATTTATCCCCGCTTACACACGATAACGCACACTTTTTTGACATTGCATTGGCAAAACTGACACATTCCTGTGTCTATTAAAAACATAAACCAGAATTCAAGACTGTAACACATAGGCGGTTATTACTTAAGCCGATACACATCTCCGCCTCCGAATGTATCGCGCTCGCAGTTTTCCGCTGACCTTGGCATGTCCTTCTTCCAGTCGCATGGGCTGATGCATTTAGCTGCCTTGCCCCCTTGTAGCGATAGTGGTAAAAGCAAAGCTATCCTGGCTTTCGGCTTTTTACGCTGGAATCTCTCGACCTCGCCCAGGGTTTCGCGAACGCCGCAATTCGGCCACTTCCACCATGAGTCGGTCCAAATTGGCTGCTAAATCGGTATCCTTGATGTGTTGTTGTCGACCGCTTGCTACTTCTGATACATCCATCGGACGCGTCGCCTCCATGACCTTGTCTGCCATACCGGCCAATTTCTCCATATCCTTGATTCCAGACGCAGCCAAAACTGCCTGAACTGCCTGTGGAAGATGACCCCTCCACATAATAATCAAGGCTTGATCCATAATTTTACCTCTGGCAAGGTCACGCATACGCCTGAGGAGCTGGGACGGCTTTTGACTGCCTCATTCCATTTCCCCAAGTAGTTTCTGGGTCTGCCGAGCATCTGATGCCTCGTACACCTTTTTTTTTTTTTTTTTTTGACCCAGAGAAATGCATTGAATTGCATACCACTACGTAATATGAGACCCTCGGGGGGAGAGTCAGACGTTACGCATTGGTTATGTGGGGCTCTCTAGTCCGCGAAGGACTAGCCTACCCACTAAAACTCTGGGATGCTGCCAACCTGTGCCGTAGTGGTGGTGCCATGGGATCGCGAACATGTCACCACGACACCACCGGCACTTTCGCCCTAAGGCGAACCCTCACCGAAAGACACACTGTAGCATAGCAGTGTGCTTAACCCTCACCTGCTTCCCCAAGCCCCCAGGAAGCGGGGACCGCCACCGACACACGGTGCTGCGGTCCCACCCTCCTTGCTGAGGGAGGACAAAAGCCCCTACCCCTCAGCCGGCCATGGGAGGACAAAAGCCCCTACCCCACGACCCCCTCTCCACGTCCCATATCAGTCGTGGACTCTGCTGCTGCAGAGCCACGCTGAGGGACCCTCTGGAAGCTAGGACCGCCACCGACACACGGTGCTTCGGTCCCAGCCTCCTGGCTGAGGGAGGACAAACGCCCCTACCCCCCAGCCGGCCACGGGAGGACAAACGCCCCTACCCCACGACCTCCTCTCCACGCCAAGGGAGGACAAACGCCCCTACCCCTCGGCCTGCCACGGGAGGACAAACGCCCCTACCCCATGACACCCTCTCCACGCCAAGGGAGGACAAAAGCCCCTACCCCTCGGCTCGCCACGGGAGGACAAACGCTCCTACCCCTCACCCAACCACGGGAGGACAAAAGCCCCTAACCCGTGGGTTCCCTCCCCAGGTGCCGACTGATGTCCCGTCCCACGTGAATCCCAGAAACATGCCTCGTACACCTGCAGTAACCGATCTTTCAGCGCTTGGTATTTTTCCCTCTCAGGAGGTGATAATAATAAATCGCTCACCTGCTGTATAGCATGCTTGCTTAACTTAGTCATGACTAAGTTTTGTTTCGCCGTATCTCCCTGTCGTTGATTCTCGATCGCGGTTTCCAATTGCAGAAACCAAAGTCGCGGCATGTCGGGCCAAAAATCGGGAATCCTAGATGAAACTGATATACTCGCTAGTGCTATTGTGTCGCCGCCATTTCTGGGCACTTGTTGCTGCTCCACGGGCGGAGGCAACTGATAAGAACCAACGTTCGACGGTCCAGGGACATTCCCGGGCACTTGCATCGGGATAAGTCAAAGTCAAAGTATTTATTCGCTGGAATTACGGTACATAATAGATCTTACAAATTAAACATAAGGATCAGCATAATTCACCAATTTAGTGGCATGCAAATATTTTATAAACACAGAATAACCCCGCAGCAACCAAAACCCTGGCTCTCATGAGAACAAATTAATTAAAATATTCATTTAATGAGTAAAAGCATTTGTCTTTAAGCCATTGCCTAAGTTTTACCAGGAATAATTTGAGTGGCAAAGCTCTTACATCTAAAGGGATCCTGTTATATATTTTTCCAGACATCATTAAACAGTTTTTGTTACACTGAGCTGTCTTAGCAATAGGCTGTTTTATGCGAAGCAAAATCTCTTTTACGCAATCTTGGCTGTTGGACTGGCTTTTCAAATAACTGAGGATTATTTCGTACAAACTTAGCATGTTCATAAATATATAAACATATTACTGTGAGAATACCGAGTTTTTTAAATAGTGGTCTACAAGATTCCATCGGGCCAACACCACAAATTGCACGAATGCATTTTTTCTGTGCAACGAGTACTCGATTGACAACAGTTGAGTTTCCCCAAATAATAACCCCGTATCTTAGAATGAAAGCAACATAGCCGTGGTAGGCTGTCAGACTAGTTGACTCATCTGCTACACTTCTCAGTCTCCTTAAGACAAACACAAACCTATTTAACTTGTTACAAATACCACTAATCTGAGGCTTCCAATTTAAAAACTTGTCAATAGTCATTCCCAAAAAACCAAACTGATCACATCCATGTATACTTTGACTTTTACAATTGATGGCTAATGAAATCGGTTGAGTTTTATAATTACTAAATTGAATCCAATTCGTTTCCTCCACATTCATTACTAAATTATTATTATTTAACCATTGATCAATATCATTTACTGCATTATTAATTTAAATTTCAAATGTCAAAGTCTTATCACTATTAGGAATTACTATTGATATGTCATCAGCGTACATCATTTGATGTTATTTATTTATTTTATTTTTTATTTATTTATTTTATTCAAGGAGAACCAACAGCTAATTATGACATATAAAAGGAAAACTTAAATAGAATTACAGAGCCAATTACAGGAACTCACAGATAGACACCGTATATGAAACATATAAGTAACAACGCGCATTATTAATACGGCGCGCACACACAGCAGAGATACGTATACACTTACAGTTTATCCTTGAAGCCTTCCTAGGCCAACAACACAAATACTTAATACTAAACTGCACTAACACGAGATTCTCTAACGCTCATTTGAAAAACGCCTCTGCTAAACTACGTCTCACAGAAGGAACTACGCAATTAAATACATCAATATCAAGCTCCCTCGTCGAGCTGTTCAGTTGCCGACTAGCGCGGTTAAGGAAACTATTTCGTCTGTAGTTGGATGATGTACGCCTCAGAGATATGGGGGGGAAATGCCTTTTGGACCGAGAAGGAGCAGTAAATGACAGTTCTTGAAGCAGTTCGGGACAGTCAACGCCGCCCGTTGTGATTTGTAGCAAGAAAGTGATATCAGCTATTTCCCGTCTCTTATATAAAGGGATCAGATGGTGCTTCCTACAGACATTAAGGTAATTGGATGAAGTGTAAGGCTGTTTGAGTTTATAACTTAAGTATTTAACAAATTTATTTTGGACACGTTCAATTCTATCTATGTAAGTATTATAGCAGGGATTCCAAATTTGCGATGCATATTCTAGTTTACTACGAACTAACGAATAGAACAGAATCTTAATTGTTTTCGCTTGAGTAAAGTGGATAGAACTACGCATTATAAAACCTAACATTTTCAAAGCACCACTAACTATATTATCAATATGAGTGTCAAATAGAAGTTTGGAGTCATGCACCACCCCCAAGTCTCTCATGGATTGGACCTTGTTCAATGGTTGACCCTTAAGTTTATAAGTAGTTTGGAGTAGATTACGTTTCCTAGAGAATGTCAGAGAAAAGCATTTTAGTGGATTCAGATCTAATTTGTTCTCCAGACAATACTTATCAAGTCTTTCAAGGTCTGACTGAATCAACAGTGAATCACTGGTCGTCTTTACCTTCCTAAAAATCTTCATATCGTCAGCAAAACAAAGTAGTTTGGTATGTATAAAACATTTACTAATATCATTAATAAAAATATTGAAAAGCAAGGGGCCAAGCAAAGAACCTTGTGGTACGCCACTTGGAATAGTCGCCCATCCAGATATGTAATTATTGACTACAACAGCTTGAGACCTATTATCAATGTATGAAGAAAACCACCTCAGCAAGTCGCCACTGATACCAACATCACATAACTTGGAAAGTAGGATACCATGGTCAATTCGGTCAAAAGCCTTGCTATAATCAGTATATATTACATCAACCTGACTGCCTTTATCCATTGCGTCAGTGACATATTCATTAAGGAGGACGAGATTGGAGACAGTGGACCGGCGCTGCAAGAAACCGTGTTGACTGGGACTAATAGAATTTTTAACAGCACAGTACACTTGGTTATACACTATCTTTTCCAAGACCTTCGACAATATACATAGTTTTGTAATTGGTCTATAGTTTTTAACATCCGTTTTTGGTCCTTTTTTATGGACTGGTGTGATAAATGCCGATTTCCACAAAGGCGGGACAATGCAGTCAGAGAAAGATCGCTTGAATAACAAAGAAACGGGAATTGCCAAGCTTTCAGCACACTGTATCAAGAATTGAGCAGGAAGGTCATCCGGGCCAGCTGATTTAGATGGGTCAAGTTTAAGCAGAAGATTTCTAACCACGGCAGGGCTCACTTCAATGTTTGCCAGGAAAGCTGTAGAATTAACTTCATTACCAGCAACAGGGTTCAATTTATTCACGTTAGACGCTGAGAAGGAGGATAGGAAATATTCTGAAAAAGCCTTACATATATCCGTCCCAGTGTTAACAGAATGACCATCATAATTTAGGCTGCTAGGTATGCCATGAGAGTTGGACCGCGACTTTATAAATGACCAGAAGTGCTTGGGATTTTTACATATATCACTTTCGACATTGCTGATGTACGAATCAAAACATTGTTGCTCCAGTCTTCGCACTCTATCACGCAGTACATTAAAAGAAAGTAAGTCCGATTTATTTCTATATATATTATATTTTTTTAAATACTTGAATTTTTCTTTAATCGCGCACTTCAATGGACGTGAGTACCACGGAGGATACGAGTCAGCTGTAATCTTTTTACTGGGAATGAATTTACGCCTTAAATTATCATACGTCTCATAAAAGAAGTCAAAGGATTCAAGCAATGATCGCGTGGAGAACTCTTCTTCCCAGTTAATGGAAAATAACTCACCATTGATGGACTTGTAATCACCCTTATTATAAAAATACTTTAAGCGAGAGTCTGGCTGCAATATGTCTATAACTGAGAATTTGATTTCGATAATTATTGCTTTGTGATGAGGATCTATCGGTACCAATGGATTCTGGCATTCACTTACACTTACTTCATCATTCGAGAAAACGAGATCCAGCAGTTTATCAAAATTATTTAAGATACCATTATATTGACAAAAATTATGCATGAGCATATCGTCCACTAAAGAACATTCGTTATGTTGCAAAGGGAATGTCATTTATGTATAATATAAAAAGTAGGGGCCCTAAGACGCTGCCTTGTGGTACACCTCGCTTATTAGCTTGGAATGTCGATCTATATTGAATAAGCTCATTACATTTATTAAATTTACATATTTCAACACATTGACTACGGTTACTTAGATAGCTTTTAATCCAGTTAAGAGCATACCCTCGAATTCCATAATTTTCACATTTTTAAGTAGTATACAGTGATCCACAAGGTCGAAAGCCTTAGACATGTCGAAAAATATTGCTACTACGGACTTTTTCTTATCAATATTTTGTGTAACATGTTGAATTAATGATTATGCAGCATCAACTGTCGACCTGCCTTTAATAAACCCATTTTGTTCCTTCGCTAATATATTATGTTTTTCTTTACAACTCATTACCGACTGACATAAAAGAATCGAACAGTAACACTATATTCATCAAAAAATTAAAATCCTTACTAATAAAACAGGCATATTACGCAATCGATGAGTTTTTATTATCCATGCGTAGCGGTCATTGATCCTAACATCGTATTGAACAGGGCCCGAAAGGTACCTAATATTTTTATTTATTTATAACTTAGCATGCATTGTTATTGTTATGAAAAATCTAATTTTAAAAATAATCCAATTTTAAAAATTATCACATGTAAAATGTATTAATTTTACCAATAAAAATCTGTATCTGTATCTGTAATAAAGTTAACAATTCTATTTTTCATATAGGCACTTTATTAGCATTATTCATCGTCCTTCTCTGAAAACATTATCTAAATTCAAACGTTCGGGTCACCACTGTAGGGATTATATGTTGTCTATGTATGGTTATGCTATGTAGCGCCGGACCTCCCTATAGACTCTATAGAAGGTTGCTTTAAATAAAAGACGTGTTTACAGTTACCAGGTATATAATGCATACTGAAATATGAAACCCGCATGATACATTATATGTGTGCCTACATAAGCTAAGATTTTTTTTCAGTAGAAAGCCAAATAGCTTACTGTTGGTTTAGAGAAAAAATAGTATACAACGAACCGTTAAGATTTTTTTGTTAGAATTGTTAACTATTTGTGTGCTTCGTTTAGTTGTACTCACTTTTAACGCGCTTCTTACATTTTACTATTTTTGTCTCTATCCGTCTCTGCAGGAGTCACGCTCTCAGCGCTCGGTGGTTTACGTTGTCGGGTGCGCTTGTCGCGTCTGTCGTCGTGTCGCTCGTGTGGCGCGCCTGTCGCCTGCGCGGCCAGCGTGGCACACACATGCGCTCGCGACACGCGTCACGCGCGCAACGCGCCGCGGGCCGACGCTGCCAGACGCCGCCTCGTAGCTACAGCCCGCCACCAGACAAACGAGCGCAACGACAGTGGCACGCGCCCGAGCGACAGACGCGGTGGGAACAGCCCGGAATCTGTCCATAAAAATGAAGATGCCTTGACTCCACATCGTGCGCCAAACAAAAACACTGGTGGAGAACCTCGTATAAGGAAAGTTGCTATTAGTAAGATTTCCAATAGCGCCAATTTGAGTTTTAGTAATACCTCTTCAATAGTGGGCGCGCAGCCTCGCGCCTGCGCAGCCTGCGGCCGACGATTCCAATACAAGCATCACTTCGACGCGCACACGTGCGCCCCGCCCGGCCCTTACACCTGCGACGTGTGCAAAAAGCTGTTCATGCAAAAACGCACACTGGAAAATCACATCAAAGTACATGCAGAGCGGAAACCTGATTACTGCGAAGTTTGCAACGAAGAGTTTCCCAACAAGTCAGCTTTAGGGAAACATAAGAGAACTCATAAACTTTTCCAATGTGAAGAATGTAAAAAATCATTTACACAAAAAGGCGGTCTAAAAAAACATATCGGAATTCACAAAGGCGAGAAGCCCTATTCTTGTGAATTGTGCCACAAAATGTTTGGAACGAGCACACAGTACCTTAGACATAAGAGAACTCATACAGGCGAAAAACCTCACAGTTGTGAATACTGTAGCAAGCGATTTATAACTAAACAAAGCAAAGTGGTGCACGAGCGGAACCACCACACGGGCGACAAACCCTACTGCTGCGCTGTGTGCCTCAAGGCGTTTGCGCACAAGAGCTCCCTCACCATGCACAGCAGGATACACACAGGATATCGACCATTTTCTTGCGAAGTTTGTTATAAAAAATTTATTCGTAAAATGCATTTAGACCGCCATAAAAAAATTCACACCGGAGAAAAACTTTACAGTTGCGAACAATGTGGTAAACAATTCGGACGAAAGTATTCCTTAACAGCGCATTTACGAACTCACACGAACAAGCGATCTTACAGTTGTGACGAATGTGGCAAGCGATTTGTTCAATCAAGCGCATTAATAACGCACAAACGAACTCACACTAACGAACGACCTTACGTTTGTGAAGAATGTAACAAGAGATTTGCTCAAAAACACTCATTAATAGTGCACAAACTAACTCACACGGGCGAAAAGCCGCACAGCTGTGGAATGTGTAAGAAGCGATTTGCGCGTAAACATCACTTGGCGGCGCACACGCGCACGCACACAGGCGAAAAACCGTACAGCTGTGCAATCTGTGAAACTAATTTCACACTAAAAGCACACTTACAGAACCATCTCCAGACACATGCGACCAACAAATCGTATTCTTGCAAAATTTGTCTAAAACAGTTTGCGGGTAAATTAGCTCTGAAGAGACATAAACGGACTCACGAGGAAGAGAAATGTCTGAAAACTGGTGCAGATACAACCTCGCATAAGCGTAGCAAAACTCTGTTTAATTAAACATAAACCAGCGAGCGCAAGTCAGGCACCGGTGGCCGTCAATGTTGAGTAGGACTGACAAGGCTACGGCTCGACAAGAACCTGGAATAGAAAGATAAAATTCGAATTATTATTATTTTGTATTCCATTTTTTCCGAAGTATTGTACCAATTTTCACTCATCAAAATTTGCCTTAGTTTTGTTTTACAGAAATGTAGGAATTCGCAAATATTTCACAGAATTTTGCGACACGAGTTATGGAGCTCAAAACTGTTAGGGAACTGAATGTGTCAACTCCGATTCCACGGTCCTACCCGTAGAGTGGAGGTGGGTGAAGACCAAAAAGTTTACTACCTTAACTCATTTAATTAAAATTTGTATCAGGTTCATTATTGTGTCGTTAATTTTTGTCGCAGAACGGAACGTTTTCCGATCGCTTTTTTTTCTAAGGCTAACTACGCCTAAATTACGTCAAATTTTTTGGTCCTTACCCAGGTAGATACAAATCCGGAGGCACAGAGGGAGGGCACAGGGCAGCCCTCGCCGCTGTGAGCGTGCGCACGCGCCGGCGGCGAGCGATCCACAGCGGCCGGGGCGGGGAGGGGGGGGAGCTGAGTTGCGGCGAGCGGGGTCTGCCGCAGGGCATCGGCTGTACTTCCCACAGCGCCGGAAGGGCGGTTCCACGGAAAGTTCCGTCTGTTTTTGTTAGAGATATACAGGCCGTTCCAAAACTCTTTGAATGCAAATAAAATTGTTTTTAAAATCAAAATGGAGTCTCCTTTCAGTAAATTTGTCTATCTACAATATTTAAGATACTTCCCCTCCATGTGGCATAGTCTCGGGACATTTCTTATATTATATATACTAGCTTTTGCCCGCGGCTTCGCACGCGTTGAAAAAAAATACGTTCACTTGGCATAACTTGGCATTTGGCATTGGCTTGGCATAACTCAAGCCCCCCATATTTTGTGTTTACTGTATCTTTGGAATATTTGAATGCTTTCACGTACATGATTCCTTGTTCATTTTAGATTCAATTTCTACTTTCTTGTTTTGTTTTCTCAATGCGAGGCCTCCGACATTTTTGTGCACTGTCTCAATTGGTTACTTAAATAAAATCATGCTCTCTTCTTTCCGTTGTGGTATATTGTCTTGCTTAGTGCCCCCGTTTTTTTTGGTCATCATCTCCTTAGAATACTTAATCGTTTGTTCAGAATTGCTTTCCTGTTACCGTTTTAAGGTTTATGTATTCTCAATGTGAGCACTACTGCATTTTTGTTATCTATCTCTTCAGATTACTTGAAAGTTACACCAGTCTTGCTTTTTCTTTCCGTTTGTTATTTTGTTTTTTCTTCGCGCCTCCCGTCTGGTTTGGTCACCATCCCCATTTAGAATCCTTTAAAGTTTGATCAGACTTGCTTTCTTGATTCCGTTTTAGGGTTTTGTTTCTATATAATGCGAGCACTATGCCATTTTTTTTTCACTATCGTTACTTTAAAGGTTGAGCAGAATTGCTTTCTCGTTAGCGTTTTTAAGTTTTGTGTCTTCTTAATCAACATATCTACTGATAACTTAGGCGTTTCAACCGATTTACTTATTTTTTTCAATTTTAGCATGTAATGTTTTTTTTAAAAGCGAGCGGCTCTGCCCTCCCGAACCCCCCCGAACCCCCCGTCTTTTTCAATACCATCTCTTCGTGTTACTTAAAAGTTTCATCAGTCGTGCTTACTTCTTTTCGTTGTGCAATATTGTTTTTTCTTCGTGCCTCCCGTCTGGTTTGGTCACCACATCTTCTTCTTCTTCGAATTCTTTAAAGTTTGATCAGACTTGCTTTGTTGATTCCGTTTTAAGGATTTGTGTATTATAATGCGAGCACTAAGCCATTTTAATTCAATATATTTTCAGGTTGCTTTTATGTTTGATCAGACTTGTTTTCTTGTTAGCGTTTTAAGATTTTACGTTTTCTTCATCACCATATCTACAGGTCACTTAGCCTTTTATCAGATTTAATTGAATTTTTCGGTTTTAGCAAATGACATTATCTGAGTGCTCTGCCCCCCGAGCCCCCCGTATTTTTAAATACCATCTCTTCGTGCTGCTTAAAAGTTTTATCAGTCTTGCTTTTTTCTTTCCGTGTTGCGATATAATTAACTTAGTGCCTTCCGTCTCTGTTAGTCACCATCTCTTTAGAATACCTAAAAGTTTGGTCAAACCTGCTTTCTTGTTTCCGTTTCATTAATGCGAGTACTATGCCATTATCGTTCACTATCTTTTCGGGTTACTCAAAAGGTTGTGCAGACTTGCTTTCTCGTTAGTGAAGGTTTTATGTTTTCTTGATCGCCATATCTACACGTAACTTAGCTTATCATCAGATTTACTTTATTTTTCTGTTTCTGTTATACATTTTTTTTTCAATAACATCTTTTCGTGTTATTTAAAAGTTTCATCAGACGTGCTTTCTTCTTTCCGTTGTGCGATATTGTTTTTTCCTCGTGCTTTCCGTCTGGTTGGGTCGCCATCTCTTTAGAATCCTTTAAAGTTTGATCAGACTTGCGTTCTCGATTCCGTTTTAAGGTTTTGTGTTTTCTTAATGCGAGCACTAAGCCATTTTAGTTCACTATCTTTTCAGGTTACTTAAAAGTTTGATGAGACTTGCTTTCTTGCTAGCCTTTTAGGGTTTTGTTTTTTCTTGATCACCATATATCTACAGGTAACTTAGCCTTTCATCAAAGCGACTTGAATTTTACAGTTTTAGCATGTAGTGTTTTGTTAGAGCGAGCCCCCCGCGCCCCCCATTTTTTTCGATCCAATCTCTTCGTATTGCTTAAGTTTCATCAGCCTTGCTTTCTTTTTGCCGTTGTACTATATTGTTTTTTTCTTATTGCCTCCCGTCGCTGTTAGTCACCATCTCTTTAGAATACTTAAAAGTTTAATCAAACGTTGTTTGAGATAGTTTATATTTTGTCTAAACACATACTGACGCTGAACGGCCCTCGAGCTGTCAACTTAAACTTTGCATCAGCTGTATTAAAATTAAAGAAATTAATTGTACATAGAAATAACAGTTAAATGTATCACTCATTAACTTCAAATTTGTGTAAGAGGTCGTACCGTTACTACGTCTACAGTAATATAGTGAACGTATGTTTTAACGCGAGCGCAACGGGTAAAAGCTAGTAAAACGGTACTCCCCTACTTGACCTAATAACGCAAGTGCTAATATTATTACACCTATCAACGTTAGCTCTAATTTTCATTAGCCCTAATGTCATTTCACCTAATTTTTATACCCTAATTAGTTGTTAGACCTAATAATCCAATACTCTAATAATGATTTGTACTAATTGTCCACAATACTAATATGAAATAACCTAATAATTACCACACCTAATGATTATTAGACCTAATCATTACTGACACTAAATGTCAAGAGTACTAAAGATTATTAAACCTATTTTTACGTTAAAACAGAAAATACGAATTTGGACAAATATCGAATTGGCTGAACCCCGAAAACTGTAGGTTAGGTTAGGTTTCTATTGTGACAATGTATAGCGGAGCGAGCGAAGCGAGCGGAGCGTCAAAATATCCCATGTACATCCTGAGTCTATGGCAATTCCGACTCCACGTGGTCTTGCCTGTCCTACCCTAGTGTTATTCCAAAACCGGAGGCATTGGCGTATATAGGGGGGTGGCCGGGTGGGCCGTGCCCACCCCAGTATGGTCTAGTGCCCACCCCAGGATTTTAGGTTAGCGATAGAAATTCATGGCTTCATCTCATATGCCATGGCCAGGCCCCCCTCCAGGCCCCCCCCTGAAAAATATTGTTAGATACGCCAATGACCGGAGGCGCGGAGGGAGAGCAGCCCTCGCCTTAGGTTTATAGATAAATAGGTTTAATAAAATTTAGGTTTTAGCATTATTAGGTATTATAATATTAGTAGTCTAAAAAAATCGGCTAAGTGCAAATTAGGGCTAGTGAGAATTCGATATGAAATAATTAGGTATTATGAAAATTCGGAATCCTGAAATTCGGGCTATTCATTAATTAGGATGAATGAAAATTCGGTTTAGTGATTTTAGGGTTACCAAAATTAGGGCCAATGAAATTAGGATGAAAGTTTTTCGGGCTAACGGAGGGGAACCTAGTAAAACAATACACAAATTACAGACCAATCCACTCACTTCGCCATTGCGAAAACTCTGCTGCGGACGGCACCTCGGGGAAAACTACTGTTTAAAGCTCATAGATGGCGCTACTGGTAGCACTTATGTGTGATAACCGCGTATCATATTTCATTAACTTTCCGGAAATATTTATACGTCAAAGGATAAAATTGATTTTAAATAATTTTATTTTGATTATTGTCTCTCAAGAAAGTAAAAAACCTCCGCGTCTCAGTACGTTTATGAAAAGAGGGTCAATATTTATAAACTACTGAGTAAATACATGAATTTTAAATGCAATAATAGAGTGGTAGTTCCCATTGTTGCATCGAGAAATTAATAATAACAAAATTGTGTTCAGTTTTGTTTCTTAAAATTATCATTTCGTGTACCACTAACGCCATCTACTGCCCCAGTGTCCGTAACTCGGCGACTCGTCCAACCTCAGAGCTATAGTCCCCCGGTGGGTAGCGCAAGCCGGCCCTCCGCGGGGTACGCGTGGTTCTAAATTCAAATTCACGACGCTGATTGATGACGCTATGAGATGCACACGACTTCATTCGCGTATTTTTTCTTTACCGTAGACGGAAAAAAGTATCCTATCTTCGGATGTCCAGCTATCCCTGTACCAAAAATGGTTAAAATCTGTCCAGCCATTGCGGCGTGATTGGAGGACAAAGGATTTTATGAAAACAGATGGCGCCAGGTTGGCACGGCGACGCGTGTCCATACAAAACAAATAAGCTACATCAACTAAGCAAGCTGCATCACGCTATCAATATTTTTCCTGAAATCATATGACCTCCCTGCATAGAAAATTTATTTTCAGTACAATACGTACATATCGTTTTTAATATTTATTGTTTTAAACTTTTCAAAGCACCTTGAAAAATAATTAGCTCATAGTACTACGTGAACATATATTAACGACATCTATTAGGGCGAATTCACACGTACCACAACCACACGACAACCACAACCACACCACAACCACACCACGTGGTCGGGCGCATATTTTGTATGTTTAATAAATAGTACAATTCACACGTAACCACAACCACACGACAACCACACCACGTGGTCGGGCGCATATTTTGTATGTTTAATAAATAGTACAATTCACACGTAACCACAACCACGCCACATTTTAACGCTGCGACGTGGTGTGGTTGCGGTGCGTGTGAAACAACCCTTAAAATGACAATAAATTATTTTCATCTACAATGTTACTAATAATATGACCTGTCATAATAATTTCCTAAGTAACACCATAATATTCAGGTGCCAACTATCGCGTACGTCAATAATGGCGACAGCACCACTGAACGGATACGTGATGGCCTCACTGTTTTGTTATCCGTGGTATTATAAATAAGGAAGCAAAGGAAAATGCATGAGATGACACGGTTATTATTACAGTAGTTTCTTAGTGGTTCTGGGTTCAAATCCCGGCTAGGTGAAATCCTTTCTACATTGTAAATTTAATGATTTCGTCTTGTCTAGAATCATGGTTGTTTTTAATACAAAATGCATATATTGTCGAGCAGCAACTCTCAATAACTGATACAGTGCTGCTTACATTTGTATGCGATCAATATTCAATAAATTCGGTAGTAATTCTCGAAGTCCAGGTTAACCATCACAGCATTCACAGCTACACCCTAGATTGTGCCGCATCGTGGTCACAGGCACGCAACGACGTGCATCGACTCTCGGGTATCGTGTTGAGGGACGCATCAACGGCACCAATTTTGTACACGTATGGAGCTGGTGTTATTAACTCAGGAAAAATCTTAACAGCGCGATGCAGCCGATATTGTCAAAGTAACAACGCCATCTAGCGGAAAATTGGGTCGTTGAGAACAAAATCTCAACACACCGTTAAAAATAAAGAATGACTGATATTTATTACTTTGAATAGATTTTATATATAAAAAAACTACATAGAAGCAAAATTGTGGCTAAATATATCGTATATTTATCGTTTATTATACATTTCGCTACCTTATTAGTAAGTTAGGCCAAACACAAACAATACCAAAATTTGCGCCTAATGTTCTAAATGTTGGTTGGTATTATATTTAGAAATGTATTTAATTTACTTAAATTGATTCGAAATACTTTTATTTCAATAACACTCGATAAAATAGCGTTAAACAATCTGTTTTATTCATTAACATTTTTTATTGCGTCTCCGGGCTTTTTTATGGTCAATACTTACAAACTACAGAAGAATATAATTGTATATTCAATAAAAGAGCATTAGTTCCTATTGTCGCAAATTGTGTTTTTAAAGAAATGTATGTTTATTTTTTTAGTATGAGCCAATTTACAACGAACATTGCACTCATATTTTCGTCTGTGTTGGTTGATAACTGGCGCCATCTTTTCTATCTAACTAACACGGTTTCCGTAAGTCAACGCCTCAAACAACCTTATCCTTGTTGTTAATGCCGGTGGGCCGCGCGGAGGTATTAGGTCGAATTCATACTTTTTAGTTTTTGTACACGTAAGAGCCACGCGGGGGTCGCGTCGTTCTAAATTCAAAATCACAGATGCTGTCATTATAAGGTTACACATTGTATGGAAAATATTTCATGGAATTTATGTTTTCAGAGATAAATATTAATCATAATAAAAAGTATCCTATAACCATCTTTGGATGTTCAGCTATTACTGTACCAAAATTGGTAACTTTTTATCCAGCCGTTTCGGCGAAATGCGAGGACAATGGTTTTTTTGAAAACAGATGGCGCCAGATTGGCTCGACGAAGCGTGTCCATACAAAACAACTATCCGGCTGCATCACGCTATCGAGATTTTTCCTGAAATCATGACCTCCCTTCATAGAAAATTTATTTTCAATACAAATTTAGGATTTTATAATAGTATAGATAAGAAAAGAAAGAAAGAAAGCAATGCCTTTATTCGTGAGGTGACTATATGAATGAATGAATGAATGAATGAATGAAATCGTTTATTTCGAGTAACAATGGTGACTCATATTATTTGTTAATACCAATCTATATCTAGTGTTAGTATAAACATTACAAAAACTTACACAACATACAAGCTTTTTGACAGGTGCTGTTCACAGCAGTGCCTTGTGTAGGGACAGTCAACCCTGTCCCCAATCGAGCGTAGGATGGGGTTGGGCTGGCCCGCACCCGGCGCACCAGGGATGTGCAGCGTTTGCGCATGGTCGCATAGAAACAGTCGATGCCTGCTTCCGCAAACATCCCTGATGCGCTACAGAAGCGGGGCAGCCCCACCAGCACCCGGAACGCGTTGTCAAATTGGACCCGAAGGGCCCCATATGCCCGTTGTGTATAATATGCCCATAAGCTGCACGTATACAGGGAAGTGCAATAAGCACTAAAAAGTGTTAATTTCACCTCCCTGGTACAGCGCGAAAACTTACGCGCAATCATGTTTGCCCTCACCGACAGGGCCCTCCGTTCGCGCTCGATATCCATTTTGTCTTTTAAGTCTGAGGTGACAACATGGCCTAAATATTTAAAACTCCTCACCCTTTCCAAAGGACTACCATACAAATTAATAGAAGGTACCTTGGGTATCTGATAACGAGAAGGCTCAAATACCATGTAGTGTCGAGGACTTTCCTATGCCTAACTGTTAGCGATCAGAGAGGGAGCAGGTTAATATTCTTCAAACAACGTATAAATTGCTGATGATGTACTTGCACCCGCCGCCAACATAACGTCACTACGATTATCGTCACATTGTGAAAACTCTATAGGAAAGTCAATATATTTTAACAACTTAAAAGACCGTCGGACCAGGTCGGATACAGACGCAGCTTGTGTTATAACACAGTGGTCTAACCACCGTCTACACTTATGAGCGTCACTAATGAAAGTATAAGTTCCAGAGTCAATGCCTAGTTTTTCTATGTCCATACAACGCCAATCCGGGTCGTTGCAATAGTTCATTAATTCACGGAAAAACAATTCACCTGGATGGGCATTGAAATCTCCCATTATAGAAACAGATTCTACCCCGTATTCCTCAACAATGGCACTCACCGCACTGAGGCAATCCGTAAATAACGGCAGGTTTTCCGCGTTATTGGTTGGCATATAAACACATTCACTATAATCGGACGGTCGTCCGTCACTATTTTAATCGCGCATAAACGTGGATTATCGCACTGTATAACCGACACGTCGTGAAAAACGGCACCATTCCACAGCACCGCGACGCCACCATGAACGCGGCCGCGTAGCATGCCCGCCGTCGTGTCCACAGCCGACGTTCCCGTCGCACAGAAATTGTCGTCAATGCTGTTCAAAAACGAAATCTCGTCCGGCAACAGCCATGTCTTTTGCACAGCTCTTCGACACCGTCGACACAGTGCTTAACATTTCTACAGTTAAGACTTGCAAATGTAAACAAACCGCATGCCGTCTGCACAGTCAGTTCTGCGCGGACTGCGCGGTTCCTTGACCTTGTAGTGAACAAACTTACGGGAAATAATACCTTTTGGCCATAAATTACTGTCTAAAAACAACGGTATTTTCGATTCAGCAACAAAAAAATTATATGCGCTGTAGTACTCGTCGTTTCTGATTTTTTATTTTTCTAGAGTAACTGATTCGTTAGTTTCGCCCCTAATGTGATCAGCAATTTTCGATACTATAGCTTTTTTATCAACTTTCGTAATGAACATAGGAATTTTGCGCTCCACTGCCTTAAAGTTTCCGTGCGTCGTAATCGCCGTACCAAACTGCAGTTCAAATCGCTTATTCGACTTCTTATTTTTTTACTGCACAGTCTGCCAATCGTCTTTATCATTTTGCGTCGTTACATTGTTCTTTGTAAGTGCAAAAGTCTCAACACGCGTCTTAGAAGGACCCTGAGGCGCTAGTCCGACCGGCGTAATCAGCTGTTCGGCGCGATGACTCATTTTTGCCGGCATAACGGCCGCCGGCGGTGATACAATGTTCTCCGTATTAGACTGGCTACCCGCCACTACAAGTGAGCGATAAGTTGCATTCTCACTTGTATTTACGCTTGTAGGTGACAATGTATGCTCTTTACTGGTACTTGTTGTATCATTTAATATCGAGTTATGGTGATGCGATATGCCCGACGGTCCGCTATCTAAGCACCAGGCACCCCGTCTTTCGTTGACATTACACATCGATAACCGCGCTGGTGCGACCTCCTTAGTAGCCTGAACCACTTTCCTCAGGTCCTCTAGCTCATCCGACGTAACGTAATTCGCTTTAATGTCGGCCAACTCGTTCTGCACGCACCATATCCTTTAATAATTTTGTGCAGTCCAGGTGATCGAAAGTAATTGGTGGCAGTTTTTCTAACTGTCTTGCCACAAACACAGGTATGGAACTGGGGTCTTCAGTTCTAAAGACGCCGATTATGTCGTATATATCACGTTGCTCCTTTCCATCACCTCGTCGTTGTATATTTTGTTTTTCCGTTGCAACAGCTTCAAAAAGTAACGACTTCGACTTTTGAATTTCGTTAGCGGTAAATGCCGACGTACATAGACGAACTAAGGTGTCTTCACTAATCGATGACAGTTTATCTATACAATAAGTCCTGACTGACTCATCAACGCACAGCCGAAACTACCAATGTTAGAGAGTTGATCTTGCACAGTAGGTTACTTTTATAACGTGGGCTAGAGATAAGAAGCGATTTTGAAAAATTCAATCCCTAAGGGTGTTAAAAAGGGGTGCAAAATTTGTATGGGGGAAACTTTTTTTTTGAGCTAGAGAGTTGAAACTTTGTAAAAAGATTACTTATTAAAAAACACAAAAAGTGATTTCAGCGTTTTTAAAAATTTCACCCCTAAGGGGGTTAAATAAGGGTGCAATGTTTATATGGGAGAAACTTTATTTTTCGAACTAGAAACTTGAAACTTTGTAGAAAGCTTACTTAATCCAATACAAAAAAAATAATTTCAGCGTTTTGGAAAATTTTACCTTTAAGGGGGTTAAAAAGGGGTGCAAAGTTTGTATGGGGAAGACCGCTAATGTTGTTTGTAAAGAATTTTTACGCTAACGTTATCAGTTTATATATTTTTTATTTCCTGTCTACTACCCAGTGACTACGTCCTTTTTTTAAAACGAACTTGCACCCCCTTTTCTATGGTTGAATGTCAACAATATTTTCTTAGTGCTGTCTCTTATTTATTGTGTTCCAAACTTTATGTGTTCCTATATTTAGTGAGTTGTCTATCAGCACATGAATAATTTATAATTTATATACCTATTTGTTGCGTCTAGTGCCCTAATTAGTCCCGAGGGAGATCTAGACTACAAGTAAAACGAAGCGGACTGTAAACACTATGTATTAGTAATGAATATTAACAATAGTCGCGGATCGCGGCGCGTACAAAATGTCGTGCGAGCGCAGAGCAAGGCGCGAGGGGAAGTGGTCGCCCGCCGCCGCAGTCGGTTAACGGTACTCCAGGCCGCGCTCTCCGCGGCGGTCCGGTTTACGTTGATGCGTCGGCGTTGTTGCTACCATATACTCCCGGCGTTGAAGAGCTTGAGTCTTCAACAGTAAGAATGGGCAGAGGACAGAAATTGTTGAAGGCCCGGCGAATGATTCCCTTCTTCGTTTTTATGTCGGCCACTCTGGCTACGCCGTCTCTACCGGGTAACACTTGTATGATGCGACCCAGGAGCCACATAAGAGGAGGTAGGTTCTTCTCCTTGATTACCACCATGGTCCCGACGCTCAACTGTCCCTTGGAGCTGCGCCACTTGGTTCGCTGCTGAAGTCCAGATATGTATTCGTCGGAGAATCTTGCCCAAAAGTGCTGCTTTAGAAATTCGACGCGTTGGAACCTCTGAAGCGAGGTGATCTTCTGGTCAATGATTTGGGGATGAGGCACAGACATAAGAGACCTATCAATTAAGAAGTGGCCCGGCGTTAGCGGCGCAAGATCAGAAGGATCATCAGAAAGAGGTGTAAGAGGACGGGAGTTTAAGATGGCTTCAATTTGTATTAAGCATGTGGACATCTCCTCGTAAGTAAGATGTGTGAGGCCTAGGGTTCGCCGCAGGTGATGCTGGAATGAACGAGAAATTTATGCCTTCGTTGGCCATGTCAACAGCAAAGTCTTGTTGCAGTACTCTAGAAAGCTCATTGAAGGTGCCAACGAATGTCGTTCCGTTGTCGGAAGATATGGTTCTCGGCTTACCACGACGAGCTATAAAACGGCTAAGAGCTGCTATAAACGCTTCTTTAGTCAAGTCCGAGACGAGCTCCAAGTGAAGTGCCTGAGAAGCTAAACACACAAAGATACAAATGTACGCCTTTAACCTGCACCTTCTACCCTTACGGTCGGCTAACAGAATCGGTCCCGCGTAGTCAGTACCGACTTCAAAAAACGGATATTCGAGGTGCAATCTCTCTTTCGGCAAATTACCCATTTTTGGCTGCACTGTCTCAGCTGTAAGTTTAAGACACCGGAGGCAAGTGCGGACAACATGTTTCGCTAGGTTTTTACCTTCTAAAGGCCAGTAGACATGCTTGACGGTACTTAATAACAACTGGGGAGGAGCATGGCATGTTAATTTGTGGTACATTTTAAAGAGCAACCTTGAAAGTGGATGTTTACTACAAATGACTATGGGATGCTTAACATCGTAATCGTAGAATGAGTTCCCTAGCCTACCCCCAACTCTGATAAGCCCAGAGTCAAAGAAAGGTGAAAGTGAAGAGAGGCGTCCCTTTTTTGGTAATTCTTTACCTAATTTAAGAAGGGCATATTCTTCAGGGAACGAATCTTGTTGAGATGTGCGAATAAGAAGGTCGGTAGCAGAAGCTAATTCCGAGGATGAAAGGGAACCAACCAGTTTGCAATCAGCGTTTCTACATTTATGTATGTGGGACAGGGGCGAAACAAAACCACAACAAATTACAAAATAATACTTGTATTAACCAAATTAAACAATTAAATTACACAAAAATTAGCAGAGCACGTCTTTTCCTTACAGATCCGAAATCGTTCCCCCCATTCCTAACCGTTAGATTCATCCAATCACTTTCAAACTACAGTTGTCTCTTTCACACTCGTTCATACTATCCATCTTGCTGTCTCGTTCTCTCATTCGTCATCATGCTGCGTTCCATTTCACTCATCCTACATGTATAAATCGCATTATGTATGCTACGATTCTTTGCAATTTTGAGTAATTTGATTTGTTTTTGATTAATTCGTTAAATGGATTTAATGAAGGAGTTTCAGGTGACGAATCAGAGCATACGCCCAAGGCCCTATTGGTTATGGTCTCTGGCAACGGACTGTCCTTTTTAGTACTTGGAGGAGTTGGCCAGAGGGACGGGTCTTGTTTCAGGAATGCCGGTCCTGACCTCCATAGCTCATTTTTTAAGAGGAGATCAGCGCTGAGCCCGCGACTTACAAGGTCAGCGGGATTCTCCTTTGAAGGCACATAATGAAAAGAATCATTACTGTAGCCCACTTGTATTTCCGAGATGCGATTCTTGACAAACGGCCGTAGAAGAGCTGGATTAGATGATAGCCAACCCATTACTATCATCGAATCGCACCAAAAAACGCAACGATCAGGTTTTTGCCGAAGTGAATCAAGAACCTTAGTGCACAATCTTGTCCCTAACAAGACCCCGCAGAGCTCAAGACGAAGAATTGTAGTGGCTTTGATTGGCGCAATTTTGCTTTTCGATGCTAGAAGACGCACACACACAGAGCCATCCCCCGCCACGGAACGGATGTACAAACAGGCTCCGTATGCTTTTTCAGAAGAGTCTGAAAAAATGTGAAATTGTATGGTCATAGCCAAGTCGCATATGACCCATCGGGGTATGTTAACGTGATTGAGAGTAGGAAGCGTGCTAACAAAACTATTCCATGATGTTACTATATCCGCAGCGAGCGGCTCGTCCCAAGAATATTTATTTACCCACAGTTTCTGCAATATGATCTTGGCCTGTACCACGCAGGGCATTACTAGCCCGAGCGGATCAAATACTTGTGCGATTGCCGAAAGGATGTGACGTTTTGTGACCACCGCTGGTGAAGCTATATTTATTTGGAAGGCAAGAGTGTCACGAATGCACTGCCATTTGAGGCCTAATGTTTTAGACAGCTCGTGTTCACTCAAGTTTATAGACTCTGCATTGGAAGTGTCATCGGAAATCGCTTTAAGCACTTCCGAATTATTTGACTGTCATTTTCTTAAATTAAAACATGCAGATTTAAGAGTTTCCGATACCTTACGACACATGGCAACGGTGTCATCAATTGAATGTGAGCCAGACAAAAAATCGTCCACATAGAAGTCTCTGGCGATGGCTTCTTGGGTCTGAATATCTGGTGACTCCCGTGACAGCTGTAAGAGGCATCGCGTGCTCAAAAACGAAGCAGAAGAAGTGCCGTAAGTCACCGTCTTGAGGGAGAATATTTTAAGCGGCTTTGAGGGGTCTGACCGCCATAAGATCTGCTGTAACGGACGTTGGCTGTCATCTATTAGGATTTGTCGGTACATCTTTTCGATGTCCGCTGACACGACATACTTGTGTTGACGAAACCGAAGCAGTATGGAATATAACCGAAGCAATAAGTCGTCCTGTATCCTGGGCCCTATCAATTGGATATCATTTAAGGATTTTCTGGTGCTACTGACAGCGGAAGCGTCGAAGATAACACGAAGCTTGGTGGTGGTACTAGACTCCCTAATAACTCCGTGATGCGGCAGGAAATAAGATGGCAACCAAGAACATGGAATAATTTCGCTCATATGGCCCAATGCCTCGTATTCTTCCATGAAGTCCACATAACGCTCTTTAAGTAGGGCATCCCTGTCTAGCCTGCGTTCGAGCGATAAAAACCTGCGCTTAGCCGTTTCATAGGAACACCCTAAAACTTCAGGAGACTCTTTTAAAGGCATGGTTACCACAAATCGTCCCGGCTCGTTCCTTTTTGTGGTATTTACGAAATTGTCCTCGCATGTGTTCTCTTCTACCGTTAAATTGTGTTTTTGCGGTATGGTGTCTAGTTCCCAGAAACGCGTAAGAGACGTATCTGTTTGCTCGTCATTGAGGAACAAGCAAACAGGGTTAACGGAACTTGGCTGATATAAGACGCCCGACAAGAGCCAACCAAGCTTCGTTTCAAAAAGTGTCGGATTATTCTTGCCTAAATCTATGCGGTTGGAACCAATGACGCTCCAAAAGACCTGTGCGCCGACAAGAATATCGACCGAAGAAGGCTCATGAAATGAAGGATCGGCAAGACAAATTCCCGACGGTATGGGTATACCTTCTACGTTGAGGTATTTATGAGGTATTGAAGAAGTGATTTTAGGCATAACTAAGCAATCGATTTCCGTTTTGTAGCCGCCATCGTAAGACTCCAATGTAAGAGAGCAAGATTGTGCACTACTAGACTCCTGATTGTTTATGCCTGTGACTTTTGATTTGACAGGCCTAGTTGGCAAGAGAAGCCTACTAGATAAGTCCTGCGATATGAAATTGGCCGTACTCCCATTATCCAATAAGACCCTGGCGTTGTGCATCTGACCTTTGCTGTCGCACACCCTGACCAAGGCTGTAGAAAGAAGTACATGCTGCGATAAGTTATTGACATTCTGATTATTATTTATAGTTAATGCTACGTGCTCAGGTATTCTAACGGGCTCATTGTGAATGTGAAGTAAGGTGTTATGCTTAACTTTGCAAAATTTGCAATGGCTGAGCCGGCATTTATTATCTGTGTGACCTGGACGTAAGCAATTCATGCATACCTTAAATTCTTTTGCCTTGATCAAGCGTTGCTCGACTGGCAAGGACCTAAAAGTTTCGCAATTAAATAAATAATGAGGCTTATGACACAGAGGACAAGTGACATTATATGTTTTACCCTTTTGACCTTCACTATTCGAAGACACTAGGAAACTTTTAGGTTTATGAAATGACGTATCTGTTTTAGGTTTATTGATTTTTGCCTCTTCCAATGTTTCAAGAAGATTGCACCTGTTACTTAAAAATGTTATAAAATCATCTAAGCTAGGATATTCTTTTAATAAGTTCCTATGCTCCTCCCAGTGCCTGCTTGTAATAGGATCTAATTTAGATGCCATCATGTGTATAATCAATGTGCCCCAGTACTGAGTTGGTTGGTCAAGTGTTGATAAGGCTCTTAAGTTTTTATTTGTGGTGTCAACAATTTGTCGCAGGCCCTGACTAGACTCTTTACTAATGGGTTCTACGTTAAAAAGTGCCTGGACATGATTGTTGATGAGCAACTGCTTGTTGTCGTACCTATCGCATAGAAGTTTCCAGGCAGACTCGTAATTATCGCCTCTAAAATCTAAGCTTCTAATTACTAACGCTGCGCTTCCGTGAAGAGAAGCGCGCAGGTAATGACTTATTTATGTTGTCTATACTTGCCTCCGTATGAATCAAAGAAACATAAATGTCTTTAAACTCCAACCAATTCTGGTAGCCACCGCTAAAATGAGGTAAATTAATTTTGGGCAATCTGACGTTGTGTTGTTTATGATTAATAGCTGTTTGGCATTCATTAAAGCTCACCTCGGACCGTGCATCTTTGTTACGTTTCGCGCGGTGCCTGTCAATCAGCTCGCGAGCAACCGATAGCTCCTGGTAGTAAGCCCGCTCAAATTGCTCCCGTTCTTCATACTGCGCGCTTGGGTCCTCCGCTAGCATCTCCAATTCGCTCTGATAGGAATCAAAACATTCGTAGGAAAGATCCAATTTTTTAATACGCATGTCTAGTTCTACTAATTGCAAATCACTTAACTGCTCACAAGATTTTGATGCACTCAAGTAAGATATAAATTGTGTAAGCTTTGTTTTAATAGTGGCTCGCTTCTTAACTAACTCCTTGAATCTTAGTTCGCTAGTCATTATGTCAAAAACAAATTAAAAAAGTTGAAAAAAATAATTTACTACTTAAAAATAACACAAGTCACAACGTAACCTCACTTCGTGAATAAATTAGCAGACAGAATAGGATCGACGTAAAATTTGTTGCTATGAAACTTTTGGCAGGCGCAACAATATTGCTGGAAAAATTGCTATTTTATTCCCGCAGTACGAGTTGTATGGACATAGAAACACTGTGTTATGTATGTGTACCCACTTATTGTTTACATTAATCGGTATGAACTTTTTATGCACCGCTGCAATGACTTAGCAACGTTTTTGTTGTATTATGTTTTTATGAGCCTTTAAAATGATGAATGCACTGAATAGCTTTTGTGAGCTAGTTTTTATGATTGCGTAGACTTAGTATATTTCATTGTAAGTAGTCAATAGGGACTTATTGTGTGTAAAAATAATTTATTGATGATATATAAGGTTAAAATAAAAGATGATTTTACGGATTATGTGTATAAATAATTATGTTAACATTAAGATTGTAATTGTATGTACCTAAATTTACATATATCCTAAGGTGTAGCCCTATTTGGAAATACCCACATCTTATCGAGCCCCTAGATTCTGTCCTCAAGACCACGCTCACATCCATTTTAAACATCAACCTCGACAGCCGCGCTTGGAACCAAGCCTCCCTTCCAATACGCTATGGTGGTTTGGGCATCAGGCAAGTTGTCAGTGTCGCTCTTCCGGCCTTCTTATCTTCGTTTCACAGCACTCAAGACTTAGCAAATAAAATTTTCAGTCCATCTTCTAACAACGACTGCATTGCCTGTGTGAACGAGGCCAGGGAAGAGTGGACGCGGGCTTGCCTGAATGCGCCATTCCCAGTTTCCACCAAATCGCAGAGGTTGTGGGACGAGCCGCTCTGTCAACTGGTTCTAAAAGATCTGACAGATACGGCACAAAATTCGACAGAGCGTGCTCGCATACTTGCCGTGGCGGAACCGGAATCGGGGTTTTGGCTCCATGCGCTACCATCACCTAACATTGGTACGCTGCTGGATAAAACAACTCTCACCCTGGCAACAAGTCTGCGACTCGGCACTAAAACCACCGAGCCTCACCGCTGCCGTTGCGGCTCAACCGTGGACGAGTTAGGCCACCATGGCTTATGCTGCCAAAGGAGCGCAGGTCGTATATCCCGGCACGCTTCCCTGAACGACGTCATACGGAGGGCCCTTGTCTCCGTCAATGTGCCGGCCATTTTAGAGCCGAACGGTATCGCAGTGCGATACCGTCGCGTGCGATAATCGCACGCGACGATGGCAAGCGACCTGATGGTGTGACGCTCGTTCCGTGGAAGTTGGGCCGGACGCTCATTTGGGACGCTACTTGCGTCGATACACTGGCCGCGTCCCACCTCCAAGCCACGTCCACCAAAGCCGGAGCGGCAGCCGCAGCGGCTGAAAACCTCAAGCGGCGCAAGTATGCCGCCCTAGGCGAGGGCTACATATTTGCGCCTTTTGGAGTTGAAACATTCGGCCCGTGGGGACCAGGTGCCAAGATTCTCTTTAAAGAGATATCGGAACGCCTGGTCGAAGCTTCAGGTGACCAGAGGGCTGGCAGCTACTTTGGACAGCGACTGAGCCTCGCCATCCAAAGAGGCAACGCTGCCAGCCTTCTAGGTACAATATCCACTGAAGGCGACCTGGCGGGTATTTACAACCTTTAGTGTTTATTTTAATTATATTTATATTTTAGTTGTTTATTAGGTATTTAGTTTAAGTAATAAGTAAGTTTTTTTAATAAGTATTTATGTTAACATAATAATCTATATCATGATTCATGAATATTGTATTGTATTTTATTCGAATTGATTGTTAAAATAAATTATAAGTTTTGTAAACAGAATATAAAATGAATAGATTAACATTTGTAGATAAAATAGATCGAGACTTCGTAAGTAGACATGTATATGGTGTTTACTTAAGAATGAAGCTATCTTAAACACAATTATAATAGTATTTACTTACGGTTTCGTAAGTAAATAATTATGATGTGTAATAAATTTGATAAAAACACAACAATAATGCTATTTTCTTACGTTTTCGCAAGGAAATAGTTATGATGTGTATATAATTGAAATTAAAATATGATATTAAAATTAATTGTAGTGATTATTATGATTTGAAATTATTAAAATTGTAAAAAAAAATTGGAAGGGTCTCACTGTTTCTAATGCTATCCCAGTATATCCGATTATCCGATGATTTTAAATTCTGTCGTTCTTTGAAGATACTTTTGGGGATATTCCAGTAAGGATTACGTAATTTGCACTGATCACTTCGTTCTCGCTTTATGTTCGCCCGTTGCTATGCTGCTTGGTGTAGATGGGACGGTCGTTGCTTGAAAACTTGAAGACGAGTGTTGCTCGATGATTTCTGCATAAGCGACCGAACCCGAAGTCCACTGAAGACAGGCGCCAGATGATGCTCGTGATGCGCTGTGATGATCAGCACCCAGAATCTCGTCGTGCTCAGGAACTGTCTTGATGGCCGACGAGTACTTCACGATGGATGCGATGTTTCGTAGAAATTACGCTCCGCGAGTCCGCGTAGAAATTGGTCGCTTATTTCGGCGAGTTTAAGGACCATATGTTGCGTCTAGTGCCCTAATTAGTCCCGAGGGAGATCTAGACTACAAGTAAAACGTAGCGGACTGTAAACACTATGTATTAGTAATGAATATTAACAATAGTCGCGGATCGCGGCGCGTACAAAATGTCGTGCGAGCGCAGAGCAAGGCGCGAGGGGAAGTGGTCGCCCGCCGCCGCAGTCGGTTAACGGTACTCCAGGCCGCGCTCTCCGCGGCGGTCCGGTTTACGTTGATGCGTCGGCGTTGTCGCTTACTTTATTTAGCTTCTTGAGAGATATAGAGAACTATAGCACCAGAATATATTGAATCACTCTTCAAACAATACTACTAGCCTGTAGACCAAAATAGTAATAGCATCATTAAATTCGCTTTATGTGCATTTAGTTTTTAATGGTCACATTTCAGCATTATCTTTAAACACTAGCCTTTTTAATAACTGGGGTACCTTCTAGACCATTTAGAAACATTTTGGCCCCCCTCGGGAACTCCGCCACACCACTCTTTTCGTTTAATAGCCAGGCCGGCGTGTACAAATACCAGTGCTGCCTTCTTATGAACAGAGGTCATTATTTATTATTGTTTTGAAATAAAGTTTATTATTATTTATTATTAAAAGAGATACTCTTCATTAAACTGCCTCCATCTCTCGATTTCCAGTGTGGAGTTTAAGATTGTTTTAACAGCCTTATGATATTTAACATTTTTTTTTAAATCTCACTCATAATAACTAAGATCCCCATTCTCTAACTCCAAATCCATGCGTCGCTCTATATCTTGCAGTCATTTTTGCCAAAGATTAAAAGCATCAGGTAACTGACGGAATAAATATTAAGCATCCTGCAAACAATTCCCGTAATCTAATTGGAAAATCTTAAAAAATTCTTTAACAATTGCATTGTATAGACCATTTTAACTAAGAATAAAATTCATTTACCTATCTTTGTCATCATCAAAAATCTACGCGGATGAAGTCGCGGGCGGCCGCTAGTTTTGTATATAAGACAACATTTCGTCTATCACAATGTTACAAACACTATACACTTCACTGTATCCGACATATTGATTTACGACGCTCGCGCGCCGGTCACAAGTACTTAACAAACAGAATGCAGATGCGTGTGTCACCGCTGAGTGCGCGCGTGAGACTGTATATATTATATAATACGTACATAATTACATAAAGGATGTATAATACATACATAATTACATAAAGGATGTATAATACATACATAATTACATAAAGAATGTCACAGAAGTGATAAAAAAAGGACGGGTTGCACTCCGGGAGTGCCGGCAGAAGTGAAAACTCCGATTTTGTTATATCTCACTGACACTTGATTTCTATTTTAATCTCTATTTCTTACTAATGTATGTTTATGATTACGCTTCACCATCTGTCACTTACAACATTTTGTTGTTCGAAGGCCCCCTTTCTTTGAAACAGACAACGGTTGCTAGGTTACCGACTGACTGTTATCTGTCGCGCGGATCTGCCGCGAGTTTAACATTTTTTACCCATCTAAAAATTGCAAAGCTTCAAAAAGGACGGCTTGCACTCCGGGAGTGCCGGCAGAAGTGAAAACTTAAACATCAATGTTTTGTTCCCGCCCAGGTCTACGGGCAACAGGGGCCTATCAGCTGTGTACCCAGCAAAACAGTAATTCCTGACAGGTACATACACGGGCGCGATCCGCGCCTCTGAACTTAAATCTAGCTTATACATAAAGCACTAACCTTCGCATTGAGCCGATGCCGCCCAATTTCCAGCAAATTTGAGTTAGTGGTTCCCCTGATACATCAGCTAACTTAGTAAATAAACACTTCGTAAATATTGGATAAGATCTTGCTGAGCAAATAATAACAAACTCGACGTTAGATCTTAGGACCTACTTAAATACTATAAATTCGCATGTATCTTCCATTGGTGTAGTATATCCTGACCCCCAAGAAATCGAAACAACAATCGTAAATTTAAAATCGAACTCGGCGTCTGGGTGGGACAATATACCATCCTCATTTATTAAAATGGCAAAAGTAGAATTAATTCCAATTATTGAACATTTAACTTCACTCTGTTTCGCTCAAGGGATTTTCCCTGCCTCTCTTAAACGGGCCATAATTCACCCAGTCTATAAGGATGGGGACAGAGATGACGTTAACAACTACAGACCCATATCAGCCCTGCCTTCCATGTCTAAAATATTGGAAAAACTAATAAATAGTAGACTTTTAAAATTCTCTACGGGTTCAATCTCTTGTCCCCAAGACAATTTGGACTTCGCGAAGGTTTGAATACTGAAGAGGCAGTCTTAGAGCTCACAAACTCAATTACAACTCATTTGGAAAATAATAAAAAGACATTGTGTATTTTCCTGGATCTGAAAAAAGCGTTTGATACGATCTCTGTCCCTATCCTTATTAGCAAATTAGAATTAATGGGTATTCGAGGGCAGTTTTTGAACTTAATAAAAAGCTACTTAAGTGACAGAACGCAAAAAGTTAAACTAAGCAATGATGTATATAGCAAAGATGAATCGGCAACCCATTACGGAGTTCCCCAGGGGAGTGTCTTGGGCCCAACACTTTTCTTGGCATATATAAATGATTTAACTAATATCCAGCTTCGAAATGGTCTAGTCATCTCATATGCAGATGATACTGCGCTTTTATTTCACGGCGATAGTTGGGAGGAGGTGTATTCGTATGCAGAATCCGGTCTGGCTGAAGTTATAAAGTGGCTTGAAATTAACTTACTCTCATTAAACATTAAAAAAACCAATTATATAACTTTCTCGATCTTAAGTAGCTCGCAACCTGATAAAGATAAGTATTCTTTAAAAGCTCACACCTGCCTAAATCGATCAATAGGATATTGTACTTGCTCGGCCCTTAGTAATGTCACTTCAACCAAATACTTAGGTGTACATATTGATCAATTACTTTCCTGGAATCAACAAATCGAAACTACCGCCAATAGAATACGAAAATTAAATTGGTTATTTAAATATTTAAGACAAATCTCTGACAAGAACCTATTAATATATATTTATAAAACTTTAGTTCAATCCATTGTGCTTTACTGTTTACCAGTTTGGGGTGGGACACATAAAAGTAAACTCATAGCTCTGGAACGGGCCCAAAGGTACATTCTAAAAGTACTTTTAGGTAAAAGCAGAAGATACAGCACCTCTGACATATACAGAGACTCTGATGTTCTTACAGTTAGACAACTATATATTTCAAACTGTATTCTTAAAATTCATAAAAATTTGAAACGAGATGATAGTATATTACAAAAACGTAATCCCTATTCCGTAATAAAAATACCTAAAATTAGGACAAAATTTGCTAAAAAGCAGTTTAAAATTGCATCAATATTACTTTATAATAAAATAAATAGAACTGAGAAAATTTACCACTTAACCTATAGAGAGTGTAAAAACCAAATAACAACCTGGCTTAAAAGTAAAAAGTATGATGACATTGAGTTGCTCATGTCATAACACAACATTTTGCTCTACGAACTTACACAAATTCCTTGTATAAGATTAATTTAAATTTTTCTTCATTCCTCATTGTAGATGTATAAAGTTTATTTTAAAATAAACACATACAATATAATATTTACAATACTAAAAACTACAGATAAACATAAAAGAAAGGATAATTATTATGTACAATTTGTTAAAACTAATTAGAAAAAATAAGAATAAAATATATACATTTTCTATAAAAAGAATACCCCTTCCAGAAGGTCTGCCTGCGGCATGTTTCCCATTACGCTGGCGGCGTTACCTCTTTCCTCATTGTTGTTTAGTAAATGTATGTTTTTGGATTTAAAATTGCAGCTTCTTATGCACGTGTGTAATTAGCATGTAAGTTACCTACTCGTTAAATCCATCCATACTAATATTATAAATGCGAAAGTGTGTCTGTCTGTCTGTCTGTCTATCTGTCTGTCTGTTACCTCTTCACGCTTAAACCGCTGAACCGATTTAGATGAAATTTGGTATGGAGATAGTTTGAGACCCGGGAAAGGACATAGGATACTTTTCATCCCGAATAAATGTAGTGTTCCCGTGGGATAAGCGGGTAACACCGCGGGGCACAGCTAGTTGTTAATATAAATGATTTCAGTTTATCTTTAAGGAGAAGTAACTATGTTTAGATAATATTATTTTTAACATAAGCACAACTTGGATGAAAGAGCGAATTCCTCCTAATACAAGTTTTTAACTTAAAAGGAGGATTCGACAACTTTGTAAACTCTGTTGAAAATAAATAATATTTGATTTGATTTGATTTGATTTGATTGCATGGGCTGCCATTATGATACCCATACATTCTGCCTGGAAGACTGTTATGGGTTCCTAGTGGTGTAGAAATGTGTATGTTTAGGTCCTCTGAGAATACCCCAGAGCCAGTGCCTGACCTTGTTTTGGACCCGTCGGTGAAGATTCTTAACTCCCTTGGGTTAAGACCTTCGCCAGGTTCCTCATGCAGTTGTATCTTATACTTTTTGTCGTAGACAAATTGCTTGGGTATCCTGTCAGTGACCGCTTCTATCAGCGGTTCCTTACCTACTGCCTCGTAGAAGATTTCGGTGTGCGGCACCCTAGCTGATCTCCAGAGGTTCAGTTTCCTCAGACGTATCGCCGTAGCTGCCGCCTCTTGTTTAACGAAGAGATGCAGCGGCGGCAGCCCCAGTATAGCTTCCAGGGCTGCAGTGGGTGTAGTCCTCATGCATCCCGTGGCCGCCATACAAACTAACCTTTGAAGTCGTTGTAGTTTAGCTTCGACGGTGGTTAGCTTGGTTCGTGGCCATCATACTACTGCACCGTAGCTTAATATTGGTCTGATGACTGCCTGGTATAGCCATAGTGTGATCTTAGGATTAAGACCCCAAGTTCTACCTACCATTCTACGGCACTGCCAGAACGCGACTGTAGCTTTGTCAATTTTGTAGTTGAGATGGTTGCTCCAATTCAACTTGCTATCAAGTATTACCCCTAGATACTTTACCTCAGTCGACAATTGGAGCTCTGTATTGAACAGTCTAGGCAGTCGGTAGGTGCCCAGATTACGTTTGTTGGTGAAAATTACCAGTTCAGTCTTTTTTGGATTGACTGTCAATTCGTTGTGGTTGCACCAGCATTCCACGATGGCCAGTGCAGAGCGGGTGACGTCACATACCGTACCTGTGTGATTGCCGCTCGTCAGTATCACTATGTCGTCAGCATATCCTACTGTGTAATAGTGATTGTCATTTAGTGTGGCGATGAGGTCGTTCACCACCATGTTCCAAAGGAGTGGTGAGAGTACGCCTCCCTGGGTGCACCCCTTTGCCACCAGTGCCTGTTGTGTCTCGCCGGTTCCGAGTCGGATGACCCTTTTGCTCAGCATGTTGTTTATCCATTGTACCATAACATCATTAACACCGTGCCTTACCAATGCTGCTGTTATGCTGGTGAAATTGGTCTTTTCGAAGGCTCCCTCAATATCTATGAAGGTGCCTAGGCACATAGACTTGTTCATAAAGGCCTCTTCTATTTTGAAAACTACGGCATGAAGAGCTGATTCTGTAGATTTGCCCTGGCTGTAGGCATGTTGGTTAGGGTGTAGGGGTACACTAGTTAATGCCTTCTCCCTCAGCTCCCTGTCACATAACCTCTCTAGTGTTTTAAGCAGAAAAGAGGTTAAGCTGATTGGTCTGAATGACTTGGGATCCGAGTAGTCACTTTTACCTGGTTTGGGTATGAAGATGACTTTCACTTCTCTCCATCGTCTCGGTACGTACCTGTGAGCCAGACAGGCGGCCAGAACGATGGTCAGTATCTGGGTGAGTTCCTCTCCTCCCCATCTCAGCAGGGCTGGGAAGACTCCATCCAACCCTGGTGATTTGTATAAGTCAAAGCTGTTTATAGCCCACTGTACTTTTTGTGGGCTGATTACCTCACATGCTTGTTGCCACTCCTCCTCCGTCGGAGTAGTCTCCTCATTCGTCCAGTTCACTAGCGGCGTTATTTCGCAGCCCGGAAAATGCGTCTGTACTAAGGTACGTTTCGCCTCCTCCGGTGAGCTGGTGAGTGTGTTGTCTGGCTTACGTAGGGATCCTAAGGTTGCAGTTGCCTGGTTGGAGAGTACCTTTCTTACCCTGTTTGCCTGCGTACATGTCTCAATGCTAGTACAAAAGTTCCGCCATGAGCACGACTTTCTGTACCGGAGCCGTTGTTTGTACCTGGACTTGGTGTTCTTGTAGTTGTCCCAGTCTTGGTCTGTACCCGTATTCATTGCTCTGTTTAGTTGTTTCCTCATCTTTTTCCTGAGCCTCTCCATCTCAGGCCCCCACCAGTTAGCTTCGTTCCCGCCGCTGCCTGAGGGGGTGGATAGGGGACATGCATGGTGGTAGCAATCCATGGTAGTATCTGTAAGGACTCCTACCTGCTTTTCTATCTGTTCAGCCCCCTCTAGTTTGTTGGGAACCTCTATCATCGACAAGGCTGAGCCTAGTCGGGTCGCATACTCGGTGCGATGCGTTCTGTGTGGGTTCCGCCTAGGGATGGCTTCAAGTGTTTTTACCTGAATATCGAATCGAATCCATCTGTGGTCCGAGCAGGATAGCTCCTTAGAGACCTGCCAGTTTGAGATGTTTTCCGATGCTATATCAGTTGCTAATGTCAAGTCAATGATTGTTTTGCTCCGCCTAGTTACGAATGTTGGTTCCGATCCTTTGTTAAGTATATTAAGATCTGTTGTAAATAGGTACTCGACAAGTTTCTTACCTCTCTCGTTACCTGTCTGCATGCCCCAGAGGGCGTGATGTGCGTTCGAGTCGGTGGCCACGATGAGTTCGAGCCCCGTGTCTTCGCAGTAGTTGACCAGCCTTGTCATATCGTGTGGTGGCGGGTCATCCGCCTCTGGCATGTAAACCGAGGCTATGACTACCTCCTGCAGGCTGGAGTCTTGCGCCCCGTGCGCCTTAATAGCACACAGGTCTCTAGAACAGAAACTTGTTAAAGGTTGCGCTTGTATATTTCTAGTAATGTAAATGCAGGCCCGGCGGTTGTCCGGTCCCGTATATACGGTTAGCTTACCTCCTTGATTGCGGAGTCCGCAGACAGTGCCCTTCCTGACCCACGGCTCCTGGATCAGTACTATAGCCGTTTCATTGACCTCCAACCATTTCCGGATCTGAGCCGTCGCGGTTTCACTGTGGTGGAGGTTGGCCTGTAGGATGCTACAGTTGAGAGAATGGGATACCGCCATTGGAGTCATCCTCCTCCGCCGACATTCCACATTCTCCCTCCTCGCCGATGGCTAACTTGCCTAACCCCTCCGTGCATTCCTCCCCGCTTTCCGAGTGGTCACGAAGAAGTTCTTCTTCGTCCTTCTCGGAGACGGGGACGGTCTGCTCTGGGGTTTGGGACCCGGGCTTCCCTGCGCCTACGTCAGCGGATGCCTCGGTCCCCACGGCAGTGTCCATGGGCTCGGATTCTGTCGCCTCCTTGTCGTCTTGAGAGACGACGTTGTCGCCAGTTGGTGGACGTTCCACAAACCTACCTCGTGGTCCCTGAAACTTCACGTACACCGAACCCAGCATGAAGCCGAGTCGGCGTCCGCGATCCACGAGGGGCTGTACCACCGTCTCTGGTACGCTGACGACAGCAAACGTCTCCGTCTCCTGTCTGTCGACTTTATGGAGTAGCCAGCGGTCGATCTCTGCCCACCCGTTCTGGTACCGAAGAGTTCGCGCTATAGCGCGAAAATCTTCCCAGATACCGGGGAACAGAATCCCGCAGCGTACTCTGCGTGGCACCTCGCTCTGGCGCTGCACAACTACCTTCTCCCCTGTGGAGAGAGTGATGGTAGCTACACTGCGCTTGAGCCATGCCAACGTGGCCTGGTCCTCGCACCACTGCCTCAGGACGCCGTTAGCTGTAATCGGCTTCCCTCGGAACAGTGGACCCGAAGACTGGCTGTTGCCGAGCTGGCAGGCTTCTTCCATCAGCAGAGCCTGCAGCTGCTGTTGGACCTCCTCGGATAGCTGCGGGCTAAGGTGTCCTGAGGTCGCTGTAGTTACAGCTACCAGCAGGTCAGCCTTTAGGTTCTCCGCATACGCCATCCTTGGGGCTTCGTCCGAGGCCTGGATCCTCTGGCTTTTGGGCTCGCCTCGAGGAGATATGGTCTCATCTAGGCGCGCCCTCTTGGCTGAGGCTCGAGTCCCCGGCTTTCTGCCCCCGTCTGTTTTATTTTTGGCCCCTTTCCCTTTAGGGTGGGCACCAGCGACCTGCTGCGCCGTACCCTGTTTGGGAGCGCCTGGCTGTTGCCGTGGCACTGGGGCTGTCGGGTTCTCCAGCGCAGCCTTCCTCTGCCTGGACCTGCGACGCTGTTTTTTATTTTTTTTGTGGGCTTTGCCCGTGAGGCCGCCCTCGGGTTCGGGTTCTTTCCGCTGGGTGGGTTTCGCCCTTCCCCTCTTGGCACTCACTTGCAGCGTCCAGCCAGCGTCGAGCTGCGCGGTTGTCGCGTCTGTGGGGAGTTCAACCACTGGTGCCTGCTCCGGAGCTACGGATTTCTCCGTTGCCGAAACGGCCCCCTTGGTGTCATTCCCTTGTTTTTTGGGCTGGGTACGGCCTTGCGCCTGCGCCGAGCCTGTCGGTTTTGTCAACGCGCCTGGTTTCAAAGGCGTCGGTTTCCCAGCGGCCTTTCCACTCTGCGCGGACTGCTTCTTCCATGACAGCACTGTGGAAACAGCACCGCCACGGCGTGTCTTGTGTGGGGGCACTGTGGGAACAGCACCGCCACGGTGTGTGGTGTGTGGGGGCACTGCGGAGGCAGCACCACCACGGTGTGTGGAGTGTAGGGGCACTGCAGAGGCAGCACCACCACGGTGTGTGGTGTGTGGGGGCACTGCGGAGGCAGCACCACCACGGTGTGTGGAGTGTAGGGGCACTGCAGAGGCAGCACCGCCACGGTGTGTTGTGGAGTGTGCGTGTGCTGCGGAGGCAGCACCGCCACGGTGTGTGGAGTGTGGAGGCACTGCGGAGGCAGCACCGCCACGGTGTGATGTGTGCGGAGGCACCGCAGAGGCGGCACCGCCAGGATGCGTAGTGTGGGGGGGCACTGTGTGACCAGCGCCGCCGTGTGATGTTGTGGTGCCTGTCTGGGCCGCTGTTGCGTCCCTGAAGGCACGTATAGTAGTGGGCAGCACTGCGGAAACAGCACCGTCCACCCGGTGTGATTGGGTCGAGGTGCCCGGCACAGCGTCAGCCGCACCGGCACCTGATGTGTGGGCGCCTTTGGGTTTCCCCTCCGGCACCAGTGGGGTTTGGGATCTGGGTGTGTCCATGATCTTGTGTGTTTTACTTCATCTCTCGAGCTTCCCACCCGCCGTGGAGCCCGCACCTTTGGGGATGTTCCTAGAACACCAGGACTACCCGAGAGATATAGACGCGGTTGGTTGGGTCTCATGCGCGACATCAGCAGCTGCAGACAGTGTGGCTGGGGAAAATGATCCAAGTTCCCCCAGGTGCTCCACACGCCCTCGCTCCGTCAGCATGGCCGAGCCCCAACGTCCTCCCGGAGGACCCCCCCCGCGTCTCGCCTGCGGACCGTATCCTCCTCATCCATACGGTACACGTGTCCATTTCCCTGCAGTGGCTAGCTGCAGGGCCACCGTTTAGCCTGAAATCCAGACCAAAGGGGGCGTGTTGTCTCGCAATAGCATCGAACCCCGGCTAAGCTCGACTCAACCCCCCAGGACTCCTTCATCCCTGCGTACGGCGCTCAACTGCGCAGGACAAACGCAGGTAGGCGGATGTAGTCCACCGAGGTCGCCTACAGCCCTCGGCAGAGCCAGAAGATCTTTGCCAACATGGCTAGCAAAATGTAGGCAGAACCGGCATATTACTAGCGATGTCGCCCAGGGTGCTCCGTGGTAGCTGGTTTTAACCCTTTCGGGTTTTTAGGTCCTCGAGGGTTATCCCCAGCTACCCACGCTAGGAGGCGATCTCGCTCACACCCCCTAATGCAAGTAGCATTTTAATAAGAACTAGAGAAGCCGAGCTAGCGGCCGCTAGTAAGTTAGCCGAAGCTACGAAAAAAAAGGCAGAAATAAAACTGAATACGGAACGACAGATCATACAAAAAGAACTTGAAGTAGAACTCGCACGCCTGAATAGCGGGAGCCATCGCTCTGGATCTAACCGCTCAAATCTCAGTCGGGTTCAAGAATGGCTGTCAACAAAGTTTTATCCAAATGAACAAGAACAACCCGACGATGCCCCGAACCCGTCATTGGAACCGGAGGTGCGCATCGTTAATCCCGAGCCGATAACTAGACCGAGACATGAACTGAAGAACGCACGCGCACGTCCTGAACCCAGTGACATTCAGCTCTTAGCACGAGAAATTGCAAACTTAAAGCGACCGTCAGATCAGAAAGAATTGCCGTATTATAATGGAAGCGTCAATGAATGGCTGTCGTTTAAAGCTGCTGTTACAGAAATTCAAGCTACAGTCACTGACCATGAACTCATTTCTAAATTTCGACGTTGCCTGAAAGACGAAGCTCGCATAACTGTTGCTTCATTATTAGACACCCATGTTCCACCGGGCGAAATAATGGAAGCCCTCGAGCTACGATTTGGCCTTCCTGACTTGAACTTACAAGAGGAAATACAGGCGCTCAGAGACCTTCCTAGGCTGATCGACAACACGGAGCAGCTTAGCAAATTCACTTGTAAAGTACGCAACTGCGTTTCCAGGATCAAGGCCTTGAATAAACCACATCATTTTTTCAACACCGAACTACTACGAACACTGAAGCAGAAAATTCCTCACCTAAAGTCAGCGATGAACCTGAACTGAAGCTATCAGACTTTTTGAAAAAAGATGCCCATTCTTCGTCGAAATACTGTCTGTACGAGCCGACGCGAACTTCACTGAAACCGAGCTATTCGAACAGAACTCATTATGCGGAAATTAAAGACGACCACCAAGAACACTGTTTTGCTGCAAATCAAAACAACGATTTCTCTGAAATGAACTGCCCTCATTGCAAATCAACAACACACCTTCATCTTAAGGACTGCGACCAGTTCATGCGCCTGTCAAATAATGATCGATGGAAATGGGCTCAGGAGGCAAAACTCTGCTTCAAATGCCTGAAGCCGAGACATCGTAGGGAGAACTGCAGAGCCGGACCTTGTGGCATCGACGGTTGTCGTATGTCGCACAGTACATTACTCCACTCCTCGACGTGTCGACCACCAGAGACGTCAGCTTGCATCAATCCACCGACTTCTTACAGTCAAGAGCCCCCGGAACCGACAGCTGCGAAACTACTGAACGAGATGACGGCATGCAGCGGAACCAGCCACAGATCTCAAGTTTTATTAAAAATAATACCGGTAGAAGTACGAGGACCAACGACATCAAAAAGAACTTACGCTCGTCTTGACGGAGGGAGCACCTTGACCTTGATCAAACAAGATCTTACCAACGAAATTGGCCTGAAAGGAACTGCAGAACCGTTGACGTTATTGGGCATTAACGCCATAACTCAAGAATACCCTACATATACAGATATTGTAAAAACCTAGCCTAAGAATTAAAATAAATAAAGGAAATAATAATAATATTACTTTGCTTTCCTTCATAAGGTTAGGAAATATGCCGTCGTCTACAGATTTATTAAATATTAATTTTTATTCGCGGCTTTCTTCAAACCATTTCCGAGTATGACTGTCTAACCCACGTAATGCCAAATGACAAAATAGATAGTCGTCCAAGTTCTCAATCTGCAAGGCGTGAATCGCTTTTAACGAATGATCAAACGTCTCCACGAACGAGGTTAAATTCGCTACGCTGTCTTTTGTCAAAGGCGAAAAGTTGAGCATTTTGTCCAGATATCTGCCGGTCAACGCCCTAACGTCTTGGTATTTATCAAGTAAGCTTTGCCAAACAAGTGGGTAATTGAATGACGTGATCGGAAGACTTCTGACAATGCTCAGTGCTGGACCTTTGACGCAAGACAGGAGATAATGAAATTTATCTATGTTCTCGAACTTGCGATTGTGAACCAAAGACACGAAGGTATCATGGAATGTAGCCCAGTTCTCTACTTGCCCGTCAAATTCAAATAAAGTTAGCTTCGGTAAGACCGGCCTAGCTAGACAATCATCCTTGGTTGCAGATGAATATTTTTCGGTTGGCTCCTGGACTATACGCGTGCAGTTCAAAGCTACCTTTTTGCAAACATAATATAATTCGTCGAAGCTTTCTAAAGCGCTTGTTGAAGGTTTAGCCTTGGGGTTTGACTGCATTTCAAGCATAATAATTTCCATGACAATTTTTTCGAAATCGCTACGAGCGTCATCAAGTTCTGAAAATTGTACCATGTAATTCTGTACCGAGTCTAGGCTATCCAATTTAACAGTTTTGGATACATCGGTACGCCTTTTGTAATTTTTTGATCAAATATCCTTTTTTAATTGTCAAAGTGCTAATTTGCAATAAAGATTGCACCTCGCCTTCCGCCATTTTTTGTCACGGATAAAAATACGACGAATTGGTTGCTTTATATCTTTGGAAATCTGTGAGAAGAGGGAATAGCTTTATAGCGAATACGATTTGCGACGGAAGCAACGGTTATATTATATAGATTATAATTTGGGGAATTAAACAAAAAATAGGTAGATTCAAATGATAATGATAATGATAATTTATTCACTGAATATATGGTAAGTTACATAATAAGGTGGTATAATATAAACATTTGATCCTTAAAATTTGAAAACTTTGAAAATGCGGTTCGAAGACCAGAAAATGTGGCGTAGAGCCGTTAGTGGACTGTAATTAACTGATCAGAAAGGATCGTGGGGTGGAGTCAGCAAAAATGCAAACACTATACTGATCCAAGAATAAATATCAAGGACTTACCGTTGCTGATGTGCCCGTTCTGCTTTGGAGGCCTCCGTCAGCTTCCCTTTAATCTCACGGTTTTAATAAATAATGTTTATAAATAACCCCGCTTCGATTGTAGTAGATCGCAGTCAATTTTTCTTCGTTAATTTACCTTTGTGTCATTATTTATAAAAATGAAAATTGTGGTTATACCACATAAAAAAATATGAATCGATAAAAAAAAAAAGATTCTATACAAATAAATAATGTTTAGCTGGAATTCTTGTTATAGTTTCGCAGACACTACTTTGTCACTGATAGCAAAGCGGCCAGTGTCCCCGCCATTTATAAATGAGTCAGTATAGCTTTATAAAGGTTGAATACTAAACAACTCGCTAGTGCTATTGTGTCGCCGCCATCCCTGGGCACTTGTTGCTGCTCCACGGGCGGAGGCAACTGATTAGAACCAACGTTCGACGGTCCGGGACTCGAGGGACATTCCCGGGCACTTGCATCGGGATAGGCACTTTATTAGTAGTATTCATTGTCCTTCACTGAAAACATTATCTAAATTCAAACCACCCTACGCATGACTCAGTGACTCTATAAAAGGTTGCTTTAAATAAAAGACGTGTAAATAGTTACGAGGCATATAATGCAAAATGAAATATGAAACCCGCATGATACATTATGTGTGCCTACATGGGTCAGGACCAAAAAGTTGGATGAAATTAAGTCGTAGTTAGCGAGGAATTAAAGACAATTGAGAAAGTTCCGTTGTGAGACAAAAAATAACGATACAATAAGGAACCTTAAAATAGAACATTAAGGTTATTGAAAGGTTAACTGTCGTCGCACAATGGAGACTTTGACGCAAATATTATTGAGTTATTATTGAGTGAGTTAAGGGTGAGTTAACGTTGCAAACTTTTTGGTCTTCACCCACATAAGCAAATTTTCAGTTGGATGCCAAATACATAGCTTACTGTTGGTGTAGAGAAAAAAAAAATATACAACGAACCGTTAAGAGTTTTTGCTAGAATTGTTAACTATTGTGTGTGATTCGTTTAGTTGTACTCGCTTTTGACGCGCTTCTAACATTTTACTATTTTTGTACCCGTCTCCGCAGGAGTCACGCTCTCGGCGCTCGGTGGTTTACGTTGTCGGGTGCGCTTGTCGCGTCTGTCGTCGTGTCGCTCGTGTGGCGCGCCTGTCGCCTGCGCGGGGAGCGTGGCACACACATGCGCTCGCGACACGCGGCACGCGCGCGACGCGCCGCGGGCCGACGCAACCAGACGCCGCCTCGTAGCCACAGCGCGCCACCAGACAAACGAGCGCAACGAAAGAAGCGCGCGCCCGAGCGACAGACGCGGTAGAAACAGGCCGGAATCTGTCCATAAAAATGAAGATGCCTTGACTCCACATCGAGCGCCAAACATACATACTGCTGGAGAACCTCGTATAAGGAAAAGGAAAGTTGCTACTAGTAAGATTTCCGATAGCGCCAATTTGAGTTTTAGTAACACCTCTTCAATAGTGGGTCCCTCTCGGCGCGGAGTGCCGGCCGGCGCGCAGCCTCGCGCCTGCGCAGCCTGCGGCCGACGATTCCAATACAAGCATCACTTCGACGCGCACACGTGCGCCCCGCCCGGCCCTTACACCTGCGACGTGTGCAAAAAGCTGTTCATGCAAAAACGCACACTGGAAAATCACATCAAAGTACATGCAGAGCGGAAACCTGATTACTGCGAAGTTTGCAACGAAGAGTTTCCCAACAAGTCAGCTTTAGTGAAACATAAGAGAACTCATAAACTTTTCCAATGTGAAGAATGTAAAAAATCATTTACACAAAAAGGGGGTCTAAAAATACATATCGGAATTCACAAAGGCGAGAAGCCCTATTCTTGTGAATTGTGCCACAAAATGTTTGGAACGAGCACACAGTACCTTAGACATAAGAGGACTCATACAGGCGAAAAACCTCACAGTTGTGAATACTGTAGCAAGCGATTTATTACAAAACAAAGCAAAGTGCTGCACGAGCGGAACCGCCACACGGGTGACAAACCCTACTGCTGCGCTGTGTGCCTCAAGGCGTTTGCGAGAAAGAACTCCCTCACCATGCACAGCAGGATACACACAGGATATCGACCATTTTCTTGCGAAGATTGTTATAAAAAATTTATTACTAGAGCGCATTTAGAACGCCATAAAAAAATTCACACCGGAGAAAAAATTTACAGTTGTGAACAATGTGGTAAACAGTTCGGACGAAAGTATACCTTAACAGCGCATTTACGAACTCACACGAACAAGCGACCTTACAGTTGTGACGAATGTGGCAAGCGATTTGTTCAATCATGCGCATTAATAACGCACAAACGAACTCACACGAACGAACGACCTTACGTTTGTGAAGAATGTAACAAGAGATTTGCTCATAAATACTCATTAACAGTGCACAAACTAACTCACACGGGCGAAAAGCCGCACAGCTGTGAAATGTGTAACAAGCGATTTGCGCTTAAACATCACTTGGCGGCGCACACGCGCACGCACACGGGCGAAAAACCGTACAGCTGTGTAATCTGTGAAACTAATTTCACACTAAAAGCACACTTACAGAACCATCTCCAGACACATGCGACCAACAAATCGTATTCTTGCAAAATTTGTCTGAAACAGTTTGCGGGTAAATTAGCTCTGAAGAGACATAAACGGGCTCACGAGGAAGATAAATGTTTGAAAAGTGGTGCAGATACAACCGCGCGCATGCGCAGCAACGACTCTGTTTAATTAAACATAAACCAACGAGCGCAAGTCAGGCGCCGGCGGCCGTCAGTGCTGAGTAGGGCTAGCTCGATTACGAGCTACGGCTCTAAAACAACCTGGAATAGAAAAATTAAATTAGAATTATTATTATTTTGTATTCCAACTTTTCCGAAGTATTCAAAGTATTGTACCAATTTTCACTCATCGAAATTTGCCTTAGTTTTGTTTTACCGAAATTTACAAATTCGCAAATATTTCACAGAATTTTGCGACACGTCTTGTGGAGCTCAAAACTTGTAGAGAACTGAATTTGTCAACTCCGATTCCACGGTCCTACCTCGGGCTACTATGACTTTAATTTTTTTCCCAATTTATAGTACGTTTTAACCAAAAACTACCACAAAACACATTCTTAGTTGTTGATATTCTTTAATGTCTTGCCATGTTAAGGGTATAGGTTCATATGAGTTGTTGAAAAATGCACCTTACTTGTAATGATGGACCTGCAAGAGCATGGCCTACCTCGAATATAACACTAAAAAGTCGAGCAACACACACACACACACACACATTAGCTCCTTAGGACTGACACTTTCCAGAAATTGATTCTTTTTTAACCTATACCTACACTTAATTAACTGAAGGACACTCCAAGGTTAAACTTGTTTTCACTTTAATTTTTTTAATTAGCTTCCCTCCTTCCGTAAGCTGTAGGGATTATACAATATGTAACAGAACGAAAGGCAAAGAAAGAGACCCGTTAATGTTTATTGTAATAGGACTATGGTGCCTGGCTTATGGAAAAAAGGATAAAAAAAATAGCATCTCTTTACAGTAAGTAGTGAAAAAATAAACCATTATTTCATAACCTCCTGTATTATTTATTTACAATCTTATCAATCACAGTCATAAATGTCAGCTGATAATAAAATGGTCCAATACCTGCCCTTCCTCTCTCACGTGAAGTCGTTGACGCGCTTCTTGATTAATCGGCACCGGTGGGTTGTTATTTCGTGAACTGATAATCGCATTGAGGATCACACGGGCGTGCGACGTGGACGGGAGAGCGGCATTCCCGTTACTCCTTCTTTCCTCGTAAACAAGGATCATAATCCACAAGTTACTACGCAGAAAAGTTTAAAGGCATTATCAGTATTTTTCAGTTAAATTTCTATCTAGATTTTATCTGACACACGGACGTCAAACCTCGACATTGGAGTTTAAATTTAAAGAAAAAAGTCTAAAAGTGATTTAACCTGCCCTCATTCAAAATAATAATAACAATTTGAAAAATCTAAAATGTCAAAGATAACTGAAGTGAACTACAATGTTAGGCGAATTCCCTGTAATACCTAAATAATTTATGTTCTAAATGATTATTACAGAAAGTGATTAGTGTTTCGTACAAGGCATATGTGGTAGTAGCAATATTACTATTTTAGTTAATATGTATTTCCGTAAAGTAACGCCTTATTTATTTAATTATGTGATAAATGGGTGCTTAAACATGATAGCGGTTATAATCCATTTTTTGAAAGCAAGAAAACAATTTAAAAATATAAATACGATAGGTATACAAGGGTTACCCTCATCTGGCAGAATAATATTGGTCAGAAATACACTTCGCATAACACGTTTCGCAGAAACACTTTCGGTCGAATGGTAAGATGGCATAAAGGTATAGTGGCATTACTACTACCTCGCATACGACACATTTTGCAGCACACTGTTTTGTAGAATATCTCTTTGGAAGACTTTGGTTTAGCATAATTTTATGTACCATAATAATCCTATAGCATACGATTACAATAGCATAATTATTTTCTACTATCAGAAAAGTGCGTTAAGTAAACTTTACGTAGTAGAATGTAAGTACCGTTAGGTACGACGACGAGCGGTTCGAGGAGCAGTGTTAGGTATCTTGCCGCCGCGGGGCAACTGCCACTAAATTTTTAATCACAACAATTGTAATGCATAAATTATATAGGTCCTGATTCCACCTTAGGGCAGGTCCAACTTGGATTAGGTTAGGTACGACGACGAGCGAAGCGAGGAGGAGTGTTAGGTTGAACTGAGACCCTAACGAGCGAGCGAGCCGCGCGGCATCGGCCGGCTACCATACCACTCCATGGACAAAATGTGTAATCACAACAATTTGTAATGCATAAATTAGGTACTGATAGCACCTTAGGGCAGGTCCGACTTGGGTTAGGTTAGGTATTCCGCATATGTCCTGTACAACAAGATAAGACAATGAAGTCTATCTTGGAATCAAATGGTATTCGGCTTGACAACTTTATGCCGCCTAAAATATTATGCAATAAAATTATCTGCGAAAGTACTATTCGTTTAGAAGACTGTTATGCTCATCAACATTATGCCAATATAAGATTCGGTATTATAAAAATCTGCGTAATGATTTATGCCAAAGCATACTCTGCGTAAGATGTTTCTGCCAAACATCGACAACGACGCGGTTGGCGCAGTGGTTAAGCAACTGCCTACTGAGCTGACGGTCCCGGGTTCGAATCCCGGCAAGGGCAAATATTTGTGTGATGAACACGAATATTTGTGCCTGGGTCATGGATGTTCTATATGTATTTAAGTATTTATTTATCTATATAAGTATGTATATCGTCGCCTAATACCCATAACACAAGCCTTCTTGAGCTTAATTTGGGACAAGGTTGATTTGTGTGAGGGTGTCTGATATTTATATTTATTATTTATTATTACTTCTGCCAAGTATCGTTATGCAAAACAAATATAATGTCAAAAAAGTTTCTACAAGATAATAGTGAACCGGTATACAATGCATGTCAATGATGTTGTTTTTACGTATGGCTCAAACCATTATCGCATCCTTACATATTCACAACCCAAAATATTGAAAATTACTTATTTTAACATAATTCATAGGTACATACCATTACATACATACCTATACCTACTTATTTACAAAATAAATATAAAATCAAAACTTCGATTTGAGATTTTGCGACAGAAAAGTTGCATTCGATAGTGATTTAAAAAAAAATACGCTCTTTACACATTTAGTAGAAAATCACAAAAAAGCCCTATTTTAATAAAGTTCTTAAATGAATGAAAAATAAATTAACTGCGAGAGTAATTGGAGCGGAGCGAGCGAAGCTCCCATGGATCGACTCGAATGGACTTTGTAACAATGCGCAGATCTCAGCGAGTTCTCAACCGATTTTAGGAATTTTTGTTTCAAAATGCAAGAATTAAATTTCGCTAGGTCGTGACGAAGAGAAAATTTCGAAATTGTTCTTAATTAAAAAGTTCTGATAAAAAAACAAAATGTGTATGGGGAAAACAATATAAGTGAAAAGCGCGCGCAACTTTTTCATTTTCATGACTACTCTCGCACAGTGAAGGTAACTTTCAGGGAATGGACGCTGCACATGCTCCGCTATCAAGACTAGCGTTTCGCACAAGACCCGCGCTTTCGTTATTTTTGTTTGAACACAATTCAACATCATGATGCTTTGCAAAGAGGTACAATTTACGCTAACATCAGTAATTTCAACGGGACGATTGAAGATCTGTTGAATGATGTGTACCGTAATCCCGCTGTCATGAAGAGACTACTTCACATAGGATCTAAAATAACAGCTACAGGTCCATAATGGTATTCGCGGCGAATGGAACTAGAAGCGATGGTTCTGCAGCTCGGTGTTCCTACCTTCTTTTTGACTCTCAGCTCGGCAGATTTATGGTGGCCATGTTTGACAAAGCACTTTGGGTATGATTCATCACACAAAACCGAGTCTTTGATGTCAAGAGAAATGCAGAAATTGCTTTCCTGTAACCCTTTGATTGCTGACTAGTATTTCGCCAAACGAGTGGAAGTTTTGTCTCACTACTTCGCAAGAAGTATCAAATCAAAGATTATTGGTATCGCTTCGAGTACCAGCACCGTGGTAGCCCTAGGCAGGACAAAATCTTGTCGAGGGGATAGTTGTCAGTCAAATATTGGAACCGTTTTTGAAAGCCTATTTATTATTATTATTTCCTATATTTATTTTTATTCTTAAGTTAGGTTTCTTTACAATAAATTTATAAAAAAAGTAAAATAGAATATAGAAATTACAAAATATAAACATATTATAAAAAAAACCTAACCTAGGGTGCCGCCGGCAGCGGGGCAGGGCCCAGGCTACCGGTGGTTAGGGCTGCAGAGAGAGGAACCTCCTGACAATGCGCGCCGTGTCCAGGAGTATCGCCTTCTGAATCTGACCCTTGATCCAGCCATCTAGCGAGAGTCTATTGAGGTGTTTGTCGAGACTCTTCACTATAAGACCGTTCGCCGAAACGACTATCGGGACAATGATCGTCGAATCAACATCCCACATGGCGGTCACCTCGTGAGCCATGTCAAGGGACTTGCTGAGTTTGTCCTTCTCGGCCTTCACGAGGTTCTCGTCATGCGGGATGGTGATTTCGACGAGCACTGCCTGGCGCTTGGATCGATCTACCAACACGATATCAGGCTTATTGGCTACAATAGTCCTGTCCGTGATGATAGATCGATCCCAATAGAGCGTGGCACGACCATTATCGAGAACTGGCATCGGTGCGTACTTATACGTACGGCACCTCAGACCCCACAAGACCGTATCGAAGAGCAAGCTGCTGGTGAATGATCCTGGCTACTTGGTTATGTCTGTGCAAGTACTTGCCGTTAGCAAGATGAGAACAACCGGAGATTATTATTATATGTCTGAGTGACTCACTGGGACGGCGGCATGCCCGACAAATGTCGACCGTACCGTCCTTCAGGAATTATCTCCGGTAATTGTTCGTCATCATTACTTCGTCCGCAATTGCACAGACAAAACCTTCGGTTTCCCCGAGGCGTAGCCAGTTCACCGACGCGAGCAGATCTACATCGGGCCCCGTAAGGGCCTTGTAGAACCGCCCGTGTAGCTCCTTGGTCTTCCATACAGCCCTGCGGTCATCGGTGCTAAGCATCTTTGGTCTGCGCCAGTTCTCGTTTGCTAAGGAGAGAGAGGTGAGGCCTTTGTCAACTGATACTACATCGCGATGAATCCCACACTCGTTGTTTAGGAAATATTCTTATTATCCATGTATAGCACATGAGAAATCACCTCACCTCCTCTTCGAAGTCGGCAAACTAGTCCTGAATCCTTCAGCAGAGTGCTGAGCGGATTCAGGGCTAGGCAGAACCACAGAGGACTCAAACTGTCACCCTGGAAAATACCTCTCTCAATCCTTATCAAGTCCTGCGGGCCAGGGGGGCCATCCCCGCCACCTGGTTGACGAAGGACTGTGGTCCACTACCTCATACACGCACTTAAGGGGGATCTTAGAACTGTACTGATTTTATACAGCTCTAAGATCCTCTCCAGCCATGAATGAGGCACCGAATCTTAGGCCTTCTTATAGTCAACCCAAGCGGCCGAGAGATACCCCCTGTTCAAATTCAAATATTTATTGCATATCACATTTTACATTAAGGAGGAACAGTAGGTATAGGAACATGTGACACCCTGCAAGGGCACAGCAATTAGAGAGGGCTACTATTTAAACATTTCAAAATATTACAATTACTATAGGTGCGTTATGTTCCGCCGGACTTGTTGGCAAATGGTCGTGTCAATGAGGAGGAGCTCCTTAGTACCACGGGACTCAACCCTACATCCATTCTGAAAAAAGGCCAAAACGTTATTCGCAACAATGGGCATGTTAATTTTTGTTCTCATTATGCACGTAAGGAGCTTGTATAAAGTGGGCAAGCACGTGATGGGTCTATAGTTTTTCGCTTCCGTGGTACTACCGGACTTGTGGAGCAGGAAGGTAACCCCAGTAGTCATGAAAGATGGCAGGGAACCAAGCTCGAGGGCGTCTTGAAGTTGTGTTGCCAGAAATTCGTGTGAGGATCGGAACCACGTGATCCAAAAGTTGTGCAACCCGTCTGGCCCAGGACTTTTCCAGTTCTGGGTCTTACGGGCCGCACAACTCACATCATCGGGGCTGATGGTCACAGCCCCCATGGCCTCGATCGACTCACACTTACGTCTGACAACATTCATCCACTCGCCCTCGGTGTGCTCGACTGGCACCGACCAGATACTACGCCAGAAATTAAACATATTATTATTTGTGTGATTCGTTTAGTTGCACTCACGTCTGACGCGCTTCTTACATTTTAATATTTTTGTTTCTACCCGTCTCCGCAGGAGTCACGCTCTCGACGCTCGGTGGTTTACGTCGTCGGGTGCGCTTGTCGCGTCTGTCGTCGTGTCGCTCGTGTGGCGCGCCTGTCGCCTGCGCGGCGAGCGTGGCACACACATGCGCTCGCGACACGCGGCACGCGCGCGACGCGCCGCGAGCCGACGCCGCCAGACGTCGCCTCGTAGCTACAGCGCGCCACCAGACAAACGAGCGCAACGACAGTGGCGCGCGCCCGAGCGACAGTCGCGGTGGAAACAGCCCGAAATCTGTCCATAAAAGTGAAGATCATCGTGCGCCAAACATACACACTGGTGGAGAACCTCGTATAAGAAAAAGGAAAGTTGCTACTAGTAAGATTTCCGATAGCGCCAATTTGAGTTTTAGTAACACCTCTTCAATAGTGGGTCCCTGTCGGCGCGGAGTGCCGGCCGGCGCGCAGCCTTGCGCCTGCGCAGCCTGCGGCCGACGATTCCAATACAAGCATCACTTCGACGCGCACACGTGCGCCCCGCCCGGCCCTTACGCCTGCGACGTGTGCAAAAAGCTGTTCATGAAAAAACGCACACTGGAAAATCACATCAAAGTACATGCAGAGCGGAAACCTGATTACTGCGAAGTTTGCAACGAAGAGTTTCCCAACAAGTCAGCTTTAGCGAAACATAAGAGAACTCATAAACTTTTCCAATGTGAAGAATGTAACAAATCATTTACACAAAAAGGCGGTCTAAAAAAACATATCGGAATTCACAAAGGCGAGAAGCCCTATTCTTGTGAATTGTGCCACAAAATGTTTGGAACGAGCACACAGTACCTTAGACATTTTAAGAGAACTCATACAGGCGAAAAACCTCACAGTTGTGAATACTGTAGCAAGCGATTTATAACAAAGCAAAGCAAAGTGCTGCACGAGCGGAACCACCACACGGGCGACAAACCCTACTGCTGCGCTGTGTGCCTCAAGGCGTTTGCGCACAAGAGCTCCCTCACCATGCACAGCAGGATACACACAGGATATCGACCATTTTCTTGCGAAGATTGTTATAAAAAATTTATTACTAGAGCGCATTTAGAACGCCATAAAAAAATTCACACCGGAGAAAAAATTTACAGTTGTGAACAATGTGGTAAACAGTTCGGACGAAAGTATACCTTAACAGCGCATTTACGAACTCACACGAACAAGCGACCTTACAGTTGTGACGAATGTGGCAAGCGGTTTGTTCAATCATGCGCATTAATAAAGCACAAACGAACTCACACGAACGAACGACCTTACGTTTGTGAAGAATGTAACAAGAGATTTGCTCATAAATACTCATTAACAGTGCACAAACTAACTCACACGGGCGAAAAGCCGCACAGCTGTGAAATGTGTAACAAGCGATTTGCGCTTAAACATCACTTGGCGGCGCACACGCGCACGCACACGGGCGAAAAACCGTACAGCTGTGTAATCTGTGAAACTAATTTCACACTAAAAGCACACTTACAGAACCATCTCCAGACACATGCGACCAACAAATCGTATTCTTGCAAAATTTGTCTGAAACAGTTTGCGGGTAAATTAGCTCTGAAGAGACATAAACGGGCTCACGAGGAAGATAAATGTTTGAAAAGTGGTGCAGATACAACCGCGCGCATGCGCAGCAACGACTCTGTTTAATTAAACATAAACCAACGAGCGCAAGTCAGGCGCCGGCGGCCGTCAGTGTTGAGTAGGGCTAGCTCGATTACGAGCTACGGCTCTAAAACAACCTGGAATAGAAAAATTAAATTAGAATTATTATTATTTTGTATTCCAACTTTTCCGAAGTATTCAAAGTATTGTACCAATTTTCACTCATCGAAATTTGCCTTAGTTTTGTTTTACCGAAATTTACAAATTCGCAAATATTTCACAGAATTTTGCGACACGTCTTGTGGAGCTCAAAACTTGTAGAGAACTGAATTTGTCAACTCCGATTCCACGGTCCTACCTCGGGCTACTATGACTTTAATTTTTTTCCCAATTTATAGTACGTTTTAACCAAAAACTACCACAAAACACATTCTTAGTTGTTGATATTCTTTAATGTCTTGCCATGTTAAGGGTATAGGTTCATATGAGTTGTTGAAAAATGCACCTTACTTGTAATGATGGACCTGCAAGAGCATGGCCTACCTCGAATATAACACTAAAAAGTCGAGCAACACACACACACACACACACACATTAGCTCCTTAGGACTGACACTTTCCAGAAATTGTTTCTTTTTAACCTATACCTACACTTAATTAACTGAAGGACACTCCAAGGTTAAACTTGTTTTCACTTTAATTTTTTTAATTAGCTTCCCTCCTTCCGTAAGCTGTAGGGATTATACAATATGTAACAGAACGAAAGGCAAAGAAAGAGACCCGTTAATGTTTATTGTAATAGGACTATGGTGCCTGGCTTATGGAAAAAAGGATTAAAAAAAAATAGCATCTCTTTACAGTAAGTAGTGAAAAAATAAACCATTATTTCATAACCTCCTGTATTATTTATTTACAATCTTATCAATCACAGTCATAAATGTCAGCTGATAATAAAATGGTCCAATACCTGCCCTTCCTCTCTCACGTGAAGTCGTTGACGCGCTTCTTGATTAATCGGCACCGGTGGGTTGTTATTTCGTGAACTGATAATCGCATTGAGGATCACACGGGCGTGCGACGTGGACGGGAGAGCGGCATTCCCGTTACTCCTACTTTCCTCGTAAACAAGGATCATATCCACAAGTTACTACGCAGAAAAGTTTAAAGGCATTATCAGTATTTTTCAGTTAAATTTCTATCTAGATTTTATCTGACACACGGACGTCAAACCTCGACTTTGGAGTTTAAATTTAAATAAAAAAGTCTAAAAGTGATTTAACCTGCCCTCATTCAAAATAATAATAACAATTTGAAAAATCTAAAATGTCAAAGATAACTGAAGTGAACTACAATGTTAGGCGAATTCCCTGTAATACCTAAATAATTTATGTTCTAAATGATTATTACAGAAAGTGATTAGTGTTTCGTACAAGGCATATGTGGTAGTAGCAATATTACTATTTTAGTTAATATGTATTTCCGTAAAGTAACGCCTTATTTATTTAATTATGTGATAAATGGGTGCTTAAACATGATAGCGGTTATAATTCATTTTTTGAAAGCAAGAAAACAATTTAAAAATATAAATACGATAGGTATACAAGGGTTACCCTCATCTGGCAGAATAATATTGGTCAGAAATACACTTCGCATAACACGTTTCGCAGAAACACTTTCGGTCGAATGGTAAGATGGCATAAAGGTATAGTGGCATTACTACTACCTCGCATACGACACATTTTGCAGCACACTGTTTTGTAGAATATCTCTTTGGAAGACTTTGGTTTAGCATAATTTTATGTACCATAATAATCCTATAGCATACGATTACAATAGCATAATTATTTTCTACTAGCAGAAAAGTGCGTTAAGTAAACTTTACGTAGTAGAATGTAAGTACCGTTAGGTACGACGACGAGCGGTTCGAGGAGCAGTGTTAGGTATCTTGCCGCCGCGGGGCAACTGCCGCTAAATTTTTAATCACAACAATTGTAATGCATAAATTATATAGGTCCTGATTCCACCTTAGGGCAGGTCCAACTTGGATTAGGTTAGGTACGACGACGAGCGAAGCGAGGAGGAGTGTTAGGTTGAACTGAGACCCTAACGAGCGAGCGAGCCGCGCGGCATCGGCCGGCTACCATACCACTCCATGGACAAAATGTGTAATCACAACAATTTGTAATGCATAAATTAGGTACTGATAGCACCTTAGGGCAGGTCCGACTTGGGTTAGGTTAGGTATTCCGCATATGTCCTGTACAACAAGATAAGACAATGAAGTCTATCTTGGAATCAAATGGTATTCGGCTTGACAACTTTATGCCGCCTAAAATATTATGCAATAAAATTATCTGCGAAAGTACTATTCGTTTAGAAGACTGTTATGCTCATCAACATTATGCCAATATAAGATTCGGTATTATAAAAATCTGCGTAATGATTTATGCCAAAGCATACTCTGCGTAAGATGTTTCTGCCAAACATCGACAACGTCGCGGTTGGCGCAGTGGTTAAGCAACTGCCTACTGAGCTGACGGTCCCGGGTTCGAATCCCGGCAAGGGCAAATATTTGTGTGATGAACACGAATATTTGTGCCTGGGTCATGGATGTTCTATATGTATTTAAGTATTTATTTATCTATATAAGTATGTATATCGTCGCCTAATACCCATAACACAAGCCTTCTTGAGCTTAATTTGGGACTAGGTTGATTTGTGTGAGGGTGTCTGATATTTATATTTATTATTTATTATTACTTCTGCCAAGTATCGTTATGCAAAACAAATATAATGTCAAAAAAGTTTCTACAAGATAATAGTGAACCGGTATACAATGCATGTCAATGATGTTGTTTTTACGTATGGCTCAAACCATTATCGCATCCTTACATATTCACAACCCAAAATATTGAAAATTACTTATTTTAACATAATTCATAGGTACATACCATTACATACATACCTATACCTACTTATTTACAAAATAAATATAAAATCAAAACTTCGATTTGAGATTTTGCGACAGAAAAGTTGCATTCGATAGTGATTTAAAAAAAAATACGCTCTTTACACATTTAGTAGAAAATCACAAAAAAGCCCTATTTTAATAAAGTTCTTAAATGAATGAAAAATAAATTAACTGCGAGAGTAATTGGAGCGGAGCGAGCGAAGCTCCCATGGATCGACTCGAATGGACTTTGTAACAATGCGCAGATCTCAGCGAGTTCTCAACCGATTTTAGGAATTTTTGTTTCAAAATGCAAGAATTAAATTTCGCTAGGTCGTGACGAAGAGAAAATTTCGAAATTGTTCTTAATTAAAAAGTTCTGATAAAAAAACAAAATGTGTATGGGGAAAACAATATAAGTGAAAAGCGCGCGCAACTTTTTCATTTTCATGACTACTCTCGCACAGTGAAGGTAACTTTCAGGGAATGGACGCTGCACATGCTCCGCTATCAAGACTAGCGTTTCGCACAAGACCCGCGCTTTCGTTATTTTTGTTTGAACACAATTCAACATCATGATGCTTTGCAAAGAGGTACAATTTACGCTAACATCAGTAATTTCAACGGGACGATTGAAGATCTGTTGAATGATGTGTACCGTAATCCCGCTGTCATGAAGAGACTACTTCACATAGGATCTAAAATAACAGCTACAGGTCCATAATGGTATTCGCGGCGAATGGAACTAGAAGCGATGGTTCTGCAGCTCGGTGTTCCTACCTTCTTTTTGACTCTCAGCTCGGCAGATTTATGGTGGCCATGTTTGACAAAGCACTTTGGGTATGATTCATCACACAAAACGGAGTCTTTGATGTCAAGAGAAATGCAGAAATTGCTTTCCTGTAACCCTTTGATTGCTGACTAGTATTTCGCCAAACGAGTGGAAGTTTTGTCTCACTACTTCGCAAGAAGTATCAAATCAAAGATTATTGGTATCGCTTCGAGTACCAGCACCGTGGTAGCCCTAGGCAGGACAAAATCTTGTCGAGGGGATAGTTGTCAGTCAAATATTGGAACCGTTTTTGAAAGCCTATTTATTATTATTATTTCCTATATTTATTTTTATTCTTAAGTTAGGTTTCTTTACAATAAATTTACAAAAAAAGTAAAATAGAATATAGAAATTACAAAATATAAACATATTATAAAAAAACCTAACCTAGGGTGCCGCCGGCAGCGGGGCAGGGCCCAGGCTACCGGTGGTTAGGGCTGCAGAGAGAGGAACCTCCTGACAATGCGCGCCGTGTCCAGGAGTATCGCCTTCTGAATCTGACCCTTGATCCAGCCATCTAGCGAGAGTCTATTGAGGTGTTTGTCGAGACTCTTCACTATAAGACCGTTCGCCGAAACGACTATCGGGACAATGATCGTCGAATCAACATCCCACATGGCGGTCACCTCGTGAGCCATGTCAAGGGACTTGCTGAGTTTGTCCTTCTCGGCCTTCACGAGGTTCTCGTCATGCGGGATGGTGATTTCGACGAGCACTGCCTGGCGCTTGGATCGATCTACCAACACGATATCAGGCTTATTGGCTACAATAGTCCTGTCCGTGATGATAGATCGATCCCAATAGAGCGTGGCACGACCATTATCGAGAACTGGCATCGGTGCGTACTTATACGTACGGCACCTCAGACCCCACAAGACCGTATCGAAGAGCAAGCTGCTGGTGAATGATCCTGGCTACTTGGTTATGTCTGTGCAAGTACTTGCCGTTAGCAAGATGAGAACAACCGGAGATTATTATTATATGTCTGAGTGACTCACTGGGACGGCGGCATGCCCGACAAATGTCGACCGTACCGTCCTTCAGGAATTATCTCCGGTAATTGTTCGTCATCATTACTTCGTCCGCAATTGCACAGACAAAACCTTCGGTTTCCCCGAGGCGTAGCCAGTTCACCGACGCGAGCAGATCTACATCGGGCCCCGTAAGGGCCTTGTAGAACCGCCCGTGTAGCTCCTTGGTCTTCCATACAGCCCTGCGGTCATCGGTGCTAAGCATCTTTGGTCTGCGCCAGTTCTCGTTTGCTAAGGAGAGAGAGGTGAGGCCTTTGTCAACTGATACTACATCGCGATGAATCCCACACTCGTTGTTTAGGAAATATTCTTATTATCCATGTATAGCACATGAGAAATCACCTCACCTCCTCTTCGAAGTCGGCAAACTAGTCCTGAATCCTTCTGCAGAGTGCTGAGCGGATTCAGGGCTAGGCAGAACCACAGAGGACTCAAACTGTCACCCTGGAAAATACCTCTCTCAATCCTTATCAAGTCCTGCGGGCCAGGGGGGCCATCCCCGCCACCTGGTTGACGAAGGACTGTGGTCCACGGGTGCGTCCCATGAGATATAACTACATAATATATAATTTCACATTAATAACGTTCACAAGATATAATAAACTTTTGCTATAACATCAAAATCAATATTTTTATTAGGAATAACGGTCAATTAGCATAATACTCTTGTTGTAGAATGATTTTTAATATAACACTCAAATACTCTAAATTCAGTTGATATAACATACATAACGTATATCGATCATAGTATATACTTTCTTTTAGTATAATGATTAGAAAATATAATAGCGTATGATATACTAAATCGGTTATAACTGCTACCCCTATGCCCCTAAAATGGAACATGGGTCAAAAACCGAAAACTGTAGGTTAGGTTAGGTTTGTTTTATGACCATGGATAGCGGAGCGAGCAAAGCGAGCGGAGCGTCAAAATGCTTGCTTGCATGGAGGTACTCGTACCTACATTAAAATTTAACAGCGAACTATTGCATACGTATGCTCACGCTTGATAATGGCAGATGAAATGCTGGCAAGTAAGAGTATACCGTTTGGAAGAACTGCTACAAAATGGAATATGGGTCAAAAACCGAAAACTGTAGGTTAGGTTAGGTTTGTTTTATGACCTTGGATAGCGGAGCGAGCGAAGCGAGCGTAGCGTCAAAATTCTTGCTTGCATGGAGGTACATATAATAAAATTTTACAGCGAACTATTGCATAAGTATGTACACAATTGATGTGCAGGCGGTTATTCTATACGAGCATTATGCATTTTGGTGTTAGATGTATTGAGTAATATACATTATAAATCTGAGATATTATGAACGTTATACGTTATGATCGTTATATACAATGATATTATACTTAAATAACGTTATACTTAACAAAAATAGATATTTTGATGTTATATCTAACGTTCGTTATACACCTTGAACGGTATACAAAACAAGCTTATACAATATGAGCGTATATAATATGAATATTATAGTATAAGTTCTTATATCTTATATTACTTACCCGTGGTCCACTACCTCATACACGCACTTAAGGGGGATCTTAGAACTGTATTGATTTTATACAGCTCTAAGATCCTCTCCAGCCATGAATGAGGCACCGAATCATAGGCCTTCTTATAGTCAACCCAAGCGGCCGAGAGATACCCCCTGTTCAAATTCAAATATTTATTGCATATCACATTTTACATTAAGGAGGAACAGTAGGTATAGGAACATGTGACACCCTGCAAGGGCACAGCAATTAGAGAGGGCTACTATTTAAACATTTCAAAATATTACAATTACTATAGGTGCGTTATGTTCCGCCGGACTTGTTGGCAAATGGTCGTGTCAATGAGGAGGAGCTCCTTAGTACCACGGGACTCAACCCTACATCCATTCTGAAAAAAGGCCAAAACGTTATTCGCAACAATGGGCATGTTAATTTTTGTTCTCATTATGCACGTAAGGAGCTTGTATAAAGTGGGCAAGCACGTGATGGGTCTATAGTTTTTCGCTTCCGTGGTACTACCGGACTTGTGGAGCAGGAAGGTAACCCCAGTAGTCATGAAAGATGGCAGGGAACCAAGCTCGAGGGCGTCTTGAAGTTGTGTTGCCAGAAATTCGTGTGAGGATCGGAACCACGTGATCCAAAAGTTGTGCAACCCGTCTGGCCCAGGACTTTTCCAGTTCTGGGTCTTACGGGCCGCACAACTCACATCATCGGGGCTGATGGTCACAGCCCCCATGGCCTCGATCGACTCACACTTACGTCTGACAACATTCATCCACTCGCCCTCGGTGTGCTCGACTGGCACCGACCAGATACTACGCCAGAAATTAAACATATTATTATTTGTGTGATTCGTTTAGTTGCACTCACTTCTGACGCGCTTCTTACATTTTAATATTTTTGTTTCTACCCGTCTCCGCAGGAGTCACGCTCTCGACGCTCGGTGGTTTACGTTGTCGGGTGCGCTTGTCGCGTCTGTCGTCGTGTCGCTCGTGTGGCGCGCCTGTCGCCTGCGCGGCGAGCGTGGCACACACATGCGCTCGCGACACGCGGCACGCGCGCGACGCGCCGCGAGCCGACGCCGCCAGACGTCGCCTCGTAGCTACAGCGCGCCACCAGACAAACGAGCGCAACGACAGTGGCGCGCGCCCGAGCGACAGTCGCGGTGGAAACAGCCCGAAATCTGTCCATAAAAGTGAAGATCATCGTGCGCCAAACATACACACTGGTGGAGAACCTCGTATAAGAAAAAGGAAAGTTGCTACTAGTAAGATTTCCGATAGCGCCAATTTGAGTTTTAGTAACACCTCTTCAATAGTGGGTCCCTGTCGGCGCGGAGTGCCGGCCGGCGCGCAGCCTTGCGCCTGCGCAGCCTGCGGCCGACGATTCCAATACAAGCATCACTTCGACGCGCACACGTGCGCCCCGCCCGGCCCTTACGCCTGCGACGTGTGCAAAAAGCTGTTCATGAAAAAACGCACACTGGAAAATCACATCAAAGTACATGCAGAGCGGAAACCTGATTACTGCGAAGTTTGCAACGAAGAGTTTCCCAACAAGTCAGCTTTAGCGAAACATAAGAGAACTCATAAACTTTTCCAATGTGAAGAATGTAACAAATCATTTACACAAAAAGGCGGTCTAAAAAAACATATCGGAATTCACAAAGGCGAGAAGCCCTATTCTTGTGAATTGTGCCACAAAATGTTTGGAACGAGCACACAGTACCTTAGACATAAGAGAACTCATACAGGCGAAAAACCTCACAGTTGTGAATACTGTAGCAAGCGATTTATAACAAAGCAAAGCAAAGTGCTGCACGAGCGGAACCACCACACGGGCGACAAACCCTACTGCTGCGCTGTGTGCCTCAAGGCGTTTGCGCACAAGAGCTCCCTCACCATGCACAGCAGGATACACACAGGATATCGACCATTTTCTTGCGAAGATTGTTATAAAAAATTTATTACTAGAGCGCATTTAGAACGCCATAAAAAAATTCACACCGGAGAAAAAATTTACAGTTGTGAACAATGTGGTAAACAGTTCGGACGAAAGTATACCTTAACAGCGCATTTACGAACTCACACGAACAAGCGACCTTACAGTTGTGACGAATGTGGCAAGCGATTTGTTCAATCATGCGCATTAATAACGCACAAACGAACTCACACGAACGAACGACCTTACGTTTGTGAAGAATGTAACAAGAGATTTGCTCAAAAATACTCATTAACAGTGCACAAACTAACTCACACGGGCGAAAAGCCGCACAGCTGTGAAATGTGTAACAAGCGATTTGCGCTTAAACATCACTTGGCGGCGCACACGCGCACGCACACGGGCGAAAAACCGTACAGCTGTGTAATCTGTGAAACTAATTTCACACTAAAAGCACACTTACAGAACCATCTCCAGACACATGCGACCAACAAATCGTATTCTTGCAAAATTTGTCTGAAACAGTTTGCGGGTAAATTAGCTCTGAAGAGACATAAACGGGCTCACGAGGAAAATAAATGTTTGAAAAGTGGTGCAGATACAACCGCGCGCATGCGCAGCAACGACTCTGTTTAATTAAACATAAACCAACGAGCGCAAGTCAGGCGCCGGCGGCCGTCAGTGTTGAGTAGGGCTAGCTCGATTACGAGCTACGGCTCTAAAACAACCTGGAATAGAAAAATTAAATTAGAATTATTAAAAACATTTAAACAGTGTAGTGTGGGGTGACCGTCGGCCTGAACAAATCGATGCATACTCATTGCTGTGTCATGAGAAGCTGAGAGAAATAGATTTTCCTCAAGAATTAAGTGCTTGTTGTGATGATTTATGCTGTAATCAGGCTCACATTACCTATCTAGACCGCATGTTCAATACAATTATCACAATACTAACAGATGCGTCAATAGCTACCAATAAACGCCCGGCGTGTCGTAGAGGGCGGTGTGTGCCTGGTTGGAATAAACATGTGGGAGAAGTGCACAGGGAGGCCAGGATTAAATTTCAGATTTGGTCAGACGCGGGGAGGCCTTCGTCAGGTCCTCTTTATTTTGACATGTTTGAAAGTAGGAAAATATTCAAATCTAGACTGAAATGGTGCCAAGATCATGAGGAGCAGATTATAATGGATAAGCTGGCTGCTGAACATTCCGCCAAAAAGTTTAAGAATTTCTGGAAAAAGACGAATAGTTTGAATATTAAACCGGGACTACCGGTGCAGGTGGATGGTGCCTCTGATCCAAAATTAATAGCAGAAGCTTTTAAACATAACTTTGCTGTTAAGCAATTGCCAGTACCGAGGGTTGAACTGCCAGTATTTCCGTGGGGCAGTGCTCAGTCCGGCACGAAGGGTTGCAGTACGCGTTTTTCAGCGCGGGAAATAGACAAGGTCATCCGCAATATGCAAAGAGGCAAATCCCCTGGTCATGACGGACTGGGCATTGAGCACTTAAAGTTTGCTGGCGTCCACTTGCCGAGGGTACTGGCTATGTTCTTTAATTTATGTATGGCGCATTCTTACCTACCAGAATCACTTATGAGGACAATAGTAGTCCCAATTGTCAAAAACAGGACAGGCAACGTATCTGACATATCGAACTATAGGCCGATATCGTTGGCAACTGTTGTAGCCAAGGTATTGGACAGCCTGCTGAATGCAAGGCTTGGGGTGCACCTTAAGCTTGATGATGCACAGTTCGGATTCAGAGCTCGTGAGTCAACCGAAAGCGCTATATTATGTCTGAAACACACTGTCGCATATTACACTAAGCGCAAGACGCCTGTATACGCTTGTTTTCTGGATTTATCCAAAGCTTTTGACAGAGTTGTATATGACCTACTATGGCTAAAGCTTATGAAGCAGGGTGTACCTCCAGACTGCGTTCAGCTGTTTAAGTTTTGGTATGGTAATCAGATTAACCAGGTAAAATGGTTGAACGCGCTGTCTGACGAGTATAAATTGGAATGCGGTGTTAGACAGGGCGGCTTGACTTCACCGCAGTTATTTAATGTATACGTGAATGATCTGATCGTTGAGCTTAGCAGCATGTACGCCGGATGCCACATTGACGGTACCTGTGTCAACAACCTAAGCTACGCGGACGACATGGTTCTGCTGAGCCCATCGATCGGGGCATTACGGGATCTTGTACGTACTTGCGAAAACTACGCACAGGCTCATGGACTACAATACAACTGTAAAAAGAGCGAGGTATTGCTTTTCAGAACGGAGCGGAAATTTCAGCCATCTATTATACCTCCTGTTGTACTGAATGGTTCTGAGCTGTGTGTAGTTCAGCAATTTAAATACTTGGGGCACATTATTACAGAAAGCTTGTCTGATGATGCTGACATGGAGAGGGAGCGTAGGGCGTTGGCCGTGAGAAGCAATATGCTCGCCCGTAGGTTCGCCCGATGCATTCGGGAAGTTAAAATAACACTGTTCAGAGCATTTTGCCAGACTTTTTACTCGGGTGGCTTATGGGTTCAGTACACTAGAAGGGCATACGACGCCCTACGCGTTCTCTACAACAATGCTTTCAGGATGCTGATGGGACTGCCGCGCCGCTGCAGCGCGTCAGGTATGTTCGTGAGTGCGCGCGTCGACGGGTTCCACGCCATAATGCGTAAAAAATATGCCTCGTTGCAAGGGCGGTTAAGGAACAGTGGCAACAGCATTCTGAAAGTAATAGCTGATCGTATGTGTGAATGTCCAATACAAAAGCACTGGATTGAGCATTTAAAAGGTTGTGTGTCATATGACAAGTAACTGTGTTTGCTGTGAAGGACCAACCCTAATATTTCTGTTTGGCCCTATGGTTGACTGGTAGAGAATGCCATTTGACATTAAGTCCGCCATTTGTACTGAATTTTGTTTTGTACAATAAATTTCTTTAATAAATAAATACATATACAGTTAAGGAAACTAACATAGTTTAATAAGTTTGTAACTAACACTTATGGACCTCTTAGTTGTCTGAAATAAACGATTATTATTATTATTATTATTATTTTGTATTCCAACTTTACCGAAGTATTCAAAGTATTGTACCAATTTTCACTCATCGAAATTTGCCTTAGTTTTGTTTTACCGAAATTTACAAATTCGCAAATATTTCACAGAATTTTGCGACACGTCTTGTGGAGCTCAAAACTTGTAGAGAACTGAATTTGTCAACTCCGATTCCACGGTCCTACCTCGGGCTACTATGACTTTAATTTTTTTCCCAATTTATAGTACGCTTTAACCAAAAACTACCACAAAACACATTCTTAGTTGTTGATATTCTTTAATGTCTTGCCATGTTAAGGGTATAGGTTCATATGAGTTGTTGAAAAATGCACCTTACTTGTAATGATGGACCTGCAAGAGCATGGCCTAACTCGAATATAACACTAAAAAGTCGAGCAACACACACACACACACACACACATTAGCTCCTTAGGACTGACACTTTCCAGAAATTGTTTCTTTTTAACCTATACCTACACTTAATTAACTGAAGGACACTCCAAGGTTAAACTTGTTTTCACTTTAATTTTTTTAATTAGCTTCCCTCCTTCCGTAAGCTGTAGGGATTATACAATATGTAACAGAACGAAAGGCAAAGAAAGAGACCCGTTAATGTTTATTGTAATAGGACTATGGTGCCTGGCTTATGGAAAAAAGGATTAAAAAAAAATAGCATCTCTTTACAGTAAGTAGTGAAAAAATAAACCATTATTTCATAACCTCCTGTATTATTTATTTACAATCTTATCAATCACAGTCATAAATGTCAGCTGATAATAAAATGGTCCAATACCTGCCCTTCCTCTCTCACGTGAAGTCGTTGACGCCCTTCTTGATTAATCGGCACCGGTGGGTTGTTATTTCGTGAACTGATAATCGCATTGAGGATCACACGGGCGTGCGACGTGGACGGGAGAGCGGCATTCCCGTTACTCCTACTTTCCTCGTAAACAAGGATCATATCCACAAGTTACTACGCAGAAAAGTTTAAAGGCATTATCAGTATTTTTCAGTTAAATTTCTATCTAGATTTTATCTGACACACGGACGTCAAACCTCGACTTTGGAGTTTAAATTTAAAGAAAAAAGTCTAAAAGTGATTTAACCTGCCCTCATTCAAAATAATAATAACAATTTGAAAAATCTAAAATGTCAAAGATAACTGAAGTGAACTACAATGTTAGGCGAATTCCCTGTAATACCTAAATAATTTATGTTCTAAATGATTATTACAGAAAGTGATTAGTGTTTCGTACAAGGCATATGTGGTAGTAGCAATATTACTATTTTAGTTAATATGTATTTCCGTAAAGTAACGCCTTATTTATTTAATTATGTGATAAATGGGTGCTTAAACATGATAGCGGTTATAATTCATTTTTTGAAAGCAAGAAAACAATTTAAAAATATAAATACGATAGGTATACAAGGGTTACCCTCATCTGGCAGAATAATATTGGTCAGAAATACACTTCGCATAACACGTTTCGCAGAAACACTTTCGGTCGAATGGTAAGATGGCATAAAGGTATAGTGGCATTACTACTACCTCGCATACGACACATTTTGCAGCACACTGTTTTGTAGAATATCTCTTTGGAAGACTTTGGTTTAGCATAATTTTATGTACCATAATAATCCTATAGCATACGATTACAATAGCATAATTATTTTCTACTAGCAGAAAAGTGCGTTAAGTAAACTTTACGTAGTAGAATGTAAGTACCGTTAGGTACGACGACGAGCGGTTCGAGGAGCAGTGTTAGGTATCTTGCCGCCGCGGGGCAACTGCCGCTAAATTTTTAATCACAACAATTGTAATGCATAAATTATATAGGTCCTGATTCCACCTTAGGGCAGGTCCAACTTGGATTAGGTTAGGTACGACGACGAGCGAAGCGAGGAGGAGTGTTAGGTTGAACTGAGACCCTAACGAGCGAGCGAGCCGCGCGGCATCGGCCGGCTACCATACCACTCCATGGACAAAATATTGTGTAATCACAACAATTTGTAATGCATAAATTAGGTACTGATAGCACCTTAGGGCAGGTCCGACTTGGGTTAGGTTAGGTATTCCGCATATGTCCTGTACAACAAGATAAGACAATGAAGTCTATCTTGGAATCAAATGGTATTCGGCTTGACAACTTTATGCCGCCTAAAATATTATACAATAAAATTATCTGCGAAAGTACTATTCGTTTAGAAGACTGTTATGCTCATCAACATTATGCCGATATAAGATTCGGTATTATAAAAATCTGCGTAATGATTTATGCCAAAGCATACTCTGCGTAAGATGTTTCTGCCAAACATCGACAACGACGCGGTTGGCGCAGTGGTTAAGCAACTGCCTACTGAGCTGACGGTCCCGGGTTCGAATCCCGGCAAGGGCAAATATTTGTGTGATGAACACGAATATTTGTGCCTGGGTCATGGATGTTCTATATGTATTTAAGTATTTATTTATCTATATAAGTATGTATATCGTCGCCTAATACCCATAACACAAGCCTTCTTGAGCTTAATTTGGGACTAGGTTGATTTGTGTGAGGGTGTCTGATATTTATATTTATTATTTATTATTACTTCTGCCAAGTATCGTTATGCAAAACAAATATAATGTCAAAAAAGTTTCTACAAGATAATAGTGAACCGGTATACAATGCATGTCAATGATGTTGTTTTTACGTATGGCTCAAACCATTATCGCATCCTTACATATTCACAACCCAAAATATTGAAAATTACTTAAAAAAAAAAAAAAAAGCCTTTTATTCCATGCAAAATTGTTACATTGAAAGTTATTTCATTAAGCATTACTTGCATTTAGCAAAAAATATATATATTATAATTGATTAGGTATTACAAATGTATCATTAATTATAATTATGCAATAAACCTTTTTTTCTTGACTTAAATAAAAGTGTACTTTTTACATTCCATTGGTGATAACAAATAATTCGCATTATATGTACATATATACAGGGTGTCCCTAAAACCAACGCCAAAATGAAGAGGGGTGATAGAACAGCTCATAAGCAACCATATTAAGTTAATTTGACCTTAATAAAAAGTTCATGGTTTTCGAGATATTTGCATTTAAAAAAAACTCGTGACTTTTGAGGCCCTGCGTCAGTATGTCGATTCCCACCACTGCAAATTTAGGTATTTTTTAAATCTGTTTTTTGCAGGATGTTACTAAAAACATATCCTATCGAATGTAATTTCAATTTATTACATATCATGATGCTTTGTCGGTAAAAATAATAAAAAAAAAACGAATTATAGCAATTTATTAAATTTAGCCAGCGGTTTTGATCGAGTTTCCTTTATAAAAAGTATTGTAAACTAACATGGCACACAACATAAAGAGATAGTAAATTTATTGTAGTTTTCAAAAAAGTACAGCATTTTCTAATTTACGCAGCAGTTTACGAGATATTGATATTTTACACTAAAAGGAGCTCATACTGCAGTTATTACATAGTATGGAACCAGAGCCCCTACTAGGCTCAGAGTTTGAATTTCGAACAAAAAATAGATTCAAAGAATACACAATTTGAAATTGGAACACAATTTGAAATTCGAATTCAAGTCGGCTTTCTGATTAAAGAGTATTTTACAGTTGCCGAGAAACTTCTTGACCCAAAATGGCGGATCTTCGCATGCATATTTGTACGTAAATCGGCTACTGCGCAGTCAAAGTTAGGCTCAAGAAGTTTCTCGGCAATTGTAGTAATTTTAGGACACTTCGTCATTTCGTTTGATGTTCTTTATTTAGTTTGGTTTCTTATTTTCTTAAATAGACTTGATTTACCAATAGAACTCGTGTTTGCCTTGTGATTTGGATTTTTGGTACAATTTAACTTTGCTTTGTGCATCTTGGACTCGAGTTCTGCCTATTGATTTTAACTTCGATTTACTTTGGCTCTGTTAAGATTAATTGTAGTGCGTTTGTTACAAATATGCCAGAGAATTATACTCCTCAAGAATATGCCAACATGCATTTTGTCTATGGGGAATGTCAGGGTAACTCTTGTGCTGCAGCTAGACTCTATCGGGAAAGATATCCAAATTTAAGGCATCCGGACCATCGAGTATTTCGAAATGTTCATCTCGCATACTCACAAGGCGTTTTGCCTGGCAATTGTGATGGATTGGGAAGACCTAGAGAAGATTACGATGAAGATGTTTTACAAGAGATTCAAAACGACCCATCCACTTCGACACGGAACATTGAACGTAATTTAGGGATATCAAAATCTGTTGCCAATAGAATATTACGTCGATATGGATATCATGTCAACTCTTGTGCTGCAGCTAGACTCTATCGGGAAAGATATCCAAATTTAAGGCATCCGGACCATCGAGTATTTCGAAATGTTCATCTCGCATACTCACAAGGCGTTTTGCCTGGCAATCGTGATGGATTGGGAAGACCTAGAGAAGATTACGATGAAGATGTTTTACAAGATATTCAAAACCCATCCACTTCGACACGGAACATTGAACGTAATTTAGGGATATCAAAATCTGTTGCCAATAGAATATTACGTCGATATGGATATCATCCATACCACATACAACGTGTTCAAGCGTTGCTGCCCCGTGATTACCCACTTCGTGTTCAGTTTTGCCAGACAATGCTGCAAAAACACAGAGAGGATCCCAATTTCATAAATATGGTTTTATGGTCTGATGAAAGCACTTTTAAGAGAGATGGATTTATGAACATGCACAATTTACACAGTTATGCATTAGAAAATCCTCATTTAATGAGGGAAGATCGGTCGCAGTACCAATTTAAAGTGAACCTCTGGACTGGAATATTAGATGGGAAAATAATTGGCCCATTTGAATTACCAGAAACGCTGAATGGTCCAAGTTATCTGCATTTCTTAGAGAATGACAAATCTTCTCGACGACGTACCTTTAGCTACGCGGAGGTCAATGTGGCTGCAGAATGATGGCTGTCCAGCACATTATGCACGCGAAGTGCGACTACATTTAAACCAAACTTATCCACAGAAATGGATTGGCCGTCTGGGTCCCATTTTGTGGCCTCCTCGATCTCCAGACCTAAATCCTCTGGATTTCTTTTACTGGGGTTAAATTAAAGAAAAAGTTTACAATGAACCGATTAACAGTATAGCGGAGCTGAGACAACGCATTTACGCAGAGGCCCAAAACGACGTATCAAGAAGTGCACATCACATCAGTCGAGCATTTTTAAGGAGATGCCGAGCTTGTATTCAAGTCAATGGCGGACAATTTGAACATTTAATTTAGTTACATAAAACAGGTATCGTATTTTTTTAATGTTTTTAGTTTTTTTATTCGCTTAACAGATAAAAATGGCAACCAGTATTATTTTTGCATTATCTTATCAACCGCTAAATAATTAAGTCACTTCAATACCATTTTAAAAACAACTCTAAATTTGCTATCTTTTTACGTTATTTGCCAGGTTCGCTATGAACATTTCATTTTTTTTTATTCTAAAATTGAATTGTGTTCCTATTCTAAATAAAGTATTCTTTAAATCGATTTTTTGTTCAAAATTCAAACTCTGAGCCTAGTAGGGGCTCTGGTACCATACTATGGAATAACTGCAGTATGAGCTCCTTTTGGTGTAAAATATCAATATCTCGTAAACTGCTGCGTAAATTAGAAAATGCTGTACCTTTTTGAAAACTACAATAAATTTACTATCTTTTTATGTTGTGTGCCATGTTAGTTTACAATACTTTTTATAAAGGAAACTCGATCAAAACCGCTGACTAAATTTAATAAATTGCTATAATTCGTTTTTTTTTATTATTTTTACCGACAAAGCATCATGATATGTAATAAATTGAAATTAAATTCGATAGGATATGTTTTTAGTAACATCCTGCAAAAAACAAATTTAAAAAATACCTAAATTTGCAGTGGTGGCAATCGACATACTGACGCAGGGCATCAAAAGTCACGAGTTTTTTTTAAATGCAAATATCTCGAAAACCATGAACTTTTTATTAAGGTCAAATTAACTTAATATGGTTGCTTATGAGCTGTTATATCACCCGTCTTCATTTCGGCGTTGGTTTTAGGGACACCCTGTATATTTTAATATTAAATTTTTCTACTTTTGAACATGCATTTTAATTATTATTTTATACCTAATAAATTAAATAAATTGATTCTCGATATCGTCGCTAGAAAGCAATAATGCTGTAACTGACAAAAATAAAAGTTTTCACTAGAGCCATAAAACTAAACGAAAAAAATATAAAAAATCATAACTTCCGAACGGCTACTGCGATTAAGACACCCTTTTGACTCAATATTTAAAAAAAAATATACTTTTCTAACCATTAACACTACTTTGAGACAAAAGTTATTTTAATGATACTTTTGCGGGTTACAGCATTTGGATTTTTTATTTTTCACCCTCAAGAATGCTGTAACTCACATTATAATATGTATTATTAAGGATCAAATTCCACAGACGTTTTTAAATGCTGTTAATAAATTATGACCTCTTAAAACATTTTAACTCAAAAATAAACTTATCTTATCAAGATTCATAGATGTCATTTATGTTGTAACCAGGTTTAGGAAGAATACTAAGTTAAAATAAAGTGATGTAAGAAAAGATTATGCAGCTTCATAGGCTTTTGTAAAATGTTAGCACTAAAAAAAACAACATAGTAAGGAAAACAATATTTATTTAGGTTTTAAACCAAGGCGATTCTTAACAGAAATTATGTATACTCTTGAAATAAAACAAAAAAATAACAAAAAATGTCCTTCTTTTTATAAAATAATTCTCTTCTAACAATCGTAGAATTAAAGGAAAAGTTGAAAAACGGTATACGGGTTAGGTATAAAATTATTAAAAGTACTTTATTTGTTACAATTCTTACTGTATACCGTAGTTGCTTTTTTAATCAAGTCCTGAAGGATATACCCGGGTTACGGAAGGCCGCCAAAACAAACTGACCTTGGCGACGTATAATGGACGCACGTTACGACTGGACGAGCACATGGCGCAACTCGAGCATGAACTCGGAAAGATTAGGTGGCACATTCTTGGGTTGAGTGAAGTCCCAAGAGAGGGTGAGGACACGGTGACGCTTGAATCTGGCCACCTTCTGTACTACCGAGAGGGACACCAGCTATCCCAAGGTGGCGTAGGGTTCTTGGTCAACAGGAATCTTTGTAACAACGTTGTAGAAGTTTTGAGTGTGTCGAACAGGGTCGCGTACCTAGTAATTAAGCGAACCGAGAGGTATAGCCTCAAGGTTGTGCAGGTTATCTGGAGAACCGATTCGCTGCCCTGGAAACCACAAACAGCGTTGACATTGACCAAACCCTCGAGGGTGTGGTCGGAATCCTCAGGGAGGAAGGTGTGAGATTTTGCGAATTACAGCGTAAAGGCAGGAAGTCGAAGTTTTCGGGAGAAACACTCGGGCTTATGACGGAACGACGTGAACACCCACCAGTCACTTTGTCAGAAACGCATGCTCTAAACAAGAAAATTGGTAAACTAGTGCGACGAGACCTCCGATGGTCCAACACACGGTCTGTTGAAAGAGCTATTGAGCAAAATCGGGGGTCCAAAGTGTTTGTCCAATCTCTTGGGAGAAGCCATCTGACAAAGCTGACACTCTGATTCTCGCGGAAGTTCAAAACTTCTACAGCCTGTTATACGCTTCACACGCAACTCAACCTGATCCCGGAAATGAGGATTCCAGAGCCACACTTACGCGCCACTTTACTGATGACTTGCCTGAAATCAGCCTAGGCGAAATCGAGATAGCTCTAAAACAGCTTAAAAATGGAAAAGCCCCTGGAGAGGACGGTATTACGACTGAGCTCCTGAAATCTGGTGGTAAACCAGTAATGAAGGAGCTCCAAAACATCTTTAATACTGTCTTCTTTGATGGGAGGACTCCAGAGGCGTGGAGCAGGAGTATTGTCGTGCAGTTTTTCAAAAAGGGTGATAAAACTCTTTTGAAAAACTACCGACCTATTTCGCTCCTAAGTCACGTCTACAAGCTGTTTTCGAGAGTTAAAACGAACCGTCTTGCACGAAGACTCGACGAGTTTCAGCCCCCGGAACAGGCGGGGTTTCGATCAGGATACAGCACCGTTGACCACATTCATACAGTGAGGCAGATTATACAGAAGCCGGAAGAGTATAATCGACCCCTGTGCTTAGCGTTCGTTGACTACGAGAAGGCTTTTGACTCTATCGAAACCTGGTCGGTTTTGGAATCTCTGCAACAATGCCAAGTTGATTGGCGATACATTCAAGTGTTGAAAGGTCTTTACAATGCCGCTAGCATGGCCGTCCAAATACAACACCGGTAGTCTGAACCTATCCCCTTGCATCGTGGTGTGAGACAAGGGGATGTTATATCCCCCAAATTGTTCACAAATGCATTGGAGGATATGTTCAAGACGTTGGACTGGAAAGGACAAGGCATTAACATAAACGGTGAGTACCTTTCACACTTGCGATTTGCAGACGACATTGTCATTCTGGTGGAAACGCTGCAAGACTTGCAATTTATGCTGAACGCCCTAGCTGAGTCTTCAAAACGCATTGGCCTCCGGATGAACTTGGACAAAACCAAGGTTATGTTCAATGATGAACATGTTAGTCCGGAACCAATTGCGGTACAGGGCAGCTTTCTCGAGGTTGTTAAAAAGTACGTCTACCTTGGGCATATATTTCAGTTGGGTAAAAACAACTTCGAGAGAGAGGCTAATAGAAGAATACAGCTGGGCTGGGCAGCATATGGCAAACTTCGTCGGGTCATCACATCGCCAATTCCACAATGTCTGAAGACGAAAGTTTTCAACCAGTGTGTCCTACCCGTAATGACATACGGTGCCGAGACGTGGACGCTCACGATTGGGCTGGTCCACAAATTTAAAGTGGCTCAGAGAGCTATGGAAAAGGCAATGCTCGGAGTTTCTTTGAAGGATCGAATTCGGAACGAAGTGATCCGTCAGAGAACCAAAGTTACCGACATAGCTCAAAGTATTAGCAATTTGAAGTGGCAGTGGGCTGGCCATATTAGCCGAAGAACCGATAACCGGTGGGGTAAACGTGCTCTTGAGTGGAGACCGCGGATCAGCAAGCGTAGTGTGGGACGCCCTCAGACTAGGTGGAGCGATGATCTGTGCAGGGTGGCTGGCAAAAGCTGGATGAGAGTAGCCGAGAATCGCTTACAATGGCGTGCAGTTGGAGAGGCCTTTGTCCAGCAGTGGACAAGAATAGGCTGATGATGATGATGAAGGATATACAACTGGAACGTCTTACCAATTGTGAGTATAATATAACATTTGATAGGTTTACATGGTGTAATAAATAAAAATAACTTACGATAACAAACACTCCCAACGCGAACTACACGGCGATCCACACTCATCGGCACGCACGCAATCACTAAAGACTGCGGCAAGACGCGTGCCCTTGAGTAGGTGGCGGGGGAAGCTTGGCGTATCAATATAGAGCTCTATTGCCAACTTTCTTTTTGAAATGCGTTAAGTGCTTTAGAATACTAATAACATGTCCTTTGAATGGTCGTAATTCACTAGAAATTGCAGTAAAGAAACTTCAAAAAATGGCATAACTATCCTATCTTGCAAAAAATGGAAAGCAGAAACGCTGTATGTGATGTCAAGGCAAATAAAAGTAAGTTTATATTGTTGTAACTCCTATTCTGATAAAAACGCTGTATTTTTTGTTAATTACAGCATTTCTTTTGTCTGTCACAGTTCAAATTGTTAAAATCACTTGTGCTGTAAATATTTTATTTTTTGCCGTAGAAGCACGAGACCTAGACCAATCAACGCAGAAAAAAAATGCTGTAAGAATTTGTAAAAAAACTATTTTCGATGGTAGTGCGGGTAACAGCATTATTTCCAGCGACGATATAATTTAAAAATATGATTTGGTACATTTTACATTCCATTTCAAAATTTATTATGATTACCTTTATAAGTTGTTACATTATTCATAGCAAATTCTTTATTTGTTATTTATTGATATTATTGGAATACTAATTGAAATAAGACAAGTTTCTAACAGGAAAACCGTTTAATGTTCTTAGCAGTTTTATTTACTCACACAATGATTCAAAACTGGAACTAAACGATTAAAAGTTGACAAAATAATTAACAAAACTTATTAAGAAATAACGATTGCACGCCTATCAATCACACTATAACTTTTTGATAAACGGAAATGGCTCACGTGACCTTTCGACGAAAATATTCCTGGCACGTCTGTCCGTCACCATAGCCGATCAGAAAGAGAGCTACCCAGGTCGCGTGCTTATTAAAAACAGCGCGGGGTAGTTCGAAAATGTAGTTGGCCGATTCACCTTACACGGCCTCTCCTGACACCGTGTCGTCCTCGATACTGGCTCTTCGAGTGGTGCTGCTGGGACCAGCGTCGTCTGGCACTGTTTCTTCAACTTCAACATCAGTGTTTAATACTGGCGCAGGTTGACCGGCTGTTGAAGTTGAAGCTGACGGTGTTGTGTCGTCATCTTCGGAGTTTTCATCTGAAACCAACACTGAATTAGAAACGGTTCAATGGGCTTAAGTAACGGCACTCAGCCTCTCATATCTCTCTTTCAATCGTCATTGAAGTAATTTACGCGTCAACTTTTATGCATCAAGTATTACATAGACATCACATCCATTCATTGTTCTAAGCGAAAAACAGCGACGTCTCTTAATAAAACACCAAACCCAGTCTTTATTTTGTTCTTCAAAGCTTGGACCGTTTCTCGTACGAAGCGATTGTCCCGTCGCACTGGAATATTCAGACTTTACTTTGAATCAGTAACATGCATGACGCAGACCGTATTCATACGTCAAGACCCTTAGACACGCAGACCGTACTCATACGTCAAGACCCTAGACACGCAGACCGTATTCATACGTGTCAGCTTACTTAGCGCGCAGGCAACATGTGTGCTTGCGAGCCTGCTCACCACGCAGACCGTATTCATACGTGTGAGCTGCTCAACACGCAGACCGTATTCATACGTGTGAGCCGTCTGACAAACAGACATAAAATTAGAGATATAGCATTACTTACTTTCGAAGAATGCAGCACACGTATCTGGGCACCACTCGCCCCGCCACGGCACCATATGTTGAGCCGCAGCCTGCGTCGTCTTGCCATAGCCGCCGCTAAGCAAACGAAGAACGTAGCGTCCACCAAGGCGTAGTTCTACAACTTTGTAAGGACCACGCATGCCGGAATCAAGCTTAGCTGTTGACTGTGAAAACTTGATGACAAACACAAGGTCATTAATGTTGAACTGTCGAGGTAATTGCCGTCGCCGGTTGACACACTCGTCTTGCTTAGTTTGATTAGCCTTTAAAAGTCGGCGAGCTCTACTCCTGGTGATTTCTCGTAAGGTTTCTCGATTAGGCGACGAACCTTCAATAGCTACATCTCGAACTAATGCGCGGATAGCAGGGGTAGTAGCTTCTGTACCTATGAGGAGATTGAATGAAGAGACTTGTGTTGTCTTCTGTTTTGTCATATTTAGCACCAACTATAGCTTCCACAGCGTATCTGCTTTACATTTTCAGGAGCTGTGGTGTTGGCCAACACTTCTACCTTTCGTGGACTCGGTCTAACCTGACATTGAAATGTGATGGAACCACTACCAAATCTACCTCAATGGAAATTTCACTAAATTCAACTGTGAGCGTGACGTAAGATGTAGCAACTATTTCTTTGTCACTTATGCCTTTCAACACGCAACGTTTTGGTTTAGGTTGAGAAGATGTATGTTCAAGAACATCCGAAGAAATGAGAGACACATCAAGGGCCCCGCTATCAATAAGTACCTGTATTTCATTTATAACTGCGGAAGTTATATCGTTGTTTTGAAAGGCATTGGACCGTTGAGTACAAAGATTTACGTTACGTTGTACGTAAGTGTTTCTGATCGTGCCTTAGCAAAACATTTGTCCTGGGTGTGTCCCTGTTTCTTGCAGAATGTACATGAGATATTTGAGCCAGGTTGCGTGTTGGAAGTCACATTAGCCTTTTGAGTTTTACAATCGCGACTAATATGCCCTCGTTGGTTACAAGCGAAACATTTAAGACCTATACGACTATTCGTTTTGGTTTGTATTTGTCTATTTGTGCTATCAGGATCATCTCGCTTTGGTAAACTAGACTTCGTATAAATCGATAGAAATGAAACTATGGTGTCAGGAGTTAAGTCCGCGTTAGCAGCGGCTGCGCGTACTTGAGGATTATCTATGCCGCGAATAACAATAAGAGTCCTCAATTCATCACTCAAACCTTGGACAATCCGCAAACGCAATAAAGTACGACGCGCATATTCCGCAAAAGTAGAATATTTATCAGAGGTAACGTTCATAGCGTCAAATAAAATATTCGCATAGTCCAGTTTGCTAGGACAGAGAGATTTAAACTCTCGTTTAAAATTTGACCACGTTCTATCGTTAGTAACCCACTCGCCTAACCAAACTTTAGCGTCTCCTTTTAAGCAAGAAGCCACGCGCGATAAGCACTCATGGTCGTTCCAGTTATTAGCATTTCTGGCGCGGTCCACTTCAAAGTTTGACACGTAATAGTGTTGTGACTTTACGGGTTGCATGGTTTTAATAGCTTGCATTAAAGCATTCGCGAGAGTAGACGCCTCAGAACAATGCGCATCGGACACTAAGGAGTGCTGTTGTGGCAGTCTACTGGGAGAGGCAGGTCTCGATAATCTAGAGGTAGACTCGACTTCTACGCGAGCTGGACGCTCCCTATAACGCGAAATATTACGTGAATGACGTCGTGACCTGTCCCGAGTGCTGCTTCGCGAACGATCCCGTCGTGGAATACGTGACACGGTATGCGAATGACTACGCCTAAGCCTGCTTCGCGTATGTCGTCTCGTTTGACTACGGGAGTGACGTCTAATCCTACTACGCGATCGATATCTAGTCCTACTCCGCGAGCGCCGTTCTACCGGTAGCGGTGGCGTGCCAGACAGATCGTACCCATCCCGGACGCGCGAGCCATCTCGTGGATCACGTCGTTCATCACTCGAGCTATGTCGCGGTTCACCACCATCACAATCGCGCGACCTACTCCGCAAAACGCGCCTATTCCGAGAATTACGCGGTGTTCGAACTCGTGACCTACCTCGAGTATGTTGTCGCACATGACCTTGTGATCCATTTCGCATCATTTTAACAACACCCACGAAAAAAAAGGACAAGAATAAAATCTACACGTTTGTTACGTGTAGATTTTATTCAAGTATGCAATCGTTTCGCTATTTACAAGAAAACAGTAACGGTGTTCCTATTTCGAAAACTTGCCGGTCTTCAACAGATGGGCAAAACAGTTCATTATCCCAGTTCTGATATTGGAATACTAATTGAAATAAGACAAGTTTCTAACAGGAAAACCGTTTAATGTTCTTAGCAGTTTTATTTACTCACACAATGATTCAAAACTGGAACTAAACGATTAAAAGTTGACAAAATAATTAACAAAACTTATTAAGAAATAACGATTGCACGCCTATCAATCACACTATAACTTTTTGATAAACGGAAATGGCTCACGTGACCTTTCGACGAAAATCTTCCTGGCACGTCTGTCCGTCACCATAGCCGATCAGAAAGAGAGCTACCCAGGTCGCGTGCTTATTAAAAACAGCGCGGGGTAGTTCGAAAATGTAGTTGGCCGATTCACCTTACAATATATATTTTACATTCCTTAACAGAATTCCTTTTTTTTTTTTTTTTTAAATGATCTATAAAATTATTAATTCATAATCATTATTTTTTAATGTACATATTTTTACATCATCATTTACACCTATATTATTCGACATTTTAGTCTTATATGACTATTTTTTTTTTTTTTTTTATGCATGGACCCCTCTCAGGTAAGGGCCTCCTCCAAATATTTCCACTTGACTCTGTGTTTGATGATTTCATCCAGTTTGATGGTTCTTTGTTCCGAGTTATCAAGTGAGTTTGTTATTTGGAGGGTTGTAATCATACTCTTCCACGGTGACAAGCCGGCTTGGAAGATATTTTTCATTATTGATATACCTAGATGTTTACTCTGTTGGTGGGAGGGCTAGCTACCTGCTATTTTGTTTAAGTCATTGGTTATTGGTTGTGTTCCGTTGTTATGAGTTTTGCTAACAAGAAAATTTAGTATTCCCGGCTTTACTACACCTTCGGAAACATTTGGTGTTTTTTGATGGTTGGTTTTGGAAGTGCTTGGGGTAGGTGTAGTTGGTTTGATTTTCTTCTTTGCTTGAGCTCTTTGTGATGTATCAGCTTGTTTAACAGTACTTTCCTGGGGTGAGACTGGTAGAGGTCTTTTATTGCTTGCTGGTGTGTCCGTTGCTTCCTCTGTTTCAGACTTTTGAATTACTACCAATTTATCATATTTTATTACAGCTTTGTTTCCCTTCTCTTTTTCTATAGTGACTTGTTTTTGTAGTTCTTTTCTTATCTCCAATATATGCTGCGGATAATCTTCCGTTATGTAGTAGTTGGTGTCCTTCAGTACTTTCTTTTTTCTCAGGATTTCTATTTTTTTTCCAAGTGTGGTAAAAGTTACAATCACCGGCCGAGGCTTTTCCGATTTTTTTCCAATTTTCCTGACCTCTTGAATGTCTCTGTGGTTCACATTTATTTTCAAGTAATCAGTTATGAAGGTAATTGTTGCCGTTTCTAAACTTGAGTAAGAGTATCGGTCATTGCACTCTTCCATGCCAAAAAATACTATATTTCGGCTTCTTACCTGTTTTTCCAGTAAACTCAGTCTCTGTTCTTGTTTTTCACAATGCAATTTTAGTTTCTCGTATTTTTCTCCCAACTTATTGAATTTCTCCTCTAAAATGCTATGTATGTTCTCTGAGACTGTCCTTGCAATTTCTGTGCCATTTTCTCGGATTGCGACTCTTTGTTCATCAAGATCTTTTTGAATTTGGCGTAAGGTTTCCAAAATTACCTCCATGTTTAATTTAGTTTTTCTGATGGGAAGGAATGTCAAAAAAGGATTATATCGAATGTTTGTTTACATACATGTGGCGCACTCTATTGAAGAGTAACGGAAAGGTTTAGCAAGTTATTGATTGACTGTCTTCGGGGATAATTATGACTTATCGGTAGGTGTCGCCTCTGTATTCGATCGAAGTTTTTGCGTTAGTAACGTCCTGGTCCCTGTGCGTTGTATTTCTTGCACTGGTGTCTAGATGGCGCTTTATCCAGATCATAGTCGGAATGATGACTTCGTCGGTTTGCTTTTAACTTTATTTTTAGGTTATATTTTAAATGAAGCAATTATTTTGCACTTCGGATTTGATTGTTTTTATTGCAAGAGATACATTTATATTCCGTTGTTTGATTTCACATTCACGAAGTTAGTCTGTTCTGGGATTAATGGCACGAAACACGAGATCTCTAATAGTATAATATTCCGTATTTCACAATTATTTCGATTCGTTTCACTGTTCCTTTTATTTTACATTATGGTTTGTCACAATAACTGTTTATTTGATTTATTTTTGTACACTAATTAGCGACTTTTATATTTTTAAAACCATAAGAATGCACTGACGATGTTCACTATAGCACAGCAGCGCCACCTCCTCGAAAATTACTTATTTTAACATAATTCATAGGTACATACCATTACATACATACACAGGTATGCCTACTTATTTACAAAATAAATATATAATCAAAACTTCGATTTGAGATTTTGCGACAGAAAAGTTGCATTCGATAGTGATTTTAAAAAAAAATACGCTCTTTACACATTTAGTAGTAAATCACAAAAAAACCCTATTTTAAAAAAGTTCTTAAATGAATGAAAAATAAATTAACTGCGAGAGTAATTGGAGCGGAGCGAGCGAAGCTCCCATGGATCGACTCGAATGGACTTTGTAACAATGCGCAGATCTCAGCGAGTTCTCAACCGATTTTAGGAATTTTTGTTTTAAAATGCAAGAATTAAATTTCGCTAGGTCGTGACGAAGAGAAAATTTCGAAATTGTTCTTAATTAAAAAGTTCTGATAAAAATATTTAAAATTTAAAAAACCCCCGACATGACAACCAATAAAAAGAAAGAAATAAAATCTCCGAAATGTGCCTATACAATGACCAGTATTGGCCGGGTGCAGAGGTCGCGTAGGGAAAGCGAAAATGATCGCAGCGCTTGATGTGGCCAAAAGTGGTAACTTTGGCCTCTCTGTTTCTGTCAAACGTCATACTTTTCAGTTATAATCCTTACGTTTTCTACTAGGTATAAAATAATAAACTGAAATAAAATGGGTCACGATAGGTGTTGTGTGGTAAACTGCAATTACAGGACGAAACAGCAATTGCAAATGTTATGCTTTCCTACACCGAGTTGGAAACAAGATCAGAAAATAAAGTAAGTGTACTAAACTGAACATTTTTATCAATTTACTGCAATAATAATATTATAATAGAATGATTACAATGTTTCAAAAATATGAAATGTAGAATTACTTATAATTTGTAAATGTTACTGTTGTTATATGTTTATTATTATTAATGTGCCAAAACGAACAGCTTCCCTTTACTCTCGGTTTGAGGCTGAAACCTTATGTTCTGACCGATGCTTTGGAAGCCAGTTTTGAAAATAGTAGTAATTTTTCAATTATCTGGAAACAAACATAATAAAACATTATTTTTTTCCTTTAATTTGTAAGGAAACAACAAAGAAGTCAATTGACATAATAATACTAAACACGTATATAATAATTACTTTCTTCAATAAAGCTAGGAACCAAATGTGTTTCACATTAAAAACAAACAGATTTTGCACTTGTTAGGTGCTCTACAATCAATATTTTCAATTATTTACGTTTATTTTGTTGCGTCCATTACTTAACACTTTTGACAGCTCCGCCAAAGTTGCGAACGCTAGGCGGCGCTCACGTCGTGCACCCGGCCATGGCCGGGTGCAGAGGTCGCGTAGGGAAAGCGAAAATGATCGCAGCGCTTGATGTGGCCAAAAGTGGTAACTTTGGCCTCTCTGTTTCTGTCAAACGTCATACTTTTCAGTTATAATCCTTACGTTTTCTACTAGGTATAAAATAATAAACTGAAATAAAATGGGTCACGATAGGTGTTGTGTGGTAAACTGCAATTACAGGACGAAACAGCAATTGCAAATGTTATGCTTTCCTACACCGAGTTGGAAACAAGATCAGAAAATAAAGTAAGTGTATTAAACTGAACATTTTTATCAATTTACTGCAATAATAATATTATAATAGAATGATTACAATGTTTCAAAAATATGAAATGTAGAATTACTTATAATTTGTAAATGTTACTGTTGTTATATGTTTATTATTATTAATGTGCCAAAACGAACAGCTTCCCTTTACTCTCGGTTTGAGGCTGAAACCTTATGTTCTGACCGATGCTTTGGAAGCCAGTTTTGAAAATAGTAGTAATTTTTCAATTATCTGGAAACAAACATAATAAAACATTATTTTTTTCCTTTAATTTGTAAGGAAACAACAAAGAAGTCAATTGACATAATAATACTAAACACGTATATAATAATTACTTTCTTCAATAAAGCTAGGAACCAAATGTGTTTCACATTAAAAACAAACAGATTTTGCACTTGTTAGGTGCTCTACAATCAATATTTTCAATTATTTACGTTTATTTTGTTGCGTCCATTACTTAACACTTTTGACAGCTCCGCCAAAGTTGCGAACGCTAGGCGGCGCTCACGTCGTGCACCCGGCCAATAGAAAAAGAATCCATGCTTCGTTGCGTTCGGGGGACCGCTAAGTACCTAAATGAAATGAAATATATTTTTCAACGCAAAATTGCATGTATGCATTTGGGCTTCCCACTTTACGATTTCCAGTACATTGCATTTCATTTACTTAGCGGTCCCCCGACGCAACGAAGCTTGGATTCTTCTTCTACTGTTCATTGTATAGGCACATTTCGTAGATTTTATTTCTTTCTTTTTATTGGTTGTCATGTCGGGGGTTTTTTAAATTTTAAATTTTAATATTTTCTTCGGTTTCCGCGACTGTCACACATTTAAATAAAACAATTTAAACGGATTATATCGCGTATATTAATTATTTGAGCCTCCCTGACGTTTCAGTACCTTTACAGATACCGTTGTCAAAGGTTGACTGAGAAAAACACAATTTTTCTCTGTCAAAGTTACATCTGTGCAAACTACCCATTTTGTAAATATTAATTTAAAATAAAGGTGTTCATACATGCCAGATGGGCCTAATGTGTAAAGACAGTTACACATGTGCCAGAAGGGCATTTATTATTTATTTAAAATATCTACCAGCGGTTCACTAAAGGCTTACTGAGGAGAAAGAACCGCCAAAGAAAACTCCCAGATTGCCTTATTTATTACTATAAAATACTTTTAAACAAAAACTCTACATATACTACTTTTAACACTAATTTGTTTTACACCGTTCGAGGCCCAAGGCATCCAGTCTTGTGTCTTGCTTGATCCTTGATAAGATGTACAACAGGATCCCAAGCCGGTGGTAATGACAAACCATCTTCTCTATTGAAATTGGGATATTTTTTGATTTCAATAGCCTCGCGCAACATTCTGGGAAAATATCGTTTCTCTCTGGCAAGGATTGAAGTATTATCAAACTTAATTGAATGGTTTGGTTTGTCCATGACATGCTCGCAGACTGCAGATTATTTTTTTAAATTTTATTTTTATTTCATATTTTTTAAACAAACAGAAGTTTGGTCCCAGAATTTTATTCTTTTGACACTATTTCTGTTTTACACCGTTTAAGGTTCAGGGTTTCCAATCATTCGTCGAGCTTGATCCCTGACTATATGTAGGTACAAAAGGATCCCAAGCCAGTGGTAATGAATGCCGTCTTATCTAAGATTGAAGTTAGGATATTTTGATTTCAATAGCCTTAGGGCTCGTGTACACGGTGCCGCCTCCGCGCCGACATCGCGCCGCCTCCGCGCCGACACCGCGCCGCCTCCGCGCCGCCTCCGCACCGACACCGCGCCGCCTCCGCGCCGACACCGCAACGCCTCCGCACCGCCTCCGCACCGCCTCCGCACCGCCTCCGCACCGCCTCCGCACCGCCTCCGCACCGCCGCCGCATCGCCTCCGAACCGCTGACGCACCTTCGCGCTATTATACGGTCGTTACGTTAGTAAAAGATTGTTAGCCACGAAGATCACGCGTCATGTCCAGTTTAACGAAAAAAAAGAAATTAGTGTTAGCTTACTATATGTATAGAAAGTGGCAGGAAGTGCCTGTTTTATGAAAGTGGATCCTATCTGATTTGAGAAAACCGGCCAAGAGCATGTCGGGCCACGCTCAGTGTAGGGTTCCGTAGTTGCTCATCCTTCACAATAAACTGCTGTTTTAAGCCTGAAGTTTACGTTAAAAAAGACTTTAAGCTCTATAAAAAGGCCGTAAACGCCCTAGAAACTGTAATCACTTATTACCTTCTGGAAGTCAACTTACGACCTTTTAAAGAAAAAATATGAAATTTGATGATAACTCAATAACGGCTCGACCGATTTTGTTCAATATAGTTTTCATTGAAAGTACTTATAAGGCCTCATTAACATGAATTTTTCCGATTTTCTTTGACCCGTGGTTGAAAAGTTAGAGGGGGATCGAATATTTACAAAACTGCTGACTTTATCAACAGTGTTGAAAAGAAAAAAAAATTGACCCCCACTTTAGGTGTTCGAGGTACCCGAAAAAAAATTTTTTTTTTAAATTTTATTTTACCGTTCAGTCGGCGTTATACATACACATACTCATACCAAATTTCAGGTTTCTAGTACTAATGATCACGGAGCTAAGCCGCGGGCGGACGGACGGACGGACGGACAGACGGACAGACGGACAGACGGACATGGCGAAACTATAAGGGTTCCTAGTTGACTACGGAACCCTAAAAAACTGAAACACATTATCGAAATTACGATTAAGTTTTTCAGTGGTACATATGTTATATTTTTGCCCGATAGTACATGTTATTTGGATTCAGAATCTCAATTAATTTTACCACTTCCGAATTTTTAACAAAACTTATTGAAAAGTTACGAAAATTGCCCAGAAATCAAAAGTTTCTTACATGTTACGAGGGAGGGTCAAAAGTTCGAAAAAAGTAACAAATGTAACTATCTGGCAACGCTGAAAATGGCATCGGGGGGCGGCGGGGGGCTAAGCGGCAGCGGCGCGGAGGCGGCGCGGCGGCGGCGGGGGACTCGCATCTCGTATACATAGCGCGAAGGTGCGGCGGCGTTGAGGGGGCGGTGCGGCGGCGGCGCGGCGGCGGGCTTTACGCGTCTCGTGTACATAGCGCGGCGGCGCGGCGGCGGTGCGGTGTCGGCGCGGAGGCGGCGCCGTCTACACGCGCCCTTAAGCAACATTCTGGGAAAAAATCGTTAAAGGCAGACTAGTTAATGCATATAATGGCAAAATGGCGAAGTTATTAGCCAAGACAATCAAAATATATACTTTAAATGCACTGCATGAGTCGCAAGAACCTGATACTTATGGCCTAAAACAGAACCAGGTTTCTATTCTACACGATCCAAATAGTAGGTACGGGTGGCTTACTTAGCTCCATAAAAATTGCAGTTGGTGCTAGGTAACTTGACTTAGTTTTGAGAGACCTAATCATCGATACCCCACACCATGCGATAAAGATCCCCACTTTTGTTACGTGTAGGGAAGGTACACCAAAAAATGATTTTTAAAATGTATTCAACCACTATGTCTCTGAGCTAAGCTGTGGACAGACTGACACAAACTACAAAATCCTAAAAAGCTGTTATGCACTTAGGCAAGAGTACTTTTGCTAAAGCTTGCGTGTCATTTAGTCGCGTTAAAATTTTGCAGGGTGTTGCTATTTGTGACCTCAATCAAAGGAACCTGGTTCAATAGTCCTAGAGTAATAACAATTCAGCTTTAGCAGAATTCCGAAACTTAAAAATAGACCCAGTACTGTGACAGAAATTATAATGAGTTTTTTTTGTCAAGAAAGTTTTTTTGAGACTCGGTTTTATTATTGACTGTACTTTCTTACACAAATGCTAATTGCTCGTCAAGAACAATCAGACGAGCCCAAACACCATGGGTTTATCTTGTGCTGTTTAGGAGTTCCTACGGCCATCTTCAGCTCCAAGGTACCAAATTATTGTACTGTCAAAGATTTATTAATCTGTTGATGAGGCTAATAATACTTAACATTTAACCAACATTAGAAATTCTTGGCTTAGATCCTTTCACAACTAGCTGGTCATCATGAGACTTTCATTTATTGAGTGATATAGAAAATGCTTATAATACTTAACATTTAACCAAAATTTGGAATCCTTAGTTTTAATATGGGCTGAGATCCATTAACAACTACCTGGTCATCATGAGACCTTCATTTAGTAAGCCATATAGAAAATGCTAATAATACTTAACATTTAACCAAAATTTGGAATCCTTGGCTTCAATATTAGCTGAAATCCATTAAAAACTAGCTGGTCATCATGAGACCTTCATTTATTGAGTGATATATAAAATGCTAATAAAACTTATAATTTATCCAAAATTTTGAATTCTTGGCTTCAATATTGGCTGAAATCCATTAACAACTAGCTGGTCATCATGAGACCTTCATTTATTGAGTGATATAGAAAATGCTAATACAACTTAACATTTAACCAAAATTTTGAATCCTTAGCTTCAGTATTGGCTGAGATCCATTAACAACTACCTGGTCATCATGAGACCCTCAATTAGTGAGTCATATAGAAAATGCTAATGAAACTTAACATTTAGCCAATATTTCGAATGGTTGACTTCATTATGGGCTGAGATCTCGTCACTTGTTCCAATTAAAGCTGAATATCTTGGAAACTACTGGTCCTTTTTCCACCAAATATAGCTAAGAACCATCTCGACGGAAAAGTCTTTCGATTAAAAAAACCGCACCTAAATTGGTCCATCCGCTTGGGCGCTACGATGCCACAGACAGATACACAGATACACATGTTAAACTTATAACACCCCTCTTTTTTCGTCGGGGGTTAAAAAACAAAATGTGTATGGGGAAAACAATAGAAGTGAAAAGCGCGCGCAACTTTTTCATTTTCATGACTACTCTCGCACAGTGAAGGTAACTTTCAGGGAATGGACGCTGCACATGCTCCGCTATCAAGACAAGCGTTTCGCACAAGACCCGCGCTTTCGTTATTTTTGTTTGAACACAATTCAACATCATGATGCTTTGCAAAGAGGTACAATTTACGCTAACATCAGTAATTTCAACGGGACGATTGAAGATCTGTTGAATGATGTGTACCGTAATCCCGCTGTCATGAAGAGACTACTTCACATAGGATCTAAAATAACAGCTACAGGTCCATAATGGTATTCGCGGCGAATGGAACTAGAAGCGATGGTTCTGCAGCTCGGTGTTCCTACCTTCTTTTGACGTGACAACGTCTTATAAATTGGTTTGCCGGGTGACACTTCAAGAAACTGCGTTACGCTCCGCTCACGTTATGCGCTCACAATGAGAGCGAGTGAGAGGGAGAGAGTGAGAGAGATAGGCATACACACCGGTTCATGTCTTGCGCTTCTATTTCGCTTAGGCGCCTGCATACAAGTTTACACGTTGCCAGTTAATTGTAAAACGATTGTGTAGTGATAATGTGAAGGTAGTTTCGTCCATCGCAACAATTCAAACAGCAAAGGTAAATAATTTCAGACTGATAATATAACATGATGAAATAAATGACTAAGACATAAGTGAATAGGTTATGTTGTAGTAATCACAATGTTGTGGTAGTTTTCAATCAAAAAAGTAGTATAAATCGTTTCTCAACCAATAATAATTTGTTTAACTTGAAAAAATGAGCGCGACTTGCTATGTAAAAAATGAATATTCACATTAAAATTATTTTACCACTCAAAGTCGTTGTCACGTAAAACTTTCGCCCGTATACCGACTTTACAGGCAACCAATTTTTTTTTGACTCTCAGCTCGGCAGATTTATGGTGGCCATGTTTGACAAAGCACTTTGGGTATGATTCATCACACAAAACGGAGTCTTTGATGTCAAGAGAAATGCAGAAATTGCTTTCCTGTAACCCTTTGATTGCTTTTTTTTTTTTTTTTTTTTTATTCAAAATAGCCATGCATTTAACCTCGATTGCACCTGATGTTAAGTGACAATAAGGCCTAAGATGGAGCATGCTTGGCTAGAAGACTGACTAGTATGACTAGTATTTCGCCAAACGAGTGGAAGTTTTTTCTCACTACTTCGCAAGAAGTATCAAATCAAAGATTATTGGTATCGCTTCGAGTACCAGCACCGTGGTAGCCCTAGGCAGGACAAAATCTTGTCGAGGGGATAGTTGTCAGTCAAATATTGGAACCGTTTTTGAAAGCCTATTTATTATTATTATTTCCTATACTTATTTTTATTCTTAAGTTAGGTTTCTTTACAATAAATTTATAAAAAAAGTAAAATAGAATATAGAAATTACAAAATATAAACATATTATAAAAAAAACCTAACCTAGGGTGCCGCCGGCAGCGGGGCAGGGCCCAGGCTACCGGTGGTTAGGGCTGCAGAAAGAGGAACCTCCTGACAATGCGCGCCGTGTCCAGGAGTACCGCCTTCTGAATCTGACCCTTGATCCAGCCATCTAGCGAGAGTCTCTTGAGGTGTTTGTCGAGACTCTTCACTATAAGACCGTTCGCCGAAACGACTATCGGGACAATGATCGTCGAATCAACATCCCACATGGCGGTCACCTCGTGAGCCATGTCAAGGGACTTGCTGAGTTTGTCCTTCTCGGCCTTCACGAGGTTCTCGTCATGCGGGATGGTGATGTCGACGAGCACTGCCTGGCGCTTGGATCGATCTACCAACACGATATCAGGCTTATTGGCTACAATAGTCCTGTCCGTGATGATAGATCGATCCCAATAGAGCGTGGCACGACCATTATCGAGAACTGGCATCGGTGCGTACTTATACGTACGGCACCTCAGACCCCACAAGACCGTATCGAAGAGCAAGCTGCTGGTGAATGATCCTGGCTACTTGGTTATGTCTGTGCAAGTACTTGCCGTTAGCAAGATGAGAACAACCGGAGATTATTATTATATGTCTGAGTGACTCACTGGGACGGCGGCATGCCCGACAAATGTCGACCGTACCGTCCTTCAGGAATTATCTCCGGTAATTGTTCGTCATCATTACTTCGTCCGCAATTGCACAGACAAAACCTTCGGTTTCCCCGAGGCGTAGCCAGTTCACCGACGCGAGCAGATCTACATCGGGCCCCGTAAGGGCCTTGTAGAACCGCCCGTGTAGCTCCTTGGTCTTCCATACAGCCCTGCGGTCATCGGTGCTAAGCAACTTTGGTCTGCGCCAGTTCTCGTTTGCTAAGGAGAGAGAGGTGAGGCCTTTGTCAACTGCTACTACATCGCGATGAATCCCACACTCGTTGTTTAGGAAATATTCCTATTATCCATGTATAGCACATGAGAAATGACCTCACCTCCTCTTCGAAGTCGGCAAACTAGTCCTGAATCCTTCAGCAGAGTGCTGAGCGGATTCAGGGCTAGGCAGAACCACAGAGGGCTCAAACTGTCACCCTGGAAAATACCTCTCTCAATCCTTATCAAGTCCTGCGGGCCAGGGGGGCCATCCCCGCCACCTGGTTGACGAAGGACTGTGGTCCACTACCTCATACACGCACTTAAGGGGGATCTTAGAACTGTATTGATTTTATACAGCTCTAAGATCCTCTCCAGCCATGAATGAGGCACCGAATCATAGGCCTTCTTATAGTCAACCCAAGCGGCCGAGAGATACCCCCTGTTCAAATTCAAATATTTATTGCATATCACATTTTACATTAAGGAGGAACAGTAGGTATAGGAACATGTGACACCCTGCAAGGGCACAGCAATTAGGGCTACTATTTAAACATTTCAAAATATTACAATTACTATAGGTGCGTTATGTTCCGCCGGACTTGTTGGCAAATGGTCGTGTCAATGAGGAGGAGCTCCTTAGTACCACGGGACTCAACCCTACATCCATTCTGAAAAAAGGCCAAAACGTTATTCGCAACAATGGGCATGTTAATTTTTGTTCTCATTATGCACGTAAGGAGCTTGTATAAAGTGGGCAAGCACGTGATGGGTCTATAGTTTTTCGCTTCCGTGGTACTACCGGACTTGTGGAGCAGGAAGGTAACCCCAGTAGTCATGAAAGATGGCAGGGAACCAAGCTCGAGGGCGTCTTGAAGTTGTGTTGCCAGAAATTCGTGTGAGGATCGGAACCACGTAATCCAAAAGTTGTGCAACCCGTCTGGCCCAGGACTTTTCCAGTTCTGGGTCTTACGGGCCGCACAACTCACATCATCGGGGCTGATGGTCACAGCCCCCATGGCCTCGATCGACTCACACTTACGTCTGACAACATTCATCCACTCGCCCTCGGTGTGCTCGACTGGCACCGACCAGATACTACGCCAGAAATTAAACATATTATTATTTGTGTGATTCGTTTAGTTGCACTCACTTCTGACGCGCTTCTTACATTTTAATATTTTTGTTTCTACCCGTCTCCGCAGGAGTCACGCTCTCGACGCTCGGTGGTTTACGTTGTCGGGTGCGCTTGTCGCGTCTGTCGTCGTGTCGCTCGTGGGGCGCGCCTGTCGCCTGCGCGGCGAGCGTGGCACACACATGCGCTCGCGACACGCGGCACGCGCGCGACGCGCCGCGGGCCGACGCCGCCAGACGTCGCCTCGTAGCTACAGCGCGCCACCAGACAAACGAGCGCAACGACAGTGGCGCGCGCCCGAGCGACAGTCGCGGTAGAAACAGCCCGAAATCTGTCCATAAAAGTGAAGATCATCGTGCGCCAAACATACACACTGGTGGAGAACCTCGTATAAGAAAAAGGAAAGTTGCTACTAGTAAGATTTCCGATAGCGCCAATTTGAGTTTTAGTAACACCTCTTCAATAGTGGGTCCCTGTCGGCGCGGAGTGCCGGCCGGCGCGCAGCCTTGCGCCTGCGCAGCCTGCGGCCGACGATTCCAATACAAGCATCACTTCGACGCGCACACGTGCGCCCCGCCCGGCCCTTACGCCTGCGACACAGTACATATATAGGCTAAAGCAGTATGGAAACTACGAACAAACGGTCGAAACAGCGCACGCACACAGACGCAAGACTTCGCGGGGCTGTCAGTAGCACGGAATAGAAAAAACAGTGGAAGTGGCATACGCCTCGGTCTCTAAGTGATCGGTTGTAGCCAAAAAACACACATTGAAATAGTTAACTACAAAGAAATCTTGAACGTGATTCGATATGGCATTCCATTACGAATGAGATTATAAACCACTGTCAGGAAATGTATTTTGAACCTCATGTCTTAGTAATACTGTATAAATTACATGGCGTATGTTTGTTACTTACGACGTAAAGATACAAATCCAAAAGTTACAAAGGTAGTTCTGACACCTAGCGGCGAGTAGTCGACCCATGAAGCATCAACAAACGATAATAATTTGGCTACTTGACTCTAGGTGGCAGCACTTTTCTCTACACTAACCAGTGATGTGCGTATTGCGTAGCTCAGAATATCGATAAAACTTACACTGTCAACGTTATAAATAATATTATGTTTTAATATTTAATAATTTATTATACGAAAATGAGATTGAAAATAATTATAACATGTTTATTATAATAATACCTGTAATTGACTTATTTCCCAGCTTATCATATTATAATATTTATAAGATTTTACTCCTTTACTAATGAATGTCAATTTAGTTGGTAGGTGGATATAGTCGATAGTTCAGGAAGATACAGATGTTTTAATTTTGAAATTGGCCAATATACCCCAGCCACGGTACATGGTTTAAAAATCGTTTGCAAGATTTGACAAACATACATAAATACTAATATCGTAATTTAAATTAAATACAGCCTTGTTAAATGAATACTAAACTTAAAACCTTCGTTATGATTTTTAGAGTCTATATTTACGAAACAAAAAATAAACTCTAATAATACAGGAAAAAAATATCGATAATTTTATCGATAACATCTCTCACTATTCTTGCGGGGTCAATGGACGAACGAGTAGCGAACGTTCTGGAAGTGTACGATTTAGTGACATTGGATGAAAACGACCTTATTGCATTCCTATTAAGTTCATTTTTGTATCAAATTATTTCACGTTTTTAAAATAACAAGAAATATATTAAAATCTAATTAAATACAACTTGCCGATGATACGAAATGCCACCAAGGGTGACATTTTTGGTACGGCTCTGGTTTTTGTATTCCAAAATGGAGCAATACGGCATGTTTACAATTGTTTAGATATTTTTTTCGATGTGATCGGCACAACCGTTTCTCTAAAGTCACTGCGCTTAACTGAACCAGGTTGTGAGCAACGGCTCTTAACGTTGGCACATGCGCCACGCCCCCATAACACTTCTACTGTTTTTTCTGTTCTGTGGTCAGTAGCGCGTGGCGCGTCGCGACGGGCGGACTGTTTGTTTTTATTGCGTGTTGCGTGCGCTGTCCGCGAATTTTTAAAGATGCTACGAGTGTATTGCGTTGTATACGGTTGCTTGTACTCGGCTTCTTCAAACCTTTTAGCTGTTGTTTTCAAAGAGAATACCTAAATAATAATAATAATAATAATAATTTATTGTACATAAAAACAGTAAACGTTACACAAGTAAAGTAAAAACATCAAATTTGTACAACAGAGTCAGATACAATAGGTCGATACTTCCGACTCCTGAACTAGGTGGGAGACCTGTGTCTCAGGGGTTAGAGTTCTTCGACTACAAGGTCATAGACAGAAGTACTCAGGAACGTGTAACAGCGTAAACAGAAAATGTAAAAACTAAACAAACAAAGAATTCATAAAAAGGTAAAAACAAAAAAAAAAAAAAATACATAAATGGTGATGCACTAATTAAATATTGACACTTGTTACCAGAATTGACAACCAAAAGGGAGATGACAACAGTTGCTTATTCTCACGAAAGAGCCAATAATAGACTCTCAGTATGTTCGTATGAAAGACTTTTTAGCCAATTTTGTAGCTTGTTTTTAATTTCATATTTGGAGAGAGTGTAAATAGATATTAGCTTATTAACTTTATTATATAGTCTAGAACTTAGAGCAGCTGTCTGACGTCGCGCAAATGAAGTACGACAAATGACTGTTTTGCAAACTGAGTGACCATGCCTTCTTAAGATAACGGAGCGATCTAGTGGCAAACATGAGTGTTGGTGCAAAATAGTACGATGAATGTATATTTGTCTAACAGTAAGCTCTTGGGTTTCAGAATAGAGTTTGGCAGTTGGATAATCTCTTCTTTTAAAGAGCATTATTTTGAGGATTGCTCTCTGGGCTCTCTCTGCAGGGAGTAGAACAGATTTATAGGTTCCCCCCCAGATGGGTATGCAGTAAGCGATAATTGATTTGCATAGACTTTGGTAGACAAGGTATAATATGTCATATGTAGCAGAATGTCTAAGATCTCTAAAGATGTAGATGAGTCTGCGCATGCGTGTACAAAGACTTTCAATGTGGGCGCGCCAGTCCAGCTTCTGATCAATAGTCACACCAAGGTATTTAGTATGGGGGACGAGGGAAAGAGCTGTGCAATTGCATGAATTGGTTGACGGCACGCAAGTGTGTACTCTCACAACGTCAGACTCAGTAGGTGGAGTTTGAGAATTCGGCAAGCAAAAACGAATCATTTTGGATTTCTCAACATTTAATGTCAATTGGTTAGAAACAAGACACTTCATTACTATGCTGAGGGCAGTTTCAGCGTTAATTTTAGCCTTTTCCCATGTACTGTCGTAAACAAGCAGTGCTGTATCGTCAGCATACGTAAAGATCTCACAGTTGGGCAGTGACGTCAGACAAAGCTCGTTTATATATATTAGAAAAAGCGTAGGGCCGAGAATACTGCCCTGTGGGACGCCAAAGGAGAGGGCTTCGTCGCTGCTGCAGTAATTGTTAATTTTGACACATTGGGTACGATTTGTGAGATAATCTTCAAAAATGCCGAGTGAGTGGCCACGAATGCCAATATTCTCCAACTTCGAAAGTAAGATGGGGATAGAGACAGTGTCGAAGGCTTTTGAGAGATCCAGGAAGATGCCGTAACATTTAAACTTATTATCCAATTTATTCACAAGAGTATTTGTAAAAGCAATAGTTGCGTCCTCAGTTGAGACTCCTGCTCTAAATCCATATTGGTTGGGGGCAATGACATTGTTTTGGTTAAGATAAGATGTTAATCGATTATTTAGAATTTTTTCCAGAATTTTTGATAAGGAACTTAGAATAGAGATTGGTCTGTAATTTGTGACACTGGCTCTATCCCCACTCTTATAGATCGGATGAACTACAGCCTTTTTGAAGACATCAGGGAAGCGCCCAGAGTTGATTGCTAAATTGCAGATATGTGTGATAGGGGGAATGAGTGTATGTTTGGCTAATTTGATTACCTGAGCAGGAATCCCATCCCACCCTGTTGTACAATTAGCCCGCAAACCAACTATTATATTTTCAACTTCGCATTCATCGGTAGGTAGGATACATAAAGAATTACAGGGAGAACTGAGACTCGCAGGGAGAGCGCTAGTAGAGTGGGTCAAAATTGGAATTTTAGATGCCAGATCTCGACCAATATTTACAAAAAAGGGTAAAGTAGCTGCATCAATTTATCAATAAGTAGACAAAATCAGTTATGGTGCCGTGCCCATGCTTTCTGGTAATTTATTAATTAGAATGAGGATTTTTTACACGATAAAATTGAATAATAAAGTTTTCGAACGTCTCGTAGCAGGCAAAAGTATTTCTCAGACAGCAATTCATAATAAGTACAAACTTGTCTTAATTGAATAAAGACGCTTTAAAATGTTGAAGTCTTTTAATTACATAATTTTGTTTTTAAACTACCTAGTCAATCTGTTCCGGCTATGCGAGCAATACCAATACTGCGCGCCTCCACTTATTGCTATTCAAAACGTCTAGGCGTTTAACCATCGTTATTGACAATCGAACTTGCTATGTCACTTGCTATCCGATCTCTTTACTGTACACATCGTACTTATAATTAAATATGTAATAAGTTATTTTGAGTTTCATTGAAACTGCATTATGTTCGCCGAAACATAAATTGGTGGCCCATGAAAAATAAAATACGAATAAATAAACAAAATCAAGCGGAATATACGAAGATTCGAGTTCCATGACTTCGACGGCCGGCGCCAAGTACATTCGCGGCAGCTGAATATTGGTTGAAGAATGGATCTGAGGAGCAACTGAAGAGAAGGTTTTCATTATCTGGACATCTAAAAGTCACGGCGAGGCTCAGTGAGGCATCAAAAGTTTCACACTTCGAGTGCAGTCTACAAAAAAGATAAGTGCCTTGGATTCCTTTGTTTCCTAAATCTCTCGTATTATTCCCAATCCTACATCATAATAACATCATAACAAAGTAGATTGTTGTTAAATCAAGCTTCTATTTAAAAGTACAAAGTGGAAATATACATTAAAATTGTAATTTATAACGCAAAGATATTTCAACATCCCGTTAGTTTACGTCTACCGGCCATACCTACAAAGAAAAAATATTATTGAAATTTACTTCGTTTTATCGTTAAATTTATAGAAAATTGGTAATAATTTGATGTAGAATGTATTTAATCGTCATAATTAAGTATTTAATGAAATAATTAACGTTGCAACGAGACTAAAACTGTGATATTTACGTAGTTTTTTCGAGATTAAAACTGCCTTGATTTTCAATTAGTTAACTGTAAATTGTTTTTATTCCACGGCTATTGCCAAGTTGTTTCCGCTATTCTCACGTATTTGGCCGACTATTCCAGCATCTCCTGGGGACGGGACGCGGCGCGCCAGCTTGAGTGAACGCGAAGTACTTCATCAGCTGTGCCAGCGCAACCGGTTTCTCGAGTCGGCAAGTGCAGTTCGTGAGGAGCGTGAGATAAACACTTTATTTACCTAATTACCATTAGTTATTTCAAGAAGGCGTAGGGTAAGTTGGTCAACACTGGATCACTCCATTTTTCAATGGCCCTATCTGCTGAAATAATTGCGTTATACAAAATATTTTTGGACTGTTGCTTTAACAATTTATTCAAGATTGGTTATATTATGCTTACAATCCTAGATTTCTAACCATCTGGACATGAAAAAGCTTTTTTTAAAAAATGGGATTTGACCCACTGTGCACTAGGAGGGGTGAACAATGGGTATACCAGTAGTTCACAGTGGACCAAGGAACATTTAATAGGCATGATAAGGGTAAAACCAATAAAATACGAGCATCTTTTATTTTATTTGTCACGTTTAGTTACTAATTAACAAAACTTTCATCAGTAAGTTAAACAAAAATCGTAGACAATTTTTTTTCCGCCTTTATTATGTTACGGTCATAAAAAACTAGTAACAATCATATAATAACAGTCATATAAAATCTAGCAATACTAGAATACTAATCACAAATCTTTTAAGAGTTTGTTATTTCAGACAGACGAGATCAGCAGTAGGAACTTAAACAAAATTAACACTCATACACTTACAAACTTCGTCAATCTACCAATTTTAAATAGAATAGAAAATCAAAAAATATTAAAAATCTAACTAACTTCCCACCAACGAGATCAATTATCCAGAAATTACCGGGTCCGACCATATGCAAGATCGGTAAAAGCCATACAAAAATAGTGTCGAACTAGCTAATTCAGTAGGTAGCTCTAATAAAACTAAATAAAAAAAATAAAACATAAATGAAGGTATTTCACTGTTTGCTGAAGCTTGCCGAATACTCGTCCCGTTTTTAGGGTTCCGTACCCAAAGGGTAAAAACGGGACCCTATTACTGAGACTTCGCTGTCCGTCCGTCCGTCCGTCCGTCTGTCACCAGGCTGTATCTCAAGAACGGTGATAGCTAGACAGTTGAAATTTTCACAGATGATGTATTTCTATTGCCGCTATAACAACAAATACTAAAAATAAAATAAAATTAATATTTAAGGGGGGCTCCCATACAACAAACGGGATTGGTTGCGTTAACTTTGCACCTTATTTGTATGGAGCGCTATACATACCAGGTGCAAACTTAACTTAACCACTTAAGGATGGAAAGTGTTTGTACGGAAACCTCGGTGCGCGAGTCCGACTCGCACTTGACCGGTTTATAATACTAATCAGGGCTTCTTCCATTTGTTCAGCAGATACACTGCCTACCTTTCTGCCTTTTTTCTCGGCATTCTGTAAAAAAACGAAAGTTTTATTGTATTGAAACACTAAGTACACAGTGGGTCAGATGACCCATTGTGTCCTTGACCCACTTGACCCAGTGTCAACCCACACACCAAAAAAACAATAAAAAATTAAAAAAAAGGAATAGATAGTTTCAGCGAAAATATACTTAAACCTCAAAATACCTTATGAACCCCTTTAACAATAAAACTAATAACCACAATTACACTTGCACTCATTTTGGAAAAACACTTTAAATTCCAACTTACGTAAATGTTAGACCCGCGGCGCTGAGATTCTCACACACGTGGACAAGACGTTCCTCTTGCGCAATCGCACGGGCACTGAGGTAGTAGTGACGTGTTCGCCAGAGGTATCTTTTGCGCGTAGTGAAGTAATAAAAATACTGTGCGTTTTGTAGTTGTGTGCGTTACCCACTGTGCACCAGCAACCCACTGTCGACCATCTTACCCTACATTAATATTTTGTCACAATGATTGATCCTGCGGATATTACGCCTGGTACTTCTAAAGATCGGTTAAAAAATTTATTTACCATGCGTAGTTCTGCTAAAGGTCAAATTACCAAGTTTAAGAACTACTTAAGTACAATTACAGAAAAAACACAATTAACAAACATTGAATTAGCTGAATTAAATTTGAAACTTGGTAAATTGGAAGGATTAGCAGTGAAATTCGATGGTTTGCAAAATGAGATCGAAGTTTTAAGTTCTAGTAATTTATCAAACGAAATTGATGAGCGAGAAAAAATGGAGCATGACATCATAGTGAGCATCGCGACAGCAAAAACATTAATTGAAAAACACAATTTAATTGAGTCCGATATCCAAAGGCGCGGGTCTATTTTAGAAGCTCAATCTTTTCTCGACCAAAATGAGTTGGGGTTCAAGTTACCTCAAATTCAAATATCTAAATTTGATGGTTCTTTCTTTCGCTGGTTAGAGTTTCGCGACACTTTTGAAAATTTAATACACAATAATAATCGCATCAGGCCGATTCATAAATTTCACTATCTGCTTTCTTACCTTGAGGGCGACGCCGCCAGAATCGTGTCAAACATTGAGGTGTCATCAGCCAACTACGCCGAGGCCTGGGGGCTGCTCGGTGAGCGATACAATAACAAAAGGTTGCTCATCAACCATCACATTAGTGCACTTTTCAATATAAATGCGCTCACTCGAGAATCTGAAAGGGCTCTGCGGTTCTTGGTTGACCACATAACAAAAAATTTGCGTGCATTGGCTAGTTTAGGCCAGCCCACAGATAAATGGGATATGTTGCTCATTTATATGTTAACCTCTAAATTGGATAGTCAGACACTAACAAAATGGGAGGAGTTCAGGAATACACTTGACGATGTACCAACTCTGGATCAATTCCACAAATTTTTAATCAATCGCGCAGATGTTCTTGAAGCCTTAAGTAGAAATAAGTGAAAATTATTCTAAAAACACGTCGTCCGCATCTCGGCCAGCACCATCGTCGCAACAAAATAATAATAATAATAATAATTTTAATAAGCATGATAGAATAAATAATAATAATTACAATAAATATGATAAATATAATAACAATAATTATAAGCATGAGAGAATTTCTAGTACGAAATCCTTTGCATGTGTCAATCAAAATAGCAATAATAATAATAATAAACCTATTGTGTATCAATGCATTATTTGCGATCAAAATCACAAAATTTACGATTGCCCGTCATTCAAGGCCAAATCCATTCCCGAAAGAATGGCTGATGTAAATAAATATAAATTATGTTACAATTGTCTAAAACAAGGGCACCCCACAAGTGATTGTCGCATGGGGCCATGCCGTGAGTGCAAACAGAAGCACAACAGCCTTCTGCACGAAAAATCAACAGTCAGCAACGCCGGAGTTGTAGCCCAGCTTCAGCCGTTGGTTGACTACTCCGGTCAAAGCAGTCAGGTTCTTCTGTCCACTGCATTGATTGAGGTAGCTAATCCAATCACAAAAGAGAAACTAAAGGTTCGCTGCCTCCTTGATAGCGGCAGCCAGTCCACATTCGTTACAAAATCACTAAAAGATAAATTATCTCTAAAGTCTACCCAAATTGACACTGTAAAGGTCATTGGTATTGGCAACAACTGCACCAACAAAATTGAGGAAAGTTGCATTGCCCATTTTAATTCTCTAAATAGTAATTTTAACGTCGTTTCGTCGTGTTTAGTACTAAATGAACTTACAAGTGAGATCCCTAAAGCTCCTATAGATGGTCAAACGCTAAAATTACCAAAAGGAATACAATTGGCCGATCCTGACTTCCACCAACCTGCTCCTATTGATGTCCTCATAGGTGCTGATTTGTTTTGGGATATAATAGGTAACGAACAGCAATCTCTTGGCCCAAACAATCCTAAATTGCAATATACAAAATTTGGTTGGTTGGTATGTGGTCCTATGGTCAGAAACACTTCAAATCAAAATCAAACAATACATTGTAAACATGCAATTATAACAAAAGATACAGATAATGAAATAGATAAATTACTTACAAAATTTTGGGAATTTGAAGAGCTTCCGACCAAAACTAATTATAACAAAAGTGAAGCAGCATGCGAAAAACATTTTAAAGAAAATACTCAACGCCTACCTACAGGCCATTTTTGTGTAAAACTACCATTGCGTGACTCTCCTGACAAATTAGGAGACACTTACCACTTAGCTAAAAAACGCTTCTTAAGCCTAGAAAGAAAATTCAAGCGTAATCCTACTCTCAAAGCTGAGTACTCTAAATTTATTCAAGAATATGCAAATCTTGGTCATTTATCCGAATCAGCCATAAGCAAACCAAGTCCATGTTACTTCTTATGCCATCACGCGGTGTTAAGAGAAAACAGTGAATCCACTAAACTCCGTGTAGTTTTTGATGGCTCCGCTCCCTCCTCCACTGGAATTTCGTTAAATGACATAATGATGGTGGGTCCTAACGTACAAGACTCTCTTTTCGCCATACTAATAAGAGCAAGACAATATAAATATCTTCTCGCTGGTGACATCGAGAAGATGTACAGAATGGTACAAGTCAATGATGAAGATCGTGACTTGCAGCTTATCCTATGGAGAGAAGAAGAGTCTCAACCCATCAGAACCCTACGTTTGAATACTCTGACTTACGGGACCGCAAGTGCGAGCTATCTCAGTACGCGTTGTTTGTCACAGGTGGAAGAGGAGCAGGAGGATGAATTAATTAAAAACATAATCCAACGAGATTTTTATGTTGATGATTTAATAACGGGAGCTAATAGTGAACAGGAGCTACGTTACATACAAACCTCAGTGTCAAAGGCCCTAAGTGCCGGAGGCTTTAACCTACGAAAATTCAAAAGCAACTTACCTTCATTGTTCCATGATTCCAGCATAAATACAAAAGGGAAGCTTACCATAAGCGAGTCGTCAAGTACTCTCGGTTTGGGATGGGATCCTTCCAGCGATAGCTTGAATTTTCCTGTAAAAGATCAAAACCCATGTAATGAAATTACTAAAAGACATATAATGTCAAACTCATTCAAAATTTTTGACCCATTGGGTCTTTTGAGCCCTTCCGTCATTCAGCCTAAAATTCTATTACAAAAATTGTGGATACAAAAATTGGATTGGGATGAACCCGTTCCAATTGATATGGAACAAGAATGGAAAAAATATGTAGAAAACTTACCTCATCTCAAAAGCTTGCAGATTCGCAGACCAGTCCTTTGTGACTCACCTAAAATTATAGAAATACATGCTTTTAGCGACTCCTCTTATCAGTGCTTATGGCGCTTGTGTATATGTCAAATCGGTTGACTCCAACGGCGCGGTATCTGTAAATTTATTATGTGCAAAATCTAAAGTTTCGCCAATAAAAGCTACAACAATTCCGCGACTTGAACTCAGCGCCGCCTTGCTGTCAGCAAGGCTTTGTAAAACCGTTGTAGATGCACTTAGGTACAAACCCGATCGCATTACTTACTGGTGCGACTCGACGATAGTTTTAGCCTGGTTAAGTGGCAACCATTCTAACTTAAAAACTTTTGTAGCAAACCGTGTGAGTGAGATCCTCGAAACCACCACATCATCATCGTGGCGGTACGTTCCCACATCAGTCAATCCGGCTGACTTGATTTCAAGAGGAGTTGATGCCGCTCAGTTAGTGAAACTAAAGTGGTGGTGGTCGGGTCCTGAGTTCCTAACTAAAGATGAGTCTGAATGGCCAACAATTAACTTAAAACATAATAATGTAGAAATACCTGAAACAAAATCAAATGTAATATCAATTAATAAAAATGAATCTGTAATAAACTTTAAAAACTATTCTAAACTAAATAGATTAATTCGATCTTTAGCTTATGTTAAAAGATTTATATACAATGCTCGAAATCCTAAAACTAAAATAAGCGGAAAATTAACAATAAATGAACTCAACGATTCATTTCATGCGCTTTGCGTTTTAGCTCAAGTTCAATCGTTCCCAAATGAACACGATACGCTTGCACAAAATAAATCGTTAAGCTCAAAATGTAAAATCTTACCTTTATCGCCATTCATGAAGGAAAACTTGATCAGAGTTGGTGGTCGAATTAGTGCTGCAGAATGCGCTTATGAAAAGAAACATCCCATTCTTTTAAATTCTTCGCATCATTTAACCAAACTTTATTTCGAACGGGAACACATAAAAACTCTGCATGCTGGCCCACAACTATTGTTGGCGTCAGTCAAAGAAACAATATGGCCTATAAAGGGAAGGCACCTTGCCAGACGCACTGTAAATAAGTGTATACGTTGTAAACGCGCACGTGGCAAAACACTTTGTCCCAAAATGGGTGACCTCCCTCCACAACGTATAAACCCTGACTATCCCTTTTATTCTGTCGGGCTGGACTTCGCTGGTCATTTCAACATTCTAAATAGGAAAGGTCGAGGCAGTAGGCTAATAAAATGTTACCTATGTTTATTCGTCTGCTTGCGTTACAAATGTCTACATCTTGAAGCAGTCAGTGATTTATCGTCAGATGCCTTTATTATGACGCTTAATAGATTTATTGCGCGAAGAGGCAGGCCAGCCGAGATCCACTGCGATAACGGACGCAATTTTGTAGGCGGTGCAAACGAAATAAGTAAATTCCTAAAAACAAACACCGAACCTCTATCTGATTTTGCAGACAAAGAAAACTTTAAATTTGTATTTACGCCAGCTTACGCTCCTCACTTCGGCGGCATTTGGGAAGCCGGGGTTAAATCCGCGAAATATCACATAAAACGAGTTATGGGAAACAACCATTTAACTTTTGAGGAAATTTCTACTTTGTTCTCTCAAGTAGAGGCAATACTCAACAGTCGACCTTTGTGTCCTTTGTCCTCGTCACCCGACGATCTCCTATCCTTATCTCCAGGGCACTTCCTGATTGGAAGACCATTAAATGCTTTACCAACGCCTACTCTAGTGGACTGTAATGAAGGAAGACTGAACAGATACGAGCGTCTCGAAAAGATCAGACAACACTTCTGGAAACGTTGGCAAAACGAATACATATCAGAACTGCAGCAACGAAGCAAATGGAGAACGAATACAGGCAAACTCAAAGTGGGTGACCTGGTCATTATTAAAGAAGATTACGTACCTCCACTAAGATGGACTCTTGGACGTGTCTCTCGCCTATTCCCGGGTCCAGATGGGATTTCAAGAGTAGCCGACGTCAACACTGTCAGAGGATGTGTGCGGCGACCACTTGTACGACTCTGCCCTTTAACGACGGATGAAGATTGAAAGATCCTGTCATCTTTCAACGAGGCGGGAATATGTTCCGGCTATGCGAGCAATACCAATACTGCGCGCCTCCACTTATTGCTATTCAAAACGTCTAGGCGTTTAACCATCGTTATTGACAATCGAACTTGCTATGTCACTTGCTATCCGATCTCTTTACTGTACACATCGTACTTATAATTAAATATGTAATAAGTTATTTTGAGTTTCATTGAAACTGCATTATGTTCGCCGAAACACAATCCATTCGATTAGGCTAGGTTTTTTATAATAAATTTATATAAAAAGTAAAATACAATAAAGTAATTACAAAATATAAATACATTATAAAAAAAAACCTAACCTAGGGTGCCGCCGGCAGCGGATGACAACCCTATTAGCGTGTAGGTATTTATCTCCAAAAAAGGCCTTAGTTTTCATACTGCTTTAGCCTATATATATACTGTGCCTGCGACGTGTGCAAAAAGCTGTTCATGAAAAAACGCACACTGGAAAATCACATCAAAGTACATGCAGAGCGGAAACCTGATTACTGCGAAGTTTGCAACGAAGAGTTTCCCAACAAGTCAGCTTTAGTGAAACATAAGAGAACTCATAAACTTTTCCAATGTGAAGAATGTAAAAAATCATTTACACAAAAAGGGGGTCTAAAAATACATATCGGAATTCACAAAGGCGAGAAGCCCTATTCTTGTGAATTGTGCCACAAAATGTTTGGAACGAGCACACAGTACCTTAGACATAAGAGGACTCATACAGGCGAAAAACCTCACAGTTGTGAATACTGTAGCAAGCGATTTATTACAAAACAAAGCAAAGTGCTGCACGAGCGGAACCGCCACACGGGTGACAAACCCTACTGCTGCGCTGTGTGCCTCAAGGCGTTTGCGAGAAAGAACTCCCTCACCATGCACAGCAGGATACACACAGGATATCGACCATTTTCTTGCGAAGATTGTTATAAAAAATTTATTACTAGAGCGCATTTAGAACGCCATAAAAAAATTCACACCGGAGAAAAAATTTACAGTTGTGAACAATGTGGTAAACAGTTCGGACGAAAGTATACCTTAACAGCGCATTTACGAACTCACACGAACAATAGACCTTACAGTTGTGACGAATGTGGCAAGCGGTTTGTTAATTCAGGCGCATTAATAACGCACAAACGAACTCACACGAACGAACGACCTTACGTTTGTGAAGAATGTAACAAGAGATTTGCTCAAAAAAACTCATTAACAGTCCACAAACTAACTCACACGGGCGAAAAGCCGCACAGCTGTGAAATGTGTAACAAGCGATTTGCGCTTAAAAACATCACTTGGCGGCGCACACGCGCACGCACACGGGCGAAAAACCGCACAGCTGTGCAATCTGTGAAACTAATTTCACATTAAAAGCACACTTACAGAACCATCTCCAGACAAATGCGACCAACAAAGCGTATTCTTGCAAAATTTGTCTGAAACAGTTTGCGGGTAAATTAGCTCTGAAGAGACATAAACGGGCTCACGAGGAAGAGAAATGTTTGAATAGTGGTGCAGATACAACTGCGCGCATGCGCAGCGACGACTCTGTTTAATTAAACATAAACCAGCGAGCGCGAGTCAGGCGCCGGCGGCCGTCAGTGTTGAGTAGGGCTAGCTCGACGACGGCTCTAAAACCTGGAATAGAAAAATATAATTCGAATTATTCTTATTTTGCATGTTCGAACCTTTTTTTGTATTCCAACTTTTCCGAAGTATTCAAAGTGTGAGGAAGAGAACGTTTTCCCACAGAGACTCGAATGACGCAAACTGTCAATTGTTCATTTTTTTTTTTTATGTCATAGGGGGCAAACGAGCAAACGTGTCGCCTGATGGAAACCGATAACCGTCGCCCATAGACACCTGCAACACCAGAGGAGTCACAAGTGCTTGCCTACCCGGAGGACGAAGATAGAATGCCTCTATGCTAGTAATTTCACCGGCTATCTTACCCCCACACCGGAACACAACAATGCGAACATTGCAGTTTGGCGGTGGGTTACCAGGCAAGACGGTAGTAATAATCCGGACGGACCCTGCACGAGGCCCTACTACTCATGTAAGATTTGCAAGCTTATTTAAATAAAAGCCAATTAATTAATTTGGGCTATTAATTCAATATATAATAATTGGCGAAGAGATTTAAATTACCTCGTGTGCACGATAAGTGTTTATAAAGAAAATTTACAAGTGGTCACAACTATAGGTTGTAAGACGGTATTGTAATGGCTGCCATGCGTAATAGTATTTTATGCAACAGTTGTATAAGAGGGGGCGAAAAACGCGAGAGGCATGGGTTACGATGTGAGCGTAGCGAACATCGTAAGAAAGATGCCACGAGCGCTTTTTGACCTACTTATACAACTTTGCATACAGTACTTTTTCTACGACTTGACATTTCCTAAATTAAATGCAAATAAACAACAAAAAAAAAAATATATATATTCCCGCTCGGAACCAACAAAATTAAAAAAATAAATAGTCTGATAAACTTTTTTTGTATTGACGTCCATCTGTCAAAAAAGTATGAACTTATATCTAAAGGTATACGTTCACTATACTATACATCCATGCACAGAAAAAAAAACTTATTTTTTAAGTTGGCAGCAATCCTTTGTACCTACATTTTTTTTTTCAATTGCAAATTGTGTGAGTGCAGGGGCTTATTTTGTAATCTGTGGTATTTAATTAATGCTTTTTTGCCGACATTATAACATCGTTTAGCAGTGTTTTTTTGGGCAGTAGAGTATATACTTTTACACACTTTCATTTATGTCTTTATATTAGAGTTAGTAACTATACAAATGACAGAAAAAAGTACTGGTAGACTTAACTGACCAGCAATAAAGAAATAAAAGAGGGATACTTGGCCGTATTCACTCCGCTCTCCCGCCTGACAGGGGACGAGTCTCACTTCCCTCCACATCTGAAAATAATCACCGTGGAACACTCTATCTGTGGTAGAAATTTCATGCTTGTAACCCGATGCGCACAATTATGTTAGAAAATAAAATTAAAAATTTAAAAAACCCCCAACATGATAACCTGTAAAAAGAAAGAAATAAATAAAATCTACGAAATGTGCCTTTACAATGAACAGTAGAAAAAGAATCCAAGCTTCGTTGCGTTCGGGGGACCGCTAAGTACCTAAGTGAAATGAAATATATTTTTCAACGGAAAATTGTAAGTACCTATGCATTTATTTGGGGCTTCCCACTTTAGGATTTTCGGTACATTGCATTTCATTTACTTAGCGGTCCCCCGACGCAACGAAGCTTGGATTCTTTTTCTACTGTTCATTGTAAAGGCACATTTCGTAGATTTTATTTATTTCTTTCTTTTTACAGGTTGTCATGTCGGGGGTTTTTTAAATTTTTAATTTTATTTTTATTTCATATTTTTTAAACAAACAGAAGTTTCGTCCCGGAATTTTCTACATTTAACATGGTTTTACACCGTTTAACGTCCATAGTTTCCAGTCTTTCCTCGAGCTTGATCCTTGACTATGTGTAGGTACAACAGGATCTCAAGCCAGTGGTAACGAACGCCGTCTTCTCTAAGATTGAAATTAGGATATATTTTGATTTAAATTAGCCTTAAGCAACATTCTCGGAAAAATCGTTAAAGTTAAATTATTTAATGCTTATAATGAAAAAATGGCTAAGTTATTAGCCAAGACAATCAAGATATATACTTTAAATGCACTGGATGAGTTGAAACAACCTGTTACTTATGGCCTAAAACAGAACCAGGTTTCCATTCTACAGGATCCAAATAGTACGGGTGGCCTACTTAGCTCCATAAAAATTGCAGTTGATGCTAGCAAGTAACTTGACTTAGTTTTGAAAGACCTAATTATCGATATCGATCACCATGGGATAAACCGATATAAACAATTACATCCCCATTTTTTAACGTGTAGGGCAGGTATACAAAAAAAATGTTTTTAAAAATTTATTCTACCACTATGTCTCTGAGCTAAGCTGTAGTCAGACGGACGGACGGAGATAGTGAAACTATAAGGGTTCCTTGTTGACTACAGAATCCTAAAAAGCTGTTATTTATTCACTTAGGCAAGAGTACTTTTGCTAAAGCTTACGTGTCCTTTAGTAGTGTTAAAATCTTGCAGGGTGTTGCAATTTGTGACCTCAATCAAAGCAACCTGTTCAATAGTCCTAATGAAAAAGCAGAATTGCAAAACTTAGAAACAGTAACCCAGTATTGTGACAGAAAATAAAAATGTTTTCCCGAGACTCGGTTTTATTATCGACTGTACTTTCTTACACAAACGTTAAATGATCATTAAGAACAATCGGCCAGCAACGAGCCCAAACACCATTTATTCTGTGCTATTAAGGAGTTCCTACGGCCATCTTCAGCTCCATGGTACCAAATTATTGTACAGTTAAAATTTTATGTAATTGTTGATAACGCTAATAAAACTTAACATTTAACCAACATTTGTAATTTTTGGCTTAGATCCTTTCACAACTAGATGGCAGGGCCGTATTTACCCATAGGCCCACACCCGGGCCTAGGAGCCCAGCCAGTCTAGGGACCCAGTCCCAGACGCAGGACTTGTACCATAATAATGTTCTCCTTATAGGGGAGGGGGCCCCAAATGCCAAGTGCCTTAGGGGCCCTGGCCCTCTTAGTCCAGCCCTGCTAGATGATTATCATGCGATCTTTACTTAGTGAGTGATAAGGAAAATGCTAATAAAACTTAACATTTATCCAGCGTTTGGAATTATTGGCTTCAATGTTGGCTGAGATCCATTAGCAACTACCCGATCATCATGAGACCTTCATTTAGTACCTAAGTGATATAGAAAATGCTAATAATTTACATGACATTTAACCAAAATGTGGAATCCTTAGCTTCAATGTTGGCTGAGATTCATTAACAACTACCTGGTCATCATGAGACCTTCATTTAGTAAGTGATATAGAAAATGCTAATAAAACTTAACATTCAACCAAAATTTGGACTCCTTGGCTTGAATGTTGGCTGAGATCCGTTAACAACTAGCTGGTCATCATGAGACCTTCATTTAGTAAGTGATATAGAAACTGCTAATAATACTTAACATTTAACCAAAATTTGGAATCCTTGGCTTCAATGTTGGCTGAGATCCATTAATAACTAGCTGGTCATCATGAGACCTTCATTTAGTGAGTGATATAGAAAATGCTAGTAAAACTTAACATTTAGGCAATATTTCGAATTATGGACTTCAATATTGGCCGAGATCTTATCACTTGTTCCAATTAAAGCTGAATATCTTGGAAACTACTGGTCCTACTTCCACCAAACATAGCTAAGAACCATCTCGACGGAAAAGTCTTTAGATTAAAAAAAACCGCACTTTAATTGGTCCATCCGCTTGGGCGCTACGATGGCGCAGACAGATACACAGACACACAGATACACATGTTAAACTTATAACACCCCTCTTTTTTCGTCGGGGGTTAAAAACAGCGGACTAACAACTCTACTATGGGGGTTGTCTGTGTTCTAAACATATGTCGATATTAAATCACATTCCCTCCACTAGATGTCGCTACGCGGCTTACAATGCATGAGAAACGTATATTTAGTTCAATAAATTGTCTTGCATTAGCCATCACGGAAAACGCTGCATTTTATTTCTCCCACACCTCAGATCGCCCGCTACAGTGTGAGTGTGACAGAAGAGATAAAAAATAATAATTATATAAGACTATAAAATAAAATAATTTAGGCTGTGCCACGAAAAGGTCCCACCTCGGCAAGATGCTAGCTCGAGAGCCAGCGCTGATCTTCCAGCGGGCCCATTCAATGTTTGTGGAGGGGTTTAACTTACAAGGATGTAGAAAACAATGGAAGAAGTGAAATGAAACAGCCGAGTACAACTTACAAGTCGTTTATTAACCTAAGTCTTAGCCTAACTTTACACGCGTCGCTTCCCTTCCTGTTGCTACACAACTGGCACAACGCCGAGTACAGGGCTGCAGTCGGACTTTTCTGAAAAGTACTCGCACGTACTGATACAGAGGAACTCTATAGTTTGTAATGCACTTTATTCCTTACATTATGTATGTGTCGCGCCCAGTTCGGCGAGTGTGTGAGCACGGTTAGAAATAAAAAGAATTGCGAGTTCAGTCGATCTATGAAATCTATGAACATTATAATATTTCAATATGCTTCGTCACAAAAACTTCAAACTAAATTAAAACCTACACTGGTTTTGCATGGATATTCATATCAATGTAACAGTAAACAACTGTTCCACTTTTGACAACCTAACCTATTTAAAAGTAACCCGTGGATAATGCTGTTGGCTATGCATATTGTAATACTTACTGAATGTAACTCTGATTGTAATACATATGGTATGGTTGTTTGTTATCCCTAAAATAAATAAATAAGTAAATAAATTTTCTCAAAAAATAAAAGAAACAAAGAAAAATTGCTTTCGTTTATAAATTGGACATCGGAATTCTGGCGGAAAAGCAAATTTGTTTTTTGTTTAATTCGGATCTTCATAAATTCGATCCCAGCTGTGGAATGAGGGGCGACAATTTTACTTTTATAGTTCTTTAAATTTAGTATATATTTTGTATCACAATCAATATAAAGTGGTGACTATTTATGTATTTACCTACACTAAAACACCTAAAATCAATGTTTCACAGGATAATCAGGTATAAAGACAATAAACATACATGCGATGGAATCTTCAATAGATTTTCGTCTGTGAGAAGATCAGCACAAGGGAGATAAAAGTGACAATATCCATCAAATACGTGCCGATGTCGTTGAAAAAATCGTTAATTATGTCTAGAAAGACCAATGACAGCCACGGCCAGTAGCGTGCACAGTTTTTTGACAGGGTAGGCAGATTTTTTTTGCACTTTTTATCATACAAAAAAATTATAGACTTGATAAGGTAGATTTGTTTTATTAAAGAGTATGTAACGCTTTTGGCTCGTATCTACGGTATAGAGGGAAGCAAAATGGCAAGGTGAAAACAATAAACGAAATTCATTTCACAAAACATGACATGACATGATAATCGTGAATCATGTGAAATTTAAATCATAGGGTAGGCACTGCTTTATTGCCTATATGACGTGCACGCCACTGGCCATATCCAGATTATGTATACAGGGTGTAACCGACGGTGTACCGAAAACTGAAACCATGGCTTCAGACCATTATTCTGGGTTGGAAAATCGTGGAAATTTCTTTGAGAAAATTCATTTTTTCTCGCGAGTTTTAATTTTTTCTTTATTTTTCCGTTAATCGAACTCTACCGGTAACAATTTTTCATGAAAAATCGCATGAAAATAGCATTTTCCGCAAAACACGCAATGTATCACTAAACAGTATTATGTAAGCTTTACGGTACAACGGAGCGCGTGGAGTGGGACAGATAACGGTACTGGCCGATCATTGATCCGCCTGGCCAGTGCGCGCCCGCTGGCCATTACGGTCGGACGCATGAATAATGTTTACCTATTCGCACATTTTATTTGCTTTACTTGCTTGAATGAAAATAATCTTGTTACTGTTTTAATTTATCGGTCAGTTGTTATTGGTGTTAGGTATAGTACACTAGTTGTGATCTGTGGTTGCGTTGTTTTTGTGGTTGCATTCATTCATGTCATTCGATGCGCATTGGCGTAACGGTATGTTTTGCGCTGACGCGTGAGTGGAGTGGGGAGCGCGTGGACCGGTCGCTCGCCGCGTGCTCCCCTCCCGCGCGTTTGCACCCGAGAGAATTGGACGCAATACATTGCGCGTCGAGTTTTATAATTTATTTTGGAAAATCTTATCCTTGAGTTTTCCGAGAAAATGAACACTCGTTTTCAGTTCGTGATTAAAACTACGGTTTTCGTTTTCGGTACGCTGTCGGTTACACCCTGTATATTGCATCCACTGTCCGCCCTTTGCAAATAACGTAGGTACTTTAAATAAAATGAAATATATTTACTAGAAATCTCGTAAGACGTCAGCCGGTCCGCTGCTGTGCTCGACACAACCTGCCCTCGGACGTCAATTGACTAAACAAACTTTATATGTGTAATTACTTTTTAACAAAAAGATACAGACTTCAAATTAAAACAAATACTTTTCTCACATATTCTTGGAGCGAATGTATGATTTGATTTAATATAAAAAATCTTCAGTATTAGCACTGCACAGCACAGTATGTGTGCCTACAACAAGTCATTGTTCTATTCTATTGATTCTTCATGGATCCCATGAAGTATCCGACACATTCCAACACGATACGAGTACGAGTCGGATGGCTTTTCATTTCATCACCCGTTCACGACCATCAGACCTACTCGTCGCCGAACAGCCTTAAATTGTTACCTGTATCGCGCCATCGTATCACGGAGACCGTGAACCAATAGTTAAAACTGCCAATGCCTAGTGAACATGCGTACGACCGCAGCGCCGCCTAGCGGCGCTAGCTCGGAGTGCGCGGGCGCAGGCGGCGGCGGTTACAGCGCCATCTTGCGGCCCTCGATGGAGATGTCGACGGCGGCGGCGGTTACAGCGCCATCTTGCGGCCCTCGATGGAGATGTCGAGGGCGGCGGCGGTTACAGCGCCATCTTGCGGCCCTCGATGGAGATGTCGACGGCGGCGGCGGTTACAGCGCCATCTTGCGGCCCTCGATGGAGATGTCGACGGCGGCGGCGGTTACAGCGCCATCTTGCGGCCCTCGAGGGAGATGTCGACGGCGGCGGCGGTTACAGCGCCATCTTGCGGCCCTCGAGGGAGATGTCGACGGCGGCGGCGGTTACAGCGCCATCTTGCGGCCCTCGATGGAGATGTCGACGGCGGCGGCGGTTACAGCGCCATCTTGCGGCCCTCGAGGGAGATGTCGACGGCGGCGGCGGTTACAGCGCCATCTTGCGGCCCTCGAGGGAGATGTCGACGGCGGCGGCGGTTACAGCGCCATCTTGCGGCCCTCGATGGAGATGTCGACGGCGGCGGCGGTTACAGCGCCATCTTGCGGCCCTCGATGGAGATGTCGACGGCGGCGGCGGTTACAGCGCCATCTTGCGGCCCTCGAGGGAGATGTCGACGGCGGCGGCGGTTACAGCGCCATCTTGCGGCCCTCGATGGAGATGTCGACGGCGGCGGCGGTTACAGCGCCATCTTGCGGCCCTCGATGGAGATGTCGACGGCGGCGGCGGTTACAGCGCCATCTTGCGGCCCTCGAGGGAGATGTCGACGGCGGCGGCGGTTACAGCGCCATCTTGCGGCCCTCGATGGAGATGTCGACGGCGGCGGCGGTTACAGCGCCATCTTGCGGCCCTCGATGGAGATGTCGACGGCGGCGGCGGTTACAGCGCCATCTTGCGGCCCACGAGGGAGATGTCGACGGCGGCGGCGGTTACAGCGCCATCTTGCGGCCCTCGATGGAGATGTCGACGGCGGCGGCGGTTACAGCGCCATCTTGCGGCCCTCGAGGGAGATGTCGACGGCGGCGGCGGTTACAGCGCCATCTTGCGGCCCTCGAGGGAGATGTCGACGGCGGCGGCGGTTACAGCGCCATCTTGCGGCCCTCGATGGAGATGTCGACGGCGCGCCGCGAGCCGCTGCGCATGCGCTTCTGGTCGATGAACCGCTTCATCTGCTTCTCGTAACGCGTCATCTTCTTCTTTGTTACCTGCAAAAAATAAATCAGGGTTATATACACGATCGACTCAGACCAACAAAACATGAATGTGTTTTTGAAAATTTGAGTGTGTCAACTTAAAATGTTAAAAGCCGAAATAATATGAACACTCACGACCAACAACCGGCCTATACTTACCCTCAGCCAAAGATAACGCGAGCTTAATGCTATTATTATTATTATCTCTCTCGTCACTTTGCCGGAGGACGAGTACAGTGTGTAGCGAGCATCGCAGTTACTGTTGCGCTGCCGTCGCACTCGGAGCACGGAACGGAGGCGGACTACAACTATGAAAACTACACGCTCCAGCTACAATACATATACCTAACGATAGTGCAGCACTCACCCTCGACATGTCCACCTCGCTGGTGGACTTGGGCCGCACGACGTAGTCCTTGCTGGAGGGCAGCGGCACGCCACCCAGCCCCTGCCAGCCACCATGTGATATATAACGACAGTGCAGCACTCACCCTCGACATGTCCACCTCGCTGGTGGACTTGGGCCGCACGACGTAGTCCTTGCTGGAGGGCAGCGGCACGCCACCCAGCCCCTGCCAGCCACCATGTGATATATAACGACAGTGCAGCACTCACCCTCGACATGTCCACCTCGCTGGTGGACTTGGGCCGCACGACGTAGTCCTTGCTGGAGGGCAGCGGCACGCCACCCAGCCCCTGCCAGCCACCATGTGATATATAACGACAGTGCAGCACTCACCCTCGACATGTCCACCTCGCTGGTGGACTTGGGCCGCACGACGTAGTCCTTGCTGGAGGGCAGCGGCACGCCACCCAGCCCCTGCCAGCCACCATGTGATATATAACGACAGTGCAGCACTCACCCTCGACATGTCCACCTCGCTGGTGGACTTGGGCCGCACGACGTAGTCCTTGCTGGAGGGCAGCGGCACGCCACCCAGCCCCTGCCAGCCACCATGTGATATATAACGACAGTGCAGCACTCACCCTCGACATGTCCACCTCGCTGGTGGACTTGGGCCGCACGACGTAGTCCTTGCTGGAGGGCAGCGGCACGCCACCCAGCCCCTGCCAGCCACCATGTGATATATAACGACAGTGCAGCACTCACCCTCGACATGTCCACCTCGCTGGTGGACTTGGGCCGCACGACGTAGTCCTTGCTGGAGGGCAGCGGCACGCCACCCAGCCCCTGCCAGCCACCATGTGATGTATAACGACAGTGCAGCACTCACCCTCGACATGTCCACCTCGCTGGTGGACTTGGGCCGCACGACGTAGTCCTTGCTGGAGGGCAGCGGCACGCCACCCAGCCCCTGCCAGCCACCATGTGATATATAACGACAGTGCAGCACTCACCCTCGACATGTCCACCTCGCTGGTGGACTTGGGCCGCACGACGTAGTCCTTGCTGGAGGGCAGCGGCACGCCACCCAGCCCCTGCCAGCCACCATGTGATATATAACGACAGTGCAGCACTCACCCTCGACATGTCCACCTCGCTGGTGGACTTGGGCCGCACGACGTAGTCCTTGCTGGAGGGCAGCGGCACGCCACCCAGCCCCTGCCAGCCACCATGTGATATATAACGACAGTGCAGCACTCACCCTCGACATGTCCACCTCGCTGGTGGACTTGGGCCGCACGACGTAGTCCTTGCTGGAGGGCAGCGGCACGCCACCCAGCCCCTGCCAGCCACCATGTGATATATAACGACAGTGCAGCACTCACCCTCGACATGTCCACCTCGCTGGTGGACTTGGGCCGCACGACGTAGTCCTTGCTGGAGGGCAGCGGCACGCCACCCAGCCCCTGCCAGCCACCATGTGATATATAACGACAGTGCAGCACTCACCCTCGACATGTCCACCTCGCTGGTGGACTTGGGCCGCACGACGTAGTCCTTGCTGGAGGGCAGCGGCACGCCACCCAGCCCCTGCCAGCCACCATGTGATATATAACGACAGTGCAGCACTCACCCTCGACATGTCCACCTCGCTGGTGGACTTGGGCCGCACGACGTAGTCCTTGCTGGAGGGCAGCGGCACGCCACCCAGCCCCTGCCAGCCACCATGTGATATATAACGACAGTGCAGCACTCACCCTCGACATGTCCACCTCGCTGGTGGACTTGGGCCGCACGACGTAGTCCTTGCTGGAGGGCAGCGGCACGCCACCCAGCCCCTGCCAGCCACCATGTGATATATAACGACAGTGCAGCACTCACCCTCGACATGTCCACCTCGCTGGTGGACTTGGGCCGCACGACGTAGTCCTTGCTGGAGGGCAGCGGCACGCCACCCAGCCCCTGCCAGCCACCATGTGATATATAACGACAGTGCAGCACTCACCCTCGACATGTCCACCTCGCTGGTGGACTTGGGCCGCACGACGTAGTCCTTGCTGGAGGGCAGCGGCACGCCACCCAGCCCCTGCCAGCCACCATGTGATATATAACGACAGTGCAGCACTCACCCTCGACATGTCCACCTCGCTGGTGGACTTGGGCCGCACGACGTAGTCCTTGCTGGAGGGCAGCGGCACGCCACCCAGCCCCTGCCAGCCACCATGTGATATATAACGACAGTGCAGCACTCACCCTCGACATGTCCACCTCGCTGGTGGACTTGGGCCGCACGACGTAGTCCTTGCTGGAGGGCAGCGGCACGCCACCCAGCCCCTGCCAGCCACCATGTGATATATAACGACAGTGCAGCACTCACCCTCGACATGTCCACCTCGCTGGTGGACTTGGGCCGCACGACGTAGTCCTTGCTGGAGGGCAGCGGCACGCCACCCAGCCCCTGCCAGCCACCATGTGATATATAACGACAGTGCAGCACTCACCCTCGACATGTCCACCTCGCTGGTGGACTTGGGCCGCACGACGTAGTCCTTGCTGGAGGGCAGCGGCACGCCACCCAGCCCCTGCCAGCCACCATGTGATATATAACGACAGTGCAGCACTCACCCTCGACATGTCCACCTCGCTGGTGGACTTGGGCCGCACGACGTAGTCCTTGCTGGAGGGCAGCGGCACGCCACCCAGCCCCTGCCAGCCACCATGTGATATATAACGACAGTGCAGCACTCACCCTCGACATGTCCACCTCGCTGGTGGACTTGGGCCGCACGACGTAGTCCTTGCTGGAGGGCAGCGGCACGCCACCCAGCCCCTGCCAGCCACCATGTGATATATAACGACAGTGCAGCACTCACCCTCGACATGTCCACCTCGCTGGTGGACTTGGGCCGCACGACGTAGTCCTTGCTGGAGGGCAGCGGCACGCCACCCAGCCCCTGCCAGCCACCATGTGATATATAACGACAGTGCAGCACTCACCCTCGACATGTCCACCTCGCTGGTGGACTTGGGCCGCACGACGTAGTCCTTGCTGGAGGGCAGCGGCACGCCACCCAGCCCCTGCCAGCCACCATGTGATATATAACGACAGTGCAGCACTCACCCTCGACATGTCCACCTCGCTGGTGGACTTGGGCCGCACGACGTAGTCCTTGCTGGAGGGCAGCGGCACGCCACCCAGCCCCTGCCAGCCACCATGTGATATATAACGACAGTGCAGCACTCACCCTCGACATGTCCACCTCGCTGGTGGACTTGGGCCGCACGACGTAGTCCTTGCTGGAGGGCAGCGGCACGCGCGCGCGCGCCACCCAGCCCGGCTCGCCCGGCCGCACCGGCCTGCCGGACACAATGCAAGGTTTCATTACACTTTACTGAATAATGATCAATTCACTCATTATGTTCCCCAAACTGCTTTAATCTTTGAGTATTAATGCACTAGAGATGTCATGCACGGGCGAACCCCTCCGGGAAAATAATTAATCAACTGGTCAAGCACGTTATATAAAACTACGCTAAGTATAAGTCGCTTCACTGCCATCTTACATTGTTCCGTGTCGCGTGACCTCTCTCCAAAAATGGTGAATTTTGAAATATTTTCACGTAAAACGCCATCTGGCAGCTCAAATTCGCAAACATATTTCTTGAATAATATCTTCAATATACAGAATATTAATTTTTCGAATTTTATAATAAATAGTATCTATAACACAATTCAGTTCATTCATACAATACAATACAAATCCACTTTATTGCACACCTCAAATACACAGGGATACAAAACATGAGAGATATACAGTAAAAAAAATAATCAGAGGTTAACAACAGGCGGTCTTATCGCTAAATAGCGATCTCTTCCAACCTTTAGGTAGGGGAGTAGATTAAAAAAAGTTAGAATTGAGTAGGTGATGCAGCGAACGAATAAAACATAGAACACGAGCTTCATACAAAATTACAATCAAAAACCGGCCCAACAGTCGAAATGCGCATGCTCACCGGTGTACCAATCACAGCCACTCAAATGTTTTCAATTACGCATAACAAATAAATGTGATTCGTCAATTTCCGAATGGCCAGCTGTGATTCGACAAAACGCATGACATTTGTCTATGGTAATATGGCGGTGACAGTGAAAACTTATAATTGGTGAATCTTTAATGCAATAATGAGCCATTTTTGTTTCCTTCATTATAAATAATACGCTGCAGGACACCATCGCAAGTGCAGACTTCTGGCCGAAGGGTGTTGTGTTTCGGCAGTTCCGGGGCAATCTGCCGAATCCTGCACCGGATCAGACGACGCAACGGAGCCACGCTGTTACGTCGCCTAAATCAAATTAGATTTAAGTTTTTTTGTTTTGTAATTTAATTTTGTAGTTCACAGTGCCTTGGTTTTTTTACTGTTATGCTGTGTAACTAATTTAAATAAATAAATAAATAAATCTTGAATGTTAAGGTTATTGCTTACGTACGAATTTCAAAAAAAATTACATCTTTTAAGGAATCCTTTTTTGTTCCTTGTTGTTACTAATACTTTGAATGATTATTATTAATGCGTGCTGTAACTGCTGTATATATTATTATTTCTCCTTCTTTGTAATAGGTAACTAATATTTTACATGTAAAGTCGATACAATCTTTGTTGTGAAAAATATCAAACATAATTAGGAACTTAATACGTTTACCTACCGGACTGACGGAAAACGCCTTTTAGGGACGGTCTTATACAAGCACAAAAGCCCGGCTTGCCCTAGTAATGTTAACAAACGATGAAAAATGATTTACTTGAACATTATAAAATTGCGCGCCGTGACGTGTTTTATAATTTCAAATTTTGTCGATGCCGCGTGGTTCAAAATTTGTCCGCGCACCGACCGCTCCGCGCCATAGCGCGGTGACATAGAACGGCGACGAGCCATAGCTCGTCGCCGTTCTATGTCACCGCTAGTCATCTCCCTCGCACGCGTTGGCTTGCAATCGGGCTTCATACCGCCTATTCTAACACATATGGAAGTAACCTATGTATCAACATAACTATACGTTGCTTCAAGTGAAGTGAAGTTAGATACGGATCGGCCACTTGCAAATTTCGCGTAAACAGGAGTGATTTAACTTCACGTTGTTTAGAAATATTTAGTTAGTGTAGTGTTTGTTTGAGCGTAGTAATAAGTAGAAGTATATTATAGATAGTGATCGTGTTTTGATTTTGTTTGTTGTTGTGATTACTGTGGCTTTAAACAATGGAAGGAGTTGTTCCGTGCGATTGTGATGAGTTAAAGTGTGCAGGTCTTTTAATAGGCGAAGGAAATGTAGGCACTCTAACTTTCGCTCAGAAAAAACAGCTCATATTTTCCCCAAAACCCACGCCCAACCTGTGTATTATTGAAATTGTACTTTGAACAGTAATGCGGCAATAAAATGGATTTACCCATAAGCCTAGGCACGCCACTGATTGCATTACTTTTTTCAAACATCGTATATTAATTAGTCATATGGCATAACACCATCCCTATACAAAATCTGTTCCGTAAAATAAATTAAATTAATATGTGTACGGCTTTATTTACGTATGAAAACTGATACCATCTTTTTTTTGTGTTTTCCTGAGTGATTAATACACCATTTCACTGAACATTATGGCATATTTTGTTACTTTGAGACTTCATATATGTCACGTAATGCAACTGTTCGGATGCGTCGCCATTTGCAAACTAGACAGCCGTTTGACACAAAATTTACGCCCCGCCTTAACTGACACAAAATCCGTGGGGCCATTTTCCGACGCTAGTTAGGCTTCTATGTTTTATTCGTTCGCTGAGGTGATGCAAAACAACTTTAAGCCACAAAAATTAACTACAAAAAATAAAAATGCAATAAACATATATAAATTTATGATTCTTGCTTGCGATTTATGATAAACATGCTCCACTGAAACCGACGCGTGTGAAGCATTACCCTGCTCCGTGGCTTACACCGGATATTAAGTCGCTTATGGCTAAAAGGGACCGAGCACGCGTCAAAGCTCGGCAAAACAGTGACTACCAACAGGCATATATCTCTTTACGAAACCGCTGTAATAAGATCTGTAGAGATGCCAGACGCCGCCATATCCACAACTGCATCGAGGATTGTCCCCCGACTAAGCTGTGGAAATTTCTCAGGTCATTGGGTGTGGGCAAAGCTCAACAAAGTTCCTCTTGCGTTCTTGATCTTGACGCCATCAATATTCACTTTAGTTCTTCTCCGGTTACTCTCCACCCTTCTATTAAACAATCTACATTATCTCTTCTTGCTAATACGCCACACCCCGATTCACCTCCCTTTGAGCTTGGTAGCATTTCTCCGCAAGAGACACTTGCCTATCTGAAATCTATTAAGACGAAGGCCATTGGTGAAGATAGCCTTAGTATAGACATGCTTATGCTCGTCGCGGAATCCATTGCTCCGATCCTTTCTAGTATATTAAATTTCTCATTTTCCTCGGGTACATTTCCTTCATGTTGGAAACTTGCCCATGTAATTCCCCTTCCCAAAAAACCTAATCCTACTGATTTTTCACAATATCGCCCCATTTCCATACTCCCAGTTTTGTCTAAAATTATTGAACATTTTGTAAATCGCCGACTCCTTTCACATCTTAATAGGTATTCATTGTTTAACCCATTTCAATCCGGATTCCGCCCCGGGCATAGCACAGTTACTGCTCTGGTTAAGGTCACTGATGACATCCGTCTTAATATAGAACACAAAAAACTCACCATACTTGTCCTTCTCGATTTTAGTAGTGCTTTCAATACCGTAGATTTTGACATCCTCCTCGGTATCCTTCGTACACTTAATGTGTCTCACTCATCCCTATCTTGGTTTCACGACTACCTCTTTGGTCGACGCCAGCGGGTTAGGGTCGACGACAAACTGTCGGAATGGCGTGAAATTTCCGCTGGTGTCCCTCAGGGGGGCGTCCTCTCTCCACTTCTCTTCTCAATATTTATTGGTGGGATCACCGAGTGTTTAAGATCCTCGTTCCATCTTTATGCAGATGACCTGCAGATCTATGCAGCGGCTAGTATCGAGGATATGCCGTCGCTTATTAATATGATCAATGCGGATTTGGAGTCTATTTACAGCTGGGCAAATAACTTCGGGTTAAACATAAACGCAAAAAAGTCGCAAGCAATTGTTATTGGTAGTCCTCATTTTGTAAATAAAGTATCTGAAATGGTGGTACCTGATATTCTTTTTGGTGGGATTCCTATCCCCCTTTCCTCTACAGTTAGAAATTTGGGTATCACCATGGACCAGACGCTTTCGTGGGCACCGCACATAGCGCAAGTTAGCAAGAAGCTCTTTGCATCTCTCCACTCTTTAAGGCGCCTGCAGAACTTTCTGCCAATTTCCACCAAGATCACTTGCCAGATCTCTCTTGCTCCCACTACTAGACTATGGTGATATTGCTCTACTGGATCTTAAGGAGGAACTGCTTGACAAGCTTGAACGCCTACAAAATGTGTGTATCAGGTATATATTTGGATTGCGAAAATATGACCACATCTCTTCCTTTCGAGCGCAGCTGGGTTGGCTACCGATTCGTCGGCGTAGAGACGTGCATGTCCTTTCATTGCTCTTTAATGTCCTGTTTAATCCTACTTCTCCTCCTTACCTTAGTGAGAGATTTTCGTATATGGCTGATGGCAGTGGTCACCGCTTGCGGTCTAGCGCCAATCTCACTCTGGCTGTACCGTCTAATAAGACGCATACCTATAGCAAGTCTTTCACGGTAAGCGCAGTGAAGTTGTGGAATGAGTTGCCTTTGTCCCTTAGGAAGTCTCCATCTGTTGCATCACTTAAGATTAACTTGAAGAAATTGTGGCTGTCCGATGACGTGTGAATTCATTGAATACTATATTTATTTACGCATTTATATGTATTATATGTAGATATATATATATGTATATATAATATATATCTTATAAATAGTACAAATATATGTGTATTATTACTTACTTAGTTTATGTACTTATTATAGTTTTATTAAGTATAATATAGATATCTTGGTTGTACGCAGTGTAGTTTGCCTATTTTCTTCGTATACCCATTCCTTCAATTGCTCAAAGGTTAACTGGAAGAGATCCCTAATAGGGATAAGTTCGCCTTTGTACATATTTCATTTGTTATCAATGTATTTATAACCAGTTGTTGTGTACAATAAAGCGTTTACATACATACATACATAAATAACAATAATCTGATATACCTACATACAATACTTAAACATAATAAATACATATAGCAGAGTAGAATAGATAGCAAACCAGTCAGTCGCATAGTACGAGCAACAGGGAGCGATTTTCAATGCAGTGTAAATTAAGGCAGAGATAAATAATGACGTTTAAGGTGAGATTTAAATATAGCAATTCCACAGAAGAGTAGCCTGACAATTGAATGAATTATTGTAAAACTTGGAAGAAGAAGAAGGGATAGTGAGGAGATCATTTTGAGCAGACCTAGCAGAACGTAAGTAACTGTAACGCTCTTTGAGGTAGAGGGGAGTTTTTGGGTTCATTCATCAAACTGATTTGACTCATTTTTCAGATGTGTCCCATCACTATTTTGTTCACAAGTATTTCTGTAGTGTGCGTTTATCGCAACAGAAAAAATTGTCTCTGTTGAGTTAGCGTTAGTTGGTGATAGCTAGACAGTTGAAATTTTCACAGATGATGTATTTCTATTGCCGCTATAACAACAAATACTAAAAATAAAATAAAATAAATATTTAAGGGGGGCTCCCATACAACAAACTTGTTATAGATTATGGTACGGAACCCTTCATGCGCGAGTTGGACTCGCACTTGCCCAACTTTTAATCGTTAATCGCGATTAATTAAGTAATCTTTAATTGATTACATGTTACCCATCTCTGATTGTGAGGATCTACGTTTTGAGTTAAATTAGTGTTTGTAAACTAAAAGAAATAGGAAATCCAACTTTATTATTAGCACAGCGAGATATTTTGGAGACCAAATATGTATATTAATGAATCTTTGATTATAACTTTATTCCCAACAGGGAGCCTAGGTCTCCGTTTCTAGTGCTAAAGATAAAGTTATAAAACAAATATACACATTTTGCCGCCAAACTGTCTGCTATTTAGTGTTATTTAACCTGTAGTATAGCGGGTGAGCAAATCTGGTAAAGTGGAGCGGGTTTTGTCGGTACGTACTTGTCGGGCCGGTCGTCGTGTCTGGCGCGCTTGGCGGAGGGCCCGGGCTCGTCCGCGCGCGGCCGCGCGCCCGCCATCGCCTCGTCGCGCGCCTGCCGCTCCTCGCGCGTCATCGCTGCACACGCACACACACACACACACACACACGCGTCAAGCGGGCCGCCTCCACACAAGCTCCGTGCGAGTAAGGGCCTTATCACACTTGCGATTTGCGAGCGAGTTGAAAGCGAGGAGAGCGCGCAGCGAGTTCGCCGCGAGTGCGCAGCGAGTTCGCCGCGAGGGCGCAGCGAATTCGCCCTCGCTGCGCACTCGCGGCGAACTCGCTCGCAAATCGCAAGTGTGATAAGGCTCTCAGGCCCGAGACAAAGAGGACACTCGCTCGGAAAGCCGTTTATGGCGCGAAATCTGCGTGCAAGTCATTTGAATTGCAAACACGATGATTGTGATCGTCTGTGATGTCCCGTCCATCAAAATTCAAAATTCTGAGTTTTGCACACTAGCGGATGAAATAGATTATTGCACGCAGATTAAGCGCTAAAAACTGAGGTTTTCCAAGCAAGTGAAATTAAAAGTATATTTTTTTGAAATAATCCTGGCTATCTACTACAACTAGTTAATCATTCTTCGTCATGGTTTTACATTTATTTTTTAAGATTCGACATTACATTTTGCTATTTTCTTGGCTGAAGGGCTTTCTGCCTTTAAGATCCAATTAAAACATAAATAAACTGGTCGATGGTTGACACTCTTCAATGTCAAAATTTCACCGGTTTGACATTGACAAGTGTCAGCCCTGGAAAACTATAGAAGGGAAATACGAGCCTGCCTATCGAGGTGTATAAGTGACTCACCCTTGAAGTCGGTGGAGAGGTTGAAGATGGGCCGCGCCCACTCGGAGATGAGTCTGCCGGCGCGCTCGCGGTTGGCCTTCGTCTCCTTGGGGTGCTTGTACAGGTACATCACCGCCTTGCCGATGCCGGACTGCTTCAGCAGGGACTTGTCTATCGACGGGAACTGCCGACACACATACATTAACTTTTTTTTTTTTTTCTTATCTTTATTTATTAGAAAGGGGTTTTGTCAAACATTGACTATGTCACCCCCGTTGAGATCGCACACTTTAATATTAAACACTTTTCAGTTTCACTACTTACATTAATTTAGAGCTAAGCAGACATACATTAACAATTACGATAAATAACTTGAACAGCTTCAAATCTCTGTTTATCGTTTCGATTTCTTTTTATTATAAAATTAAAAGAAAAAGACTAGCCCTTGGACCTATTCACCCCGCTCTCCCCGGGTAGAAGCGAAGAAGGATGTCACGAGAACAGTTCGTTGGTTAGATGCGATATTGGTCCGTCACGACAGTCGCCAGTTACTGTTTTAACTAGATTCGCTATCAGTCAGATCATTTATTTATCAGAATCGCTTTACGTCAGGCCTGTTTATTGCCATTCGCTTTTCGTCAAATCCTTTATTGTTAATTTGAGAGAAGAGGCATGATGAGGAATGAAAAATATTACAAATATATTACGACGCTTTTAGAAAATGAAGAAATAAAACAATGACGAACGTTGTTTTTATTTTTTCAAGAAAATTGATTTCTCGAGTTTTTTAGCGAATCTGCTATAAATAAAATGCACTAAACACTGTAGGCTTTGTAATGTATTCAATGTTCAAATTTAATTTCATTGTTATTACTGGTAATAAACTACTATTTTCTTAACTAAGTATCTGCAATTTTTTATAATTCTAATATTTCCTCGCATTGTTTGAGAAAAGCACTATGTGAGCCTCAGCCGGTACAGGGATTGCAGGGATTGTTGTAGCCGTCGATTTCAAACATGTCCATTAATCCCTTACTTCGTGGCCTCTGCAGCAATGTACTACTTCCAATATGAGCCGCGCTAATATTGATCTTGCAATGAAGGCTAGGGTGTATGAGGAAGGCTCGTGCAGTCCTCGCCACAGCGCGTGCAGTACTCACGTCCTGCAGCAGCTTGAGGATGGAGTCTCGGATGAGCAGGCACGGCAGCGCGCGGTTGGGCATGGGCGCGAGCCAGTCGCACAGCGCGTGCAGTACTCACGTCCTGCAGCAGCTTGAGGATGGAGTCTCGGATGAGCAGGCACGGCAGCGCGCGGTTGGGCATGGGCGCGAGCCAGTCGCACAGCGCGTGCAGTACTCACGTCCTGCAGCAGCTTGAGGATGGAGTCTCGGATGAGCAGGCACGGCAGCGCGCGGTTGGGCATGGGCGCGAGCCAGTCGCACAGCGCGTGCAGTACTCACGTCCTGCAGCAGCTTGAGGATGGAGTCTCGGATGAGCAGGCACGGCAGCGCGCGGTTGGGCATGGGCGCGAGCCAGTCGCACAGCGCGTGCAGTACTCACGTCCTGCAGCAGCTTGAGGATGGAGTCTCGGATGAGCAGGCACGGCAGCGCGCGGTTGGGCATGGGCGCGAGCCAGTCGCACAGCGCGTGCAGTACTCACGTCCTGCAGCAGCTTGAGGATGGAGTCTCGGATGAGCAGGCACGGCAGCGCGCGGTTGGGCATGGGCGCGAGCCAGTCGCACAGCGCGTGCAGTACTCACGTCCTGCAGCAGCTTGAGGATGGAGTCTCGGATGAGCAGGCACGGCAGCGCGCGGTTGGGCATGGGCGCGAGCCAGTCGCACAGCGCGTGCAGTACTCACGTCCTGCAGCAGCTTGAGGATGGAGTCTCGGATGAGCAGGCACGGCAGCGCGCGGTTGGGCATGGGCGCGAGCCAGTCGCACAGCGCGTGCAGTACTCACGTCCTGCAGCAGCTTGAGGATGGAGTCTCGGATGAGCAGGCACGGCAGCGCGCGGTTGGGCATGGGCGCGAGCCAGTCGCACAGCGCGTGCAGTACTCACGTCCTGCAGCAGCTTGAGGATGGAGTCTCGGATGAGCAGGCACGGCAGCGCGCGGTTGGGCATGGGCGCGAGCCAGTCGCACAGCGCGTGCAGTACTCACGTCCTGCAGCAGCTTGAGGATGGAGTCTCGGATGAGCAGGCACGGCAGCGCGCGGTTGGGCATGGGCGCGAGCCAGTCGCACAGCGCGTGCAGTACTCACGTCCTGCAGCAGCTTGAGGATGGAGTCTCGGATGAGCAGGCACGGCAGCGCGCGGTTGGGCATGGGCGCGAGCCAGTCGCACAGCGCGTGCAGTACTCACGTCCTGCAGCAGCTTGAGGATGGAGTCTCGGATGAGCAGGCACGGCAGCGCGCGGTTGGGCATGGGCGCGAGCCAGTCGCACAGCGCGTGCAGTACTCACGTCCTGCAGCAGCTTGAGGATGGAGTCTCGGATGAGCAGGCACGGCAGCGCGCGGTTGGGCATGGGCGCGAGCCAGTCGCACAGCGCGTGCAGTACTCACGTCCTGCAGCAGCTTGAGGATGGAGTCTCGGATGAGCAGGCACGGCAGCGCGCGGTTGGGCATGGGCGCGAGCCAGTCGCACAGCGCGTGCAGTACTCACGTCCTGCAGCAGCTTGAGGATGGAGTCTCGGATGAGCAGGCACGGCAGCGCGCGGTTGGGCATGGGCGCGAGCCAGTCGCACAGCGCGTGCAGTACTCACGTCCTGCAGCAGCTTGAGGATGGAGTCTCGGATGAGCAGGCACGGCAGCGCGCGGTTGGGCATGGGCGCGAGCCAGTCGCACAGCGCGTGCAGTACTCACGTCCTGCAGCAGCTTGAGGATGGAGTCTCGGATGAGCAGGCACGGCAGCGCGCGGTTGGGCATGGGCGCGAGCCAGTCGCACAGCGCGTGCAGTACTCACGTCCTGCAGCAGCTTGAGGATGGAGTCTCGGATGAGCAGGCACGGCAGCGCGCGGTTGGGCATGGGCGCGAGCCAGTCGCACAGCGCGTGCAGTACTCACGTCCTGCAGCAGCTTGAGGATGGAGTCTCGGATGAGCAGGCACGGCAGCGCGCGGTTGGGCATGGGCGCGAGCCAGTCGCACAGCGCGTGCAGTACTCACGTCCTGCAGCAGCTTGAGGATGGAGTCTCGGATGAGCAGGCACGGCAGCGCGCGGTTGGGCATGGGCGCGAGCCAGTCGCACAGCGCGTGCAGTACTCACGTCCTGCAGCAGCTTGAGGATGGAGTCTCGGATGAGCAGGCACGGCAGCGCGCGGTTGGGCATGGGCGCGAGCCAGTCGCACAGCGCGTGCAGTACTCACGTCCTGCAGCAGCTTGAGGATGGAGTCTCGGATGAGCAGGCACGGCAGCGCGCGGTTGGGCATGGGCGCGAGCCAGTCGCACAGCGCGTGCAGTACTCACGTCCTGCAGCAGCTTGAGGATGGAGTCTCGGATGAGCAGGCACGGCAGCGCGCGGTTGGGCATGGGCGCGAGCCAGTCGCACAGCGCGTGCAGTACTCACGTCCTGCAGCAGCTTGAGGATGGAGTCTCGGATGAGCAGGCACGGCAGCGCGCGGTTGGGCATGGGCGCGAGCCAGTCGCACAGCGCGTGCAGTACTCACGTCCTGCAGCAGCTTGAGGATGGAGTCTCGGATGAGCAGGCACGGCAGCGCGCGGTTGGGCATGGGCGCGAGCCAGTCGCACAGCGCGTGCAGTACTCACGTCCTGCAGCAGCTTGAGGATGGAGTCTCGGATGAGCAGGCACGGCAGCGCGCGGTTGGGCATGGGCGCGAGCCAGTCGCACAGCGCGTGCAGTACTCACGTCCTGCAGCAGCTTGAGGATGGAGTCTCGGATGAGCAGGCACGGCAGCGCGCGGTTGGGCATGGGCGCGAGCCAGTCGCACAGCGCGTGCAGTACTCACGTCCTGCAGCAGCTTGAGGATGGAGTCTCGGATGAGCAGGCACGGCAGCGCGCGGTTGGGCATGGGCGCGAGCCAGTCGCACAGCGCGTGCAGTACTCACGTCCTGCAGCAGCTTGAGGATGGAGTCTCGGATGAGCAGGCACGGCAGCGCGCGGTTGGGCATGGGCGCGAGCCAGTCGCACAGCGCGTGCAGTACTCACGTCCTGCAGCAGCTTGAGGATGGAGTCTCGGATGAGCAGGCACGGCAGCGCGCGGTTGGGCATGGGCGCGAGCCAGTCGCACAGCGCGTGCAGTACTCACGTCCTGCAGCAGCTTGAGGATGGAGTCTCGGATGAGCAGGCACGGCAGCGCGCGGTTGGGCATGGGCGCGAGCCAGTCGCACAGCGCGTGCAGTACTCACGTCCTGCAGCAGCTTGAGGATGGAGTCTCGGATGAGCAGGCACGGCAGCGCGCGGTTGGGCATGGGCGCGAGCCAGTCGCACAGCGCGTGCAGTACTCACGTCCTGCAGCAGCTTGAGGATGGAGTCTCGGATGAGCAGGCACGGCAGCGCGCGGTTGGGCATGGGCGCGAGCCAGTCGCACAGCGCGTGCAGTACTCACGTCCTGCAGCAGCTTGAGGATGGAGTCTCGGATGAGCAGGCACGGCAGCGCGCGGTTGGGCATGGGCGCGAGCCAGTCGCACAGCGCGTGCAGTACTCACGTCCTGCAGCAGCTTGAGGATGGAGTCTCGGATGAGCAGGCACGGCAGCGCGCGGTTGGGCATGGGCGCGAGCCAGTCGCACAGCGCGTGCAGTACTCACGTCCTGCAGCAGCTTGAGGATGGAGTCTCGGATGAGCAGGCACGGCAGCGCGCGGTTGGGCATGGGCGCGAGCCAGTCGCACAGCGCGTGCAGTACTCACGTCCTGCAGCAGCTTGAGGATGGAGTCTCGGATGAGCAGGCACGGCAGCGCGCGGTTGGGCATGGGCGCGAGCCAGTCGCACAGCGCGTGCAGTACTCACGTCCTGCAGCAGCTTGAGGATGGAGTCTCGGATGAGCAGGCACGGCAGCGCGCGGTTGGGCATGGGCGCGAGCCAGTCGCACAGCGCGTGCAGTACTCACGTCCTGCAGCAGCTTGAGGATGGAGTCTCGGATGAGCAGGCACGGCAGCGCGCGGTTGGGCATGGGCGCGAGCCAGTCGCACAGCGCGTGCAGTACTCACGTCCTGCAGCAGCTTGAGGATGGAGTCTCGGATGAGCAGGCACGGCAGCGCGCGGTTGGGCATGGGCGCGAGCCAGTCGCACAGCGCGTGCAGTACTCACGTCCTGCAGCAGCTTGAGGATGGAGTCTCGGATGAGCAGGCACGGCAGCGCGCGGTTGGGCATGGGCGCGAGCCAGTCGCACAGCGCGTGCAGTACTCACGTCCTGCAGCAGCTTGAGGATGGAGTCTCGGATGAGCAGGCACGGCAGCGCGCGGTTGGGCATGGGCGCGAGCCAGTCGCACAGCGCGTGCAGTACTCACGTCCTGCAGCAGCTTGAGGATGGAGTCTCGGATGAGCAGGCACGGCAGCGCGCGGTTGGGCATGGGCGCGAGCCAGTCGCACAGCGCGTGCAGTACTCACGTCCTGCAGCAGCTTGAGGATGGAGTCTCGGATGAGCAGGCACGGCAGCGCGCGGTTGGGCATGGGCGCGAGCCAGTCGCACAGCGCGTGCAGTACTCACGTCCTGCAGCAGCTTGAGGATGGAGTCTCGGATGAGCAGGCACGGCAGCGCGCGGTTGGGCATGGGCGCGAGCCAGTCGCACAGCGCGTGCAGTACTCACGTCCTGCAGCAGCTTGAGGATGGAGTCTCGGATGAGCAGGCACGGCAGCGCGCGGTTGGGCATGGGCGCGAGCCAGTCGCACAGCGCGTGCAGTACTCACGTCCTGCAGCAGCTTGAGGATGGAGTCTCGGATGAGCAGGCACGGCAGCGCGCGGTTGGGCATGGGCGCGAGCCAGTCGCACAGCGCGTGCAGTACTCACGTCCTGCAGCAGCTTGAGGATGGAGTCTCGGATGAGCAGGCACGGCAGCGCGCGGTTGGGCATGGGCGCGAGCCAGTCGCACAGCGCGTGCAGTACTCACGTCCTGCAGCAGCTTGAGGATGGAGTCTCGGATGAGCAGGCACGGCAGCGCGCGGTTGGGCATGGGCGCGAGCCAGTCGCACAGCACGTTCAGCGCGTTGTGCTCCAGGAAGGCGAGCTGCAGGTCCTTCTTGATCAGCTGCGACATCGCCGACTTCAGCATCGACACCTGCGGAGCGAGATGAATCGATGTCATGAAAAGAACAAGGGAAATAGTGGCTAGGTATATATAATTGCACAATAGTGCAGACTGCAGGTAAGTGATAACAGATACCCAGCTGCTTAACATGGGAAAACTACTGTTTTCCAGGTTTATGAATAGATGGCGTTAATAGTATCTTGCGCGCAGCGGCTAAGTTCAACCGATTAGGCAACCTGTTGACGTTGCCTGAGACATCTTGGTGTTGTATATTTCCAATAAGCTCGCAAGCGGCATCTACGTGGATTGCAGTATGTACCTTCCGCACGGCGGGCTGGTTCTTGCGGTTGAGCTCGCTCCTGCTCGGCGGCGGTGGACACAGTATGTACCTTCCGCACGGCGGGCTGGTTCTTGCGGTTGAGCTCCCGCTCCTGCTCGGCGGCGGTGGACACAGTATGTACCTTCCGCACGGCGGGCTGGTTCTTGCGGTTGAGCTCCCGCTCCTGCTCGGCGGCGGTGGACACAGTATGTACCTTCCGCACGGCGGGCTGGTTCTTGCGGTTGAGCTCGCTCCTGCTCGGCGGCGGTGGACACAGTATGTACCTTCCGCACGGCGGGCTGGTTCTTGCGGTTGAGCTCCCGCTCCTGCTCGGCGGCGGTGGACACAGTATGTACCTTCCGCACGGCGGGCTGGTTCTTGCGGTTGAGCTCCCGCTCCTGCTCGGCGGCGGTGGACACAGTATGTACCTTCCGCACGGCGGGCTGGTTCTTGCGGTTGAGCTCCCGCTCCTGCTCGGCGGCGGTGGACACAGTATGTACCTTCCGCACGGCGGGCTGGTTCTTGCGGTTGAGCTCCCGCTCCTGCTCGGCGGCGGTGGACACAGTATGTACCTTCCGCACGGCGGGCTGGTTCTTGCGGTTGAGTTCGCGCTCCTGCTCGGCGGCGGTGGACACAGTATGTACCTTCCGCACGGCGGGCTGGTTCTTGCGGTTGAGTTCGCGCTCCTGCTCGGCGGCGGTGGACACAGTATGTACCTTCCGCACGGCGGGCTGGTTCTTGCGGTTGAGTTCGCGCTCCTGCTCGGCGGCGGTGGACACAGTATGTACCTTCCGCACGGCGGGCGGGTTCTTGCGGTTGAGTTCGCGCTCCTGCTCGGCGGCGGTGGACACAGTATGTACCTTCCGCACGGCGGGCTGGTTCTTGCGGTTGAGCTCCCGCTCCTGCTCGGCGGCGGTGGACACAGTATGTACCTTCCGCACGGCGGGCTGGTTCTTGCGGTTGAGCTCCCGCTCCTGCTCGGCGGCGGTGGACACAGTATGTACCTTCCGCACGGCGGGCTGGTTCTTGCGGTTGAGTTCGCGCTCCTGCTCGGCGGCGGTGGACACAGTATGTACCTTCCGCACGGCGGGCTGGTTCTTGCGGTTGAGCTCCCGCTCCTGCTCGGCGGCGGTGGACACAGTATGTACCTTCCGCACGGCGGGCTGGTTCTTGCGGTTGAGCTCCCGCTCCTGCTCGGCGGCGGTGGACACAGTATGTACCTTCCGCACGGCGGGCTGGTTCTTGCGGTTGAGCTCCCGCTCCTGCTCGGCGGCGGTGGACACAGTATGTACCTTCCGCACGGCGGGCTGGTTCTTGCGGTTGAGCTCGCGGTCCTGCTCGGCGGCGGTGGACACAGTATGTACCTTCCGCACGGCGGGCTGGTTCTTGCGGTTGAGTTCGCGCTCCTGCTCGGCGGCGGTGGACACAGTATGTACCTTCCGCACGGCGGGCTGGTTCTTGCGGTTGAGTTCGCGCTCCTGCTCGGCGGCGGTGGACACAGTATGTACCTTCCGCACGGCGGGCTGGTTCTTGCGGTTGAGTTCGCGCTCCTGCTCGGCGGCGGTGGACACAGTATGTACCTTCCGCACGGCGGGCTGGTTCTTGCGGTTGAGTTCGCGCTCCTGCTCGGCGGCGGTGGACACAGTATGTACCTTCCGCACGGCGGGCTGGTTCTTGCGGTTGAGCTCCCGCTCCTGCTCGGCGGCGGTGGACACAGTATGTACCTTCCGCACGGCGGGCTGGTTCTTGCGGTTGAGCTCCCGCTCCTGCTCGGCGGCGGTGGACACAGTATGTACCTTCCGCACGGCGGGCTGGTTCTTGCGGTTGAGTTCGCGCTCCTGCTCGGCGGCGGTGGACACAGTATGTACCTTCCGCACGGCGGGCTGGTTCTTGCGGTTGAGCTCCCGCTCCTGCTCGGCGGCGGTGGACACAGTATGTACCTTCCGCACGGCGGGCTGGTTCTTGCGGTTGAGTTCGCGCTCCTGCTCGGCGGCGGTGGACACAGTATGTACCTTCCGCACGGCGGGCTGGTTCTTGCGGTTGAGCTCGCGCTCCTGCTCGGCGGCGGTGGACACAGTATGTACCTTCCGCACGGCGGGCTGGTTCTTGCGGTTGAGCTCCCGCTCCTGCTCGGCGGCGGTGGACACAGTATGTACCTTCCGCACGGCGGGCTGGTTCTTGCGGTTGAGCTCCCGCTCCTGCTCGGCGGCGGTGGACACAGTATGTACCTTCCGCACGGCGGGCTGGTTCTTGCGGTTGAGCTCGCGGTCCTGCTCGGCGGCGGTGGACACAGTATGTACCTTCCGCACGGCGGGCTGGTTCTTGCGGTTGAGCTCCCGCTCCTGCTCGGCGGCGGTGGACACAGTATGTACCTTCCGCACGGCGGGCTGGTTCTTGCGGTTGAGCTCCCGCTCCTGCTCGGCGGCGGTGGACACAGTATGTACCTTCCGCACGGCGGGCTGGTTCTTGCGGTTGAGCTCCCGCTCCTGCTCGGCGGCGGTGGACACAGTATGTACCTTCCGCACGGCGGGCTGGTTCTTGCGGTTGAGCTCCCGCTCCTGCTCGGCGGCGGTGGACACAGTATGTACCTTCCGCACGGCGGGCTGGTTCTTGCGGTTGAGCTCCCGCTCCTGCTCGGCGGCGGTGGACACAGTATGTACCTTCCGCACGGCGGGCTGGTTCTTGCGGTTGAGCTCCCGCTCCTGCTCGGCGGCGGTGGACACAGTATGTACCTTCCGCACGGCGGGCTGGTTCTTGCGGTTGAGCTCCCGCTCCTGCTCGGCGGCGGTGGACACAGTATGTACCTTCCGCACGGCGGGCTGGTTCTTGCGGTTGAGCTCCCGCTCCTGCTCGGCGGCGGTGGACACAGTATGTACCTTCCGCACGGCGGGCTGGTTCTTGCGGTTGAGCTCCCGCTCCTGCTCGGCGGCGGTGGACACAGTATGTACCTTCCGCACGGCGGGCTGGTTCTTGCGGTTGAGTTCGCGCTCCTGCTCGGCGGCGGTGGACACAGTATGTACCTTCCGCACGGCGGGCTGGTTCTTGCGGTTGAGTTCACGCTCCTGCTCGGCGGCGGTGGACACAGTATGTACCTTCCGCACGGCGGGCTGGTTCTTGCGGTTGAGTTCGCGCTCCTGCTCGGCGGCGGTGGACACAGTATGTACCTTCCGCACGGCGGGCTGGTTCTTGCGGTTGAGTTCGCGCTCCTGCTCGGCGGCGGTGGACACAGTATGTACCTTCCGCACGGCGGGCTGGTTCTTGCGGTTGAGCTCCCGCTCCTGCTCGGCGGCGGTGGACACAGTATGTACCTTCCGCACGGCGGGCTGGTTCTTGCGGTTGAGCTCGCGCTCCTGCTCGGCGGCGGTGGACACAGTATGTACCTTCCGCACGGCGGGCTGGTTCTTGCGGTTGAGTTCGCGCTCCTGCTCGGCGGCGGTGGACACAGTATGTACCTTCCGCACGGCGGGCTGGTTCTTGCGGTTGAGTTCGCGCTCCTGCTCGGCGGCGGTGGACACAGTATGTACCTTCCGCACGGCGGGCTGGTTCTTGCGGTTGAGTTCGCGCTCCTGCTCGGCGGCGGTGGACACAGTATGTACCTTCCGCACGGCGGGCTGGTTCTTGCGGTTGAGTTCGCGCTCCTGCTCGGCGGCGGTGGACACAGTATGTACCTTCCGCACGGCGGGCTGGTTCTTGCGGTTGAGTTCGCGCTCCTGCTCGGCGGCGGTGGACACAGTATGTACCTTCCGCACGGCGGGCTGGTTCTTGCGGTTGAGCTCCCGCTCCTGCTCGGCGGCGGTGGACACAGTATGTACCTTCCGCACGGCGGGCTGGTTCTTGCGGTTGAGCTCGCTCCTGCTCGGCGGCGGTGGACACAGTATGTACCTTCCGCACGGCGGGCTGGTTCTTGCGGTTGAGTTCGCGGTCCTGCTCGGCGGCGGCGCGCATCTGCTGCAGCAGCGCGGCGATGAGGTCGTCGTTGTCGTTGATGATGTCGATGTCGCGGCGCCGGCGCCGGCCCTTGCGCTCCTCGCGCTTGCGCGCCAGCATTATCTCGAAGTCCGACATGCCGCCCGCCATCTCCTCCCTGCACAAACAAATTACACTGCATTCAAGCTTCTGATACAACTCGAGTCAAACCGGCGACGCCCCCGCCCTCGCCGGCGGGCGCGGAACAACACTAGGAGAGTGAGACGACTCACGTCTTGGAGTCGGGCTGTATGTCGTCGTCGGAGGAGTCGTCCTGCTTGTGCGCGGGCGCGCCGCCCCCGGCCCCGCCCCCGCCCCCACCCCCGGCCCCGCCCCCGGCCCCGCCCTCGCCGGGGGGCGGGGCGGCGCCCTCGTCCTCGCCCTCGTCGTCGCTGGCCAGCCGCACCGTGCGACGCTTCTTCGCATCTGCATCACGATAACACAATACTATAAAACAAAATCGCCGGACCGATCAACTCGTAGCTTCGAAATGTTACTACGTACGTATGTACTTTTCACAAAAAAATCCAAACATAAATAATAAAAAGTATACTTCATTCAAAAAATCTAGGTAGTATACATTCTCAAGTTTTATGAACTATTAGTATTTACATAACAATCCTCTTGATGTGAAATTAAAACCCATAATTTGATAGTGATTTAATTAAAATACACACGGATTTGGACGTTAAATAGTAGATTGTACAACTAGTGCATAAAACGCACCATTTTACACGAGACGTTTATCCATCCGAGCGAGCTTGCGAGCGAGGATGAATATAAAGTCGAGTGTAAAATGCGTTTTATGGACGAGTTGCACACTCTACTTTTCACTTCGATTGCGAGGAAATAAAACTGCAACATGTAAATATTATACTTAAAAACAAATTTAATTAAAATTTTAAGTTACATTAGAGCAATGAGAAGCATTTAAAGTAATAGTTTTTATTAAAATAAAAAAATAATTTAAAAAGTAGTAAACGATAGTAAATAAAAATTACAAATTTATATAAAAAAGTTTTATTGTGTACTTTGGCTGTTGGTATCTTTGCCTTGGTCTTAGAATACTAACGAAACGAAAAAAAAAAAAAAAAACTGAAGTTTTAACTTGGTCGTGTGGCTGTTGGACCGATCGCCTTGGTCTTCGACGACGATTTTACTTTATGCTCTAGAGCATAAAAAGCGACTTTATGTCGGCTACGCACAGCATAAAGTCGAACTTTTAGAGCATGAGAAGTGAAAAAAATATTACATACGACACGTAAAACTTTAACAGGTAATTGGTGTAAATGTAATGAGATTGTAAAGTTACCAGCGCGCGGCGATCCGGGGCCGGAGCGGGAGCTCGAGCGCGAGCGCGACCTGCGGGCGGACATTACATCACTGCTACTGGCTATTGACCATAAGCTATTATGTCGCGTAAATTAACTGTAAAATAGTAGTTAATGAGAGGTCTTAAAACACGAGTGTGGTTTTTTGAGCCGTAGGCGAGTTTCATAATAGGATCACACGAGTGTTTTAAGACCTAATTATCAAAGGGCGGACAGTAAATGATATATGGTGACGAAAGCGTAACATGTATAAGACTTTTAACATTTCGAGTAACATTTATGTATGCAGTTTTTGTAGTCATATCTATATCACGTCGTTTGACATGATTTTGACGTATATTGCATCCACTGTCCGCCCTTGGCTAATTATGTATAGTTGCATACACTACTTTAATCTACACACATATTCATAATCATTAACATAGATTTTCTTTTATGAAAATATGAAACACTCAGTAAAAGAAATTACATCTCTGATTTTGGTCGCTGCCAAGGTGCCAAGTAATGTAGGTCATTTCATTACCTGTAATATCTGAACTTGTTATAGGAATTTAACAAGATGGGTGTAGATAAAGGTTGTATAACAGCTTATGCAGTAGGGTGGGTCACGTTTGTATGGGAAAAAAATAATACTTTTATTTCTTTAAGCATAGCACAAAAAATGTAACTCATAATAATATAAACTAAATACCAAAATTTCATTGATATTGATTGAGAAATGCCCATATTAAATGAGCGTCATGAAGTCTGTTTTTATTATTTTAAATTTGGCCCAATATTTTAATGTATTTTTCACAAACGAAATACAATAAAAAAATATATATACACTTTTTTTTAGTGTTGTTAGTTAGTCCATACATTAGGAACTTTTTTCTGGACTAATCCGGAGGCAATGGAAATAAAAAAAAAAAAATATATGTATCCATTAATGGCACTAAATGGCACCTTTTTTCAACTGAGCCCGCTAGAAATAATAAAAAAAAAATGATCCACCCTATTATGCAGTTTAAATTATCTGAACAAGATATACACTACAAAACTCCGACATTTTATTTGTCCGAATGCATCACTATTGCGAATGAGAATTCTGAAAACCATGTTGTGGTGAAATATTTTGACTTTTTCGGATGACATATACCCCTAACCTAACCTAATTAAATTGTGTCACATACCATCCACAGCAAATATCATCGTGTGGCGTGATAGCGCTTTCGGTATTATGAAAATTCGGACTTGACAAAATTTCATATTTTTAAGACTATTATTTTATTACTTTTCTGAATTCTGCTTAAAAAGATGAAGTAATCTCTGTTTTAATTTGTTTTCTGAGATGATTATTTATTTTATTATTAATTTATAAAAACATACTCATTTTAAAATGTGGCAACACTAAAACCAGAACTTAATGGAACGGTTACTTTAGTCGGTTTTCTTATTAAAAAAAAAACTTAATAAAACTCGGTATGCATCTTTCATCTGTCAACGTCAAATAAAAAAAAAAACATATTTTTTCGCTCTTTGGTTTAGACAACAACCCTATTCAGCCCGTATTGTCTTAGATTGCGTTATTTGATGTATTTTCTTATATTTCTTTAAATACAGAAGAATAAATTCAAAGATTTTTTTTAAGGTACACGACATAAAGCCCTGTCGATCTCTATATTAATTTCCACCTCTTATAAATATGAAATGTTGTCAATTATGATGGATTCGGATAAATGAACTTCGGAATTTGTGGGTGTTCCGCGTTACGTTGCTTACGAATTATAAATTAGTGTACTGCTATACGTCTTACACCGAGTATTTCTATAAAGAAAGACTGCAATCAACAATCAGACCAGTTCTGGTGTCAGACTTACAGATTTAGTTCATCACTCACCTGGATTTCGACTTGGCAGAACCCGAGCGGGACCCAGACTTAGATCTCGACCGTGACTTGGAGCGCGATCGTGACTTGGAGCGCGATCGTGACTTGGAGCGCGATCCGGAGCGAGACCGCGAGCGGCTACCGCTGCCCGAGCGCGAGCGAGATCGCGATTTGGAACGGGAACGGGATTTGGATCGAGATCGGGACTTTGAGCGCGACCCGGACTTGGAGCGCGAACGGGACTTAGAGCGTGACTTAGATCGAGATTTTGAACGCGACTTGGAGCGGGATTTAGATCTAGATTTGGAGCGGGAGGCGGACTTGCGGCCGGCGGATTTGGAGCGCGATCGGCTCTTTCTCTCGCTCTCTGAACAACAAGAAATAAATATGATATAATAAAGACAGTTCTTACAGATCTCAAAAAATATAAATTACTTAATTTAACTGAAGACAGGTAAGGGTAATATAATAAAAAATATATGGAAATTTCATTTGTATTTTGTTACATTACAGGCATTGAGTATTTAAAATGACAGGGGATGCCATGCACGGACGACCCCCTCCGGCAAAGCAATTGGTCTACTGGCCAATCACGTTATATAAAACTACTTGAAGTCGCTTCACCGCCATTTTGCATCGATCCGTATCGCGTGACACTTCTCTCTAAAAATGGTGAATTATGCGGATATTTTCTTGTAAAAGGCGATACAACAGCTCAAATTCGCAACAAGATAGTGTTCCCTATCACAGGTAAGTATTTTTCTAACTATTAAATGGGTATTGAAGTACAATCTCCATTTAAAGAAAAAACCGTTGCGATACGTGTGAGCGACGCAAATTAAATTTCTTATACGAGGCCTAATCATGTTTGTCAAAGCTAAGGGACGCGCGGGGTGAGCGAGGTCGCGGGGAGGTAATCCGAAAGTTACCGCCCGGCAGCGAATAAAAAGCAGTCGATGTAACGCAGATGCACTCGCCGCACGTTCCTATAGCTAGTATTTTTTGTTCATGTACCGACCTTTTGAAAAATATAAGTTTATCGCGAAATTTGGCTGTTTTACCTAGTGAAGTGAACCCCGATCCCCCACAAAGCACATCCTACCTGCAGTACCCCGGCTACGTGCTTGAGGAGCATTTCCTCGCGAAATCTGGTGTCTGTCTGTTTGTCCATTCTGATGTCTGTTGTCGACGTCTGCATTGCTTGGAGGATCCCTCCCTTCCCGTGCTTTGGGTGCATGTGAACCTGGGGCTCCAAAGCCGAATCTACATGTGCCTATATCGACCCCATTTTGGGGACGCTGAGACAACCCGGTTATTCGACTATCTGAGTCGGGTGGCTGATGACGCGCAGGCCGTGTACCCTACTGCAGAATTGGTGTGTTTGGGGGACTTTAATTCCCACCACGACTCCTGGTTGGGCTCCTCCACCACCAACCATGCCGGTAGAACTGCCCACGCGTTTGCTCTCTCACACCATCTTGCACAACTGGTTGATCAGCCTACCAGGATACCAGACGTCCAAGATCAAACGCCCTCTCTGCTGGACCTATTGCTGACCACCCACCCTGCTGGATACAAGGTTGAGGTCAAGGCGCCCCTGGGTACCTCTGACCACTGTCTGATATCCAGCACAGTGCCAAGCGCAGTCCCACCGCAATCCACGGCGGGTAAGCGTCGAGTCTGGCACTACTCTTCAGCAGATTGGGACGGTATGCGTGACTATTTCGCGTCTGTCCCCTGGGTGCAACGCTGCTTCAATGCGAAGGATGTCACAGCGAGTGCTGCGGCTATTGCTGACGAGATCGATGTAGGAATGGAATATTACATCCCATACTCCGATATCGTCAGTAAAAGCCGACGACGCCCCTGGTTTAATCGCGAGTGTGCTGATGCTGTTAGCAACAAGCAGATGGCGTACCGGGCTTGGGTCAGGGCCCGCGCCCGTAATGACCCCAATATTGGCTCGCTGAAAACAGCTTACAATGCTGCCACCAAGGTCTGTAAGAGAGCGTATATAAGAGCAGATGCCTTGCGCGTTGCACAAGTAGGCTCGGAACTAGTCTCGCACCCAACTGGGTCGCGCAACTACTGGCGACTAGCGAAGACCGTGCAATCTAACTTCTGCCAACCCTCGCTGCCACCGCTGAGACTCCCCGATGGTTCGCTGGCTCACCAGCCGCAAGAGAAAGCCGATCTCATGGCCAGCCTCTTCGCCGTCAACTCGCGTGTCGATGACTGTGGCTTGCCACCGCCAACTATACCTTTCTGTGGTGCCACGATGCCTGCAATCCATTTTAGGCATCGTGATGTACGTCGAGCACTACAGTCACTCGATACCCGAAAAGCCAGTGGTCCTGACGGTATCCCGGCGATTGTACTCAAGAACTGCGCAGCGGAGTTGTCTCCGGTATTGACGCGCCTCTATAATCTCTCGTACTCGTCCGGTAGTATTCCGGAAGCGTGGAGAGAAGCTAACGTGCAGCCAGTCCCCAAAAAAGGAGACCGTTCTGAACCATCTAATTACCGTCCCATTGCCGTAACCTCAGTGTTGTGCAAAGTCATGGAGCGGATCATCAACGACCAACTGATCCGATACCTTGAAGATCACTCCCTAATTAATGATCGTCAGTATGGCTTCAGACCGAAACGATCAACGGGCGATCTTCTAGCGTATGTGACACACCTCTGGGGGGAGGCTATTGATAAACACGGCGAGGCTTTGGCTATCAGCCTTGACATTGCCAAAGCTTTCGATCGGGTCTGGCATAAAGCACTTCTTTCCAAGCTTCCTGCCTACGGTCTGCCCATGCAACTGTGTAAATGGATTGCTGACTTCCTGCATGAGCGTAGAATCCGCGTCCTCGTCGAAGGGTGCGCTTCGCGGTTCATGACAGTGAATGCTGGCGTCCCACAGGGCTCTGTTTTATCACCCACCCTCTTTCTTCTGCATATCAATGATATGCTACCATTAGGGAACATACATTGCTATGCAGATGATAGTACGGTCCATGGTCGATATATTGGCCGGCCGGGAGCTTGTAGGGCAGAAATCGGCGCGAAACGTGAGAATCTTGTCGTTGAACTGGACCAGGTTCTGGACCTCATTAGCAAATGGGGATCTGTTAACCTGGTTGAGTTCAACGCCAAGAAAACCCAGGTGTGTGCGTTCACTACCAAGACGTCTTCGTTTCTCCCTACTCCTAGTCTCCAGAGCACTCCTCTTGGTTTGCGTGATAGCCTGAATATGCTAGGCATGGACATCCGCTGCAATCTTAACCAAAACGAATACATCGAGTCACTGATTACCACAGCTTCCAAAAAACTGGGGATCCTGAACAGGGTGCGACGGTTCTTCACGCCGGACCAGCTTTGCCTTCTTTATAAGACTCAAGTTCGGTCGTGCGTTGAGTACTGCTCGCATCTTTGGGATGGCTCCGCCCAATATCTACTCGATGCTCTTGACAGATTGCAGCGTCGGGCGGTCCGCATCATAGGTGACGAGAAAAGTACCAGATTCCTCGAACCCCTTCAATTACGTAGGGACATTGGGTCGCTGAGCGTTTTCTATCGCCTATACCATGGCGAGTGTTCTGAAGAGTTATTTTCTCTTATCCCACCCTCCCCTTTCCGTCATAGAACCACACGTGCCAGCTTGCGATGTCATCGTCTCACCGTGGAGAATATTCCCACCCGTACTAAGAAGTTTGGCAATTCCTTCATCTGCCGAACTATTAAAGTATGGAACTCCTTGCCGGCTCATGTGTTTCCTCCTTCTTATAACTTGGGACCCTTCAAACGAAGCGTGAAGAAGCATCTCTCGGGCCAGCATGGCAGTGTCAACTGACTTGGCACCGTTGGTTTCTCGTCAGTTGCCATTGCGACTTGGGCTCCCCTTTTTGCTTACCATCAGGCGAAGTGGAGCCACTATGTTGTGCCGTTATAAAAAAAAAAAAAAAAAAAAAAAAAAAAAAAAAACAAAGTGGTCTTCGAGCCGGATCCTTAATGTACTTCACGCCGCCGCCGAAAGAAATGGTTAATACGCGCAGCACTGTAAGGAAGGAACAGGAGAAAAAGAAAGCTCTCGAAAACGACCTAGCCAAGCCGTCTTCAAGTGGATTGCAACATGCAGAAGCTAAAGCAAATCCTGACCAGACGATACTAATAGATGTCGGAAGCGTAAAGTCGGAGAGGCCGGCACAAATTGTTCATACGCAACCCGACCGTAAATCATTGTCAAGGAAATCCTCGATATCGTCTATCGAGGCGCGCAGAAAGAAGCTGGAGTTGGAAGCGGCAGAGGCAAAAGCACGAATAGAAATGCAGCTCATCGATAAACGCTTAGAAGCGGACCTAGCGGAATTAAACGAAGAGTACAGTCCACCACCGTCGGAGACCGATAACCAAAGTGAAGTTGCAAAATGGGTAGAACGCAGTCGCACTGAATTGGAATCACAACAAGCCACTAATCAAGGTCAATGTTCAGGCTTGGCGTGTCCGCCGCCGGTTATAAAAACCGCCGGCACTGATGGTCCGATTCAACAGCTGGCCTGTGTACTGAAGGACATGATAACTACCTCCATGAGCAACAAAAACGAAAACACAAATCTTCTTAGTCGCATCAGCACTCCCAGGGACCTTCCGTTATTTTCTGGTGACTCAATGGAGTGGCTACAATTTAAAATGGCTTACGAAGAATCGACCCGTCTGTGTAAATTTAGTGATTCGGAGAACCTGTGGCGTCTGCGAAGGTGTCTTCGAGGCGCAGCCAAGGATGATGTCCAGTCATTGCTCATCACGGCTACCTCTCCTGAAATACTCATATCAACGCTTGAACTCCAGTTCGGGAACCCAGACGGAATCTTGTCTCGTATCAAACAAGAAATAAAAAAGTTAAACGCGGTATCTTCAGAATACCATAAAGACATTGTTCTGTTTTCTAATAAAATAAAAAATTATGTTGCCGCAGTAATTGCACTCGGCCGCGAAAACCATCTAGAAGACACGAGTCTAATCACAGTTGTGTTATCTAAGCTGCCTACTATCCTTTTGTCTAAATGGGCCGACTACAGATACCTACACAATACCGCAAGTACCACGACTAGACTCGATCAACTATCGGAATTCCTACATGAAGAAGCCGTTAAAATATCACAGTGCAGTGTCACGTTAATAAACGCACCAAAAGACAATTTTAGGCGTAAATATGCGGACAATAGTGTTAACAATCATTTACAAACAATATTAGTGCAAAATGGACAAAGTTACGTCAAGTGTCGTTATTGTCATGGACCTAATCATAATCTTAGTGACTGTAAAAAATTCAAGAAGTCATTAAGAAAGGATCGCTGGAATTACGTAAAACGTTCCGGGCTGTGTTATAAATGTCTGTTACGTCATGAAAATAGACAGATGTGCCCCGCGCCCGTGTGTGATATTGATAACTGCGGACAAGCGCACCACCGCTTACTACACTTTGTGCCCAGTGTCAGACAAGGCGAAAACCAAAGCAATACAGTACAAGTGACCGAGATCGAAAGCGAGACCGACTCTCAAATAGTGGCTCACACGAACTTATCGTCGTCTAAAGTTTTGTTAAAGGTTGTGCCGATAAACATCCATGGACCCCGTGGAGTCATTAGTTGCAGTGCATTGCTTGATGACGCATCAACTGTTACATTGATAAGCGCTGATCTTGCTAAGCGCGCAGGTGTGTGCGGGCGCCGGGATTGCATGCGTGTGCGTGGCGCATGGGACAATACAGAACTAGTTTGCGATACTTACCTGGTTGACTTAACGTTATCTAACAGAGACGGACATATGTTCACAATAAGTGCGCGCAGTGTTAACGAACTAAACCTACCTAAACAAAGTATGAACTTAGTTAACTGTGATAAATTTACGCATCTACAAAAAATTCAAACTGACTTATGCTTCGAACAATTGAAACCAGAAATACTAATAGGGCAAGATAACTACCATTTACTACTGCCGTTGGAGGTGGTTGTTGGCCTTCCTCAGGAGCCCTGTGCAACACGTTCGAAATTGGGATGGTCCTTACATGGAAGGATCCCTGCAAGTATGACGTCATCTGCGCCACCGTTTCACTCAACACTATTTATCGCAGATGATGACGTCAGTAATGATATCGCCGAAAACAATCGATTACTGCGCGTTCTGCAAGAAGATGTACGCCGTTCTTTCACCTTCGATTCCTTGGGCGTTTCTAGTAAACCACGCGAAAATCAAGACGACATAAGAGCCGTTGACATACTGGACCGAACTTCTAGACTCGTTGATGGCAGATGGTTCGTTGGATTACCCTGGAAAGATGAAAACTGCATTATGCCGGACTCATTTCCTAACGCATTATCACGGCTTAAATCAGTGGAACGGAAGATGGAGAAATGTACCGCCTACAGAGACAGATACAACGACCGTATCCAGCACTTATTTGATAACGACTACGCGGAGGAATTGATCAACACAGACGTGACTAGCAAGACGTGGTATTTACCACATTTTGGCGTGGATAACCCAAACAAAAAACGTTTACGTCTCGTTTTTGACGCCAGGGCCCAATCTTCTGGATTATCGTTAAATGATTACCTGCTGAAGGGCCCCGACCTACTTAAGTCGCTGTTCGGTATAATGTTGCGGTTTAGAGAACAAAGAATAGGAATAACCGGCGACATCAAGGATATGTTTTTAAGAATCAAAATCGAAGAGAAAGACCGGAACGCGCTGCGCTTTTTGTACCGAGACCAAAAAGGGCTGGTGAAAATGTACGTCAATTCTTCGTTAATTTTTGGGGCCAGCTGTTCACCCTTCATAGCCCAGCACATAAGAAACAAGAACGCGCAGCGCTTCGAATCGACGAAGCAACCCGCCTGCGAAGCCATATACAACCAACACTACGTCGATGATTATATAGACAGTGCACCAGATGAAAAAACCGCTATTCAATTGCTAAATGATGTAAGGATGATTCATCAACAAGGCGGGTTTGAAATACGTAACTTCACTTCTAATTGTAGACAAGTTCTTCAATCAATGCCAAAGGAAACTCTCGGCGAAACGGCAGTAAAGTTCAATTTCGGAGAACAATATGAAAGCGAAAGAACGCTTGGTTTGATCTGGTTTCCTCATGAAGATACATTGGGATTTGACGTATCTTTTAAGAAGATTCCTACAAATATAATTGACGGAACACAACGGCCAACAAAACGGGAGATGTTACGGGTCGTCATGTCCATATACGATGTTTTTGGATTTTTGGCTCCGTTCACAATTAATGGAAAAATTATACTTCAACATTGTTGGGAGCAAGATCTAGGCTGGGACGATAAGATACCGGACGCGTTGTACTACAAGTGGTGCAGCTGGATAAGTTGTTTAAAATCATTGCACAACATACGTCTACCGAGATATTATTCCCACGCAGCAACTACAAGAAGTATGAGGGCGAACGGGCCGGACTCGAACCCGGGCGCGCCTGCCGCTACAACCAACGAGCTATTGAAGCGAGATAATGCGTCCGCGCAGATAAGGCCGCTTACGTCACCGCTACCGGGCGTCGCCTGCTATACGAACCTGCAATTAATATTATTTTGTGATGCTTCAAATAAAGCGATGTGTACGGTTGCATACTGGCGCTGGGAGAATAATACGCAGATAAATGTCGCGTTTGTGGCTAGCAAGTGCCGCGTCTCAGGAAATAAAACGACTTCAATCCCTCGACTCGAGCTGAATTCAGCTGTTTTGGCTGCCAGATTATCTGAAACCATAATAAAGGAACATAGAATAAAACCGATGCGTAAAATATTTTGGACAGACTCGAGCACAGTTTTACATTGGATTAGAAATAAATCACGTACCTACAAGCCATATATAGCTAATCGCTTGGGAGAAATTGACGAACATACCTGTAGTGAAGAGTGGAGATATATCCCGACGCGACTTAATATTGCTGATGTGGGTACACGTGAGGCATATGATGAGTCTATTTTACAAGGTCAATGGCTCCACGGGCCGGACTTCTTATCTCACGACGAGAGCACCTGGCCGAAAGATCTCCTGCAACCTGAAATAAATGAAAATGAATTAGAGTGCGTTTCTGTTGTACAAGCAACTAATGATATAAACGACCTGCCTGTGCCGGATCCTTCTCGATTCTCTTCATGGCTGCGCTTGATCAGGAGCACGCGCGCAGTGTTGTTGTTTATTAACAAATGTCGGAAACTTAACGATGATGTCAATCACGACACAATGAAGGAAGCTGAACGCTTATTGTTAAGATACTCACAAGCAAATACTTTTCACGAAGAAATTAATATCCTAAGAAAAGGTAAACACATACAAAACAATAGTAAGCTACTCACCTTATCACCATATATTGACGAACACGGAATCCTGCGCGCTGGAGGCCGGATCGATAACGTGTCCGACGTGTCACCTGAAACCAAAAGACCAATAATCCTAGATGGACGAGACTACATCACGAGGTTACTTGTCAAATCTTACCATGTCAGCGCCGCCCATGAAAATCAAGAAACAGTGGTGAACAACCTAAAACAAAAATATTATATTATTAAACTTAGACCAACCGTTAAGAATGTGACATCAAAATGTATGTTATGCAAAATAAAAAAGTGCAAACCTGAAATTCCCAGAATGGGAAACTTACCTGAAGCAAGGATGGCTCATCACCAGCGACCGTATAAATTTTGCGGTATAGACCTTTTTGGACCGTACGAAGTTACTATAGGCAGAAGAAGGGAACGAAGATATGGCGTCATATTTACGTGTCTTACCGTGAGAGCCATACACTTAGAAACAGTGGCTTCTCTGACCACGGATTCTTTAATAATGGCCCTTCGTCGCATGGGAGCACGGAGAGGATAGCCCCAGCATATTTTTTCTGATAATGGGACAAACCTGCGTGGAGCCGATGCCGAACTGAAGAGGTCAATTCAGGAACTTGACAGAGAGATGCTACAAGATACCGCAATTAATCACGGAACAAAATGGACTTTTATCCCGGCCGCCAGCCCACACTGGGGCGGGGCATGGGAACGCTTAATCCGTAGTATAAAGAGCTCCCTCAAAGTTATACTAAAAGAACGTGCACCAAGAGAAGAGACATTTAACACCTTACTCGCGGAAGTAGAGAATATTGTCAATAGCAGACCTCTAGGTCACGTGTCAGTCGAAGCCGGAAGTATAGAGACATTGACGCCAAATCATTTTCTCTTGCTCTCGCCGTCCAATTTGCCTCAGATGGGTGTTTTTGATGATTCGGAGTTTTATCTCCGAAAGCAGTGGAGGATCGCGCAAAAACTTGCGGACTCATATTGGAAACGCTGGGTAAAAGAAATACTGCCCGATATGATACCACGGAAAAAGTGGAACAAAGAGCAAAGGCCCTTGCAAGTGGGAGACCTAGTTTTTGTCGTCGATCCAGATGGACCCAGAAATGTCTGGCCGCGTGGCATGATTGAGCAAACATTGCCAGGAAGAGACGGTCGAACCAGAATGGTTAAAATCAGGACGAAAACTGGTGTTCTTACTCGATCCGCTGGACGTGTCGCTCGCTTACCGATTGGTGATCACTGCTGCTAAGGCAGCACTGGGGCGGGGCATGTGAGCGACGCAAATTAAATTTCTTATACGAGGCCTAATCATGTTTGTCAAAGCTAAGGGACGCGCGGGGTGAGCGAGGTCGCGGGGAGGTAATCCGAAAGTTACCGCCCGGCAGCGAATAAAAAGCAGTCGATGTAACGCAGATGCACTCGCCGCACGTTCCTATAGCTAGTATTTTTTGTTCATGTACCGACCTTTTGAAAAATATAAGTTTATCGCGAAATTTGGCTGTTTTACCTAGTGAAGTGAACCCCGATCCCCCACAATACGTAAACAAGAGGTCTAGAGATGTGACAAAGTCAAAACAGCGACTCAACATTTGAATGAATCTGTAATTCATTCGATCACTGCAGTTCGTTTAATAATTAGTTATTGAATTAAATGGTAGGTATAGATGTAGGTTGTATGTTACATTTAAAACTTGTAAGGTGATATTACCTTTCTCTGGACATACAATGTTGAAATTTAATAAGTAAATATAAATAATTGTTGGCTACATATCTAGGTAGAAAAAATACATTTAGTACTGGGTTATTAGTATATTCTTCACTCCTTCCTTCTTACTTCCTTATTCTTCTTTTCTTTTATAGAATGAGAAATGAGGATATGCGTATACCTTTTTTTTTTGTAGTAATTCTAATAAAGTTAATAAAAAAATGTTTTATTATTTTCTCTTTGCTCATTCAGATGTGGTTTCATAGTACAGGTCAAAGTACATAGTTTCTTACAAATATCACTCTAGGTATTATATAAATTAGTTAAACGAATTAATGTCCGATAAACTGAAATAAAGGATAAGAAATTATTTAAGCAACTGCAAGAAGGGTTACAAGTGTGTTGCTGGGTTTTTAGATGGGCGTACGTTCTTTTCTTGAAAGTTATATTCACTGTCCTCAATACTACAATCACGCTGGACTAAATTTTCCATAGGGAATGACAGTTCTTGTACTAAAATTGTCATTTCATGCAAACGGCTCTTTAATGTGTGACGATCTGTGAAGCTCTAATATTAGATCCATAGACGCTCACACAGCTTGCACATAGCTATCAGCGCCCAAATTGGGAAAATCAACTGGTTTCATTTTGGCAACGACAATATGAAGTCGTCCGTACTTGTTTTAGAAATCAGTGGTTGTTTAAGCCCGAGAAAACCGCGGGCGACAGTTTCATTTCACAGTTTAGCTGTGCCAGTGATAAGGACACAATGACACATCAATATGGACAGACATACAAAGAAACAAATATATTTTTTGGATAACATCTTCAATATACAGAATTTTCACTTCTCAAATTTTATAATAAGTATCTATAACACAATTCAGTTCATTCATCAAACTGATTTGACTCACTCTTCAGATGTGTTCCATAACTATTTTTTTCGTAAGTATGCTGCATAGTTACGCGAAAACGGTGTCTGTGTGCGTGTAATTTTTGATGTGTTGAATTTTTTCAGTAGTTTGCGTTTATCGCAACAGCAAAATTTGTCTCTGTTGAGTTCATCATCTTTTGGTGGTGTGCTGTACGTGTTTACCTCGCCTCCCGCTAAAATTGGCGAAAAATCGATTTACTGTCATTAAGTACAAATGGAAAATCGTCCACTTGAATTGACCATATGGAATTTTGACCAAACTATATTTCTGCCGAAAAGTAATTACGACAGAATTTCTTTTCGTTAAAAAATAATTAAGTCTGAATTGAATTTTGTCCATTATAAAAAATGTGCAAAATTTTATGCGCACAAAGTGAAACAAAATGTAAATTTAAGCCCAAAACTAATTATGTCCAAAAAGATTTTTGTCCACATATACAGGGTGTACTTTTTCAATTGCTTTAACTTTAAGGGGTAATTCTTTACGTCTTATTGAGTCAATTTCTCAAAGAAACCAAGTTCCTAACTCGCACCGTTTTCAAATTATTTAATATTCAAATTTAATCACTAATCTCAGTTTAACCAGTGTAAAATCTTCTTATAACCAAAGACTATTATCTGCTGGTTCGTATGTAAAGAGTTTTCAGTGTTCCTTATGTACGACAAGGTCTAAATCAATAAGTTCTTTTTTATTTTGCTCTCACTTGACTCGCATGTGTCACGTCAAATTGACAATAGTAATTTATTATTGTTGTTATTTACTTAATTTTTAATGAAATAATTGTGTTCACTTGCTTTGTGATGCCACGGATAAATTATACGGCCGAAGAAGAAGCCAATATGCACTTTGTTTACGGTTTCTGCAATGGATATGCGGCGGAAGCAGCAAGGGAGTACCGACGTCGATATCCCAATAAGAACTTGCATAATTTGGATTATTTCGATGATATTCCATTGGAAACACTGCGGACACACTGGATCCAGCATGACGGAGCACCCGCACATTTTGCTGGCCGTTTTAGACAATATTTGGATGTGCACTTTGCTGGGCGTTGGATTGGACGCGGCAGTCAAACTCTTGCGTGGCCCGCCATGCAGATCTCCGGACCGAACACCCTTAGACTTTAATGTCTGGGGTACTTTAAAAGAAAAGTCTACTCCAAACCTGTGGCTTCGAGGGAAGACCTACTGCAACGAATTCAGGAAGAAGTCGATGCCATGCGTGCCACTCCTGTCAAACTAAATCGCGAGAAACGATTTCGGTTGAATATTTGTTTAGAAAATAATGGCGGGCACTTTGAAAACAAGTTGTAGTAAATTATTATTTTGGTTTAAATAAAAAATATTGAGTGTTAAATACTGATGAGGAGATCATTTTATTTTATTAGGCCAATATTGTTTATGTAATTAAATGTTTATACTTAAACTTAATTAGTTTCATTTGTGACTATACCATAACCCGAAAGAATTTAAATAAAGTGAATTAAAATTAAAATGGTTTAAACACATCGCAAAAATTGTTCTGAAATAAAAAATAAGCACAAAAAATTTAACTTTCAATGCCAATGAACAAAAATAAATACAAAAAGAAAATTCTTTACCGGGGTTTGAACCCAAGACCATCCACACGCATTCCACCTAGCTAAAGTTTTTAACGAGCTCTCAATTCTGTCATCGATGAAGTTTTATCAGTGACGTTAAAATGACAACAAGTTGACTCTAACTATTGCCTAACTCAAAAGGACCTTTTACAATAGCCACCAATTAAATAATTAATTACTTTGTATGGGATACCAAAAAAAAATATTTTTCGAATATCATTAAACGGTTTAAGGGATGAGTTTACGTTAATGTTCCAAGCACTATGTCGAAGTTAAAGCAATTGTATAAAAACACGTTGTATAATTTCGTTGAGGATGAATATAGTACTTATATGCCATCTAGTGTGGAATAGCAAAACTCGTTTTTGAAATTTTTCTAGACAGTTTTTGGTGAAGTGGTGAGTAGCGGAACTAATTACATGTCAATAATGCTATGTCCATTCCGTCGCTGGTACAAACACTGTTATTTGTCGGTGGATTATCTATCTACAAAGAGTTAGGTACCTAGTTATATATCCGACTGACCCCAAATACAAATGGTCATGATATCTATTAGGGCGATTTGCAATGTACATTATTCACGTGGAACGTATATGGAAATGGTAAAATATTTCCGATTGGACGTAAATACAAATGGACATATTTCTATTTGCACGTATTTACAAATGGTAATAATTCCGAGTGGACATAAATACAAATGGTTATTATTCCTTTCGACCTATATCAATTTTATAAAAAAATTTACCAGTGGACATAATTCTATTTTGGACAATATTCTGAATGGACGATTTTCCTTATAGGTATATTTCAAATTGGCATTTTTTCCGATTTGACGTCTAATTCCCTGTGGACGAATTTCTTTTTGTACTTAATGACAGTAAATCGAAAAATCTTGTTCGAAGAGTTTACGTTATGGCATCTCTGGTGGTTAAATACTCTAGATTACAGGTGAATGCTGGCGATGCGGAAGCACCCAAAGAGTTAACATATTCAACGCAGGTGTGTTTCAGTCTCCCAGTCTTCCGTTTTTCACATTCATACATTTTGCAAAATCAGTAAGTTACGGCTAAATTGTACGATTGAATTGTATTGAAGAATAAATGAACTAGAAATACTTAAACACCACATGGTGATGATGATGAATTCAGCTAGTCTGTATTCAAATTAAACCATGAATGAACAGAAAGTAAATGTTACTTACGAATAGGCGAGCGCGCGGGCCAGGCCTTGTCACTCTCCTCGTCGATCTCCATTCGCGCCAGCGAGCCCGAGCGCGAGCGTGACCCGGACTTGGCGCGAGATCCGCTGCGTGACCGGGACTTTGCGCGCGATCCACTGCGTGACCGGGACTTGGCGCGCGATCCGCTGCGTGACCGAGACTTTGCGCGCGATCCACTGCGTGACCGGGACTTGGCGCGCGATCCGCTGCGTGACCGAGACTTTGCGCGCGATCCACTGCGTGACCGGGACTTGGCGCGCGATCCGCTGCGTGACTGGGAATTGGCGTGAGATCCACTGCGTGACCGGGACTTGGCGCGAGATCCGCTGCGTGACCGGGACTTGGCGGGCGACCCGCTGCGAGATTTGGCCTTGGCCCGTGAACTGCTGCGGGAACGGGACTTTGCAGGGGATCCACTGTCAAATTAAAAGTTTATTTAGAAAATTCAGCATGTGCTGTTATCAGCAGCAGCAGCATATACTAAGATATGGTTTAGGTAACTGAAAAACAAACATAATCATTATATTTCCACAATGAACAACTTCGACTCTTTTTTCGAAAATATGATAGGTGAATTACAACAATTACGCTACAATTAATTAGATAAATCGTATAAAATAAAACATACTTAGACTTATAGAGATATATATTGACATAGGTCAATGTTACACATGTACACAATTGGGATCGTACCTGCGTGAACGCGATTTGGCTACCGACGCCGCCGACCCGCTCCGAGAGCGGGACTTAGCGCGCGAACCGCTTCTCGAGCGTGACTTAGCCGGCGACCCGCTCCGAGAGCGAGACTTGGCTGGGGAACCACTGCCCGACCGCGAGCGGTGTGAACCGCTGCGCGAGCGTGACTTGCGGGGAGACCCGGCTTCCGAGCGGACCGCCGAGCCGCTGCGCGACCGGGACTTGCGAGGAGACCCGGCCTCCGAGCGGACCACCGAGCCGCTGCGCGACCGGGACTTGCGAGGAGACCCGGCCTCCGAGCGGACCACCGAGCCGCTGCGCGACCGGGACTTGCGAGGAGACCCGGCCTCCGAGCGGACCACCGAGCCGCTGCGCGACCGGGACTTGCGAGGAGACCCGGCCTCCGAGCGGACCACCGAGCCGCTGCGCGACCGGGACTTGCGGGGAGACCCGGCCTCCGAGCGCACGGCTGAGCCACTGCGCGACCGGGACTTGCGGGAGCCGCTTCTGGAGCGCGAGCGCGATGAACGACTACCTGTAACGTCAAGAAGAATTTCAGTAATGATATCAAACTGAATTATCTGTATTAATAATTTCCATTTTCCATACATTTTTCGTTTTTCCACAATGAATCTGTCAGAGTAAATGTCACTGTGGTAATAATCAATCACGTTTATTACGCTACAAACGTTTATCACGTTACGGGACGACGATGCGGAGCGGAACGTTGGACTCGACTTACCGGAACGCGAGCGAGCGCCGGACCCGCTCCGAGACCGCGACCGGCTCTTGGATTTGGACTTGGACCGGCTCCGGGACTTGGATCTGGCGCGCGACTTGTTGGAGCCGGCGCTGCGGCTGCGCGAGCGAGACGACGACGACGCGGAGCGGGAGCGGGACATTTTTGCAGATTCCACCTATTATGAAAAAACTTGTCTCTTACAGTGTCCAAATTATTGCCAGGAATACAAATTATAACTTAATGTAGAAAAGTAATTTACATTGCTATTTCTTAGAGTGAAAAATGTTGTGAACCCTAGTTAAGAAGGCAGTTATATGGAATGCCTTGCAAGGGGAAGTATGCTAGGAGGCTGGTACTCACGGACTTGCTGCGGGAGCGCGAGCTGCGGCCGCCTGCAACGTCAACACACAAACAATAGTTAAAGCACACTTTGAGATTAGGCCTCCACAAGATTGATTAATGACCCAGAGATTCTAGAGGTTTGGTGAGGCCACTGGATGCAGACCGTTAAAGTAGAAGGCTTTATGTCCATTTGCTGAAGATGAAAATTGTTCACCAAAAGAGGCCATGTGTGAACTTTTACAAGTTTTAATTTAGGCCATGAAGAAATAAATGCTGAAAAAAATTTAGTTAATTTACTTTCTTTTTTATGTAGGTGAGGAAAGATGATAGGTCACCTTTTATGACATGACACTCTTATAAGCAACATCATCAAATGAAAAGTTGAAGGAAAGTGAGGCAGGGGAACACCGAGAAGAAGCTACATGAAACAAATAAAAGGGAAGGCAAACATCAATGATGATGATAATTATGTTTCAGTAAAAACTGGTTTTGGGTTATAATTACTGGTAATTATTTGGCTTAATTTTTGACCGGTAAATCAATATTCTGGTTTGCATTCCCTAATCATGAGGTAGAGATTCAACACATATCTGATTTCACTTGAACTCAAAAGCTATTTTAAGAGCTAATTGAAGCTATTTATTTATAACATTCAGCCCATTATTGACTAGCGACACTCATGATTGCACAATATGTAGCAAGTGCACTACTGCCCTCGCTGTATCTCAAAAATTATTGTTTTATAGGTTAATAAAATAAGCCATGATTACTCTGGTTTTATAAAAATGGTGTTGCCTTAGGCCGTGTTCAGACCGGGCTGACTGTCGGCCGCCGAATGTGTGAATATGTATGGAAACTGTGTAACGTTCGCTCACTTTGGGCGGTAATGGGCGGCCGACAGTCAGCCCGGTCTGAACACGGCCTTATTACTGACATGCACCTACAAATTAACCTGTGGTTAAAAAGGACACTGCCCCTTTTGACAGGGATACTGACACCTATATAAATTAGTTTTTAAATTGTATTCGTGTATTTTTCCTATACATTTCTCACATTCATCCTGACACAGATGAGATATGGCATCCTGGAGTAGAACTCGTGAAGATAAAGAGATGCTTTAGAGGTGCGTGGGGTGCAACTCTTTCTCACCAGACATGGATTACAAAAATAATAAGAGCATTACAGCTCAAGCAGTTTGGTTTAAGAAAAGCTCGATATAACATAGCCCCTGGAAGCACTAAGGGAAGGTTTAGAAATCATCTAAAACATTATTCAGAGATATTTTTTAAGACTTATCAACTAGCACGTAGACGAAATTCATTGTTTTAACATTCTAGAACTGCAAAAGAGGTTATCTGGCTTCCGCAAATAAAACAATAACATACCCGTGTCGACGTCCATTGTTGATAAAACTACTATCACTCGTCAATAACTGTTTATACTTCTGAAATTATACCACTAGATAGTGATTTTACACATTTATAAAGTAATAACGATGCATTTTTCGATTTTACGCAAGTTATACGCTAACCGACATGTCAAAGAAAAAATATAATGCCAATTTACGTATTTATCGAACCTTGGTTAAAATCGCCAGTATGGTACTATTACTAAACGAGTCGGCAACGACCCGTTGGCATTCTAGCGACTTTACTATATACTGGAATAGCTTTAGGGGACAAGTGACACAATGTCAGTGTGACAGCTCAGGGTATGTACGTTCTGAATTAATAGCACATTATTTCAATGAGGGCTAATATCATTAAAAAGATGCTGTTTTACGCTAAGAAAACGGGTGGTAAATAGAAACAATAGCATAAATATTGCTTGGTTTTACTTACCTATTACCTAAATTTGGTTATTTTTATGGTAATAGTATTAAATCGTAAAACTCATAGCACTTGTTTGTGGTTTTGGAACTTATCAATATCTTTGACAAGAATGTTGGCACTGTCAGGCACAAAGGTCAGGTCACTGTCAGGTGTCAATTTGCAATCAGATTCAGTCAGAAAATCTTTGTTTGTTGTTGTTCTTCCTTCGTGTTTCTAAAGAAATGTAATGTGTAAAAATATTAAATCAGAATAAGCCAGACAACAATGGAAGAAGACAATCAGCTGCCGCTGAAGCGGGTGGAGCTGTCGCTGTCCAAATTCAACGACGTCGCGATTCCGCACCACCTAGAGCTCTTGCGACAGCACAAGGCTAATATCATCAAGGTATCATTCGACCTATTTTTCAACCATTCCTGGTCAAACGCAGTATCTGCAACGCAATTATGACGGGCTAATAACCACTAGACGAACAAAGAAAATGTGGGATGCGAAGTATTCGATGGCATTGAATACGTTTTTTTTTTTGTAATGTGACGTCGATCGAAGTGTAAAAATAAACTGTTCAGGAAACTATTCGCCTAGAGAGTTCCCCGATCGTGCTTTTAGCAGGCTTGTTTATTACACAATTTGTTAGCTAGTATTTGTATTTAAGTGGGCAAGATTGTAAACACTGATGTTTATTGAATTTGATTCTGAAGATGTGACCAGTCTCACAAAGGGTCTTTAATTGATTTCTCTTTATTACAAACAAGTCTCCTGCTAGTTAAACAATGCAACTGTTAAACCTAGTTTAAACCTATTGGATCTGGAGAGTTTATACAAGGAACCCTTTTGGACATAGTTTGATGGTTCTAAAACCTCTGAGAAACTTTCTATCAAAGCTTTGAAGCATTTCAAAAGCATGCGCATGCATGTTTTCAGATATAAAAGTCTTGAAAGATTTGAATTTTAAACTTTACTATTAGGTTATATTTTCATAATTGCCCGGTAAAAATAAAAGTATAAAAGAACTTCTTTATGTGTTTGATGAAATGCACTTAAGATAATATAATAATCATTTTATTATCAACTTATGTAGTCATTACACAATTTAAATGATATAAAAGCTTGTTGTGAGATTTTAGTACTCATATTTACTTAGTTTGAAAATTTAAAAAATCAATGAGATCAAATTATTCAATTTACCAGTTTATCTACCCAGGTTAATCAAGTAACAAGCGCAATGGGACATTGTTGCTTTCCATACAGACGAACTTTGCATCTTATATTAATAACCTGTCAACAGGTTCTTATGGTATGGGACAAAGGAGACCTTTTTTGTTAAAAGCAACACATATGTCTACAAACACATTTTATGCTAGCACTAGTGACCCGCCCCGGCTTCGCACGGGTGCAATGCTGATACTAAATATACTATGCATGTATTATAGGTACATATAAACCTTTCTCTTGAATCACTCTATCTATTAAAAAAAAGTATCCAAATCCGTTGCGTAGTTTTAAAGCATAGGGATGGAGAGACAGCAGAAACTGACTTTATTTTATATGATGTAGTGATAAGTACCTCCTTTCATATCTATGGCACAATCATCTGATAGGGCCCTACTTTTGTCTATGTACAGAAATGTCCCCAGTCTCCTTGGGACACTGGAGACACATTGAGAAAAGTAGGGCCTTGGGACATTACATTTTGATTGTCTTGCCACCATGCATATTTTGTTTACTTATTACAAATGTGCCTGATCACAGTGTCTGATCAGTGGCTATGGGGAAGTGTTTAAATTGATCTTAGTTGACCATTAATATGAAGGGTACACGGAAAGAACATGTCTAGTCACTTTTTTTTAAACTATATACTATAAGTCAATGGACTATAATTTACCACTCAGTTACAGATTCATATATTTACGTAAGTTGTCTTAAACATGTAAACTAAAATTGAAATTGATCATAACATCCTTCCAAACTTTGAAGTTGCGATAACTCAAAAAGTTGCTAAGATGACTAGACATGTTCTTTCCGTGTACCCATTGATGTGAATAAAACTGTATCGAGGGCTGCATAGTCAAACCTGATAAGTTGAGCAATGAGAAGTACATGTAGTTTGCAAGGAGTATATGTGATATATTTTGTCTTGGACACTATTGGGTAACGTCCTTCACCCATTTGTCTCTATTGTTTCTTATAATATGACCTGCCCACTTCCATTTTAGTTTTCTTACGGTGTACTTTACATCGGTGATTTTTGTTTGGTAAGGTTTGGAAAGGAAGGCAACGTCTAAGATGGGAACACGAAATTTAAAACGTGGCTGGTGCTACCTGGATAAGAAAAACACAGGATAGAGGACTGTGGAGGGCTTTAGCCACTCAATTGCTTCGAATTTTGAGTTGGACTCTATTTATATAATAAAATAAGAGCGGTGACAGGTAGCCGTAGTTACCAAAAGCAATCTAGTGGGTATGGGAGGCCTTTGCGAAATCGCAAGACAATCGTCAAACCGGCTCATAATTATACAATATACATAATAAGGAATATCAATAACATGTAATACATACATACATATAAATGTAAATTACACAAACCATATTTTATAAGATTGTTAATGTACGGGCTGCTAGTGTCACATACACCAATTATGAAATGTTATTTGCTGGATGTAATAATAACTCACTTATATAGTCGAAAATACACACTTTAATTATAATGTCAAAGTAAAGTATAAAAGCGCGATATTATGAATGATAATGCTAATGAGGACACGTGCGTTCGTTGTCTAATGTGAACGTGTACTGGCGCGTATGTCAATGCTTTACGCGATTGTTGGTTATTTCGCTGAGATGACAATGTGCGGTATGTGGACCGTACAGTTAAATAAAGGCTAATAAAATATGTGTATATATGTTTGCACAGCATGAAGAGGGCGGGCAGTACTTGTTGGTGCGGGGGGAGCAGGCGGGCGCGGCGCGCGCGGCGGCGCGGCTGCGCGCGCTGCTGGCCGAGCTGGCGGCGCTGCGCGCGCGCGTGCGCCGCGAGGACCGCGCCGCCTTCGACGCGCGCACGCAGCGCTCCAGGGACCTCACGCTGCAGGCCGTCATGGACTACCTGGGTAGGTGCAGCCTCCAGCGTGACCACAGACAACCCCCACTAGACGGAGCCGGGCGCACCAACGATATGGTACGGCAGAACATTAAAGTATCAACATGGCCGCAACTAAACGGTGGCCGCCGGATTCATACTTTAATGTTCTGCCGTACCATATCGTTGGTGCGCGCGGGTCGCCTTACATGTGCCTTACATGCTCCGTCTAGTGGGGGTGGTCTGTGAGCGTGACACACCCAGACAATAGGCTAGTAGACCCAGTTTTGAAATATATTTGAAATGGTTAATAATGATCTTACTAGCTCTGAAAAAAATGTCTTGTATTTTTGTGAAAGCTAGAAACCTAAATTTTATCAATTGAAAATTAGAAATTTCATTAACAGTCAAAAACGTCGTCCGCCATTTTTGTCTTTTGCTAATCTGTGGCGTGACGTAGAATTACCTGTAAATATTCGAAATTCGACCGTCGTATCAGGAGATCGAGAGGGACGGCAATATTCGAAGTCGTCAAAGTAGACTTTCAGTTATCTTTACAGGACCGATGACGTCACTATCATAAGCGAACATGGCGGACAGCGTTTTAAGCATTTCAAAATACAGATTAAGACCATATTTTCAAATTAAAAATTTTCAGCCATCTTTTACTTTTATGAATTGAAAAATATATATTTAGGTTTCCTTTGCTAAATACTATACGGAATAAACATTAGTATATTACAATTTGACATGAGTCAACTAGCCTATAGTATGACCTGCACCTCTCTAGCACGACTCTCACGAGCGACTATCTCTCACGCGAGATAAGTTGCTGCCTCCTTCTGTGCAGTAATGTGAGAGGGTGACAGGTAGCGCTATGTCGCGCGACAGGACTCGCGAAACATAGTCGTGCTAGACGGGCTGGTAGCTGAGTTTCTTTTTAAAGTACCAAGGCTATGCAGTGTCAGTCTGGCGCAACAATTTCTACTTCATTTAGTTCCCATTTTTAGCCCTTTAGTCATTTGCACTGCAAGAATTTTTTGGTAGCTTTGTATAGTTCCTAGACCAACTCTGAAACTGACCCTATTGAATAGTATGGAGTTAGCGGACACTATCTCACAAGGATATGTCTCTATTTAAACATTTGCATCAATAACCCCAACCCCTCAATCTCTCAATGAACAAATTGTATGGAGAGTGACCAATTCGAGCAACATCATCTATTGATACGTTTTTCGAAGAAAATACAACATTATATGATTTTTGATTACTAATCGACAATGCCTTTTTTATTTATGTATGTAATATTTACTCATATCTATGTATTTATTTAGTTGTATGTGGTGGTGGTGTTGTAGGGCTGATAGAGCGCAGCTGCACGGGCCTGGCCGCGCCGCGGCGCTTCCGCGGTAAGCCCCCCTCCCTCTACCCCTCCCTCCGCCTCGCCGCCTCACCCCTCACCTCTTTGTGTGTGAATGGATTGTTCTGTTGCTTAATGCCCCGTTGGATTCCTCTCCTGTCCCCAGACTAAACTTAAAATCATTAGAACGCGCGGCCTGATATCCATTGCAGCTCCTAGCCGCACATCTCACACGTAATCTCACATAAACTCCTGACATATTTGTAATGTTTTGACTTGATTTTCCTAACATTATGATGCATGCTAGCGTTAAAGTTGTTTTTAATTTTTACGATTTTTTTTGGCGCCAGCTACCTACTAAAACATGGATTTATTTCCTGATACTGATGAAAAAAAGTAGTATGCAAAACGCTTAAAGTTCAAACATAATAATCGCATCTTCTTTCTTATAACGATGTACGAACTTTTGGAGGTGATATAGGGGACTACTTATTTGGAAGAGTTTGAACCCGACGAGTATTTACTTTAGTCCAATCCGTGATTGTTTTTTTAAATCGAGTTTTTCAAATTTATTCAGTGCGTACCAAAAATTGTCATAAAAAGTTACATTTAAATTAAACTATGCATATAATTTCCATGTATATACTTCACACGTACATTCAGAGCAATAAAATTCTCGAACCTCTCGCCAGTTATAAATATGCCAATAAGATCATTTAATTAGGTATCTATAGAATCTAAATTAAAACACTCTGTAAGTAGCTTGACGGCATACGTCTGCCATCGGCACCATAGTTTCGCTCCCTGCAACGTATCTAAGCTTTATTCATGAAATGGATGTCAATTTCATATTCAAGGTTTAGAAAAACGCCTATCCTATCATCGTTTCAAAAGCGGCACGCCGTATCATACAATATTTATTAATAAAAAGTAACTATTACAATATCAATTTATTATACGAATTCAGCCAAACAGAGTTCAGTTTCTGAAATGACAGGCGAAATTCTGAGTGCAGGCAAATTATGCCATCTAATTCAGAAAACAGAAGTTTGTCTACACTATATTTAATTCTAGACGGACTGGATCGGCTACCATCGCATCGAGTAGTGAACCCATTGCTAAGACTATTAAGACTTGAGTTTTCCAGATGCTTGAAGAGATTAATGAATGTTGATGAAGCGGAAGATGTATGTCAGGACCGTTGCAGGTGGAAAGATGTGGTCTCCGCCTACCCCGTTGAGAAAAAGGCGTGATTATATGTAGGTATGTATGTGTTTCCAGAATCCTCTCCCATGAGCATGCAGCGCAGCCCCGAGCCCGGGGGCGCGGTGGCGGGCAGCGCGGTCTCCACGGACTCGGTGGGCGTGGTGGCGCATGCGCGCGCGCGGCAGAGCGCCATCGCCTGCGAGAGCGAGAGGGAAGGCGAGAGGGACGACTGCGACGTGCCGCTCGTGCAACTGCAGATTGACGACCGGGTTGGTACCACATAGTTAGGGCGCGTCAACACTGGAGCGGAGCGGAGGCGTGCGGAATCGACCGATCACAATAGTGAAGCGAAGCTGAGATACAGATTTCAACTCAGGTGATCTGGCTGATGAAATATTACTCAAAGTTTTAGCGGGAAATTTAATAAAAATACGCTTGTCACATTTTGTGTAGTAGGAATTATAGTTTTGATATCAGAAAATATTTTTGATTTTCTATGCAGACGTAAGGTACCTAAGGAAATAAGTTAAATATGTTGACGTGCACTCATAGTCAGCTCACATAATTTCTACCTCTATGTACAGTACAGTCAACGTGTAGGAGCCAGTTAGCCCTTACACTTGCTTGTGGTGTTGGAGTGCGTTGAAAGAACGATGAAGTTAAGTTATAGTTGAACTGGTTTATTGTACGTAAAGATACAAAATTAAGTAGGTAAAATAATTGGTCGTTCCTCCGTTGACGTTTATCGTCCGCGTGTTAGTTATGCACTGATCGGTAAAATCACAGAATAGATAATAGTACAAGTACAGAAGGCACACTACTTTGATCTTTACAAAAGCCGCTTTTTTTAGCCGAAAAAATATGATTTATGGCCCTTCTAAAGTCGTCGTCCCCAGCGCAAGCCAAACGGAACGTTAAAGCTGCGTGCCAACGGTAAAAATGAATTGGCTCGCTTGCCGCGTCGCCGAGAGCGAGGGCTGTCAACGACTAAAAATAAAAATGTATTTCCCATTTATTTCTTGCATTCAATATAGAGAGTAATATGTTTATATTCTTCATACATTATACATATTTATTATTTCATTATTTAACTATAAAATAATCAATCACAGAATTTCGACGAATTGAATCCACCACCAGGCCGCAAAACATTTTAGCTTTATTTTTAAACATTTTAATACGTATAATATAATAAAATAATGCAACGAATGCGTTACCTTAACATGCAATTAAATTCTTGAGCTTCATTTTGTTTTTGCTTAGTTGTCCGATATTTATTTATTTGTTCATATATATTCATCACTATACACCTAGTATAAAACAAAGTCGTTTCCTGCTGTCTGTCTGTCTGCCCCTATGTAGGCATGCTTAGATCTTTAAAAATACGCACGGACGCACCGTGCGAAGCCGGGACGGGTCGCTAGTTACAAATAAAACATGTATAAAGGCGAACTTATCCCTATTAGGGATCTCTTCCAATACATTTCTTTTAACTCTTTATTTATATATTTTATATACTCACCTATCAAACTATCACTCAATCGTTTATTCATTACTTACAAGTAATTTTACAAACTTGATATCAAATATTATTATAAAAACCTCTATGATTGTTGATTTAGTAGTAGACATACTTATATATTTTACTAGAATTTAAATTGACAAATATCAGCAAATAATCAATTCAAAGTTACATAAGTACTTAACAATTAAAATTGATCTGAGTAACCAGTGTTAAATATGGAAGTAGATACACCTGCAATATGTTTTTTATTATTATTCAGTAACTACTTATTATATATTATGTTAATTTTCTTACCTATCGGCATCCTTCGGACGTGTTGGGAGAACGAAAAACGCGTGATTCCAATTTCGATCATTGTTCCTACAACCCGCTGCGATACAATATCTTTTCGCTGTCTTTTTACTCATTTAAACACTTTATATTATAATATAACACTGGTATCAACAGATGAATGAGGAACGTTCACTTGCGACGTACATAAATCGGAAGAGCGTGCGCGCGAATTTCGTGTACGTGCGTTCCGAGACAGTGCGTGGCAGCCACTGAATAGGCACCATGCATGAGGCCACCGGCATGTACTTGTAGCGGGAAACGTTAATCGCGGAGTGCGCCCCGCCTGGTAAAATGTTGGTTTTTATTATAAATTACGCGGTCTCAAATAGATCGCAACGTAAGCTAAAACATGTACAGTCGACACTGTACATATTGGCAACCCCAAAAGAAAGGGATGAATAAGATAACTGTCAATAGAAGGAGCAACCATTACATAAGACAATAAGAATTATAAACATTAATCAAAGTTGAACGCGATGTTGTCGTTGGTCGCGCCGTGTGGTCGCGAGCGCTGCTCTCGGATTCTCTCTTTAGGTATCGGTTGAAGCTCGATGTCTTCATAGTGAGGCTTCACTGATTGCAGTGAACATTGTTTCCTTTTCTTTAGTTTTGGACAGAGTGAAGGATAGCACCTTCGCACTCCCCACAGAACGACAGCAACAATGGCTGCAGTTAGAAGGAAATAACTGATGACATATTGGTGAATGTCGTGGTTTGTGATTGTAGATGGTAATCGTTCTTCATTCTTCTTCAGTTGGGTTATTTTCCTTTCGAAATCTTTGATATCTTGATCTAGTTCTGCAGTATGGTATAGATGCGGTATCTTGTGGTAGGTTATATTGGCGATTTGATTAATCGATGACATCAGTGTAGGCACGTTGACGTCGTAGTCTATCTTCAGTTTGCTATTGTATTGACTAAGTGAGTGAATAGTTAAGTCCTTGGATTGCAGCATGCAACCTTGGGCTAAAGTCACTATCCCGGAAGACGTCATAGTATGTGACGTAATGTTGTCCTCGCATATGACTCGCAGCGCGCAGGTATCGCAACATATCGCAAGCCAAGCGTTTGGCGAATGCAATTCAATCCAGGCGTCCTTGCATGACGTATTTATGATATCGCATGGAGTAGTCGTGCGATGACCTATTAGTTTAGCTTCGCACGGGATGTTTTCGTTGTGTAAGTTGTAGACTGGGAGGTTTTTGTTGCATATAAAGTTGTCGAGCTTTGATTGGATGCATTGTTTGAGGTCCTCTTCCGTCAATGAAATGTATGTATTCTTCGGGAAATTTACGGCGATGAATCTTGAACTAGTTTTTACGGTGACGGTCTTGAAGTTAGTTTTGACTGGTAATGGGATTGCGTGATGTAGCGTAAAATCTTCATCCGATATTAATGGTATGTGTACCTCAAACAAGAAAAAACTCTCTGTGACCCGAGCCTTGACATAAAGAAGCTTGTAAAGGTCCTTGATGTCTTCTCGTATGTTGTCCACTGGTAAAGATAATGTTCTGGGTAATTTTCCCGCGCTGATGTTCATTTGTTCAATCAAGTTGACTGGAGATACCAGATGTATGTCGATGCGGCCCTTATACACATCAGTTAAGGTATTGAAGAGCATTTCTTGAACTGTCTTCAAATTATTTATGAGTAGGTATGCCGATAATGCTGCAGAGTTAAAGTAACTGGTGGCCATTGCTGTTTCCACTTCAGACTCAATTTTGGCAAAGTTGATGTTGGTTTGGTTCATAAAGTTTTCTATGATGTCGAATTGACGCTTGATGTTTGCTTCGTTTTTCTTCAAAACTTTGTTTTCCAACTCGACGACGGATGTTTGATTTTTTATTAGCTCAAGTAGATAGTTTTCGTTGTTGTTGAGGGCCTTAATGTCGTTGTTATATTTTTCGGCAAATCGTTGATCCAAAATTCCGAATAAAGTATTAGATAGATATCCGACTCCGTCTATGAGTCCTCGTTTCTTCCTGTCGGAAAGATGTTTTTGTGGAGCGAGTAAAATGGTGTTGTAGTACTGCAGCAGTTCCATTTCATGGTAAAGTTGGTTAAGCGTCGTATTACAGTACCTTGGGTCTGTTTTTTGACACCAATCGCTCACTATGTTGAGATAAGTCGCAATACGACCAGTTCCTTCCCAGTAGTTAGTTAAGTTATAATACATAAGTAATGTCCACTCGTTATGTATAAGTTGTATTTTTCCCATTGTGTCATATTAAATGGGACGCTCCGATTCCAGACTTGTAATATGAGCCATTGTCGCCATGCCGGCTGTCTGTGCGCCCGTTATCAATGCGCACATAGTTAAACAAGTTGTAAACAATGTCAGCAGGCATTGTTTACTACTGTTTTTTCTTAGTGTGGCTCGTGTAGGTTTCTTCTCATTGGCTTGGCGCACATTGTCGTTTTGTTCACAATTATCTTCCGGTTTCTCGAATGGGAGCGGTGAGAGTTTGACGACAGGACGTTTAAGCGTTCCCGTTTGCGTTTTGATAGTCGTTACTCGTACGTAACCGTCGGCCCCTGGGTGAGTCTCCATTACACGTCCCAAAGCCCATTTTCCCGGTGCACAGTCTTTTACAAAACCCCGTTTTTGTCTCACGCAGATTTTATTCAAACATACGATACACATTACCATTACGAATATCAGACTAAAACTCCCACATCGATAGGTCCTGTAGTTTTATTTTGTTTAATCATCTAAGTTTGCTCATATCCGTGTCATGAAATTTACATTTCCTTTTATTGCTTAAGAACAGGTCTAATTACAAAAATTTTGATTAAGTCACATGAACCTGCGTATGATTCCCTACCGTTTGCATTTTTTTCGTACTCGTACTGTGATTACTTTCGGAGATAATATTGTTTTTAGACTTTTCTGTTTTCTTTTTTTTATTCCATATTTACCCCGTATTAGGCGGAGATATTTTAGTAAACGATAGCTGAAATGTACCTTTATCAACAGTATTAAAAGCACGATCTAATTCCGTGGAAGTCAGAAGATAGAAATGATTGAAAAAAATAGTCAGGGTTGCCACTTTATATATCCGGGAAATCCGGATATGAATAATTTTTGGGATATAAATGTTTCATGTAATAGAAGTATATTTGCAACGAAATTATGTTTCTCAATAACCGGAAGGTTTTTATAATCAAAATTGAAATGTAAGATAATGGATTATATAGGTAATAATAATGTTGCGAACATAGGGTTCGTAATAGATAGAAAAAGCACAAATTTATCCACTAATTAAAGCACACACTTTATTACAAAATTATACACTCAAAATTCACACAAACTGTAACTAAAAATGTGAAACACACTAATCACTTGAAGCATTTCATCGAAACATAGCAACGGAACTAAATATCGGGAACCGGATATATTTTCACCCGAAGTGACAGCCCTAGCTACAAAAAAGCCGGATGTAACTTCTATAATTTATATCTTCTGACTTCCACGGAATTAGATCGTGATTTTAATACTGCTCATAAAGGAACACTTTAGCTATCGTATACTAAAATATCTCCGGGGTAAATATGAAATAAAAAAAAAGTCTAAAAACAATATTATCTCCGAAAGTTATCACATTACGAGTACGAAAAAAAATGCAAACGGTAGGGAATCATACGCAGGTTCATGTGCCTTGATCAAAATTTTTGTAAGTAGACCATTTCTTGAGCAATAAAATGAAATGTAAATTTCATGACCCAAATATGAGCAAATTTGATGATTATTTAAAAAAAAAAACTACAGGACCTATCGATGTGGGACTTTTAGTCTGATGTTCGTAATGGTAATATGTATCGTGTAATATTTATGTTTTGAAAAAAATTGGCGTGAGACAAAAACGGGGTTTGTAAAAGACTGTGCGGTGGCATGTTGTCTTCTTTGACGAGTACAATGTCATTGACCTCAATGTTTTTTGTGGGTTTGTTCCATTTGCTCCGACGTTGTAGTTGCGATAAATAGTCACTGGACCAGCATTCCCAGAACCGTTGCATCATATGTTCAATAAGTTGCCACCGTCGACGTAGGTCGATGTGCTTGGTGTCACTGTGATCTGAGTGAGGCAGCGACATAGTGGGAGATCCCGTCAAGAAGTGTCCGGGAGTTAGGCAGTTATAGTATTCGTCTGGATCTTCTGTGAAAGCGCAGAGTGGCCTTGAGTTCAGGCATGCTTCTATTTTCGTTAACAAGGTTGTAAGTTCTTCGAAAGTTAGTTTTTGTTCTCCGAGTACTCATCGTAAGTGGTACTTCAGCGACTTCACAGCCGCTTCCCAGATGCCTCCTCCGGTGGGCCACGCGGGAGCGTTGAAATGCCATTCCACCTCCTTTTTTCCCATCTCGTCGAAAAAGTTTGAGTTTTGTAACATCTGCTTGAATTGTTCGAACTCGTCACGTATCACCTTGGATGCGCGAATGAAGTTCGTCCCACAGTCAGAGTACATGTGTTTTGGTGTACCGCGCCGGGCACAGAAGCGTTCGAAGGCAGCCAGAAATGTTTCGGCACTCATGTCGGATGTAAGTTCTATGTGTACGGCTTTCGTGACCAAACACACAAATATAACGATGTATCCTTTAGACGTTTTGACACCCCTGCCTTTGTTGATTTTAACCTCTACACTTCCTGTGAAGTCAGCGCCGGAATGCGTAAATGGCCTTGAGGGGTTGGTTCTCTGCGGTGGTAAATCCGCCATGAGTTGATGATGGTCGGAAGGCTTGAATCGATGACAGCGTACGCAGTGTTGCAGTTGATTTTTGACAGCTCTGTTGCCACCAATGATCCAATAACGCTGCCTTATGTAGTTAAGGGCTTCGCGCGCTCCGCCATGCAATGTTGATATATGTCCATGATGTATCACAAGATGAGTCATTCGTCCCTTCCTGGGAAGTATCATTGGATTTTTATGCCTGGAGGTAAGTTAGAGTTGTTTAGTCGTCCGCCGACACGAATGATTCCCTTTTCATCTAAGTAGGGATTTAGCTTGTACATACAGCTATGTTTCGTTACTGGTTTGTTTTTTGATAATAAGTTGTACTCGTTTGAAAATGCCGCTTCCTGAGCGCATCGCGTTACTAAGTCGATAGCCGCCTTTAGCTCGCGCGTAGTTAGGTAGTGGGTGTCAGATTGCTGTTTGCGACGAAGTTTTGCAGTGAATCGCAACATCCACGCGGTGACCCTGATTACTCGTGTTAACGAGCTGTAGTTTTCTAACAGTCCGTCTATGAAGTTATTATTTTGTTTTGTCGTTAGGGTTGCCTCTTCAGTTTTTATAGTTCCGATGTTAGTTGTGAAATGGCAATTTATGTTTACAGATTCTGGCTCTTTGTTAATTTCTGGAAGTGACGATGGTCCGTGCCACCAGAGGTCGAAATTAACCAGTCTGCTTGGTTGCATTCCTCTTGAAGCTGGATCAGCTGGATTGTGTTCAGATTTGATGTATTGTCATTTTTCTGCTGGTATTATCTGTTTGATTTTCGTTATTCGGTTGGCCACGTATTTTTCCCACCGTGAGATATCTCCCTGCAGCCACGCTAGGACAACTTGAGAGTCACTCCATGCTTGAATGTTTATTTCGTATTCGTGATAGACTTCCAGGACCTTGTTCATGAGCTGTGACAGTAGGAGTGCGCCGCATAGTTCCAATTTTGGTAAGCTTATTTTTTGGGATAAGGGGGCAACCCTAGTCCTGGATGTTAGCAACGTTGTTATCGGCTTTCCGTGTTCATCTTTGATGCGGGTGTAAATTACGCAAGCAAATGCCTTCTCACTTGCATCGCAGTATCCCAAAAGTTCAATTTGTTTTGCTGTCCCGCCAATCCATCGGTTTAACTTGATGTTGTTTATCAGCGGTAGTTCGCTCTTGAGTTTTAGCCATTCTTCTTGTATGTCGCTCGGTAGTTCTTGGTCCCAGCCCAGTTTACTGGTCCAAACCTTTTGAAATATTAGTTTAGCTGCGACCGTGACAGGACTATAAAAGCCCAAAGGGTCAAAAAGGCGTGATATCTCAGATAGTAAAACCCGTTTCGTTAGTGATAAGTTTGTTTTGCCATCCAGGTTCCAGGTCAACATGAATGTATCTGAGTTGGGGTTCCAGCCGAGCCCCAAAGTTTTCATAGAGTCTTCATGTTTGAAGTCAAATGTTTTTAACCGACTTCAAAAAAAGGAGGGAGTTCGGTTGTATGTTTTTTTTTTTTTTTTTTTTTTTTTTTTAATGTTTGTTACCTCATAACTCCGTCATTTATGAGTCGATTTGGAAAATTATTTTTAGGTTCATGAATAGACATCTCAAGGTTGGTCCCATAAAATTTTGGTGAAGATCGGATGACGAGATCCATGAGGAATCGAAGGAATTCCTGAAATTTTATAGGCCTTCATAATGTTTTTCATATATTTTCTAAAACTATTTAAGTATTTGCATACGGTAGTCATCATCTTCCAATGCTGAACTGATGTTGGAAGGTACAACTCCTTAACGGTTAAGAGTTACGAGATAATTCAAACGAGATGCATGCCTTCAAGACCTCCCTGATCACCCCGCCATAAGTATTTTATATGAATCACTAAAAAGCGAAAAAAAAAATTTTTTTTCACAAAAAAAAGAACCGACTTCAGTAAAACTAAAAAGCCGAAAATAACCCTTTCAAGTACAGATTACATTTGACTCACCCTTTGAAGTCGGTGCCAAACCTCACGTAAACTTTAATAAATAAATGTAATAACTGAGTGGTTTGGGATCGATTTCAAAGGGTGAGTCAAATGTAATCTGTACTTGAAAGGGTTATTTTCGGCTTTTTAGTTTTACTGAAGTCGGTTCTTTTTTTTGTGAAAAAAAATTTTTTTTTTTCTTTGTAGATATTTGGTCTTCAGTTAAGTTTTCAGTCAAGGCCGGGTGGTTAGTTGACCATTTTCGCAAGTTCATCCCGCCACCTTGAAGCAAGTTTATTAGTGATTGTTGTAGTTGTTTGGCTCCTTCAATCGAGTTGTGGCCGCTGACGAGATCGTCAACGTAAAATGAGCTCTTTAATGTTTCGGCAGCTGCAGGATATTTGTGCCCATCATCACTTGCCAGTTGTTTAAGTGTTCTTATAGCGAGCCATGGGGCACTTTTCATCCCGTAAGTAATGGTACATAGTTGATATTCTTGCAGCATCTCAGAGGGCGAGTTTCGCCATATTATTTTTTGTAGTTGTTGTTGGTCGGCAGAGATCCAAATGCACCGATACATTTTATCCACATCAGCTGTGAACGCATATTTGTACGATCTCCACTTCAGTAGTAGTGCTTGTATGTCCTGCTGTAGGTTAGGACCTTTTTCTTGTAAGTTGTTCAAGCTGTAGCCGCTGGATGTTTTTTGAGATGCATTGAGCTCAACTCTTAGTTTGGTTGTAGTAGCGTTGTCCCTCAGGACGCCGTGATGAGGCAGGAAATAATCTTTGGTTGAAGTTGAAGTTGCAGGTTTCATGTGCTGGAGGTCACAATATTCTTTCATAAAGTTTTTGTACATTTTTGCGAGTTCAGTCTGCCTCTGCAATCTCTTTTCAAGTTGGAGAAATTGCGAGATGGCGATTTGTTTTGAATTTCCCAGTTTTTCTTCGAAGTTTGAAGATAAAGGCATTTTCACGATGTACTTCCCATCGGCTCCACGCTTGACTGTTTTTTGATAGTAGTCTTCACACTCGTCGTTTTTCGGGTTATTCTCGCAGTCTTGGGTGATTTCCTCGCTTTCCCAATACTTCGTAAGGTCAACCATGTTAATCAGAGTTACATGGCAATTGAAATTTATCAATTTTCCACATAAAATCCAACCTAAGCGAGTTTGTTGAGCGATGGGAGCCTGCTGATCCCCTTTCAGTACACCGTCCATGATGATGTCAGCGTACACGTCCGCCCCGAGAAGCAGATCCACGGGGCGCGATACGTTATAGTCGGGATCAGCTAGTTTCAAGTTTTCTAAATGCGGCCAGTTAAGTTTTTTGGATGTAGTATTGGGCAGGTTGTTCGTAACTTTATTAAGGATTAACGCCTCCGTTTGAAATGTGTAATCGGAATATAAGGACTTGCATGTTAGTTGAGTTTTCCCTTTGCAGTTTCCGGATAAGTCTCCTATTCCCGATATAGTTGCATTTAGCTTCTTTCTGGACAGTTTGAGTAGTTGTGCGGCGTTCTCAGTTATAAGATTTACTTGTGAGCCTTGGTCAAGTAACGCCCTCAGGGTTACAATGTCTCCGTCGTAGGATTGAAGTTTAAGTTGGACCGTAGTTAGTAAGACTTCCATATCATTTGCGGCTAAGTGATTAGAAGCTTGTTGAGTTGAAGTTGAAGGTCTCGGCGCGGAGTTATATTTTTTAAAAGTTGATATTTGTTTCTTCATAGAGTTGTGCAATAATGAATGATGTTTCAAGTTACATTCCTTACACGTTTTGTTAGATTTGCATTCCTTGTCCCCGTGACTGAACAAGCAATTTTTGCATACTTGTAGTTTCGCTACAGTAGTATTCCGATGCGGTATATCAAGGTCGATGAATTTCTGACATTGCATCAACACGTGTGCGCCATCGCAAAGTGGGCATTATCCGTATGTTGCATGATAAGTTTTTGAGTGTAAGTTCATTTTGTTGAAGTTGTAGTTAAAGTTTTTCTTACAGGGTATTCCTTATTGAAAGTTTTCACAAATGATGGTTTCTGTTGGATGATGACGTCCTTTTTTGTGCGTTTCATAGTTTCGAAAGCCATGAACTTGCTCTCGAGGAAGTACAGGAAATCACTCAAAACCGGAATTTCCCTATGATCTTGAAGATCCCTCACGTAGTCGTTATGAGTGGCCGTATCAAGTTTCTGCGTCATTAGGTACACGATGATCGGATCCCAAGTTGTCGTTTCTAGGCCGATGTTAGTTAACCCGCTTAGGCACTCAGTTATGACGTCATGCATCTTCTTTAAATTGTAGGCGTCCGGTTGTTGTATAGTGGGCTGTTGCAGCATAGTATTCATGAAAGAGATGAATTGAAGGCGTCTGTTATCATACCGTTGATTTAGTATATCCCAGCAAGATTTATAGTTGTCAGCGTTGACAGTTAGATGTTGGACCAATCTTTCGGCTTCACCTCGGAGTTTAGATTTGAGATGTTGCATCTTTTGCGCCTTGCTGATGGTTGGGTTGTTGTGCACTGCTTCTATAAAAAGATCTTTAAATGAAATCCACTGATTGTAGTTTCCCGAAAATTCGGGAATTTCAATCCTGGGCGCTGTTTGCTGGTAGTGCGCTGTTGACCAAATTTTGCTGCTAAGTTCTTTTCGCAAGCAATCATACTTGCTCTCAATATCAACAAAAGTAGTGTAATATGTTTGATGAGACCCTTTTAGCACGCCGTCGATCTCCCAGTGCAACTTGTCGATGCTTGACCATTTTGACTTCAGAATGTTAAGATTATCTTCCATCTCCCATTTTTCGTTGCTAGTTGTAATGTCAATTTTTGACATGGCGCGGTCAATGGCTCTAAAGGCTTTGGGCTTAAAATCACTAAATCTCATAATGCCTTATTTGCCAATACTCCCTATTTTCAAGTTACCATGAGCTCATCTATATATATAAAAGAAAGTCGTGTTAGTTACACTATTTATAACTCAAGAACGGCTGATCTGATTTGGCTGAAAATTGGTGGGGAGGTAGCTTAGAACCAGGAGAAGGACATAGGATACTTTTTATCACGTTCCCGTGGGACGTGACATAAAACGTCATAAACGTGACAAAACGCAACTGATATGGAATAACAAAACGCAACTGAAAGCAATTTATCAGTAAAAAAACAGTCTACCCGTTCATTTTTTAAATATGGTATAACAAAACCAAACGCAACTGACAGCTAAAGAATTTTGTAGCTAACCGGTTGATGTGTTTTATTGTGTTAAAAATGGTATAACAAAACAAAACGCTAATTACAGCTAAACGTTATGTAGTTCTATAGTTAATTGAAGTTGACCGGTTGAGGTGTTTGTTTCGAGTTTCTATTAGCTTAATGTGCCGAGATCTATATCAATAACAGAAAGTTGAGTTAGTTCCAGCACATAACTCGAGAACGGCTGAACCGATTTGCACGATTTCGGGTTTGTTGTGATCGTCTCGGCCAAAAGTTTAATAATATGCCAAAAAAAAGGAAAAGATACACAAAAAAGACCCCACAATTGCAATTTTTAAATTACGAGTTAAATAGTCCGCCATGGTCCAATGCGGCCAACATTATGAAATTGAATTGACGCATTCGTAACATTGGCACGACGAGTCTGTTCAAGATCAATAAATAAACGCTGGTAGCCGAGATTGTAAGTTACCATTTTCAAATAAACCCAAACGTTGTCTGGACTTTTTTTATTTTGTGTTTATTGTGATTGTGTCTATCATAATGGACAATATCATATTTCTAACAGGTTGAAATTAATATAGAAATCTTAGAATTTATTCTGCTGTATTTAAAGAAATATAAGAATATATACATAGCCCTGCAAGGGGTTTTACTACCCACGCCATATTGCGGATTTTCAGTGGTACCTACCTACTAAATTATTTTACTGGCAATGATATTTTTTTGGTAACTGACGTTGAAAGTTGGTGAACGTCACTGATGTAAGCAAAAAGGAAACAGGACTAAATATTCCGCGTATTTCAAGTATTTTTTGCATAATAAACAGAAAACAATCCACAGTGATGAAAATCAAGTTTTTTCAAAAGGATTCAGTATTTATTTCGCAAGAAGAACGAATGATTGAGCAGCATTCCGGTAAACAATGTTTTGAAATTTGATAATTACAAATCCTTGATTGACGTTTAATAATACAAATATGACGTATGCACATTATTGCCATAGGAAAGCTGTTTGTAGCGCCACTATCCCTGGGCGGGACTGACGTTTGCTAGGCTATATTACCGCAATCTAAGACAATTTAGTGCTGAGAGATTTAAGGGTTGTCGTTTTAGACCAAACAGCGAAAAAATATATATATATTTTTTATTTGACGTTGTCAGATGACAGATGCATACCGAATTTTACTAACGAGATTTCAAATGAAAATCTAACCGTGTTACTTAATTAATTACCTACGTATTTGCTGGGATTAATTTACAAAAATGGATAGATTCGCACGTGTGTGGGTTGATGAGGAATATACTCCTCCAAAATACACCAAGTAATGTTTTTGTGCCCGATTGGAAGAACGATTCGACGAAAACCCCCGATAAACGTTTCTTTAATGTGCCACATAAGAATAAAGGAGATTGGTGTCTAGCAGTGGGGAAATTGGTTGTGCCAAAGATACCATTATTTATCTGCGAAGACCATCTTGATGGAAGTTCAATAGTTACTGTTTCCAGAATCAGTAATGGATCAGTAATATGAATCAAACCAAACCGACAATTTTGAATTTTGATAATGTCATGTCAACCTCAATGACATTCCGTTTATTTTATTACTAAATCGGACTAAAGTAACCGTTCCATTGAATCAGAGTTTTGGCGCAGGGCGGACACTGCCTACTAAAAACTGAACTTGAATGTCAGTGTCAATGTGTGCGTGTAAGACGCACAGGGCTGCCTCAGACGCATTGCAACAGGATCTATATCTGAATCCCTAACGTTTTTTAACCTACTTTTGCATTCCCTAACGTTTTATGTCATAATGATCACTTGTCCTAACACTCATATGCCCTAATATTGATTTCCCTAATATCTTATTTCCTAATGTCACTTGCCATATTGATCATTTATCCTAATGTCATTTGTCATAATTATCATTTCTCCTAACACTCATATGCCCTAATTTTGGTTTTAATCGCTAGCGCTAGCCTAGGCTCGGATTCTGTTGTGGTCACAGTTCTAACCTAACCTAACCCATTAGACTACTTTACTGGTAGCAGTTCGGTGGTTGCAAAAGGGGCGGGGACTTTAAAAACCGAAAATTAATTTTAGGGATTTCGAGGAATATGGCAAAAAATATTAGGGATATTGATAGTTAGGGATATTGATGTTTCGGACAAATGAGTTTTAGGACAACCATTACGTTATGGAAAATGATTGTTATGGATATTGATCGTTAGGGCATTAGCCCATTAGGACAAAACAGTTCGGGCAAGTGATTTTAGGACAAACGATGTTAGGGATCGCGAGGGAGACCCATTGCAACAACTTTAATTGCACATAAATATGACATAAGCTTGAAAATTATCACAACCACACGACAACGGTAGTGGTGACGGTGGTGACGGTGGTGATGGTGGTAGTCCGTGGTGGTGATGGTGAATGTGGTGGTGGTGATAGTGGTGATGATGATGGTGGTGGTGATAGTGGTGATGATGATGGTGGTGGTAGTGGTGGTGGTTATGGTGAATGTGGTGGAAGTGATGATGGTGATGGTGGTGGGGATGGTGTCGGTGGTAATAGTGGCGAGAATGATGATGTTGATGATGATTGTGGTGATGATGGTGATTTTGGGGTCATTTATATCATTAGCCATCACCATCGGCACCGTCATTACAATTATCATCGTCATCATCATCACCACCATGACCATCATCATCAGAATCAACACCACCATCATCATACCTAATCATCATCATCATCATCACCAGTCACCACCATATTCATCATCATCATCATCATCAGTCACCACCATATTCATCATCATCACCACCACCAGTCGCAACCTTCATCATCATCACCACCAGTCTCCACCATCATCATTATTACCATCACCAACACCATCACTATTTCACGAGTCAATGCCCACCTATAACCCATATACACAGTTAGATACACAACCCTTTCAAAATTTTCTACGCAGCAAACTCGATTCCTACTCGGTGCCCTTGCGGGGTGAGGTAACTCGAATAAGGGGCGGGGGTGTGCGGGTCCATTCTGTATAGTATACTGTGGTTTTGGTGTTGCCACATTTTAAAATGAGTAAGTTTTTATAAATTAATAATAAAATAAGTATATAGTTATCTCAGAAAAAATATATAAACTTATAAACTTAATTTCATACACTGAAATCGCTTATCTTAGCTATGAAAACAGACATTACATCTTTCGATGCAGAATTCAGAAAAGTAATAAAATTATAGTCATAAAAATATGAAATGTTGTACATTAACAGTGGTGGTAGTCTGAATGTAGCTATCTCTACCCACATTTATCGACTTTCAGGCGGTACGAAGTTCGCCGGGTCAGCTAGTAAAACCTAAATGTCAAATTGTAACATTCTTAAAATGAACGAAATTCATTATGACTTTGACTTAAAACGGCATATTCTCTAAATGCCTGAAGATTGAAATGCACAATTCCTTCAATTACCGAATGGCAGAAATGACAAAATATCAAAACAACTCAACCTCAAAATACCTAAATTTAGGCATTTTTCCAAAAATGCCTAATTTTTTTTACGAGTGTTTATTTGATATTATCCACCGATCTTTTACCTCCATCAATCTACCGCTCTCCTAAAGTCGAGTGTCCACACTGTCCACAGAGATGTTGACGAGATATGTGATAGTTGCATAGATATAGTATAGGATAGTTGACATATATTACTTCAATTACAAGTGGCCAGCATTAAAGTAGGATAGGTATTCTATGAAAATGGTTAACTACGGAGTTTGTGCAGTAAAAGGATAATTTGCAATGTAAGTATTATCTTCATGTAGTATAAATTTAGGTATTTTGAGGTTTGGTTGTTTTAAGCATATGTTGTTTTGCCATAATGCTGTTTTGAAGTTTAGGTATTATGAGCCTAAGGTATTTTGAACATCGGCGATATTAAGTTTTCGGTTGATTGTGAAAAAAATTTAGGCATCCTGCAATTTAGGTATTTTGAGACCATGAAGTTTTGAGATCTGGGAATATTGATAATGAGGTGAAATGAGATTTTGTGGTTATAAGCCCAAAGCCTCTAAAGTTGCACTCTTGTTTGCTAAGTAAAGAGACGATGTTGGCGTCATCGCTCCGTTCTTCGTCCAGCAGCCCTGTCAAGTCAAATTTGACCGACGAAGTTTTGTCTTCCGTTAGTTGATGAAGACGATTCAGTATCTCGGACTTAGTTGCCTCATACATTTCTCTCGTTTTTCCCTGAATATCTTCCAAGAAGTAGTTGATGTATTTTTCTTCAATTTCCACCTCAGGGGCAGAATGCAAGTTTTAGTATGCGTAGAAAATTTTGAAAGGGTTGTCCCTTTCAAAATTTTCTACGCAGCAAACTCGATTCCTACTCGGTGCCCTTGCGGGGTGAGGTAACTCGAATAAGGGGCGGGGGTGTGCGGGTCCATTCTGTATAGTATACTGTGGTTTTGGTGTTGCCACATTTTAAAATGAGTAAGTTTTTATAAATTAATAATAAAATAAGTATATAGTTATCTCAGAAAAAATATATAAACTTATAAACTTAATTTCATACACTGAAATCGCTTATCTTAGCTATGAAAACAGACATTACATCTTTCGATGCAGAATTCAGAAAAGTAATAAAATTATAGTCATAAAAATATGAAATGTTGTACATTAACAGTGGTGGTAGTCTGAATGTAGCTATCTCTACCCACATTTATCGACTTTCAGGCGGTACGAAGTTCGCCGGGTCAGCTAGTAAAACCTAAATGTCAAATTGTAACATTCTTAAAATGAACGAAATTCATTATGACTTTGACTTAAAACGGCATATTCTCTAAATGCCTGAAGATTGAAATGCACAATTCCTTCAATTACCGAATGGCAGAAATGACAAAATATCAAAACAACTCAACCTCAAAATACCTAAATTTAGGCATTTTTCCAAAAATGCCTAATTTTTTTTACGAGTGTTTATTTGATATTATCCACCGATCTTTTACCTCCATCAATCTACCGCTCTCCTAAAGTCGAGTGTCCACACTGTCCACAGAGATGTTGACGAGATATGTGATAGTTGCATAGATATAGTATAGGATAGTTGACATATATTACTTCAATTACAAGTGGCCAGCATTAAAGTAGGATAGGTATTCTATGAAAATGGTTAACTACGGAGTTTGTGCAGTAAAAGGATAATTTGCAATGTAAGTATTATCTTCATGTAGTATAAATTTAGGTATTTTGAGGTTTGGTTGTTTTAAGCATATGTTGTTTTGCCATAATGCTGTTTTGAAGTTTAGGTATTATGAGCCTAAGGTATTTTGAACATCGGCGATATTAAGTTTTCGGTTGATTGTGAAAAAAATTTAGGCATCCTGCAATTTAGGTATTTTGAGACCATGAAGTTTTGAGATCTGGGAATATTGATAATGAGGTGAAATGAGATTTTGTGGTTATAAGCCCAAAGCCTCTAAAGTTGCACTCTTGTTTGCTAAGTAAAGAGACGATGTTGGCGTCATCGCTCCGTTCTTCGTCCAGCAGCCCTGTCAAGTCAAATTTGACCGACGAAGTTTTGTCTTCCGTTAGTTGATGAAGACGATTCAGTATCTCGGACTTAGTTGCCTCATACATTTCTCTCGTTTTTCCCTGAATATCTTCCAAGAAGTAGTTGATGTATTTTTCTTCAATTTCCACCTCAGGGGCAGAATGCAAGTTTTCGAAATCACCCCATAAGGCGTCAAGGGATGTTAATCGATTGTTCAGATAGTCAGCAGTTTTTCTGGTTGTGCTGTCCTTTTTGTAGTTCACACACAAAGTTTTATTTTTTTCAAAACAGGATTGCTGTAGTTTAAGCTTGTCCATGTTGAGTTAGTAAGTTAAGAGTTGGAGTTAAAGTTGAAGTTTAAGTTGAAGTTTGTTGAAAGTTGAAGTTGTTGAGTTGTTAATTCACGACACGAAGACCTTGGGCCTTGTTCCCAGTCCTGGTTCCCGTCCGCTCGTAGTTGTCGATGCGGGAGTTCCCGGCCGGGACGGTCGCTCGCGGTAACCAGTGTAATTGCACTCTCAAAACGATATTTGCGACTCTCAATTCACTGGTGAGACCCGCTTGTGGGAGGCCAGCAAACGGATTCGCTACCGTAATTTAAGCACAAAAAACACTAAATTACCTTGATTGCTTGAAGGACTTCGAAGTGTAGTCCAAAGGTTCGAAGGACCATAAAATGTAGGAGCCAGTTAGCCCTTACACTTGCTTGTGGTGTTGGAGTGCGTTGAAAGAACGATGAAGTTAAGTTATAGTTGAACTGGTTTATTGTACGTAAAGATACAAAATTAAGTAGGTAAAATAATTGGTCGTTCCTCCGTTGACGTTTATCGTCCGCGTGTTAGTTATGCACTGATCGGTAAAATGTTGGTTTTTATTATAAATTACGCGGTCTCAAATAGATCGCTACGTAAGCTAAAACATGTACAGTCGACACTGTACACAACGACAAACACATATGTTTACACTTTCTAACCATGGACATTAAATAAGACCCAGCTCGATAATACCATATTACCTAATCCATCACCAAAAACATTACATAAGTATTATGCCAAATTTCAATTCGGTCGGAATGTTAGAACTCATAAAGTATCAATTTTTTTTACAGACGACCCACCTACTAAATTGTTTAAATCATAGACAACTGGTGATACCACTAGGAAATATCTGTCAACATTATTTGGCTAGCCGGACTCTAATCATGGCGGCGCGCGAGTCCGACTCGCACTTGGCCGGTGTTTGTTACTGAACGGTGTTGCGCAGGAGTTGGCGCTGGCGGAGCGCGAGGCGGCGCTGCGCGGCTGGACGGAGCTGCAGGCGGAGCTGCGCGCGCTGCACGGCGCCTGGGCCGCCACGCACGCCGCCGCGCGCGCGCAGCGGGACCAGCTGCTGCAGGCCGCCGCACACGTCGAGGTGGCCGCCGACAACGTGCACGCCGCCAGGGCGCATCTGTCCGCTGCCGAGAAGTGAGTGCATTTGTTACCGTCACCATTTCGAGATAAAAGCCGCTTCGAAGAATCTTCATCACGATTACCTATTTTACGTAAACCCAGTGTTTTCAATCTTTCCTATAAATAGCGGATTTAGGGGGAGGAGGTGACTCTTGAGCTTCTGAGCCTTTACAGTACAAAAAATAAGTAAAAATGTGTACTTACCGTCTTAAGACATTCTCTACAATTCAACGTCTTATAATATAAATGATTGCGCACGCATGATCGAAAACTTTGTGTCAGACTGAAGGCGGGTGCGTGGGGCGTGGGCGGCGCGGCGTTGGGCGCGCTGGTGGGCGGGCCGGTGGGGCTGGTGGTGGGCGCCAAGGCGGGCTGTGCCGCGCTGCTGGCCGGCTCCTGCCTGGGCTACTGCGGCGCGCGGCTGCTGGGGCGGCTCCGCCGGCAGCAGCTCGCCATACAGGTGAGGCGGGCGCTGGGGCTGGTGGTGGGCGCCAAGGCGGGCTGTGCCGCGCTGCTGGCCGGCTCCTGCCTGGGCTACTGCGGCGCGCGGCTGCTGGGGCGGCTCCGCCGGCAGCAGCTCGCCATACAGGTGAGGCGGGCGCTGGGGCTGGTGGTGGGCGCCAAGGCGGGCTGTGCCGCGCTGCTGGCCGGCTCCTGCCTGGGCTACTGCGGCGCGCGGCTGCTGGGGCGGCTCCGCCGGCAGCAGCTCGCCATACAGGTGAGGCGGGCGCTGGGGCTGGTGGTGGGCGCCAAGGCGGGCTGTGCCGCGCTGCTGGCCGGCTCCTGCCTGGGCTACTGCGGCGCGCGGCTGCTGGGGCGGCTCCGCCGGCAGCAGCTCGCCATACAGGTGAGGCGGGCGCTGGGGCTGGTGGTGGGCGCCAAGGCGGGCTGTGCCGCGCTGCTGGCCGGCTCCTGCCTGGGCTACTGCGGCGCGCGGCTGCTGGGGCGGCTCCGCCGGCAGCAGCTCGCCATACAGGTGAGGCGGGCGCTGGGGCTGGTGGTGGGCGCCAAGGCGGGCTGTGCCGCGCTGCTGGCCGGCTCCTGCCTGGGCTACTGCGGCGCGCGGCTGCTGGGGCGGCTCCGCCGGCAGCAGCTCGCCATACAGGTGAGGCGGGCGCTGGGGCTGGTGGTGGGCGCCAAGGCGGGTCATAATAATTTATTTCTTCAAATAAATTTCACCACGCTTTTGTTGAGGTAAATTGTAACTCCACGATTCATGACAGTTTTTACTCTATTATTGCACAGATTAGGTAGTTGTTCAACTTTGTAATATCTGTAACTAACATTTCCAGGACCGGCCCGCAAACGAAGAACCTCCGAAAGACGAGAAGAAGACGCAATAGCGACGACAGTGCGTCTGCTTCTGAGCGACGCACAGACAACACGGTGGACACAGGCTCGTAGAGGGGCGGGGGCGAAATCGCGATATCTAGTCGTAAGTTCGTAACGGGTCCCATTTAGGGTGCCGCCCCACTGTAGCGGAGCGAAGTGGAGACTGGAGACGTGCGGAATCACTAAAGTGGAGCGAAGCTGAGATACAGTTTTCAACTGAGGTGACTGGTCTCCGCGTCGCTACAGTGGAAACGCACCCTTATACAAATTGTACATAACTACCTGCTTATAATTGTGCAGGTAGTAATGTACAATGTAAATTAAGCAGGTATAATATAATTATTATACGATTCTTCAATTCGAAATCAACTTCATGTAAATAATTTAATTGGTCATGCAATTCCGTTTGCGTTTGATGAATTATACTGGATTGTGTTTAAATATATGAAGTATGTATTTCTATTTACTTGTTACGTTTCTAACAGTCATGCTTTGACGTTACGCTGTATTTATTAATTATTACTCAAACGTAACTTGTAAATATAACTTACTTCACTGTTCTTATATAGTTTAGTTTTTTTTAGATGATTACGCTGATGGATTAATATGGTGATCCGAATTAGTACTTTTATTTCTATGTAATTAATGTCAATAAACATTGAAATAACAGAAGTTAATATATTCTACGACCATTTATTTTAAAGTTTTTCATTAAATAATTGAGTAAAACATCAATTTAGAATGTTCGTTGTCTGTGTGATAATTATTATTGCATCTTGTGCTGCATAAATGTATCTTAGTCCAGAGATGGAGATTAAAAATATAAGAAGCTTGCAGTGAAATTGACCCTCATATGCATATACTTTAAAAGCAACGGCAGTGGTAGGCTGCCTGTCCATTAACCTTTCGACCGCTCAGCTCTTCAACGATAAACTGTGTCCCAGACGCCAAGCTGACAGCAGATAGTATGACATTGTATAGCGGCAAATGACGTCGTGGCGTCTGGGGCACGGCTTTCCGTCGACGTGATTTGCCGTCTTTGGCGCTCAAAAGGTTAAAGTAGAGCGGAAAATAATCAATCACACTACTGCTTCTTTGTGACGCCCAAAAGAAACGAATAGATTTAAATGCGAAATCGAGGAAGGAGATTGATCCATTTTATTAACAAATCCTCGCTCCGCTCCCGCGGATTCGCATCCTTATAATCGTAAAGGTTTGTTAGACCTGGAGTTGTCGAAAAAAGTTTTTAATGTTCATACAAAATCTTGTGTTATCAATAGCCCCTATCATGCATTGGAGGGTTGACACAAATAGAAAAATACGTTACGTAATCATATTAAGTCAATTTCAATGTTTTAATGATAAATCACACATAATCACAAGGAAATGAATCGCTCGCATACCATGGATGTAAAGCCTCGTTCAAAACGTGGGAAGATTACCAGCGCAAGCCAGTTCATAAAATCATATAGCGAGATTAAATCACGTCTTGATATGATAATCCTTGGACGATCTTTAAGAATGTTAAAAAGGACTATTAATATAAGTATAGGTGTATTAGGCGTAGTGAATATAGTTTTGTTATCATACCTTGTCAGGCTAATTCTGATTACTCTATCTGATATTGATGTTAGTTTTAGTTTACTTTCTCGACAAAATACGATGACAAAACTTTTTGTTTGCGGAGTAGGTTGTATTAGTCATATTCATATTGCTGTGATATTAGACGAGTGCATAAGCTAATACTGAACTTGCTTGCTGAATCCATTCTCAATATACCACATTTTCTTACTAATACTAAGTACAGATATAGTTCATATAGTGCATAATGTTTTCCATATTTTAACGGGCAAGCTCGTTTATACGTGTTGCCATCTCGATTGTTTCATTAAAGTTGATAGAAAAGTCATGCTAAAACGAAGTTGTTTGACAAAATACATACCTATGCACTGTTGTGACTCTACTTTTTTACATTTCAGTCGTATAGCTAGGTACATATTTGTTTATATATTTTACGTAGACTACATGACACTATGTAAATAAACACACGGTGCTGTATTTTGTACAAGTGTATCTTATAGTGTGCAAATCTATATAATATTATGTATGGCTCAGGAATAATAACTAATATTTCAGAAGATTGTTTTATTTCAATTCAACCTTTCCTGTAATGTATATGTTGTATCCACCATCGGCGTGGCGTCCGTAGAATCCGATTCCCACCAGGTTGCCCACTCCAGGAACACTGAGCACCATTTTCTACTGACCTATTTTTAAAATTTTCGATCTTTATTTGATTTAGCACGCAGCTTATACTAGTTAGTTATAAACCACGTTATAACAAACTAGTATAAGCTTTCTTATAGTTGGGGTGAAAATATTAAATAGAACTCTTACTAAATGTATAGAATCTACGTCAATTTATTGGCGCGAGTGGCAAACCCGAGGTTAAGCGGCTGCCGAGCATAATGTGTACGCGCCTTAAGAATCCCACTCCACAGTAGTCTTCGCTTCGTTCAAGATTCAACGTACCTTTGTCGTTGTAAATCATCCAAGTTGTAAATACATTATTTTACTTCATGGTGACGGAGTTCGTGTATTGGTCTTGGATTTGATTTTTTAATCACACTATTCAAGTCACAGAAAAAACTGACTCGCTCTTATAAATTATAACAAACATAGATATACCGATTCGCCGGTTTAGTAGCGTTTTATGATTATCTGTATTCTGTGGAAGTTTGAAAAAACATGGCCGCCTATTTGCTAATCGTGGTGGCTGATTACTGAATACAAAATTAATAATTATTGACATCGTGAACTGAGTTATATCGTGTCTAAGTAAGTGATATCACGGGAAAAGAAACCGCAGATTGATACAGTGTAGGTTATTAAAGTCGAATGTGTTACTAGTGAGAAATACGTGTCGGTTTTGTGTTGCGTGTGTAGGGCATGTCGTTTCCGCCACGGCCGCCTCTCGTGCCGTACGGGCACGGGCTGCCGCCGGGCGTCGTCACCATGCCAATGGCAACGCACGTGAGTATAGCCACGACGTCCAGCCACGTCCCTCTGCTTTAGCCGGGCTGCGCCTCCCAACTAACCTCCTTGCTGCAGCACCGTTGTTTCCCTCGCATTTGTATAGGCGCCGATGTTAAGGGATCCCTGTTGATAGTCCTGCCGTGCTGCGAGTTTCTATGGAGCAGGCACTATGGAAACCTTTCTTGCCTTGTTACTGATTCATAGATCAAACAGTCAATGACCTCTAATGCTGTTATGTGGATTTGGATTGTACCGATGTGTTATTAATTGGAGGATCTTTGATATCAAAATTATATTTCAAAATCCTTATAGGATAGATAGAAAATTGGTACATCTATAACACAGTACATCAAGTAGGCGGCATCATTCTTACATAGTTGTTCTTTAGTCATAACATAAGTAATTGCTTGCTTAATGCTTACTTTCAGTTCAGCTTGGGAGGTTTAGATATTGTATATTTGTTAATTACTTGCTACATTTCTTGCCTTGATCTGGAAAATAATTTCTCAATATTCTGCTAAACTGCTAAAAAAATTAATGTATTCCAACCATTACGATTCAGATCTTTGATTAAATGTAAGTGTCCAAAATTAAAGATGTAATAATATTCTATGTGATTATTTCACTGCGAAATAAGATTGTTTTAAAGGTCAAGGTGCAAGGGAGAAATTGGTGATTATGACTTGGTGTCCAAAAGTGTTCCCGGGCTAGGAAGTAGCAGATTTATCTTAGTTTTTCTACAAGTGTAATGGGAATAAAGGTTCTTAACAGAATTGTAATGGGTAAGCTAGTGAGAACTTGGTTCTATGGTTGTCATATCACCGCTGATTTTAGATGCATTACAGTCTATCCATCCTTGTCTAATTTAGTAAACAAATTCTAACCTCGAAGTATAGATTTTCTGTCAAAAACTGCTGTTTTCTTGAAGTGATCTGTCTCTATTTTATTTATCCTAACTTTATTGCAAAATACAAAGAAAAATGCAAATGACAGACTTGATGTCTTAAAGCATTCTCTACCAGTCCACCACTAAACAGAAACAGATGCAGGAGCAACAGTTCAAGTAAAATGAAATATAAGTAGTTTATTTATATAACAGTGAATTAAAAAATATAATTTTAGATATCACACTGCAAATTTTATAAATGAAATTGCAAATGAGTTGTGTGAAAACAAATGGTTTTGGCATTCAATACCAATTTTGAGGTTAGACTTGTTTTGTTTATTGGGACAAGTAAGAATAAATATGAGTCATGAGGTCAGATTAGGTTGATATTGGAAAGTATACTCAATACAGAAGAAGTTCGTTTATTTCTCTAAGATTACAAATTACTTAAGCGAGAAGGAAACAACATTTTGGTATAAAAATATAAAACTTATTCATTATAAGTGCAGATTTACGAAATCTCTTGAAAATAGGATGTCAGTGTTTTAAAATTGAAATTGGTAACAACACATTGAGATAGTATTTTAAAATTTTACTCATGATTTGGGGCTTTTGAGTAGTCTCTTCTTAATTTTTGAGTTTCAACCATTGTAGGTAGATCAAATGGATGGCTGACTTGACAGCTAAACCTCATTAGATCTGTCCCAAAACGCTTTTAACGGAGAATCAGGAAACATCACAAAAGAAGTGATTAGGATTAAACCATACAAGTTCATAATTCCATCACTTAGCCATAGTGTTGGTGAGATTACTAGCATTGTTAGTTAGATTTAAATAAATTATATTGTTTCATTGCAAGGCCCCTGACACGGTTGCACTATAATGTTAATAAGTAATATTCATATATTTTTTTTCAGTTGTAGTCATACATTGTCAACAAGTGTAATACATTCAGCAATGGTAACTTAATTTACCAAGTAAAATATATAAAGTCATAAGTCAAGTTTGACCCAATGTTTGACTAGTAGAGAATGCCATTCGGCATTAAGTCTGACATTTGTATCGACTTTTGTTTTGGGCTATAGTGTAAATAAATAAATTGTGATTCTTCTTTTCTATTCTATTGAAATAATTGTGTTACAGAAAGAAGTATCGTAGCTAAGAGTAGGTCCGCGTATGTTCCAGGTGATGGTAGGAGCGTACGGTGGCGTGGGGGGCGTGGGGGGCGTGGGGGGCGTGGGGGGCGTGGGCGCGCGCGCGGCGCTGCTGCCGGCGCCGGGCGCGGCCGGCAAGGCCGTCATCTCGCGCCCGCCCACCCGCGCTAACGGCGCCCGGGACTCCGAGCCGCCGCCGATCACTGTCTTCATAGGTATTTCCCCAAATTGACTCGTATATGCCTTGAATTTTATGCAAATGTAAATCTATGGTATAGTAGTTGAGTGAATTTCTGCCACTGTACGGGCTTGTTACATTGCTGCGTTCGCCTATTGATGATACCTGCTCCCTACTCGAGACACATAATGTCCCCTTTACACGTACTCTGTCCCCCGAGACCTTACGGCAAGGCCCCGACTGGTCGGCGGTTTGCTGCGAGCGGTAGCGGTGCGCGATACGCGTGTCTCGCTCACTCGTATGGTCACCTCGCCGGTGATCGCAGTCGTGGCATCTCTGTTAGGGAGGTCGCATCGTTTTGTGTACGCGCGACTGCATCGCTACTGAATCGTTGCGAAAAGTCACCGTATACTACTTCCCTCAATGCGGTAGTCCAGCGAACTTACGATAACCATGACATTTTCAGGCAACATCGCGACGCGAGCGCCGGACGCGATGATGCGCGCGCTGCTGGGCGCGTGCGGGCCGGTGCTGAGCTGGAAGCGCGTCGGCACGTTCGGGTTCTGCGAGTTCGCGTCGCCCGAGGCGGCGCTGCGCTGCGTGCGGCTGCTGCACGACAGGCAGCTCGCCGAGCGCAAGCTGCTGGCGCGCACCGACGGCAAGATGCAGGCGCTCGTCGACACCTACAAGAGTGAGTACTTCATCCGTCCGCACATGTACTGCTGCACGACAGGCAGCTCGCCGAGCGCAAGCTGCTGGCGCGCACCGACGGCAAGATGCAGGCGCTCGTCGACACCTACAAGAGTGAGTACTTCATCCGTCCGCACATGTACTGCTGCACGACAGGCAGCTCGCCGAGCGCAAGCTGCTGGCGCGCACCGACGGCAAGATGCAGGCGCTCGTCGACACCTACAAGAGTGAGTACTTCATCCGTCCGCACATGTACTGCTGCACGACAGGCAGCTCGCCGAGCGCAAGCTGCTGGCGCGCACCGACGGCAAGATGCAGGCGCTCGTCGACACCTACAAGAGTGAGTACTTCATCCGTCCGCACATGTACTGCTGCACGACAGGCAGCTCGCCGAGCGCAAGCTGCTGGCGCGCACCGACGGCAAGATGCAGGCGCTCGTCGACACCTACAAGAGTGAGTACTTCATCCGTCCGCACATGTACTGCTGCACGACAGGCAGCTCGCCGAGCGCAAGCTGCTGGCGCGCACCGACGGCAAGATGCAGGCGCTCGTCGACACCTACAAGAGTGAGTACTTCATCCGTCCGCACATGTACTGCTGCACGACAGGCAGCTCGCCGAGCGCAAGCTGCTGGCGCGCACCGACGGCAAGATGCAGGCGCTCGTCGACACCTACAAGAGTGAGTACTTCATCCGTCCGCACATGTACTGCTGCACGACAGGCAGCTCGCCGAGCGCAAGCTGCTGGCGCGCACCGACGGCAAGATGCAGGCGCTCGTCGACACCTACAAGAGTGAGTACTTCATCCGTCCGCACATGTACTGCTGCACGACAGGCAGCTCGCCGAGCGCAAGCTGCTGGCGCGCACCGACGGCAAGATGCAGGCGCTCGTCGACACCTACAAGAGTGAGTACTTCATCCGTCCGCACATGTACTGCTGCACGACAGGCAGCTCGCCGAGCGCAAGCTGCTGGCGCGCACCGACGGCAAGATGCAGGCGCTCGTCGACACCTACAAGAGTGAGTACTTCATCCGTCCGCACATGTACTGCTGCACGACAGGCAGCTCGCCGAGCGCAAGCTGCTGGCGCGCACCGACGGCAAGATGCAGGCGCTCGTCGACACCTACAAGAGTGAGTACTTCATCCGTCCGCACATGTACTGCTGCACGACAGGCAGCTCGCCGAGCGCAAGCTGCTGGCGCGCACCGACGGCAAGATGCAGGCGCTCGTCGACACCTACAAGAGTGAGTACTTCATCCGTCCGCACATGTACTGCTGCACGACAGGCAGCTCGCCGAGCGCAAGCTGCTGGCGCGCACCGACGGCAAGATGCAGGCGCTCGTCGACACCTACAAGAGTGAGTACTTCATCCGTCCGCACATGTACTGCTGCACGACAGGCAGCTCGCCGAGCGCAAGCTGCTGGCGCGCACCGACGGCAAGATGCAGGCGCTCGTCGACACCTACAAGAGTGAGTACTTCATCCGTCCGCACATGTACTGCTGCACGACAGGCAGCTCGCCGAGCGCAAGCTGCTGGCGCGCACCGACGGCAAGATGCAGGCGCTCGTCGACACCTACAAGAGTGAGTACTTCATCCGTCCGCACATGTACTGCTGCACGACAGGCAGCTCGCCGAGCGCAAGCTGCTGGCGCGCACCGACGGCAAGATGCAGGCGCTCGTCGACACCTACAAGAGTGAGTACTTCATCCGTCCGCACATGTACTGCTGCACGACAGGCAGCTCGCCGAGCGCAAGCTGCTGGCGCGCACCGACGGCAAGATGCAGGCGCTCGTCGACACCTACAAGAGTGAGTACTTCATCCGTCCGCACATGTACTGCTGCACGACAGGCAGCTCGCCGAGCGCAAGCTGCTGGCGCGCACCGACGGCAAGATGCAGGCGCTCGTCGACACCTACAAGAGTGAGTACTTCATCTTGTCCGCACATGTACTTAGTTGCTGAATCCAGCACCTCTCGCACAACTGTAACTATGTCACACGCGATAGGTCGCGTGAGAAATACTACCTCTCTCTCTCTACTAACTCTGTTTCTTCGCTTCACTGTGAGAAAGTGACGGGCGATGCTATGTCGCGCGACAAGAGTTGCGAAGCGTATTTGTGCTGGGCGGGCTGAGTGCATCAGTAATTGTGTTAGTCTCATTAGGCGTTTCTTCTCAACTTGGGTTCCTCTGGGAATTAAAGATACTTATATATCTAAACATACAAAGACAACATTTATTTATTTATTTATTTAGGAGAACCAACAGCTTTAACAATTTTGAGTAAACTTAAATATAATAGAAAGCAGGGAAGCCAATTACAGGATCTCACGGATAGAAACAGTTTAACTAATCTTAAATTAAAGTGCGACACTCATCACTTCACATCATCTCATCTTGTATAGAAAAAGTATAAAAAAAAGAGAAGAAAATGGTAAACAAAACAATACACTACACTACACGAGCTCTAAAAATGGCAAAGTATATTTTAAACCCAGGCGGGTGAACGACTATGTAACACACCTAGTTAAAGCACCTTGTCACCAAACTTTGTCTCACAGAAGGAATTTTACAGTTAAATATGTCGATATCCAGTTCCTTCGTTAAATTGTTCACGCTACGACTTGCACGCGTCAGAAAACTATTTTGTCTGTAATTGGATGATGCAGATTTAAGAGATATGGGAGGAAAATGCCGTTTAGAACGAAGGGGAGTATTGAATGAGAGGTTCTCAAGCAACTCAGGGCAATCAGTGACGCCGCTGGTAATGTTAAGAATAAAGGTTATATCAGCTATCTCACGTCGTTTTTGTAGAGGAATTAGATGATGTTTCTTACATATATCAGTGTAGCTAAATGTACTATAATTAGATTTAAGTTTAAAACACAAGTACTTTAGAAATTTTTGCTGGACACGCTCTATTCTGTCGATGTATTTGCTATAACAAGGATTCCATACTTGCGAAGCGTATTCCAGTTTACTTCTCACATAGGAGCAGTAGAGAACTTTTAACGTTTTCGCTTGAGTAAAGTGAGTCGAGTTACGCATTATGAAGCCTAGCGCCTTAAAAGCACCGCCGACGATACTGTCTATATGCCTGTCAAAAAAGAGTTTAGAATCATGTACAACACCGAGGTCTCTCATTTGCGTGACCTTTTCTAGCGGCTGGCCTTTCAATGCGTAAGAAGTAGGAATTAAGTTGTGCTTGCGAGAAAAAGTCATTGCATAGCATTTAGATGGGTTCAATTCCAACTTATTAAGCCGGCAATACTCATCGAGGCGACTGAGGTCTGCCTGCAGTAACAGTGCGTCATGGTTAGATTTTATCCTTAAATAAATGTTCATGTCATCAGCGAAGCAAAGAAGTTTAGAGTGAATAAAACATTTACTTATATCATTAACAAACACGTTGAATAGCAGAGGTCCGAGCAGAGACCCTTGAGGGACCCCACTGGGAACTGTAACCCACCCTGATATATAATTATTTATGACGACTGCCTGAGATCTATTTTCTATGTAGGACGAGAACCACCTTAGCAGATCGCCACTTATTCCTATGTTGTACAATTTTGAAATCAGTATACCGTGATCAATTTTATCGAACGCCTTGCTATAGTCCGTATAAATGACGTCCACTTGACAGCCACTATCCATAGCTTTAGTAATATATTCATTTAATAATACAAGATTAGATACCGTGGACCTACGCTGAAGGAAACCGTGTTGATTGAGACTGAAATAATTCTTTAAGGCCTCATACACTTGTATGTTAACAATTTTTTCTAATACTTTAGATATAATACATAGTTTAGAAATAGGTCTATAGTTGGTCACATCATTTTTGGGTCCTTTTTTATGTACCGGAGTAACATAGGCTGATTTCCACAACGATGGTAAGGAACATTCGGAGAAGGATCGCCTGAAAAGCAAGACAATGGGCCATGTCAAGGTTTTCGCGCAGTCAATCAAGAACTGGGCAGGCAGCTCGTCGGGGCCGGCAGATTTGGAGGGATCTAGTTTCAGTAATATGTTTGTAACAATAGTAGGATCAACCTCAATACTATTTATAGATGTTGTTGAATCGAGACAAGAATTGGATGGGCGGCTATTGTCGGTACCATTCGGAGATGAGAAAGTGGAGGAAAAATAGTCAGAGAATGCATTACAAATTTCAGAACCTGTATTGACCATCTTACTACCATATTTTAAGCTACTGGGAAAGCTATGGGAAGTTGAGCGCGATTTAACGAACGACCAAAACTGCTTTGGACACTTTTCAATATTACTCTCAACACGATCTATATATGTATTAAAGCATTCTCGCTCTAATTTCCCTACTCTATCCCTTAATATATTATATGCGTTTAAGTCGCTTATATTATTATATAGTTTATATTTCTTTAGGTGTTTGTACTTTTCTTTTAATGCCTTTTTCAAAGGCAAAGAGTACCAAACAGGGTATGAATCACGATTAATTATCTTACTAGGTATAAATTTATCTCTAAGGTGTTTAAAGGTTTCATAAAAGAAGGTTTTTTTCAACACTATAATACTATGTATGAAACTATAGGTCTACAATTAAGGTTATTTCTAGTCCTATGACAACACCAATGTTATATTATTTTAAGACTGTTTGTTTCTTAATAAATAAAAAAAAAAAAAAAAAAAAAAAAAGAAATCAACAGATTGATCTAGTGTTCGACATGAAAACTCATAATCCCAATTTACAGTTAGCAACTCGTTATTAATAGAGCTATAATCGCCCCTATTATAAAAATACTTAGTTTGCGGCGCCGGCTGCAGAGGTTCAATCACGATATACTTAATGCGAATAATCAGTGGTAGGTGATACGGGTCAATAGGCACAAGTGGATTTTCACACTCAGTAACACATGCAGTATCGTTGGATAATACTAGATCCAATATCTTATTAAATCTGTTGAAGATCCCGTTGTATTGATTGAGATTAAGCGTCTCAAGGTCGTCAATAAAACCGCACTCATCACCACTAACGCAACCAGATGGAACCATTACCGAATAGCTGGCCGTCCAAGAAATATTACTCATATTGAAATCGCCAATTATTAAATATTTATCATTTGGGTAGTCCAATATCACGGAACTTAATTTGTTTAAGAAATTGGTTAATTGCTGCGAAAATGTATTACCGTTATTTTGTTTACATAAGTACAATACGCATAGATGGACATTTATCGGCCTATTGCAGGTGTCTTTAATTGACAACGAAATCCAAAGATCCTCCGCCGAGGACTGATAAGACGGCTGCGGGGTAACGGTTAACTCTCGGCGAGTGGCGATAAGTACACCTCCGCCGCGGCTCTGCCCAGTCAAACTAAGATCGCGATCCCTTCGCCAGACAACGTATCTATTATCAAACAATTCTGAATCAAGTATTCCATCCACTAACCATGTCTCCGTCAATATTATGATGTCAAATGTGGCCAAAGCAAGGTTCCGATAGAATGTAAGTGTTTTAGAACGAAGTCCCCTTACATTTTGATAGTAAATAGAAGGATAACCATTAATTTTTGAAATATTATCATCCATTTATAATGAATAGCAATCCTGAATTATCTCCATATAAGTAATAAAACTGCATCATCGAACACAACGATAACTTAACCGCGTACAGAAAAACAGTTCGTGAATATAACTTAAAATTGTGCATTTTAATATTCATGCCATAAGCGGGAAAGAGCAAATAATTTCGCATATCGTTTAATGCGTGCGAATGAAGGAGACAAGCGAACTCATTAGGGCAAATAGCGATAAGGCCGAGCGCGAGACAAAGGAGGTAGAACAAAGTATGAATATGCCAGGCGGCGGTGCTCAAACTTGCGTGACTTATCTTAACTACAATATAAACATATATTACCAAAAGCATCAGCACAAAGCGCATACTAAATAAATACAATAAATTGCGAAAACACCAATTTAAAACAACTTGTTTAAATCGCGTTCAGAGTTTATAATGTGAACTTCGGAATTATCGTCTTTTCGTACGTGAATCTTACAGTATCGAACCCACACATGTATGTAACCTTTTGGTTTCAGCGTTGATTTAGTAAGCGTTAGTAGTTTCTTATTTTCGGGTGTAAGATGATCGTTTAGGTAAACATTGTGAGTATTGCCCTCAAAGCCAAGATCCTCCGCTGTAATAGTTTTCTTGAGTCTCGCTGAAGCTATAAAGTTTTCTTTTATGTAGCGGTTGGTAAAGTTCACAATTATTAATTTTTCTTTCGAATTATGAATTGGAACTCTCGATATGTAGTTTATACAGTTTTTGTCGAAGGTGTAGTTGACCACAGAACAAATCTTCCCCAAAATGGCAAATAAGTTTTCGTTCTTTTTGAGCGGTATCCCCTTAATCTCAACGTTGTTGAGACGCATCAGCTGCCCGTTACGGGTAAAGTTTTCTTTTAGCTGATGTATTTCCATAGTCAGGGCCTGAACTTTATCATGTATCGCATCCAGCTCTGGAATTTTGTGCTCCACAGCAGCTATGCGTGATGCACATTCGTCCAGCTTTGCACTTGTGAAATTGCAGGAGTCTTTAACTTCGGAAAGTTCCGTTTTGAGGGTTTCCATTTCTCGAACCAGCCCTGGAAGACATGCGAGATGTTGCTTCATTTCCCTTAGTTCGTTCATAATTGTATCAAGATCTGTATTTCCGGCCTGAACCAGCATGGAAGGTTTTACCGGGACCGAGGTTGTGTTAATTTTAGCCTGTTTTGACGTTGACTGTTCCACTAAGATCGGCGCTGTAGGTTTTGCCGGGATCGGGGCTGCGGGTTTTGCGGAGGCCGATGAATTTTGTTTGGCTGGAGCCGGCGACGCGTCTCTCTTGCAGTTCAGACACTTCCATGCTGCTCGTCGGTCTGCTCCCAGTTTTCTATACCCTTGTTCCGATATATTCGCGCAACAATAGCCTATGTCCCTCTTACAAGCCGAGCATTGAGCACCGTCACCAATGGGAGTTTCACAAACACCGCACTGCATTGTGAAGTGAAGGTTGAGAACCACTGGATAATAGTTAAGATAACGCTAGCTCTAACCGAATGCAGGTGCGATCGTGGTGAGTGCGCGCACCGAACTGATTTATGCATGACTCTGGAACAAATATTCGATTTTACCATACAAATAATTGCCCTTCCCGGGATTCGAAGTCAGCACCTATAGCATAACTGTGACGCGACTCTTTCTCGCGCGAGATTTATTACCAATCTCTTTCTGTACAGTGCTGTCTTTCTCTACAAGAGTCGCGAAGCATAGTTGTGCTAGACGGAGTGGACTGCCAGCTCTGGAGGTGGCTGCACTATATACCGCTATTTAATAAATATCTAATCTTATCTTTCTGTTCTTATTGTTAATTTGTTTAATATTTCCGTTACAGCGGAGCAGCGCTCCCGCCTGAGCGCGGAAGGCGGAGGCGCGGAGGGCGAGTACCTGGACGCGCGACAACGCGCGCTCGACGACGCGGCGGCGAGGAGGCTGGCGCAGGTCATGCGCGACTACCAGGACGACATCGCCAACTACGAGCAGCTGCAACAAGGTATCGTTACTGTTCAGCAGAGGGCGAGCACCTGGACGCGCGACAACGCGCGCTCGACGACGCGGCGGCGAGGAGGCTGGCGCAGGTCATGCGCGACTACCAGGACGACATCGCCAACTACGAGCAGCTGCAACAAGGTATCGTTACTGTTCAGCAGAGGGCGAGCACCTGGACGCGCGACAACGCGCGCTCGACGACGCGGCGGCGAGGAGGCTGGCGCAGGTCATGCGCGACTACCAGGACGACATCGCCAACTACGAGCAGCTGCAACAAGGTATCGTTACTGTTCAGCAGAGGGCGAGCACCTGGACGCGCGACAACGCGCGCTCGACGACGCGGCGGCGAGGAGGCTGGCGCAGGTCATGCGCGACTACCAGGACGACATCGCCAACTACGAGCAGCTGCAACAAGGTATCGTTACTGTTCAGCAGAGGGCGAGCACCTGGACGCGCGACAACGCGCGCTCGACGACGCGGCGGCGAGGAGGCTGGCGCAGGTCATGCGCGACTACCAGGACGACATCGCCAACTACGAGCAGCTGCAACAAGGTATCGTTACTGTTCAGCAGAGGGCGAGCACCTGGACGCGCGACAACGCGCGCTCGACGACGCGGCGGCGAGGAGGCTGGCGCAGGTCATGCGCGACTACCAGGACGACATCGCCAACTACGAGCAGCTGCAACAAGGTATCGTTACTGTTCAGCAGAGGGCGAGCACCTGGACGCGCGACAACGCGCGCTCGACGACGCGGCGGCGAGGAGGCTGGCGCAGGTCATGCGCGACTACCAGGACGACATCGCCAACTACGAGCAGCTGCAACAAGGTATCGTTACTGTTCAGCAGAGGGCGAGCACCTGGACGCGCGACAACGCGCGCTCGACGACGCGGCGGCGAGGAGGCTGGCGCAGGTCATGCGCGACTACCAGGACGACATCGCCAACTACGAGCAGCTGCAACAAGGTATCGTTACTGTTCAGCAGAGGGCGAGCACCTGGACGCGCGACAACGCGCGCTCGACGACGCGGCGGCGAGGAGGCTGGCGCAGGTCATGCGCGACTACCAGGACGATATCGCCAACTACGAGCAGCTGCAACAAGGTATCGTTACTGTTCAGCAGAGGGCGAGCACCTGGACGCGCAAAAATCAATGCTTTATTATTTGACGACGCGTTTGGCTCGGTTGGTAGACACCTGCCTACTGAGCCGGCGGTCCCGGGTTCGAATCCCGGCCGGGGCAAATATTTGTGCAAAATATTTGTTCTTGAGTCATGGATGTTATCTATATATGTATTTATATATTATGTATATCGTCGTCTAGTACCCATAGTACAAGCTTTGCCTAGTTCGGGACTAGGTCGATTTGTGTATGATTGTCCCTTAATATTTATTTTATTTTTTATTTTTTAATATTGATGAATAGTTGTTGATATGTAGTGCGCTCGCTAACGTGTGTGTGTCCCGCAGAGGAGGCGATCTCGAAGACGGCGCGCGCGCTGGAGGAGGCCGACATCGAGGAGGACAAGCGCGACGTCATCCACCGCGAGATTGGCAAGTTCCGAGAGAGCATGAAGGTATGTGCCGCCGTCTGGCCGCGCCGGAGCCCCGCGAGCCGGGGCCTCCGACGCGAGTAGAGGCCGTCGGAGCGTCCTCGAGGCCTGAGGCGATGTCTGACCGGCCGGCCGAGCCGAGCGAAACCTCGACGACGGCCCGACGAGGTCGTTCTAGTACCGTTTGGATTTCGGTTTCGGAAATTGATTATAATGTTACGCCGATGTTCAGTATGCTAGTTAGTTTTGCAAATGTGCTTAGTAGAGAGAGTAAGTATTATCAAACGTGAAATTTTCGGTACGAAGAGAGTTTGCGAGGAGGATCGAGGAGGCCGCCGCCAGTCGCCGCGTCGCCGAGCGCCGGACGCCGCCCCCGGTGAGTGTCTTGTTGTTGGCGCCGACTGTACACTCTGCTCCACTAGTCTGTACACTCTGTCCGCCGGCTGGCTCGCTCGCAGTATTCACTTCCAAATGTACGATCCTACCGACTGCGCCGACGGAACTAAGTCTCATTGGCGCAGTCGGTAGGATTATCAGCGCTTACGTGAAAATATACAAAACACATCTATTAGTATTTTCACGTAGGAAACATCAAATATGCAACTAGGCCATTATTTTCGCTTGTGGGAGAAAATAATTACCAGCATTTTAACCGGTTATAAATAAAGAATAGCTAATTTGGGCACCACGACGGGTCGGAAAGCGCATCCCGCTATATACTGTCAATAATGAGTTTTGTCAAGGAATGGCTGTGTGCGCACACAGCTCGGTCCCTCGTTCCGGTGGGCCGCGGTGCTCATGAGCCCGGCCTCGGGACCGGCGGGAGGTGCTTCTGAGCGCGCACTGAGCTCTCGAACGTAACGTTCTGTTTCATTTTATTTTATGTATCGATGTATTTATTAAACTAACTTAAGATGGTCTGCGGGCATCCTCGAGTCTCGCGTCGACGGTTCCGTAGCATTGGTATTATGATGAGGTCAACTTGGAACTAGTGTGTGACGGACATTTCCGAAGGGTCTAAACGGTACTCGAGAGCGTCGTAAATGACTCCCGTTAATAGCTTGACAGCAAAAATTACTTAAAAAAGGAGGAACCGAAAGAATTGAATCCGATGTCTCTAAAATTCGTGTGTCACGTCTGGAAGATTCAGAAGTTTAGTCGTCGCCTAACGGGGTCGAACTCGGGTCGTACGTCTGTATGGTCTCTTCTCAACAGTGGTCTCCTCTTGTGAAATGCCGGTAGACTCAGACTTGTAAAAGTGCCCTTGTGGCCTACTCTACTTGCAGAATAAAGTTCATTATTTCGTTATTATTTGGTTAAAGTGACTAAAAGCAGTAGTATTTCGTGTATAGACTCTTCATTAAAATCAGGAACGGGGTTCCTTTCATCGCCTAACATAATCAAATAAAGGGAGGGAAAACGTGTATAGCAATAAGATTAGAAAGTTTGAACTGTCAAGTACGGAACGATCAGTCGCAAGTGTCCGGCCGCTCACACCGTGGACTTGGCTCGAGGAGGGCCGCCCCTCGCCGCGCGGCGCCTCGTGAGTGGCCCGTGCGGCGCGTGCGCGCTCGCGCCCACACACACACACACACACACACACACACACACACACACACACACACACACACACACACACACAGTGTTGACACCTGTTCTTCGTCGTCACAAATGTCAGATGACAACGACAATTCGTGGCAACCGCACGGATCTTGTGGAGTACATCGTGGACATCGACTTGTTGTTGTCACCTGACGATTGTCGCGATTGTGAAATAGTCACCAAATACGAGATATCCTTCGTGTTTGTTTGCTACGTTTTAGTAGATACTTACCTATTCTCAACTTTGTCGTATTCATTCGCAATAAAAACCGAACAAATGTAATACATATTTCAAATTGAAATTCGTCTTCAAAACTTCGACACTATAATAACTTCAAAATAATACTCAAACATTTAACACAATATTTTGGTTGCCTATTGGACACGTGCTAAAAAAAAGATGAGTGATATTGTTAACGATATTCCTTTTTATTGTTACAAGCTTTTATTTAACTTGCATCGTATGTATGTTTAAAGTATGTTTGTTCGGGTGGAATCTTGCAACTCAATTTTGAAGCAGATCTCGTCAACCGATTGAGCTGAAATCTTGCATACTTACTTAACTTTGATGACAATATAATAATACGGTACCATGGGGCTGATCTGACGATGGAGCCGGAAGGTGGCCATAGGAACTCTATAATAGAAAAAGCAATCCTACCGAGCTTGGGCTCTTTAGAATTATCTCAGTGAGCATTTGATGGATATCCAAAGAAAAGCACAGTCAGCTATAAAAGCTTGCCACTAAAATGTCATTTTTGACAGAAACTTATTACTACTTAATCGTCATCAAATTGAATTCTGCAGGTCGTCATAGGTTAATTAAAAAAATATTTTTCGACAATCTATGTCTACCAACTACAAACGTCTAACAAAATTGGCATCTACACATTGCCGTGGAAAGAATTATCAAGTTCAAATTCTGTAAATGCACGTTTCCAATAGAGCCTCGCTCCTAAAGGAGTTTAACTGACACGAAAGTAAAATACCGGAAGTAACCGGGCCGCTCCGGGCGCGGGCGCGCGCGCTCGCCGACGACGGACGACGGACGACGGACGACGGCGGCCGACGACGGCGACGCGCGGACGACGGCCCGCGTAAGTGCGAGTGAGATACGTGAGTGCGAGCGAGATGTATTCTTGCAGGTAGCGCGGGCGCCGGCGGCGCGGACTGCTCGCGTATGAGAATCGCTTTGTACCAGCGCGGCGCCCCGCCCCCACACCCACACCATCCCCCAGTCATTATTATACTTGACAAGTGAATTGAGCGTCTGCTTCTCCCAATATCAGTTTAAAAATGCTCGTCCTATCCTACACTATATCGAAGAAAAGTTGTAATCTTGTCTGCTCTGTACACTTTACTAAGGATTCAAACTCACTTACACCATCAACGTGTGTTCTACCTAACGTCGGTTCGAAACACAGTGTTACCTAAATCACATGTATTTCCACTACTTTTACTGAGAGTTGTAATCTTCTCTTCTCTGTACTTAGAAGATCAAACCCACCCATTCGCTACCTTATCACTTTCAAAATGCTCACCCTATCCCAAAAGTATTACAACTTCTTTCTTGAGGAGTCTGTTCTTTCCTCTAATATTCGCAATAATTCAGTAACCTTCCTTAGATTTCTGGGTGAACTTGAAAGTTAACGAAACTCTTTCACCAATTGCCATTCGTAGATAACTTCCTTTTTTAGATTCCCTTTCTTCTTCTTCTTCTTCAGTTTAGGACTATGCGATGCGCCTGACATCTGATATCATCCATTCCTATAACCCATGTCACATAACCTGGTAATTATAAGGCAGGAATATCCTAATAGTGATGTCACGTGTTCTCATGTAATTAATTCATCGATGGCGACCACCGTACTAGAAGATTTGACCACCCCCAGTAGTGCCGGTCCCTCTCGCCCCACTCGCCCCCCTCACCCTGCATGCCTTCCGGGCGCCGCGCCAACTTATTATATATCATTATCTTACGCGTATGCCTTCACACTAAACTAATTAAGACAATTATAGATATTGAATTTGATACAAACATTTAAATCACAATATTATTTATTTTAGACGATATAAAGAATAATTTAATTTTGAAGTCAAATAAAAAGGCATTTTGAAATGAAATAAATGCATTTTAATCCCCATTTGATCTAAGAAGTCGTTTTTTCGGTAGTCTAACGTAGACATGCAAAAACTTACCGATTTCAACGAAAAAAAAACTGGTCAACTTCACGAGTTCTGTACAATTACACAAATCGCCATAAAAAGATAGTGGTGTGTTAGTATAATAAAAAAAAATATATCTCGATTTCTTTTGGACCCCGTCTCAGATTTTATTTACGAGAGTATTTTCAGTAATATAATTAAATTTTGGATGCAAAAAAACTTAATTTTTACAAAATGAAATTCAAGGCAAAATGTGATTGCAAAGTTGTGATTATTCTTAATTTGTGTACGTGTGGAGGCATCGCACTTATTTGTAGTGTTCTTTACTTGTGCATATTTTGAAGTATAGCAGCTTGGATTCGTCGCAATCACGAAATACTGCAAAATTTCATTAAAACAAAAATTCACTGAAATCACCTGATATGTTTACGACAAGTTTTAGCACTAATTAGCACTGACCATAGAAACGTTCAGGTCAAAAATCAACTCACCAGATTTCGCTTCATTGAGTTGGGTTGACTATTCTGCATTCTACAAGTTCTTTTTCAACTTTCATATGATTTACTATCAGAATTGAGATTTTCTTTTAGAACACATCAACCCATTCCAATTTGGCAGAACACTCGACGTCGTAACTCCACGATAGGTCACTGCAGGTGATCAAGCTGTAGCCCATGTGATGATTAGACAGATAATGGTCCACTCTCATTAGGCCTAAATATAAATCCGTCAAGTTGTAATGGTTCCTATGTAATTAAATTAAAAATTAAGATTCTTCTTCGTCGTATCTCGACGCGACGACTGTGGACACTTTACTGACAAGTGAAAATACTTATCTAGCTAGAGTGTCACGAATATATTTGTTTATTTTGTTATTTTTAAATTAACTAAGCTATCTTGTTTATTTCACATCGAATATGTTACGTAGACGTCAGTATTTTATAATTCTCGTCTTGAAGAGACCCATTATATTGCTTAGTGGTAAAGTTTGCTGGAAAAGTTCCACATATTAGTCGTCCTAATGAGGCATACAGAAAGCTAAGGATAGAGTTGACTGTGGACGCGTACACCGCAATTGTACAATAATTTGAACTTGTCGAATTTCTATTTAGTGTTAATAATATTGAAGAGAATCATTAATAACATCCGCGTGTATAATAATGATTGCGCCAAATCTGAGCTAATGTGTCCGAGTCCTCGCTCGACTTGACGACGTGCGTTTGTCGCGTAGGACGAGGCGGAGGTGGTGGTGCGCCGCAAGCCGCCGCGCGACAAGGACAAGGGCGACAAGGAAAAGGACCGCGACGACAAGGAGCGCGACAAGGACAGGGAGAGGGAGCCGCGCGAGCGCGAGAGAGACAGGGACAGAGAGAGGGAGCGGGAGAAGGACAAGGACAAGGATAAGGATCGCCGGAGGAGGAGTCTGTCCAGGTTGGTTACTCTTTCACTTTACTTCCTATAAAGTTATACAATGTAGTGGGGTCATTAAAGAAATTTCTTTACAGCGCAAAGTACAAAATAGCTATTGCGCCATAACGTCATCTTTTGCGTTCGATAAGTTTCCTTCAGGTAAACAATGTTGCATAATTGCATAGAAAGATTTATCAGATCATCAGTGATCTGCACGACCCGTGCAACATCGCTGTATGCGGTGTAAAAAATCACGAATAGATTTTTTTTTTGCAGTTAAGATCGTATTCATATACTATAGGAAACCCACAGTGTTGCACGGCCCGTGCCGATCACTGCAGATCAAACATGATCAGATTTAATAATCTTATTAGTAGAATTCTGTGCCCATAAGATGCACTAATGAAATTGGCATGCCATTCTCACTCGCTTCGAATTAGAGTGTAACGGATCGTGTGCAGGAGCAAGGAGCGTCGCGACGACCGGGACAAGGAGCGGGAGCGGGACAAGGAGCGCGAGCGCGAGCGGGAGCGGGAGAGGGAGCGGGAGCGGGAGGAGCGCGAGCGGGAGAGGGACCGCGAGCGGGAGCGCGAACGAGAACGAGAGAGGTAATGCATTTCATAGATATAAACTCAGTCCAGAACACTGCTTTATTAGGGTTCCGTACCCAAAGGGTAAAAACGGGACCCTATTACTGAGACTTCGCTGTCCGTCCGTCCGTCCGCCTGTCACCAGGCTGTATCTCAAGAACGGTGATAGCTAGACAGTTGAAATTTTCCCAGATGATGTATTTCTATTGCCGCTATAACAACAAATACTAAAAATAAAATAAAATAAATATTTAAGGGGGGCTCCCATACAACAAACGGGATTGGTTGCGTTAACTTTGCACCTCATTTGTATGGAGCGCTATACATACCAGGTGCAAACTTAACCTAACCACTTGAGGATGGAAAGTGTTTGTACGGAACCCTCGGTGCGCGAGTCCGACTCGCACTTGACCGGTTTTTTATTATATTCCGCAACACTATACAATATATAAGTACACAGGTATCAATAACGTCAATTGTGACTTCTCAGCTCGAGTGTCAGAACCTGAATCGCCACTAGAACTCCCACCGAAATTCAATAACGCTCTCATTGGTCACTCATAATCGTAAGTGATTGGTCGTTTGATGTTCGACCAATGACGTACGACTTCCGGTATTGCCAACAAAAATTCAATTAAAAAACAAAAGTGTAAAATAATTAAATAAAAATCACCACATCCATAATACACTTTCGCCGAAACCGCACCACGGCAATGTTTACTTATAGGGTCCAAAACAGACGGATGCTTGCCTCGCCTTGTCTCGCCGAGAGTGTATATCCGGCATTTTGATCGTTATGGTACTTACCTAAACACTTCTTTAATATTCTCCAGGTTAGTATTGCATACTTGTTATTTTCAGGGAGGCACGTGAGCGAGAAAGAGAGCGCGAAATAAGGGAGAGAGAACGCGAGCGGGAAAGAGATAGAGAAAGGTTAGTACCGTTGCAAATAGCAAATTAGCAATTAAATGATAAACATATATTAGAGAATTTACTATATTAACCTTTTTTTGGAGGATTTGAAATGCTATTTTCCCTATTGCAAACTACTAGGTAGGACTATTTTACAAGATTTTTTGAATAGGTAGGACACTTTTACCTCTCAGTTACAACATTCATATTAGATTGGACAACAATTTTCTTGCCATTTAAAAGTCTATTTTAACCAATGAAAACTTTAAGTGACCAATCAGAACTACATTTAAAGGCGGGATAATTTCATATAGACCAATATTTTAAAGTGTTGGCAGGACAAATATTAGGACCGCTTTTTGAGACCTATTTTTGTTTCTTGTTTGACACCGGTCACTGTATCAAAGTCTGCCACTGAGTACAAACATTGTTTCAGTAAAATGTTTTTTAAGTTAGTTACGAAAGATGTTACTGTTTGTAATCGACTTCAACTCTGATGGTAGTTTATTAAAAAGATAAATGCCCTAGTAACTCTGCATGTTTCTCTACTCTCAGTCTGATAACTGGTCCGTAGCAAGTCCTTTCTTCTAGTACCGAGTCTAGCATCCCTTTCCTCCGATGTTCCCATTTATAAATGTATAAATACAAGTGGTATTTAGAGGTGACTGTCAATTAATTTGTATTATCATCAAGAAAGTAGCCTTTTCTGGTCAGCTTCGAAATAGGGTCGCTAACTTATGAAAACGAGGCATGAACGTTTTCAATATTAGCTTCAAAAGAAAGTATAATTGATATTGTACGGTGGCGGTATCGGCGGCTGCGGCGTGATAACGCTATCGCGGACCGTCGCTTTCTATCGGAACACCGAGGCAATTAAAGTTGCGCGCGGGCCGCGGGCTGGCGAGACGAGTCTGATGTATTACTAGCGACCCGCCCCGGCTTCGCACGGGTGCAATGCTGATAAATTATTTATTTATTTAATCTTTATTGCACAAAAGAAAACCTATCGTACAAAAGGCGGACTTAATGCCATGAGGCATTATTGTAATTATGCATGTATTATACATATAAACCTTCCTCTTGAATCTATCTATTTTGACGACGCGGTTAGCGCAGTGGTTAAGCAACTGCCTACTGAGCCGACGGTCTCGGGTTCGAATCCCGGCAAGGGCAAATATTTGTGTGATGAACACAAATATTTGTGCCTGGGTCATGGATGTTCTATGTATTTAAGTATTTATTTATCTATATAAGTATGTATACCGTCGCCTGGTACCCATAACACAAGCCTTCTTGAGCTTAATTTGGGACTAGGTTGATTTGTGTGAGGTTGTCTGATATTTTTTATTTTTTTATTTATCTATCTAAAAAAAACGCATCAAAATCCGTTGCGTAGTTTTAAAGATCTAAGCATACATCGGGACAAACAAAGACGGACAGCAGAAACCGACTTTGTTTTATACTATGTAGTGATATTGGCTTATGCTTTCGGCTTTGCTTGTCTTGAAATCGCATTACACTATCATACGGGAACCTTGCTTTTTCGGGATAAAAAGTAGCTTGTGTTAAGTTAGGGGTATACACTCATCCGTCCATGCGAATCCGTCCAGCCGTTACCGTTACAGCATGGTGAAGTAACAAACATACACACACAAATTTTCGTTTTTATAATATTAGTGAGATTTAGATACATTTTTGACAACATTGAGAATGTATTGAAATAAATACAATGGGCGGTGCAGAGAAATGGATGAAGTAATTCCGAGCCGTTATGATATTGCGAGCTCTATTACCTAGGTTGAATCAGATCGAGTGCAGGTGCGGCGACACGCGGCGTTATCGGCAGTCGCGCGCCGCTCGAGCCGCGGCCTCACACGCATTCCTTCAACACACCTCGTGGAAACATTTAATGTCAAAATCAGGCCAACTATTTGACACTGTGGAATATACTAAAAGTTATCTATAAAATAAATAACAAATAGTCATTGAAATGCGCAGTGGTTAAATCTTAGCAAGGAATCAATGTAAAATTATTACACGGAGTGCACGCGTAATTGGATAGGTACCTAACGGGAGATGTAAAAGTGAAATATTTGATAGAAATTTCGCGCGGTTGCGCCGTAATATTAAGAGTGACTTGATGTAACTTGAAAGATTTTGTGTTGAGTGAATGTGTATTCAGTGATACGCAGAAAATCGAGAATGAAAGATATAATTTTACCTTCACTATCAATCATACGCATGTGAATGTAAAGCTGGGAAACCAGGCTTATTTAAAATAACAAGTTTAGTTCTATGAAGAAAGAAACCGTCAAGTCAAATGTTATCAAAATTTTAACGAGGAGTGAAATTAATGAGACGCATCGGAACGTGGTGCTCCAAACATCGTACAGGATTGAATTCGCGTGTTGTCGGACAGTGCCGCGTTACCGTTGACGATTCCGTGTCGTCGGGCCGAATACACTGGGACACAAATGTCTGACATTAGTGTGTTCCATTGTCCTTGTTTGGACAGCGGGGTGTACGCAAAGACGCTGGAGTGCCTCACGCAGTGCATGCACCAGAAGTATCGCGGCGTGAGCCTGCCGCTGGGGAGCAGCATGCAGGTGCGCGTGCTGGCGCTGAGCCCGTACATCCGCACAAGGCACGAGATCGCCAGGGACCTGCGCGCCGCCGCCCGCGCGCGCAGCCTGTACGTGCACGTCCTATCCTATTGGGCTGCCTGTGGCAACATAGCATTTAATCTAAGAATTTTGATCCCTTCATACGAAGAAGGCTGTCTGTTCACTGAAACGGAGCTAAGAAAATTAATCGGTTAGGCTGCGTCTTTTTGTAGCCCAAACGAATTGCATTTAAATCTGAGGAATGTGATAGGCCCATTTTACGTAACTTCGCTCCGCTCTATTAGATAGGGGAGCCGTACTGTATCGTATTTCTTAGGAAATTGTCTTCGTGTTTGGTTGAAATTGATATTATCTCTGCATTCCTAACCTTAGGAATAAGATTCCATGCCATTCCAAATCTTAGCAACGGGATAAACCCGAACTTTTGCGTTTTAATGATCCTGCACCAATTGCTAGTTTCCGTGTGCTCCTATGGTTCACTGTTAAATAATGCCTTATGGCCGTAAGTCCGCCATCAGTATTTACTATGCAGCTTCTCATGACTTGGCAAATAATTAATATATTGATTGCTTGCTGATTACAGAGAACGCGAACGCGAGCGATCTCGAGACCGCGACCGCGACCGTGACCGCGACCGTGAGCGCGAGCGGGAGCGGGAGCGGGACCGCGAGCGGGAGCGGTCGCGCGACCGGCCGCGCGGCGAGGCGGAGTCGCGCCGCTCGCGCGAGCTCGAGGAGGAGGCCAAGGAGAAGAAGCGGCAAGAGAAGAAGGCCAAGGAGAAGGAGGCCGCCTACCAGGAGAGGTGCGTACCTCAACCGACTCTCATCACATTCCGTGACTCGGGTATCGAACCGTATGCTTCTCTTTAGAAGTATTTACATTTTCTAGTCGAGTCTGTTTTGCGATTTTTTCACAATGGCGTTAATATGGCGTTGAAAAAGTAAAAAAATATATATGTGTCTACAGCTCACAGAGACTCAGTGACTAGAATATCACAGCACTTACAGTGGTTACCTTCTTAGGTATCGTAGGACTTCCAGTGTTATAAGATAAGACAAGATATTTATTGAATAATAACTTATTTTATAGTAATAATAACTATAGCCTAAGACATTCTACTTGGCAAAAAAATATTACATGCGCCTGAACTAGGATTCCCTGTGTTTCAGGCATAGGTTATGCTGGTCAGATACGGATTGAAAAGTGTGTTTGGCTCAGATTATAAATCGCTCGGTGACAGGTTACGGTTGTGGGAGACGCGCGAGCGGCGCAAGCAGAAGGAGTACGAGAAGGAGCGCGAGCGGGAGCGGTGTCGCGAGGAGGAGCGCGAGCGGGAGGCGAAGCGGCTGAAGGAGTTCCTCGAGGACTACGACGACGAGCGCCTGGACCACAAGTACTACCGCGGCAAGGAGCTGCAGCGGCGGCTCGGCGCGCGCGTGCGCGAGGCCGAGGCGGACGCGAGGGAGCGCGCCAGGGAACAGGTACCCTGTCTACTGTCACAATCACGAGCGGCTGCTAACTGTTACTGTTACTGTTCTAGCGGGTGGCCCACGTGTGCGTTAATGACTGACCGTGCGCCTGTCGCTTGCAGGAGGAGCTGGCGGCGCTGCGCAAGGCGGTGTGGGGGTCGCGCCCCCCCGGCGACCCCGCCGCCGCCGCCGCCTTCGCGCGCGCCAAGCAGGAGGTGGACGAGCTGTACAAGCCGCGCCTGCTGGTGGACGTGTCGCTGCAGGCGCACCAGCAGAGGCAGCGCGAGGAGCAGCGCGCCAGGGAGAGGGAGGAGGCGCGCCAGCAGGTAAACAGACAAGCAGGAGGTGGACGAGCTGTACAAGCCGCGCCTGCTGGTGGACGTGTCGCTGCAGGCGCACCAGCAGAGGCAGCGCGAGGAGCAGCGCGCCAGGGAGAGGGAGGAGGCGCGCCAGCAGGTAAACAGACAAGCAGGAGGTGGACGAGCTGTACAAGCCGCGCCTGCTGGTGGACGTGTCGCTGCAGGCGCACCAGCAGAGGCAGCGCGAGGAGCAGCGCGCCAGGGAGAGGGAGGAGGCGCGCCAGCAGGTAAACAGACAAGCAGGAGGTGGACGAGCTGTACAAGCCGCGCCTGCTGGTGGACGTGTCGCTGCAGGCGCACCAGCAGAGGCAGCGCGAGGAGCAGCGCGCCAGGGAGAGGGAGGAGGCGCGCCAGCAGGTAAACAGACAAGCAGGAGGTGGACGAGCTGTACAAGCCGCGCCTGCTGGTGGACGTGTCGCTGCAGGCGCACCAGCAGAGGCAGCGCGAGGAGCAGCGCGCCAGGGAGAGGGAGGAGGCGCGCCAGCAGGTAAACAGACAAGCAGGAGGTGGACGAGCTGTACAAGCCGCGCCTGCTGGTGGACGTGTCGCTGCAGGCGCACCAGCAGAGGCAGCGCGAGGAGCAGCGCGCCAGGGAGAGGGAGGAGGCGCGCCAGCAGGTAAACAGACAAGCAGGAGGTGGACGAGCTGTACAAGCCGCGCCTGCTGGTGGACGTGTCGCTGCAGGCGCACCAGCAGAGGCAGCGCGAGGAGCAGCGCGCCAGGGAGAGGGAGGAGGCGCGCCAGCAGGTAAACAGACAAGCAGGAGGTGGACGAGCTGTACAAGCCGCGCCTGCTGGTGGACGTGTCGCTGCAGGCGCACCAGCAGAGGCAGCGCGAGGAGCAGCGCGCCAGGGAGAGGGAGGAGGCGCGCCAGCAGGTAAACAGACAAGCAGGAGGTGGACGAGCTGTACAAGCCGCGCCTGCTGGTGGACGTGTCGCTGCAGGCGCACCAGCAGAGGCAGCGCGAGGAGCAGCGCGCCAGGGAGAGGGAGGAGGCGCGCCAGCAGGTAAACAGACAAGCAGGAGGTGGACGAGCTGTACAAGCCGCGCCTGCTGGTGGACGTGTCGCTGCAGGCGCACCAGCAGAGGCAGCGCGAGGAGCAGCGCGCCAGGGAGAGGGAGGAGGCGCGCCAGCAGGTAAACAGACAAGCAGGAGGTGGACGAGCTGTACAAGCCGCGCCTGCTGGTGGACGTGTCGCTGCAGGCGCACCAGCAGAGGCAGCGCGAGGAGCAGCGCGCCAGGGAGAGGGAGGAGGCGCGCCAGCAGGTAAACAGACAAGCAGGAGGTGGACGAGCTGTACAAGCCGCGCCTGCTGGTGGACGTGTCGCTGCAGGCGCACCAGCAGAGGCAGCGCGAGGAGCAGCGCGCCAGGGAGAGGGAGGAGGCGCGCCAGCAGGTAAACAGACAAGCAGGAGGTGGACGAGCTGTACAAGCCGCGCCTGCTGGTGGACGTGTCGCTGCAGGCGCACCAGCAGAGGCAGCGCGAGGAGCAGCGCGCCAGGGAGAGGGAGGAGGCGCGCCAGCAGGTAAACAGACAAGCAGGAGGTGGACGAGCTGTACAAGCCGCGCCTGCTGGTGGACGTGTCGCTGCAGGCGCACCAGCAGAGGCAGCGCGAGGAGCAGCGCGCCAGGGAGAGGGAGGAGGCGCGCCAGCAGGTAAACAGACAAGCAGGAGGTGGACGAGCTGTACAAGCCGCGCCTGCTGGTGGACGTGTCGCTGCAGGCGCACCAGCAGAGGCAGCGCGAGGAGCAGCGCGCCAGGGAGAGGGAGGAGGCGCGTCAGCAGGTAAACAGACAAGCAGGAGGTGGACGAGCTGTACAAGCCGCGCCTGCTGGTGGACGTGTCGCTGCAGGCGCACCAGCAGAGGCAGCGCGAGGAGCAGCGCGCCAGGGAGAGGGAGGAGGCGCGCCAGCAGGTAAACAGACAAGCAGGAGGTGGACGAGCTGTACAAGCCGCGCCTGCTGGTGGACGTGTCGCTGCAGGCGCACCAGCAGAGGCAGCGCGAGGAGCAGCGCGCCAGGGAGAGGGAGGAGGCGCGTCAGCAGGTAAACAGACAAGCAGGAGGTGGACGAGCTGTACAAGCCGCGCCTGCTGGTGGACGTGTCGCTGCAGGCGCACCAGCAGAGGCAGCGCGAGGAGCAGCGCGCCAGGGAGAGGGAGGAGGCGCGCCAGCAGGTAAACAGACAAGCAGGAGGTGGACGAGCTGTACAAGCCGCGCCTGCTGGTGGACGTGTCGCTGCAGGCGCACCAGCAGAGGCAGCGCGAGGAGCAGCGCGCCAGGGAGAGGGAGGAGGCGCGCCAGCAGGTAAACAGACAAGCAGGAGGTGGACGAGCTGTACAAGCCGCGCCTGCTGGTGGACGTGTCGCTGCAGGCGCACCAGCAGAGGCAGCGCGAGGAGCAGCGCGCCAGGGAGAGGGAGGAGGCGCGCCAGCAGGTAAACAGACAAGCAGGAGGTGGACGAGCTGTACAAGCCGCGCCTGCTGGTGGACGTGTCGCTGCAGGCGCACCAGCAGAGGCAGCGCGAGGAGCAGCGCGCCAGGGAGAGGGAGGAGGCGCGCCAGCAGGTAAACAGACAAGCAGGAGGTGGACGAGCTGTACAAGCCGCGCCTGCTGGTGGACGTGTCGCTGCAGGCGCACCAGCAGAGGCAGCGCGAGGAGCAGCGCGCCAGGGAGAGGGAGGAGGCGCGCCAGCAGGTAAACAGACAAGCAGGAGGTGGACGAGCTGTACAAGCCGCGCCTGCTGGTGGACGTGTCGCTGCAGGCGCACCAGCAGAGGCAGCGCGAGGAGCAGCGCGCCAGGGAGAGGGAGGAGGCGCGCCAGCAGGTAAACAGACAAGCAGGAGGTGGACGAGCTGTACAAGCCGCGCCTGCTGGTGGACGTGTCGCTGCAGGCGCACCAGCAGAGGCAGCGCGAGGAGCAGCGCGCCAGGGAGAGGGAGGAGGCGCGCCAGCAGGTAAACAGACAAGCAGGAGGTGGACGAGCTGTACAAGCCGCGCCTGCTGGTGGACGTGTCGCTGCAGGCGCACCAGCAGAGGCAGCGCGAGGAGCAGCGCGCCAGGGAGAGGGAGGAGGCGCGCCAGCAGGTAAACAGACAAGCAGGAGGTGGACGAGCTGTACAAGCCGCGCCTGCTGGTGGACGTGTCGCTGCAGGCGCACCAGCAGAGGCAGCGCGAGGAGCAGCGCGCCAGGGAGAGGGAGGAGGCGCGCCAGCAGGTAAACAGACAAGCAGGAGGTGGACGAGCTGTACAAGCCGCGCCTGCTGGTGGACGTGTCGCTGCAGGCGCACCAGCAGAGGCAGCGCGAGGAGCAGCGCGCCAGGGAGAGGGAGGAGGCGCGTCAGCAGGTAAACAGACAAGCAGGAGGTGGACGAGCTGTACAAGCCGCGCCTGCTGGTGGACGTGTCGCTGCAGGCGCACCAGCAGAGGCAGCGCGAGGAGCAGCGCGCCAGGGAGAGGGAGGAGGCGCGCCAGCAGGTAAACAGACAAGCAGGAGGTGGACGAGCTGTACAAGCCGCGCCTGCTGGTGGACGTGTCGCTGCAGGCGCACCAGCAGAGGCAGCGCGAGGAGCAGCGCGCCAGGGAGAGGGAGGAGGCGCGTCAGCAGGTAAACAGACAAGCAGGAGGTGGACGAGCTGTACAAGCCGCGCCTGCTGGTGGACGTGTCGCTGCAGGCGCACCAGCAGAGGCAGCGCGAGGAGCAGCGCGCCAGGGAGAGGGAGGAGGCGCGCCAGCAGGTAAACAGACAAGCAGGAGGTGGACGAGCTGTACAAGCCGCGCCTGCTGGTGGACGTGTCGCTGCAGGCGCACCAGCAGAGGCAGCGCGAGGAGCAGCGCGCCAGGGAGAGGGAGGAGGCGCGCCAGCAGGTAAACAGACAAGCAGGAGGTGGACGAGCTGTACAAGCCGCGCCTGCTGGTGGACGTGTCGCTGCAGGCGCACCAGCAGAGGCAGCGCGAGGAGCAGCGCGCCAGGGAGAGGGAGGAGGCGCGTCAGCAGGTAAACAGACAAGCAGGAGGTGGACGAGCTGTACAAGCCGCGCCTGCTGGTGGACGTGTCGCTGCAGGCGCACCAGCAGAGGCAGCGCGAGGAGCAGCGCGCCAGGGAGAGGGAGGAGGCGCGTCAGCAGGTAAACAGACAAGCAGGAGGTGGACGAGCTGTACAAGCCGCGCCTGCTGGTGGACGTGTCGCTGCAGGCGCACCAGCAGAGGCAGCGCGAGGAGCAGCGCGCCAGGGAGAGGGAGGAGGCGCGTCAGCAGGTAAACAGACAAGCAGGAGGTGGACGAGCTGTACAAGCCGCGCCTGCTGGTGGACGTGTCGCTGCAGGCGCACCAGCAGAGGCAGCGCGAGGAGCAGCGCGCCAGGGAGAGGGAGGAGGCGCGTCAGCAGGTAAACAGACAAGCAGGAGGTGGACGAGCTGTACAAGCCGCGCCTGCTGGTGGACGTGTCGCTGCAGGCGCACCAGCAGAGGCAGCGCGAGGAGCAGCGCGCCAGGGAGAGGGAGGAGGCGCGTCAGCAGGTAAACAGACAAGCAGGAGGTGGACGAGCTGTACAAGCCGCGCCTGCTGGTGGACGTGTCGCTGCAGGCGCACCAGCAGAGGCAGCGCGAGGAGCAGCGCGCCAGGGAGAGGGAGGAGGCGCGTCAGCAGGTAAACAGACAAGCAGGAGGTGGACGAGCTGTACAAGCCGCGCCTGCTGGTGGACGTGTCGCTGCAGGCGCACCAGCAGAGGCAGCGCGAGGAGCAGCGCGCCAGGGAGAGGGAGGAGGCGCGCCAGCAGGTAAACAGACAAGCAGGAGGTGGACGAGCTGTACAAGCCGCGCCTGCTGGTGGACGTGTCGCTGCAGGCGCACCAGCAGAGGCAGCGCGAGGAGCAGCGCGCCAGGGAGAGGGAGGAGGCGCGCCAGCAGGTAAACAGACAAGCAGGAGGTGGACGAGCTGTACAAGCCGCGCCTGCTGGTGGACGTGTCGCTGCAGGCGCACCAGCAGAGGCAGCGCGAGGAGCAGCGCGCCAGGGAGAGGGAGGAGGCGCGCCAGCAGGTAAACAGACAAGCAGGAGGTGGACGAGCTGTACAAGCCGCGCCTGCTGGTGGACGTGTCGCTGCAGGCGCACCAGCAGAGGCAGCGCGAGGAGCAGCGCGCCAGGGAGAGGGAGGAGGCGCGCCAGCAGGTAAACAGACAAGCAGGAGGTGGACGAGCTGTACAAGCCGCGCCTGCTGGTGGACGTGTCGCTGCAGGCGCACCAGCAGAGGCAGCGCGAGGAGCAGCGCGCCAGGGAGAGGGAGGAGGCGCGCCAGCAGGTAAACAGACAAGCAGGAGGTGGACGAGCTGTACAAGCCGCGCCTGCTGGTGGACGTGTCGCTGCAGGCGCACCAGCAGAGGCAGCGCGAGGAGCAGCGCGCCAGGGAGAGGGAGGAGGCGCGCCAGCAGGTAAACAGACAAGCAGGAGGTGGACGAGCTGTACAAGCCGCGCCTGCTGGTGGACGTGTCGCTGCAGGCGCACCAGCAGAGGCAGCGCGAGGAGCAGCGCGCCAGGGAGAGGGAGGAGGCGCGCCAGCAGGTAAACAGACAAGCAGGAGGTGGACGAGCTGTACAAGCCGCGCCTGCTGGTGGACGTGTCGCTGCAGGCGCACCAGCAGAGGCAGCGCGAGGAGCAGCGCGCCAGGGAGAGGGAGGAGGCGCGCCAGCAGGTAAACAGACAAGCAGGAGGTGGACGAGCTGTACAAGCCGCGCCTGCTGGTGGACGTGTCGCTGCAGGCGCACCAGCAGAGGCAGCGCGAGGAGCAGCGCGCCAGGGAGAGGGAGGAGGCGCGCCAGCAGGTAAACAGACAAGCAGGAGGTGGACGAGCTGTACAAGCCGCGCCTGCTGGTGGACGTGTCGCTGCAGGCGCACCAGCAGAGGCAGCGCGAGGAGCAGCGCGCCAGGGAGAGGGAGGAGGCGCGCCAGCAGGTAAACAGACAAGCAGGAGGTGGACGAGCTGTACAAGCCGCGCCTGCTGGTGGACGTGTCGCTGCAGGCGCACCAGCAGAGGCAGCGCGAGGAGCAGCGCGCCAGGGAGAGGGAGGAGGCGCGCCAGCAGGTAAACAGACAAGCAGGAGGTGGACGAGCTGTACAAGCCGCGCCTGCTGGTGGACGTGTCGCTGCAGGCGCACCAGCAGAGGCAGCGCGAGGAGCAGCGCGCCAGGGAGAGGGAGGAGGCGCGCCAGCAGGTAAACAGACAAGCAGGAGGTGGACGAGCTGTACAAGCCGCGCCTGCTGGTGGACGTGTCGCTGCAGGCGCACCAGCAGAGGCAGCGCGAGGAGCAGCGCGCCAGGGAGAGGGAGGAGGCGCGCCAGCAGGTAAACAGACAAGCAGGAGGTGGACGAGCTGTACAAGCCGCGCCTGCTGGTGGACGTGTCGCTGCAGGCGCACCAGCAGAGGCAGCGCGAGGAGCAGCGCGCCAGGGAGAGGGAGGAGGCGCGTCAGCAGGTAAACAGACAAGCAGGAGGTGGACGAGCTGTACAAGCCGCGCCTGCTGGTGGACGTGTCGCTGCAGGCGCACCAGCAGAGGCAGCGCGAGGAGCAGCGCGCCAGGGAGAGGGAGGAGGCGCGCCAGCAGGTAAACAGACAAGCAGGAGGTGGACGAGCTGTACAAGCCGCGCCTGCTGGTGGACGTGTCGCTGCAGGCGCACCAGCAGAGGCAGCGCGAGGAGCAGCGCGCCAGGGAGAGGGAGGAGGCGCGTCAGCAGGTAAACAGACAAGCAGGAGGTGGACGAGCTGTACAAGCCGCGCCTGCTGGTGGACGTGTCGCTGCAGGCGCACCAGCAGAGGCAGCGCGAGGAGCAGCGCGCCAGGGAGAGGGAGGAGGCGCGTCAGCAGGTAAACAGACAAGCAGGAGGTGGACGAGCTGTACAAGCCGCGCCTGCTGGTGGACGTGTCGCTGCAGGCGCACCAGCAGAGGCAGCGCGAGGAGCAGCGCGCCAGGGAGAGGGAGGAGGCGCGTCAGCAGGTAAACAGACAAGCAGGAGGTGGACGAGCTGTACAAGCCGCGCCTGCTGGTGGACGTGTCGCTGCAGGCGCACCAGCAGAGGCAGCGCGAGGAGCAGCGCGCCAGGGAGAGGGAGGAGGCGCGCCAGCAGGTAAACAGACAAGCAGGAGGTGGACGAGCTGTACAAGCCGCGCCTGCTGTAAACCCGAGTCGATTGAGGTTATTTGTGAACTGCTGCTCAAGTACCTACGGTTTAATTTTAAAATATACTGACAGTTTTGCAATTATTTTTTGTTCAACCCCTAATTGGCTAATTTTATTTTATTTATTTTTTATTTATTTATTTAGGAGAACCAACAGCTTTAACAATTTTGAGTAAACTTAAATATAATAGAAAGCAGGGAAGCCAATTACAGGATCTCACGGATAGAAACAATTTAACTAATCTTAAATTAAAGTGCGACACTCATCACTTCACATCATCTCACGTTGTATAGAAAAAGTATATAAAAAAAAAAGGAAGAAAATGGTAAACAATACACTACACTACACGAGCTCAAAAAATGGCAACGTATATTTTAAGCCCAGGCGGGTGAACGACTATGTAACACGTCTAGTTAAAGCACCTTGTCACCAAACTTTGTCTCACAGAAGGAATTTTACAGTTAAATATGTCGATATCCAGTTCCTTCGTTAAATTGTTCACGCTACGACTTGCACGCGTCAGGAAACTATTTTGTCTGTAATTGGATGATGCAGATTTAAGAGATATGGGAGGAAAATGCCGTTTAGAACGAAGGGGAGTATTGAATGAGAGGTTCTCAAGCAACTCAGGGCAATCAGTGACGCCGCTTGTAATGTTAAGAATAAAGGTTATATCAGCTATCTCACGTCGTTTTTGTAGAGGAATTAGGTGATGTTTCTTACATATATCAGTGTAGCTAAATGTACTATAATTAGATTTAAGTTTAAAACACAAGTACTTTAGAAATTTTTGCTGGACACGCTCTATTCTGTCGATGTATTTGCTATAACAAGGATTCCATACTTGCGAAGCGTATTCCAGTTTACTTCTCACATAGGAGCAGTAGAGAACTTTTAACGTTTTCGCTTGAGTAAAGTGAGTCGAGTTACGCATTATGAAGCCTAGCGCCTTAAAAGCACCGCCGACGATACTGTCTATATGCCTGTCAAAAATGAGTTTAGAATCATGTACAACACCGAGGTCTCTCATTTGTGTGACCTTTTCTAGCGGCTGGCCTTTCAATGCGTAAGAAGTAGGAATTAAGTTGTGCTTGCGAGAAAAAGTCATTGCATAGCATTTAGATGGGTTCAATTCCAACTTATTAAGCCGGCAATACTCATCGAGGCGACTGAGGTCTGCCTGCTGTAATAGTGCGTCATGGTTAGATTTTATCCTTAAATAAATTTTCATGTCATCAGCGAAACAAAGAAGTTTAGAGTGAATAAAACATTTACTTATATCATTAACAAACACGTTGAATAACAGAGGTCCGAGCAGAGACCCTTGAGGGACCCCACTGGGAACTGTAACCCACCCTGATATATAATTATTTATGACGACTGCCTGAGATCTATTTTCTATGTAGGACGAGAACCACCTTAACAGATCGCCACTTATTCCTATATTGTACAATTTTGAAATCAGTATACCGTGATCAATTTTATCGAACGCCTTGCTATAGTCCGTATAAATGACGTCCACTTGACAGCCACTATCCATAGCTTTAGTAATATATTCATTTAATAATACAAGATTAGATACCGTGGACCTACGCTGAAGGAAACCGTGTTGATTGAGACTGAAAGAATTCTTTAAGGCTTCATAAACTTGTCCGTTAACAATTTTTTCTAATACTTTAGATATAATACATAGTTTAGAAATAGGTCTATAGTTGGTAACATCATTTTTGGGTCCTTTTTTATGTACCGGAGTAACATAGGCTGATTTCCACAACGATGGTAAGGAACATTCGGAGAAGGATCGCCTGAAAAGCAAGACAATGGGCCATGTCAAGGTTTTCGCGCAGTTAATCAAGAACTGGGCAGGCAGCTCGTCGGGGCCGGCAGACTTGGAGGGATCTAGTTTCAGTAATATGTTTGTAACAATAGTAGGATCAACCTCAATACTATTTATAGATGTTGTTGAATCGAGACAAGAATTGGATGGGCGGCTATTGTCGGCACCATTCGGAGATGAGAAAGTGGAGGAAAAATAGTCAGAGAATGCATTACAAATTTCAGAACCTGTATTGACCAACTTACTACCATATTTTAAGCTACTGGGCAAGCTATGGGAAGTTGAGCGCGATTTAACGAACGACCAAAACTGCTTTGGACACTTTTCAATATTACTCTCGACACGATCTATATATGTATTATAGCATTCTCGCTCTAATTTCCCTACTCTATCCCTTAATATATTATATGCGTTTAAGTCGCTTATATTATTATATAGTTTATATTTCTTTAGGTGTTTGTACTTTTCTTTTAAAGCCTTTTTCAAAGGCAAAGAGTACCAAACAGGGTATGAGTCACGATTAATTATCTTACTAGGTATAAATTTATCTCTAAGGTGTTTAAAGGTTTCATAAAAGAAATCAACAGATTGATCTAGTGTTCGACATGAAAACTCATAATCCCAATTTATAGTTAGTAACTCGTTATTAATAGAGCTATAATCGCCCTTATTATAAAAATACTTAGTTTGCGGCGCCGGCTGCAGAGGTTCAATCACGATGTACTTAATACGAATAATCAGTGGTAAGTGATACGGGTCAATAGGCACAAGTGGATTTTCACACTCGGTAACACATGCAGTATCGTTGGATAATACTAGATCCAATATTTTTTTAAATCTGTTGAAGATCCCGTTGTATTGATTGAGATTAAGCGTCTCAAGGTCGTCAATAAAACCGCACTCGTCACCACTAACGCAACCCGATGGAACCATTACCGAATAGCTGGCCGTCCAAGTAATATTACTCATATTGAAATCGCCAATTATTAAATATTTATCATTTGGGTAGTCCAATATCACGGAACTTAAACTGTTTAAGAAATTGGTTAATTGCTGCGAAAATGTATTACCGTTATTTTGTTTACATAAGTACAATACGCATAGATGGACATTTATCGGCCTATTGCAGGTGTCTTTAATTGACAACGAAATCCAAAGATCCTCCGCCGAGGACTGATAAGACGGCTGCGGGGTAACGGTTAACTCTCGGCGAGTGGCGATAAGTACACCTCCGCCGCGGCTCTGCCCAGTCAAACTAAGATCACGATCCCTTCGCCAGACAACGTATCTATTATCAAACAATTCTGAATCAAGTATTCCATCCACTAACCATGTCTCCGTCAATATTATGATGTCAAATGTGGCCAAAGCAAGGTTCCGATAGAATGTAAGTGTTTTAGAACGAAGTCCCCTTACATTTTGATAATAAATAGAAGGATAACCATTAATTTTTGAAATATTATCATCCATTTATAATGAATAGCAAACCTGAATTATCTCCATGTAAGTAATAAAACTGCATCATCGAACACAACGATAACTTAACCGCGTACAGAAAAACAGTTCGTGAATATAACTTAAAATTGTGCAATTTAATATTCATGCCATAAGCGGGAAAGAGCAAATAATTTCGCATATCGTTTAATGCGTGCGAATGAAGGAGACAAGCGTACTCATTAGGGCAAGTAGCGATAAGGCCGAGCGCGAGACAAAGGAGGTAGAACAAAGTATGAATATGCCAGGCGGCGGTGCTCAAACTTGCGTGACTTACCTTAAATACAATATAAACATATATTACCAAAAGCATCAGCAGAAAGCGCATACTAAATAAATACAATAAATTGCGAAAACACCAATTTAAAACAACTTGTTTAAATCGCGTTCAGAGTTTATAATGTGAACTTCGGAATTATCGTCTTTTCGTACGTGAATCTAATCAATAAAAAAATAATCGCTTTAATCCGACAGTTGAAAAACAGTATGAGCTTTGGTTTCGATAACATTCCATCGGCATTAATTAAATTATGTACTGCTGAATTAGTGGAGCCTCTAAAATTATTAATTAATCAATCGTTTAGCGAAGGAGTATTTCCGGAAAAACTAAAGGCCACTAAAATAAAACCTATCTTAAAACCAGGCGGTAATAAAAATGACCCGAACCACTATAGGCCTATTGCGCTTTTGCCAAGTGTTTCTAAAATAATTGAAAAAGCAATGACAAAGCGCATATATAATTTCTTTGAAAAATATGATATTTTTGATAAAAACCAATTTGGATTTAGGAAACGACAATCTACGACACTTGCAATCTATAATTATGTTCAGGAAATACTCTTATCTTTGAACTCCAAAAAATATGCCGTAGGGCTACTCCTAGATATGTCCAAAGCCTACGACCGAGTTTCACACTCTGTATTACTTTCCAAACTCTACGGTATGGGCATTCGAGGAAACGCGCATAAATGGTTAAAATCTTATTTACAAAACCGTACGCAGTGTGTGCAGATTGATTGGCTGTATAAAAATTCGGGAGAAATAAAGGCCGTAACGTCTCAAATACGGAAAACTACCTGCTCAATTCCGCAGGGAAGCGTAATCGGATGTGTCCTATTTCTGGCTTACATCAATGACCTGCCCAAAATTATAAATGCAAATAGTGTCATGTTCGCCGACGACGTCTCCGTACTGCTAAATTGCGCAAGCAGCGAGGAATGCAATGAACGCCTACCGGAAATAGCCCAAAACATAACAGAGTGGCTTGAAGAACACAACTTGGAAATTAACCTTCAAAAAACAAAAATTATTCAATTAAAACCTATTCAAAAAAAGCCGTTGCATATATCATTACAAATAAATAACAAATTAATAGAGGAAGTTAATGAATTCAAACTATTAGGTATAAAAATTGATACAAGTTTAAATTGGAAATCACATATCCAACACATAAAATCTAAATTATCAAGCTTTATATACGCTTTATGTGTATTAAAATCCAACACAAACATGCATACTGCGTTATCTGCTTATTTTGCTTTTGCGCAAGCATGGCTACAGTACGGTGTGATTCTCTGGGGGGGCAGCGCCGAGGTCCACCAACTACTAGTCATGCAAAAGAAATGTATCCGAATACTTACCAACACGCAGGTACCAGACAGCTGCCGTCCGCACTTTGTTAAGCTACAAATCCTGACACTACCTTCAATTTACATTATGGAAGCGGCACTTTTTGTTAGGAAGCACTCGAATTTGTTTACCAAGCAAGTGTTCAAATCACAAAGACGAAACAATACAACTAAATTAGAATTACCAGCTACAAAACTAGAGATGTATAAGAAAGGCCCTTATTACCGATGCATACAAATAGTAAACAAATTGCCAGCGATACTAAGAGACGAACCGAAAGACACAGTATTTAAGAGGGAATTAAAAAAGTTGTTAATTAACAAATGTTATTATTCCATTGATGAATATTTAAATGATCAACTCTTGCCAAAGTAAAATTATAATAAATTCATTTATTTTATTTTATGTCAATAGGTTAAATAATTAATATTATCTATTTATTTAATAGATTAAATTGCAAATATGTATATTAAAATTTAAAATGTAAAATTATAATTTATGTTACAATAATTATTATGAAATGATGTGAAAAATATTTAATGAAATTCCAATATTAATTATGTAATGTTACCAATTGTATTTAAACCTCTTCCGCTGTACCTAATTAAGCACCTGCTAACACCCACTACTAACTGCATTGCTGTGCCCTAACAGGATTCATGTTATGGACTTAACCTTTTAATGTCACATCTTATGTACTACATGATAATGCAATAAAGAATTATGAATTATGAATTATGAATTATGAATCTTACAGTATCGAACCCACACATGTATGTAACCTTTTGGTTTCAGCGTTGATTTAGTAAGCGTTAGTAGTTTCTTATTTTCGGGTGTAAGATGATCGTTTAGGTAAACATTGTGAGTATTGCCCTCAAAGCCAAGATCCTCCGCTGTAATAGTTTTCTTGAGTCTCGCTGAAGCTATAAAGTTTTCTTTTATGTAGCGGTTGGTAAAGTTCACAATTATTAATTTTTCTTTCGAATTATGAATTGGAACTCTCGATATGTAGTTTATACAGTTTTTGTCAAAGGTGTAGCTGACCACAGAACAAATCTTCCCCAAAATGGCAAATAATGTATTGTGTGTGTGCGTGTTGCAGGCGCGCGAGAAGGCGGCGCGCGAGCGCGAGCGCTACCTGCGCGCCGCCGCGTCCCGCCAGCTGCCCACCGAGGCCGAGCCCATCGACTCCGACGACAGGTACCATACTTACTTACTCCAACGACACCAAACCGGTGCGTCGCCGCTCTTTCAGGTGGGAGTACGCTCTTTTCTTGAAGGTCATATAGGTCTAGAAATACTGCGATCGACGTTTGATTCCTCAGTCTAGCTGTGCGAGCACAGGAAATTTCTGGAGAAACGCACAGTTTAGATCTGCCCACCATGTATGTAGGTAGATGAGGTACAATGGTGCCGCAAATAAGATAACCTCGAGAAGGTTAAACGTGGTCTACATTGCCCGTGGTTCATTAAAATAGCTCTTTAGTCGAGTAGAGAACGGGACCGGGACCGGGTATTGGAAAGATCATCTTAAGAATTTATGTCGTTTTATTAAAATTGTATTCTCTGTGTTAAGCGGAGGCGGCCTAGACGCGGCGCTGGCGGGATCACCAGCAGGCTCCAGCACGCCGCCGCTGGAGCAGCCGCCCGCCCCGCGACACCGACACCACCACCACCACCACCACCACCAGGACACGCCACAGGTGAGCGAGATCCCGGCAGGCTCCAGCACGCCGCCGCTGGAGCAGCCGCCCGCCCCGCGACACCGACACCACCACCACCACCACCACCACCAGGACACGCCACAGGTGAGCGAGATCCCGGCAGGCTCCAGCACGCCGCCGCTGGAGCAGCCGCCCGCCCCGCGACACCGACACCACCACCACCACCACCACCACCACCACCAGGACACGCCACAGGTGAGCGAGATCCCGGCAGGCTCCAGCACGCCGCCGCTGGAGCAGCCGCCCGCCCCGCGACACCGACACCACCACCACCACCACCACCACCAGGACACGCCACAGGTGAGCGAGATCCCGGCAGGCTCCAGCACGCCGCCGCTGGAGCAGCCGCCCGCCCCGCGACACCGACACCACCACCACCACCACCACCACCAGGACACGCCACAGGTGAGCGAGATCCCGGCAGGCTCCAGCACGCCGCCGCCGGAGCAGCCGCCCGCCCCGCGACACCGACACCACCACCACCACCACCACCACCAGGACACGCCACAGGTGAGCGAGATCCCGGCAGGCTCCAGCACGCCGCCGCTGGAGCAGCCGCCCGTCCCGCGACACCGACACCACCACCACCACCACCACCACCAGGACACGCCACAGGTGAGCGAGATCCCGGCAGGCTCCAGCACGCCGCCGCTGGAGCAGCCGCCCGCCCCGCGACACCGACACCACCACCACCACCACCACCACCAGGACACGCCACAGGTGAGCGAGATCCCGGCAGGCTCCAGCACGCCGCCGCTGGAGCAGCCGCCCGCCCCGCGACACCGACACCACCACCACCACCACCACCACCAGGACACGCCACAGGTGAGCGAGATCCCGGCAGGCTCCAGCACGCCGCCGCTGGAGCAGCCGCCCGCCCCGCGACACCGACACCACCACCACCACCACCACCACCAGGACACGCCACAGGTGAGCGAGATCCCGGCAGGCTCCAGCACGCCGCCGCTGGAGCAGCCGCCCGCCCCGCGACACCGACACCACCACCACCACCACCACCACCAGGACACGCCACAGGTGAGCGAGATCCCGGCAGGCTCCAGCACGCCGCCGCTGGAGCAGCCGCCCGTCCCGCGACACCGACACCACCACCACCACCACCACCACCAGGACACGCCACAGGTGAGCGAGATCCCGGCAGGCTCCAGCACGCCGCCGCTGGAGCAGCCGCCCGCCCCGCGACACCGACACCACCACCACCACCACCACCACCAGGACACGCCACAGGTGAGCGAGATCCCGGCAGGCTCCAGCACGCCGCCGCTGGAGCAGCCGCCCGTCCCGCGACACCGACACCACCACCACCACCACCACCACCAGGACACGCCACAGGTGAGCGAGATCCCGGCAGGCTCCAGCACGCCGCCGCTGGAGCAGCCGCCCGCCCCGCGACACCGACACCACCACCACCACCACCACCACCAGGACACGCCACAGGTGAGCGAGATCCCGGCAGGCTCCAGCACGCCGCCGCTGGAGCAGCCGCCCGCCCCGCGACACCGACACCACCACCACCACCACCACCACCAGGACACGCCACAGGTGAGCGAGATCCCGGCAGGCTCCAGCACGCCGCCGCTGGAGCAGCCGCCCGCCCCGCGACACCGACACCACCACCACCACCACCACCACCAGGACACGCCACAGGTGAGCGAGATCCCGGCAGGCTCCAGCACGCCGCCGCTGGAGCAGCCGCCCGCCCCGCGACACCGACACCACCACCACCACCACCACCACCAGGACACGCCACAGGTGAGCGAGATCCCGGCAGGCTCCAGCACGCCGCCGCTGGAGCAGCCGCCCGCCCCGCGACACCGACACCACCACCACCACCACCACCACCAGGACACGCCACAGGTGAGCGAGATCCCGGCAGGCTCCAGCACGCCGCCGCTGGAGCAGCCGCCCGCCCCGCGACACCGACACCACCACCACCACCACCACCACCAGGACACGCCACAGGTGAGCGAGATCCCGGCAGGCTCCAGCACGCCGCCGCTGGAGCAGCCGCCCGCCCCGCGACACCGACACCACCACCACCACCACCACCACCAGGACACGCCACAGGTGAGCGAGATCCCGGCAGGCTCCAGCACGCCGCCGCTGGAGCAGCCGCCCGCCCCGCGACACCGACACCACCACCACCACCACCACCACCAGGACACGCCACAGGTGAGCGAGATCCCGGCAGGCTCCAGCACGCCGCCGCTGGAGCAGCCGCCCGTCCCGCGACACCGACACCACCACCACCACCACCACCACCAGGACACGCCACAGGTGAGCGAGATCCCGGCAGGCTCCAGCACGCCGCCGCTGGAGCAGCCGCCCGCCCCGCGACACCGACACCACCACCACCACCACCACCACCAGGACACGCCACAGGTGAGCGAGATCCCGGCAGGCTCCAGCACGCCGCCGCTGGAGCAGCCGCCCGCCCCGCGACACCGACACCACCACCACCACCACCACCACCAGGACACGCCACAGGTGAGCGAGATCCCGGCAGGCTCCAGCACGCCGCCGCTGGAGCAGCCGCCCGCCCCGCGACACCGACACCACCACCACCACCACCACCACCAGGACACGCCACAGGTGAGCGAGATCCCGGCAGGCTCCAGCACGCCGCCGCTGGAGCAGCCGCCCGCCCCGCGACACCGACACCACCACCACCACCACCACCACCAGGACACGCCACAGGTGAGCGGGATTCTTACTCGGGTACTCGAGGATCGCAGACCTAACAGTTCGGCATCGCTGTAACACAGTAGCTCGTTGTCAAACAGGGGTCACCCTTACGCGAGCACGTATCTGAAGCGGCTCGGCGAAGTGTCAGGCGGCGAAGCGTCCACTTATTTCGGTAGGTGTCACAAGAGTGACGTCCACGCACGGTCCTTCCGCGGGCGGCCAGTTACAAGTGCGTCGCTTGACGTAAGCGCGGTGACGCCACGTTGTTCTCGCGCCGTCAGCGTGTGCCAAGGCGGGGCGATCACGTTACGAATTTAATAGGTGTGGACTGCGGCCCACAAGTTTTCAAGTGCGGTAGGCTACAATAATATTAACAATTTTTATACGTCACCAGAAAGTCACGTGGACCGCCGGTGGCGCGAAAGTAGCAAGCCACTAGTGCTATGTAGTGATTTGACCATGTGGGCCGCTGGCCAAGCGGCCTGCTACTAAAAGCGGTATTAGAACAGGCTTGGCGAGCTGTAACGATTATGTGGTAATATGAGGAAATAAGAGAACGATCATACCGCAGTTTATTTTGAACCTCAGTGTGACCGGCATGACGTGACAAACATGATACGTGACTGTTTTCCGTTGGGTCAGAATATTTTAAACAGTGGTGTGGTCACTACGTTATTTAACAGTTGCATAAACTACTACTAAGATGTACTCAACTTATAATATGTGTTACGTTTGCAGAGTTCTGACGGCGGCACGACGCCGCCGCGACCTCCGTCGAGCGCCGAGCACACACACGCCCACACACACGCGCACACACACTCGCATACGCGGAGACATGTGAGTATTGCATATATGGTTTTTACTAAAAATAATTTGAATATTAGTGTCGTGGCGTAAAACAAATCTCAGGGCTTATCGAGACGATTTGGCTTAATTTTTTTTCAAACCGTGAGTTAAAAAAAAAGCAGTCTTGTTTTGTCGTTTTAAACGCTAGTGGCGGTTAGTTTTTGCAATTGTTGAAATAAATGTTCTGAAAGTAGTGTTCGTTGGTTTGAAAAAGAAAGAAAGTATTTGGTCAGAAAATTTAGGAAAATGGCACAAAAGAAAGTATATGTAATTGTGAAATTTTGTAATTTTTTTATATTGTTAATAAATTTTTTTTAGTATCATATATTGTTGCAGTTGTACGGTATTTTATGTAAGACTAAATGGTTTTTTAGTGGTTTACTTAAAAATATTGAATCGTAACGTACTTTTTGTTCATTTAAAAGTCGTATAAATTATAAAATGTAGCCGGCGCGCGCTCACTCGTCACCGGAACACCGCGGCCCTGCTGTTAGTAGCTCCACGCGCGCTAAACTATGCCCAATTTAAACATTTCATCATTCAGACAGAATTCGAACCCGCGTCTGCGACGGCTTTCCGCCCTAACACGACCCTCCTATCTATTGGACCACTGGACCTGATTCGAGATCCATTTCATTTTTCAATCGATCGCTCTCACCCGGGTGGCGATTCCTCAATTTGAGAATTTCATATGCTTTGTCCCTTATTTATCACGTGATGAACGTGACCATCGTAGGCCCGCCGGTGTACATTACCAAATTAAGGGTACGAACGCCGACTTAAAACTTAACAATACTAAGTAAAATAATACCTGTTTAATTTACCCTATTGAAACATAAAACGCATTACAAATTTTATACAAATGTCAATACTAAAAAATATTACCTTCGAAATATGTTAGAAATAACAAAAACAACGAAATATTCAATAATTTAAATCTTTACTAACTCACATGACGACACATAGATAATTCTAACAAACGTTCCGATACAGATATACAGAAAAGATAATTCGCAATTACCGTTACCAAAGAATCCAGAACATGACAAAAAATAAGCGGCAGCCAATCAACGCTCTATGTGCTTTCACCGAGACTTACTTATAATTATAACATATCGCAAGGCAAGTATTAAACTATTTGTATATTTTTGTTTACCGAGCGAAGCGACTCTGTTTCGGCTTCGCCAAAATTTCTTTCGCATGTCCGGATGTTGAATGTCGGACTCGCCGGTTGTTCTCGCCCAGAAACCGCATTCTCCACCGATTTTCATGCTTTGTGTGTAAATTCGATAAGTATGTAGGTGCGGCAACGGACTTGTGACTCCTCTGGTGTTGCAAATGTCTATGGGCGACGGTAATCGCTTTCCATCATGCGATCCGTTTGCCTTTCTTAATTAAGATATTGCAAAATCGCATTCAATTTTTCTTTCTTAATTTACCTTTGTGTCATTATTTATAAAAATATTTCAAAATGTTTAGTTAAATAAAATCACTATTGTTAAATACCGTATTGCTTTTCGTGCAGTAAGACTGACTGTGCTTTAGAATTGATTGTTGACTTGCACAATAAATAGCCAAGTATATGTCGCGACAGGGCGGCGGCGGCGGCGGCGACGCGTCGGCGGGCAGCTCGCCCATCACCATCAGCTTCAAGTCCGGCCGCGACGCGCAGGAGCCGCCGGGTATGTGCAGTTTCTGAAGTTACATAACAAGCCAGCCAAGCCACACGAGGGGTTGTACGGCCCGAGCCCCACTGCTGCGCACGCTACGCACGGACATACACTAATATAAACGCCGCCCACGTGGGTCCATTGTTATAATATTGGTATCAATGACATCATTTCGTGCGCAGCGTGCTTGTGCACTACTGTGGAAGTATCTACCTATATTTTCAAACAAAGCGTTTTTGTACCCACACGTGTGTAGCTCGACCGTGCGTAGCAGTGTGGCTCCGGCTTTTACAACCCACGCCTTATGCGAATTTTTAGTGGTACTCATTTATTTTACTAGCAATGATGAATTTATGGTATCTGACGTTGAAAGTCCGTGAATGTCACCGATGTACACAAGGAGGAAACAGGACTAAATATACCGCAAATTTATGCACAGTGATGAAAGTCAAGTTTTTTTTCCAATAGGATCAGTATTTGAAATGAAATGAAATGAAATAATTTATTCAGTAAGTAGGCCACAAGGGCACTTTTACAAGTCAGATTGTGAGTCTACCGGCATTTCGCAAGAGGAGACCGCTGTTGAGAAGAAAGCCGAAAGAAACTCAACAGTAAGTCATTTTTTCGTAAATTATACTTAAAAACTAATACAATTATATTATAACTAGGTAATTGAAACATATATGTTAGAGGAGATGTACAAGTTTCTCCAAATCAATGTTTACACTAAAAATTATATAAAATAAAGTGATTTTTTTCAGAGATGTAGAAGGTCTCTAGGCGTCACGACACGCAATATAAATTGGTATAATTAATTAATGAAATAATTCAATTCCGTTGAGATGTATAAGGTCTCAAGGGGTCAACATCAATAACTGATGCAATAAAATAATTAAGTACTTAATTTAGATTTCTTAGAGATGTACATGGTCTCTAGGCGTCACAACATGCAAAACAACAATTTACTTCCCAAGAACGAAGGACTGAACAGCATTCCGGTAAACAATGTTTTGAATTTTGTTAATGACAAATCCTTGACAAATTGCTATGACGTTTAATAATGCAAATATATGACGTATGCTCTTTAACGCCATTTGAAAGCTGTTTTCAGCGCCACTATCCCTGGGTCGTACCGACATACCTACAGCTAGGCTATACAAACCATACTTCGAACGTCAGATCCGAGAGACATCTGTAGTCTTATTGTAACATTAGATCCATGTAAAGCCTGACCAGAAATATATGAGGATGCGCCATATTGCGGAATTTCACTGGAACTAATTTCTTACACTGGCAACGATTTTATGATGGTTTGTCAACAATGTCAGTGTCATTCGTGGTGATTTCTTTAAACGACAAATATTTAGAATTATCCAAAGAAAATGCCGAAAACCATTCACAGTCGTGAACATAAGTTTATAAATAAAGTGTACACGTGTTTACTACACGAAAAACAGTCAGGAAAAGAGTGCATTCCATTAAATGATATTACGAGGTTAACATAGTGGAACTGGCAGGTATTTAAAACTAATGTCATTATAGTGGGTCGCGATTGGTTGCAAAATTGTTGCCTTATAAATCATATAAATAGCGCCCTCTTGACAATCCTCATATATTTAAATAAAAACAATTTAAACGGATTATATCGCGTATATTAATTATTTGAGCCTCCCTGACGTTTCAGTACCTTTACAGATACCGTTGTCAAAGGTTGACTGAGAAAAACACAATTTTTCTCTGTCAAAGTTACATTTGTGCAAACTACCCATTTTGTAAATATTAATTTAAAATAAAGGTGTTCATACATGCCAGATGGGCCTAATGTGTAAAGACAGTTACACATGTGCCAGAAGGGCATTTATTATTTTATTAAATGTAAGACAGTCGCGGAAACCGAAGAAAATATTAATCCTCATATATTTCTGGTCGGGCTTTAATTGTAATCTGTTGTATGCACAGCGGACAGCGGGTCGGTGGGCGCAGGCGGCGGCATGCGGCGAGTACACGCCGCCTTCGCGCCGGACGAGGACGAGCCGTCGCCGCCGCCGCCCGCGCACACGCACCACCACCACTCGCACCGGGGTATGTATACACACACACACACACAGCGGGGCATGCGGCGAGTACACGCCGCCTTCGCGCCGGACGAGGACGAGCCGTCGCCGCCGCCGCCCGCGCACACGCACCACCACCACTCGCACCGGGGTATGTATACACACACACACACACAGCGGGGCATGCGGCGAGTACACGCCGCCTTCGCGCCGGACGAGGACGAGCCGTCGCCGCCGCCGCCCGCGCACACGCACCACCACCACTCGCACCGGGGTATGTATACACACACACACACACAGCGGGGCATGCGGCGAGTACACGCCGCCTTCGCGCCGGACGAGGACGAGCCGTCGCCGCCGCCGCCCGCGCACACGCACCACCACCACTCGCACCGGGGTATGTATACACACACACACACACAGCGGGGCATGCGGCGAGTACACGCCGCCTTCGCGCCGGACGAGGACGAGCCGTCGCCGCCGCCGCCCGCGCACACGCACCACCACCACTCGCACCGGGGTATGTATACACACACACACACACAGCGGGGCATGCGGCGAGTACACGCCGCCTTCGCGCCGGACGAGGACGAGCCGTCGCCGCCGCCGCCCGCGCACACGCACCACCACCACTCGCACCGGGGTATGTATACACACACACACACACAGCGGGGCATGCGGCGAGTACACGCCGCCTTCGCGCCGGACGAGGACGAGCCGTCGCCGCCGCCGCCCGCGCACACGCACCACCACCACTCGCACCGGGGTATGTATACACACACACACACACAGCGGGGCATGCGGCGAGTACACGCCGCCTTCGCGCCGGACGAGGACGAGCCGTCGCCGCCGCCGCCCGCGCACACGCACCACCACCACTCGCACCGGGGTATGTATACACACACACACACACAGCGGGGCATGCGGCGAGTACACGCCGCCTTCGCGCCGGACGAGGACGAGCCGTCGCCGCCGCCGCCCGCGCACACGCACCACCACCACTCGCACCGGGGTATGTATACACACACACACACACAGCGGGGCATGCGGCGAGTACACGCCGCCTTCGCGCCGGACGAGGACGAGCCGTCGCCGCCGCCGCCCGCGCACACGCACCACCACCACTCGCACCGGGGTATGTATACACACACACACACACAGCGGGGCATGCGGCGAGTACACGCCGCCTTCGCGCCGGACGAGGACGAGCCGTCGCCGCCGCCGCCCGCGCACACGCACCACCACCACTCGCACCGGGGTATGTATACACACACACACACACAGCGGGGCATGCGGCGAGTACACGCCGCCTTCGCGCCGGACGAGGACGAGCCGTCGCCGCCGCCGCCCGCGCACACGCACCACCACCACTCGCACCGGGGTATGTATACACACACACACACACAGCGGGGCATGCGGCGAGTACACGCCGCCTTCGCGCCGGACGAGGACGAGCCGTCGCCGCCGCCGCCCGCGCACACGCACCACCACCACTCGCACCGGGGTATGTATACACACACACACACACAGCGGGGCATGCGGCGAGTACACGCCGCCTTCGCGCCGGACGAGGACGAGCCGTCGCCGCCGCCGCCCGCGCACACGCACCACCACCACTCGCACCGGGGTATGTATACACACACACACACACAGCGGGGCATGCGGCGAGTACACGCCGCCTTCGCGCCGGACGAGGACGAGCCGTCGCCGCCGCCGCCCGCGCACACGCACCACCACCACTCGCACCGGGGTATGTATACACACACACACACACAGCGGGGCATGCGGCGAGTACACGCCGCCTTCGCGCCGGACGAGGACGAGCCGTCGCCGCCGCCGCCCGCGCACACGCACCACCACCACTCGCACCGGGGTATGTATACACACACACACACACAGCGGGGCATGCGGCGAGTACACGCCGCCTTCGCGCCGGACGAGGACGAGCCGTCGCCGCCGCCGCCCGCGCACACGCACCACCACCACTCGCACCGGGGTATGTATACACACACACACACACAGCGGGGCATGCGGCGAGTACACGCCGCCTTCGCGCCGGACGAGGACGAGCCGTCGCCGCCGCCGCCCGCGCACACGCACCACCACCACTCGCACCGGGGTATGTATACACACACACACACACAGCGGGGCATGCGGCGAGTACACGCCGCCTTCGCGCCGGACGAGGACGAGCCGTCGCCGCCGCCGCCCGCGCACACGCACCACCACCACTCGCACCGGGGTATGTATACACACACACACACACAGCGGGGCATGCGGCGAGTACACGCCGCCTTCGCGCCGGACGAGGACGAGCCGTCGCCGCCGCCGCCCGCGCACACGCACCACCACCACTCGCACCGGGGTATGTATACACACACACACACACAGCGGGGCATGCGGCGAGTACACGCCGCCTTCGCGCCGGACGAGGACGAGCCGTCGCCGCCGCCGCCCGCGCACACGCACCACCACCACTCGCACCGGGGTATGTATACACACACACACACACAGCGGGGCATGCGGCGAGTACACGCCGCCTTCGCGCCGGACGAGGACGAGCCGTCGCCGCCGCCGCCCGCGCACACGCACCACCACCACTCGCACCGGGGTATGTATACACACACACACACACAGCGGGGCATGCGGCGAGTACACGCCGCCTTCGCGCCGGACGAGGACGAGCCGTCGCCGCCGCCGCCCGCGCACACGCACCACCACCACTCGCACCGGGGTATGTATACACACACACACACACAGCGGGGCATGCGGCGAGTACACGCCGCCTTCGCGCCGGACGAGGACGAGCCGTCGCCGCCGCCGCCCGCGCACACGCACCACCACCACTCGCACCGGGGTATGTATACACACACACACACACAGCGGGGCATGCGGCGAGTACACGCCGCCTTCGCGCCGGACGAGGACGAGCCGTCGCCGCCGCCGCCCGCGCACACGCACCACCACCACTCGCACCGGGGTATGTATACACACACACACACACAGCGGGGCATGCGGCGAGTACACGCCGCCTTCGCGCCGGACGAGGACGAGCCGTCGCCGCCGCCGCCCGCGCACACGCACCACCACCACTCGCACCGGGGTATGTAACGTAAAAGTTCCATGAGGACTTTGTAGTTATCAAATTATAACATTTATATTAAAATAAGTATTAAAATAAGTATAATCTTACAGTAAGAAGTAAATAAATGAACCTTTCGTTTCGTCTTATTTAGTTCCGCGCGAACCCTAAGCGATCCTTTGTTCGCAAAAAGACGTTGAATAGATAAGCTTCCCTGCCTCCCGCGTCGCGCGCCGCGCCGCTCTGGCCGGTTCTAGTTAAATTTTTAACGTTACACTCTGTACGGGCAGCCATCAAAAGCGGACGTTCATCCCAGCGCAAGCGCGACATATTTCGTGTGCGCGAGCTCTGCCCAAATTTTAACTTTTTATTTTAATTCCTGCAATATAATTGTCCTTAGGAAGTTGTTAAATTAATGTGAGTGTGGTAAAACCCCAGATAGGGTAAGTGATCATGAGTAATTTACTTATTTCATTATAGCAGGTAGTTTTAAGTAGGGTGTGTCCGTTTTATTACGCTAAATTCAGCTTATTTGTGCATAATTTCATCTTATTATTTGCCTTGTAACATTCTTGCAGCATTGATACATGTAATTGCGCCTATTTTCATTTCTTGTGTAATTTAAATTAAAAGAACTTAATTGCATATTTATTTTTATGAATATGTTTTCTTTGTTAAGCCTTTTGCACTATGCAGCAGATTGCATATTTAAACCATAATGTTAATATTAATTAATATCAGCTGGCAGTTTGGTTTAAATAGTTATACGCTTGTTTCTTTCTTCTTTTTCCACCAACATATTTGTAACTCCGTCTGATTGTGACTTTGCACTACCATCTTAATATCACTCTCGCACAGTACTTATTGTCGCTTCGCTTACGGTCACAATCAGCGGGGTGGAACTGTGGACTTTATTCTCACACCGTTCGTGGAACATTCCAGGGTGCAAAGTTACGGCTGTAGACGCCGACGGAAAGGAGTTCCGGAACTGCCGAGTCACCGTGGGTGACATTCCGCCTTCACCGCCCGTTCCTGGCTGATCTGCACGTCTGTCCGTGACCACCGGCCGCGCCCCGTCCCAAGGCCACCATCAGGGCAGTACTGTCTCAACGGACAGCGAATTTAAAATTTGAAAATTAGAACTTGTAACGGTCGTTTACCGAATTGAGAAACCGGACGGGCCTTAATACCCACACCCTATTTTTTTTATGCTGGCAACGGTTGTGCCGTTATTTTACATATTTAAAATTTAACGGATTAAACGCATTTTTTACATTTTTAAAAATCCTTTGTTTCATTTACACACTCGGACGCCGCATTGGCGCCAACGTGGTTTTTTTAGGTCTGGTTTCTCAAATTTGTAATTATTTAAATTCGCTGTTCGTTGCCGAGTGTATTTGGTGTTGTGCTTGTTTTGTGAACGTTTTTTCTAATGCTTTTTGTTTTTTGGTTGCCGTAGCTAATGTGTACGAACTTACCCATTTTTATAGGACTGTTTTTTTTAACTGTGATAGTATTTTCTTTTTACCAAGGGACTTCATCCTCTAAACAGTTTTTTTTTTCTAGTCATTTTATTATTACTATTAATTGTTTTTTTTATTGAGTTATATTTTTTTAATTTTAATCTTGACCTCTTGTATTGACAAGTAGCAAGCATTTATTAGGGAATTTACTTTTTTTTTTTTTTTAATTTTAATTTAATGATAATTATAATATAATTTTATTAATTTGTGTTTTTGTATCTCGACTTCTTGTTTTGACGAGTGGCGTTGATCTATCCGTATTTTAATTTATTGTTGTAATCGTATTTTTTTTTTTGTTTAGTGTGGCACGTGTTCAGTACACCCTCACGGGGTATTGATCAAAGATTTGTTGTTTTATTTAATTTTTTTTTTTACATTTTTTTTTTCTGCCTTATACGGGTTATTTTAAGTGAGTGTTTTAAATATTATAATTATTAATATTTTCTTCGGTTTCCGCGACTGTCACACATTTAAATAAAACAATTATATAATTCGTTTAAATTGTTTTATTATAATTATTATTTTTACAAATTTAAATTTATTGTTTTTGTTTTTTTTTTTTTCTCTGCTATTGCATCATTTAATGTTTTAGTATAATTAATCAGTCCTGGGTGTTTTGTAAGGTTTTTACACATTAGTTGCACGCGTTTTTATTTTATTTTTGTGCTGTTTTTTTTATTTTCCATTGTCATTGTTTACATCTTCGCACATTAGGAAATAACCAAAACGTAGCTCATTTTCATATCATTCATTGTAACAGACGGAGATTTTCACTTCACGTATTACTCATTCGTCATTTATCCTCTCACTTAAGGGGAAGTTATCACTTTGCTGCACTCACATTGTTTTTTTTTTTTGCTAAAATGGACAGGAAAGTTAAATTCATGTCTCTGCAGAAGTCTGAGCTGGAATATGAGGTATCTATTAGAGGCGATACACCAGCTAGCACGGTACAAGAGCTTCGTAAACAAATAGCTAAGAGTGGCCCACTGTTTCCATCTGATGAAATTTTAACTAGCTCGTATGAGGTTTCGGAAGACTTGGATGGTGTACTCATTGTGCTCGAAAAGATTACTACTTACTTAGATTCACCTGCTTTAGACAATTCGGATTTACTGCGCGCGGAGAATTTACTTAATCATTTATACCATCGGCTTAGCCGTATATCATGTGAGAATGATATGGAGAAGGAGAATTATGACTCTTGCGTTAGTCTCTTTAAGTCTTCTCTTGCTAAGTTTGATACACTCAAGGACAAGGGCTCAGACCCTCTTTTACCTTCAACTACTCCGAACACTATTTCGGGTAATTCTAGCGGCGTATCTTTTATACCACCGCCACTTAAGGTTAGCGTTACGTGTGAGGCGGGGAGTGCGAATTTGTTTTCGAAGCTACGTTTTGACGGCAAATCGTGTGTGCGTGCGTTCATTCAACGCGTTGATGAATTTTGCGAAGCGAAAGGTATTTCTCATAACAAAATTATTAATAATGCCACTGAAATTTTCACGGGTGACGCCATTCATTGGTATAGAAGCATTAAGGGGCAGGCATCGACTTGGAGTGATCTAGTAGTTTTATTGCGGAAGGATTTCGGCCAATCTGACTTTGATTATAGGTTGCTTTCGGAAATCCGAGCTCGTACGCAAGGAGAATCAGAGAATATAATAATTTATCTCTCCATAATGGCTGGGTTGTTTTCAAGGTTGTCGAGATCACTTTCAGAAGAGGATAAATTGGAAATTATCCTACATAATATACGTCCTTGTTACGCGAGCACATTATCCTGCGTTTCTCAGATTAATAGCATAGACGAGTTGAAAACTCTTTGTCGTAATTACGAAGACATTCAATCACGGCTTGCTTATTTCAAAGAACCTCCGAGACCATCGTCTGATACTTTGGCCCCTGAATTCGCGTATGTTGGTAGTCAAGTTAAGCCGAAACACTTCAATAGTAATGTTAACAATAGCTCTGGTAGTCACAATTTTAGTAAGTTTAATCGTCATTATACGAATAATAACAGCACAAATAAACATTTCAGCAACCAAAATAATGGTAATTTTAGCAGAGCTAATGCCAGTTCTAACTATGTTCATGCGGTTGGAACTTCTGCTGCTAAATCTCGTTGGTGTCCTAGGTGTAAGGTCGATTCTCATAACGTGAGACAGTGTACCGCCAACAAGGACAACATTTTCTGTTACAAATGTGGTCGTAAAGATGTTAAGGTAACGGACTGCCCGGATTGTTCAGTTAGTAACGGTTCGGTTCCAAAAAACTAGTTAGTCAGAATTGTGTTGACTCATCAAAGACCAACTTTGACAGTGAGGACTGGCAATCCTGGCTGAGCACGATTAACATATTTTTTCGCACATACAAAGTTGACACAATTCTGGAAAAAACTAGGATAGGCGATGATAGGCCATTTGTTTCGGTTACAATTAGCAACGACACTTTATCGGGTCTTCTTGACTCTGGTTCGGCTATTACAATTTTAGGTAATGATGCGCATGTTCATTTTGAAAAGCAAGGTTTCAAGGTTATTACTGATAATTGCATTGCAGTAACTGCCGCAGGAGGACAAAGTTTATATAGTATTGGTTACATGAACTTACCTATTCACTTTGAGAACCAATTTCACATTTTGAGGGCTTTCGTTATTCCCGGCATTAAGTACAATTTGATTTTAGGCATTGATTTTTGGCGTAAGTTTGAACTTTGTCCGAAGTACCTAAGCAGCATTGTGCTTTCTAAAGGCAATCAGCACGAGGATGACAATCGTAAGGATTTAAATAATTCATCTATGGCCTTCATTCAAGGTTATGACAATTTGGTCGAGACAGAGAAACAACTTGCCGATAATGTTATTAAGCAATTCGAGGATATTTCTTTTGATCGTAAGGGTCTCGGGCTTACTGACCTTATGACTCATCACATCGACACTGGAGACTCTAAGCCGATTCGTCAGCGCTATTATAGGTTGTCACCGGAAAAGCAACGTATTTTAATTGAGCAGGTTGATGAGATGCTTTCCTTGGATGTGATTGAGCCTTGTGAAAGTGCGTGGTCTTCTCCGGTTCTCATAGTTACGAAGAAGAACGGTCAGCCTAGGTTCTGTCTCGACAGTAGGAAATTGAATTCAGTTACCAAACGTGATGCGTATAACCTTCCTTATATATCGGAAATTTTAGACAATTTGAGGGACGCTCGTTACTTATCTAGTATTGATTTGTCAAAGGCTTTCTGGCAGATTCCGATCGCTACGGATGATAGGGACAAGACCGCGTTCTATGTTCCTGGCAGGGGAAGCCTACGTTTTAAAAGGACAGCCTTTGGTTTAACTAATGCACCCGCAACTCAACAACGGCTTGTTGACCTTATGTTTGCGGAGTTCGATTTAAAGGTTTTTGCATATTTGGACGATATTATCATCGTATCAAACGATTTTAATAGTCACGTGACTTTATTATTGCGTGTACTTGATAAGTTGAAGCAAGCCAATTTGACAATCAATCTAGAGAAGTGTAAGTTCTTTAGCAGTCGTCTAAAGTATCTAGGTTACGTCGTCGATAGCTCAGGTTTACGTACGGATCCCGAAAAAGTCGAAGCAATCTTGAACTATCCTACGCCTTCCTGTCGCAAGGATCTTAAACGGTTTCTCGGCACTGCAACTTGGTATCGTCGTTTCGTTCCAAACTTTAGTACGATTGCTGGGCCGTTAAATAAACTTACTTCAAATAAAAAGGGTACTCCGTCTTTTAAATGGACCCCTGAAGCCGACGCTGCATTTCGACAGTTGAAGGAGTGTTTGGTTTCGGCTCCGGTTCTTGCTTGTCCTGATTATAGTAGGCCATTTGAGGTACATACAGATGCTAGTAATTACGGAATTGGCGGAATGCTTACTCAGACAATTGACGGTAAAGAACATCCTATCGCATACATGAGCAAGTCTTTAACAGCTGCGGAGAAGAATTACAGTATTACTGAACGAGAGACGCTGGCCGTAGTTGCTGCTCTAGAGCATTGGCGTTGTTACATTGATAACGGACAGCAATTTACTGTGTACACGGATCATAGCGCGTTGAAGTGGTTTTTGTCTATCAGTAATCCAACCGGTAGGTTAGCTCGTTGGGGAGTTCGCCTATCAGCGTTTAATTTTGTCTTAAAGCATCGTCGCGGGGTAGACAATGTAATTCCTGATGCTCTGTCACGTAGTGTTCCGGTCAATGCGATTTCCACTTCCGACTCCTTCGCTGATACTAAAGACGTATGGTACAAGAATATTTATAACGGTTGCGTAAATAATTCTGTTAGCTATCCTAATTTCAATGTTAAGAATAATACTTTGTACAGACTCTCCAAGAACAAGCACGAGCTTACTTCTGAATTCTCGTGGAAGGAGGTCGTTCCAATCGAACTAAGGGAAAAGGTCATAGATCAGAATCATTCAGAGCCTACGGCGGGACACATGGGTATTTTCAAGACCTATAAGCGATTAGCGTTGCGCTACTATTGGCCGGGTATGTACCAGGACGTAGTTAAATTTATAGGTTCTTGTGACAAGTGCCTAGCCTACAAGGCTCAGAATCACCAGACTCTGGGAGAGATGGGTCGTCCTAAGCAGTGTTCGCGTCCATTTCAAATGTTATCGGTTGATTTAATGGGTCCGCTTCCAATTACCAAGAAGCAGAATAACTACATCTTAGTTGTGACTTGCTGTTTTTCGAAGTATTGTTTAATCTTTCCTATAAAGAAAGCAACTTCGGATGTAATAACGAAGATTTTGGAAGAGTCGGTATTTCTTGTACACGGGATTCCACAAACAATTTTAATGGATAATGGCACTCAGTTCACAAGTAATAATATGACTTCGTTTTTCAAGAATTATGGTGTACCTAACGTGTATCTTACGCCTAGATATACTCCGCAGGTTAATTTGGTGGAACGCTTCAATAGGACTATTATCACGTGTTTATCTACTTATGTTGAGGATAACCATAGGTCATGGGATTTATTTATTCCTAAAGTTCAGTTCGCTATCAATAATTCGGTTAACGAGTCAACTGGTTATACTCCTGCGTTCTTAGTTTATGGTCGTGAACTCGTAACTTGCGGTTCCCACTTTACTGACAACGATATTGGAGATGAGATTTTGTTTTTACCACGTGATGTCTACGCGGAGAACTTGGGTTGCATGTCAACAGTTTTTGACAGCGTACAACAGAAGCTATGGCAAGCTCATTCAAAGAATTCGGTTCATTACAACCTTAGGCGTAAAGCGGCTGAGTTCAACGTAGGCGATCTAGTGATGAAGCGTGCTTACTTTTTAAGCGATAAAGATAAACATTTCTCTAAAAAGTTGGCTCCTAAATTTATAAAGGCAAAGGTGATTGAGAAGAGGTCTCCCCTTGTTTACGTTTTGCAGGATATGTCTGGGAAAAACTTAGGCACATGGCATATCAAGGACTTAAAGCTAGTAGGTAGTTTTAGGTAGTTGTTATTTAGTATTGCGTTATCGTGCGTGGCGTCATTGAACATCTTTGGGTTAGCATTTGTTTTGGTTTCAAGTTCATGCAGCTAGGAACCAACGGTTGTTTGTTACGTCAGTAATTGACTTCGTGAAGCAATTGCTGTGGTATTGTGATAGTAGATGTATGTTTGATGGATCTTATGTTAGCGTCAGCAAAAGCTCACTTTACCTTATGCGGATTTTATTTTGAATAGTAATAAAATCCTTGGAGACGCGACGGGGTATTGTAACGTAAAAGTTCCATGAGGACTTTGTAGTTATCAAATTATAACATTTATATTAAAATAAGTATTAAAATAAGTATAATCTTACAGTAAGAAGTAAATAAATGAACCTTTCGTTTCGTCTTATTTAGTTCCGCGCGAACCCTAAGCGATCCTTTGTTCGCAAAAAGACGTTGAATAGATAAGCTTCCCTGCCTCCCGCGTCGCGCGCCGCGCCGCTCTGGCCGGTTCTAGTTAAATTTTTAACGTTACACTCTGTACGGGCAGCCATCAAAAGCGGACGTTCATCCCAGCGCAAGCGCGACATATTTCGTGTGCGCGAGCTCTGCCCAAATTTTAACTTTTTATTTTAATTCCTGCAATATAATTGTCCTTAGGAAGTTGTTAAATTAATGTGAGTGTGGTAAAACCCCAGATAGGGTAAGTGATCATGAGTAATTTACTTATTTCATTATAGCAGGTAGTTTTAAGTAGGGTGTGTCCGTTTTATTACGCTAAATTCAGCTTATTTGTGCATAATTTCATCTTATTATTTGCCTTGTAACATTCTTGCAGCATTGATACATGTAATTGCGCCTATTTTCATTTCTTGTGTAATTTAAATTAAAAGAACTTAATTGCATATTTATTTTTATGAATATGTTTTCTTTGTTAAGCCTTTTGCACTATGCAGCAGATTGCATATTTAAACCATAATGTTAATATTAATTAATATCAGCTGGCAGTTTGGTTTAAATAGTTATACGCTTGTTTCTTTCTTCTTTTTCCACCAACATATTTGTAACTCCGTCTGATTGTGACTTTGCACTACCATCTTAATATCACTCTCGCACAGTACTTATTGTCGCTTCGCTTACGGTCACAATCAGCGGGGTGGAACTGTGGACTTTATTCTCACACCGTTCGTGGAACATTCCAGGGTGCAAAGTTACGGCTGTAGACGCCGACGGAAAGGAGTTCCGGAACTGCCGAGTCACCGTGGGTGACATTCCGCCTTCACCGCCCGTTCCTGGCTGATCTGCACGTCTGTCCGTGACCACCGGCCGCGCCCCGTCCCAAGGCCACCATCAGGGCAGTACTGTCTCAACGGACAGCGAATTTAAAATTTGAAAATTAGAACTTGTAACGGTCGTTTACCGAATTGAGAAACCGGACGGGCCTTAATACCCACACCCTATTTTTTTTATGCTGGCAACGGTTGTGCCGTTATTTTACATATTTAAAATTTAACGGATTAAACGCATTTTTTACATTTTTAAAAATCCTTTGTTTCATTTACACACTCGGACGCCGCAACACACACACACACACAGCGGGGCATGCGGCGAGTACACGCCGCCTTCGCGCCGGACGAGGACGAGCCGTCGCCGCCGCCGCCCGCGCACACGCACCACCACCACTCGCACCGGGGTATGTATACACACACACACACACAGCGGGGCATGCGGCGAGTACACGCCGCCTTCGCGCCGGACGAGGACGAGCCGTCGCCGCCGCCGCCCGCGCACACGCACCACCACCACTCGCACCGGGGTATGTATACACACACACACACACAGCGGGGCATGCGGCGAGTACACGCCGCCTTCGCGCCGGACGAGGACGAGCCGTCGCCGCCGCCGCCCGCGCACACGCACCACCACCACTCGCACCGGGGTATGTATACACACACACACACACAGCGGGGCATGCGGCGAGTACACGCCGCCTTCGCGCCGGACGAGGACGAGCCGTCGCCGCCGCCGCCCGCGCACACGCACCACCACCACTCGCACCGGGGTATGTATACACACACACACACACAGCGGGGCATGCGGCGAGTACACGCCGCCTTCGCGCCGGACGAGGACGAGCCGTCGCCGCCGCCGCCCGCGCACACGCACCACCACCACTCGCACCGGGGTATGTATACACACACACACACACAGCGGGGCATGCGGCGAGTACACGCCGCCTTCGCGCCGGACGAGGACGAGCCGTCGCCGCCGCCGCCCGCGCACACGCACCACCACCACTCGCACCGGGGTATGTATACACACACACACACACAGCGGGGCATGCGGCGAGTACACGCCGCCTTCGCGCCGGACGAGGACGAGCCGTCGCCGCCGCCGCCCGCGCACACGCACCACCACCACTCGCACCGGGGTATGTATACACACACACACACACAGCGGGGCATGCGGCGAGTACACGCCGCCTTCGCGCCGGACGAGGACGAGCCGTCGCCGCCGCCGCCCGCGCACACGCACCACCACCACTCGCACCGGGGTATGTATACACACACACACACACAGCGGGGCATGCGGCGAGTACACGCCGCCTTCGCGCCGGACGAGGACGAGCCGTCGCCGCCGCCGCCCGCGCACACGCACCACCACCACTCGCACCGGGGTATGTATACACACACACACACACAGCGGGGCATGCGGCGAGTACACGCCGCCTTCGCGCCGGACGAGGACGAGCCGTCGCCGCCGCCGCCCGCGCACACGCACCACCACCACTCGCACCGGGGTATGTATACACACACACACACACAGCGGGGCATGCGGCGAGTACACGCCGCCTTCGCGCCGGACGAGGACGAGCCGTCGCCGCCGCCGCCCGCGCACACGCACCACCACCACTCGCACCGGGGTATGTATACACACACACACACACAGCGGGGCATGCGGCGAGTACACGCCGCCTTCGCGCCGGACGAGGACGAGCCGTCGCCGCCGCCGCCCGCGCACACGCACCACCACCACTCGCACCGGGGTATGTATACACACACACACACACAGCGGGGCATGCGGCGAGTACACGCCGCCTTCGCGCCGGACGAGGACGAGCCGTCGCCGCCGCCGCCCGCGCACACGCACCACCACCACTCGCACCGGGGTATGTATACACACACACACACACAGCGGGGCATGCGGCGAGTACACGCCGCCTTCGCGCCGGACGAGGACGAGCCGTCGCCGCCGCCGCCCGCGCACACGCACCACCACCACTCGCACCGGGGTATGTATACACACACACACACACAGCGGGGCATGCGGCGAGTACACGCCGCCTTCGCGCCGGACGAGGACGAGCCGTCGCCGCCGCCGCCCGCGCACACGCACCACCACCACTCGCACCGGGGTATGTATACACACACACACACACAGCGGGGCATGCGGCGAGTACACGCCGCCTTCGCGCCGGACGAGGACGAGCCGTCGCCGCCGCCGCCCGCGCACACGCACCACCACCACTCGCACCGGGGTATGTATACACACACACACACACAGCGGGGCATGCGGCGAGTACACGCCGCCTTCGCGCCGGACGAGGACGAGCCGTCGCCGCCGCCGCCCGCGCACACGCACCACCACCACTCGCACCGGGGTATGTATACACACACACACACACAGCGGGGCATGCGGCGAGTACACGCCGCCTTCGCGCCGGACGAGGACGAGCCGTCGCCGCCGCCGCCCGCGCACACGCACCACCACCACTCGCACCGGGGTATGTATACACACACACACACACAGCGGGGCATGCGGCGAGTACACGCCGCCTTCGCGCCGGACGAGGACGAGCCGTCGCCGCCGCCGCCCGCGCACACGCACCACCACCACTCGCACCGGGGTATGTATACACACACACACACACAGCGGGGCATGCGGCGAGTACACGCCGCCTTCGCGCCGGACGAGGACGAGCCGTCGCCGCCGCCGCCCGCGCACACGCACCACCACCACTCGCACCGGGGTATGTATACACACACACACACACAGCGGGGCATGCGGCGAGTACACGCCGCCTTCGCGCCGGACGAGGACGAGCCGTCGCCGCCGCCGCCCGCGCACACGCACCACCACCACTCGCACCGGGGTATGTATACACACACACACACACAGCGGGGCATGCGGCGAGTACACGCCGCCTTCGCGCCGGACGAGGACGAGCCGTCGCCGCCGCCGCCCGCGCACACGCACCACCACCACTCGCACCGGGGTATGTATACACACACACACACACAGCGGGGCATGCGGCGAGTACACGCCGCCTTCGCGCCGGACGAGGACGAGCCGTCGCCGCCGCCGCCCGCGCACACGCACCACCACCACTCGCACCGGGGTATGTATACACACACACACACACAGCGGGGCATGCGGCGAGTACACGCCGCCTTCGCGCCGGACGAGGACGAGCCGTCGCCGCCGCCGCCCGCGCACACGCACCACCACCACTCGCACCGGGGTATGTATACACACACACACACACAGCGGGGCATGCGGCGAGTACACGCCGCCTTCGCGCCGGACGAGGACGAGCCGTCGCCGCCGCCGCCCGCGCACACGCACCACCACCACTCGCACCGGGGTATGTATACACACACACACACACAGCGGGGCATGCGGCGAGTACACGCCGCCTTCGCGCCGGACGAGGACGAGCCGTCGCCGCCGCCGCCCGCGCACACGCACCACCACCACTCGCACCGGGGTATGTATACACACACACACACACAGCGGGGCATGCGGCGAGTACACGCCGCCTTCGCGCCGGACGAGGACGAGCCGTCGCCGCCGCCGCCCGCGCACACGCACCACCACCACTCGCACCGGGGTATGTATACACACACACACACACAGCGGGGCATGCGGCGAGTACACGCCGCCTTCGCGCCGGACGAGGACGAGCCGTCGCCGCCGCCGCCCGCGCACACGCACCACCACCACTCGCACCGGGGTATGTATACACACACACACACACAGCGGGGCATGCGGCGAGTACACGCCGCCTTCGCGCCGGACGAGGACGAGCCGTCGCCGCCGCCGCCCGCGCACACGCACCACCACCACTCGCACCGGGGTATGTATACACACACACACACACAGCGGGGCATGCGGCGAGTACACGCCGCCTTCGCGCCGGACGAGGACGAGCCGTCGCCGCCGCCGCCCGCGCACACGCACCACCACCACTCGCACCGGGGTATGTATACACACACCGCCTTACAACCATACAGCATCAAAACTGACCGACAATTGTACTACTAGCTGCCGTCTAATTGAATACTAGAACTGTTAGCTTTCGTCAAATTGCATACTAAAATTGTTAGGTGGGTGGATCAACTTTTTCTTGTTATTCTGTCCCGTCGTCCGATTGGTGATTAAACTTCTTAGAAAAGTGTTGATAATTTATAATATTGGTATTTTCAAGAGATATTGTAAATAAGAACGGGCTTATAACTGCTGCAATTACAACATTTTGTTGAAAATTGCCTTCGAAAATCGTAGTTCTAAAGAGTAACCCACGGGACAATACCATGGCAACAAGCAACAGAAAAAAGTTAATTGACCCAGGTACTTTTGATGCTGACTGTACCAGTGTTTTAAGGCTACCTGTTCACTGGACCGAAGCAGAGTTATGTAAAATGAACCAAACACATTCCTAAGCTTTAAATGTACCTCTTGATAGGCTTTACTATCCGCAGCCTGATTACTCATTTTCTCTGGTCCGCTTCAAAGGGTAGGCAGTCTAAGTGACTCGAACCGTCCAGGTTTTTCATAACACAGGCTGCTTTTTTGCGGAGATAGTTAAAAACTTTAAAACTCTGTAATCCCTAAACCTAAGTTTAAGAGATTTGACTCTCCGATTTAGTAATCTCGACCAGCCGTAAAAAGCCTTTAAAAATTCACTTAATTTTAAACCATTGATACAAACTTAATCTTTACTCACCTAATTTTGTTATAAACATCAATTTACGAGATTATCTTCAAACTAAACATTGAACTTTTATATAACTTTCAGGTAAAGACAAAAAAGATAAAGATAAAAGTAAAAAAGGCGACAAAGAGAAAGAAAAAGACAAAGAGAAAGAGAAGGAGAGGAGCGGCGAGCCGGCGGCGCGCGAGCGCGACGGCGAGGACAAGGCCTCCGCCGAGGAGAAGCGGAAACACATCAAGAGTCTTATCGACAAGATCCCCACGCAGAAGGACCAGCTGTTCCAGTACAAACTGGACACGGCCCAGGTAATAACGATGGTTTTATTTGATGAGCAAGCTAAACTACTCGTACTGCCCAAATTAAAAAAAAGTAACATTGACAGAATATGTCGTATATTCTGCCAATGTTACCTTTTTCCTCAATCAGGCGTCTTAATATTCTAATGAATGAAAAACTAAACGGAGACCTGCTTCGTGAAGCTCCTATTTTTGGCCAGTTTAACGGGTATAATAAAATTGTCTGAACAATCATCTCCCAGTGTTACTAAAATCACAATTTCCCTAAAAATACTGTGGAAAAGTGGCGATAAACATTGACTTGGTACATATGACGGGTATTTTTAAGTATGACCTGAACTATAATGAGTGAAATATAGTGAGTCGGACATACATACTTACTACAGGGAATGTTTCCGCGTCACCGGTGTGATTCATGGAAGGCATATTGTAGTGTATACAATAGATAAGATTTATTTTACACTTTGAAAGCTGCCCTTTATGTTTGTATGTATGTATGTAAACTCTTTATTGTACATTAAAATATACATATACATAGCAAGGACATAAAACTTATGATATGTACAAAGGCGAACTTATCCCTGTAAAGTCGCCGTCAATAGAACTTGCTAACTATGTAAACAAACCGCCATATTGAAATTGTCTCTGAATGAGGAATTTACTAGTGATGAGCAAGACTCTTACTTACTCCTTTACTTATGTCAAACTATATAGAGTAATAAAATACATGTCAAACTATATAGAGTAATAAAATACCGAACTCAAAATCAAAATAAAATTGATGTATACTTTCCTCCTAATAGCTGTCAATGTAAAATTATCAAATTTGCTAAGTTTAGCACGATTGGGTGGCCTGACTGCGGGTTGTTTAACCGTCCCAGGTTTTTCATAAAACTTAATCACGTTATCAATTGTATGGCCAGAAACTCCCATTATTTCTGAAACAATCGGTAGCACGTCTTTTTAATGCGGATAGAATGGAAATGTCTTTTCTACGTACTTGTACACATTAATGGCAATTTTTTTTTTTCATTTTCCGTCGTTTGTACTGAAGTGTGTTTCGATTTCTTTCTTGGCTGCAAGTCCGATATATGAGTTTTTCCTGGCTGATCACTCATTCTATCGGTGCCGGAAATAGTAATCAATATCAGAATTCGTGTCCAGTAGCAATTAGTCGTCGTTCCAAAGTTCAATAATATCCAGATCACAAAGCAAATCAAAATCCGTAAATCAATCCGTGCCAAGAAAAACTGTGAATGAGTAAAATAATATTAAAACCGTTACTGTTTTTTTCAATAGTGTATGGTTTCAATGATTTTTGATGAGGTGGTGTGAAAATTCAAGGAGAAACAGTGAAAAAACAAAGTTACGTCCTTTGTTTACATAGTTAGCAAGTTCTATTGACGGCGACTTTAAGGGATTTCTTCCAGTTAACCTTTGAGAAAATGAGAGAGAACAGAGAAGATCCAATATGTTTATGAATATGTTTGCGTGGAGATGTAGAAATAACACTCTACATATTGTGTTTTTTATTTTTATTAAAAGGATGACTATTTTACAATTATTTACTGAAATTAGTCTTAAATGGCGTGCGTCCGCGCGCACGGTCGATAGCGTCTCTGGCGGGGCCGACGCAGCGGGCATTCACCTCGCACGTCTCCTCCCCCGACCAACCTGTATACGGAAGGATGTATTGTCGTTAACAGCCCTTGTGTTCCCAGATCGACAACGTGCTGATGGAGAAGAAGATCCGGCCCTGGATCAACAAGAAGATCATCGAGTACATCGGCGAGCCGGAGCCAACGCTCGTGGACTTCATCTGCAGCAAGGTGCTGGCCGGCGCCGCGCCGCAGGGCATCCTCGACGACGTGCAGATGGTTACTGTTCCTATTGTTTACTCTCATCATCCAGTACATCGGCCGGAGCCCACGCTCGTGGACTTCATCTGCAGCAAGGTGCTGGCCGGCGCCGCGCCGCAGGGCATCCTCGACGACGTGCAGATGGTTACTGTTCCTATTGTTTACTCTCATCATCCAGTACATCGGCCGGAGCCCACGCTCGTGGACTTCATCTGCAGCAAGGTGCTGGCCGGCGCCGCGCCGCAGGGCATCCTCGACGACGTGCAGATGGTTACTGTTCCTATTGTTTACTCTCATCATCCAGTACATCGGCCGGAGCCCACGCTCGTGGACTTCATCTGCAGCAAGGTGCTGGCCGGCGCCGCGCCGCAGGGCATCCTCGACGACGTGCAGATGGTTACTGTTCCTATTGTTTACTCTCATCATCCAGTACATCGGCCGGAGCCCACGCTCGTGGACTTCATCTGCAGCAAGGTGCTGGCCGGCGCCGCGCCGCAGGGCATCCTCGACGACGTGCAGATGGTTACTGTTCCTATTGTTTACTCTGATCATCGAGTACAGTAAACGGCGATAAAGAATGCACGTCGGCAATCATCGCATTTCCGAATACAAACGAATGCAAATTTTCATGTACATCAATTATTAAATTAATTTGAATTTGAATTTAGAAATAAGTACTTTATTGTTGTTTTGTTTTGATTTCACGTGGAATATACAGTCTGTATCAGAACGAAAAGCAAAGCTGAAAGCTGGTTGATGGTTAAGTGGAGTATGTTGTAATAGCATACTCATAGTATTAAATTTCAGTAGTTTTTGTGAATTTGCTCAATCTCAACATGACTTTAGGTCCTCTTATTTGCAGTCGGTTAAAGATTCTCATAACATCCTGTAGAAACTAAGACGTCAGTTTATTAACGTAAACAAACTAATCATCATATCAGATTACTGCAATTTCAACTATGACCGCACTACCACATATGCCTTGTAAGAAACACTAACCACTTACTGTTATCATCATTTAGAACATTAATTATTTAGGTATTACAGGGAATTCGCATAACATTGTAGTTCACTTCAGTTCACTTTGACATTTTAGATTTGTCGGGTGGATTCGCGAAAACTGCACAAAAACATGTTCCCGGTGTTTTGAAAATGAAACAATACATTATCGTTATGTATTAATATGTAGAACAATACAGGTCGTGTTTCGCAACAATAGGCCGGAATTCAAATTTGTCTATTTATTTTATATAATTTATAAATCGAATTAACACTGACTAAACATCATCACCATTAGCAAAAAAAAATGAGTTATGAAAGTTCGGGACATATTTCTTAAAAATCCACCGCACGCAACCCGTTTTTTTTATTATATTTAGTAAAAGTATATCCTGTCAATGTTCGTAAAGAAATCTCGAAGCGTTTCATGAATACTATCTAAGGATAAAAAATAAAACAAATTTTGGCACAGAATTTCGTCATCGCCATTGCGGTCGCGTCAAAGTATTTTTATTTTATTTCCGAATGGCTGAATACCCGAAACGACATCACCTACCCGCTCTTCAGTCACTATTACAAAGCGGACTAGAGTGCACGCGAGCTTGCTGCACGGGAAGTTAAATTTTTCGGCTTAAATATACCATTGGAAATTGTGTGGTCACATTTCAGCGTCATCACCAACAACATAATAAATCAGGTTTAGATAAAAATATTACTTTTATTCAACCACGTTGTGTAAGAGGTGTACGGTGCAATTTCTCAAAATGACGGAGTCCTCTGGTTTAATACTAATTACTGAGTTTTGACGATATTTATCTGTTTTCGTCATCACCATAAACATCATTACCATTTTGTTGTGTAAATGGTAATGTTTTTGTTTGACTGGTAATGACGAACTGATACTTTTACTTCGGCGCATTTTAAGGAAAAAACCAAAAGAAAACTATATTTACGATCTTCTTGGTCGTATACTTCATAGCTGAAGGTCGTGTCCCTGAAAGCTTTTCGTTGTATTGTGTACTAGCTGTTTCCAGTTTGTTCGGTTTTCGGCTTCCTTCAGGGCAAAGGAAACTGGAAGACCAGTGATTTCGGTCACTTGGTCACACCATCGACGCGGGGATCTATCTCGGGGTCTTCTTCCTTCCACTTTGCCCATTATCACTAGCCTGTCAAGGCTGTCGGTATTCAGGCGAGCAACATGACTAAAATATCCAAGTATCCTTTGGTAGCACATGGTCGACAGTCTGGTTTTCACCCTCAGTTGTGTTAGGATGGATTTGTTGGTCCTCATGGCTGTCCATGGTATCCTGAGCATCCTCCGCCAACACCACATCTCAAAGGCATCTATTTACTTTCGGTCTATGGCGCAGATTGTCCACGACTCTGACCCGTAGAGAAAGATTGAGAAGATCAAAGTTCGGACTAGTCTCAACTTGGTGACATTGGAGATATTTCTGGCTTGCCATATCTGTGTCATCTTGCTCATTGCAGCTTTGACCATCTGAGTCCTCCTTTTGATCTCTCGCTCACTTCCACCCTGATCAGTTAGTAGGGATCCGAGGTAGACAAACTCGCTGACGACTTCCAATTCCGAGATTTCTCCTGTCCGAGCGAGCTGGCCGGACCTGTCAACTTTCATGACTTTTGTCTTTGTTTTGTTGATGGTTAGCCCAACCAGCCCACTCTCAACCTCCACTCTATGGAATATCTCTGCCAGTTCCTTCTGCGATGTAGTGTGGTGTCGTCTGCGTATCTCAGATTGCTAATCTTTACGCCACCGACAGAGATGCGTCCATCCCATCCTTCTAAGGCTTTTCTCATTATATATTCACCATAAATGTTAAACAGGATGGGAGAGAGAATACATCCCTGCCTTTACCCCTTTCTTTGTCTTGAAAGTTCCAGAAACTACGTCGTTAACCCTCACCACGGACTTTCCATCTTGATAAAGACTTGCAATCAACATTACAAGATATTTAGGTACGCCCATCTCCAGTAATATGGACCACATGCAATCCCACCTTACGCGGTCAAACGCTTTCGAGTAGTCGATGAAGCACATGAGGATAGGGGTATTGAACACCCGACTTTTTTCTATTATTTTCCTCATATTAACAATTTGTTCAATTGTTCCTCGTCCCTTCACGAAACCCGCCTGCTTACTAGGTATTCACGATATTATATATAAAAAAGAAAAAGAAAAGAGAGTCCCAACTAAATTACAAATATTCAGAGGCACCCTTGCTGTGCATCAAGTATTATGGAAGAAAGAAACCCAAAATTTAACATTTCGTAATGCTAGTTGCTTTGAGTGTGTCTGTGGAGCTATATGTAACCATGGGAAACATCGGATATGGACAGGGTTCCACTTCCGAAACACCAGTGGTTCCTCTCATAGCCACAAAAAAGCAATATGGAGTCCTGACCAATATTACAAACACCGCAACTACAACATTTAGTACTGTGGGTCTACCATCAAATATACGGATTTTATCTAATAAGGTGATAATAAAAAATCTAAAAATTAGGATATTAAGACACCTACTAGTATATGTAAGTTTGATATTATATACCTAAGATAAATGTTACTCTTACAATGGCTGCTGGGATTATGGACATTTTGCGTTCGTAAATTAGGTCATTGTGCGACGGAGGGCCTATTTTTTATGTTAATTACCGTGTTACTTCAATTGCTTTACTTTTTCTGCATTTTTTAATCAAGGCTGCTGATTACCAAATTTAACAATGTATAATGTATATGATGATTTGGTGTAGGGACGCCCGGCCGGAGACAGGCGGGCTGTCGATCGCGTGGATGCGTTCATTCAGCCCAATTCCCAATTGGAGCCAACAATTACTGTCCCGGCGGCGCTCCCATTGAGCCTTCTTCCTCAAATCTCCTCGAAGGAAAGGACATCTTTAAGATTAATGTCCCTCAGCTCTTCTTCTTCTAGTTTGTCTTTTCTGAAGATGCTATAGCGTGCTGCTGCATACATTGCACACTCCGCTATGACGTGCTTACTTGTCTCCTCTTGTGCGAACAGTATGGATTACTTACTACATCCATAATGTTTAGGTGCCTGTTAATTGTGTCCCGTGATTATGCCTGTTGATAATCTGAGATTTTTCTTACCTAGTTCCAGGAGATACCTGGTCCTTTTCCTGTTTATGCCTCCTAGGATCACCTTCGAATGTCGACAGTCCGTTGTATCACGCCATTGTCTGTTAGCCTCTTCCTCCATTAGCCTGGCTATAACTCCTTTCGTGACTTCTGCCGATATTGGCAGTGCAGGTTCGGGTCCTATGAGTTCCCTTTCTGCCCCTAGTCTCGCCATCTCGTCTGCTCTTTCATTCCCTGTCACACCCTGATGTCCAGGTACCCATGCTACCATAATCTTTGTGTGCTCTCTAAGTTTGTTTAGGGCTTCCCTACATTCCTTTACCAAGGCTGAGCTTACCATCGGCTTGTCTAACGCTTTTAGCGCAGCCTGGCTATCTGTGTATATTACAACAGATCCCTCTTTCTGCGAACATTCATCTATTATTTGCACACATCTCATTATGCCGCATACCTCTGCCTGAAATACGCTAGCATACCTCCCCAGATGTATGTGTACCTTCTTCCCCAGCTTTGGTATCACTAAACCGGCTCCTGCCAGTTTCGTCGATTCCCGCCGAGAACCATCCGTAAAACAGATAGTCACGGGGTGCTCTACCTCTATTTTCCAGTTGTCCCTGTCTCCTATATGTATCCTATATTTCTTATCGAACATTTCTTGTCTCTTTATGAGGTCGTTGTTTTGGGTGAGCATCCCCATCTTCGAACATGCTTCCCTCTGAATGAGTGCATGTCCCTTGTCCACACAGTTTCCTCTCCATTCCTTACATGCTTTCATTCTATACCATTGTTCCATGGCCCTCTTCTCCGCTTCTATTTTAAGTGACTTGAGACCGAGCATGATTTCCATTGCTTGCGTGGGCGTTGTCCTCATTGCCCCCGTGATCATAAGACATGCCAGTCTTTGTACTTTTGATAGTTCTTTGTGGTATTCTTTGTTGTTGGCCTTATGCCACCATACTAGGGCCCCGTATAGTATCCTGGGTAGTATCACTGCCTTGTAAATCCAGTGTATCATGGATGGTTTCAGGCCCCATTTTCTTCCTACCGCCCTTTTACACTGATGACACTTGCCTCGTTTAAGTAAAAAAATATGTTCATAAACAAAAAAAAAGTTGCCTCAGATCTCTTACCTTAAATTGAACTTGTATTGTTATTTGTTGATATGTATCAATGTCGTAAATTACATTTTTCCTGGCATTGGGCGTGTGTCATTTACAAACTCTAATAATTTACTTTATATTCGTCATTACCATCTACTTGGTATCATTACCATTTTAAAAAAAGTCATTCCATATGCCTAGCGTCATTACCATTTTCATGACGTAACTTTTAAAGCCAATAACTTCTATTTTTATAAGTCTACATTGGTGCCAACTGCTGTTTTTTGTTGCTCTTTATTATATCTTTAGATTTACACCACTTAGCACGCATTACCAACAATTAAAAAAAAAATGACCAAAAAAAATATCAAATAATAAAAAAGGCGAATCCACCCTGTCACCTTGTAATTATTATCTTGAAAGAGTTTAGGTTAAATCACTTTTTTGGACTTTTTTCTTTAAATTTAAACTTCAAGTCGCGGTTTGACGTTCGTGTGTCAGATAAAATTTAGGTAGAAATTTAACTGAAAAATACTGATAATACCTTTAAACTTTTCTGTGGAGGAATTTGTGGATATGATCCTTGTTTACGAAGAAAGTAGGAGTATCGGGAATGCCGCTCTTCGTCTGTGCGCGGAGAGGTTCCCGCACGAAGGCAACCCAACAACGCCCGTGTGATCGTCAATGCGATTATCTGTATACGAAATAACAACGCGCCGGTACCAATTACTTAATCTAGAAGGGCGTCAACGACTTCACGTGAGAGAGGAAGAGCAGGTATTGGATATTGGTTATTGGTATTATCAGCTGGAATTTATGGCACTTATGTCATTTTATTAGTTGTGATTGATAAGATTGTAAATAATTAATACAGGATGTTATAAAATAATGGTTTATTTTTCACTTCTGCAGTACTACTGCTGTAAAAAGATGCTAATTTTCCATAAGCCAGGCACCATAGTCATATTTATGGTCTAAACATTGGTGGGTCTCTTTCTTTGCCTTTCGTTCTGTTACATACTGTATGGAGCTGTAAAACTCGATGTAATTATATATAGTTATTGCTATAATGTTCTTGTTGGGGAAAAAATCCTAAAAGGGGTTGACAGCATTAGCAACTGATGTTATACTACTAGGATACTTAAATGTGGGTTTAAAGATCGACAAAAAGTGTAACTACTTACATTAACATTCTCATGTTTTTTTTTTAAATTGGTCGGCTTCTATTACTAAATATTTATAAAACAATTTCGCGTGACTGGCAAAGTAACGGCTTACCTTTTTTCCCTATAGATGCCATAGTACAAATTTAATTATGTGTAAGTTTTATCAACTCTATATATATATTGACTTGGATATGCGACTGCACTCTCTCGCATTTGAACCACGACTGACAAAACAAACGTCATGGTGTGTGCGACACAGATATCGCTATACGAAGTCGAAATTAGCCGATTGCCTCTTTCCAAAGATCGATGTGCAAACTTTATCGCCGTTTACTGTGCATCCGCGGAAATCTATTCGTTATTGACGACGCGGTTGGCGCAATTTGTTGCACTTGCCTTCTGAGCCGGCGGGCCTGGGTTCGAATCCCGGCCAGGGCAAATATTTGTGCGATGAACTCGAATACTTGTTCCTGGGTCATAGATGTTATCTATATATTGTGTGTATCGTCGTCTAGTACCAACAGAAAACTTTACAAAAAGTAGCTCAGGGGTCAGGATAAGCTGAGGTGGTGAGTTCGACTCTCACTTGCAATATAGTGGATCACGAAAAATAAAATATATTTATATTTGACCTAAATCTGTTTTAAATCTAGACAATGTACAGGGACGGAAATTGAATCGGTAATCACTTTCCGTCCCTGTACATTGTCTACATTTAACCACACTGAAATTCTGTGTCTACTCGAACCTTAATGACGGTGTGTACCTATTAATTCGCAATTAAAGAAGGGTATTTGTGTATTTCCGTACACGTAAGTAAACTATGAATTTTGTTGGCAGGTCCTAGATGAGGAGGCGGAGGTGTTCGTGGTGAAGATGTGGCGGCTGCTCATCTACGAGCTGGAAGCCAAGCGCGCCGGCCTGCACAAGTGACACCCGCACACACACACGCACACCACACACACGCCCACACACACACACGCACACACACACACCGCGCCCGCCCGCTCTAGCTACATACATTGAAAAACCTCCGATCCACTAATTCCCTGGCTTAATTTTACTAAAATTTTACTTTTGTATAGCTATGACGATATTCAATTTCATTTCGCTGAAAGTGAGACATAAAACTGTGAACTTGAGCCAGCGTATTGTGAGCAACGTGGGCCCGTAACCTACTTACATGGAAATGTATAGAGTAATGTTTAGGTATTGGTATGCCCTCTGAGCTTGATTGAGCTGTAAGAGTTAGTTTGAAACTATGTTGATACTTTTGGCATTTTATTTTTGTTTCTCTTACCAATTTGTACTATCAAAATGGTCTAACCCTAGTTACCATATTGTCGTGTATCGTTACAAAAAGAAAATCAATAAAATTACTGAAAATTTCTCTTCCCAGTGTGTCGGGTGCGGCGCGGTGTGTCCCTACATACTATCATTTGCAACTAGTGTCTATTTATAACGTGTACAGTGTAAACTTGGAGTATTGTAATGAATTGAATTTAATTAATACGGGGCGAGAGATGTCGGTCTGTACAATTCCGTATTAGGACTAATGTATGAACCCACGATGATAGCGACGACTAATGTATTCCTTTTTGTATCGATACAAGGGTGGAAATACTTCTTGAAATTGGACCTACTCGGAGCCCTGAAGGTACGACGATACAAGGGTATTTCCACGTAAGTTGAATGAAAGTGACCATTTCATTGCGTTTCCTATTTATGGTATAAATTTAGGTGTTAAAATATTTATCGGTGATAAAAAATTAACATTTTCCGGAGACAAATTAACACAATTGCACCATAAATAGAACACGCAATGGAATAGGCACTTTTTTACACTTGCGTGTAATTGCCCAGAGCTGGCCCAGTGAAATAATTCAATCAAATTCGAACGAATTTCTTTGATTAGTAATTTCGTGTATCCAATATAGCGATTGTGTGATTGTAATAGAAATTGTCTGTGTTTGTACATTCGGAATTGTATTTAGCCGACTGAAATGTGTAACCTAATGCGTTGAATCGAAACGTAACTTAGTGATGAATGAACAAATTTTTAATTATTTTTCACTCTTTTTAGCCGCCAGTAAATTTTATACTAACTCTTGATTCAATTGTAATCAACACTCAGTCATAGGATTCGATTCGGCTAATTAGGTGAAACTCGTAGCACTCGGTGCAGTCAAATTTTCGAAAGAAGTGCAGACTTAGCTCAGCCGAGTTACATAGAAGAAGATGGAAAGGTTAAAAACTGTCGATATCTCATTCTGATAGCCCGTGTTTAGTGTTTTTCTAAACGGTTTTATTTAGCTTGCCCTGTTTTTAAAGTTGTCTTGTCAGGTTCTAAACTTGGAAAATCGCCAACTTCTGTGATTTTAGGTGAAAATGAGATTTTTTGGTGCGTAATCATATTTAATATTTATTTATACTTATAATTTATCGGCTCAACTCATTTATCGACACTTTACATTGTATCATTAAATAAGTTTATTGCATCGATAAATGAGTTTATCGATAATTAGTTATTAAAGTGATTGATTTGATTTTACACTGGAAAATCTTATTTTTGCCGATATCAGTCAATGGCGGCGCTACTATAGGAAAGGGCTTCGAGTTATCCGCATTGGTACGGATCACGCTGCGTCTTGCAGCGCGGCGCGGCGGGAGTCATACACTTATACGTGCACGTACACGTGGACGTGGACGTACACGTGGACGTACACGTGGACGTATACGAGGACATGGACGTGGACGTGGACGTACACGTGGACGTATACGAGGACATGGACGTGGACGTGGACGTACACGTATACGTGTGCACGCGGGCCGCGACAGGCCGGCGATGTTGCGAGGGGACGTAATGTTGTGACGGAGTCTGGACGATGTCAAGCTAATGATGATACCTCTAGTGAATATTAATAAATATATTACGGAGCATAAGAGATTTTTATTTACTTTAGGTACCCTTAAAAAATACTACATATTCCTCTAGCTAGAAGACGCTTGCATAGAGCAGTCAATAGTCATTAAGAGCCCACCAATGCATCGCGGCTCAAGCGATTTGGTACCCCGCACCCCTCAACACATCTCGTACATTTCTCTCATATCTCGAGTCTTAACTTATTCAATATTTATAAAATATAAATGTGGTATTTCCACATAGAAAAAACAGAATCGATAAAAAAATTCTATAAAAATTTAAACAGTTAAAGTTTAATATTTCGAAAGAAATACGTAATCATTAGGTATAGATATTGAGATCTAGGTCGATGAAGATAGCGAATTTTGAAAAAACTGAATCGATAAAAAATTCTATAAAAATTTAAACAGTTAAAGTTTAATATTTCGAAAGATACACGTAATCATTAGGTATAGATATTGAGATCTAGGTCGATGAAGATAGCGAATTTTGCATATGCGGGCTCTTAAACATTTTATTATAGCCCTCTGTTTGTATTCATCTTGAAAACCAAAATAAGTATTTACATATTTTCGGAATGTTCACCTCTAAAAACCTTGAAAAATACGCCCATGACGATTACTCCAAAAAATCCGCTATCGTGAAATTAAGTGCGGATGCCATATTCGACACCTCTATGTATAGGTACTCGCAAAAACTAAGAAAACGATATGTACCCTGGCGACTTAACAAAAACAATGTCCGCCACTGTGTCCACCATCTTGAAGTCTAGTCTCTAGTAGTATGAATGGCGTGGCGTCAAAGGTATTAGGAAGAGCAGATTTGACTTAGTGTTTCTTCAAGAGCAATAAGCGTAAGTATCATTTTTTTTTTACAAAAATAGAACCGACTTCAGTAAAACTAAAAACTACGCTACTGGGTGATAAATGATCCATGTCAGTCGAAAATTAAGTATTCTATTCTATATACTAACTCGCTTTCCTTTCTATGCCGTGCGAGCATGACGGGTGATGCTCGCGATAGAAGCGAAGTCGCGGCAAGATGTAGCCCTACCGGTCACCGGTCGCCATCGGATTTATAGGCGCAGTTTATCGGCGTTATCACGTTTACGAGTTACAACATGATTGCAAGCCAAACGCGGATCTACACAATATGAATACCACGGAGCGCATATGTAAAGCGTGACCAGAAAAGGAAAGTGAAAATTAGTAGTACTTCTGACATGTGTGGCGAGTCCATACTCGCAAACGGAGTCCTGTTGATCGTGTTCTCCGGGGGCCTAGGGACGTACGGGCTCAAGAGTGAGGAACGTCCCCTCGACGTCCCCGCCGCGAGCTCCGAGGACGGGCGCGCGCGGCCCGGCCGGCTCGGCGCGGCCCCCCACTCCCCACTACACGGGACTACCGTGCTGGTGCTGCCGTCGCCTGGTTAGTGGAATCGGTTGTGGCATAGATATGAGTATTTTTAGAGTGGTTCATCGTAAGTTTTTATAAAAAGCTAGGAGGCGCCTACAACTGCGTATTTTTTCCTATAACCATCTTTGGATGTCCAGCTATGCTTGTACCAAAATTTTTTCAAATCTGTCCAGCCGTTTCGGCGTGATGAGAGGACAATGGAAATTAGGAAAACAGATGGCGCCAAGCTGGCATGGCGCCGCGCTCCCATAGAAAACTTTTTTATTTATTTTAAATAAATAAAAATAAATAAACAAAACAAATGGCGATCCTGCATCGAGCTAGATTTTTCCCCAAATAATGATCCCTCTCCATAGAAAACTGATTTTCAATACAGATCTTGAATTAAATAATTGAAGAAACAATTGTTTCCTACACGCACAAGTCCAAAGATTGCTTCAAAAATGTTTTCCATTTTAAAGAAGTTGTCATGTAACCCTTTTATGATTTGAATTATATGAATTTACTTATCTAAACACAGTATCAGATCGATAGTAAAACTACAAAACCGATACAAGCGAGCGCAGGCAATAACTCGCCAGTTACGAGTAGGTATATATTCAGTTGCAGATAAATCTTCGAAATGGATAGGGGCTCTGCGCTCCAGTCTGATGCGCGACAACTACGACTACCAGTCGGAGACGCTGGCGCCGCTCCACGACACCTCCGGCGAGACCAGCCACGAGACACATGAATCCAGTGGAGATACCAGTCACGGTCCGGATGAACTCGGACAACCCAGCGCACAGGATTATGATAATCCTACGCCTAGATCACGAAACACTTCTCCCGCCTTATTGGACCGTAGCTCTAGTGAAGCACGGCCCGATGTCAGCCCGATACGTCCTGTAAATCTGAATGTATCCCGCAAAAACATGTACCCGGAGTCGGGGTCGGAACTGGAGATCCCCTCTCACCCTGTCCAAGGATCATACGTACCTCCTAAACGCCCGCGCAGGCCCGGGAGCGACCCGATCACCATGCCCACTCGCACCGCCGAGAACGCCGCTCTCATAGATGAGATAAATGAACAGGTAACCAAACTCTTGTTTGGATATGTAACGTATATGTCATCGATACTGTAATGGGTGAAGATCAGAAAGTTTATTTTAACCTGAAAGTTTCCTCTATGTGACGACATTTTAAGGTTCTTTATTGTAGCTATCGTTCATTTTTGTCGCGGAACGGAACTTTTTCCAATCTCTTTTTAGGATTCCGTAGCCAAATGGCAAAAAACGGAACCCTTATAGATTCGTCATATTATCTGTCTGTCCGTCTGTCCGTCTGTCTGTCCGTCTACGTAAACCGCATTAAGATTTTGATGCAAAAATAAAAAAATAATAATAAATATTGGGGTCTCCCCATACTTAGAACTGAAACTAAAAATTTTTTTTTTCATCAAACACATACGTGTGGGGTATCTATGGAGGTCTTCAAAAATGATATCGAGGTTCCTAAAATATTTTTTTTCTAAACCGAATAGTTTGCGTGACAGACGCTTCCAAAGTGGAAAAAGTTGGTCCCCCCCCCCTCTAACTACTCAAATAAGAAAATGAAAAATCTAAAACAAACATATGATGTACATTACTATAAAACCTATCAACGAAAATTGTTTTGAACGAGATCTAGTAAGTAGTTTTTTTTTTTATACCTAACTTTGCACCTAATTTATATGGGGCGCTATACGAGTACATACCAGGTGCAAACTTAACTTAACCACTTAGGGATGGAAAGTGTTTGTACGGAACCCTCGGTGCGCGAGTCCGACTCGCACTTGGCCGGTTTTTCTCGTTTCGTATGGTTACCTAAGTAGGTAGGTAGGTACCTGCGCCTTAATCTCGCCACACCTTTTGGTCCTTGCCTTAATCGGACGGTTCTTAATCACAAAAAATCTCGGGTGATGATGAAAGATGAAGGCCAAAAAATATATGGATGGATTGTGTGAAAGAGGATAGGAGAAGAAGGAATTAAATGACGAGATGACGAATGATATCACTGAATGGAGGGAAAAGCATGCTCCGTCGACCGCAAACAAATAGGGTTAAAGGAGGAGATAGGAGAATGAGACCTATCTACTGAGGTCCTTATACACTTTGAGGCAAAGTTACCCGAGGAGGGTAACATCGTCGTCCGCTTAATATCCTGGCCATTTCGCTTAATATGGCTATTCCCAATCGACGGAGTTTGACAAATCAAAAACACCATTCGATTCAAAACTAACCGCGGCCTTCTGAGGCTGTGTGTGGTCCACTCAAGCGGGGCAGAGATAATAAACCAATCGGGCTGCATCTTTGTGAAGCCCAAAAGAAGTGTATTTCAATCTGAGGAATGGGATTTTACACAGCTCCACTCCGCTGTGATGTTGCCTTTTGTTTTGCATAGTATATTAGTTGTGATCTCCACCTACCTGGGTTCGGTCCAGAAGGTCTAAGTTGTGTTTTGCCCTAGTGTGCGGAAAGTCTTAGTTGTACATTGACTAAGTAAGCAAAAAGTCTATTTTGCAAAATGTACCAACGAGTATGTAATCACTACGAAATGTACCGTCATGGTGAGAAAATGGTCGTAGTTTGAAAAACACTTACTTAGCAAAACATCTACTTAGGTTGTAAAATTTACAAGTAGGCAGAATGACTCATTTTTAAATGGTCTTGATTGTATTAGGACAACGTTAGCAAAAGGTCTTGATAGTCTAATGTCTTAGTTGAAAAATGTGTATGTAAATAAAACGTCATAATTGCAAAACGACTAGGTTGTACGAAGATTTAATGATGTATTCAAACTATTATAAATTACAATTTGTATTTTAATAATAACTATCATAAATGAGTGAAAATAGTTGAACTGCTAACTTCAAAAAGTTGAGCTTAAACGAGGTGATAATGAAATAATGTACTGTCATTCATATCAACTTAGACCAATCGCTACTTAGACATTTTTAAATATTTGACGAAATAACAACAAAGTCGTTATACAGTAAAGACGTTCTGCCACATTGGCCGTTATTATCGTCTGCACCATTTGTCTATAAGAACGTTATGATATTAGGTCGTTTTACAAACAAGCCTTTTTGTAAGCTGTGGTATTTTGCATTTAAGGCGTTTCGAACATCAAGACATTTTGCTACCTAGACAATATACAATTGAGACGTTTTGCTTACCATGTCAAAATACAATTTAGACCTCCTGAACCGAACCCCTCCACCTCTCTTACTTTATTTTGACGGGCGTCAAAGCTGAACGTGTTCGTATTACCCGCGATATTGTGGACTAAGATGGGTTCATTAGTGGGTTATTACTTGGAGCAAAATGAGATACGACCTCCACCTCAGTGTTAATACAATACAAGTACCTACTTTTTATTGCACACCTCACAAAACATACATGAGAAATAATCTCTTCTAGCCAACCTTTGGGTAGTGATTACCTACTTATTATAGGTATATTTTGTGTTTTCAGTTCGAAACGAAGAGACGAAATTATTTGGAAAGTCTATACGAGCTGGAGGATCAACTAAGGCCGGTGTACGCGCGCGGCGACGGCGCTCACGACGCAGACGCGCGCGCCGGCCCGGAGACCGTGGACCGCCGGGGCGGCGGCAACCACCACAGGCTGCGGAATGATCTGGATGGTGGATACGGGGTTAACTCAGGTTCACAGCCACATATCGGATTTGGTGGAATCAGACGATACAAAGTATTAAGGAACGCAATGGAGAAATTCCAACCACTTGTTGAAGATTATGTGGATAATCATCCTCATGCCGCCGCCGAACTGATTCCTTGGCATACGAAACCCCAGAAAAGAAAGCAGGATCTCATGCCCGATTTTCTTCTAGAAGCGCATAAGATGCACAATGTAAAACCAACATATACAAGTGAGGAGAGCTCAGGATACGTAGAGGATCGAACCACGCAACGTTTGAAACTACGGAAGGATCGGTCTAAGCAGCGACCCGGGCGGAAAGTCAAGACGAGAGGTGGCCGGTGGTTTCGAAGCCACCTTGAGACGCATACGAAGCCAAGGTCGATGTATTTGGAGTCCGCTGAGCTGCCGACCATTGATTCGGATAGTTTTGAACAGCGTTATAACTCGCGCCGCAACGCGGAACTGCTTGAGGAGGCGTCTGACTTGCTTAGCGAGGTTCCTTCGTCTGGCGGGTCTCCTTCACCCGCCCCGTCCACTTGACGGGCTTTACCTGGTCATGTGACTCGGTGCCGCGCAAATTGTTCACATAAGGAGGAGAACGGGAGAGTAATTATTGCAATAGACTTAGAAACTCAAAGTGAGTAGGTAGTTGTTAAGATGGAGACCAATGGGCGGAGAGGAAAAGCAACTTTGAATTAAATATATTTATTAAATATAACTATATTATTACAATGGTGACCGTATCTAGTATTTCAGGAAGAAAAAGGGCCGACTGCTGCCCCGCAGTCGTATATAAAGCTCTTTGAAAGAGACATCTAACGGCCATGCCGTGCACCAATTACTATGTACATTAACTATGGACTTATAGCTACTTAACTAGGTATATGGTATGCTAATAATCCGATAGATGGCGTTAGTGATTGCCATAGATCAGTAGCGCCATCTGATCCATTTATCGATACATCATAATTATGTGATACGAGTATTCTAGTGCAACTAAAGTGTATATACACAAGATGGCGCTGGCCTGGCAATCTTATGTTATACTTAACAGTAGTTAAATTCAAATTCAAATTCAAATTCAAAGTTTTTTTATTTCAGACAACATGATCCAAATTTGTTAGTAAAACTTATACTAGAGTTGTTAGTATCTTATTATTAATAAGGATTTAGTCCTCTCTCCTCTCTAAGGATTAAGTTCGTGTTCGGGGGGCTAATTGAAAGAAAGCATCAATCATCAATCAGATGATCGTCCATTTATGGTTTGATCTTATTTAAAGTATTTGTAGCGACGTGATTTAAAATGAAATAAATCTGTAAAATCCTGTATGAAACAATGTTTGTATATTTACAAAATATTAAAATTTTGTAGGTAAGTTATAATACTTGACGTAGATGTTAATATACGTAGAGATACATTTACTAATATGAATTTTAATTAGGCATATACGTGGTACCTACTTAGAAATATATTGACATGTTTACTAAAAAATAATCAACATTAAGTACCTAAGTACCTATAGCGTAATAAAAGACTTAATTATAATGAATCGTTACTAAAGCCACATCATATTTAAATACTTTAAAATTACGTAACCACATAGTAGCCGCGTTATTATTATTATCGTATGGCATTCATTCCTGAGATTATTTACAAATTTATAATCTAATGTCTAAATTAAGTAGCCACTCCCTAGCGCCTGGTGAAAGTGTGAGTAGGTCTCCAATGCCCCCGGCAAAACGTCTTCTAGGGCATTCCTCGACGATGTGGCGGATGGTTTAATCTAGCGCTCCGCAGTCACAAGACGCTGTCGATGAGATACCCCATTTGTGCAGGTTGTGGTTGCACCGGCCCACGTCAGTGCGAATGCGATTTAGAGTAACCCAGATCTTGCGGTGTTCCTTCAGTCCAGATGGAATTTTGGTAGGGTCGGTAGTTGGGGCGCCGCCTTGCTCGTGCCACTGTCCCTTCCACTCCTCGTGGATTATAAAACCTTCTTGGTGCTGTAGCCGGTAGTCGGACCAAATAGGTCTGCGAGACTGCAATCGCGAGTGGGGCACATGGTCCAACGTTTTCCTGATGGGAAGCTGCTGCGTTGTCGCTTTTCCCCATTCTCGTGCTGCTGCACATGTCCTCCTGAGGTCTGGTGGGGCGATATGTGACAGAACAGGCAGCCATCTGGTGGGAGTAGGTTGCAGGCTGCCTGAGATTGTTCGCATGGCACGGTTTAGCTGGACGTCGACCTTATCTGTGTGTACGCTTCTGTACCACACTGGAGCACAGTATTCTGCTGGCGCATAAACAAGAGCTAGAGCAGAAGTGCGCAGAACATCAGCTCGGGCTCCCCACGAGGTACCGGCCAATCTGTTTAACAGATTTACTCTGGTTTTTACCTTTTGGGCCAGACTTTGTAGGTGGGTCTTGTAGGTCAATGATCGGTCCAAAGTGATACCCAGATATTTAGGGTTGGAATTGTGGTACAGTCTTTGGCCGCAGAAGCTGACGTTTACCTCTCTATTTGCTAGGCTGTTTGACAGGTGGAACGCTGTAACCTCGGTTTTGGAAGGGTTCGGACAGAGTCTCCATTTAGCATAGTATTGGTTCAAGGCGTCAAGGTCTCGCGTGAGCACAGCCTCACCTGTCTCGAACTGCTTTGCTTGGGTCGTAAGCGCGATGTCGTCAGCATACAGGAACTTCTGGCATTCAGTAATGGGCATGTCACTCGTGTATATGTTAAAAAGTAAGGGTGCCAAAACTGAGCCTTGAGGGAGGCCGTTTTTCAAGAGCCTGTATTTACTATATTTATCGTCCAGAAAGACAGTTATGTGCCGGGACCCCATCATTTTTTCCAATAGCCGGAGGATTTTTGCAGAGGGTATGATTTTTCCCACTTTATGCAGCAAGCCATTGATCCAAACCGTGTCGTACGCCGCCCTTAAATCCACAAACGCAGCTACTGTTTTCAGTCCTCTCTGAAATCCAGCTTCTATGTGACTAGTCAGTGCTAAGACCTGGTCACTGCAACTACGACCTGCACGGAAACCCGCCTGCTCAACGGGGATACTCATGTCGGCTATGCCTTTGATGCGGTTATATATTAAGCGTTCCAGTAATTTAAATGTGACACTTAGAAGAGTTATGGGTCTGAAATTTGCTGGGTCGTCGGGTGTTTTACCAGGCTTGAGGGTAGCTATCACTTTGGATTTCATAAACACGGCGGGAATTTTGCTAGTCTCGAAAATGTTGTTGAAAAAATCTGTTAACCATCGTACAGATCGCTTACCCAGATGGGTAAGAAATTCTGGATATATGTCATCTAAACCAGCAGCTTTCCCGTTCTTAGTGTCCTTAAGGGCGGCGCCCAGCTCGTCCATGGTGAAAGGGGAATCAAGGGTATCACATCTATTTAGGGGGGAAAGTAGGGCTATATTTTCGCGTCTGATGTGTTTGGCGAAGGTTTTGTCCACCGTAGCGCTTTTTGTGATGTTCTTCAGACGATCCGCTATTTGGTCAGGATGAAACGCCGCTTTCTTCTTTTCAGGAGCTGCTGCGCCACCTAGTTTTCGCAGTAATGACCAACTTTTTCTACTCGAGTGCGTAAAGCTCATGTCTTCAACACTCGTAATCCATTTTTGCCGGCGGGCTTCTCCTAGAGCGGACAACAGTTTATTGGCAGTAGCGGTGTCGTTTGTTGCAAGGAATTCACGGTAGATTCCTTCAACCTCCGGGGACCATCCGGGGATGTATTCCTCCCGAAACCCTCTGGGTATGCACCTTTTTGCTGTAGCCATGATCAAGTTGCAGAACCTGTCGTAATTTGAGGCTACGGGTTTGATCCATCGTATATTAGCATCTACTTGGTGTTGGTATGCTTCCCAGTCAGCCTTACCCATATTCCAGCGTGGTCTTGGTAAAGAGTTAACAATGGGGACCTCCAGTCCTATTTTTACAAGAGCAGGGCGATGTTGGCTACGGGGGAAGTCATTAAGGATTTTTCTAGAAGTAGGTAGTATGTTCCCATGCGCATCCTCAGAGACAAAACATAGGTCTGGGTTTGTGTCACATTTCCACCGCGCCGACCGAAAGGATCCCTTCTGTTTAGCATCAAAGACCAGGTGGAGCTTTTCTTCTGAACAGAATTCATTCAGGATCTCGCCGTTAGAATTGTTAGAGGAGTATCCCCAGGAAGAATGTCTGCTGTTGAAATCCCCAATATAGATCGCAGGGTGAGGGTAAATGCTAAACGGGGGGTTTGTAAAGATGTTATTAGGCGGCTTGTAAATGGAAGTCAGGATGATGTTGGATATTTTCACGGTTATTAGCTCAAGATCATTTTGGTTGGATACTTGGAGAGTCTGTGCGTTCGAGATAGTCGACCTAATGTACACAGCTGACCCATAGGAAGGTGAAAGAGTGTAGGCTACTAAGTTAAAACATGCGATTAAGCCGCGGTTGTCAAAATTATTTACATTATTTATGTGATGTTCCTGGACGGTTATCACGTCGACATGATTATCATGAGCGAGTCTAGCAAGGTAGTCGCATTTAGGCTGCGACATCCCTTCAATGTTAATTTGCAGAATTAGGACAGAAGGTCCTAGACTTTTTGTCGTAGTGCCCTGTGAAGGGCCATTATTTGGGAGCATTTTAATATATTTTCAAGAACTTTTAGAACACAGGAATAGCTGGGAGGCTCTAAGAGCAGATCCAGCTTGCCAGGAACAGTCGGAATTTTTCAGCCGTCTTCAAAATGAAGCCGTTGCCCGGGGTAGCCGCGTTAATTTTAAATTACTCGATTACAAAACTTCGAAACTATGTCTGCGGCATACATACAGAGCACGGCCCCAGTCTTATAGAAAATACGGCACCGCTGTTTTAAGGCTCGTATCGAATATAATGTAGCATAATGACAAAGTTCCAGCGCGCAAGTGGGCCGCGACCTAATTACCGGCCCATTGTGCCGACTGTACTTGTTGCCGAGGGTCCGCCGATGCTGCCACCACAATGCAGATGATTACTTCAGTATTTGTTTCTGTTCTGAAACGAACCATATTCGGAGTAAGTTTTTGAAAATGTATATATACGATTATTTTTAATCGGTGATCAGGAGTAGAAAAATATTAATATTTAGCTAAATATAAACTTAATACGCGAGGTCCCGCGCAATTACCTCACTGTTAAATTAATTAAAAGTTAAAACATAATTAAAACTAATAACCACTAGATACATGGTCATCCTACATAAATTATTGAAGTACGATACCTACGTCAAGTGTCATCGCTTTGGCGGGAAATTTTACGAAATTTTCTACGACTTTGTTTATGTAATGACAATGACAATGACAAGTTATTACTCATAAATTGTCATTCCCATTAAATTATTAAAGAGGTTGTAAGCACACCGATACAGATTAGTTCGGTGACAAGGAATTTAAATAAAAATTATCATAGAAAAATAAAAGTTTGTTTTCATGTAATTATGACTTCAACGTGACCGCCATCAATTACTGAGTTAGAAAAGTTGGTACCTGATCACCGATTAAAAATCATCGTGTATATATACCTAATACGGTATTGAAAGATAATGAAAGTATGACAAAATGTATGAGCAAACAGGCTATATAAGAGGTTATAAAGCCATTATAACTCTAATTAAAGCTGTATAAAGTCTGCACAAGTGCGTATGCAGCCTGTTTACTACTTGTGGGCTAGCATGTGGTTCATTTTATCCGACAACAGTTTATTGGCAGTAGCGGTGTCGTTTGTTGCAAGGAATTCACGGTAGATTCCTTCAACCTCCGGGGACCATCCGGGGATGTATTCCTCCCGAAACCCTCTGGGTATGCACCTTTTTGCTGTAGCCATGATCAAGTTGCAGAACCTGTCGTAATTTGAGGCTACGGGTTTGATCCATCGTATATTAGCATCTACTTGGTGTTGGTATGCTTCCCAGTCAGCCTTACCCATATTCCAGCGTGGTCTTGGTAAAGAGTTAACAATGGGGACCTCCAGTCCTATTTTTACAAGAGCAGGGCGATGTTGGCTACGGGGGAAGTCATTAAGGATTTTTCTAGAAGTAGGTAGTATGTTCCCATGCGCATCCTCAGAGACAAAACATAGGTCTGGGTTTGTGTCACATTTCCACCGCGCCGACCGAAAGGATCCCTTCTGTTTAGCATCAAAGACCAGGTGGAGCTTTTCTTCTGAACAGAATTCATTCAGGATCTCGCCGTTAGAATTGTTAGAGGAGTATCCCCAGGAAGAATGTCTGCTGTTGAAATCCCCAATATAGATCGCAGGGTGAGGGTAAATGCTAAAATGCTGTAATTATGACTTCAACGTGACCGCCATCAATTACTGAGTTAGAAAAGTTGGTACCTGATCACCGATTAAAAATCATCGTGTATATATACCTAATACGGTATTGAAAGATAATGAAAGTATGACAAAATGTATGAGCAAACAGGCTATATAAGAGGTTATAAAGCCATTATAACTCTAATTAAAGCTGTATAAAGTCTGCACAAGTGCGTATGCAGCCTGTTTACTACTTGTGGGCTAGCATGTGGTTCATTTTATCCGCTCCGCTTCAGTGAACGGGCAACCTAAAGCCGTCCCTGCGCGTCGTCAGCAGCAGTGAAGAGGCTTATATCAGCAATAGATGGTCGAAAGCGTTAGACCGTTCGGGGCGCTGTTCGTCAGATGTATCGTCACTAAAGTCTCTCTCTACGTGTTTGGTCCGCGCATCGTTCAACCATTCTGCGTTCTTGTCCTGTGTTGCATCGTTAAATCCCTCAGCGTTCCTGTTCCCCGCCGCAATGTTGCTGTAGAATTCAGCTTCGCTGGACGGCGCTTCGTCGAGCGGCGTGTCGTCCTTCAGCAAGACGTCGTTGGCGAGCAGCGGCGGCGGCGTCACGGGCGCAGTCGACTGTCCGAGACCGCGGGTCACGTATTCGGGGCTCGGGGAAGTAGGCTTCGTCGTCACGTAACCTACGACATTAAGATTATTTTATTCAGTGTAAAAATGCGCCGCGGTGACATGATAGCACAAAATATCTATAGGTACTACATGGTAATTAATGGTGTAAGTGTATTTACAGATTTACAGTTGACGTAACATCTCTAATAATATTGAAAATGTTTGGTCATGTGCCAGGACTCACGAATGGCCAGACCACACCACGAAGCATATAGAAGAAGAAGAAGATACGTTTATTTACCAATAAAATTACATTCTACATTATAACAAACAGATTACATTTAGTTAGTGATTTTTTACTTATCTATCTAGTATTGCTATAAGCTAAATGGTATCTAGGCTGCAAAAATGGAATTGCAGCATATCGAAAGCTGCCACGAAACGCCGCCGTACCATGTCGCGGGCATACGAGCCGGAGGGCCTTCCTTTCTCGCGCGCGTGAAAATTTAAGTTTGGAGTTTGAAATATCGTATCGATGCTCCAAAACATATACACCATACGACCCTCGAATTACGTCGGACAGTTTCTTGTACCTGTTAATCTTCCCCTCTGGTTCCTGGTGCCCAAGACTAAAACAACTCACTGAACTTCAATTAAATGTACCTATTGATATACCAACCATCACGTTAGATTATAACTCCATTTTCTTCTCCTTAATTCTCGTAATGTTTTAGCATAGATAAACACCTAATAGATAAAATGGAATAAAAATAAGATTTACAACAAGGTTTAGTATATTCTTATGTTCTGAATTGGTGCCTCTATTTTGCATTATCAATTATTTAGCCGAACACATTTCGCGTAATTTGTTTTGCGGCGGCAAGAAAATTTGTTTGGGATAGAACAATGATCTTTGAAAAGAAAACTGTTGCAGCAAAAAGATGATTTGGCGTAATATTATTATGCCTATAGACAATATATGCGAATGACAAAAAAACATCCGTAAACAAGGTTTCGCGCCAAATTAAACATTTTCAATATCGTCACCTTTCTCCTCCGAGTATTCCGGCCTGTTTTCCTCTTCGTCGTCCATGTAGCCCACCTCCTCTTCCGCTTCCTCTTCCTCCACACGCTTGCCCTTCGCCCTGTTGACGCGCAGGTAGGGGGGCAGCACCGCCTGCAGCTCGTCCGGCTTGGGGGGGCGCGGGACCTTGCCGCGCATCGCGCCCTTCCAGGTGTCGTCGGGGCTCCACTCCGTAGCCTGAAAATACTCATTAAAAATAACTGGGACACAAAGGGAATTATAATATGATAGTTCTTTTGGGATCTCGCTTCTCTACAAAAACATACATGTCAATATAACAAGTTATTATTATACTCGTCTGGACTCATGTTTTGTCTGTCTATGATACACCATTAAAAGATGCTGGTGGTTATCTGGACTGATTCTCAGCTCTGGGATTTGTAAAATATCAAAATATTGTGATCGAGATTACCTCACTATTGTGGTCGTCCAGATCCCGCAGCGGCGCGAGCGGGGCGAGCGGCGACTTCGGCAGAGCCGTCAACGGCTTCACCGGCCGGCGCTGCGAGTAGGGGCCCATCGGGGTAGGTACCGGGAGTCCAAACCATGGGTTCACCGGAGGAAACGAAGGCTCGAAGCCTGGTCGGTAGCCGGGTGGGTACGCGGGGCCCGAGAGTTGTGGTGGACCTTGCGCAGCGAATGGGTTAGGCCCGAACGCCTGCTGCAGTGCACTGTCGCGTGAACCTTGGTATCCGGGAGCGATCTGGTGGTCCGAGATTAGAGCGGAACCATGCACTTGAACATCAGACCGGATGTTACGTGGATCTTGGTAGCCGGGTGGAACTTCGAAGCCTGGTATTTGAGGTTGACGAGGGTCAAAGCGCATTCCGGGGGGGGCAGCAAAACCTTCTTGTGGTCGGATGAACTCGCGTGGCCCCAATGCCTGGAGGTCAAAACCTGTAGGCATTCCGGGTGGGCGGCCAAATGGTTGTCGGCGCCTGTTTTGCGGGTTGGGCATATTTCGTCGTGCTGGCAAGGGTGCGGATCCCGGAAGATCGAATTGGATCCCATGAGGCTTGTACACGATCCGTGGTCTCTGGCGGGGCGGGGCGAATGTTTGGGGTAGCGATGTATTATCTGAAAAGTACAAACAAAACGTCGTACAGTCAATCTGACGGTAGGGAAGCACAACAGATGTTAATGATATATGAGTATAAGTACATATATGTAATGTATTATACGCTACAAAATAGTTGATTTATCAAAAAGAATACACAGATACACAATAAGAACAGTGATTCCCACACTAGGCGATGTCCGTGTCGTGGGATTCAATAACACAAAATACCAAAAGTGTGGCTTATGATTATGAGGATTTGTAAATTAAGTAGACGTACCTACTTATTATTCTTATAGCTAGCACAGATATCAGACAGTTTGACACATTTTTTAATTCTTGTATTACGTAACTAGATCTTGGTGGAATTAGTGTTAGTTTAAGATCGACTCTACTTTAAACTCTTATCTAAAAACAGCCATACCACCTTCGATGTCTTCCGCCGCGGCCGCGGCCAGCAGCATGGCGCACAGCAGTGCCCCGACGAATCTTTCCGCATTTTGATCGTTCGATTCATACGCCATTGATTTCCTAATTATGATAATAATCACAACCGAATCACAAATTGTGCGTTTGATTAAACTAAACTCAGTTTTGTAATGGTGTTATTTTTCTGATCGGCACCTATTCGTCACTTATTTTGAGTTTATGTAGACAGAGGATAAAAAACGCGAATAATCGTTGATTATTGGTCCGTTGATTGCCAGACATCAGAACGCGAGCAAACTTACGCTTTAAATTAAATTAAAAATGGTTATTTCTCGACAGTACCCGATTGCCGATAAACAAACCCCGTATAGGTGGGCTACTCAAGAACTGTTTTGCGCTCACATTAAATTTAACGGGAACGTGACGCAACCTGGCTTGCTCAATATTGGTAGCAAACGTCGATCTTTTACCGATAAGTATAACTTCGTAAAACTAGCCACAACACAATTTTCACTCGCACGTCTTATAAGATTATTTATCAAACTATAAAGTGAAATTTTTCGGAGGGGCTTGATTGATTTTCCGATAATTCCTTGCTCCGTTTTGTTGCTGAATCCTTGCCACGCCATGACAAAACATATTAATCGCTATTGTTTTACAATATCAATATCAAATAAAAAAAATAAAATGTCCGATTCTCTTAGTAATTAAGTATTTGCTTGTTTAAGAAAGTTAATACTAACACATTGATATTACTAGCATAGAGGCATTCTATCTTCGTCCTCCGGGTAGGCAAGCACTTGTGACTCCTCTGGTGTTGCGGGTGTTTGTGGGCGACGGTTATCGCTTTCCATCAGGCCATACATTTGCTCGTTTGCCCCATATGACATAAAAAAAAAATGATATATGTTGATCGAAAATCTTTATTCTACTCTATTCTATTTTAAAGAGTTGGAATACCCCCATAGCGGCACATAAAGTAAACTGCGGGTGACACTCTAATTGTTATTATTAATATCTTTTGTTTGGCATTATAAAGGCTTGAATTGTTTTTCTTTAGCATTGAAGTACGAGCACCTAATAATCTAATTAGATCATCTTGAAACAAAATTTTAAAAGACACAATATGCCCGCATCGCCCGTCCGCTCGCGGCGCCAACCCCACCTAAACATGTTCCGCCACATCCTATCCCCGGCTCGTAAACCCGGGGTTTTGCGCCACAGCGTACACGTGTAGTGTACTAGACTAATTCCAGGTAATGCGTCAGGCTAGTCGTCTATCGTCGCGGAATGTTCCAGACGCCGCACCTGCTTCAAATTTCTCCAAAGTTGAGATCGTCAGAAGAGTTTCCTTCCTCGCTGACGCAAACAAGTAGACGTAAAGCTGGAATATAATTTGGCGAGTTATTATATTATTATAAGCCTTCTGACAGATATTTCACAATTGTTAAGGTTCTTTAGTTGTTTCATTGGTTGCAATATCTGTGTCCTTTGTTATAGCAAAGGCCTCCTCCAACTGACTCCACTTTTCTCTTTCTCTAGCTAGTGACGTCCAATTTGTTACCTTCTAAATATTGGCTATTTAAATTACTCGGTCGTTATTAAATTTAAAAGGCTAAGAGTCACGCAACGTGCAATGGAAAGGGCTATGCTCGGAGTTTCTTTGCGCGATAGAATCAGAAATGAGGATATCCGCAGAAGAACCAAGGTAACCGACATAGCTCACAGGATTGCACGGTTGAAGTGGCAATGGGCAGGCCATGTAGCCCGGAGAATGGACGGCCGTTGGGGCAGCAAAGTCCTGGAGTGGCGACCACGTATAGGAAAGCGCAGCGTGGGTCGGCCCCCGACTAGATGGACGGATGACCTCGTGAAGATAGCGGGGAATCAATGGATGCGGTCTGCACGGGATCGCACTTTGTGGCGAGTCATGGGGGAGGCCTATGTTCAGCAGTGGACGTCTGTGGCTGATAGATAGCTAGATATTAAATTTCCATACATTAGGTTTATTACCTTATTGGTCGGTAAATTGTTTTCACCGATAGTGACCAATTCCGAATTTAGAGGATATATTTATCTGGAGATGTGCGCAATTGTTTTTTTGGTTGGTCATGTGTACAATGGTAGTTAAATTTATAAATTAGCAATTTAATTTGTTCAAGTGCTTTTCAAATGGTTTTATAAAGTTAAGATGATATAAAGTGAATCTCATAAAACGCCTATTCGTATGATATAGTTTAAATCCGTCGAAAGACGGTTCATGAAACCAACTTGAATGTTACTCATTAAAGAACCCAGTCATCTGGGTTACCAAAATGTGAATAATAGCCAATAGTTACATTGTGACGAAATAAAATGTCACTTAAAGCTGTGCTAAAAGTATTTCATATTTGTGTAATTCACTTTGTAGTACCTATCTTCGTTTGTACAAAGGTACGAGTAGGATGCAATATTATGTGCAATACAGTCGCGAAGCGGTGTGCGTTATTGCCTCACACACTTTAGTGTGCGCAAGATTAATTTTAGGTAATAAGTTAAGCTAGCATTGTATCGTCTCGGAATGTTCTAGACAACACCGCAAACCTAAAGTTCTCCCAAAGTTCAGTTCCTCAGAGTTTGTTTCCCTCCTAATTGGTTGCCCACCGCAGGCGGATCCGCGAAGAACTTGACTCCGGTTTAAAGCCAAAAACAAATACGAAAAACCGGCCAAGTGCGAGTCGGACTCGCGCACCGAGGGTTCCGTACAAACACTTTCCATCCCTAAGTGGTTAAGTTAAGTTTGCACCTGGTATGTATAGTGCCCCATATAAATGAGGTGCAAAGTTAGGTATTAAAAAAAAACTACTTACCTACTAGATCTCGTTCAAAACAATTTTCGTTGGTAGTTTTTATAGTAATGTATTAATCATATGTTTTTTTTAGATTTTTCATTTTCTTATTTTAGAAGTTAGAGGGGGGGGACCAACTTTTTTCCACTTTGGAAGCGGCTGTCACGCAAACTATTCGGTTTAGGAAAAATATATTTTAGAAACCTCGATATCATTTTTGAAGACCTATCCATAGATACCCCACACGTATGTGTTTGATGAAAAAATAATTTTTGAGTTTCAGTTCTAAGTATGGGGAGCCCCCAATATTTATTATTATTTTATTATTTTTGCATCAAAATCTTAATGCGGTTCACAGAATACATCTACCTACCAAGTTTCAACAATATAGCTCTTATAGTTTCGGAAAAAAATGGCTGTGACATACGGACGGACAGACGGACAGACAGTTCCGTTTTTTGCCATTTGGCTACGGACCCCTAAAAAGTGGTTTGGCGAGTTAACAACGGTAAATTAGTAGCTTGATATACTTAGTTAATTTTCTGTAAGACTTTAATTACCTTCACTTTAAATTTGATCAGTAACGTAGTTTCTTCTTACACTATTCACCGCGAAGCGGACACAATGTACCTAATTGATGATAAAACGCATCAGAATGAACCGGTCTATCTATATGCGAAGAATTTCACTATCATATTCAATACCTCACGATCGACGTTAAATTATCAATGTGAAACTTTAAAGTTCCAAGAACATCAATTTAAATAATCAAAGTGAACGTATAAAGATACGATATAAAGATAATAAAAGATATAAAGAACGTATGAAGTGCGTCATGTTTTTTCGTAGTTATTGACGGAAAAGCTGGTTTTAGTATGCTTTCTCTCAGGACTGCTTTGGAAATGTAAAAACTAGCTTGCCCGACAAAATACTTTCTTTTAATTTTTGTACAGCATCTCTCATGTTTGTATTATACCGAGGTTATCAGTCGTTGATGACTGACACAGCATGGCCTTTCTGACTGCCTAGGTATAGGGCCGCCCACTACACACACTACACACGCTTGGTGAATTTAATTAACTGGTTGACCTACTTGCCGCTACACTCAAACTAGAGAACAATGCCTTCGAATATATGTAAAGCTAATTGATTACCTACCTGATATAATATTCTAGGTCACACGAACTTTGCCCCAAATGGCGCAACCCAAATAGCGTTCAATAGTTATTATATAACATTATTATGATTGAATTGAGAATTGAGAGTTTTACTCACACTTATGTACCTATGTGTAAAGAACGGCCAGACACGTTCTGAACTCGACCACTTGAATTTTATCTCCACTCATATCGTAAAATGTCTGCTTGTAACAGTTGAGATCCTGCAGGTACCTACTCGTAGGTAAATGGTGGTAACTGAAGAGGCAGCGACGCGGGGCAGAAACGCAAATCCGTTGAGTTATAGTTGGTAGGTTTTACTTGTGTACGATCCACTTAAAGCACATGACCCCGTTCTGTCTATTGAATAGGGCTTGTAACTCATTATATTCCTTGTACCTGCGTAGATGAGGATTTCATGCAGCGGATTATCAACTCTAGGACCTTTGCCAAGAGTTAAAATTGCTTTCAATGAAATTGTTTGCCATGAATTCCATAATGCGGTCTAAACTATATTTCAACCTACCAACTATACTAATATAATATTCGATGCGCTTATGGACGTTACTGAACTGTCGTGCCACTCCTAGCTGCGCTGCCTCCGCCGCTTCATTATATACAATTACTTAGTTTAGTTTATTATTTACCCAACAATATTGCCGGTGTCATTTTCTCTCGAGCAGGGCACCACTTAGACTAGACTCGAGCCGCCATTACGCCTGTAAGATGGCGGCTGCTTATTGTCGGTTCGGAAAAAAAAAGAATATTAATGCTAAGCCGGCTGGCTGACCCGCGACCTCCGGCGCTGGAAGAGGCAGCCCTATGGTGATAATGTCAGAAAAAAATTGGTTAAACCAAGCTAAATCGCCCAAAATATTATGTTCCATTAATTATATTATGCTACATATTATCATCTACAGCAACCACGCAACCTTTGCATACCGAGACGCTTTGCTTACCGACAAATAAACTTCGGAATTTTGGTGTTATCCCATCTCACATAATAATTTTCTAGAAAATGATGCTTTTTCGTGGAATAGTCCAGGACATAAATCAACCAGTAATTTAATACTAAGTGCTGGACATCACACTTTCTTTTCGATAATGTTCCAAATGAAGGCAGGAAAAAAGACCACGGTTATAAAGGGGGACAGAGTAACTCAAAGAAAATAGAGAGGGGAAGTAGTGACACTTAGCAAGATGGTCAAAAAATATCACAAAGTGATGGCCACGACTAGGCCAGAAACATATACGCAACTTCATGCGTCGTCGCTAACTTATCGAGGAATTGTGTTGGGTTGGGCACTTTTTTTTTTAGACATGACTTGAACTGTATCAGGGCTGGTTAGCCCTCACTACCAGTACCTAGTCTGATTTTGCTTGGGAGTATAACCCGGGTTTAGCTGTTTGGTTCGTGTGTTGTCACCTGTATAGTGTATACCATGTGCCGTTCGCCGTTTCCAGTGCTGCCGCGCCGGCGTCGGCGGCGGGGCAATACAATGCGGGGCCATTTGGAGATTGGTCGCCGTTTGTTTGCAGCTGCGATCAAATACTAAACGGCCATTACCGCTCGGTGCATAGGCATTGTGGTGGCGCTACCGTACCGTACCTGACCGTACCGCACTTTCAGGGTGCTTCGTCGTGCCACAACATTAGACGTCTGGGTTAGGTTAGGTTAGTACTGTGATCTTCAACAGATGCTACCCTAAAGTTTTTATAAGAAAAGTATATTATGGGTATTAAATATTATACAAGTGACAATTATATTACTCGTTTATTTTGCAATTACAAATTCTGCAACTTGACTTATGTACTTTCTAAATTAATACAATTCGTATTTATTCATTTTGTTTTTATGTAATATAATTTCTGTAAATTAAAATTATGATAACCCTGATATGTAAAATGAAAACTCGCTACTTGTTTTTATTCAAATCTTTACACACCCGAGGCGGAAAGGAGCGACCTCTTACGGGGATCTGTTGTAGTTATTTTTCATTATGTTTGCGTTGAATGAATGTGTTTTTCTTTCTTTATTTTCTAATTAAAATTATACGGCTCACTTTGAAGAACATTCTCTCGGTCAATTATTATTTTACTTAAAATTCTAATTATTTGTGAGCTTCAAGTGGTCTGTGTCCGGGCGAGTCCTTCCCGTCCCGAATTAGAAACGAAGATAACGAGATGTTTTCGTTAAGTCTGCTGTTACAAAGATGTCCTTAAAGCGCACAGTTACAGGGAGCATACTACCGTGTTACGGTAAAAGATCGTATCTTTATACGGATGTCATAGTAAGATACGTCCTTTTGCCATAGCATGACAGCATAGAGAGGGAGCTTATTCTTTGACATAAGGCTGTATTGGCTGCCAACAATCAATTTATTTTATTTTCTTAGAAAATATAAAAGGAACACTATGTAGAAGTAGTATAATGAAACACTATGTAGAATGGTGTTCTGAGGAATTATTTGACATGATGCCCACGGTACTTTCTACAATCACACTACTCGCCATCGGCAGGGTGTTCATCCTCACACACTGGAGCCTAAAATGGTCGAGAACTGTGCGGTTCCAGAGAAATTTCCCGCCGCGAACGCTCCGCATGTGGAATGAGTTCCCTGCCGAGGTATACAGTTCTTCTTCATAAATAGGTTCTTAAAGGGTGGGCAACGCGCGTGTGATGCCCCTGGCGTCGCAAGCGTCCATACGCGGCGGTAATTGCTTCACATCTAGAGGGCCGCATGTTTGTTTGCCACCGTCGTAGTATTAAAAAAAACACATGCTTTTTGACCTTTTCTGCTCTATGTGTAATTCGTTCGTTGCATTGTATGTAAGTGCCTTAGTTAAACCAACACAAAATATTTTTTCGTTCTCTGTTAGATATATTTATGGAAGTTGGAGAAGATGAGCTATTTATTGACCAGTTAATAGAAAAATCAATGTAATAAAAGTATCTGTCTTTGTTATACCATTATTTTCGACTACTGGCCTTAATTGCTCTCTTAATGATACCCATTTTTTACTATGGTGTGTTTGATGGCAGTAATTCAATGTGGATTTATAATTGTTGATGATGACAAAAAAAACAATTTAGAGAAAAAACGCGACGTTGCGTGGTCTGGCATAATGCGCCTTAAAAGCGTCATCATTAAAAACTCGGCCGGCCATTTGCTCGGCGGGACTGCATCGTCTAATGGCAATTGATTTGGATATTTAATTGTTGAAATTGTAGCTTGAACTTTGGTAACCAAGACTTAGGTACCAAATTCCAGTAATCTGCAGTTATTTTTTTTGATAGAGATACAGTTATCAATACAAATGGTTTTATTTATATTGTTAACTGTATCTATAATGCCGTGATCGCGTTCAGAAAAATGTTTCAATGTGATGTTACGTTCCTGATCGTCAGTCCCTTCGAGACCATGAACTTAACATAAACATCACGTTCGAAACGTCGAGGTAATGAAATAAACATTGTATAAACGCGATTAAGTCCCGTTTTGTTATAATAATATCGGTAAGAAGATCGTGTAAGTTTAAATCAAAATTATTTTTTTACTATAAGTAGATGCATACATAATCTGCTTTTTAGGCAATTTTACACAAACTTTACTTAATACAAAAGAACAGGAAAAAATCCCAGTGAAACATAGAACCTCCTCCTGTTTTTGAAGTCGGTTAAAAAGTGAATTGTTCCAGAATACCAATGAAACTGGTTATTGATTATTTCCACGAAATATTGGATATTATAATTACAAGTTTTTAAACCTGTCGACCATTTTTTTATGTACCTACCGTTGCGACATGAAATAACTCGAGTTCTCGTAAAGAATGTGCTTTGAAAATGTCATAATTAAAAGCGCGCCTGCCAGCGCAGCCGTGCAGAAACTGCAGCCGCCTAATGGTGTTTGATTTAGATATTTAATGACTGGAATTGTAGCGTAAACTTCGCTCGCCGAAAAGTCCTTCCTACAATCTGTAACAAAAATCGCTCTCACCTTACCAGAAATACAGTTTAAATTGCATTCGTATCGTTAATTGTGACTGTTAAAATTAAAAATCACTTTTAAGCAATGTCGTTTCCTATTAGAATTTAGAATATGCTGTTTGTGCGTACAAGAAGTTACTCAAGTCGCTTGGTGCGTTAAGGTTGCTTGCTAGTATGTACCAGACATAATTTTACGTTCCGTCGTCGAGACATCGAGTTGCGAAGACGTGTAACTTTATTATTATTATTACCGTATGGCTACAAGGGACAGATACAGAAAAATTATAAATTTAACTTTGCGCTGCGGTGACGTAGAAGTCTACGTCGAGCAACGAAACAATTTACCTACGACAAGTCTAGTTATGAAACATTGCGATAACGTGGCATGACGTGACCGCGTGACCCTTTGTACTCTAAGCTAATCCTTCCGTTATGTCACTAGACATTTTTTTTTACAAAAAATGTATACATTGTGTTAAAATTCACTTAAAAACCAAAAACATCTTGGGATAATTTCCGCCAATGATCGACCTTGGGTAGGGTTAGGTTAGACTAGGCATTTATATAATTTGCGCTTTTGGTATACAGGTATGTAACGCAGTGGCAACGCTACGGCCTCATTACCGGTTGAGACCAGTCCGCGTCGGCGGGAACCGGTTCAATGCAGTTCAGCGCAGACCAATTGCCGCTCGCTGCGTGCTGAGTGACGTACGGTCCAGTGTAGTTTTTAGGGTTCCGTACCCAAAGGGTAAAAACGGGACCATATTACTGAGACTTCGCTGTCCGTCCGTCCGTCCATCCGTCTGTCCGTCTGTCTGTCACCAGGCTGTATCTCAAGAACGGTGATAGCAAGACAGTTGAAATTTTCACAGATGATGTATTTCTATTGCCGCTATAGCAAAAAATACTAAAAATAAAATAAAATAAATATTTAAGGGGGGCTCCCATACAACAAACTTACAGATAATGGTACGGAACCCGTCGTGCGCGAGTCCCACTCGCACTTGGCCGGTTTTTTAGTGTTCCGTCGTCCTAACAACGAACCCTTATAGCTTCAGCAAGTTTGTTCCTCTATTCGTCCGCTAGACGATTTTTTTATGTCAACACTACACTAATAAGCAAGTCGACTAATAAATACCTACTTATACCATATAAATAAGAAAAAATTATAAGAAAGAAAAAAGAAAAAATAAAGAAAGATATTCGTGACGTGATCATAAAACATAATTACATAAAGGGAGTGACAGAAATGATAAAAAAAATATTAAACAATAGGCAACTATAATATTATTATGGATGTGCCACGAAAAGGTCCCACAACAGCATGATGCTAGCTTAAGACCCAGCGCTGACCTTCCGGTGATAACAAGTACTTAACATTTAACTAATTAGTCTGTGGTATTCCTGACCTGCTTTACATACACAGTTCGGGCATATTATGGCCCGCTAGCTTCTCCACTGGATCGTAAATAGCATCCTTTGACCGAGCAATCAGCTGTTTCTGTGGTCTGCTGGGTATTGCTTTTCTTATTTGGTCATTATATTTGTGTGATGAACTCGAATATTTGTGCTTGGGTCATGGTTGTTCTATGTATTTATCTATATAAGTATGTATATCTTCGTCTACACAAGCCTTCTTGAGCTTAATTTGGGACTAGATCGATTTGTGTGAGGTTGTTTGATATTTATTTATTTTACTTATTTATACCTATAGTGCGTGTGCATCTGTACTCCATGGCTAATACTTATCAATACTAATTAAAAAAGTTCCCCTATAAAATGCCCAATTGGAAACATGCAACAAAAAAATACCAACGTACTAAACAATTGAGTAGTACCAATCAAAATGAGATTTTCACACGAACAATACCTACGTTCCATACTGATAGAAGTGTTTAGGACACTAAGAACCACAGCTCCATAGAAGAAGTAGTGTGACGTCACCAATACTAAACCCTTAGTAAGTTCTTCTAATAAATGAATGAATGAGCAAAAGCCCATGACCTACCAAGTGCATGTAAACACATGCATTTTGCAATGTACCTAGATCTATATGTATTAAATTGAAGTATTAATAAAACCAGCCAAGTGCGAGTCTGACTCGCGCACCGAGGGTTCCGTACAAATTTTCACTTATCCCATCTTAAATGGCCTGGAAGAATTTGATAGTATCATTAAGTCTCGTTTTTTGAAGTAACTTCAGCATTTATTGCGGGGGTATAAATTTGGGTTAATTCGGTGTTTATAAATTGTTATAACTAAAAGAATTTATGAATTCCAACTTGGTGCATTTAATGTCTGTAGTGTGTAGGTGCTAAGCCAGTGTGTTTTACAGCATTTTCACGTGTTTATGCTCTTTGTTCATCCGAAGTTTCCGTGTTCGTTTATTTCGGCGTGTTTGCGGCATCGACTTCCAGACTCCTAGCTCGGACCTTAAGTACTTCAGCGTGGTGGGAATTGGGTCAGTCGGGGATTCCTTAAGGTGGAAGTTTAAAAGTGGGTGAAGTTACGAGTCAGCGAGAAGAGCTGCGGGGAAGTTAGCGTGGCTTAGTGGCGAGCTATTCACTTTGCTTGCGCTCGGTGCTGCGTCAGTAAGTTGTGCAGTGTTACGGCTGCTCATTTATTTAACTACTAGTATTGTTCTTCAACGTGGTAAGTTTTGGTAAAATTATTGTCTTTTCTTGAGGTTCCTCCCGCGAGGCATATGGTTTTAACCAACCATGTATTTCTCTTTCACCCTCACTATGCGATTCCTATTTTCAACCTCAGTATATACATATTTATGAAAAACATAACGACGACCCGTCACTCTGCTGCATTAAATAATAAATAAATTAGTATCGGACAACCACACACAAATCGATCTAGTCCCACTGTTAGCTCTAGTAGGCTTGTGTTATGGACACTAGGCGACGATAAACATATTTATATAGAAAAACACCCAGGCACAAATATTCGACTTTATTACACAAATATTCGCCCTAGCCAGAATTCGAATCCAGGACCGCTGGCTGAGTAGGCAGCTGCTTTACAACTGCGCCAACTGCGTCGTCATTACGATATGAGCATGTGAAACTAATAAAATACTCCCATTTATTCATATAATACTAATAACTTCCTCATGGAAGTAGACTGAATAACGTACGCGTCTATAGGAGTCCGGTTTTAGCGGGTACAGTAAGCATCAAAACTAGCTGATAATTTTAGTATGCAATTTGACATAAGCCAGTAGTAAATTGTCAGCTACATTTTATGCTGACCATACAAGGCCGTCGGCGCGCGGCGCTGAGATCAGCGCGTGATCCGCATTTCTGTGTTGTGTGAATGAATATGGCTGGACTCGTAGCGCGTAGAGGGCCTACCGCGTAGCGGCGCTACGAAGTGGCGCTACGATGATTAAACGCTGCATGGACGATGAGCTCGCCGACGAGTTCGATAAACTGCCCGAAGCGATATAACAGAGAGTGTAGAGATAGTACACTGATAAACCGTCGTTCGTTATCACTACACAGTACAAAACAAAGTCGCTTCCAGGAGGCCTATGACGCTTGCTTTTATCACGCGATAAATAAGTGACAAAGCATCCGTCACGTTTTGACAAAATGCAAGTGTGAGTGACAGAAGCTTTGTCACTTATTTATCACGCGATAAATGCAACCATAATAGGCCCCCTGGACTGTCTGTTCCTTTGTATACTTAGATCTTTAAAACTCCGCAACAGAGTTCGAGGCGGCTTTTTATAATAGATAGAGTGATTTTACATAGAAAACTAACGTGAGTCTCAGACATATTAAAATACTTAAACGTGTTCGGTTGGCCGCCGCCGCGACTGATCGTCTCTCCTGATGATGAATCGCGTACCGATTCGAAACATGTCGAGCGTTATTCGACTTCTACGTGTGTAAACCCGTTTAAGTATTTTAATAGATGAAGGAATGAATGTGATTCAAGAAGAAGGTTTATTATGTATAATACTTGCATAATTAATCAGCATTGCACCCGTGCAAAGCCGGGGCGGGTAGCTAGTTTTCAATATTAATTTATGTATACTTCTGTAAACTAGTGTCTGTGAGCGGTAGACCTCGCGAGTTTGTTACGGAATTGATGAAATTTGCATTGTAATAACTTTAAAAAAGTTCGAAAAACCGAATCGACAAAAAAAGCTAAATACTTAATCGAACCTACTCAAAAAATTTCATGAGTATCGGTTGAGATATGCGGTCTTTATGAGAGAGCGTTCGGAAGTCAGGGCATCGAAATGTAATGAAAGAATTTCGGGCCATGCAGAAACTCGGTTAATTATATTATAGCCTAGCAAACGTCGGTCCGGCCCAGGGATAGTGGCGATGGCGCTACAAACAGCTTTTATATAGCAATAATGTGCATACGTCATATTTGCATTATTAAACGTCAGTCAAGGATTTTTCATTATCAAAATTCAAAACATTGTTTACCGGAATGCTGCTCAATCCTTCGTTCTTCTTGCGAAATAAATACTGAATCCTATTGAACAAATTTGACTTTCATTACTGTGGATAGTTTTGGCTTTATTATGCAAAAAAATATTAGTGCGGAATATTTAGGCCTGTTTCCTCTTTGCTTACATCAGTGACATTCACCGACTTTCAACTTCAGTTACCAAAAATTTGTCGTCGCCAGTAAAATAATTTAGTACCACTGAAAATCCGCAATATGGCGTGGGTTGTAAACCCCTTGCAGGGCTATACGAAATATATTACAGGTATTTTACAATAAAAATAGTTTTTGAGACGAATAAATTTATTTACGAACTAATTAATCGGCTTTCATTTGATATGCATCACGTACACGCAAATGAGATAGTTCTGGTGTAGTTTACATTTTCTCATCACAAATGGGTGCTTTTTCAATGACGTCATAAAGAAGGTACATAGCAGAAGCAACCAAGCGTTGGTAAGGATGTATTTTGCTTAGACGATAACCTCTCTATTAACACTGTACTCTTTGAGTGTAAACGCCAGCCAACAGTTAGAGAAAGTTTGAATCCACAACGGATAATGAGTTAGGTACTAGTAGGGCGTAGGTAGACTTACTGCGATGTAGGTCACACGCCGATATTCTCAGACCCCCGAGGAGGGCTAAGGGTAAGGGCCTTATCACACTGGCGATTTGCGAGCGAGTTTCCTATACAAATAAGCGTCGCGGCGAACTCGCTGCACGATCGGCTTCATACAAAATACGCTCGAAAATCGCAAGTGCGATAAGGCCCTAATACGAGCTTACAATACGCCCTAATACGAGCTTAGTACTTACCTGCCGCTTAGTGCAAACCGCTGTGTGGTTTTGTGTGACAGAATATGTAACTACTACCGTAAAACTACCCAACAAGTCCAATCATCCAACTATGGTCCAAAACAAAACTCGTTTATTTTTATCAAAATCCATATTCTATCAGTGATTTTATACGTTTTTATTTAAGTTTGTTTAATTATGTTGTTCACCTTAGAGTTTTATTCGTAATAATTGTCATTATATTAACGAGTAATTTTCGGATTAAATTGGACCATAATTGTGTGGACTGGACTATAGTTGGGTAGTTTTACGGTACCTAAATAAAAATAACCCTAGCACTGGTCGTGGTCCATTTATAGTTATTGCACAGTAACATATTCATTACGTATGTCAATGAACTCTCGGCTGAAACATTAGCATTGAAAGAGTCTTAGTGAAATGTAGCTATTTATTTTATTTATTGTTTGGTTGGCCACCGCTGCGACTGATCGGCTCTCCTGATGATGAATCGCATATTTAATTTTTGTTACACAAATGAAAAACAAATCGTATGAAAGGTGAAGTTACAAGACAAGGACAATGGGCATTATCTACCAGTTAACTTTTGGGTAGAGCAGATAAGTTGTTTCAGTTGTTTTGTTTGTTTGTTGTAGGAAGTTAGCAGAAGGCTGACAGCGTTGATTCTTAAGATGGCGAGGATCAACCTCTACCGAAAGTACCCGAAGTCGACTAGGCATTTCGATACTTGTTTCAAGAAAATCTATTGGTTGAGTAAATTATCATAAACACGACAAGATTCCGAAGACTGTCAGTGCCAAAATCGCGGAGAAGGAATATCTTTGCTAGCTGCTTTCCATCCTCATCCCGTGGGAGTTCCTCGTAGTGTTGATGAGACGCGATGAGCGCAAAGTGGCATGAGTCGGGCGCGGAGTCGCGGCTCCGCGGCGGCGGCAACACGGGAACGCTCTCACGCCTGCAGCCGCCGAAATAGGGCTGCTCTCTTCCAAAGTCCCTATTTACATGGGTCCCTGTCTGGCTTTAAGAACCTACGGTGCATTGATATAGACACCAAACGCGATCAAATGAAAGCCTGGCCCGTGGCAGTGATGTGGAAGTGCCTGAAATCGGCTGCATTGTGGACTGCGCGGAAGAAAACAGTCAAAACGCCTTTTTCATTTACCCCGGTCGTATAGTAAAAGCAGCATATTAGGCAACTATCTGTGGATCTACACGGGTAGCAGAAATATGAAGTTGAAATATGAAGTATTTTTAGCTCGGTAACATCCAAATATTCACTTCTTCTTCGGATAATCTGTAACTTTAACAGATAGTTAATCCTATAAAATTGAATTGAATTATGACTGAGCTTTGTCAATTGCCAGAGTTAACCGGTAAGGCTTACTCAGATATAGGCAGGCAGCTGTGACTGATAGTGATGACCTCGTCCAATACATTTCTGAAAGCTTAATACTTACAATTTGAAGTAGTTTAGAGAAAGGCCCTGGTTGTAGCGGCAGCCCTGCCGCCATCGCTCAAGTCTGCATTTGTTTTGACGCTGTCTGACGCTGACGTTGACACTCGAATATGGCGCCAGCAAACACATTCCCGCCATCCTCTCCACGCGACACGGAACCTTATCCCGACGGGAAGAGCCTGTTTATCCTGCGGTAGCGCGGGACATTAGCTCTCACCCGGGACGTGGCTCCCAGGTGACGTTACGGTAAAATAGTGCGGTTTTGAAATGCCGGTAGCAACGGTGTTGAAGTACCTGAATTTTAGAATTCGTGTTTACTTTATTTATTTGCTTGAAATTAAAGAAAAATATCAATGACTGGGAGGAGTATATTTTTTTCCAATGTATTTTTGTAATTTAGAAAACAATACGATACTTTGCAGTCCTCAAACTAAAAGGCCGCTAAATACAGGAGTGGTATTTTAATTATTGAACGAAAAACGCGCGAAAACACCTTCGGGAATATTCAAATTGACTTTTTGCTAGTAATCATCCCAAAATAGCCACTATATTGCTCTATATCTTAGTTGTTTATTAAGATATTATGGCTTTGAAACGGTTCTCTGCCTTTTCGCCGAATTACGTTTCGTCAAACGTTTCATTTCGCAAAAGTTTCATTTCGCCAAAAGCATTTTTCACTGAAACTGTAAACTATTTCGAATTGTTATAAAACAAACCTAACCTAACCTAACCTAATCTAAAGGATGATATTTACAACAATCTGTAATAGTTTACAGTTTCGGTGAAAAATGCTTTTGGCGAAATGAAACTTTTGCGAAATGAAACGTTTGCGAAACATAATTCGGCGAAAAGAAAATACACCCTTTGAAACTTAGATAAGATATAATATGTATATCGTCGTCTAGTACCCATAGTACAAGCTTTGCTTAGTTTGGGACTAGGTCGATTTGTGTATGATTGTCCCTTAATATTATTATTTTTAACCGACTTCAAAAAAAGGAGGGGGTTCTCAGTTCGGTTGTATGTTTTTTTTTTTTTTTTTTTTTTTTTTTTTTTTTTAATGTTTGTTACCTCATAACTCCGTCATTTATGAGTCGATTTGGAAAATTCTTTTTAGGTTCATGAAGAGACATCTCAAGGTTGGTCCCATAAAATTTTGGTGAAGATCGGATGACGAGATCCATGAGGAATCGAAGGAATTCCTGAAATTTTATAGGCAGTCATAATATTTTTCATATATTTTCTAAAACTATTTAAGTATTTGCATATGGTAGTCATCATCTTCCAATGCTGAACTGATGATGGAAGGTACAACTCCTTAACGGTTAGGAGTTAGGAGATAATTAAAACGACATGCATTCCTTCAAGACCTCCCTGATCACCCCGCCATAAGTATTTCATATGAATCACTAAAAAGCGAAAAAAAAATTTTTTAACAAAAAGAAGAACCGACTTCAGTAAAACTAAAAATCCAAAAATAACCCGTTCAAGTACAGATTACATTTGACTCACCCTTTGAAGTCGGTGCCAAACCTCACGTAAACTTTAATATATAAATATAATAACAGTGGTTTGGGATCGACTTCAAAGGGTGAGTCAAATGTAATCTGTACTTGAACGGGTTATTTTTGGATTTTTAGTTTTACTGAAGTCGGTTCTTTTTTTTGTTAAAAAATTTTTTTATTTATATACAAAAATTCACTGTATTGCGCTGTACTATTTATTCAATATGGTCGTATGAACCATTAACTGCCTTTTAGTTTGAGGACGGCAGTTCTACTGAATAAACCTTTGAAATCAACGGAAAGTTAGAATGAAGTAACATAGTTTTCCAAGCCAATTGTTTTTCCACATACTGCCTCGCCCTGAGTTGTTTATTGATAGCGTTGTATCAAGAAGCGAGTAATCAGATTTAGCTAATACGTACATACAACATCGTTAGTAAAAAAAAAAACATTAACTATAATAATTGTCCTCTGACTCTATCTGCTCTTTTGCTTTTAATATAGGTAGATATTGAGATTAATTAATCCATCTATTATGAAAAGGCTTGGAAAACACATTTCCTGTAATGGCCCGGTTGACGCGTGTGTGGAGATCGGTATCTTCCCCATCAACACCGCGCTGATTGCAGAACTTCTCGGAATTCACGCCATCAACAGCGCTGACATACGCGGGAATTAGATTGTTCAAGATTGTAATGCACTGCAAACGCAACGCAGGTAGCAATAACGATAACTTTATTATTCATTTCAATCCAGAAACTATTTCACATTGGATTATCCAAAAGATCTGAACGAACGACTTCTGAATTCATCAGGTTCGCCAATCCATCTTGTGGAAGGATTGATACACCAGTTAGTAGGTCTGTGGTCTCTATTCAAGGACCTTTGCACCCTATCGCTCATCGAATCATCGGGTCAGTCAATCGAGATACCTTCGGCCCTTCCATTACATTATAAATAAATAAATACTTAAATACATAGAAAACATCCATCCATATTTGTCCTAGCCAGGATTTGAACCCAGGACCGTCGGCTTAGTAAGCAGCTGCACTACCACTGCTGTGCCAACCGCGTCGTGGACATACTTGAACGTCGCCATCATGAAAACATGAGCTACTTACATTTTTACCCGACTACCGCAAAGCCAAAAGGAAGGGTTATAATTTCATTCTCCCGTAACGCAACCTAAGCGTTTTACTTCTCATAGACTTTAAAGTCTGAGAAGTAAAAACGTTTTCAGGTGAATAGGGTATTGTAAGTTTGTTGCATATTATGCATATCTAATATCCATCCGTTTTTATCTCCATGCTTATCTGTTATGCTGTTATTAAGTTAAATAAATAAATCTCGTCTAAGCTTAACAAAAATAATACGAGTATTTTACATAACGACTAGAATCTTCTTAATTTTCTTTCCTCGGTAAAAAATATAAACACGAAGAGAGCAATTTAAGTTAAGTGAATAAAAATATTTCTTTCTCCAATTTTAAATAAGAGGCTTTGTATATTTTGTATCATTCCTGTTTGCCCGCAATGATTTGAGTGCTCCCCCCCACAGCACTCCTGCGGGAATAATGTCGGCACAATGGCTCCAAGTGTGGAACAATTTGAAAAATTACATCGCCTACTTGGTATAATTACAATGACTATAGTAATCTTCGTTCTGATCATTACATCATGGATGTATTTGTTACGAGGACAACCACCTTTCATAGTTTTCACTGTCCGTCCTAATGACGAAATAAGTAAGCTAACAGTAGATTTTTTATGCACAATGGGTTTAAGTTAAAGGTTGTTGAACGAACGCTGTATGGCATCAAATAGTAACACCGTTTTTTTCAAGTTTTCCTTTGAGCATTAAATATGAAATTAAGTTAATAATAGGTTTGTTTGGTTTCACCTGATGGAACGTACAGATATGAGCTATGTTGGAGTACCTTTACCTAGAAGATGACTTTAACCTTAAAATTTATTGATTTAATCGTAGGTAAGTTTAAAAGCTTCATTCTCCGATTGTACATGTCACGTCATTTCAAAAAGTGAAACTATTATTTATTTAAGATATAGCTAGCGTGTTGTGATCTGAATTGATATTTGAAGGTAAGTGAGGGCACTTATATTCAAATATCAATTCAGACTAAAAAAACCAACCTAGTTATTATTTTCGTTAGTAGTTCATTCTCATATAAAGAGTAATGAACTTAATATAAGGGCGAAAGTTTGTGTGTTTATGTGTATGTTTGTAACTTCATTATGCTCAAAGAGCCGGACCAATTTTGATATTTTTTTTTTTTGATAATTGATTTAATCTTAGGTAAGTTTAAAAGCTTTATTCTCCGATTGTACATGTGGCGTCATTTCAAAAAGTGAAACTATTATTTATTTAAGATCTAGCTAGTGTGTTGTGGCTCAATTGATATTTGATGGTTAGTGGGCACTTATCTTCAAATATCAATTTAGACCACAACACTAACCTAGTTTTTGTATTAAAGACTAACCTAGTTATTATTTTGGTTAGTTCATTCTCATATAAGGAGTAACCAACCTAATATTATAAAGGCGAAAGTTTGTGTGTTTATGTGTATGTATGTAACTTCATCATGCTCAAACGGCCGGACTAATTTTGATAAATTTTAGCCGACACCCTGGATTAACACATATTACTTTAAATCCCGAAAAAACAACATGGTGTTTTCGTGAGATGAGTGGGTGACACCGCGCGACGCAGCTGTTCAAAAGTGTCCGCTGAAAGGTGTTCAATTAGTGGATTTACTGTGTCAGAATGTTAACTTGATGTTACTTAGCAATGGGTTGGTTATAAGCATTCCCGATGGAACCCTGATTTCGACCACTCTGACCGTACAAAGAAGGCGTTGAGATGGTGGCCACTTGTTAATACGAGTAGATATGATATGACCATTAGCAGTCCAGATTATTTGTGCCTGTCATTATTGCGGTGCCGGCTGTCGTGTTGTGACACTTTGTCCCAACTTGCGGTAATTGGGAGCCCAAGTTTGACATGACAATACTATGACATAATGTGCTTTATTGTTAAAGTTGTGTGAGGATGGCAATTACTGATTAATTGGACTGTTAAGTAATAATCTAAAAGGGCAAAAAATGAGCAAGTACCTACTTGTGTAGGTATCACCTAAGCTAACCACCTAAGGTATTTATATTAAAGTATGAAACATTATAAATTAAACTGTAGAAGTAGGATATTCTGATTAAATAGTATCATAAAAATGTTTTGACCTAGTTCCTAATAACAAGATCTTCCAATCCAAGCGATCGTGTGCTCGGGGACAGATGCAAGTGGCATAAGCGGGCGAGAGTGGTTTCCGCCAGGCCACTGCTCGACCAGAGCTCAGTGATCTTCAGCTATATTGCCCTCTTCTTAGTCGGACACTCATACGCAAAGCGAGGTTGTGAAGTTGATTTAATCCTGTTTCTGCGTTGTTTCTTTTTTTATGCTAATGGCATTTAGAGAATATTCTGTCACAGAATATATTGTGCATATTTTTATAAGGTCTAATCATCTAGTTGGAGAGAGAGAGAAAACGGCAAGTGGTCAAAGTCGACCTCGCAGAGATTCCAAGATTCAGGAATTATGAATAAAAGTAGTGGGAACCACGTTGATAAATCATTTTTAGTATGATTATTTTTCTGCGATATTTTTAAACTTGCTACTATCCTTTCCTTGGTCTTAACTCCATGACAATGATGGAAAAGTGATTAGCAAATAATTATATTTTTTTCCGGTAAGCATGATATGCTTCCTTCGGATTGCTTTACATACCGTAGTTACCTCTATTTTTGGCTTTGACATATTTCGTTAGCTTACCCTAGATAGTTAGTTAGTTAGCTGACTAGCATCGCAAAGTCAATGTCGATCGAGCGCCGCGATAATTCGCGGATGTCGGTGCAGCACCATTTCCCGCCGCGCGGCCGAGCAGCGATTGCGGGAGATTTGCTCCGGCTTAGCTTGTAGGCCTACGAGCTAAACTGCTCATACGGCTAGTTTTTAAGAGGATATACCACTGTTTGTTTGCACCTGGTAACTATGGAGTCGCATAGAAATGAAGTCCAAACTTAAGGCTCATTACACGTTTAGAAATGCTGATTGTTTTAGACATTTCTCTATGATCAAACACGTTTCTTAACATAACAGGACTGTATTTATTTGAAACGTACAGCTTGCATATTCCATTGATAATTTTTGATTAAAAAAACTACTCGAAATTGACTAAATTCACGCAGAAAACAGGTTTATCCTACTGTTACGCCGGTAGGTTAGGTCAACAACTTTGAATGCCAATTTCAGTGCTTTAGAGGCGTTTTCAGCAGGCTGAAAAGTCATTTCAGGCCGTTTCAGAAGTTGCTCTATCACATACCTAAAGATCGAAATTTCACCCAAGTTGCCGTCGTTTTCAGGCGCCTGAAACATGTTTTCAGTCCGTTTCAGGGCACCCTCTATCAGATGACGCCATAACCTGAAAACCCGTTTTCAGGCGTTTTCAGGACCCCTTATGGGCCTCTTAAGCACAAATCGTTATATGGCGAAATTTCCAGTAGGAGTGACAGAGATAGCACTAGTAGAATGAGATAGCTATACTCGGAACATTCGAGAAGTGTGTGACAGAGATAGGACTACTAGAAAGAGATAGCTATACTCGGAACATTCGAGAAGGGAGTGACAGAGAGTGCACCATTAGAGAGAGACATATATGGCCTCGAATGTTCTCGGCCCTTACGCTGGACCTTACTAGAATATTCGCGATATGTGTGGACAACGCATCGAGAAAGCGGTTCCGCGGGATATATAAGGCGCCGACGGCCGGCGCGAGTTAGTTACATTTTAACTGCGATCGACTGCTAGTACAAGGATAATCGGAGAGAAAGACTTGAGTGATTAGTGCGCTTTAAGTACAGTTCGTGTGAATAGTGAGTGCATAATTTGTGAAATAGTGTGTGTGTTTCAATTAGCGGATTTTAAGTACAGTTCGTGTGAATTGTAAGTACGTAATTTGGGTAATAAAGTGAGTGTTTTATTTAGTGGATTAATTTGTGCTTTTCTATCAAATACGAACCCCACGCTCGTAACACTACTTATTTTCGGCTGTACGCAATGAAAGCATGAAATAGGTAATTACTATCTAGAACTCAGGGAAAAGTATTATTCAGTTCAAAAAGTTTATTTATTATTTATTATTATTAATTTATTTGACAAATTATAAAGAAATTAAATAAAAAGGAATAATAAGGCTTCTTAACGTAGCCGGATTATAAAAATCGAGGTTTCGTTTTGGTTGGTTTCCCCTTTCCAAACTTAATTAATCTTTGCGTAATTTTAGGACCAGAATGGGAAATAAATGTCTTGTTCGCAACGTTTTGATTTTTGCGCAATTTATTATAGAATTTGTGTACGCAGAAATTTGGCCAAAAACAGACGAATAGTACACAAATTGTATAACAATAAGCGCATAAATCAAAACGGTCCGACACAGAACATCTTCCATTCAGTTCCTAAATTTCGTAAAGATTGGTCAAGTTTTGGAAGAGGAAACAGACGAGAACGAACCCTCGATTTGTATGGAACTATGATCAGTGATATTTCCTAGTCGTATTTTCGGGAAGAGGTACCAAGCGCTCTATATGGGAATGCGTAGAAAGAATTCTGCAATGCTGCCACCGTCTCTTGTCGCGGTTGAACCCTAAGTTTTACCTAACTAGATCCCCTGAGTGAACTAACGTGAGATACCTAACTGGATGCCTCGCGGGGTGCAATCTTCTCATTAGACGACGAGCGCGGCGCAATCAACGAATCATAACATTTGCCGGTTGCTGGATAATAGTTATGTTGCTTTGCTATACTGCAATCTGCAATAAAGTAGCTTGGTATCTCGTGAGTCTCCTGATGAGATATTTTGGTATACTTATTGTGGATCGTTAATAAATACAATAGTGTAGCCATAAAATAAGTTTTTGACAATACAGATATTTTTGTTAAAAGCTTTTATTGCCGACTGTATTTCTTTTTGAACATCCGCTAACTACTCACCTAGACGATTCCAAAACCCAGGGTAGGATTGCATCGTTTTATTACAGTGTTCCTATGACCACCCTTTCGGCTTCATCATCAGACCAGCTTCGTGGTGTCATATTATTTTATCGTCAACGAAGTTACGCAAGTACCCCAAATATCAGCTCAATCGGTCACCGGGAAGTGATTCAAAACTAACTAACCAGATTTGATTATTGCAGACACTGGGACAAGTAAAAGTAAGTAAAAGCTTGTAAAAACGAAATTGGTTCCCAAAAGACTGGGTTTTAAACACACAACATATAGAAACATATAATCAACTTAATAACCTTTTTCTTTTTTGAAAATTGTTGAAGTTTTGTAAATACATTCTGTCCAAATAAAACCCGCCGGGCTATAGTGATTGGTTCGCTGAAGTAACTGCCTCCGAATACCGGAAACAGACGCAGCCTCCGCCCGCGATCATCTCGCTCATAATAAACTCGCAATCACGAGGTTAGACAGTAAATAAACAGTAAACATTTCATTTCTTTTCTTTCATGCAATAGGGAACTTTGCATGATTATTTTTCTTTAGTTTATCCTTAATATTTGGTAAAGAAAAGTTCCATTGTATGCTTGATCTATTTTGGAAATTTGAAGTTCCTAGGTTCAGTAGTTTCTACTCTACGTTGATGAGTGAGTCAGTCACTCAGGACTGTTCCGTTCATTTAAGTAAAGATTTAAATAAAAAAAAAAACAAATTGGCGTGTAGACGTTTTCTGGCTTCATGTGACGTCACTATCAGATCACCGATTGTTTATTTATTTATTTTATTTAATCTTTATTGCACAAAAGAAAACTTATCGTACAAAAGGCGGACTTAATGCCATGAGGCATTCTCTACCAGTCAACCTTAGGGCAAAGCGGAAAATTGTTAATGAAAAGCTACCGCACTATGTGCGTATTAACTGTTGAAATATAGAACACAAATACATGCGCCTGCGCTTATACTACACGCAACATTCCACACGCTGACGTATCTTGGTATTGACAGCGTCAAGGACTCTTCCCTGTATATAAGCGCTAGTACAGTGACGTGTTAATTTTTGTTAATCTTTTATATAATATATTCCTTATTTAAACTTAAAAGTCTCGTGTTATTTCATCAGGTTATGGGCCCAGCACGCTTCCACTGTGACAGCGTCAAGGACTCTTCCCTTTATATAAGCGCTAGTACAGTGACGTGTTAACTTTTGTTAATCTTTTATATAATATATTCCTTATTTAAACTTAAAAGTCTCGTGTTATTTCATCAGGTTATGGGCCGCCCCATACCTACGTATATTAGTAGCTAAAAGTTAAAGTGTTTTGAAAGTTAAAATTGAAAATCAAAGTCATCATAACCTCAAAATTTTTCGGCATCAAGTAGGATTTTATTTCAGCACAATTTCAAGTAAAATCCATAATAATGGCGACAAACAGTGGTCTAATGAGCATTGAGAAATTAACTGGACGAGAAAACTATGCCACTTGGAGTTTTGCAGTGAAGGCTTACTTGCAATTGGATGACCTTTGGGATTGCATTGAAACAGAAATCGGCAAGACTGTCGAGGCAAAAAAGGATGTTAAAGCTAAGTCAAAACTTATTTTGCTTATTGATCCAGTAATATATGTGCATATAAGAGAAGCTACTACGGCCAAAGAGGTTTGGGATAATTTAATGCGAGCTTTTGAGGACTCGGGCTTAACCCGCAAAGTTGGCCTACTTAAGGACTTAATAAACACAACACTAAATACAAGTTCAAACATAGAAGACTATGTCAGTAAAATAATGTCATCCGCACATCGCCTGCGAAATATCGGCTTCAAGGTAGATGATGAATGGTTGGGAACGTTAATGCTAGCCGGCTTACCGGATACATACAAGCCTATGATTATGGCAATAGAGAGTTCGGGAGTAAAAATTTGTGCCGATTCCATTAAAACAAAATTATTGCAGGAAGTAAAAACAATGGACACAACCGCATTTTACTCAAACTCCAGGAAGATACAAAATAAAAATATTGAAAAAGGGCAACATAAATCAAAGGGACCAAGGTGTTTCCATTGTAATAAATACGGGCACATGAGCAAAAATTGCTGGTTTAAAAAAAACAATGATAAAACTGATAATAAAAATAATGGTTTTATTGCAGCTTTTTCAGCGACCACGTCGAATGATTCGCTGAACTGGTTTGTGGACAGTGGAGCATCAATGCACATGACATCACACAGAGAGTGGCTCCAGGATATAACGACACCACCTGTAACAAGCATCAGAATAGCTAATGACAAAGTACTCAAAGTTGAGAGCTGTGGTAACGTAATAATTAATGTACCAGATAATAAAGGGAACATCAGCAAAATACAGGTGAGAAATGTTATTTATGTACCTGAATTATCCACAAATCTTATATCAGTGAGCAAAATGATAAGAAATGGCTGTAGTATCCAATTCAATGATGATGGTTGCAAAATATTAAATAGAAATGGCCTAAAGGTAGCGGATGCCCATTTAATAAATGATATGTATAAATTAAATACAATACATGAAAATGCTCAAGCCATGCCCGCTGTTACTGAAAATGATGCATACTTGTGGCACCAACGAATGGGTCATTTAAACTTTACCGATATGAATAAAGTCCCTGATTGTACTACCGGTGTAAAATTGTCTCCGTCAAATGAAAATATAACATGCATAAGTTGCATTCAAGGAAAGCAGACTAGACAGTCATTTCCAAGTGAAGGCTCCCGAGCAACTGAGTTGCTAGAAGTCATCCACTCCGATGTATGTGGACCGATGCAAACCGCATCACTTGGAGGTGCCAGATATTTTGTTTCTTTCATAGACGATTTCTCACGTAAAGTATTTGTATACCCAATTAAAAACAAATCGGAAGTATTTGACAAATTTGTAGAATATAAAAACAGAGTAGAAAATGAACTGAATAAAAAGATCAGGAAATTAAGGACAGACAATGGCAAAGAATATGTAAATAAAAATTTTGATGCATATCTCAAAAGATTTGGTATATTGCACCAAACCACCAACCCTTATACGCCGGAGCAAAACGGTGTAAGTGAACGTATGAACAGGACTCTCATAGAAAAATCTAAATGTATGATATTGAATGCTCAGTTACAGAACAACTTCTGGGGAGAAGCAGTCGTTACGGCAGCGCACATCATAAATCGCTCGCCGACGAGAGCCCTTTCTTACGTCACTCCGGAAGAGGTATGGACAGGCAAGAAACCGGACTTAAGCCACATAAAAGTATTTGGGTGTAAAGCAATGGTACACATACCTAAAGAAAGACGCCAAAAGCTGGATCCGAAGTCCCGTGAGTTGATTTTCGTCGGTTACAGTGACTGTGTAAAGGGCTACCGTTTCATAGACCCTAAAGGTAAACAAACTGTAACCAGCAGAGATGTCATATTTCTCGAAGCCACTGTGAAAAGAAATATAATTAATAATACATCTGTATCTGAAAAAGAAAAAGAAATTAATAATGAAAGGACAACAATAAATGATGCATATGTACCTGAAAAAGAAAAAGTAATTAATAAGGAAAGGACAAGTTACACAAAAGAAAGTAAAAGTAATAAGAAGCAATCATCGAGTAATTTAAAAGATTTAAATTCAAAGAAATCAACAACAGTTTACTTACCATCTTTAGACGAAGAAAAGGATGATGATGAAGATGATAATGATGACGTAAAGGCAGACGAAGTGAAATACATCCTTAAATGTTGACTCACCTTCGTCACCAGCTTCATTTTACTCCGACCCTGAAGATAGAGATGAGTCTCATATAAGTATAATTGAAGATGAAGATGAATCTTATATACCTGATGAAAGCTTAGTTATTCCGCAATTTGATAAGAATCTTCGCCCCCGACGTCGTGATGAAATGTATGAAGCCGACCCTCCACAAGATAATGCATCTTTCATGTGTATGAATGGCGAATCTGCTATGAGTATCTTAAATAAGGACCCACAAACCCTTTCCGAAGCACTCGAAAGTAGTAAAGCAGATCAATGGATACATGCAATGGAAGAAGAGTATAAATCTTTACTAAATAACAACACTTGGACATTGGTCGACTTACCGAAAAATAAAAAGGTAATTCCATGTAAGTGGATTTATAAAACAAAAACAGACGAACAGGGCAATGTATCAAGATTGAAGGCACGACTTGTTGTGAAAGGATATCAACAAAAAAAAGGTATAGATTATCATGAAATATACGCACCAGTCGTACGGTATACGTCCGTACGATATGTAATTGGATTGGCTGTAAAATATAATTTAAAAATACACCAGATGGATGCAGTGACGGCGTTTTCGCAAGGTGACATACAGGAAGACATTTACATGGAACAGCCACCATATTTTGAAGAAGGCGACAAAGTATGCCTATTGAAAAAATCCATTTACGGCCTAAAACAGGCAAGCAGGCAATGGAACAAAAAACTGAATGCAGTTTTATTAGAAATTGGAATGTCACGTTCTAAGGTAGATCCATGTATATATCATCGCATTGTCAATGAAAAAGACATAATAATTCTCACAGTCTACGTTGATGATATATTATGCTTCTTCAATAATGAAAACACCGCTGTCATGATAAAAAATAAATTAAGCACGAAATTCCATATGAAGGACTTGGATGAAGCAAAATGTTGTATAGGATTTAGAATTACCTATAACATCATGCAAAATGAAATTTCTCTGGATCAGAATCTATATATAGAAAAGGTACTTACTCGTTTCAATATGAGTGATAGCAAACCAGTGCACACACCATGTGAAGCTAACCTACATTTGAAGAAGGCTGAAAACGAAGACGAAGTTATGAAAAATATTCCATACCAGGAACTAATAGGGTGTCTTTTATATTTATCACAAGGCACCAGGCCAGATATAGCCTTTATTGTAAACCAATTAAGCAGATTCAATAATAAACCTACAGCACAGCACTGGATAGCAGCGAAAAGAGTGTTAAGATATTTAAAAGGATCGCAGCACTTAACACTTACCTTCAAGAAAAATAACACAAATATTGAAGGATACTGCGACGCAGATTGGGCAACCGACACTGAAGACAGAAGATCATGTTCTGGATACGTTTTTACATTTCAGGGTGCTGCCATAAGTTGGTGCTCCAAAAGGCAACCAACAATAGCTTTGTCGACGACCGAAGCAGAGTATATGTCACTCTCTATGGCAACACAAGAAGCCATCTGGCTAAAACAATTAGAGGAAGACTTCTGGCCAACCATGCCAGGTATACCAATTGTCATGTTTTGCGATAATCAGAGTGCCATTAGCATTTCAGGTGATGACATCTACCATGCGCGAAGCAAGCACATCGACATACGCTATCATTTTGTGAGGGAGCGTATTTCTAACAAACAAACCGCTGTGCGCTACAAGAGCACACAAGACATGTTGGCTGACGTGTTCACGAAGGGATTGCAGCGTCCGAAGCACCAGGTCTTTACAGTCGCATTGGGTTTGCGTCCAGAAGAGGGTGTTGAAATATAGAACGCAAATACATGCGCCTGCGCTTATACTACACGCAACATTCCACACGCTGACGTATCTTGGTATTGACAGCGTCAAGGACTCTTCCCTGTATATAAGCGCTAGTACAGTGACGTGTTAATTTTTGTTAATCTTTTATATAATATATTCCTTATTTAAACATAAAAGTCTCGTGTTATTTCATCACTAACCAGAAAGGCATTTTCACAAGACGGCTTTTTGAAACCCCTTTTTCCATTATATACTTAGTTATTTTGTAATGTTTACTTTGTTGAATAGCTACCAATATAATCTGTTTCACATAGCTTTATGCGTGTGATTTTATAACCTAAGTACCTAATTTGATTAAAGTGCTGAGATTCCAGACGTAGCGGACTACGTTAAGTAGTGACTTCACATGCAGGGTGTTTGAGCTCCAATTAATGAAACTTAATAAAAATATTTTACATATAAATAATAATAATCTTGGAACAAATCGTTTAATCAGGCACTTTTAATAAGAGTACATTACGTAACAAGGGTGGTAAACGATAAATTACAAACGAGTGTCTATTAGAAGCCCGAAGCCGGAGGCGAGGGCTTTAATGACACGAGTTTGGAATTCTTTACCACCAGAGTCAAGTACGACGTTTTTCATCACACTTTGGAGGAAATAAAACAAAAGTAGTAGTAGTCAATACCAAAATTACTAACCGACCTAGGGCGTAATATTCGACTTACCGCCCTAGGGCGTAATATACGGTTTACCGCCCGGTTTACTAGCATGTAAACCCTTAAAGTGTGATAAAAATTACTTACCGCCCTAGGGCGTAATTTGCGACTTACCGCCCGCGTTTCTAGCATGTAAGCCCTTGTTTACGAGCAAGTGTGATGAAAATATTATTGTTTAATTATCAATGTAATCTTCGTACTGCTAGTAAAATTGGCCTTCAGTTAAATGAATGGAGTGTCCCTTCATCGTTCCCTCGTTTTTGTAGTTTAATAACTTCCTAGGTACTTACTCTCACACACACCATTCCCCTGTATTTTCTTAGCTACAAAATGCTCTAAAGAGCAAAATCTTTGTGAAATACTGTTTTAGAAGTATACTAAGTCCCAGCAAGTACAGAGCGCTCGCCGCTCCGCCTGGCCGGGGGCTGATTGCATAGAATCAGCCGATTGTTCGCTTCCAAACCCGATTTATTGTACATATTTATTTCAGTAAAGTCATAATGCTTTCTGTTAGTATCGCAGTCAGATAATCTACTTATTTTGTATCGGAACTGATCGAATTGATCGGGATTGAATAGTGCTTGAGTTATTTAATGATTCGGAATAGCTACACTCCATCATAAAATAAAATAAATATATATTGCCTTACTTCTCCACCGGGTAGTATGATTTTATCTTGATGTTATGTATGTCGCAGTCAAAAGTGTGAACTGGTCAAAAGGACTTTTAACCGACTAAAACAGGCAAAACTGCTTTTGACTGAGCGTGTTGGTCAAAAGTAGTTTTGCCTGAAAATCATTGGTTAATAGTACTTTTGACTGTTACTATCAGTCAAAAGTACTTTTTCGGCGACATTGAATGATAGAAAAAAAAAAAACCTTTCAGAGCAGATCCGACTCGGTCGGGTAAGGTTAGGTTAGTTTTTTTTTTATATCCCTAACCAAAAGTGTGAACTGGTCAAAAGGACTTTTAACCGACAAAAACAGGCAAAACTACTTTTGACCAACACGCTCAGTCAAAAGCAGTTTTGCCTGTTTTTGTCGGTTAAAAGTCCTTTTCACCAGTTCACACTTTTGACTGCAACATTATATATAATTGCTTAGTTCATTTAAATACATTTAAAGTACACGATGAGTCCCGCACCAGCAGGGCTAACATATCTTGCCGCGACTTCGCTTGTCGCGCGACTCAGCGTCACCTGTGTTGCTCGTCCGGTGCTAAAAGGAAAGAGGCAGGGAGACAGTTTATGTCGCGCGACAAAGAGTCGCGTGTCAGTTATGCTAGAGGTACAGTACGCAAAAACTTACGAAAATGTTTTCTAAGTGTGATGGTCAATGAATTATATCGGTGAAAGCGTGGAGCTTAACCCCCCAAATTCTTGGATAAAAACATGTCTGATTCTTTCCTAATGAACAAATTGTATTAGCAATGCGTGTGAGCAATGTGATGAGCACACACAGATGCTCGTGTTTACGAAGCGGGAGTGTTTGCGCAAACACGGGTGATCGCTAACCAGATAAGAAGTAGCAGGTGCCGCGGTTGACTGTGCGCGTTTTGTTGGCTCATAGAGATGGGGGACAGCTACAGTGCAATGGCCGTGATAGTCCAATCATAATATTCACAAAGTGTGCATGGCCTTTATAACAATAAATATATTAAAGGCGGTCCTGGGGGCGAAGGATAGTTGCGTTTATCACGTGATAAGTAAGTGACAAAGCACTCGCATTTTGTCAAAACGTGACGGATGTTTTGTCACTTATTTATCGTGTAATAAAAGCAACGTGTTAGCAAAAATAAAAATATAATTGACGGTACGGAACCCTACGTGCGCGAATCTAACTCGCACTTGGCCAGTTTTTTTACGATTATTACTGCGGAAGAGCTAATTGCTTTAATTATAATCCAACTAGGATCAGACTCGGAAGTTCCTTCGGGATTCATAAAAAAACAACTTTCAGTTACCGTCAATTTCAACAATAACTTTTAAAGATGCATTTGACGAAAAAAACATATTCGATATGCTTAGTCAGGTGGCTTGCAGTAACATTGCCTGATATTAGTAGATATTTATGTGGGACTGGGGCAGATGGCCGGCTGCTGATGAATGACTGTTTATGTGTTTTTCTGTCTATATCTCATACTCTTACGTTTCCTATCTGTTTTTACATATAGCCGGTGTTTCCCGAAGCCTCTCGGCTATATTTATAGAACCTTCACTCGGCTATCTGTATGTCTGACGCTGGGAACGCTGGCGGAATCGCCGAAGCATGCCTATCGACACATTAGCGTGGATGCGGTCGTTAAGATACAGTCGGTACGAGATACGATACAGGACACTGTGCCGGGCTGAGATACACCGAGATTTTAAGGAACTTGTTTAAACAGATATTGTTCACAATATTGTATCACACCGTTGTGACGCGACATTTCTTTCGTCGTGACGTAAAAGGTTAATCAATACATAGTATAAAACAAAGTCGCTTCCTGCTGGCTGTCTGTCTGTATGTATGCTTAGATCTTTAAAATTACCCACCGGATTATAATGCGTTTTTTAATAGATAGAGTTATTCAAGAGAAAGGTTCATATGTACTAGGTCGATGCAGAGTCAGCCACCAGCTAAGCTTGCACCATAGATTGGAGCGGTTTTTTTTTTTTTTTTTTTTCGAAATTTTCTCTTCGTCACGACCTAGCGAAATTTGATTTGTGCATTTTAAAACAAAAATTTCTAAAATCGGTTGAGAACTCGCTGAGATCTGCGCATTGTCACAAAGTCCATTCGAGTCGATCCATGGGAGCTTCGCTCCAATAATAAATGCATAGTACATTTAGTATCAGCATTGCACCCTGCGAAGCCGGGGCGGGTCGCTAGTATACGATAATAATAATATCTCTATCGTCCCAAACACCGCAATGTCTTAAGGCGAAGAAAGGCGAAACTAATGTGTTGCGGCGTCCGGGTGTGTAAAATGAAACAGGATTTTTAAAAATGTAAAAATGTGTTAAATCCGTTAATTTTAAAAATGAAAAATATTGGCACAACCGTTGCCAGCATAAAAAGAGGGTGTGGGTAATAATAAGGCCCGTCTGGTTTCTCAATTCGGTAAACGACCGTTACAAGTTTGAATTTTCATATTTTAAATTCGCTGTCCGTTGAGACAGTACTGCCCTAATAGTGGCCTTGGGACGGGGCGCCAGTGATGACACACGGCACTGAAACGTGGTCACTCACAATGGGCCTCATAAGAAGGCTCAAAGTTACTCAAAGGACAATGGAGCGAGCTATGCTCAGAGTATTCTTGGGGGATCGAATCCGAAATAATAAGATACGCCAGAAAGTGGCAGATCTGGGCAGCATCACGTTACTACTACCCGGTCAAGTTAAGTATGCGCCTAATATCTATATGGCCTCGTATATAAATTAGGTGCAATCTTAACGAGATCGGGTTGGCGAAATGGTGTAGTATCTACTTCTAGTAGTCAGGTATATTGCCACTATTGATGATCTTTCCTAGATATTAGGGTCCAGATCGTTTAATGCAGAAGTGTCCGTTGTGTCCCCAACCTAACTCAATCCTAACAAATAGCGCGCCTGCCGCGCTCTCCACAGAACTAATGTCTCCGCTCGCCGACAGATGGCGTTCACTTCTTATCAGAGGCCTTTGGAAGGGTATCAGAGGTACAGCAAATTTATTTAATCACCGGCTGATTTCCTAAACCTTTTTTATGTTGAGATTTATTCCGAAGAGAGGTAACGCAACTGTTTTTTTTTTATCTAATAACCAAACCAAAGTCAAAGTCAAAATCAAATTCAAATTGTTTTATTTTTTACCAACTATGTTACGTCCATAACACAATTCTATTAGAGCTTACTGTGGGACTAGATCGATTTGTGTGACGTTGTCCGATATTTATTATTATTTGTATGTCGCACCCTTTCACGGGACAATGGTGTCCCGGACATTTGGGAGACGTGCACGGAGCCGAAGCCAACAAGCAGAGGCCCTTTCGACAATTTAATGAAATGTAAGGGACCTACACCATGCGGACGCTCCCGCTGCCTGTGTCATGGGACGCACACAGAGACAGCACCCGCTAGATGTAAGAACTATTGTGGGTGTATGGAGTCTAAACATGGTACTAGGCAATTACATGAAATTCGATGGACTAACTACTGGGCTATTATTTATATTGTTATAGTGGTCATACATCATGCGAAAATTTTGGGTTGGAAATATACAGCTCTATGACAGACGGACAGATTAGGCTTAGTAATGGGGTTACGTCAGCACCCTTTGGGTACGGAACCCTAAAAAGGTACGTTGAAGAAATTAGCTGTACTTCTCCGGACGCTCTCCTTTCTGAGCGCAGTTCGCGATGATCAGAGAATAAACTCAATAATAAAGTTGAGCGGCGATCGGCGGCGACTTGCGAGACTTGCGCGCAGTTCAGCCATTTTAAATATTGATGACTGTCTCGACGAGTATCGGTTACGGAATAATTGACAGTTTAGTGAGCTTATTAAGAGATATTAAGTTTGAGTAAAAATGTAAGTATGCGCTAAGAATTTTATTAGTTGTATTATTTTAAGATTTACTAAGATACGATATTTGATATTTAAGATTTAACTATTATTATTGGTTAGTGTATTGTATTGTCTAATTTTCTGTTATTATAATTAATGACTTAAATATTAAGGCAATTAAATGTTAGATATAAGCATACATTCCTAGCTACACCTTCGGGTAAAATTGTATCACAATTTATGGCTAAATAAATAAATAAAAAATAAATAAAAAGAATAAAACGGGTACAAATTTACAAATACAACTCTTCCAGACCTATGCTAGCGAAGCCGCGGGCAAAAACTAGTATTTTATATGCTTTGAGCGGGATTTGATCCCACGTCTCCGGGGCATTCCGGACCAGACGGGCGAACTGCCATTTGTTCTATCAAAGCCACTCGCTAGAGCATCGAATTCCCTTGTATCGAACCATCAGTAGCTTCATTTTTTAAATGCCTTAGAGTGGCCTCTCGTAGCGTCATCTACCGTGAAGACTTTGACTAAAAAAACTTGTTGTTATTTAGGAATTTATTTATTTGGTTTGATTAATAAATAAAAACTGTTGTTTTGTAAGGGTTCCGTAATAACAGAATGTCAATGGAATCCTAATTATTAAAGCTCTAGGTACTATATGTTCCAGTAGATATGAGATTTTCTATTAAATGCCTATGTATTATTGTTATCGAAACAAATTTATTATATACAAAATATAAAAATAATAAAAAAATATTAAACATACTACAAGTACAAACAACTCTGAAATAAGGATTAAAGAGGCCAAAACTGGCTCTGTTGTCTTATAGTAAACTACTAAACTATAATCTGTTATTTCTGTATCAAATAAAACTCCTAATAGGTATACATTAATTACGCTTGTTTAATTTTTGTACCCGGCAACTTCTTTGTTTCCTAATAAACCAATATTCCTTCATTCCTTTGTGTTATTATTCTCTCCAGTCATGCTTTATTTTCGTGAATATCATTAACTAACTTTTTTAGGGTTCCGTAGTCAACCTCAACGTCTGTCTGTCCGCGGCTTAGCTCCGTGATCATTAGTACTAGAAAGCTGAAATTGGGTTCATACCCAATACTCATGTATTGTATGTAACACGCCGAAAAAAGCGGTAAAAAAAAACTTTTTTTCGGGTATCTCTCGTACACCTAAAGTGGGGGTGATTTATTTTCGTTTCAACACTAGTGTGTGGGGTGTCATTGAATAGGTACCTATTTTAAAAATAATAGGGGTCACCAAATTTTATTTTTTGATAAAGTCAGCAGTTTTGTAAATATTCGCTCCGGAAATCCAAAAAATAGGGTCAACCTCTAACTTTTCAACCACGGGTCAAAAAATTATGGAAAAATTCATGAAAATGGGGCTGCGGTCAAGCCGATTGAGTTGTCGCAAAATTTCAGAATTTTCTTTAAAATTACGTAAGTGCCGCGCGGTGTACTTATACATTAGGGTGGAGCGTCGATGTATGGAGAAACAAAAAAGTTGTCTGATCGACCTGGAACATTTGTAATATGTTGCCTTTAGATGAGATATTAATGAATATATATATATATATATATATATATGTAATTGATTTTAAATATGTTTCAGCCCTCTACTTGAGCTAGAACAATTTTTTTTTACTCATAATTGGTAAAAAAAAAACTTTTTTTTAACGTATTTATAAAGAAGGGTTTGAACTTCAAATGTTTTGAGCTTATTTCATACTTACAGCGACTACTACGTGAACCTGTGACCCCAATTAAAATTCAGTATTTAAAAAATATATATATTTTTAATATTGTTATATTTTTATGCAACAAAATCTTTTATTTCGAGTATTATGTGCTTAGATAAAAATCAGTTGACTTTCATTAAAAAAAAAAAACAAGATTTTGATAAAAAAAAAAAAATCTGTATGGGCTTGATCATAATATTCAAAATGACAGTAGAGGGCTAAAAGTAGTATCGAATATTTTTATTATTATTTTTCTCGTACACCTGGCAGCCTAATGCAACGTCATAGAGACGTTCTGAGTTGAATTTTCAAAAAAATAAAAACGCTCCACCCTATTATACATATTTCGAACGTTACACATCTTAGTTAAGTGCCGCGTATAATCGATAACTTGCAAAAGGTAATAAGTAATTACAGTTACTTTGGCGTTTACGACCTTTTTATAGAGCTTGAAATCTTTTTCGTTTTAAGCCCGTTTATTGTGAAGGATGGGCAACTACGGAACCCTACACTGAGCGTGGACCGATATGCTCATGGCCGGATTTTTAAAGTAAGATCAAAAACGTAAAGCATGCATTTCAACATGTTGGTTCCACATTTAGCTTGGCAACACTATAATAGCAAATGATTAAATAACTTAGTAATTTATAAACTCTGTTAGAATCAAATAACAGATGAAGGTAGGTGGTTTCCTGTAAATTGAAACATAGATTCTTCCCTTGAAACTGGACAACATTTGTTAAGCAACTTCTGAAAATAACGTGAATTAAATGATATTTTGTAGAATAATGTTTAGACAAAGAAGCAATGTATTGCGAAATGTCCGATATTAGTAGAGTGATAGATAGCTATGTCAATTCTCAGGGAATGTCAATGATGGACGACGTACATTGAAAATACTATTTAATTTGTTTGAAATATTAAAATTCAGAAAACTGACTTTTTTTTAAAGTTGCTGAACAAATGTTGTTCAATTTGAAGAGTCGAATCTATATATATTTTAATTTATTGCTCCTATTACAGGAAACACCTGGTATAAATACATATACAGATAATACCACGACGCAGGAACAAAAATATTCGAGTTCATCACACACATACTTACCCCGGCCGGGAACCCGGGACCGCCGGCTCAGTAGGTGCACTACAAACTGCGTCAACCACGTCGCTGTCGTAATATTATTGTTATATGTATGTGATCCTATTTACTAGACGTTTTATATTTACATTGAAATTTTAATCATGAACTTTAGGCCAGCAACTACGAGTGCAGGAAGAATAAATCCCATTTTCTGCAGAATCATCTGCCTTAATACTTAGGCATAAAAACCAGCCAAGTACAGGCTCAGGCATTCATCTTGCTTTATTACAGAAAAGAGACATTACTTACCACGACGCAGATTATACTAACGGCCAATCCCGCGATCGGCCCAAAAAATATATCCCCTATCTCTCTCTTACCCGTGGACTTGAGTGGGGATAGAGGGGAAGAGGAGACGTCTAGTTGAAGATAATTTGCGCCCACTTCGGTCCTCATTAAGGGAGTAATGAAGGGTCTCTATCTAAATGAGACGAGGAATATCGGGTTTACGGCGCAAGGAGATTCGGTGTTGATGTATTGCCAATGTGGTTTGCGTACTTTTTTTGTAAGTAAATATCATATTTTAGGGCATGTATTTAAATCGATATCTGTATATTCCGTTTTTTCGATAAAAATATTTGAAAGTTTCACCAAAAATACTGACTTTTACACTAATTATGCACACTAAATAATGCGAATTCAATATACTATTTAAAGGTATTTGCAAAACTGTTTTACTGGATATAAAAAAAAAAAAACACTTACCTAACCTAACCCGGCCGAGTCGGATCTTAGTGTGCAGTGCGAGGATAATTAGTGTGCAAGTCAGTATTTTTGGTGAAACTTTCAAATATCTGATGACATGTTCAGTTAATCAATTGTTTTTTTGCACAGCATTCGTTTTTCTGGTATGCATCACGGTCTTATAACTTAACAGAAAACAAATTAACAGATTCTTATGCTACTCATTTAGGTGGTCAGTCTAACATCTGAAATTGCATCAATTTTAAGTGATATTCAATTTAGTCGAGTTACATTAGAAAAGTTTACCGGTTCTTAGCGAGAGATGTCACTGTTATCGTCTAAATTAAGAGAAGAATTTTAGACGCTAAATCTTATTACCATATTTTGTAAAATAGTTAATTTATATTATTTAACATATGTCCCACTAAAACAAAAACTTTTAATCAAAATGCCTTTTTTTTGCAATGGTATCATTCAACATTATAAATTATAGTAACAAAATCTTCCAATATTTACTGCGGATTCCAATTGACGCATGAAATGTTTATATCAGAATATTCTGAATTAGTATTATCAATGATTTTGTCACTACCGAAACAGATTTAAAAGTGTGAGCACTCTTGTAATTTTGAAACGAATATATTTTATGATGTAAGGCGTTTGCTTTATAATTTATTTATTTTAATGAATTGTTACTACAAATAATGACATGCTGTATTTTTTGTGGAATGGAACGTGATATTGACATATTTGACGTATAGATTGTGTTGATGTGTTAAATTAAAAGTTTACCGTTTCACATCTCAATTTCAATTTCGGATACATTCAAAACATTTTCTCTGCTTTTAATTGATTATTTACGACGACCTGGCTTTGTTTTTGGATGCCGATTCTTCTATTCACGACTACTCTGGCAATCTACCTACTGGATTGTGATGACTGCTTCTTCTACGCAATTATATATTACGACAATATTTTCAGTTCTAATGGACTACTCGTTTATAAATTGCGAAGATCATAAGAATTTTATTTAGCTAGTATTTGTGTAGTGTAGTGTAGTGTAGTGTAGACTTGATTATGACCAATTCGACTAAGTGTAAATGATGGCAGTAAAGTAAATTACTGTAGATAACGCTACAGAAAATAAACTTGTACGCATTTAATATTGTTTTATTTTACAATAAACCGATTTTGATGCTATTTCTATCACACTATGTAAATTGATACATAGTGTAATAGAAATAGTTCGAAAATAATATCTTGAGCTAGGTACGTAGCACGCCGCATGTAGCTGTATAGTTTACCGGCACAAAGCACGAGATGGCGCTACATGTCAAATCTTTAAGTGATATCTCTATCTCATATTATACAAATATACTCTATGGTATGCATTCAGTTAATTAGTGGAGTTACCTAGTGTACTGAAAAATTATACAGATGTGCATTTAAATATATCCCATATTTTAGTAAGGTATCCGCGTATTTATTCCAAACCCTATCCTAGGTTTTGTGAAAATGTGTAAGTATAAATTAATATCAGTAGGCTGTCGACAAACATAAACTCAGGGCAAGCCGGGGTGGACTTGAAGTAGCTGTTGGGAATCGGTTTGTATGGATGCTATGCCATGGTGTATAGGTATATAATATATTGATGTGTTAGGTACTTCATCATCGTCAGCACATTAGCCGATAGACGCCCACTGCTGGACAAAGGCCTCCCCCAAAGTTCGCCACAACGATCGGTCTTGCGCCGCCCTCATCCAATTCTGCACGCGATCCTAACCAGGTCGTCGGTACACCTTGTTGGCGGCCTTCCCACGCTGCGTCTGCCGGTCCGCGGTCGCCACTCAAGAATCTTTCTGCCCCAACGGCCATCGATAGGTTTGGGGTACTTAGCTACATATTATTACTAAAATGGGGTTAAGAGATGGAACTTACTAATTCATCCCATAATTTCAGGAGGACTCGGTTATATTTTGCTCTGATACACAAAAGGTAAAGGCTACAAAACATGATAAGCGTAAATTGTTGAATTACCTAGGTACCTACTTAGTACGCTGTCTTTAGGTGCACTTCCTTGCTCGGTGGTTAAACTTCTTACGCTGCTTTGCTGCTCCAGTTTGTCTAAATGATTAAACCATACTGGAATAAGACTTATATTAAGAGACAGCATGCCATATAAACTTCGCATTAATTCTAAGAATAAACGTTAATCTAGGTTGGTCTAATCTAATCTAACCTTAAATGTCGTAACGTGCAATTTCCTCGCGATACAGGCTCGACCTAGTTTGAGGATCACTGATAAAGTCTATGCAAATATTTTCACTACTTCTGCCTGTTATATAATATTAAAGTAGCCATGTATTTGTATTTGTTAACAAACAAAATACGGGCCCTATGATGGTTGCGTTTATCGTTTATGTGTCACTCACATTTGCATTTTGTCAAAACGTGGTGGATTTATCGTGTGATACAAGCAACCATCATATGCCCGCAGATCATCATAACGGACAAATGTATTTGAGAAAACGTCTTAATAGCGTAAAAATTATTAATTCGAAATTGCATAGTATGGATTAAACTTAGACATTATGTAACAAGAACAGCATGAATAATGTTATTAAAACTATCGTGAGACATCTTTACTAATACGCAGAGGGCGGCAAGAAGAGCGATTAAAAGTGCAGTGGGTCGCGAGTCGCGTAACAGCACGGATAGGTACCCCTGATGAAGAGCTCCAAATGAGTTCGAAACATGTCGGGCCGTTCCTGACAATTTTTACGTGAGTTTATACCGTTTTTATAATTAGTAAAGAACAGCATGCTTATATATTACACGCACACGCACACGCACACGCACACGCACACTCACACGCACACGCACACGCACACGCCCACGCACAACGCACACACACACACACACACACACACACACACACACACACACACACACACACACACACACACACACACACACACACACACACACAAACTTGGGGTGGCTGCTAGCTGTATTATGTAGCGTATTAGCAGCAGTGTATTATGTACCTTACCTAATTTTATACTAATCTTTCACAATTTCTTTAGGTTAAGTTACTACTATAAAGGGTGGGCCCTGTAACAGGAGCAATAAATTAAAACATAGATTCGTCCCTTGAAACTAAACAACATTTGTTAAGCAACTTCTGAAAATAACGTGTATTAAATGACATTTTGTAGAATAAAGTTTAGACAAAGAAGCAATGTATTGCGAAATGACCGATATTAGTAGAGTGACAGCTATGTCAATGCTCAGGGAATGTCAACGTTGGACGACATACATTGAAAGTACTATTTACTTTGTATGAAATAATAAAATTTTGAACTGTTTTTTTTTTTAAAGTTGCTGAACAAATGTTGTTCAGTTTAACGAGTAACAAAAAAGTACTTAAGCACATTTTGTTGTTAACTTTGTTATCACTAAGAATGAAAGAGCGAATACCTCCTACCACAAGTGCAAAACTTAAAAGGAGGATTCGACAAGCTGATGTAAACAAGTAGTTAATAATAAATGTTTTTTTTTTTTTTTATTAACTGCAAATCTAAATCTGTAATTGGCTTTATGTTCTAGCTATAAGCATTGTTATATATGTTCTGTAATGCTGTTGATGTTCCAAATAAATAAAGTAAAATAAAAATAAAATAAAACGTATAACGCACCTTATAATTCACAACAAACAGTAGACTCACGCTTGTGTGCAGTCCTGCAAAACAAAACGTTAGCGTAAGGACCTCTTATGAAACATTTTGCCCCTATATAAATAGGCTTATTTGATTAGCATAGTACTGGCACATACTCCATTCTGTTCCTTATCCTCGTGGTTTCATGTTCTCTAATTAGAGGCACAAATGGCGATACGGCTTCAAACTTTACTGAAACAGAAAACTGTAAGAGCAACGACCGCTTGCCTTTTGTTCTGGAATGTACAGTCGGCTGCAACGCACCTGAAATGTGTGTCCGACAAGGGCCTCGATTCGACGAGATATTGCGATATTTCCAATTTAACAGTCTGCAACAGTATTCAGTAATTGCAAAAGGAGGCACTAAGAAACCATCTTAAATTTTGATTAAATCACTGTATACAATTTTTCGTTCTGTAGTTGTCCCCAAAATTGTGTCGCTTTTGACGTTAACAAGTTTTGTGGGTACCATAGTACAAATTCAAGTTATTTTCCTATTGCCTAGCCTTTTGAAATTACTGAAAAATTATCTGATTTAGAAAATGTAAGATACTGAAGTGGCGCTAGTTCCCAATACATGTGGATTGTGGCCTTATCTTCAATTATGTACGAGTATCCCTTGCGCCTATCTATCATTGGCACTTAAGTGATATGAGTTGCTATGGGCAAGGAATATCAAAATAGAGTTAATTATTTTCAATGAGAGAGAAAATTTCCATAACTTGGCTCTGAATCATTGTAATCCTCCCGATCCAATGTCCTATACATACGAGTACATCACTGTAATCCTCCTGAGTTCCAATGTCCATTAAGATTACAACAAGTTGACAAATTATGAATGTTGGTAGTTAGGTTAAAGGTACATTTCTAAGTACCTACACATGTAGTGGTGAAATCTCGAACATATGTGACAAGATCTGTCGACGCTGGCTGCGATGGTGCAGTTTGGCGGACTGTACTTGACTGTACGCATTGAGCAGTTTTACGAGCGACTGTACGAGTACGTCTGACGTCGAGTAATCCTGTGAACTGTAACTTTGGCGTTCACGTGAGTGTAACCTGCTGACGGAGGCTTAATGACTCTAAAGAGACGGATATGTCCTTTTTCTCGCTGGCGATGGCGTAGGATTTAATGTCAATTCATTCTCATTTTTAGGATTCCGTACCTAAAGGGAAAAAAACAGGACCCTATTACTAAGCCTCCGCTGTACATCTGTCCATCTGTCACGGTAATAGCTAGACAGTTGACATTTTCACAGATAATGTATTTCTGTTGCCGCTATAACAACATTAACAACAAATTACTAAACGCAAAACTAAATAAATATTTAAGTAGGTCACCAGGCTGTATCTCATGAACCGTGATAGCTAGAGACAGTTTAGAAATTTTCACAGATGGTGTATTTCTGTTGCCGCTATAACAGCAAATACTAAAAAACAGAATAAAATAAATATTTAAGAGTCAGACTCGCACTTGGCCGGTTTTTCTTATTTGGTTTGAGGCAGGTCGTTGATTCCCTTGAAAGTTTGAACATCAAATGGTATTCATCACATTGATATCTGTCAGTTTGTCCCTCAATTGTCACGAAAATCGTCACCAAATCGCAATAGGCTAGTTGACTCATGTCAAATTGTAATTAACTAATGTTTATTCCGTATAGTATTTAGCAAAGGAAACCTAAATATATTTTTTTCAATTCATAAAAGTGAAAGATGGCTGAAAAAATTGAATTTGAAAGTATGGTTTTTAAGCTGTATATTGAAATGCTTAAAACGCTGTCCGCCATTTTCGCTTATGATAGTGACGTCATCGGTCATGTAAACAAAACTGAAAGTCTACTTTGACGACTTCGAATAGTGCCGTCCCTCTCGATCTCCTGTCTATTTTATATATATAAGTACCTATATTGGAGTGAGCGGGATGGCATTATACGACGGTCAAATTTCGCATATTTACAGGTAATTCTACGTCACGCCACAGATTAGCGAAAGGGGAAAATGGCGGACGGCGTTTTTAACTGTTAATGAAATTTTTAATTTTCAATTGATAAAATTTAGCTTTATGGCTTTCAGAAAAATACAAGACATTTTTTTTTAGAGCTAGTAAGATCATTATTAACCATCCATACTAATATTATAAATGCGAAAGTGTGTCTGTCTGTCTGTCTGTCTGTCTGTCTGTCTGTTACCTCTTCACGCTTAAACCGCTGAACCGATTTAGATGGAATTTGGTATATAGATAGTTTTAGGCCCTGGGAAGGACATAGGATACTTTTCATCCCGAATAAATGTAGTGTTCCCGTGGGATGAGCGGGTAACACCGCGGGGCACAGCTAGTTTCAAATATATTTCAAAACTGGGTCAACTAGCCTATTGTAATGTCAGCTATAGGTGAAGAACTTGTTTACCACCTTATCTCAGTAAACAATTGTATCAAGGTTACCGTTTTGCGACGACAATTAACCCTTAACCACCTAGGCAAGGTCCTGAGGACCAGACAAATGCAAAATTTGTGAATAACTCATCGCATGTTGATGGCACGGACCTCCGTGACCTTGTACCTTTCCTCGCTGCCGTATCAGTGCCAGCCATGTGTTCAACGCGTTTGGATGTGTGCCTCTGTGAATTTGGTGAGTATAAAACTGTCGTTAGTGGTCTCAGCGACCTTGCCTAGGTGGTTTCGTATTATTTCTTGCTGGTCTCTGAGACCTTGCCTAGGTGGTTGCGTTTATTTTTATGACGTTGTAATTTTCAATACTTGAACGCATTTCATGTTTAGTTTTATTTAAAAATGCTTCTTAATGATGTAACGGTCGAAAGATGGTTACGAGAAGTGCCCTCACGATGAAGATGACTTGCCAGATGATGAAGGTAGCGATTTAGAATCAAACTAAGAACCACCAGGGTCTTTAGATGGATGTCATTTCGGCTTCGGCTTTAGTCATGTTCTGCTATAGTCATGTTCTGATGACGAAGTGCTATTATTACAGCGACGATCGAAACCTAGACCGGTAATGCAGCAAGATTACGAACATTAATTTTCTTCAGACGACGAAGTGCCATTATTACAACTGTGATCAAGACCTAAAAAGAAGAACTATTTCTGCAAGAATCGCTTTCGGTGGGCATCTGAACCACCATCACTATGATCAAGGACCTTGCAACATAATGTACCTAGTCAATGAAGCACAGGGTATCAGACAAGCTTACCGCGATGTATTGACCTCTACATCGAGCCCACTGGACATCTGGCAACAGTTCTTTACGGGATCTATATAATCAATATCAACAATATCCTCAACAAAGATACAGACTTATCAGCACAGATGAGTCCCAGGCAATGCTGAAGAACGATTGCAACTTCGAAAATGTTGCTCAACTTGTGACCCCAAAAAGCAGCGGAAGACGCAGTACATATGAATTGAATGCAAGAAAACAAATCTGCATTCAATGCTCGAAACGTATGAAATGTGTAACAATTGGCTGTCGCGAGATACGGCTATAAAAATCATTGGTTTTACATAAAAATTATAACTGATTAGCTTGACTGATTATTGTACTTTAAGATTTATCAAGAAAAAAATATATAGTTTAAGAATATTTTGTGATCTCGTGTTCCAAAATTTTAATTTTTGTTTGTTAAAACATTTGAGGGAATGTGACTAAGTTAAAGAAATGGCTATTTTAATATCTTGCAATTTTATAAAAAAAACTAGTTTTTATATACAATTTATAGCTGATTTGCTTGACTAATTATTGTATTTTAAGATTTACCAAGAAAATTATATATAGTGTCAGAATATTTTGTGATCTCATGTTCCAAATGTTTTAAAAAATTTTTTTCGTAAAAACGTAAGGGAATGTGATTATGTCAAGTTTAAAGAACATATTGTTAATTAATGTTGTATCAATATTTGGTAATAAATACCTAAACCCGTTAAAACGGTAAATATTATATCAATGTACCTCTCACATAAATACTTAAACATATTTTAGACCCATTTCAAGTAGAGGTCTCCATGACCTCTCGTAGGTGGTTGTGCTAAAGAAATCGGACGTAGGTAGTTAAGGGTTAACCATCGAATTACGTAAATACCTTAAGGCTCGTTTTATGTCGCAAAACGGAACGTTTTCCAATCGCTTTTTATCACGTTCTATATGGCTAACTACGAGCAAATTTTGTCCAACTTATGACGAGACATGAAAGCCAGGTTTCTTTAGTTACATATAAAATGGCCTCAGGTGATGACATGCTTGCCTCTCCTCGCCTCGGCGAGAGTGTACAGCCGCTACTGCAATTTACCCTGAGATTACAGATGTGGATGCGTGAATTTTCTTTCCCCCAACAGGGCGCGATGAAAAGCAACGTAATGACGAATTAGACGTGCTTTTGTCGACGAAGTCTGAAAGAAAAATGCCATAATTATTTACACAACGTAGGGGCAGTTGACGCGTTTCACCACGGAACGATAGCTCTGTCCTGTAGATGTCGTTCCTCTCCGGAACTCATCTCACACATACATAGTAGGTACTTATGGTTCTACGACGTAATAGGTCTTATTCAAAAGTGTTCAGACCAAGACATTACTATCCGAGAGTAAGGGTTATTCTTGGAGTAAAAGTTTGGTCGATCCTAACATAATATAAATTGTATACTGATATGGTGGAGTCTCTATGCACAGTATGGTTATAACTTATTAGGGCCTCGTGGAATTACGTCTGCCATTTTTAGGGTTCCGTTGTCAACTAGGAACCCTTATAGTTTCGCCATGTCCGTCTGTACGTCTGTATGTCCGTCCGCGGCTTAGCTACGTGATCATTAGTACTAGAAAGCTGAAATTTGGTATGAGTATGTGTATGTATCACGCCGACAAAATGGTGAAATAAAAACAAAAAAAAAAACTTTTTTCGGGTTGATTTTTTTTTTTCGTTCCAACATTAGTGTGTGGGGTGTCGTTGAATAGGTCTTTTAAAAATAATAGGTGTCTTCAAACATAATTTTTTGATAAAGTCAGCAGTTTAATATTCACTCCAGAAATCCAAAAATTAGCGTCCCCACCCCCCTCTAACTTGTCAACCACTGGTCAAAAAATTATGGAGAATTCATAAAAATGAGGCCTTATTATAAACACTTTCAATGAAAACTAAATAAATAAAAAGGCTTGGTTTAACCAACATGGATTAAGGTTTACTCTTAGAATTTCTAATTTATGTATAAATTTTATTAAATGATAAACAAGTATAAAACAACAATAAAGCTATCTTAACCAATCCTGAGAAATTTCCTTTGTATTAATGTCAAGACTTACTCCGTAGTAAGTCTTATTTCAGTTAGGAATCCAGCCTAAGTCAGGTAGACGCCCAAGACGCAAGGTAGTGTAATACATTCAGAGCCGATTCGCTACATAACAATTCACACTCGGCATTTGACTCTGTAAGCAAATTGCCATAAATTGAGCGCCGCTGTAGGCGCGCAGTGAAATGGCACGGAGTGACGTCACAATGCGTCCGCCGGACCGTGCGGCCTTCTGATGCCGCGCAGAGAGCACCAACTGACCACTTCGATATAACGCATCAGGGTCTCAGGGACATGGCACGGAGTGACGTCACAATGCGACTGCCGGGACGTGCGGCCTTCTGATGCCGCGAAGAGAGCACCGACTACTTCGATAAAACGCAGCAGGTTCAAAGGGAAAGGCACGGAGTGACGTCACAATGCTTCGGATGTCTTAGCTTCCGCCGCTAGCCTGTATCCAGATCCTAACACGTTTAAAACTGTGGCTAGTGCATCCGCTCTATCATCGTATTGGTGGCGTATAACATAACTTGGACTTCGGTAAGAGTTGAACCGATATCATGCTACACTAAGTTCGTTTCTGTGGTGTCAACCAAAACTTGTGATCGTGTCACCGTAGCGAAATTTGATAGAAAGAGCTCATCATATTCCGCTTGTTATCAGCACGAATAACACAGTCATTTCAGTACTGTGCAGTGTGCATTCTGTCTAGTTTTGTTTCCGTTGCTAACGGTTTAATAGTTGTTGATGTCACAGACGCATCACATTAGCATTGCAATGAACGGAGCATATCGCACTCCTCTTATGTTTGTCTCTAACGAGTCGAACCCTCAATTAAACAATAAATAATGATCTCTTCTAGACGCAAGTAAATAAGTATGTACCTATTATACCCAGATAATCCAGATATTCATTGTCATTTACCGGCAGGTGAGTTTGAAATCAAATTGCCTATTATAAAGTAAAAAAACTCAGCGGTTTTTCCACTTGGAACTGTGTGTTCTCTCTGGTTTGGTTTCGGTGGCGTATATCATAGCTTGCGGCCGGTTAGAGACGGCAGCCAGTGTGTTACAATGTCTATCCAAAACTTGGCTTTCTTAACGAGAAGTCGAGTAATCCCAATTTCAAGCAGTCTACAAATTTAAATGACTTGCTCCGCGTTGTGCCAGTTACGACCATCCCCGCGTCTCTCATTTACCAGAATATGGAAAACTGAGATATAATAAAAATTATATATAAAAAAAATCAATGACTTAATAGTCTGCGTAATGCACCTTCTTCTATAATGCAATCAAAACAAATAAATACGTGATCAAGGGAAATTTATAGGCGCTAAGAAAATCGGTTCAGTCGTTTGAGAATCACGTCAGTTATTCACACTGAACGAGGCGTACCTGTCATCATATCAGCCGAAAGACGTCCACTACTAGTCAAAACCCTATCCGACGTTCTTCACAACTTGCGTATCCAATGGTAATGGTAAATACCAATGGCTTCCTGCAATCTCGAACAGATCGTCGGTTCACATTGTTGGCGGTCTCCCCACGGTGTCTCGTCCGGTACACGTGTAAAATCATCTTCGGGCATCGTTTATTTTTGGCAATTCTTCGTGTTATAAGTGTCAGGTGTAGGTGTATTTTATAATATGTATAATTTATATTTGTGTTTCATGTATGCACACTGCCTAATAACACAATAACTTATCAAGTTCTTCACTGCCCAAAATTTGTCTGGAAGAGATTGAGCGATAAGAGCACCTGTTGTTGATCTCTACATGTCATTTCTTGCATTTTATCTCCGTCTATTGTGAGGTGTGCAATAAAAAGTACTTGTATTTATACTGTAGTCTATAGTTCTCCTGCAGATACCATCTCTAGGGATTTAATTTCGTTTCGGTCCAAGCATAGCTCTACGAATTGTTAGATCCTAAATAGAATCAATGTGACAGTCTAGTAAAAGGTCCAATTGTGCGGGTACCATAGAGATGAAATTAGTTTGCATCTTATACCAATAACCCGTCATCGCGTATTTATGGAGGCTCAAACAATCAGGGGCCTAATTCGAGGATGCCGTTTGAGAGATCGCAAAACGTCAAAACTCCATTAGATAACATTGATATCGCCTTTGAACTGCCATTAAAATGCGATGAGCTTCAAGTGACATATCTCATCTCAATTTTGGAAATAAGAAGGCGATTATGATTATCAAAAATGCTATTTATGCATATGAATTTCTGTTTTGAACGAAACGTAACTAACTAATTTCACGCACTACACGGTCAAGTTAAAGTATGCGCCTGTTATTTATGCCATCACATACAAAGGAAACGCAAATTAAGCGCGACCGGATTGACGAAGTTGCGATGTTCTAGAGATATCGCCACTTGTCAAGTAGGGACACGTCAAAAGTGACGGATGGCGATGAAATGGAGAGAATTACCCCCCTGTTTTTTCACTAGACACTGTCGCCAATATGAATAATTATGACATGTGCATCAATGCATGGCGTGAAGTGCGATCAGCTGTCGCCGCCGGCTGTCCGGGCCTGCATGCATATTCCAGGTCAGTCAGTTGCGAATGAATGAATAGATTTTGCAAGTTTGCTCAAGTGGGCTAAACTTAGAATACCTTACATATCCATACCCTGAATCGGAATATTATTTTTGGAAATAAGCAGAAATAATACTTTTCTTACTTAAACTATCGACTACTTATAATTATAGTCATATGCTCTCGTTCTTACACGACTACCTCAAAAAAAAGCGTCATGATTTTATTACATAGAAACCATTTGAAGATAACCAGGATAACAAAACTCTCACACTCTGGCCGAACATTTGTCAGTTTTTAATGACATTTGTCTGAAATGTACCTTACCCTTACCACTTACTTACCTTAAGTGGTAACTATGTAAACGAGTTAAAATATATCGGCCAAATATCATGTGATAATACTAAAGACTCGGTTCGCGCTGTAAATCTCTTATGTTGTATCTCTATGAATTTGAGGTGTACACTAAAGAGGATTTGTATTTATTTATTTATTTATTTATTAACCAACTTACACTAACAGATAAACCAAACATGTAAGTTATAGGTTATGTTTACAATTTAAAATCTTACCTAAATTATCCTAAATCTAAACTCTAATTATTGCAATCATATCATCAACATCTCAATATATTTTACACATAGGTATTTCGCATCGCGCCGTTATCGCACAGTGGTGGGAGCAACGATGGACTCTAGATATCTTGTCGCTGTGGCCAAGAACCTCGGTTCCGATTGCGAAAACAAGTCCAGCGTGGTGTCGTAGAGCAGTATATTGTTAATGTGGGTTAGTGCCACGTACAAGGGGCTAGTGACGAGGGTCACTGTGCTGGTACTGGGGACCAAAAATAGCGGACGAGGGCGTGGACGCAGTGTACTTCTACTAGGGGGTGGTATCCTAAATGAAACATATTGCAGAAGTGACGGATTTGTGAGCTGCCCCCGTATCAGTCTAAAAAAGTATTTTACCACAGCAAGCTGCCTCCGCGTTTCAAGGCTTTGGTAATTGACCATGCCCAACACAAATAAAGTTATTGTATGGATTCTCCGCTTCTGGATAAGCAGCTCGCCAAAATGAATACTTCTCGAGCATTAGAGGAACAATATGCTGAATCCACATAAAGGTACGAGCTGGCGGCGCTTTGTCTCAATAACGGCGACAATGGACAGGGTACGTGTCGTCCGGCACGTGTCGCCGGGCTGCAAAGTTACAAACCTTATACAATTTCAGCCCGCGAGCGAAACAGAAAAAAATTCAAGAGCCCGAATGGGTCATTGTCAGATTTAGGTGCGCGTCTTTCCGGTGGACATTTGCGAAATTAAGGATTACAGTACCTAATTTTCTGATTAAATGCCTGTGAGAATAAAGAACTTTCCCTCTTTTATAATCCGATGCAATAATAGCAACATAACCTACATAGATTCATACAAGCTCTTAACTTTTGACCACCGAAGGGACAAATTTTGTTTTTTGAACTGACAATGAGTTCATCCATCATCCCGTGTTGTAGATTTATGGATAAGGATATTTATATATAAATATATTTTAAATGTTTAGGTTTAAATTCTATATACAATAGGTAATACAACACATAAAATACATACTACAGAATTTATATACTAACTATAAACTAAGAAGGTAAGTAACTAAAATAAACGGCTAAAACGGATTAAATTTAATATTAAAAAGACTTAAAAAATCGGACCCTTTTGGCTTGGTCCTGAAGACGCACATATTTGTAATCATTATTTTATAATTATATTGTGTAAGAATATATACATTTATATATACATTAATCATATTTAGTATTTACTTGTAGATGCTCTCTGTACAATCAGATTTCCATTTGCACCAACTTCTAGTAGCTCTGTTTGGCCCTATGGTTGACTGGTAGAGAATTTCATTTGGCAATAAGTCGGCAAGTTGGACTGACTTGAGAATTTCAGTCAGTATCTGTGCTGAAATACACAATTAATCTATCAAATTTCTGCCCAACAAAACCTGCCTGTAATGGTATGATATAGGGTTTGTAAGCACATTTGTTCAAACAAAACCTAATCCATTTCGGTTCGCTCGCGCACCCCACGGTACAGGGTTTGTAAGTTCGCCGGCGGGCTGACTTGCACGCGGCGCGGACTGTACTGCCACGGAAATTGTATCAGGTCGCTTGTTAGTTTTATTGTTATACTAGAAGTGCCCGCAACTTCGTTCGCTTTTTTATTTCTTTACCAGTTGGGCAAAAAGAGTATGATTCCTTCTTTGGACGTTCAGCAGGCCTATGACAGCTGCTTTTATTATGTGATAAATAAGCGACTAAGCATCTGTCACTCACACTCGCATTTTGTCAAAACGTGACGGATGATTTGTCACTTATTTATCGCGTGATGAAAGCAACCATCATAAGCACGCAACTATTTCTGTACTAACATTGTTTAAAAACCCTCCAGCCGTTTCGGCGTGATGAGAAGACAAATAATATTTTACCAACAAATGGCGCTTCACGGTTGGCGCCACGCGCCTGTACAAAACAAAGGTCATCCTGCATCGCGCTATTAAGATTTTTGCTGAAATCATCAGCGGAGTCATGCTGATAGAAAACTTCCTCGACAGAAAACTGTATTCATACAAATCTAGAATTTATAATAGTCAGAGATCGGACAGATACAACAACTTGGATATAACTCCAAAGATTTAATAAATTGATTGATTAATATCTGAACATTGCATACAGTACATAGAGCTACAGTACAGTGGCTTAACTAAAACTAAGAATAAAACTTACCTACCACGATGTTTGAGCGCAACCACAGATAGCAGCGTCACCGAAATTTGGAGAATGCCAACCTATTGTACACATGCAGTAATATTTCGTAAGGCAAAAGATCTGCCGGCCATTACGTTGAAACAATAACCGTATCACGTGGTTTTAAGCACGTGCGGGTGCGGCGGGACTGCGGGTAAGAGATGTACCTGTGTACTGTACGGTTTACTTACCTATTATACCTGCTGTATAATTGGAATCTTGACAAGAAATGTACTATACAGGCTGGAACGTACTTCCCAGTGGCTTTGTAGCTGTAGATCTTACGAGTCTATTTTGAAATGCCTGAAATATGTAATTTTATACGTTTCAACCCCATATCTACGCCATTTTGAATAATGGTTGAATACTTAATCGAGAAAAAATATCTGTATACTTATCGAACCTACTTACAAAAATTTATGAGATTTGGTTGAGAAATATGACTACTATAGAAGCGAACAGCTAGAATAAATACTGGACGTCCGGACATCACAACATCCAGACATGCAAAAGATTTTTTTGCCAAGCTTAGAATAAATACGCCTAGAACTAGAGTTTTCATACAACAGATTTGTAGGCTGGTCATATCCGTCGTAGAGCCGATGACCACTGAGGCAGACGAGTCCTAGAGTGGAGGCCACGAATCGGTAAACGTAGTGTAGGTCGCCCTGTAACAAGATGGAGCGACGACATGCGTAGGACAGCGGGTGGTAGCTGGAGGAGGGGAGCTGAAAATCGAGCTCAGTGGCGTGCCATGGGAGGGGCCTATGTCTAGCAGTGAACTGATACAGGCTGATGATGATGATGATGTGTCTACGAACCAATCATAGAGACGTTATGCTTGTGATATTGACGTTGTGACACTCGGACGGACAGACCGACGAAACATAGCCCGTGGCTAACCAAAACTGGCTTCACTTTTAGCCATTGTCTTTAGAGCGGCGCGGGGGATCGCGCGGTGTACGTGGCATGGTGACCGCCCCGCGCCGCGCACCGCGCCGCTTGCCTAAGACCGAAGTCGTGGCATCTTCGTTACACACTGCAGTGAGCAGCAGCCCCGTCCGAATATGTTAGTGATTAAGGGCTTCAGCTTACTCTGAAGTGTGTTAGGCACTACCCAACTTAAACAACGTGACGGTATTATAATTTATAATCTACGAGTAAGTGTGTCCAAGATTATTCAATGAATGTGGATTAATGGTTAACTTGTGCTTAACTGTAGGTATATCTGATTCCAACCAACTGTAAACCGTAGCAGCGCCGCACTGACCTCACAAATCTTGACTACCTTTATCTCCCTCATGTCTGAATGAAGGAAGGAGCTAACGACATTAGTCGGAATTAGAGCCGGCCCAGAACAAGTGTATCGGATCAGATGCGCAGATACGCGGAATAAATAACTCCGGGCTCTTCATTAGCCGAGATAGCATCGGGCGCAACTCACAAGCGGTTGCGGACAACGCCAGAGGGCTTACAGTGGGTGGGGCGAGCCGCGGTATTATCCGTCTGGCTAGTGCACACACATCCAGTGTTTAGGTACAATGAGCTGCAGAATTCTGCAGCCCATAGTACATACATAGTCTAAGAAACAATACAGTCGGTCGACGAAGGCGTCTAGACAGGGCAATCGTGCGGGGTGACAGAGGCGGCGGCGGGAGGGGCGCTCCCCATGTGTCATACGACGAAATTGTTAGTATTGCGGGAGATGACAACGTTTCATTTTTTTTACATATCCTTTTTAATATACAGTCCGAAAGAGGGTTTTTTTTTAAGTTACACGTATTTTTTATTTTCCTCGAAAGCCTCCATTTTGAAGCAAAAAGCCCAACTTTATAGTTGCTCATTCTAAAAGAAAGTAAGCGCCAATTGACGTCAGTGCTGGGGTGTCGTGTTGCCAGTAAAAAAAAAGATAGGCACAATAACTTACGCTTGTCACAGACGCTCTTAAATTTATTTTAAAACTGTTATACACGCACATGACTTTTATGACTATCTTCATTATGCTTAATCCTATTTAACCGTATTTTGTTGATTTATCGAGTATACATTTTTATAAAACCAGACCTTATTAGCATTAATTTGCGTAGATTAATCAAAACTTTTGAGTGTGCGTATCTAATTTTTGAATTGAATAGAAGTTTGAGTTTCGTTGTTGATGAGTGACAGATTACGACAGATTATTGATTAACTCGATATGAAATATTTTCGCCAATACAAAATAATTTTCAATACTATAAAATGACTGTCGCGAAAACAAAATATTGTTTTTTAAAGACTTGCAAAAATAATTCATCTGCGTGTCCTACAAAGAAATTTTTTACAGTTCCTCGTGGAAATAAACGAGAATGGTGTTTAGCGGGCGGGTTAGATTATGAGCCTTATTCTGCGCCAAATATTTGTGAAGATCATTTAAATGTAAGTAGTACCTAAATTCCATATAATATAAAATTACAAAGTACTATTTGTGTACTCATTTTATCTATATTAATCTTTGTTACAGTTGGAGGAAGATTTGGAAAATTATATGTTTTGGAAAACGATGAACGTGAAACCAAGATTGAAGAAAAGAGTACCACTGTCTTTACAACCATTCCAGGATATAACTAACACAGTTCAAGCTAGTACATCACAGGCTGTGGAAAATGAGGTTGCTTTGCAATCGAGTAAAGGTGTCATGTGTTGCCCTCAAGTGATAAGTAGACAAATACAAGCAAAACCTAGAATGGCAGATAGAGCCACAAATTGTTCACTAAGAAGAGAGGTCACCAAAAGAGCTAGATACGAAATTGCTTCTACATTAAAAAATACATCACCATCCCTCCTCGGAAGCACCACTGAAGTTTCTTCAGTAGACTACTCTACTGATGAAACTTCAATAGTACTTCCGACAGTTACACCTGGCCAAGAAAGTTATTGTGGAAGGAAATTTATGCTTAAAGTCATAGAAAAGAAACCCATGACCTACATAGGCCTGTCTAAGCAGTATTACTGGATTATTGCATATTTGGCTAGTTCAATAAAAACTGTAAATGCTTTGAGCATTATATTAACATTATATAAGTTACGGAGCAATGACACATTTTTTAAAATTTCAGACTTATTTGAATTGTCGCGTCAAACATTGTGGAGGTCATATCGCCAAACGTTATGCATATTATCAAAGTTTTTTATGCAGTTCATATATTGGCCTCCTGCATTGGAGATAAAACGTAATTTGCCGAATGCATTTAAAGTTAACAAAGAATATTCACAAGTTCAAGCGATTATTGACTGTTTCGAGGTTGAAATTGAGAAACCTTCAAATCCTATTGAGCAGTCTTTGAGTTGGTCTCAATATAAAAGCTGCAACACAGCAAAATTTTTGATAAGTTCAACTCCAAATGGTTTTATTACTTTTATATCAAAAGGCTATGGTGGCCGAATATCAGATGTCAATTTAGTTGAACAGTGTGGTTTTGTTGATCTTATACCACAAAACTGTACCATACTGGCGGACAGAGGCTTTAAGCATTTAGAAAGTATTTTGTTCCAAAAAGGCGTAAAGTTGGTACGACCTCCCAGCGTTTTCAATAACATTAAACAAACGAAACAAGAAGTCATACAATCAAAAGTGATTGCAAGTTTACGTGTTCACATTGAACGAGTAATTAGGAGAGTTCGAATGTATAGACTTTTGAAGCCGCATTCTACTGTTAATAATAAATTGGTTAACAGTCTGGATGATGCAGTAGTAGTTGCTTGTGGACTTATTAATTTGCAAAGCTCCATTATAAAAAAACTTAACACATCTAAAACAGACAATTGGACAGTCAAACAAAAAGTATCCTACAACCATTTGGAGATCAGCAAAATCAATTACAGTTCGACAGTATTTAGATTATTATACTTCAGGTTCGGGTTAAATTGGCGAGGCTCTTATATAGATACGAGTATACCTAGAGATTTTCCAAGCATGAACGACGTGTTGTTAGGGCTTGACAAAATAAAACATCGACAATCGTGTTATCGATAAATACCACTTCAACGCCACAGAAGAAAAGTAAGTGGCAGAATCGTAACATGCATTTTCATTCATTCCTCTACTTAAAACCAACGTTAAATAAATTTAGTAATCAAAGCTTTTACATTCCTAGACTCCTTATTTAAATTAATATTTTTAATTAATGTAATTTTTTGAGTTCCACGACATTGTGAATATTATCATAATAACTATATACTTAATCATACATTTCTTTTATATAACGTAGACGTGGTTGTTATCGATAACAGGTTGGTCGATATAATTATTTTGTAAGGACTAACCACCTGTTGTTCCTGCTAGAAATATATCTAGGTATATATATAAATCACATAACAAGGAGCATGATAGCAATATAACTCGATTGATATTCTGATATTATTTTCATTTATTTTATTGTGCTAGCGAAATATGAATAAGTACTAAGCAATAAGTAAATGCCATGGTCATGTGTATCAGAACCTATCCTAAGTACCTACATATGTATTATCTTTGTAAATAAAGCCTTGTATTTGTAAATAAAACTCTCATTTTAAAAACTTGTTTTTTTTATCAATATGTCTTTGTTAACGGTATTAATAAAAGACCTGAAATCCTTTTTTGAAGTCGGTTACAAAATATAATCATCCCATTTAAGTACTTAAATAAAACATGGTATACGCTATGTATATTAATGTTTATTGAACACATTCATAAACTTTGGGAAAAATATATTTCTCCCAGAACTTATTTGCTCCGTTTATTAATTTGTTGACAAATTTTTCGTTTAATGTAACCCAGTACTTGTTTATTTTCTTTGTATTTTCAAAGTTTGGGTCTGCTACACAAAACAATCCCTTTGATTTTTTTGCAGCATACATTTGTATCTGTATTTGAGCTTGGCACTTTTTGCTCATAGCATTATCTTTAATATAATTTCTCATACTTTTCTCTGTTGCTGGGCATTTGATTTCAACAACAAAATCATTACATATACCGTCAGGAGATGCTCCTATTAAAGGTGAAATAAGTATGAATTCGCATTTATTTATTTTTATGGACAAATCTTTTTCGAGTTCTTTAATCACTTCAGTTTCTAATCTTTTGCCCCTTTTAATAGCAGCTGTTTCTGGAACTTTGTATCCGCCCATTATTGATTGCACCAACGCTCCATTCGCTGTCGTACATCTAGTTGCTTCAAAGATTTTCGAAGCAGTGACCCTCGATTGCCTCATTGAGTGCCACAGTTTGCTATTCGCTTGCTCTCGTGTTTCTGTCTCAATCTCTGAAATAACCGAAGACGTTATTTTGTCTGTAGCATATGACATAAAATCATGAAACGATTTGGCGCATGTGTTTTCATTCTCAAAACTTAATATCAGGTCAAATACGCAAAAATCATTCACACTTGTATTGTGTTCGTTATAATCCTTTATTAATGAATCATTTATTTTATGTTTTTTTGCTTCTTGTAGAAAGTCTTCTAAACTTGGAACTTGGGATGCTTGGGATTCACAAGCATCTACTTTCCTTTTACCGATTTCTGACGTTAAAATATATTTGTCCTTCAACACTGCTTCTGATAACTTTGGTCTGCTCCAATAGCATTTGGTTGAAGTTGTACTGGGCTCTTCGGTTCTTTTCACAAGCCACATAAGCAAGCACAGAGCATGTTTACAGCCGCCATCCGAAGCTGCACAGTCATGACAATTTATGTCTATAACTGTTTCTTCAATCTCGTCAATTTCAGCTGTGATCTTGTACAACTTATTCCTGACGCGGTGCTCTGGAGTGATACGGCATTGAACGAAACATTTATTTGCTTCTCTGCTTACCTCCACGTATCCAACTGCGTTATCGACGTAAGTACTGCGTGAAGATAATGAGGCTTTGGCACCTCTTATGGCGGCTAAATTATATTTATCAGAACTTTTCGTGTACTCCATCATCATGAGAGTCTCCACGCGTGGCAAGTTTGAGCTGTCAGCTTGTAAGAATCCTTCAGAATTCTTCATCTTAAGTCCGTGGAATAGCCGAGTTGTAAAAGGGATCAGAATCAAAGTCCGTGGAATAGCCGTGTCGTGAAAATGATGAGAATCAATGTCCGTGGAATAGCCGAGTCGTGAAAACGATGAGAATCAATGTCCGTGGGAAAGCCGAGTCGTATAATAGGTTAAAACAGTAATAAAATTAAATATTACGCACGAGCGAAAACTGAACAAAGACAAGGCAATGACAATTATTTGACAAACTTTCAAACGTGACAACCGGAAGGGAGATTTTTTTTTCATTCCATTGAAGGCTTAAGCCCTAAAGTCCAGAAATGACGTCATACTTCCGGTTTAACATATTTTGTAATTTTTTTGAAAAATATGAACAGAAAAAAATCCAAAATATTTTTTTTGCGCTCTTTACACGTTATTCTACGAATGGTTTTCGATTTAGGACTTTAGCAAAATATGAAACGTTGTCAATTAAAATGGTGCATACGACATGTGCTGTGCGACAATGCATGTCGTCATCTTTTAAAAATAAAGAACTACGATTCCATAGATTTCCTCGGTCAATAGAAAGATAAATATTATATTTTTAATATTATTTTATAGTGCCTAAGTAATAAATTTTCTCATGTCATGCTAACGTAAACAAAATGGCGGATATAAAAGCGTTACGCCTGCCAGTAAAAATTTAAATACCGCAGAAATATCGCTAATTGTTTGTATCTGTGTACCTAAACAAAAATATATAATGATATGATATGTCACATGAATTTTTAAATTCAAAATGTCGGACATGATTTATAGGTTATTTTAAGTAATTACGAGTTTGACCTTTACTCCCCCACTGCCGTCGTCATCCATTTTTGTATATTTTCAATATTTTATTTTACTTCAACAAATTTTTATTACATTATGGTTCGTTACATTTTCGTTACATAGGTTCCTGGGGGTTCCGATTACGAAAATGGTGTCCATTTTGAAATCCAAGAGGCGGACATTATTTTTTCTTAAAAATCGATATGGGTGTCATCTCCGAGGTTCCTCGGGGTTCCGGATACGAAAATGACGTCCATTTTGAAATCCAAGATGGCGGTCATTAATGTTTCTTAAAAATCGATATGGGTGTCATCTCCGAGGTTCCTCATGGTTCCGGATACGAAAATGCCCTCCATTTTGAAATCCAAAATGGCGGACGTCACTTTTCAAAATGGGTGTCGATGTGTGTAGCAGTGATATCTATTTTTGAAATCTACACCCCCAGAAACCTAGAAAACGGCACCCATGTCGACTTTTTAAAAAGTGACGTCCGCCATCTTTATTTCCAAAATGGACGCCACACGTAAAATTAGTACACATACATACATACACGAACCCTAAAAACATTACCCTCCTTTTTTGGGCAGTTGCGTAAGTCTGTGACAACCCTTGGTAGATACGGTAACCTTGAGCGGTGTCGGCATTTACGCAAACATCAAAGGCGTCGGCCCACTGTTAGTTTTTACACTGTGGTACATACATGACTTCAGGGCCGGCAGTGTGGCTAGGCACATGTGCCACGTGCGAATGAATACAAGTTATACGATAGCCAGAGAAGAATATTAAAATAAGCGTATTTCGCTTGCCCAAATAAGGTTTTTGTAAGGTGTTTTAGTGAAGTGCAAGTTCTATACTTGTGCTATTACTTACATATTCTGTGACTGTAAATAAAATTCAAGGCGGATTTTTGTTTCTGCCGGTACGCCCATATCGGCTGTATCAACCACTGACCACCTATCTAAATGTCTCCTACTTACGACAACCTTATTTACTTCTTTATATTATTAATACTGTCTATATAAATGAGTTCGTTCTTTTAGCCTTTTTTTTACTTTGCACATCTTGACTAAAGCAGCCTGTCCATTGAAGCGGAGCGGAGGCAATGTACTAATCAGGCTGCATTGTAGTGAATAAAAAAAAAGTGCATCTAAATCAGAGAAATGTGATTTGTCCATTTTACACATCTCCGCTCTATTCCGCTTCTGTGGACTGCCAGTCAAACATTTAATTACCTTTTGCTTCTAGTTTCGGTTCCTCGATCAGCGAGTACAACTCTTTATAAATACAGCTTAATGAGTATCTAAATTACGCAACCAGTTAAGTAAGGGTGAAACTTCATGTTAAAAATTTAGAGCTAGACCTGGGGTATAAATGGCAGGCTTGTTGTAGAGGCCGTAAAATAAGTAATAGATAAATAAGTAAGTAGCGTTTGGTTCAATTAAACAGGTCAAACGTATTTCTTTTTTCTTACGCTTGCATTCGGTCGAACCACAATAGTTACTGGGCTGTGTGGTGTCTTTCTTGACTAGGCCTGATGGTTAGGCATCCGCTTGTATTTGTAAGGTTAGATTACACCGTTGGCGCTTGCATTCATCTGAACCACAACAGGAAATGTTACTGTTACCGCACCGCGGCTTGGCTGTGTTACGTCTGTCTTGACAAGGTCTGCTAGATTTGTCACCCGCTCGATCTTGTGGCTTGGGCCACACCGCTTGGCGCCTGCATTCGGCCGAACCACAATAGGAGGTGTTACTGTTACCGCACTAGTGAATTAATGAAGCGGCCGCGAGACGGCGCTCACCCATTCAGGGCGTCTACATTACACTACGAATAGAGATATACATACTGATATATTGTGGGTACGCATATCACACATTAGTAGAGTTTTATTAAATTTGTTCGAATGCTCAGTAATTTTGAATTTCCATAATTAAAAACTCCCGTTCGCCAATTATGGGATATTGCTGTTTGGACTACGGGTAAGCGGAATTTAGTTTTTCTTTGCGTGTTGATTTGATCTTGGTATCTAAATACTCATATATATGGAGTATATTTGATATACAATAGACATTAATCATCATCATATCAGCCTGGACGTCTATCCACTGCAATACAAAGAGGCCACCCCAAAGTTCTCCCCATCGATTTGACTGATAACTGTCACGAAAGTTGTTTAGACAGTTAACGAAGCTGCACTTCGCGGGGCTTCTAGTTTCTTTCTGAGGGAAGCTAGGTCGCTAACAAACCTAATAAGCCAAACTACTGGTGGTTTGAAGGCCCACCTATCTGACTTACCTATAGCTACGACCTTGGATCTCCTCAGTGCCGATTTCATCACACACGGCAATATAGTTTATATAGTTCACTCCATTCCCGTTTGATTAACATTTAGCATTGAGATTACGAGTGGCAATGTTTTATTGATGTAGGTATGTCATTACTCTTTACTGGCAACACACATTGGTTAGGACGGTATTGGTATTGCTATATAAATAGCGTATGCATGTAGATGTGTATAGACACAACGTACCTAAGTACCAGTGGCTCTGTGAGCTGCAGATCTCGCGAGTTTGTTTAGAAATTCTGGAAATTTGTAATATTTTACGTTTTCAATCCCCATAACTCCGCCATTCTGAAAAAAAAACTAAAAACAATGTACTTACCGAAGCTAAACTCACAAAATGTCATGAGAATCGGTTGAGAAACGCTGTCTCTAGGCGAGAACAGCCGGAAATCCGGACATCTGAACATATATCCAATCATTCCTTCATAGGTACGAAAGAATTCCGGGCCACACTGAAAAGGAGACGCTTCGCGCGCTCGGTCAAATAAACCAACTACCACGTGAACGACCTCTTAAAACTCGTCAACAAAACTCATAAAAGGCAGGGATCCTCTCCTCGCCCTAAACAAGCGGCGGACCCAACTTGCCTGTTTGTCTTACTCGCAGCGATCGAGTGTTGTTTCTCTTTGTATATGAGTTACGTGCCGATCACTGCTCGTGCGCCGGCTCGATGAAAAGGTAAAAAAAACTCATTTGCCATTTGTTTGATCTTGCGCAAAATTATGGACTCTCTAGGGGGTATCATCCATGTAGTATGTATGTAAACACTTTATTGTACACAAAAACAAGAAATACATTAAAACAAAAAAAAACATGTACAATGTCATCTAATACTGTGGATGCTGGAAATAATCCGCATTCGTTAACATTATGTTGCTTCTGACTGACTTATGTCATCTACATAATAGTACTTTCCCAAATGTATCTGCTCTATTTAATAAAAACTGGAAAAAGTTAGAGTAGGACTCGCAGACGAAGGTTTATGAAGGAAGGTTCAGAGATTTTATTTTTAGTATTTGTTGATAGATAGTAATACATTTTTTTTACAAGTGTCTACTTATAACGGCAGGAAAGATACAATACAGCTTTGTGACAGATAGACGGGCTTAGCCCGTTAGCACCCTTTGGACAGACAAACTAGCAGTTTTGTAATATTAACACTGCTTTTTCTAGCGTTATCGCAGGAGTAATAATGTTAAAAGGTTGTTTATTCTACTAATGATATTTATAAACGCTAAATTTTGTATGTGCGTGCGTGTGTGTGTCTGTACTACGCCGTCCGTTAGCTAGATCGAGATAGCTAGATCGCTGTGTCAGAATCGTTTAAAATCCATTCAGTCGTTTAGGTATGAGAGTTCAAAAAAATAATTAAACAATACAATATACAAACTATGAATACAAAATGAGACATTACATGTCATGTTTCATAAATTTATAATACAATATACATCCAAAGTATTTTGTAGGTTACTATTTACCCGACTACAATAAAGGAAAAAGTTTAACGCGGCGCGGACTATGTCGCGGGCTCCTTCTAGTATATTTTTTAATGCTTCAAATAAAAACAAATGACCAATGCAGCCGTAAATCCCATCGTCTAGCGCACCGTATTAAAAGTCCCATCTCTGGCAAGTCCCACTAACTCCTACTCCTAACTACCTCCGGCGCAATAAAGGCCCCATTACAATCCCCTTTGAATACTCAATTTGTTAACATGTTCCTTATTTATCACTGCCCGCCGTATCTCCACCGACGGTTTCCTCGGCTAGGCGCCTGTCTCACCGTTTGCAAGGCTTCTTACCTTAGATTTTTTTTATGTCATAGGGGCAAACGAGCAAACGGAACGCCTGTTGGAAAGCGATTACCGTCGCTCATAGACACCTGCAACACCAGAGGAGTGACAAGAGCGTTGCCAGCCATTAAAACCTTAGCAGATAAAGAAAGGAGGAAGGTAAAGAGAAAAGGTAGGTTTTTTAGTAGTCTAAAACGAGTTGAGCGAAGCATCTCGGATTCAGTTTGGTACAAAACTTTTATAACTGATTTCGGATGTCTAATTCTCCAGTTTTCTGACTATTCTCGCAATTCTCAACCGATTGTAGCTAAATTTCGTGAGAAGGTTCGATTCATAAAAAAAAAACAAAGTGACAGAAGGTGGTTGAAAAAAAAATAAGCCGTTTTAAAACAGGTTCGCGAAGTATTCAGCTCATAGAGTCACTAGTTAATTTTATTCTAAATCCGTGGTGACTAGCGACTAAAACAAAATTATAATATAACTAAAACAATATAAACAGCAGCTTGAATACTAATTTGAAGGCTGATTTTGATAATGTCAATTATTTATATTTCAGACTTCGATATAGGAGGCAATTAGTGGACGGATGCCTGATGGTAAGCGATTACCGTCGCCTGTGGACACCTGCAGTACCAGAGGAGTTACATGTGCTTCTTAGTGGTGAAGGAGGGAAGGTCTTATCGCCGATACTGTACCGGTCCGAAGAACGACAGCTTATTTCATAGTTTAGCTATCCGTTGTCTCAATTTGACAAAAACTAAGCCTGTATTTTGAACATTTTCCTTAAAAGTCGAGTGTATTTCGATACCTACGTATATTAGCACAAGTGTCAATTTTGTGAAGATGAAGTTCGGTTTCTTGTAGATTTATGACTTTGAAGTCTGTTTTTGTGTACATAAATGTACAAAAAAATCGAACTTCACAAAATTTACACTATACGTAGGAGGTATCGATTTGTAAATCAATAATTATGCGTTAGGAACATGTATTCTATGCCATTGATCGTATGTTATGCGAAGATCTAGAGGCCCCGTTATCCCGGCATTGAGACAACCGCTTAACCCCAGCCTTTCAAATCTTCCATCGTTACCGACATGCAGAGGAATCTAGCCCGTCTCCCAAGGCGCTAAGCACTGTTATGGCGCGCCAGTTAAATGTCATTTCTTGTAGGAAAATCGGAAAAGTCGTCTTTAGGTTCCTTGATAAGAATTTACGGTTATTCGTGTAGGTTAAGGGTTACGGCGGTTAACTTTTTGTGACAAAAATGTTTTTTTATTCCGGCGATTTGTGACGATTTAGAACTGGAATATTTTCAAGAGTAAGCCTACACTTAGCTTTCAGGGTACGTTGGAGTGGGTCGGGTAAATGGTATCTATACCTACTGTTATAAAATTCTAGATTTGTAATGAAAATCAGTTTTGGGTCGGGTGCGTATTTTTTCACATAACTTTTTAAGTCCTATTATCGGAAGTCCGAAAATATTTCTCATACTATTTTATATCATAATGATCAAACTTCATAATTTTTAATACTAACGATCGGTACACATAATCATCAGAACTCATAAGATCACTATTCATACAACTTGTTTATACTAATATTTGTTTTCATATATTTTCTTACACTACTAACTCATAATCATCAGAATTCATAATCATCCGAATTCATAAATTACAAAATTTTAACGAGCAAGCGAGTGAAGCGAGCGAGCAAAACCTTTCAGAGGAGATCCGACGTGGCCGGGTTAGGTTAGAAGGTCAGGCGGAAGAAGGCGCAAAATTATGAAGAGTGATTGTTATGAATAAAAATTGGTAGTAAAATAAAAAATAGGAATAAAAAATTTATGAGAGCCAATATGGACCCTTTTGGGTCATTGTCAGTTGAAAAAACAAAATTCGTCCTTTCGGTGGTCAAACGTTAAGAGCTTAGTATGAATCTAGGTTATGTTGCTATTACATCGGATTATAGAAGAGGGAACGTTCTTTATTCTCACACGCATTTAATCAGAAAATTTGGCTCTGGAATTCTTAATTTCGCAAATGTCGCGGAAAGACACGCACCTAAATCTGACAATGACCCATTCTACGGAGAGGAATCATGATTTTAGGAAAAATCTTACCGTGATGCAGGATCGTCTATTGTTTTGTATGGGCGCGCGGCGCTATGCCAGTGTGGCGCCATCTGCTGGCGGTATCATTTCCTTCGTCCTCTCATCACGCCGAAACCGCTGGACAAATTCTGATTAATTCCGGTACAGGGACAGCTGGACATCCACAGATGGTTATAGGATATTCCGGTACAGGGACAGCTGGACATCCACAGATGGTTATAGGATATTCCGGTACAGGGACAGCTGGACATCCACAGATGGTTATAGGATATTCCGGTACAGGGACAGCTGGACATCCACAGATGGTTAAAGGATATTCCGGTACAGGGACAGCTGGACATCCACAGATGGTTATAGGATATTCCGGTACAGGGACAGCTGGACATCCACAGATGGTTATAGGATATTCCGGTACAGGGACAGCTGGACATCCACAGATGGTTATAGGATATTCCGGTACAGGGACAGCTGGACATCCACAGATGGTTATAGGATATTCCGGTACAGGGACAGCTGGACATCCACAGATGGTTATAGGATATTCCGGTACAGGGACAGCTGGACATCCACAGATGGTTATAGGATATTCCGGTACAGGGACAGCTGGACATCCACAGATGGTTAAAGGATATTCCGGTACAGGGACAGCTGGACATCCACAGATGGTTATAGGATATTCCGGTACAGGGACAGCTGGACATCCACAGATGGTTATAGGATATTCCGGTACAGGGACAGCTGGACATCCACAGATGGTTATAGGATATTCCGGTACAGGGACAGCTGGACATCCACAGATGGTTATAGGATATTCCGGTACAGGGACAGCTGGACATCCACAGATGGTTATAGGATATTCCGGTACAGGGACAGCTGGACATCCACAGATGGTTATAGGATATTCCGCTACAGGGACAGCTGGACATCCACAGATGGTTATAGGATATTCCGCTACAGGGACAGCTGGACATCCACAGATGGTTATAGGATACTTTTTACCCAACTACGGTTTAAAAAATTACGCGTACGAAGTTGCGAGCACCGTCTAGTATACTCGTACAGGGCGAACGACATGAAGTGTTACCAATATCAAAAGGCTACGATTATTTTGGTCGCAACAAAGTTTATTTATTATTACGAATATAATTAGAAAATATATATATTTTTTTAATTAATATATTTTAACTCAATATGACCACCTGCCTTGACTATGGCCTTCAGATGGTCGAAAAATGAGTTGCACGCTGCACGAATGTGGTTTTTCGGTATGTTGTGCAAGTTACATACGATCGCTTTCTTCAGTGTATCCTGGCATGCTTTCTTGTCCTCACGTTGCTCTCCAAAATTGCCCAGATAGAAGGGCCATTTTTTCTAAAGTTGTACACCCCACTTATTTTTTAAATTTTCGATATTTTGGGTATTTTCTACTCAGAGTCACGATCATCTAATTAGGAGAAAAAAACTGTCCTGGTTTTTTTTTTACTAAGAATTTTGTCAGATATGGCCATGTGTGAATTTGGTAACACTTCATATCGTTCAACCTGTATATATCAACACTTATGTTGTCCACAGTAGTAAGTTCGGTCCTTGTTGACAACATTTCAATGTCATTAATCTTTGTGTTTCATTTTTTCGCCTGAACACGAACCTGTCGTGAAACTAATTAACACGCTCATTCCATTTGGATACTGAACTATTTATTCAGTCAAAAACATGTAATAATACAGACGGGACACACCGTCCGCGCGGACCGCAAAATATTACTTAACCAAAATTGCTTGAGACGTTTACTTATGTTTCGCAGAAAATTGTTTTTCCAAACAAAATGTTTCGCATAATGCTTATTCTGCTGATACATTTGACTTTACTGAGAATAACTTCTCTAAATTAAAAAAAGACTAAATAAACATATATGCGCGATAGACTGGTTTGGAAGTTTGGATCGCCCGACCGCTCTAGGTAGCGCGGCAGGGACATTTTCTGCCAGATAAAGCCGGACGAAGTAACTCTATTTCGGAGCTTTAATTTACTTCAATCAACTAAAAATCATGACGAAAACATGAGCTATAACAGAAATGAAAGGCGTTATGAAATGAAATGAAATAATTTATTCAGTAAGTAGGCCACAGGGGCACTTTTACAAGTCAAATTGTGAATCTACCGGCATTTCGCAAGAGGAGACCGCTGTTGAGAAGAAAGCCGAAAGAAACTCAACAGTAAGTCATTTTTTCGTAAATAATACTTAAAACAATTACATGATACATTTGTGTTATAACTAATTACACTGATAAATTTAAAATATTAAATATATCCAGAGATGTATAAAGTCTCTGGGTGTTACAACATGCAATAAAATAAAATTACTTAATTAATTTAATTCCACAGAGATGTATAAGGTCTCTAGGCGTCAACGTGAATAATTTACAATAGAAAATAATTATTAAAAACCGTATAAATTTCGAACCATTAATAAACTGTAAACTGTGTAATAAGCTGTGCTAAATTAAGACTCATTCTTCTTTTGAAATTTCTTTAAGTTTGATGATGTATTCGATGTTCTATCATGTAACTTATGTAGGTATGATGTGTAGACTAGCTGATCTTACAATTCAATGTAAGTTATAAAACCCTTTCTTGATACTGTACCTTTTTGCTACTTTTATATGTAATCATGAAAAGTCCCTTCAAATTCCACTTAAACGAAATTCACACAATGTTGACCTTTAGATGGTTCTAAAGGTCAGCATTTTGAAGAAAACGATCTAAATAAACGGCAACATTCTTGATCATAGCCAGTTATTCTGCCTTTTGTTTGAAGTTTATTATGACAAAGTTGTAAAGTGAATTTTTGACATCCTTCACACCCGTGTCCAGAGCAACCCTTCCGAGATGAAAGTATCGCTTCCGGCTGAGATCAGATATCCTCGCTTTGAACCCCCCCCCCCTGCGGACTACCCCCACCCCCCCAGCTACCCTGAGTGCGAATAAAGAGATCTCCGATAGGGCGCAAGTGATAATGAATTAGCTGGGATTATATTTGGGAAGTAGGGTGAACGAGTACTTGTAATTTAACGAATAGAATCTTGACTTTTGGCTAGCTGGCAAAAAACGAATTTAGTCCGGTTGTTTTAGGTCAAAACTTAGGAGATTGAATACCTAAGTATTAATTTACATGTGCCTATAAAAGTTACGGTGTCAGCCGAACCTGCATCAGAAGCCAACATTTAGACACTTAGTGACGGTTTCGAACGAAAATCGTATTTTGATCGAACATTCATAATTATTAAACTATTCCTAGTAACTAATATCATATAAACTCGATATAGTAATTTGCACGAGTTTATACTAGTGAAACGAAATTTGCACGAGTAGTAGTTTAGGTACTTTAAATGACAATCGCAGAACCCGAAGAATTACAATTATTAAGGTCCTAATACTGTCTTCGAAACCTAAACCTTGCACTGCTGGGAGGCGCAATATATCATGTATTTTTTTTTTAACGCACACTATTTCTAGCACTATATAGTCTCGGTTTATGCTGGTCAGTAGCTGCTTTACAGTTGTTCCCGAGTTGAACGTGAGGCAGCCACCTCACCGGTAACGTTCACTCGCGTTACTTAATTAATTCACTACGCCAAGTGAACGGAACGGTTATATTTATACGCAACAGTATTTTAACTTACCATACTTACACTGCGCTGCCTCCGTGGCGTAACGAGGATATTGGCCACCGACGTAAGAGAGGGAGGGAGGAAAATGATTTGATTTGCGTTACTTCCCGTCTATTGAGTATTTCTGCACCTCGTCCAACGGTGTCGGGCAGCCTACATACTTGATATTTTCCACTTGAGTGCACCCCAATTATATTTATAACTCAAAACTTGCGTCATGTACGGTTGTGTCTCTGAAGTTTAGCTGCAATACCTCTCGATCCATAAAGAAAATAATTTCCCGACGAATAGATAACCGTCTATTTTAAAAATTCGGTTAATAAATAAGTACTGCAACTTTACTAACCTAACTTCTGAGGCACTAGTTTACGTGGCTCAACTGTGTTGCGTACTTACGTAATCTTCACGAAGGTTGGCTAAAGAATAATTTTTAATAAAAATAATCCGATCATGTACAAATTACCATCGTCCTAGCCTTTGTCCCATTTTTTGAGAATGAATTCTCAATCGGGGTCGGCTACCTAAATCCCAAGATGTGGCGTAGGCACTAGTTTTTACGCAAGCGACTGCCATCTGACCTTCCAACCCAGAGGGGAAACTAGGCCTTATTGGGCTTAGGTGGTTTCCTCACGATGTTTTCCTTCACCGAAAAGCGAGTGGTAAATATCAAATGACATTACGTACATAAGTTCCGAGAAACTCATTGGTACGGGCCGGGTTCAAACCCGCGACCTCCGGATTGAAAGTCGCATGCCCTAACCACTAGGCTACCACCGCTTCTTTTATTCATCCATCATGTACAAATTACATTTAATAAATATAAATATCAGACAACCTTACACAAATCGATCTAGTCCCAAATTAAGCTCAAGAAGGCTTGTGTTATGGGTACCAGACGACGATATACATACTTATATAGATAAATATATACTTAAATAGTTACAAAGGACAACATTTGAATCACCTTTTGAATCAATTGTCACACCTCTAAATTATTACTATGAAAACAGATACCGCGCAAGTTTACGTGAGTTTTTTTTAAAGTTCTGAGTTAACACACATAACATAAACATCACGTATTTTTCTTCACACGGCAATATAGTATTAATACACCTAATTACTCCGTACTCTCAGCAATGAAAAAATAATAGCTAACTAGTTCAACTACTTGATAAATAGCCAAATTGTGCTTAGTACTAACCAGAATTATGCAAATTTTACGCAACTTATTTTGGTTACTAGTAGTCCTCAGTTTGTCAGTCCTCCGATTTATGTATGTAACTAGTAGCTAACATTTGGGTTACTGTTAAAAATCCTTTTCAGTGTGATAATGGGGTTGAGTAAACCTTTAATCTCTGAACCCTACACTACGTCATTTATTTATTTATTTATTCAAATTAGTTTCACAGCATTACAGTAATTAAACTAAGGCACTGTGAACTACAAAATCATACATAAAATAAACTTAAATCTAACTAGATTTAGGCACTTTAGGCGACGTAACAGCGTGGCTCCGTTGCGTTGTCTGATCTGACTACGTCATGTGACTACGACATGTAAAAGTGCCCTTGTGGCCTACTTACAGAATAAGAAATGAAATGAAATGAAATGAAATGAAATGAAATGAAATGAAATGATTTATTTGCGTAAACATGGTTGTAACATTGTGTGTTTGTCTTAACATAATTAGTATCAGTATCACATGTTTAGCCAACATGGCATGCCAAAATTAACAGCTTAGATAGTAGGAATGTCAAATTTATATATCCAGGGAAATCAACTCTAAATTATGTCTATTCCTTAAATTTAAAAAAATCTGTCAACGTATAGAAACATTTATCTATTAACCATTTTCTTAATTTAATTACAAATACTTTGTCAGGCAGCAATCTTATTTCGTAAGGTATGTTATTGTAGACTCGAATACTCATAATGTAACAATTTTTTTTAAATAATGACGTTCTACATGGTGGCATTAGCAGCTTATGTTCGTCCCTTGCTCTTAATTTACTATTAAATTGCGGTTTTTTAAAGTTATGATGCAATTTTCGAACGAGACATGCTAATTCTAATACATATAAGCCAACCAAAGTGAGTAATCCAAGTCTTTGAAATAAAGGTCTACAAGAATCCCTAGGGTGTACTCCACACACTGCTCTAAGACATCTTTTTTGTGTACTAAAAACTTTGCTTGCTTCTGTGCAGTTACCCCATAATGATATTCCATATCTTAACACCGAAGCAACGTAACCATGGTAAGCAAGCAATGCTGTTTTCTCTCCTGACACTAACCTTAGCTGTTTTAAGGCATAAACGAATCTATCAAGTTTATCACAGATTGACTTAGCATGTTGTTTCCATGAACAATGTTGATCCACGGTTATGCCCAAAAATTTCGTATCGCTAACTTGTTCAATTATTTGATTCTGACAGAGTAATTCTAAGCTTAATGGTTGTGTTTTATAATTTCTAAATTGTATGTAACATGTTTTTGTTGTATTCGTCTGCAGATTATTTCTGCTTAGCCATGAATCTATTACATTTATTATAGAATTTAACTTATCCTCATACGCGACGGAGTTGTCATTGTCCGCGGGTATAATTACCGCTATGTCGTCAGCGAACAAAGACATAGGGCACGTCGTCACTTTGGGTAGGTCGTTTATATATAAAGGAAAAAGCATTGGACCTAAGATGCTTCCTTGTGGGACGCCGTACCCGTTGTGTCTGTACGCTGATCGATAAGATATGTTTACATTTGAGCTATTAAGTTTACTTATTTCAACTCACTGCATTCGATTGCTTAGGTAATATAAGAATTCATAATTTCATGATACTGCCAACACTAACTGTGTCCCGCGGCACAGGGTTAACAGTTCCGACGACGATTGTATCAGCGCTGCTTGCATGTGATTAGCTTAGCATTAGCAGTGTTAAGCCCCGCAGGCACAGTTTCATATTTCTACACTTTTATCTACTTGAATAGGCTTTGCCCTAAGGTTGACTGGTAGAGAATGCCTCATGGCATTAAGTCCGCCTTTTGTACGTTAAGTTTTTCTTTTGTGCAATAAAGTTTAAATAAATAAATAAATAAATAAATAGGCTCTTAACCACAATCAAGTTTTATGTAAGATTTCTCATGTTTCTTGTTGGTGTGCAATAAAGTATTGTTGTACCTATTATTGTAAAATATTGATGGAGCCGATTAAGGCGAAGGCGTACAATAAATACTGCGATTTATTTATATAATGTAAACTTTATTGCACAAAACAAGTTAGTACAAATGGTGGACTTAATGCCAAAAGGCATTCTCTACCAGTCAACCATAGAGCCAAAAAGGATAACTATATAGAAGTTGGTGCAAATCAGAAATCTATTCTACTGATATTAATCTACTACTACTTGTGATCTACTGATATTTATCTAATTCAGTTATATTATTTATTCATCGTCTAGATATATGTACTTAGATGGATTACAATATTTATTACGGAAATCTTGTTTTGTAGATTCCTAAGATTTAGTTTTTATAAAGTGTTTTTCTTGTTTTTAATCTTTATTGCACAAAAGAAAACTTATCGTACAAAAGGCGGACTTAATGCCACGAGGCATTCTCTACCAGTCAACCTTAAGTTCTTTATAGTGCCAGTCGGACAGCAAGTCTGAGTTGAGATTGACAGAAGTATTGCTTCCTCCGAACGCCAAACACCGAAGTGATTCTCCACACTATTATATTCGTCCAACCTCGGTAACCTTCGCGAGTAGTGGTTACATTTATATACTGATCCCCAATGAAGTTTTATAAGAATATATGTTACACACTAACATTACGGCTGCAATATTTACTTCCCAGTCACTCAGTCCTGTCACTTCCCGGAGATTAACTAAAGCGTTGCCATAGCGATAAGCTAAGGAGCGCAACTTAATAACCTATTTGCTTATAAAATAACATTGCTGACTCCCCACATCTCAGGAGGAAATCGTGATTGAAACGCTTCGTAAGCAGGCCCATAGGTACTCGAGTTTAATCGCTAGCGTTACTGTCCCGCAGTCAGTGTGCCGGCCGGCAGATCGCTATCGCAGGCTCGCTATCGCTGAGATCGCTGACCACCACTTCCTTGCTGTTCTTACGGCTGGTTTGGGCCTTATTAAAAGGTCTGGCATATGAAGACTATTGATTTGAGCTAACGCGATTTTTTACCACCACTTCCTTGCTGTTCTTACGTCTGTTTTGGACCCTATTACAATTTAAAAGGTCTGGCATATGAAGACTATTGATTTGCGCTAACGCGATTTTTTGCACATGTATTGATAACATGTAACTTTTATAACTAGGCACTTTTCCGATATAATTAAATAGAGGATAAAAAATTAAATAACATTTTTACATTTTTAAAAATATCTCAATTCATGATTAAACAATCAATTTGAAAAGTTCCTCATTGCATGAGGCGTAGGCGCCAAGTAAATCTACAGTCGCACTATTACTAAGACGGATTTAGTAAGTATGCAAATTTTCCCACTGTTCTATTTGACTGTCATTTTCCCACAAGGTGATTCATATAACATCGTATCTCAGAATAAAACAAAAAAACCAAAATCCGAAAAGAGACGAGCGACTCAAAAACAACAGTCCCAACTGTTTACCCTCCCGCGAAAACCGCGAAGACGAGTTGTGCGCAAACAGTTTGCCGACCGCGACCGAAACAAATACACAAATAACCAAATGTCGATTCGAAACCCTATTACAATTAACACGGAGATGGACTATAACCCAGTATAGTCCATCTCCTACTATCGAAATAAAAATCATAATACCATGAAAAAATAGGACCATAGGTTGGCGTTGTGCGAAAGTGAAATTGACGTATTTTCTTCTCATTAGTACATTAGTAGAGTCTTGACGATGTGATTTGTATAGTTCATTCATTCATTCATTATACCTGTTCAAAAACAATTTCACGGTACTAGTTGTTTACTTACGAAAATCATGTAATAATGGCATAATGAAATACCGAATTAACGAAATAATGAAATAATGGAAAAAATAATAATAAAATAATGAACTTTAGTCTGTATGTAGGCCACAAGGGCCCTTTTGTCTGAGTCTACCGGCACGGCATTTCACAAGAGGAGACCACTGTTGAGAAGAAACGCCGAAAGAAACTCAACAGTCATGATGTTATACAACTATGGTTTTCTCAATTTTTTGAAGTGCATTTATCACTATTTATTGTAAATCTTAAATTTTAAAATTGTATTTAAACATTAGTTTTCTTCGAATCGTAAAAACTCTAAGTTCCCTTTGAGTTTTTTTGTGTAAACAAGCATTGCTGATGTAAAGTAAATCTGCTCATGAAATTATTAGAATGTTGATCCTAAATGTCGCGTACTACGTTCTACTCCGTAGTAATAAACAAACTGAAGCACCATTCATTGAACAAACCCAATCAGCACACGCAAATTCTGCGAAAACCTACAAGAAACAATTACGAGTAACCTCCGCTGTCCTTGTCTCGTACGTTATGTGATACAGGTGGGAGCGGGACGGGGAAATACCGCGTTGTCGATTGTTTGATTTCCGTGGAATACCTGTCGCTAAAGTTGTTAGTAGTGGTGGGACAGAGTCGATACCCGTAACGTACAGTCAACTACAAAGAGATGTATCCATGTTAATCTTACAAAAAAATGTATCCCTACGAGTCCCATAATGAACTAGCCATAAAATGTGACAGACATAGCAACTCCAACGAACCTGACAGAGACATCTATGCGTGTAAACAGCAATAATTATGTATCCTACTACATTTCCTCTGAAATGTACGCTGAGGAGCTGAACTAAATATCTACCCACATAATGTGAAAGAAAATGTACATACAGTAGGTTTCATTACGGTGATGCCACGACTTTGTGCGACAGCAACAGCGCGGTCCGTGTGTCTCGCTCACTCGTATGGCCGCCGCGCTCGTGTCTCTCGCTCGACCGCTCGCCGGGCCGCTGGTCGCGCAAATCCAATACGTCTCCTTGGTAATGCCTTGGTATTTAATAGGCTTATTATTTTCGCGGCGACAGAAAAATTAAAGAGCAGCAAACTATTTGCAACTAAATAATAACTTGTCAGCAATTAAATATTTTGGCAATCATTTATATTAAATGAGCTTTAAACTAAGGATATTTTAAAATTCAAATAATGGCAGCAACTTTAAGGTAGCAGAAATAATAAACAAGATTACTGAAATCATAGGCGAGGTACTATAAATAATGACTTGGCGACTAATATTAGCAGAAGATCCGACTCGGCCGGGTTAGGTTAGGTTGGTTTTTTTTTTATATCCCTAAAAAGCGCTCCTTTTATTTTTTTTATGACCTTGATTTATTTTATATGCAATCTCCATTGAACAATTAGAGTAGGCCATTTTCAACTTTTTATCCGCTGTCATGTTTCCGCTTAATTAGTTAATTCAGTCGCCAAAACTCGATGCTAGTTGATTACTTAGCTGCTACTTTTTACTTTATCTAGTTTCCGCAATTAGTCGCCAACTTATTATTTTTGCTACCCCCTTTAATTTTTTATTAGTCATTAGTCATTAGTCATTTATTCTTTAACAATATACATTGTGTTAGAAATCCTTATACACTATACTATTACAAATTCATAAATAAATAATAACAATCTATACAATTTAAATTCGTAGCACCAATGTCAAGCTTAATAACATACTAATTAAGTTACTTTGATAATATTATATAAAATTATTTTTACCTAACACTGTTACAAAAAAAAAAAACAACTATTCATAATTATGTCAACATTCACAAAAAAAAGGGAATCTAACATTTAAATAATTATAATAAAAAGTAAACTACCTACATTTGCCAGGAAATAAATTACCTAATTGGCGTTGTGCTTTCGGAACTCCTCAACCGAGTAAAAACACTTCCTTAACAAAAATGCTTTAAGGCCCTTTTTAAATTCGTTTGTAGTTGTGTATTATAAATCCCTAAATCAGATTAATTTGTCGCCGCGTTAAATACATGCCTATTTAATATGCGGCCGTGGCAGTCGCTCTCTTATCGGGCTATCCAGGTATCTTTGTAGGTGCCGCACTTGGTTATAAGCTGCAAAATTAATCCATACTAATATTATAAATGCGAAAGTGTGTCTGTCTGTCTGTCTGTCTGTCTGTCTGTTACCTCTTCACGCTTAAACCGCTGAACCGATTTAGATGAAATTTGGTATGGAGATAGTTTGAGACCCGGGAAAGGACATAGGATACTTTTCATCCCGCATAAATTTAGTGTTCCCGTGGGATGAGCGGGTAACACCGCGGGGCACAGCTAGTATTTTATATATGTAAAAGGTCAATGATTATTTAATAACACTTAATCTTACATTTACTAGTCTCACAAATTAATTTGGCGCACATTTACTGTCATGAATAATCTATATACAATATAAAAGAAGAAGTCCTGACTGACTCATCAACGTACAGCCGAAACTACCAATGTTAGAGAGTTGATTTTTGCACAGTAGGTTACTTTTACAACGTGGGCTAAGGATAAAAAGGGATTTTTGGAAATAACTCCCCTAAGAGGGTTAAATAGAGGTGCAAAGTTTGCATGGGGCACAAGTTTTTTTTCATGCTAGGAACTTGAAACTTTGTAAAAAGGTATTTAAATAAAATGGAAGAAAAATTATTTCAGCGTTTTTGAAAATTATCCCCCTAGGGTGGTAAAAAAGGGGTTAAAAGTTTGTATGGAGATTAAGTACTATTTTGAGCGCGGGACTTGAATTTTTGTGTAAAGGTACACTATTAAAATACAAGAAAAGTAATTTCAGCGTTTTCAAAAATTCGTCCCCTAAAAGGGTAAAAGGGGTTTAAAGTTTGAATCTATTAGAAATTCCTTGAAACTTCTTATCTATATATATATATATATGTATAAAAAGAAGAAGTCCTGACTGACTCATCAACGCACAGCCGAAACTACCAATGTTAGAGAGTTGATCTTTGCACAGTAGGTTACTTTTACAACGTGGGCTAGGGATAAGAAGAGATTTTTGGAAATACCTTCCCTAAGAGGGTTAAATAGGTTTGCAAAGTTTGTATGGGGGATTTTTTTTTGAGCTAGAGACTTGAAACTTTGTAGAAAGATTATTAAATCAAATACAAAAAAGTTATTTCAGCGTTTTAAAAAATTCTACCCCTAAGGGGGTGAAATAGGGGTGCAAAGTTTGTATGGGGGGAACTTTTTTTTTGAGCTAAAGACTTGAAACTTTTGTAGAAAGGTTACTTATTAAAAAACACAAAAAGTGCTTTCAGCGTTTTAGAAAATTCCACCCCTTAAGGGGTTAAATAGGGGTGCAATTTTTATATGGGAGAAACTTTATTTTTTGAACTAGAGACTTGAAACTTTATAGAAAGCCTACTTAATCAAATACAAAAAAAGTTATTTCAGCGTTTTAAAAAATTCTGCCCCTAAGGGGGTGAATTAACTAAGAATACGATATTTTGACGACGCGTTTGGCTCGGTTTGTAGACACCTGCCTACTGAGTCGGCGGTCCCGGGTTCGAATCCCGGCCGGGGCAAATATTTGTGCAAATATTTGTTCTTGGGTCATCTGTTATCTATATAAGTATTTATATATTATGTATATCGTCGTCTAGTACCCATACTGCAAGCTTTGCTTAGTTTGGGACTAGGTCGATTTGTGTAATATTGTCCCTTAATATTTATTTATTATTATTATTTGTTTATTATTTAATAAAATTCCTTATCTACCTATTTTAATATCTTTGTCATCATCAAAAATCTACGCGGACGAAGTCGCGGGCGGCCGCTAGTGTCTTAATAGATTTAAATTTACCCGAGAAGTAACTGTACCCCTGTGTACTTGTGTAGTCCATGCATCACAAAGGCCTATAACAGAATACATTGGAGATCCGCTGGCCTTATTATCATTACGTGGAAACACAACCTGGTGGGTCAAGCACTTAATGACTTATCATGCTTTCTATAGAGAAGCATCGGACTCTTCCATTTGTTCTAAAGTGAGCTGTAATACGTTTAAGAGAGACATTGTGTAGCAAAGTTTACAAGATAAGCTCTCAAGTGGAAAACTGACAACTGAGAAAATTTCAACAATAGTAGTATTTTTGTGTCATGGGGCGTAGGGCGCAAATGAGCAAACGGATAGTCTGACGGAGAGCGATTACCGTCGCCCATAGACATAGACACCTGCAACACCAGGCCTTTAAGGAGTACGCTCTTTTCTTGAAAATTTGAAGGTCGTATCGGCCCGGAAATGCCGCAAGCCATAATTCATTCCACAATGCAGTTGTGCGAGGGAGGAATTTTCTAGAAAAACGAACGACGAGTACGAGTCGCTCTCCGTTGAATGCGATCCAGAGGGAGAAGCTGGTACTTGGCAGCCCCAGCTCACCGATGAAAACAGTATTCCATATGTGGACGTTATTGTAGGTATTTCGTAAAACTTTGACTATGGCATTATATTAAACTATATTTCATCAATATGTCGATGTCGATACATCGATATCGACACGAGGTACCGCCCCTCGAGCCCGTGCATCCCTTTGTTCCCATTTCCGGCGATCCGCGCCGGGATTTGTATTCGGGCCGCGTGTCGTTAACTTTGTGTAATGGTTGCTTGGATACGGGCTGGTATCATATCTGTCCAGAATCATCGAACTCCAGTAATTTTTGCTCAGGTGCACAATAATATTTCTGGTTCAATCATCATACGGAAAAAAGAGGCATCTTATTTTTTGTTCCCCGAATTGACGTACATATTTGGAATCAATTAGTGCGCGCATGCAATCTCTACGAACACTTTTCGGTAAAAATAGGCATTTAAGTCGACGAAAATGCGTTAGCAGCGACCTTAGCAGAAATACCATAATTGACATTATCAATAATAAACTGACGTTTTCGTATTATAAAAGGGTATTTATACTACCACAGACTAAATAAAAAGATAATTTGATTTGGTACCTAAATTAACTTGGCGCCCATAGGTAACTTACTTTATTTTGATTCAAAGTGAACATTTCCCAAACAACTTTGTCAACTGGTCGTGACAAAGTCGACCTACCTCCGAATAGAAACGACGTAACCGCCCTGAATACCCAAATATCGTATGACGTTTTTCTAAAAATAATTTTCACCGGAAGACATTTGCTTTGAACGTTAGCAGCAGGTCGGAAAGTCCAGTTTTGAGTGAACTAAGCGTGGATATGAAATTGTAGTTCTAGTCCACTTTTAGAGACCTGTTAATTTGTAGGGAACTTCTGGAGAATTAAGTGATTGAGACTGCAGGTACCGGCTTAGTTAGACAAGATATAACATAATAAATGTTTCTGATGATGTATAAGTTTCTGTAAAAAAAAATATTAATGACAAATGTTTATATTGAAGCGAAAAAATTAAAACAATTATGCTTTGAGCAGGATTTCAACCCATGGCTCCACGGCTTTCCTGGCTGGTGACTGGTGAACTGCCAATTGTTCTATAAAACACACTTTGGTTTACGGTCGCAGACGTTATCGCGTTAAAGAAAAATAATAATTTGACAAGACTGGCTTTTGCATCCAACCATGTCTTTTTGGGATAAAAAGTAGTTTATTATGTGATAAGTTACGGTATAAAATGTGTGTTCCAAATTTGATGCAAATCAATAGGTACATAAACTCCCACACGCAAACTTTCGCTTTTATAACATTAGTGTGAGTCGACTACTTTTCATTGAACATCCATTACCTACTCACCGAGACTTTGGTAATTCGGTTTCTATCAGAAACTTTTCAGAATAGTTATGAAACATTCTTAGAGTTAACGGTTTCACAATTTTAAGTTTTGATTTTATGACAAATATTACATTTGACATTATGACTAACCCCTTCGGGGATCCCTTCTCATACATTTGTTTACAACCGTGTACAACTGTCAGAGCAAAACTTTTTCCTATTTAAATATTGGGAGTATAAATTGTTTCTCAGTACACTAGGCCGGGCACTCATTCGCTCGAGTACAACTACATCTGCAGAACCCTTATCTCCCCCCCCCCCAAACCCCCTCACCAGCACAAAGAAGAACTTGTTGCGGACGGCACTATTTTTACTTGTTAACTTGCACAACTTTGTACCGCTTCGCACAGTGTACGTTTTTGGAGCAGTATGTTACGTTCAAAATAAACGTCGAAGTAGATAGGCTATATTGGAGCTAAGATAACGTTCACACACAAAAATAACGTTCTAATGAAGTTGCAGCGAGGTTATGTTTGAGCTTGCCGCGGTACTGGAATGAATCATTCTATTTTTACGCCTAGTTTGCTCTGTCTTTAAGTTCTGATATTGTAAGTAGGTAATTGTTATTCCCAGACTGTTATACAATTTCTGTGTACCTATTGTTGCTTGCACTCTAGTTATATTATTGTAATTCGTGGATAACGTGATTGGTCTCACATTTTTCAAATTCTTTTAAGTATTGTGTTTTTAATCTATGTTTGTTACTGTTTGTTGACCCAAATAAATTGAAAAAAAAAAACATAATATTTAGAGCATAATAATGATTTGGTGTCCCTGTGTCCTTCTTCTACCCTGTCAGATAACTATTTCTCTTCAGCTCTTTCAAATTACACTCACATCTTTCTCGGGAACGATGTCTTCGTATTTCTTTTAATTACTGTGCCTTGAACCACGAAATCGAGGAATTTTTCCCTAGTAGTTGATCCCATCTACGACTAATCAAAAATCAACCAGTATAAATATATATCTTTATATACTGGGTTGGGCAAATTAAAGGGGTTGCACTCTGTTCCCTGTACTGAAAACCGTAGTTTTATAGAGTATTCATTTTTGTATGTTTATGTGTCTTTACTTATTTAAATTATTTAAGTTAGTGTGTTCGAGAGCACAGAACCATATACTTAGGGTACTTTCATCGGCGCCCTGGTTTGCTCGCAACTGTGAAATCCATGAGTACCTGGAAATCGCAACGATATTGGATGAAATAGAACGCTACACTGCCAAGTACAAGGACCGCTTGACAACATACCCAAACCCGTTATCGACTGTGCTCCTGCAGCCAAACCCGGTTAGAAGACTCAAGCGAGCTGACGTGCTGCCTTAATAAGGAGAGATAGAGCAGTGGCGCTACCTCGCCAAATCTCAACCACTTCCAACTCACCTGATTATAGCCTAGACGACTGATCGCAGGTTATCAAAGAGGAAAAAGAAAAAAAAAAGTTACGTTTACTAACATAGCGCTAATCAATCTATGGAATATTGTTTTGTGAAATAAAGATATTATTATTTGTTTCTCGACTCATAGTCTCGGGCTCATACGTCACGGTCTTTTGAAAGGCTTGCGTGGGGATATGGATCCAACACGTAGAGGCCCCTTGGAGAAATTTGCTTTGTTGCTTTGTTGTTGTTATTATTATACTATTATTATAAAAGTTTCAGAGGAAAACTTTGTCAGTGAAATTAAACAGTTGGAAAATATTGCAGCGAAGGCAGCTCAGCTCAGTCACGTAATGCAATGAACTTGCTGAGTTTGATGCTCGAATTCTTCAGTTTGCATTCGAGTAAAAGAAATCATAAAAGAGTCCACTTAGTATACGAAGGTTACCAACACGATTCTAAGGAGCCCAAACTCGGTAAGTTTTCTTAATTTTATTACAGATTTTCTATTAGCACCATTTAGCTCCATCATCAGTCCACGTCCATATCATTGTATTGTAAGTATTTAATCAAAATTTCAGCTCAATCGGTGCCCGGAAAGTGGGTCAAATTTTACCTCCAATTTGGTTACACACAGCACCGAAACAGATGAAAATTATTTGTTATTGGTTCAACACTTTCGAAAACGACGCATTTTAAGACCTGGTCAGTGTACTGGGTTGTTAGGGGCGTATTGTGGTCGCCCGGGTTCCCGAGATAGTGCATTCTGTTCGCTAAATATACAAGCGGGAGGAATCCGTTCCAGCGCCCTCATACAATTATTAGACACGAGTTTTCTCGTTGGATTCACTCGCTAAATTCGTTTGACTCTAGTTGATGTTCCTTCCAGCACTTGTATTTTCTTAAAATAAGTTTTTTACCCAAGCTTGGCATCGGCAAGACTTGAATTGTCAGTCAATTTTAATATGATAATTGACTGACTATTCAAGTTTAAATAAAGAGCTAGTAAGTAGGTTAAAAAATAGAATAAAATTTAATCTGTTTATTTCACTATAAGTCTAGTACAAACTTCCGCTTAGACTCTAATCTTAGATTTAAAGATTATATCGAATCTTATGTTCTTGTTTAGTTTAATTTTTAGGTTTAGTTTTATTGTACTTTAATCTACCTATGTATACATCTCATATAAATAAATTCATTTTGTATTATGCCAAATATCAATCTACACAGTGAAAACCAATTCTCTGCGGAGAGGGGACATTTCCCCTAAATAAAAATAAAATTACTCCGTATATTCTGACTGACTTGAATTGTCAGTCAATTATCATATTAAAATTGACTGAAAATTCAAGTCTTGCCATCGGCTCATCATCCAAAAACATATTTTAAGAAAATACAAGTGCTGGAGGACAATAAGAGGAAGAGACATCAAATAGAGTCACACGAATTCAGTGAGTGAATGCAACGAGAAAACTCGTGCCAAATAATTACCAATGGAAGAAAGCGAGGGATGCCTTTGCCCAACAGTTGGACGACTGAAAATAAAATATATAAATCATTAAGGCTTACAACTTCATTCCTCGAAATGGTTTTTATTCCACCCCAATCGACGCATACACCGTTCATAAAGTAACCGACATTCGGCCGGATCCGGCCTCCGGTTCCGCCGGACGCAATTAGGCCGTCGCGAGTGACCTTATTGTTTTAAGGGTCTTCTCTGGGTTCCGTCACGGCTCAAGGGCGGGCGTTTAAATTAGCATTGGTGTGTTCATGTCTTCGTCTACATTATTGGTGTAACATGATTGCTCGACATTCCACAATAAAAAAATGCTTAATCATCATTTTAAAGATTATTTGCTAAGGAAAGTGCAATGCAATACAATACAATATGTACAACAATTCTGCACTTTATTGCACACCAACAAGAAAAATGTTACAGTGAAACCTTAATTTATTAATGGTATCCCATTAATAATATTTAAGAGCGAAAATTTCTGTTTTTGTGTGTGTGTGTGTGTTAGTGTGTATCTTTGTTACTTCTTTCGCTCCGAAACGGCAAGACGGATTTGCATGAAAGTTTAGCACAGATATAGTTTATACCCTAACTTAACAGATAGGCTTTTCTTTATCCCGAAAAAAAAACATGGTTCCCATACAATAGTGTGTTTGTTTTAACGTGAGCGATGCCGCGGACAAAACCTAGTAAAACTAAGGTTGATGACTTGATCAGACCCTTCGAACACAGTAATAGTTGCTAGTGTTTGGCGCAGTAAAGAAGTCAGTTCTCTATTTTAAAAAAATCCGCGATCCTGACCAGGTCAACGGTTCATATTGTAGAGGGCCTACTACTGCGTCGTTTCTTATGCAGTCACCGCCGCCCAAAAACCTTTCTTGTTTTTCCAACGTTGACCACCTGGGCGAATTTTCAGCGTTTTTACGGCGTTTGTTTTCATCTTATATCAACAAATGTTGGGTCAGATGATGGTTAAAGCCATGTTACATTTTTGACTTTGTTATGAATCTGAAAGAGCTATATAGAGCCATATTCTAGATTGATCGTCTTGATGTTGTAATAGTATTGTAATAATCATGAGACCATTACACACATTATTATTTAAGAGTTTCACTCTTGTCGGTGCAGTTCTCTTTAGTCCGTTCTACTTAACGACAGTTCTTTCACTTCTTGATACGACGCGACGTCTACCTTTTTATTTATCTGGTCCAAATAACAAACCAGGACCTTCATCATCTTCTTCTTCCCTCAATTTTCCCCTTGATTCTTTATTCCATCGTCGTCGTGTCGTATCAAATGACCTATCATTTTCCCTCTTCGAGTTTCTATGATATGTAGATGTCTCTTCTCCTTTACCCTTTCCGATACTTCCTCATCGGTGACCATGACATTAATGAATTATGAGACCAGAATGAAGATAAAACAGTTATTAGTTTGAATGAACATTCAGAACTCTTATGGAGTCTCATCACCAATCACCATCATTAGAGACGGACCACCTACTGCGTTCATTATAGACGGACAGAAAAGGTGAAACTAAAAAAACCTGTTGCACCGGTACGCGTAACTAAATCAAACCGTAGGAAACTCTAAATTAAAAGCCAATAAGACAACTTGGAAAAAGGCATAACTCAGTCGCCGGGACCGGACCGGATCCGGACGGACGCAATTATGGGCCAGGAAGTCACCTTATTTGTTTTAAGTGTCTTTTATTGATTCAATAGACTTATTGGAGCTGCTGGGCTGGCGAGTTCCTGAATGGTAACTACGACCGACTACCAACATGGACTGTTGCACTAGTGAAGGTAGAAAGAAAGCGGGTGGTACTGGCCTTATAATGGTACCGTTTCTTGGGAGAGACTACGTCGAACTGTGGACTTTTGGATGATGATGACGATCTTCCAATAACTTAGATAGGTATAAGTTATTGGAAGATACCCTTGAAATCGTCCACTGCTTTATTTCGTTTTGTTTACCGTAACCGTGTAAAAAGAATTATATTATTTAAAAGTATTATTATAGTATTTTTGGAGTAGTAGGGCCCCGTGCAGGGTCCGTCCGGATTGTTACTACCGTCTTGCCTACTAACCCATCGCCAAACAGCAATGTTCGCATTGTTGTGTTCCGGTGTGGGGGTAAGATAGCCGGTGAAATTACTAGCATAGAGGCATTCTATCTTCGTCCTCCGGGTAGGCAAACACTTGTGACTCCTCTGGTGTTGTAGGTGTTTATGGGCGACGGTAATCACTTTCCATCAGGCGATACGTTTGCTCGTTTGCCCCTATGACATAAAAAAAAAAATATATATATATGTATATATAACTATGTTTGGTTGTCCAACTGTCCTTGTATTAAGTTGGTTAGGTCTGTCTAGCCGCTTTGATGTGCTTAGACCTCAATGATATTCCGACGGATGGATGGCGTTGTAATCGACGATTACGACACGGTTTTCCGCAGAAACTTTATAGGTAATTTCTGACTTTTAGAGCAGTTTTAATATAGTTAGTCCCATGCAGACATTTTATACCAATAAAAAAGGATCTTGAGACATCTTCAAAAACAAAAAAAATTGTCATTATACCAATTGGCTGTGCGCATGCGCCCGATGACGACTTCTGTAGTATAGACAAGTAAAAACTGTAGCAATAGCAATCCGTCCTAAGCAAACTGGACGAAACCACAAACAGACGAGAGTAATTAGTTCCGTCGCGCGACGCCTGTGCCAACACTGAGCTCCGGGTCAACATTTAATGTATAACTTTAATTTGCACATTTTGATTTTGACGAAACTATCACGTTATCACTACACAGTATAAAACAAAGTCGCTTTCTGCACCAACTGTGTCACGTGACTATGACTATGACTATGTCGCGCCACATGAGTCGCGAACACATCGCGAACCATAGCTGTGCTAGACCGGCTGCTGTCTATCTGTCCCTATGTAGGTATGCTTAGATCATTAAAACTATGCAACGGATTTTAATGCGTTTTTTTTAAATTAGCTAGAGTGATTGAAAAGGAAGGTTTATATGTATAATACATACATAATTATCAGCATTGCACCCGTGCGAAGCCGGGGTAGGTCGCTAGTTAGAATATACGCTGAGACGGTTCACTACGGGGCTGCGTTCGGAAAACTTCGTCGAGTCTGCATATCGCCATGTAACCTTACAATGAATACCCTGAAACCTAAGCAGTGCGCCCTGCCTGTCGCGTACACCCGAAAATATCACTTCTTTCATAAACAGTGTTCTGTAGGTAATATAACAACAACATTATGGCAGAGGTTACAATTATGTTGCTGGATCTTTTGTTATCCCAATTAAATAAATTACATTTTATGTATTTCATTTTATTTAAAGAGCTATGGCGTAGTTGCGGTAGCAGTGCGGGTAAAATTCAATTACATAATAAAATAATGTTATTAAAAACAAATCCTATTACAATTGTTACGGTATTTCTGAAGTTAATAGATTTTAGGATCATAAAACAGAAATAGCAATTTTTAGAGTTCCGTTTCCAAACGCTAACGGAACCTTATGCCCACGGTGTCTGTCTGTCCGTCTGTCACAGGACTGTATCTTTCCAACCGTAATCGGTAATGACTTGAAATTTTCGCATTATTATGACCGCTATTATTATGACTGCTATAACAACAACGCACCGACTATTTGTTAGTATAGATTTCTTTGTCCCCTCATTACTCCAAAGCGGCTGGACGGATTTATACCAATTTTGGTACAGGAATAGCTGGACATCCAAAAATTGTTATAGGATACTTTTTACCTGACTACGGTAAAGGCAAAACATACGGACGAAGTTACGGGCACCGCTTAGTATTATATATATTTGAGGTTACGGAACTCTTCGCGCGCGGAAAGTATAACGTGAAATATTACTTTTTAAATAGCTTCGAATTGCTATGGTGGTGTTGTTGTTATATGTGATCGTATTGTGTTTCGGTGTGAGCTTTGAAGATGTGAATGAAATTAGGATACAGGACAATTTGACGTCCAGTAAACAGTTAACAAGGGATAAAAGACAAATCAGAATTACTGTCAAAAATATGTCTGATGAAGGTTGGTACTATAGGTATTAAACTAAATCTAAAGTTGTAATGAAAATCAGTTTTCTATCGAGAGGGGTCATTATTTCAGAGAAAATCTTAACAGCGCGATGCAGAATTTCTACGGGCGAGTGGCGTCAGCGCTATTTGTTGGTAAATATTTATTCATCACACTTGCTCGTAAATCAAGGGTTTACATGTGTTCAAGTTGGGGTTAAGGGATAAACAATTTCCAAAATAATATTATATATATGTCACGTCGTTGTGTGCACGTACCTGATATGAGCTCCAGGAGAATTCCCACGGGATAACGGCACGGCACAGGTTTCCAGGATTCACATTTTAATTAGGCACCTCACTCGCGTGTTAATAGGAGTGCACATCAAATCAGTCTGTACATGTCATCATAAGAGAGGGAAAGAGGGCGCGGGGTGGCGCGGGTGGGGGGTCAACGAATACTATAATGAACATACCCCCGCCCTAAACATTACCATGTTTACGATAAACAAGAGAAAATAAGTTAATTTGAACAGTCATCACAAGGGAGGCGAATTATCCTATTCGTAGGTCTAGTTAGAACACCCGTAGCGGTCATAACTTGTACAACACGCACGACGCCGTCATTCCCGGGAAGTACGGACACGATGCGGCCGCGCCGCCATTCTAAGGGAGGAACATTATCTTCTCTAAGAAGAACCAGATCGCCTACTTCGGGAGGTTGCGAGGAATGGGATGCCCATTTGGGCCTTGTTTGCAATGTCGATAAGTATTCCGTGTGCCACCGTGACCAAAAGTGTTGTAACATTTGCTGCACTAATTGAAAACGTGTGAGCCTCAGTTTCAACTTCCTGCAAAGGATACTCGGGGACCGCAGTCAAAGGGTCTCCTATGATAAAGTGACCGGACGTAAGTACTTCAAGGTCGTTAGGATCCGGCGACAAGGGACACAAAGGACGCGAATTAAGGACCACCTCAATTTTGGTAAACACTGTTGTCAGCTCTTCGTAGGTGAGTGGTGTGTCACCAACACATTCCGCAAGGAAACAACCCGCAGGTACCACAAAAAAAAAAACAATAAATTCCGCAAGGATAAGGATACAACCCGCAGGCGCCACAAGGATACAACCAACAAATTCCGCAAGGATAAGGATACAACCCGCAGGTGCCGCAAGGAAACAACCCGCAGGTGCCGCAAAATACAACCAACAAATTCCGCAAGGATAAGGATACAACCCGCAGGCGTCACAAGGATACAACCAACAAATTCCGTAAGGATGAGGATACAACCGCAGGCGTCACAAGGATACAACCAACAAATACCGCAAGGATAAGGATACAACCCGCAGGTGCCGCAAGGAAACAACCCGCAGGTGCCGCAAAATACAACCAACAAATTCCGCAAGGATAAGGATACGTCCCGCAGGCATCACAAGGATACAACCAACAAATTTCGCAATGATAAGGATACAACCCGCAGGCGTCACAAGGATACAATCAACAAATTCCGCAAGGATAAGGATACAACCCGCAGGCGTCACAAGGATACAACCAACAAATTCCGTAAGGATGAGGATACAACCGCAGGCGTCACAAGGATACATCCAACCAATTCCGCAAGGATAAGGATACAACCCGCAGGCGTCACATGGATACAACCAACAAATTCCGCAAGGATAAGGATACAACCCGCAGGCGTCACAAGGATACAACCAACAAATTCCGCAAGGATAAGGATACAACCCGCAGGTGCCGCAAGGAAACAACCCGCAGGTGCCGCAAATTCAACCAACAAATTCCGCAAGGATAAGGATACAACCCGCAGGCGTCACAAGGATACAACCAACAAATTCCGCAAGGAAATAACCCGCAGGTGCCGCAAAAATACAAACAACGAATTCCGCAAGGGGATAGTCCAGTTATTGCTGATTCTCAGGATGAGAACAAGTATAAGGCACTGGCCACGTGAGATAGGGTGATGCTGCACGTCTATCTCTACTAGTGGTAGGGGTAGGTGAGCGTTCATTCCGATGGGGAGGAGGTGAGGTATACCTAGTAGGCGAATGGTTAGGGGGGCGATACCATGTCCGAGTTGAAGACGGTGGAGGCGTGGTGAGGCTGGAGGAGACGGTCGGGGAGAAGCGCGAGTCGCAGTGTAACAGCGTGAAACCCCCGCCCGTGCGAGAATGGGGGGAGCCAGGGCGCATCAGTTCCGGCGAATGGCGGAAGGAAACCGCACGAGCCGCTGGAGAGGAAGAAGCATAGGGCGCATAGGGCGTGCGACAGGTCGGGCTCCAGAATGGGAAGGTGGGGTGTCAACAACCGCAGTGCCTCCGACGTTGTCATGGTGACGACATTTTTATTTTATATTTATATGGTAACAAACGTGCAAAAGGAATTTAGATTGACGAATTTCCAAAATTTTAATGGTACCTACTTTAATTTATCGATAAGGTTCGCTAAACAATTTTAAAGATTGGTTGTACAGGGTAAACAAATTAACGCCACGGTAATACTACGATTAAAAGGTTATGTCCGCAATAATGTGAAAAATTAACATTTACTATTTTACTTCTTATATACTTTTACTTTTACTATTAACCAACACCTACTAACGAATATTCAAATAATATTCGGCTAACACTAAACTAAAGGGAAAATCTTATTATAAAAGATCAATTATTGACAAAGTTACAATTACATTTACCGAAGATCACAGCAGTTAAGCACTTAGAGTTAGGATCAAACTTATGTCGTTGCAAACAAGGCACAGTTTCTCGCACACAGTAATGGTTCAAGTTAACGAGTCACAGGTAAATAGGTAATCAGCGCCGGGGAGATAACGGTTCAGACCGCGTGTTCGATGAAATTGATGCAATTTTACTAGTTAAAACTTTAGGTAAATATCTACGAATCGCTCAAAATTTTAGAAACAAGGGATATTTACACTATGGGGGGGTTTTTATTCGTTATTATGCACTATAAGAAGTGAATCTAACCACGCTCTGCTACCAAAAATGTTCAAGTTGGGGTTAAGGGATAAACAATTTCCAAAATAATATTATATATATGTCACGTCGTTGTGTGCACGTACCTGATATGAGCTCCAGGAGAATTCCCACGGGATAACGGCACGGCACAGGTTTCCAGGATTCACATTTTAATAAGGCACCTCACTCGCGTGTTAATAGGAGTGCACATCAAATCAGTCTGTACATGTCATCATAAGAGAGGGAAAGAGGGCGCGGGGTGGCGCGGGTGGGGGGTCAACGAATACTACAATGAACAACATGCTAGAAAACCGGGGCGGTAAGTCATATATTACGCCCTAAGGCGGTAAGTAATTTTGGTATTGACTACTATTTATTACTTTTGTTTTATTTCCTCCAAAGTGTGATGAAAAACGTCATACGTGGCTCTGGTGGTTAAAGGAATTCCAAACTCGTGTCATTAAAGCCTCCTCTGCTAATAGACACTCTTTGTAATTCCTCGTTTACCACCCTAGTTGCGTAATGTACTAATTTATCCTCTCATTACACCGAAATGGCTGGATGGATGTAAATCAATTTTGGCGCAGGGCTAACTGGGGCTGGACATCCGAAAATGGTTAGAGGATACTTAACCTGACTACGGTGAGGAAAATAGATTTGTGCAGACGAATTTTCAGTATGGATTAAGTAGTATCTTACATCACTTTTCTATGGAGATTTGTCATGATTTCAGGAAAATTCGCAACAGCTCAATGCAGGATCGCCTTTTGTTTTGTATGGGCGCGCGGCAACATGCCTGTCTGGCGCCATTTGTTAATCAAAATTTCTTTGTCCTCACATCACGTCCGAATTAGACAAATTTTGACCAATTTTGGTACAGGGATAGCTAACAGGAAAAGGGATGGACATCCAGACATGGTATATGATATGGATACTTGTTACCTTAAAACTTTCGTGAGACATATTTAGTTATTGTATTGTACTCACATTTATTGAAAAAAAAAACATGAAATTGTCAGGAACGGCCGACGTATTTCAAATATTTTTCAAACATGTCGGGCTGTTCTTGATAATTTTACGGGAGTGTAAACCGCTTAATACAATAATTATATACTTTTTACCGTCTACGGTAATGAAAAAGAATGCGGACGTTTTTAATAAATAAACAAACAAGCGAAATAAAACCGTTTAATAGAAATAAATAAATAATATTTCATTTCATTTAATTACATTTCAATACCTCAGCTTTAAGCTTCATCATCACAAATCATGATCCTCCGGGTGTGGGTTGTCTCTTTTATCATCGCCATCATCGGTGATTAGATTGTTTGCCCTCAGACCTAGAAGAGCTAGTCCAGGGCCCGTACCGAAAGGACACCTATCTGGATTTCCCATCTGACACGGAGGAGCTGATCCAGTACACGAACCGCAGTCAGGTCGAGTACGAGGGGCGGATGAGGGTCTTGGCGGAGAAGGGCATTTTCCCGAACAGCTCCAAGTGGCGGCCGCAGGACGGCTCGTACGAAGAGTACTAGCCCCGCACCTAAGGACAAAGTCAAAGTCAACGTGTTCTTATTTCCCAAGTAGCAAAAAAAGCTGCGTAAGAACGCTTATACAGCTTTTATTTCGCTTAAATTAGTGGTATAAGGGCTGTATAGCGTTTCTGCAGCTTGTTTTGTGAAGCATAGGTAATGGCTGCATAAAATACAGAGATGTAATTACATTTCATAATGTATCACTATGTTTTGCCGATTGGCGTACCTATAAAAACAATGAACATAATCTATTCCTATTATGCCTATTAAGCGGTTACATAGCATTACAAGCACACAAAACTAAATTCTCTTATAAGAACCTACTCAATGTCCAATTAAGATATTATCTTCAAGTACCTTCGTCCATAATTCTGTCAATGATGTGACTTATTATGTTAAGATTTTTTTTTTATAATATGACAAATAAATAGGTACATTTATTGATAATTTCAACCAACTTTTTGAAGTCAATAAAAAAAAGTTTTCCTTGAGTTCTAGAAAGTAACATAGCTTTTTCATGCTTTCATCGCGTGCTGTAGAAACTAAGTTAAAAAAAAATTGGTTTTCTGCGTGAAGTTTGTAAAATTCGAGTAGTTTTTGAAACAAATAATTCAGTGAATAGAGACTAAAGTACTGTGACCTTACAAACGGTCCGGTAGTTTTGAATTTTTGATATGTTGTCTAGGATGGTTAGTCAGTGTTTAAAATGCAAAATGCACAATTCCCCCCCTCCGCGCCCGTCGCTATATTGAAAAACCGGCACTTTCTTCATATTTTTGCTCATATCTTCCTTTCGGAGCATTTTAGCTAGAAGAAAGCTGCAACAATGTTATAGAGAGTTAAATTTACTACATTCTCCATTTTATATTTTGTTTCTAGGACAGATAGTTACGGAGATATACACATTAAAAAAAACAAAAATCGCTATTTCCTACTGAAAAACAAACTTCTGGATTATATCTTCGTTTAGGAGCATTTTAGCTAGAACAAAGCTTGAGCAATGTTGTAGAGAGTTAAATTTACTATAATTTACACTTTAAATTTTGTTTCGGACGGTTACTTACGGAGATATGCATATTTAAAAAACTGGAAAAGTCGAATTTTCCGGAAATTTCTTAAAATTCTTGGTTTAGAACGCTGTCATTCAGTTACGGACTAGTCTAGGACAAATTAAAACATGTAGGAAATGTAATTGCTTATAAAACTCATGTCCATTTTTACATGAGCATGCCCACAGCATAACTGCGGCGGTAGTGCAAAATGCAATTGCAGACCACTTCATGACCGGGGTGGCTATAACAGGTCAATCCAGAAAGACTACTGCATTGAATCGTAAAATTAATAATAAGCTTGTTGGACAGGAGCTTGTCATGATTGACTGGAAACCAGCTCTCGAAATGAGTAATCCTAATGATATTTATAATTTTATAGATAATAAATTTAACAACATATATACTAAATGTAGTGACAAAACAAGCCCCTAAAAATAAGAAAGAGAATTGCCACTGGGTCACAAGTAAATTACAAGAAATGTCAACTAAAAAGTATCAATTATTAAAAATCCATCTCAATGACCCTAGCGATTAGAATAACTAATTGCTTTATAAACAGTATAGAAACAAAACAAATAAACTTATGACTAAAGCCAAAAATAATAACATTAAAAAAGAAATATGTGACAACTACAAAAACCCTAAAAAATTGTGGCAAATATTAAATAGAATAACAGGAAGAATAATAAAAGCTGTCGATGAATTCCTGCTGAGGTCATTCAGAACTAAAGCTAAGGATCTGTGTAATAAGTTTGCGAGTGACTTTGAAAATAATGTGACAAAAATACTGAGTACCTGTGATGAGCCATTGCTTGACGAGAACATGTATAAAAATAACCCAGACGTAACATTAAAATTAAGTAAAATAAAGGAGCACACAATGGGCAAAATTATTAGTAACATCAATGATAAAAAAAGTGCCGGATATGACAACATAAGAGCGAGGGACATAAAACTTATACAAAACGAAATGATACCTGTACTTACACACCTAGTCAACCAGTACATAAAACACAAAATATACCCAGATAAACTAAAAATTGGATTAATTCGGCCAATTCACAAGAAAGGAAATTACACAGACACAAACAATTACAGACCTATCACTATCTTACCAGTTATTAACAAAATTGTAGAAAAATATATAGGAAACAACTTAAATAACTTCTTGTCAAGCAATGGCATCATACATAGAAAGCAGTATGGGTTCCAAAAAGGCAAAAGTGCACCTCAGCTGCTAGCACAATTCTCTGACGAAGTAAACATGCACTTAAATGATAAGAAACATGTCTTTCTGGTACTGATTGACTTCAGCAAGGCATTCGACACCTTAAATCATAAAAAGCTTTACGAAAAGCTCCAGCAGAATGGTATACAGGGGCCTACCTTGGAATGGCTTGAGGACTACCATACAAACAGAATGAACACAGTCAGCATTGCAGGAGAAAAAAGTGAACTGCGGCACTCGCTACAGGGCACTGCTCAAGGTTCTATAATTGGACCTACGGAGTACCTTATTTATGTTAACGACATGTGCAACATATTCGGGGAGGCCTCGGTGTACCAGTTTGCTGATGATACATGTTTACTGATAGCAGATAAGGATGAGTGTTTAGCAGAAACAATGATGCAAAAAGAATTTGATGTGCTATGTAAATGGGCTCATGATGCTGGGTTATCCCTAAATTATGAAAAAACCAAGGTAATGCATGTGCACTCGCCATACATAAAAACTAATTTGGTACCTAGAGTCTTGGCCCATGAACATACATGCTTACACGCTACTCACCTCACCTGTAACTGAATCCCTAGAAGTAGTAACACATCATACATACCTGGGTTTAAAAATTGATAATAGGTTCAACTGGGGTTGTAGAGGGGGGGTAGAGGACAACCGCGTCCGACGGCTATCGTCTACAATGGCACTCCGAAACTCAGGGATGAGTTGTGGAGCGAAGTGGACTGTAGGCTAAGGTAATAACGGACGAAACGAAAACGCAAACTAAATCAGACGATATATATTTACACAAATTAACAAACAAACAAAACAACAAGGATCGGAATAACACTTAAATTTACACTTAATTAATTATAGTCTCTGTCTATGAATTTACACACTAAATCGCGGACCGATGGTACTACGCTATACTAACAAACTAACTCGCGGACCGATGGTACTACGCTACACTGTTACAAGATGGTTAATGCAAGAGAACAAGAACTGGAAGTGAAGTGAACTATGGCGGATCGATGATCAACGCTGAACTCTTCTACGGAGTGGTACTCTACGTAGACTAAAGTTGCACTGTGTTTACATACAAAATTGGCCGTCCTTTTATACAAAACGGTTCAAACTCAGGGGGACGCCCGCCCTGTCTTTATACATCAAATTACAAGAGTTACACATGATTCAGCTTATAAATAACTTATTCTATAGATTGACGCTGTTTGAATCTACAATATATTTGCGTGTTTACGCTGTGGGAGCTCCCGTCTGACTGTGAGGCGTGAAAATACCTAACGATTCTTTGTCTCCGGCAAGAGGCCGTCTCGCTCGCACCGTCCGAGATATACACTCGCGCGGTCACTCTTAACGCGCTGCGCGCTGTGAGCCACGTTTAGTCTTTGATTTGTCGTGCTCTCGGACGGTTGCGGCCGGGACAATGTTCTACAAAATTACTGTATTTACTGAAATCTACAGTTTTACAAAGTTTCAAATTAATCTATATTTTTCCTCAATTTTTACATCAAACGTAAACAAACATGACTCCTTTGTCTCGCGCTGCGAGCGGAAATTACCACGATGAGTCATCTTTGTTTTGCCGTGGTCTTTTACTAAGACTTGACGGGAGTTCTAACATGAAAATAATTTACACAGGGAAATTAATTAATTTCAGCCGCTTCTACGGGCAATGGTCTTATATCTAAGTTATTAAAATATTTATTTATTATTTCTCTTAAGACTAAGCGCTCTGCAAAGCTGTCCGTAACAATCTCCCCCCGTCGAGCTGCCGCGTAGACTCGGGTTGCATGGGGAGGACAGCTTCCATTCGGGCGTCGAAACACGCCGCCCTTGGTGAGCTCGTTCGCGCTCTGCACCTCGCCGTCGGGACCCGGATGTGTTGCCTCGTTCCTCTGGTCCACGGAGACGTATGTGAGTGGCCGGGCGTTGACATCGCCTCGGCCTCGGCGAGCAGCGTCGTCGGCTCCTCTTCTTGGCGCCATGGTTGGGCGCGCCGTCATGGCGCGTGATGTGGTCAGGGCGCGCGCTGTGGTAGCGCGTCGCGACGGTGGCGTCGGGTGGCGCGCTATGTTTGCGCGCGGCGTCGTCGCGTGTGACGCGACGCTCTTCTCCCCCCGTTGTGTGACAGCGCTGAAGCGGGGGCAACGCCTGGCAGCGCTGAGTGTGTGCGCTGCGTGGTGGCTGCGCTTCGTGTTGGCTGTAGCTCGACACAGCCGCGGCGGGCGCCGCGGCAGGCGACGCGTGAGGCGTCGCGGTGGTTGTGGCGGCAGGTGCCGCGGCGGCAGGCGACACGGGTGGCGTCGCGGCCGGAGTAGCGGCGGCAGTGGCGGCTGGCGACGCGGGTGGCGTCGTGGCCGGAGTAGCGGCGGTAGTAGCGGCTGGCGACGCGGGTGGCGTCGTGGCCGGAGGAGCGGCAGGCGCCGCGGCGGCAGGCGACGCAGGTGGCGTCGCATCGGGTGTGGCGGCAGGCGTCGCTGCGTGCGTCATCACCCTCTGTCGTTGTGTCGGCGTCTCCTGTGGCCACTCCGCTTCAGGCTGCCACAGGAATTCGGGTCCGGCGTACCATCGGGCGCCTATGTCCAGGCGACGCGCGTTGTCGGCCCTCGTAGCGTCGTCGGCGGGATTTTTCCTTGTAGGCACCCATCTCCATTGCTCCTGGTCGTAGTTGTGTTCGGGGTGACGCCGTCGGCGTAGTCTGCTTGGCCGCTTCCTCTTCTTTGCGCGTTGACGTGGTGTCTGCGCGCGTGGAGTCGTCGTGCGCGTTACGACGCCTTCCTCCCCCCGTCGACTAGTGGCGTCGAAACGGGGACAACGCTGTCGGCGTTGTTTGCGCGGCGTCGCGGCAGGCGACGCCACTGATGAAGCACGTGGTTGGAGTGACGCCGCTGGCGTCTCTTGCAGGCTTCTTTGTGGGTTCGCTGTGTGCGAGGTTACACCGCGTCGGTGTATGGCGTGGCCGTCGTCTCGGCGTAGGCGGCGCGCGTCGTCTTGTCCCCACGTCGGCACGTACTGTGTTGCTCGGGGTCGCGGCGCCGCCGGAGTGGATTGGGTGCAGGGATCGACTTCCTCTGCTGTAGGCTGCCGTCGCTCGTCTTCGGTCGGCGCGTTCCGTAGGGACTTGAGTGACGCCGTCACGGGCTGGGGCTCACGTAGAGGCGTCGGGTCGTCTACGGCGTGGCAGTGCAGCACGGCATGTGGTCTGCTCGGGTGCTGCTGTGGCGCCGTCCCGAAGATCACCCAACCCAAGGGAGAGAGTTGGGCGGCGGGCTCGTTCTGTCTGCCCACGCGGAGTGCGTAAGGCAGCATCAGGTGCCAATGGTCAGCACCGATGAGGATGCGTGGGCGGGCTTGGCTGTAGCAGGCTGCGCCCATGTCGGTGAGATGCGGGAACTGCGTGACGTCGCTTCTCTCCGCCCGTTGTGCGCGTAGGCCCAGGTCATCGACGGTGCGTAGCTCGATTGGATGTGCCGGGCCGCCTGTTTGGCTGCGCACGTGGGCGTGCACTCGACGGCTCTTCTCACTGGCGGCCATGGATCCCACGCCTTGTATGTGTAGGCGCGTGGTGGCGCCGTCGGCGCCGATCTCGTCAGCAAGGCTCTCTTCCATGAGCGAGATTGTTGAGCCCGAGAGCCGCTTGCATCGGCGTGTAGCAAACGGTGATGCGGGTAAGTGCACCCGGGGACGTTACAGCCGCGGGCGCGGCACTGGTCGCGGCGATGCCGGCGGTCCAGGCACGTGACGCAGAGCTTGTTGTTTCGGACCCAATCCCATCGGGCTCCGATTGTGATCTCGCGTAGCTTGCGGCAGTTTGTAGTGGAGTGAGTGCCGCCGCAGTACAAGCAGCCGTCGGCGTGCTTTGTCGCGTATATGTGCGCACGATCTTCATGAGGGCGTCGTACGTCACCTCTCTCGGCGCCGCCGCTTGTTGCTCGGTTGTCTGGGACGCGCTGCGATCCCCGTAGCTCGGCGGCGGGCGTCGGTCTTCGTGGCGGCGCCTTGGCGTGGGAAAATTCCATTTCCGCATCGCTCTCCTCCAGCAGGAATTCCGCCATGAGCATGAGTTCGCTCTCGGCGGAATGTAGGCGCTCCTTGGCGTAGGAGCACCATCGGCTGCGTAAGTGCGGGCTTAGGCGCTCCGTCACTTCTCGAATCAGCAGCGGGTTGGCGCCGTAGCTACGGCGATCGAGGTCCACCAGCGTCGAGACGATGTTCATGACCTTGATGGCGAAGTTGTTGAGATCGATGGCGCTCGGTCCCAATGGCGGCATCCTCTTCAGCTCTTCTATGGCTCGGTCGATGAGAAGGTCAGTCCGCCCGAAGTTTTTCTTCAGTACTCGTATGATGAGCTCGGGGCGGGTCGACGAGGCAAGCATGTGTTGTACGCATTGCCTCGCCTCTCCCTTCAGGCTGTGGCGCAGGCGCGCGACGTTCTCGAATGGTGAGAATCTGTAGCGCGCAGTGCTCTCGGTGTAGCCGTTGTAAAATGTGAGCCACTCGCTCGGCTCCCCAGAGAATGGCGGCAACTCGTAGACTTGACGTGGAGGTGGCCGCATCATGGTCTCGATGGTGTCCGTCAGGCGGTCGATAGCTCGTCCTCTGCTCGTCGATCGCTCCCGCTGGCTATGTGGCGTCTGTGGCTCGTGCTGTTGCCGCCCGCGTGTCTCGCGTTGCGGCGTCCGTGCTCGAGCATGCTTTGCATCGTCCGCGTCAGCATCTTGTACACCTGTCAGCCAGTCGTCGACTCGACGATGAGAGTCAGCTTGAGAACCGCCGGCTCGGGATTGTTCATCGATGCGCTCCATTTCGACCGCGAGCCTCTTCTCGACGAGCTCGCGTTCCAGCCGAATTTCTTCAAGTCGGAGTTGCTTGAGTTGTTCCATTGCGGCGAGTTCTGCTTCTTGGCGCCGCATGTCCGTCGCGTTCGACGCTCGAGAGTGAAGTGATGCAGGCTTCAATCCTTCGTCATCTCACACTCTATTCTAGAGTGTGGGGAGGCCTTTTCTGTGCGATGCACAATAATGCTGCGGCGGGTTCGCTGCCCGTGACGACGGGCAGGTCTATCTATTGACTCTTTTACGAGTCTTTTCTTGCGGCAAGTCTGTTGCCATCATGGCGTTGAGACGTCTTGATGGTCGTGGATGGTCGTGCCATCCGCTTCTCTTCTTCCTATTCCGGTGGTGGCAGGAGATCCCTCGGGAGTGGTCGTTTTTGGGCATCTGGGGGTCTCGTGTGGTGGGGGGCTATGCCCCGAAGCAGCACGTGGTGGGAATTGTCGGCCTGGGCGAACATGCGTCGCGCCAGCCTTTCCACAAAGGCGTCGATGTTCTCCCACTCCAGTGCCCTCTGGATGTGGTCATTCCGCACGAATCTTGGGGATTTAGTTATCGTCCTTAGTGCCAGGGTTTCTTGGGCGCGGATCTTCTTGCGGTTGCTGGTCGCCACTAGGGCGTACCACGCCGGCGCCGCGTACGTGAGCCTGGATCTCACGTACGCCTTGTAAATCCCCAATTTCGTGCGGAGGGGGAGGCTGCTGCTGAGAACTGGTCGTAGCTTTGTCCTGGCCACTCTGGCCCGCGCGACTACTTCCATCACGTGCTGCTTCATTGCCAGGTTTCGGTCAATCGTCACCCCCAGGTACTTGACCGTATGTCTCCACGGGACATCTTGTCCTTCCATGCGTAACGGCGGCGGCTGGATCTGCTTCCCGGTGATAATGGCTTGGGTCTTGCCCGCATTCGCTGACAGTCTCCAATTCCCAAGCCATTCCGGGAGGGCGTCCAGCTGGTTCTGCAGTTTCTTGGCGGCATGTGTTTTGCTCATTGACGCGGTGTAGAAGGCCGCGTCATCGGCGAAGAGCCCCAACTTGACACCCTCGACCACCGGGATGTCGTCTGTGTAAAGGGCGTAGCATGCGGGAGACAGACAGCTCCCTTGTGGTACCCCTGCTCTGATTGGGCGTGCGGCTGAGATGGCGTCTTCCACGGCGACCTGGAACCTCCTTCCTTCCAAGAACGAGCGGATGACGGCCACGATGCGGCGAGGAGTGGAGGTCTCCGACAGTTTATATAACAGCCCCTCGTGCCATACCCTGTCGAAGGCCTTCTCCATGTCTAGGAAGATTGCTGCGGCGTGCTCCTTCCTGTTCATTGCTTCAGCCAGAAAGTGTAGTACTCTCGTCAGCTGGAGCGTCGTCGAGTGCTCTGAGCGGAACCCAAATTGCTCTTCCCGCGGCTCTATGTGGGGGCGGAGTTTCCCCAGCAGAAGCCGCTCAAACACTTTGGAGAGAGTGCTTAGGAGCGTGATGGGCCTGTAGCTCTCCGGTCTTCTTCTATCTTTCCCGGGTTTGTGCAGCATAATAACCTGGCCAAGTTTCCAGGTATCTGGGAAGTGCCCCGAGCGCATTATCCCGTTAAACAGCCGAGTCACCGCCACGATGGTGTGCTGTGGCAGGTGACGTAGTGCCGCGCTGGGGATCGAGTCGGCGCCCGGGGCCTTCTTTGGGTTGCTTCGCTGGAGAGTTTTTCGAACTTGGCCAGGTGAGAAGAAGACCGGGTCCTCTTCTGGGTGTATGGGTGCTCCGAAGTATCTCTCCAAGTGTTCCGATATGTGACGCTGGTGTTCCGCGTTGGCAATCGGGTTCGGCTGAAACTGACGCTCCAGGCATTCGGCGAAGATCGCCGCCCTGTCTTCGGCCTTGTACCTTGGCTTATCGTCAGATGGGTGCAAGAGTGGGCGAATTGGTTCGGGTGTTGTTGCAAGCTGGCGGCACAGTCGGTGGATTGAGGGGATCTCCCCTTCTATGTCCGCCAGGTGACTCTCCCAACTCTCGGCTCTGAAGCTGCACAATTCTGCCTTGACCCTCTCAGTGAGGGCGTTGAGCTGTGTCTTCATTGTCGGACACCTTGTCCTCTGCCAGCTCCTGCGCAGGCGACGCTTTTCCTCAATCAGTTGGATGATTCTCGCCGGAACAGGTTTGCGTCTGTCCGTGGCGGTGGTTGTGCGTGATGATGAGGTCAGCGCCTCCTGCATTCAAGCTAGCAGTTTCTCTGCGGCTTCGTCTACCTCGACGGCTGTGGTGACCGGTGTTAGGTTCTCCCTTGTGGCTTCCTCCAGATGGTCGGAGAAGGTCTCCCAGTCAGTCGTCGTGCGTGGCCTTCTCAGGGCTATGGCGGCATCGGATCGTATACACATGAGGACTGGTCGGTGGTCGGACGGGAGGCCCGGCAGTACCTCATGTGTGATGGTGGCGTCGATCTTGTAATGTATCGCGAAGTCTATGATGTCTTCGGACCCGTGCGCGACGTCGTAGTGCGTCGGCTCCTCGGGTCCGGAGATATCCAGCTCCCAGTCCTCGGCAGCTTTGTATAGGGTCCTTCCAGCTGGACAGACCCTCGAGGAGTGCCATGATGTATGCTTGGCATTCAGGTCGCCTGCCAGGATGGTCGGCATCGGCGACCTGAAGATCTTGAGCACATCTCCTCGAAGGTTTGTGATGGGTGCGTTCGGTGGTCTCCTTCAGATGGGTTTCGCTGACGAGCATGATGTCCACTTCCTGCTCGCGGAGGAAATAGCGGAGCAGGGCGAACTTGCCCGTCAGCGTCTGTGCATTCCAGTACACGATCCTCAGGCTTTTAGGATTGAAGAGGAGCCTGAGGAACGGTCGCACGGAGAGCCTTGGCCACTGCTGCTGGGCCTTGGAGTGAAGCCGCAGTGAGCAGCTGGGCTATGAGCACCGCCAGGTCTGGTTGCGGAGCTTCAGCTTGCGGTGGTTGGGCTGTTGTAGCTGGCATGCTGGGTGCTGAGGGAGCACCGGCTTGTTCATTCCCGTGTGGTGGGGAATTTGCCTTCCTTTTGAGTCGTCTCTTCTGGCTCTTGGTTAGGGTTGCGGTCGGAGCTTGAGTCGCGGTGGTCTTTGCGCCCCTTTGGGTGGGGGCGTTGGCCGGTGCCATCAGACTTGATGGTGCCGACTCCTCCACCGTGGGTTGTTCCACCGAAGCTCTGGTGACGGGTCCTGCGCGGGTGGGTCCCGTGAACACTGCTCTGCCCGCCTTCCTATTGCGGCATTCTCGTATAAAGACCGGGCACTTGCTGTGGTTGGCGGGGTGTGGGCCTCCACAGTTGATGCAGGTGGCCGGGTCTTTCCTGGGGTCGGTCTCGCACGCGCTTGCCCAGTGTGGGCCAGCGCATCGCACGCAGGCTATTGGGCGGTGACAGCCATGCGAAGAGTGCCTGAACCCCTGGCATCGGTGGCACTGAGATGGGCCTTTCTTTCCGCGCCATGCCTCTATCTTGATGCTGGTCATGCGCAGCAACTCCTTTACCCCGTAGATTTCCGGAAAGTCTCTAGCGGGGCCCGCCAGCTGCACGAAGTATATGCAGCCGGGGCGCCCGCTCCTGGCATTGATTTGTTTGATGTGGTCTACGGGGTATCCTAGTTCTGCGCAGGCGTCTCTAATGCATTGAAGTGTTGTGTCCACTGGCAGCCCCCTCAGTGCCACCTTGTGGAGTCGCTCTCCTTCGGCGCCGTGTATGTTGAAGGAGAGTTTCACCCCCTCTTCCTCCAATTTGCAGAGATGGCGTATCACCAGCCGATACTCATCTTCTTCTTTTGGCCTGAATTCCACCCCTTTCCCATGGGGCTTGGTGATGGGAGTCCTGCCGAGTTCCTTCGCTATTCCGTCCAGTACTGACGGCCAATTTGGTAGGACGTCAGCGATTACTGTTGGGAATCTCTTCTTGGGCGGCTGATTTGCGGCAGTGTCTGTGTTTGCTGCTGGCGGCGGCTGCTTCTTGCGCTGCGCACCCGCTACTGCGGTTGCGCCGGCATAGGTTCTACCCTTTTGGGCGGGCGGCGCTTTTTGGGCGGACGGTCCGGGTTGGGCGGCGTTCGGTCCGGTTAGGGCGGGCGGCCCAGAATTGTTGGGCGGCCCGGCTAGGGCGGGCGGTCCGGTATAGGCGGGCGGGGCCGCTAGGGCGGGCGGCTCTGTTTGGGCGGCGAGGCCTAGCTGGGCGGGCGGCCCAGGGCGGGCTGGTATACCCTTCTGGGCGGGCGGTCCAACCAGGGCGGGCGGCTCAGACGAGGTGGGCGGCTCTGTTGGGGCGGATTGGGCGCCCTTCTTTTTTGATCCTTTTTTTGGGCGGCCTTTGTGGCAGCGCGTCGCTTGGGGCGGGGCGCTTGTGCGGCTGCTTTTTAATTGCCCCGGTTGACTGCCCTTGCTGGTCGGGTAAGTCTCCTTGGGCGGGCGCGGCTGGGATCTCCGTGACGGCGTGCGATGTTATTGCTGTAGCGCCGTACATGAATGCTGCGGGGATCTCTTGTTCGCCCATTGATAAGGGCGAATAGGCGGCGGGCGGGTCGGCGGGCGGCGCCCATCGATCTGTTGCTCCTGTCCCTAGTGATTTGGAGCGGCGGCGGAGTCTCGGGTCGGTTGGAGGTGACTTTTGGCAGCATTGTCGCTTTTCTTCTGCGGTTAGTGTGGGCGGGCTGCGCTCGTCCGCCTTCCTCTTCGCTGAAGAAAAGGCCGGGTTTTCTTGAGCAAATTTCAGGAAAGCTCGGTCTGCGGGTGTCAGCTCCACTTCCTCACCCATGAGGTAGTGCTGCAGCCTAAAGTAGGCCGCCGTCCAGGCGAGCAGGCCCTCCGACGGTTTGGCCGTCTCGATCATCCGGGCGACACTGATCTTGTCATGATCCAGGGTCGCCCGGTGAGTCACGGGTTCGGCGTCGGGGGGGAAGATCGCCCACTCCCTCAGTATCGGTGGGGCAGAGCTTTCGTTTTCGTCGGTGATGGTATCTTCTTGTTGTTGTTGTAGCTCGGGGCTACTCGGCGGCAATTTCGTGGGCGCGGGGCTTGCGGGCGCGGGGGGCGCCTCGCCATCGCTCGTTGCGTCCATGAACAGGTCCGGCATGTCGCGGGGTAGGTGTATGTCCCGGTATTGGGACCTACCCGCCGGTGTTGGTGGCGTTGTTTTTTGTTGCGTGGGGGTGGGTAGGTCAACATCGTGTTTTTCCACCCTACCCTCCGGTGTCGAAGGTGTTGTTGCTGGTGGCGGGGGGGGGCGGGGTTTGTTTACATTGTGAGGGAAACAAGTCCCTCACACCCCATCTCTCCGGGTTGGGCGGGAGATGCCCCTTGAATGGCGCGGCCGGGCGTGCGCGTGGCTCGGTCGTCGCGGGTCTCGTAGGAGACGGGGGTCGCCTAGGCTTCCCGGGGGAGTCAGACAGCGCAGCAAGGAGCCGGTCGATTGACCGATCCCTCGCCTCCCTCGCCTCCAGAGGGGGGACGCTGTCTGAGGGTAGCCCTACATCGCGAGATGCAGGCCTACCCACCCGTTTGGCTTTCGGTTTCTCCTTTTCCATGAGATCGCTGGTGTCGCTAGAGTCGCTTCTCGCACTGCACGTCGCTCATCCCGTCGACCGGGACCAACTCCGCACCGCTTCCCCCGGGGCTTCCGCTTGAACGGGACCGGGTTAGGCGGCGCAGCGAAGGGCAATCGACGGAATAGCTTCTTGTTGTTAGTGCGGCTGCTGACGCCGGAACGAGTCCGGGTGCTGTATCGCGGGCGTTTTCTTTTACGAAGACACTGTTGATGCGCTTGTTTGTTTACTTTGCGACCGTGTGCTATGATGTGCAGAGTTACAATCCAGATGTATGATGCAGGCTTGCGCGGCGCGAGGGCTTTATCAGTGAAAGTCACGTTGAAGTCGCGCCGCTGCGCGCGGGCCTCTGATTGGTCGGCCGGCGCGGAGTGCTGTGATTGGCCGGCGTGCGCGGCCGGCGCGGTGCGCTGTGATTGGTCGAAGCGCTCTGCGCTCTTCGACAGTCGCTTCTCCAGTTCGCTGCGCCACGCCGATGTGTCGGTTGGTGGCGAAATTGGAGCTTCTTCAGCGGGGGACTCTGGTGAGTCGGTTTGAAACTGCAGTCCCGAATGGCCCGGCCGGGCCTGGGCAGCGGGCGGTGAGTGCGTGACTGCAACATTTGTCACCGCGAACCGTTGTAGGTCGATTGCAGCTTGGGTGCGCTCACGCTGCGAGCGCGCACTCTCCTCACTCTTATTCCCTCGCGTTAAAACCATCTTGTTTGACGATTGGGAAAACCGCACTTTTCCCGCTACACAAACGAACCTAAACTAAACTAACTAATTCCGATCCGGCTACTCGAAGGACCAAACAATGTAGAGGACAACCGCGTCCGACGGCTATCGTCTACAATGGCACTCCGAAACTCAGGGATGAGTTGTGGAGCGAAGTGGACTGTAGGCTAAGGTAATAACGGACGAAACGAAAACGCAAACTAAATCAGACGATATATATTTACACAAATTAACAAACAAACAAAACAACAAGGATCGGAATAACACTTAAATTTACACTTAATTAATTATAGTCTCTGTCTATGAATTTACACACTAAATCGCGGACCGATGGTACTACGCTATACTAACAAACTAACTCGCGGACCGATGGTACTACGCTACACTGTTACAAGATGGTTAATGCAAGAGAACAAGAACTGGAAGTGAAGTGAACTATGGCGGATCGATGATCAACGCTGAACTCTTCTACGGAGTGGTACTCTACGTAGACTAAAGTTGCACTGTGTTTACATACAAAATTGGCCGTCCTTTTATACAAAACGGTTCAAACTCAGGGGGACGCCCGCCCTGTCTTTATACATCAAATTACAAGAGTTACACATGATTCAGCTTATAAATAACTTATTCTATAGATTGACGCTGTTTGAATCTACAATATATTTGCGTGTTTACGCTGTGGGAGCTCCCGTCTGACTGTGAGGCGTGAAAATACCTAACGATTCTTTGTCTCCGGCAAGAGGCCGTCTCGCTCGCACCGTCCGAGATATACACTCGCGCGGTCACTCTTAACGCGCTGCGCGCTGTGAGCCACGTTTAGTCTTTGATTTGTCGTGCTCTCGGACGGTTGCGGCCGGGACAATGTTCTACAAAATTACTGTATTTACTGAAATCTACAGTTTTACAAAGTTTCAAATTAATCTATATTTTTCCTCAATTTTTACATCAAACGTAAACAAACATGACTCCTTTGTCTCGCGCTGCGAGCGGAAATTACCACGATGAGTCATCTTTGTTTTGCCGTGGTCTTTTACTAAGACTTGACGGGAGTTCTAACATGAAAATAATTTACACAGGGAAATTAATTAATTTCAGCCGCTTCTACGGGCAATGGTCTTATATCTAAGTTATTAAAATATTTATTTATTATTTCTCTTAAGACTAAGCGCTCTGCAAAGCTGTCCGTAACATGGGGCAACCATATTGATAATGTATGCAATAAATTACGAGCAATTCTCTGCAACATTAGCATAATTAAAAATAAGATGCCTTATAATACTCTTCGACTCTTTTACATGGCCATGGCGGATTCTGTTATTAGCTATGGTTTATCTAGCTATGGCAGAACGTTCAAAACGTACCTGCAACGTATATACACAGTGGCCGTTAATAACCCGAAAGATTTAAACCACGTATTTTTGACGACAATACGAGTAAATAATGTTATATCAACATGGGTCTAATTATGTGTCTTAATTAAATTACTATTTCAGTACAAATTAAATCATATTAATTGCCCGCTTCTTTGTGAATAAGTCTTTAGTTAAAGAAGAGTGAGCGAGCATGACACTTCACGAATCGCTCCGAAATCATACGACGAACGGCGAATGCCGTGACTTGTGTTCTATGACAAGAAGTGTCAAGTTATCGCTGTTTCACTTTTGACGAGTTCAAATTTGAACATTGGCATAATGACATGAATTAGGGTGTGTTAGACGGGAGTTTTTTTAACTTTTGATTTGTTTTAAATAATTTATATCTCCTTAATTATGAGTTTTTGGACGATATGTTACATAAGTTTATATACTCTAATTAGGCTCTAGTATCGTTAGCTTAAATCTTTCGGGTTATTAACGGTCACGGTGTATAACCTGCAAATCAAGCTCCTGAAAGCCATTGTGCCACTGAAAATTAAACATAAGTACAGAAACAACTATGACAACCTGTTCAGTCACTGTAGAGTTTTAAATATATATGATAAAGTGAAATTAGCTGTAATACTAGAATATAAAGACAGGGTGGGAGATTTAACCAGGTATGAGAGACCTAGCAGACTGAGAAGACTGGAGGATAGTAAACACTTTATAGTTCCTAGGAGCACTAACATATATGGTAAAAGAGTATGGTCAAACCTGTTACCTCATACACTGAATGGATTCCCCACGCATGTCATGGATAGTATCATAAATAACTTAAATAAGCCAGGGCAGATTAAACATATTGTCAAAAACATGTTAACTAATAATAATATAGAATCATAAATATACATAGGTGTATTTAGTATTCTGAGTACATATCACCAGGAATAGGTATGAGCCTATACCTAGTGGTATGCTTAGGCTTAGTAATATAATCTTAATAAGTTAAAGATTTTCTCTAAGCTTTGTAAAACAAAAATATTTTTTAGTGAAATAAACAGCTGAAATTTTAATTTTTTTAAATTTTTTTACATACATTTTCGGAAAATGTGACTTAATTTTTAACATATCTCCATAATTATCTGGCCTAGAAACAAAATTTGAAATGTAAATTATAGTAAATTTAATTCTCTACAACATTGCCCAAGCACTGTTCTAGCTAAAATGCTCCTAAACGAAGATATAATCCAGAAGTTTGTTTTTCAGTAGGAAATAGCGATTTTTTACGTTTTTTAAATGTGTATATCTCCGTAACTATCTGTCTTAGAAACAAAATATAAAATGGAGAATGTAGTAAATTTGACTCTCTATAACATCGAAGCTTTCTTCTAGCTAAAATGCTCCTAAAGGAAGATATTTACGCCTCTTGAACAATCTCCTCGCATCAGCCCCGGAGTGTGACGTATTTGTGAGCAGATGGGCATTATTGTGTGATGAATGTTTGAAGTTCTGTGAGAGGATGGATGTCCGTCTGTCTTCAGTTTGAATTTGTAATGTATAATTGATTTCGTTAATGTATGTTTTTCAAATGTTTGTATATCATTGTTATATTATTATTATTTATAATTTCACAGTGCCTTGGTTATCTTTTATGCTGTGTAATTAAGTTTAATAAATAAATAAATAAATATGAGCAAAAATGTGAAGAAAGTGCTGGTTTTTTCAATATGGCGGCGTTCGCGGGGGGGGGGGGGGGGGGGGGGAATTGTGCATTTTGCATTTTAAACACCGACTAACCATCCTAGACAACATATCAAAAATTCAAAACTACCGGACCGTTTGTAAGGTCAAAATCCTTTATTCACTGAATTAAAAAAAATATCAATGAAAAATTCGAACTGTAGGTTTTAAATATATCGCAATGGCCCTGTACTTTGCATTGATCATCATAGAGAAAAATGTCTGAAACAATCAGCGTTTTTGAACGGATAAGGAGCCTTTAATGTCTACGCGGCCGCCGATGGGGTTCGAACCCACGACCACTTCTTATCCAGTGTGCTCTGTAGAGCATTAAGTACTCGTCTATATTTAATCTCTGTATCATTGTGAAGATGGGGCAAGAATTTTTTGAATGAAAATGCCGCTGCATAACGCTGAAAGAATTTCGATAACATGACGATTTTTCCTTCTTACTTATATTTTTCACTCTCCTCTTTGTAATAACTCTATTTCTCGATTATGTGTTATTTGTACATCTTGGATTAAATAAATATGCTACTGTATCTCTGTATCAGTATTAAAAAAAAATACTGTCACTTTGTCCACAAAAAAAAATAGTGCGTGGAGGCCCTCCGCGCGGAAGAAGTGAAACTTCGTAATGTGGAAATGAAAATAGGAAGGGGTAGAAATTGTAATAACAAAAGAGAAAACCTAACAATCAATTGATATTCACAAGAGACGTACTCGTACGCATTGTCCGTGGGATTGTTGCGTTGAACGTTAAACGCAACAGTACTTTCCTACCCTCTCCACGGTAGCGTTAAACGTTAAACGTTTAACGCAACCTTGTTGGAAGTCGCATTAGAAGTTTCACTTCAATAAAAAGAGAATTATTTAGCAATTCGTGTTGTAGCCGCCTAAGCCAAGGTGGTGGTAGGTCTCAACGACTACTGAATTAAACGCTTCGATATGATAGGACTATACGTATCGACGGCAAACGCTGTAACCGCCAATGAATTCCCTTGGCGTTTACCGCGTTTATGCTTTTTGCCGTCGAATTATAATTATTTTATAGATGACTAGTTACACAGAGTAGTGCCGTGGTCGCAAACGGAGTGGTGGTTAGACTAAGATGTCTGAAGAGCGAGTAATCTGCATAATTATCTTACTAAATATTATTATACTAAGTGGTTAGTGTCGTCTTGGTAGGGGTAAAAACCATATTGTGGTCTAATGTCTTGGTCCATTTAAGAAGCTCCCCGCATACTAGTCGCACTCCAGTGAGCCTTTTGCTACTGCTTAATGCAGTATTTAGGTGTATATAAGAGTTGCGTTCGCAACACATGTCAAACTATTTTAAGAATTGAAAGGTTGGTTTAATAAGAAAAATGTATTTATTGATTTAAATAATTATTGAATTAAATGTTGACAATAACAATGCCTATCTCTGTACATTCTACCATTTTACTAGCGTGCTTTGGTTATATTGATTTCAACTTACGTGATTTTCGAGGGTTAAAAAGTATTTAACCCCCGACGAAAAAAAAAGGGGTGTTAATAAGTTTAACATGTGTATCTGTGTGTCCCGTCTGTGGCATCGTAGCCCCAGAAGGATAGATCAATTTGAGTGCATTTTTTTTAAATAGAAAGACTTGTCCATCGAGATGTTTTTTATCTATATTTGGTGGAAATAAGAGCAGTAGTTTCCAAGATATTCAGCATTAATTGGAGCAAGTGACAGGATCTCAGCCAATATTGAACAAAGAATTCCAAATGTTGTGTTTATGTTAAATTTTTGTAGCATTTTCTATACCACTGATTGAATGAGGGTCTCATGATGACCAGCTACTTGTGTTGGGAGTGTTTTTTTTTATGTGAAGAGGTGTCACTGGACTTAAGCCGTAGGCAACTCGCCTTAACGTTTCCACCCGAAGGCGCAGCGCTTACGAAAATAGGGAAGGGCATGTGGAGCAATTTTGGAACTATGACCGAGTAATTTCATGATAATCTGCGAGTATCGATCCTTAGAATATTTCATCGGTTTCCGTGACTGTCGTAGGTACATGTAAATAAAACATTTAAACTAAACTATATTTAATTCATAATAATCGGCTGAGAAATGCGACCTGTAGGCGAGAACAGCTGTAGATCACTTGGGCATCCAGACATCCGGATATACGTTTTTTTTTGGGCCAAGCTGAAACGACGACGCTTCGCTCGCTCGGTCAACTATATAACACATATAAACACATAGATAATAATGAAATATCTCATTATTGTAAATAGGAGAATATTTACAATAATGAGAAACATATCGCGAGAATTTTGTATGAAATTCACGACAGTATAAAAACGTGTCTAGTTAACAAAATGCTGTGAAACAAAGAAGGTAACAAAGGTAACCTTATCTCTAATGAAATCTGTTCTAGTCAGAATTTAGTTATTCTGTTTGATAATTAGAAGAAATGGAGATTTTCAAGCAAATTTCGTGCAGGGCTGACATTAACGAAGCAATGAATATTATAGTCAAGGAGAGCGCCGTCGGTACACCCGCCCGATCTAGTACATGCAGTATAAGAGTGCACTCGCGATTTGCAGGCGATTCCACTGCGAGTGAGCGACGCTTTTGCCCTGACTGCGAATACGCTGCTCAACCGCAACGTCAATCACTGGTCAGATTGTGAATTAAAACACCTAATATAACTAAAAAAATTACTAGGCACTTCATTATAATGAAATGGCTACGTAGTAAATGACCACAATGCGAATGATGTGTAAACGTAGTGCATGATATGTTGAAAGAGAACTACAATACTATGCACACACACACCGCATAATACCACTATAATGAACACAATTACAGAGCCTGGCGCTCCTTTTTAGGGTTCCGTAGCCAAATGGCAAAAAACGGAACCCTTATAGATTCGTCATGTCTGTCTGTCCGTCTGTCCGTCTGTCTGTCCGTCCGTATGTCACAGCCATTTTTTTCCAAAACCATAAGAGCTATACTGTTGAAACTTGGTAGGTAGATGTATTCTGTGAACCGCATTAAGATTTTGATGCAAAAATAAAAAAATAATAATAAATATTGGCGGCTCGCCATACTTAGAGCTGAAACTCAAATTTTTTTTTTCATCAAACACATACGTGTGGGATATCCATGGATAGGTCTTCAGAAATGATATCGAGGTTTCTAAAATATTTTTTTTCTAACCCGTATAGTTTGCGTGACAGACGCTTCCAAAGTGGAAAAAAGTTGGTCCCCCCTCCCTCTAACTTCTAAAATAAGAAAATGAAAAATCTAAAAAAAACATATGTTGTACATTACTATAAAAAATACCAACGAAAATGGTTTTGAACGAGATCTAGTAAGTAGTTTTTTTAATACCTAACTTTGCACCTAATTTATATGGGGCGCTATACATACCAGGTGCAAACTTAACTTAACCACTTAGGGATGGAGTGTTTGTACGGAACCCTCGGTGCGCGAGTCCGACTCGCACTTGGCCGGTTTTTTTAAAGTCGTGTCTTACAGAATAAATACAGATGCAAGAATTGCCAAATGGAACAGGTACACAACAGTGGTCTTATTGCTTAAAGCGATCTCTTCCAAACAGTTTGGCCCGGTAAGGAGAAAACCTACCAGCGTCCCAAATAAACTGAAGGATAATAACGGAAAATTAAATTCAAAATTATGTTTCATAAAATATGATGAATAAAAATACAAACTTAGGTACGGTAATTTTTAACAACGTAACTCAATCTGAGTCTAAAAGCCTTTCCTCCCTCGTTAGCTTAGATTTAAACCTTGGAAATAATTAAATTAAGTGCAACGTTGAATAAAACGATGAATAGTTAATTAATTTAAAATCAAATTTCATCGATAAACGCCGCATCTCTATCGATTAGTGTTGCGATGGAATATATTATCGATAAATTTGATTATGAGGAAGGTCGGTTAAGCGGGAATGGTCGATTAAAATTGAAACGAAGTTACCCCTTTATCGATAGGTACAGCCCTATTTAGTGTAGTGATGGATTCGATTATCGACGCGGTGATGGGATAGACTTTGATTGTGACGGCTTTTTAAGTTTTGGGGCCACGAAGAGCGCGGAATTAAGAAAAAATAAATCATATACTTATACAGCGCGCGAGCCGAGCGAGCTGCCACCAGTAAAGTTTGCAATAAAATTAAACCACCATAAATAAAATACTTACAAACAAGATCGAACAAGCTCCGAACAAATGCGCCTTCAAAAAAATTTTGCGTGACCTCTACGCTAGCAGAGTTGAGAATTCTTAGGTTATCTGATTAGTATGTTTCATCTATATTTATTTTTATGTGTATATATTATATGAATATATGTATTTATCTGAATATTTATTTATCAAAACTTGTTTAAGTTAGTGGCACCGCCCACAATTTATCTGCTTTGCCCGAAGGTTGACTGGTAGAGAATGCCTCATCGCATTAAGTCCGCCTTTTGTACGATAAGTTTTCTGTTGTGCAATATAGATTAAATAAATAAATTAATAAACAATGAGGCAAGATAAAATACTTACAAGCACATTACGAAATGTAATAATACCAGTCGTAATTGGTGTCGATTACCTACATTATTGCATTATTATAAACGTAAGCCATGTTAGGTAGGTATATTTTGGGAAAAATATGGTATAAACGATAACACAACAAATATTTGTAAACTCAAAAAAAAAAATTGCGAATGCAATGCAATGCAACTGGCAACGTTATTCATATGATTATTAGTCGAAATATGGGATAAATAGTTTGCGACTTGATACTTTGCAAATAATTATGTATTCAGGCGATAAAGTAGAGTAGAGAACCACAAAGATCAACATTCAACACACAAAGCATAAGGAAAATTTGAAAGGCGTTCTGGCGTTCGGGTGGTAGAGTGGTTGACACGCTGGACCGATAATCCCGGATTCAATTCCCGATCTCCTCCGGGTAACACATTGTATTTTCTTTGTGCTTTAATCTTTGTATGAATGCTTCAATAAAAAAAACCGGTTACCATCATTAAAAAATTATGCATCATTATGTTTTATATTCCACACATTGACAGTTTTCTCGTTCACCCGGCGGTGCATTTTTTTGGAGAATAACCTTAGAAGGTAAAGACTGTAACATGCAACTTTACGGCAAAATACCATGCTACGTCCTAAATTAAGTAATTTAAGTTTCGTGGCCACACACGCTCGTCGCTCGGCAAAAGTGATTTTGGGCGTGTTATTAAAGATTTCCTAACGAATCCCTCTTTAAGATCGTCGGTTACAACTGTTATAACAATAACCGATCTACATTACTGTTAAATACCTTGTAACTCCTCTGGTATTGTGGGTGTCCATGGTAATCGCTTGTCATCTGGCGATCCACTTGCTTCCCACATATATATCACCAAAAAAAAGGATAGAAAATTCGTCTTCTAAAGCATCACCAAAATAACGTAACCTTTGCCTAATTTTAGCGTTTCCTTCTTCTACGCATTCATTTTTTTTTTACAATGTCGATAAGAAATATTTGAAATAGGTGCGTACACAACTTATGGGTTTAAAAATCTATTAAATTTATCATGTACCTACTTTCCTCTGCACATTCGTTCTTAGAAATGGTGATAACACACTTATTCGCTCCCTGCGTCCGCCCCCTGGCGCTTTGTGGGTGAGGCAAGAAGTCGGCGTTACGAGAGCAAATACTCCAGGCAAGTGAGATTCTGGGGCAAGGCCGTGACCAGGCACAACCGGAGCGGGTAGCGGAGCGAGGGCTTCGTCGCTTCTTGCTGAGGCGTAAAAAATCGGCTTTACCAGAGCAAATACTCCAGGTGAGTGAGGCACAACTGGAAAAAGAAATGGAGCGACGGCTCCGCCGCTTTGTGCGCGGGACGAAAAAAGATACGTTACGAGAACAAATACTGCAAATGAGATTTTGGGATGTGGTTGCGGACAGCGGGGTTTATAAAGAAAGATACAGTGCGTGAGCTGTCAGAATGCGATTCGCATTTTATACCTGTCTTACGCAATTCAGATAAGCTAACCTCTCATGTTACCCACACTTTTGGCCACAAACGCTGCAATAAGCGGTCATCGTATTGGGACTAGGGCGATTTGTGTAAGATTGTTTATTGATTTATTTATCACGATCATAGCGGGCAGTGAGAATAAGATAGGGAATGTCCCCAACTCGTCTCTAAGTCTTCTTGCTGCCGTATTGGCCACATCTTTAGCCGCAAACGCAGCGATAAGCGTTCATCACGATAATGGCGGGTAATGTAAGTAATATCGGGAATGTCCGCTGCGTGTCTCCAAGACTTTTCGATGCCGTGTTTGCCACAGCTTTAGCCACAAGCGCAGCGATAAGTGGTCATCACGACAATGGCGGGTAATGTAAGTAATATCGGGAATGTCCGCTACGTGTCTCCAAGACTTCTCGCTGCCGTATTGGCCGCAGCCTTAGCTACAAGCACTGCGATAAGCGGTCATCACGGTAATGGTGGGGGTTGTGTGCGAGATCGGGAATGTCCCCAACGTGTCTCCACAAGAATCTGGCTGCAGGCCGGGGTCGGGACACGGAGATAAATACAAGAGGTGTCCAAGCTGACCTACTTGGACACCTCTTGTACGTATGTGCAACAAACTGTGCTCTGGGTATCAGTAACAGGTCAACAAAATCAATTTATTTTTTGTTGCCTAAGTAATAGCAGCTGTTAAAGATAGTATGGTCCTGAAGTTCCAACATTTCATGAAACATAAATGTGAACACGACTCTTTTTAGGGTTCCATACCCAAAGGGTAAAAACGGGACCCTATTACTGAGACTTCGCTGTCCGTCCGTCCGTCCGTCCGTCTGTCCGTCTGTCCGCCTGTCCGTCCGTCCGTCCGTCTGTCACCAGGCTGTATCTCAACAACGGTGATAGCTAGACAGTTGAAATTTTCACAGATGATGTATTTCTATTGCCGCTATAACAACAAATACTAAAAATAAAATAAAATAAATATTTAAGGGGGGCTCCCATACAACAAACTTGTTATAGGTTATATATATGTATAGGTACGGAACCCTTCATGCGCGAGTCGGGCTCGCACTTGCCCAATTTTTTAAAGTTAATACAAAAAAAAACCGAAGTGATAACCTCCTCCTTTTTGACGAGTATTCCACGATACGGGTTGGAAATCAAATTGGTTGACTGTATATTGCACAAGTTTTGTGTAGAATTTATTACTCTTTTTATATCAGCTCGTAAAAAACGGATTGCGAAAATTATGCAGTTTTGCGGAAATGGTGAGCCAATTTATGTGTGCTGCTTAAACTTTATTTCATATTTTTTTAACCTATCAAGTTTCTGTTCACTTTTATGTTATTTTTTTTACATTGTATAGCGTCAATAGTTGACCGGGGGAGCGAAGTGTCTTTGTTTCAGCTTGGTCAAGAATTCATTTGTATGTTATGGTGACTGGATGTACAGATTTTTTCCAGCTGTTCTCGCCTAGGAGTCGCATTTCTCAACCGATTCTCATGAAAGATAGATTTCGATAAGTATATAGTTGTTTATTTTTATTAAAGCAGTAACGTCTGCTAACGTAAACTAAATGTTTACAAATGAAGCGAAAATTTGAGACGATGGTGCCGACGATAAAGTCTAAATCTTTACGGTAGATGGCGCTACGATGCCACCCTAAGGCATGTCGAAGCAACTGGTTGAAAAATTCAATGGCTCTGACATCTGATTCGGTGGTCCAATTGGGAGGACGCCAGTGTTGGCCCGGAAAGCCGTTGGAAACGCAGGTTCGAATCCTGTCCGAATCATTAAATTTTTCAATTTTCGCTTCATTTGTAAATATATAGTTGTTTCTGGTCGATTCTGTTATCGATTTTTTTTTCAAATTGGCGGAGATGTGAACGCTTACGAAAACGAAACACTATACAGTATACTAGTGTCTATTGTATTTTGACTTAAAATTCGTATTTTTTTTTATAAATAAATATTATATGAGTTCAACTCATAATTCACTCAAATAAAGTAATTAATAGACCATTCTTCTACCATGATTAGGTACATAAGAAATCATAATATTCTCTCAAAAGCAACGCAACAATATTCCATTGAGTGACATAAACTTTACTCTTATATTGCTTAAACGTCACTTTTATAATAAAGCAGTGTTGTGAGTGCCATCATGTTTCATATAGTAATTTTTCATCTAATGCATGTAATAGTTGACCTAATGTAACATTTGATACAACACGTTATGTGAAATTATTGCAGTTTATGATCATTATCATCATATCACGTCCACTAGGTACTAGACAAAGGCCTCCCCCAAAGTTCTCAACAACGATCAATCTTGCGCCGCCCTCATACAATTTCTGCCTGCGATAATTGCCTGGTCGTCGGTCCACATTGATGGGGACCATCCACGCTGCGTCTTCCGGTCCGTGGTCGCTACTCAAGTTCCTTTCTACTCCAACAGCAATCGGTTCTACAAGCAATGTCACCTTAAAGTTAATCCAACGTAACCTAAGTTATCTGACAATTTACATGTTGATAGATATTTAAAAAGAAATTAATCAAAAGAAAATACGTTTTATATCAATCACATTATGCAAATCGTTACATTAGGTCAAAAAATGTTATAACAAACGTCGGGCACGTGAGAGGGAGGACGAGTATTCTTAGCGATGAATTCAGTACAGAGCAAAAACAAAATGTTCGTTAGTTAAACAGGAACTCTTTAGTGCTAAGCAAATTTTCATATTTTCGCCGCTTTAGGATTTTGAAACCGGCGACTATACAATAGCTGTGGACCTCGCAAGTTTCCAAATGGCTGACATGTTACTTTTTTACGTTTTCAACCATATAACTCCGCCATTTTGAAAAAAAAATACTGACTATCCAAACATCTATATAGTTATTGAACCTTAACCTGTGCTGTACAGAAAGTGATAGGTAGTACATCTCGCGCGAGAAAGAGTGTCACAGTTGTGTACGAGGTGCAGGTTTTATAATTATATGTATCAATTTTTTTATCAATAATGTTTTTCGAACCTCAATCAGGGATGAATGAGGCGGCAGAGGAGAGTCCTTATTTTATTGCCTATTTTTGTTGATAAGATATCATTTATTTGCTAGAATCATGGTCATTACATACATTAGGGTGTTACATACATTTTAAGAAGTCCATCGTAATTCTGCCGAATAGACGGCGTACAAATGTGGCAAATAAAACATGCATGACAGTGCCAATATGTCATGCAAAAGAATTTAATTAACAATTATTTTTATTTTTGTTATGTGCAATTATACTATTGTTGTTTTCATTTCATTTTTATAAAAGTGTATTCTAGTTTTAATAATGTATCTAATACAGTTTATAAGTTAATTACACTAACAATGTATAGAATCTGAATTTCATTTTTTTTTAATGATCCTGATCAGATTTCCGTTAGCACCCTTTGGGCACGGAACCCCAAAACTAGAGATACGCTGAGGGAGTGAGCGGCATCTTCTAGTGATAATAATAATATGTTTTATATATTTATTTACACACAACTGTCCCTACAAGCTAAACGAATACTAACCGCACACCACCATACATTATCTATATTATTTTTCGACTATATAATCATCATCATCATCATTTCAGCCATAGGACGTCCACTGCCGGACACAGGCCTCCTCAATTGACTTCCACATGGGCCGGATAGAAGCGACCCGCATCCAGCGAGTCCCCGCAACCCTGACCAGGTCGTCCGATCACCTTGCGGGTGGCCGTCCTACGCTGCGCTTGCCGGTACGTGGTCTCCACTCGAGAACCATTCTGCCCCAACGGCCATCGGTTCTTCGAGCTGTGTGCCCTGCCCATTGCCACTTCAGTTTGCTAACCCTGTTTGCTATGTCGGTGACGTTAGTTCGTCTACGAATCTCATCATTTCTGATTCGATCACGTAGAGAGATCCCGAGCATAGCCCTTTCCATAGCTCGCTGAGTGACTCTGAGCTTCCTTAAGAGGCCCATAGTTAGAGACCACGTCTCGGCTCCGTAGGTCATCACCGGTAATACGCATATAATATATAGTATATATGTACAGCATAACATAATTAAAATAGGACAATTGAAAAGTATTCCTACATATTTTTACTTTTAATTAAGACATTGTATGGCTCCCGATACCCTGACTCACCGCGTGAAGCGGCGCCGCCGCAGAGAACAATGCTTTGAAACAAGATATTTCTTTGATTCATATTATTTTGCCTCATAATTATGCAGAAGGCTTATAGTTTCGTGTGTGTACTGCGTCTTTAGTTCTTACGTCACCATCATCATATCAGCCGATAGACGTCCACCTGCTGGACAAACTCCTCCCCCAAAGTTTTCCACAACGATCGATCTTGCGCCGCCCTCATCAAATTTCTGTCCGCGATCTTAACCAGGTCGTCGGTCCACCTTGTTGGGGGCCCTCCCACGCTGTGTCTTCCGGTCCGCGGTCGCGACTCAAGAACCATTCTGCCCCAACGGCCATCGATTCACTTAAGTTTGGCGACTGTCTGAGATATATCTATAACCTTGGTTCTCTTGCGTATCTCATCATTTCGGATTCGATCCCGCAAGGAAAATCCGAGCATAGCTCGGACCATTGCCCTTTGAGTAACTTTGAGCCTTCTTATGAGGCCCATTGTGAGTGACCACGTTTCAGTACCGTATGTCATCACTGGCAACACACATTGGTTAAAAACATTGGTCTTAAGACGTACGTACACCCCAGGCCAAAAGTATGGAAACAAGCTTATATTACTATACAAAGCTGTGATTTCCTTGCGGATTAAATTACAAAACTTATACAGTAAAAATCATAATAAATATATTAAAAGTCAATAACCCAAATTCTTATTATAAAAATTGCCAGTTCAATATTTTGTAGAAAGGCAATAATAAAGACGTCATGCAAATTTTTCCCGGAGTTAGGTAAGTATATACTCGTATATATTTTTCAATATTATGATATTTTAATAGTGGACGTTCATGCCTAATGGCTACTAACATTTACACAATGAATATGTATTGGAAATTTTAAATATTAAGAGAAAAACTTAGTTTCCATACTTTTGGCCTGGGGTGTACTAGCTAGTAATTTGGCTTGAGTGAGTTTTACTTTAGCTTCAATGTTCTTTTAGGGGGCCCGTACCTCAGTTGGCATAACGGATCCTTATAATTTCCATTTGTTAAGACTAAAGGGAATCAAAACTTATTTATTATCATCAAATTTGGCAAGATATAACATCTTTATCATATTTTATTTTATTGCAGCAGAAACTTCTGTGTTTTTTTATTCTACTAATCTCAATCATAACAACGAAATCAGCCCGTATAGCTACCTCAAACAAAACAACAGCACAAACAAAAGTAATAGAAAAAGGGCAAAGTACGAATGCCACCGTTGAAAAAATTCAAGCATTGGAAAAAGAAAAAGATGATTTATACAACAAAATCAATAAGGCTATTGATGAAGTGATACCAGAGTTAGAAAAAGTTAATGATACAGAAGCAAACACTGGTCTAGATAATGTGAGAATATTGAAACAACAATTAAAACAAATCCATGAAGCAGAAAGTGATTCTGAAGTAAGCGCGGAAATCGATAATTCTACAAGCAAAGATTTTAGAAGAAAACTTTCAATCCAAGTTGCCAAAGGTGTAGATTGGTTTGCGAATCAAAATACTAAAAATGAAAATTTCTATGCACAAATGATGAAGGTTAATAAGAAGTACACTAGCTTGCCGCAGGTCGTGAATCGGCAGAAGATTGCGATACAGATCCAGGAGTGGCTGAAGAAGAATGCACAAGAGAAGAAGAAGAGGAAGGAACACCGGTAAGTCAATTTAACAAAAATGTTATAATAATTTATTTATTGTATTTTACTTTTTATATACAGATATTGTAAAAACCTAGCCTAAGAATTGAAATAAATAAAGGAGATAATAATAAATAGGCGTAGGGATGTGACGACCCCATCGCCCGCTGGTATTACCAGCGCAATCAGTCACGCAGGGCAGCTAACGGCGAGCTGTTGGGGGGTAGCGACCCCATGTACCTGAGTGCTCCTGGGGGATCCTGACGGGGGGCGATGGGTCGGGGCCTCCGCCTCTGTCTTGCCTTAACTGGCCGGCCAGAGTGGAGTCGCGAGAGTTGCGGCTCGGGGGCGGATGTGGAAACGTAAGGGGTTAGTTGGCTTCGGTTTAAAGCCCAGTATTACACCTCTTCGCCCATAGCCTTCCACACTGGTGTTGCCCTTAGGCCACTCTATGTGTCGCTTTTTATGGGAGCCCATCTAGCGGGAGGCGAGTCATCGTCTACCAGTTTTTTTTGTTATGAGACACTTTTCTTGGTAGACGTCCGGCTGTCTCAAACAATAGCCCAGTAGTTAGTCCATCGCATTCCATGTAATAGTACCATGTTTAGACTCCATACAACCACAATAGTTCTTACATCTAGCGGGTGCTGTCTCTGTGTGCGTCCCATGACACAGGCAGGTTACATTTCATTAAATTGTCGAAAGGGCCTCTGCTCGTTGGCTTCGGCTCCGTGCACGTCTCCCAAAGGTCCGGGACACTATTGTCCCGTGAGCGGGTGCGACATACAGGAATAATAATAATAATATTTATTTAAGAAAACACAATTTACAGAAGTATCCTTAGAAAACTAGAACACTACTCCCCGAATAGGTAAAACCTGAGCTTCAGGATAAGCAGCGCACTAAATAGTAGAGGTTCGAAATGTAATGTGTTACAATTTTACACTAATCTATTTAATTATAATTACTTATACTATACGGTGTGTGTGTGTGTGTGCGTGTGTGTGTAGTGTATTAGTGTGTATGTGTGTGTACGTGTTTGTGTGAAATTAATTCTGCGTGCACTTACTAAGATTTCTTATTAAGTTATAACATGGAAAGTGAGGGGCACGTATGCGCGGCCTTGGGGTATTGTTTTTAAGGAGTCTGTACCTCAGAAGGCAAAAACGGAACTCTAAAAGGATCATTCTGTTGTCCGTTTGTCCGTCTCTCAAGGCTTTTCTCAGGAACGCGTGGAAGTACCAAGCTGAAATTAATACCAAACATTTAGGTTTGCAATACCTTGAAGCAGTTGAAGCAGTAAAAAAATATCAAATTTCTAAGTCAACGCAATCAAAAGCAATAATGCAGCCTGTGTTGACAATCGCAAGGCAATGAAAACGTATAGGGTACTTCTCGTTGACCTATAATCACGTAATTTGGCAAGAATGAACAACTTAATTAACGGGTTAGCACTAATTGACTAGCACGTTATTATATCACAGAAAAGAAAAGTAATAATTGTTATAATTTATGTTATTTAGTCCTAATGAGGATTGTACATGCAAATCGATCTGCACGAGTCGGTAGACTATCATACTGCTCAGGTAAAATGTGGCAAACTCCTACTTCATAATTTCCTGCAAGAAAAAAGTACACCCATCTTAAATGCTGGCAACATTATTGACAACATTTCAAATCCTAATCAAATTAATACTTATAGAGATTGAAACAGCTTTGCGTCGTGTATACCCTAAAAATATATTTGAATTTATTTTTATATATGTTAAGAAATATAAGAAAATTCATAAAATAACCGAAATCTACGACTACTATGCCTGCATAGAGCTGTAGTCTTCGACTTATCGGCGAAAAAAAAAATAAGCTGTGGATAATGTCAAGCGCACTGTAATTAGTTCCTTTTAATATCAAACCATTGATACACACACACATTGTGTACACACAGTAAACAATGAGACATTACAATGTTTCACAAATTAATAGTTTCTTTTAATTAGTAACCTTTCCAATGTCTTATTTTTGGAGTAACTACATTTTATAAAAAGTAAATTTTAATAAATAAATAATAAAACGATTAGTTATATCAGGACGTCCTCTTCCTGAGCGGAATACAGAAAAGTAATAAAATTTTAGTCTTTAAAATTAGAAGTGTTGCCAATTGTAATCCTGCTGTTGTAGGTATCCTTGGGTCATGGTAACCGTTCACCGTCAGACGACCTGTCTGCTCGTTTGCCCTGTAAAATATTTAAATTAAGTACCCAAATAGTCATAGAGCCTGAGACACGTTTGGAGTTTCTTCAAGTGACCCAATCCATAATGCGTTGATACTGAAAATAAATTACATCAACTAAGGGATAAAAACCAAAATTAGCTTTATTATTAGCTTACTATTACGCCGCTAACAATAAAAAACATGTTTGCAGGGCACGTTTAAGGATTATTAAAGAAAAATGCCCCGACTGGGGCCGAGGCAAGAATAAGGGGGCGTTCAACGATAAAAAAAAAGGAGGACACAAAACCTACCCGTGCTGCCGGAAATGCTGCAAGAGGTCTTATTTGGGCTGCCTGTAGTTATTATTAAATCTAACAGGAATAAATACATTGAATAGGCTATGCTTTTTTTCGCCCCTGAGTGTCCCCGTTTTTCTAATATTATGTTATAATTTATGTTCTATAATATAGTAGAAATTCAATTTGCCTAAGGCAACTTGGATTACCGCCATTACTGGGCCTGAGTCAACTCTGAAACTCTGGGTTTAATTTGTGTTTAGGTTGATTATGTATTATACCTACGTAAGATCGTCTGATATTTATTTGGCTACTTAAAAAACGTCAGTATACAAAACGGTATTGAAACCGTTGAATATGAAAGTTGTGTCGTTAGGGTGCAAGTGATATCCGCAGTCTTCCGCTGTAAAGTGTTATTAATCGTAAAATAAACGCATAAAACACGGAATATAACTCCGTGCGTAAAGTATCGCTCGCTCTAGGGCGGAGCGGGGCGACCAAGGCGGTTTAGTCGGTATAAAGTAAGCGACGGAATGGTCGAGTACTGTGAGGTTCCTGAGGAATTTCCTACCACGAACGTCCCGCATGTGGAATGAGTTCCCTGCCGAGGTTTTCCCCGGGAGCTACAGTATTAGGTTCTCCAAGAGGGGAGTAAATAGGTTTTTAAAGGCGCGAGTTATGCTCCTGGCTTCGCAAGCGTCCATAGGCGGCGGTAACTGCTTAACAGCAGGCGGGCCGCGTGGTTATTGGTCGCCGTTTTAGTATAAAAAGCACCCCGTATGTTCTACTTTTGATCGGCGGCAGTAAATAGTATTAACAACGTTGCTTCAGGTTTCTCTGGGATTAAAAAAAGTCTCACTAATACAACAAAAAATACGTACAGTAGGATTGTGAACCTCCTTCATTTTTTAAGCCAGTTAACGAGACTCGTGGTGGAACCAAAAACGAAACGTAACATTACTCTACGTACAACTACTACTTCGGAGTAGCGGAAAAGTAGGGTCGTGGTCGCGGGTTCAAGTCCTTTGCATTTTTCCTTCATAAATAACCTTTGTTAATGGTTTATTCCATGTTCAAATGTTACAAGGTTAGGTTTTTTTTTCTCATAATTTGGAATTACTTATTTCCAATCTAATGCAATTAGTTTCACTCTGTTCTCTGCACCTCTAGCATAACTACTCTTTCTCGCGCGAGAAACATTACTTATCTCTTTCTTCGCCGTACTGGGAGAAAGTGACGGGCGATGCTATGTCGGGCGACAAGATTCGTGAGCGTCGTTGTGCTAGACGGGCTGGTGTCAGTCGAATGACATGTTTAGTCGGTAAATTAAAGAAATGCCGGCGTTTAGTCGGCAATTCCCCGCGCTATTCTTTTATTTCTTATTCCGTATCATCTCGGTGCGTAGGTCTGAGGGAATTCTTAAAATCATCCAGTATAATCTGCCTTTAATATCTTAAAATGTCAATTTGCATGACACACCGCCACGGCGTTAGAGACGAGGGCTGTTCTCCATAAAGAGCCTGAAAAAATTGGAGACATGAGGATTATGTTCGTAAAAATTCCCTTGTTCCCCGTACATAACCAAGTTACACAACCAGCACTGGAAGAGGACAAATAATTCCTATTCCAAAACCCGGTTTTGTAAAGAGATTTTTTTCCTTGTGCAAAACCTTCGTCCAGGGCTGGTTATGTACTAGTAAAAGAAATTCCTAATGCAATACCCGGTTTTAAAGTAGGAATTATTATTGCCTTGTACACGACCAACGTGGAGATCGGTAATGTACGAGGATAGAGATTTCCTGCCGCTAAACCGGGCTATGTTGCAGGATTTTCTCATTCTCGTTACAAAACCAAAAAGGTGACAGACCTCATTTCTTAAACCAATAGTTGTACCATTTGACAAGTAGGTATACAAATATTGGCAACTGTTTCGTTTGTAATTTAAAATGTTAGTAGACATGGTAGTCATTGTCATAGCATAGAATACTTAATAGTATTACCGGACACGCACACCCGCGCACCGAATTGAGCTACCTCACCCCGCAAGGGCACGGAGTTGGCCGGGAGTTGGCTACGTAGAAAATTTCGAAAGGGTTGTTTGTGTACCTACTGTGTATATATGGTTATAGGTGGGCATTGACTCGTGAAATAGTGATGGTGTTTGTGATGGTAATGATGATGATGATGGTGATGGTGATGAATATGGTGGTGGGTGGTGGTGGTGGTGGCGATGAAGGTGGTGGTGGTGGTGGTGATGAAGTTGGTAATGGTGATGAAGGTGGTGGTGGTGGTGGTGTGGTGGTCATGGTGGTGATCACCACCACCACCATCACCACCACTACCTTCATCACCACCAACAACAACAACAACAACAACAACAGTTGCCAATATTTGTATAGGTACTTGTCAAATGGTACAACTATTGGTTTAAGAAATGAGGTCTGTCACCTTTTTGGTTTTGTAACGAGAATGAGAAAATCCTGCAACATAACCCGGTTTAGCGGCAGGAAATCTCTATCCTCGTACATTACCGATCTCAACGTTGGTCGTGTACAAGGCAATAATAATTCCTACTTTAAAACCGGGTATTGTATTAGGAATTTCTTTTACTAGTACATAACCAGCCCTGGACGAAGGTTTTGTACAAGGAAAAAAAAAATCTCTTTACAAAACCCGGTTTTGGAACAGGAATTATTTGTCCTCTTCCAGTGCTGGTTGTGTAACTTGGTTATGTACGGGGAACAAGGGTAAAAATTGCGTTTTTCTTAACTAGGGTTTTTATGCGGCTTTGGCCCTGCTGACAGACATTTTTTTAAGTGTCTTCAGCTAGCGATACCAGCAGGGCTAGCATATTGCCGTGACTTCAGTTGTCGCACGACTAAGCGTCACCGACCTTGTTCGCGCGATAGTTAAAGGAAAGTGAGAGGCAATTTTCATCCGGCGCGTTTTCGTGGCGAGCGTGTAACCACGCCTTATACCAATGGCACCGCATTTTATAAATACAACCAATAAAATTAATTTTGTAGACGGCTGAATATCACAAATCGCGTGATGTCATCAATATACACCAAAAACAAAGATGGATCGAGAATTTTACCACGAAACACACCTTAGTAAGTGACACAGATATTGCCACAACCCTAATCAAGACAAGTTCGCAGTTTTTTATGGATTTCTGCTTAGATACCCCCTCTAGTGGAGTTTTATTAACTCCTATAGTCTAGGTTTCTCTGGAGGATATATTATACCATGTCAGAGGCCTTTGTTCGGTTCTTTATTTTGTGACGTAAGTATTTCTCTGTGTTCTCATTCGGGTGGCAGTAAGTATTGCTTCCAGTGGATATGCGCTATTAAATATTAACACAATCCGCTAATTGTTCTACACATCTGAAAAGTTGATGGACCAAAAATACTACCCTGAGGTACGCCTTACTTCACGAAACTGAGCCAACTTGCAGGGTTTGTGGTATTTCTGTTGAGTTGACCTCTCACTTTAATGAAGTTCCACTAAGACCAAATTTTTAGGGTTGCGTACCCAAAGGGTAAAAACGGGACGTATCCGCTATAATAAAATAACAGATACTAAAACAGAATAAAATAACTATTTAAGCGGGGCTCCTATACGACAAACGTGATCGGTTGTGTTAACTTTGCACCTCGTCTATATGCGGCGCCATACATACCAGGTGCAAACTTAATTTAACCCGGTTACTTAAAATGGGAAGTCTTTGTACGGAACCCTCGGTGCGCGAGTCCAACTCGTACTTGACCATTTTTTTTAGTTGTTCGGGATGATTAGGTCGCTGTCGGTTTATTGTCGAAGGCCTTCCTTTATTCTATAATGCCAGTATTATGATAAATGATCTGGCTTATTTACAATCTGCTTTCTCATTCGGGCAGCAGTGAGTATCGCTCCCAGCGGGCACGCGCGATCAAATATTGACACAATCCGCTAATTGTGCGCCCCGCGGCGTGGCCGGTTTTTTCGTGGCCCCACGTGGCTCTGTACAGGTATTTTGGGATGGAAGAGCGAGATACAATCACTCTTTATTGTAAAGTTTACGGAAAAGAAATACAGTGAGTGGCTCTGTGAGTGAATCTGTCTCTAAATTATTGTCAAATTTTTTTCCCTCTCCATTTTTGGCCTCTCGAAAGTTCTCCACAACAATCGGTCTTATGCCGCTCTCGTCCAATTTCTGCCCGCGATCCTAACCAGGTTGTCACTGTTGGGGGTCTTCCCACGCTGCTTCTCCGGCCCGCGGCTGCCACTCGAGAACCTTTGCCCCAACGGCCATCGGATCTACGAGCAATGTGCCCCGCCCACTGATACTACAGTTAAACCAGCTGGTTTTGTGGGACAATGTATCTATACTATCCGCAAAACTAAGTGGCGAGTCGGGTTATAAATCATCGGAATCATGCTATCTTTTTCACACCTGCACGGCCTTATGGAGCGGCCCGAGCAACAATAGTGCAGGTAGCGTTACGCATAAAAAGGTATATCGATAAAGTAATGAGACAAAGAAAATAAATTACGTGGTGTTTTTTTTATTACAGTATTGTATAATTACTATCAAATGTTAAATAGGTATATTGAATTTGTATTACAACAATTTAATATTACACTAAGAAATCAAACTTAAATCTAATAATTAACATAAAATATTACAATAAAATAATTAGGATGTAGGTATAACAAAATAAATAACTAAACAAGGTAAATACTAGTCACTTACTTAGCTATTTATTTAAGAAATATCTTAAACATTAATATCATAAATACTTATTTATTTTATTATTAGTCATTAAATAACTGTAAAAACAATTTTAATAAAGATATGATTTCGTTTGAAAATATAATAATTATATCGACGTTTACATCATAAGTTATCGACATGTTACCACCCCTACAGTAGCGGACGTTTATTGCCCGACTCGCCACTTACCTAGTTTTGCGGATAGTATAGATTTAAGGAAATTATAATAAATAAATAAATAATAATAATAACTTAAGTTTGGCGACCGTCTGAGCTATATCTACAACCTTAGTTCTCTTGCGTATCTTATCATTTCGGATTCTACAAAAAACTTATTCGGCAATAAAACTATTTAGTTATCGACCTGCTCCCGAATATTTCACGAGCATTGGTGGAGAAACGCGACCTATAGCTTACTGTATTGTTGCCGAGCTGAAACAGATACCTACGTATCACTCAGTCGGGCATACAAGGAGAAACATTTAAGGTAGAATATATACACGATCTCGGTATTAATCAGGTTTGGCCGCCGGATCATACTTTGTAGTTTATAAAAAGCGTATTTTATTTTTATTTACACTAACAAATGTTTAAAAAATTAACATTTGATTGCAATCGTTGCAAAAAACAAGTAGGTAATAGTTTATTCTGATATATATGAGTTAGAAAACGTACATGGCAACCCGCTGGATTACGAACCCGAGACCCAGCGATCTTCAGTCCATCAAAGTCATAAAGCCAAGCCACTCGACCACCACTTAATTATCAGACTGGGAAATTATTACAAATTAATTATATTCCCGTTTCCCTAATTACTCAATTAGGAGCTCGAATCCTTTCAACAGCTTAATTAATATTAATTAACACCACTTACTGCAAGCAAACCATTTCCAGCCGCTATGCGTTCTTTTGTAGTGTACCTAGGCTAGAAAACATGCACTTAGATCCCTAGCGAAGAAACCTCAACATAAAGCAGCGCGATGGAAATCGGGTTCTGCTCACATATTTATGATCGTTTTTGGGGTTCCGTATTCAATAATCGTCGCGTTTAAATATTATATTACGGACTTTCTCAAATGTACCTGATTTCTTCCTGAAATAATGGCCTCTCCAGAGACTACTACATACAATTTAAGAATATTTAAAGAGTATCAAGGGGTGTAACGAATGTTGATTTATGGACATTCGCGAATGCGAATGCAAATACGAATATTTGACTCTGACATTCGCGAATGCGAATATTGCCTATATATTGTCAGTGAAAAAAATTAAACAGAACAAAAAGCGAAGAAACAAACGTTAGTTTCTTGGGAAATTCATGTAATTTGCTTAAAACTTATATTACTGATCTAAAAACGTAAACACATTGTCTTAGATGAACCCATTTTAAATAATACACAAACTAAAAAAATAGAAAAGATAAAACTATAAATTCCTGAACAGAAATCATTCATTTCTTATATTTTATATATTATATATTTGTACCTAACTCAAATAGAGCCGGATACATCTGTTGCATGCTAGAGGAGGTTAAAGTGACTACTGACCACGTGGGTCCCACCAGATGAGTGCGGCGTCCCGGCAGACCTCGACGGAGATGACCCAAATGTCTTCGATAAGAACTAGCCCAAGACCCGACACGTGGAAAAATTAGAGAGGCCTTTGCCCAACATCAGCAGTGGGACCCGTATCCTCTTAAATGAAATAAAAATAACATACGCAATAATATTAAATAATGTAGGTAGTTAATATGTGGGCGTAATATACCTACAAATATGACTCGCATTTAACAGTCTATCAAAAGTGTATGAAAAATATTCGCATAATATTCGTAGATATTCTTGCGAATACGAATGCGAATGCGAATATTCGCGAATGCGAATATTCGTTACACCCTTAGAGTATACATACACGCTTGTATAGTTTGATGACCTGTCCATGAAAATTCTAACTATTTAACTACTTAAGTGAATATTGAGTGTTAGACGCCTCAAATGGCTTCTTGACCCTCACCTACGGAACCCTGATCGAGTGGCTGGTTCTCGTTACCGCACAATAAGGCCCACTACAGCGAGAACAAAACGAGACCAATTACTCGTGTTTTACGCGTTATATTGGGAGGCTTTCAAAATGTAATACGCGTTGATGCAGGTCAACTTTATGAATTATTTATTTATTTAATATTTATTGCACAAAAGAAAACTTATCGTACAAAAGGCGGAATTAATGCCATGAGGCATTCTCTACCAGATAACCTTCGGGCAAAGCAGAGAAATTGTGGGCGGTCCAACTAACTTAAACAACTTTTAATAAATAAATATTTAGATAAATACATATATTCATATAATATATACACATATAAATAAATACAGATGAAACATACTAATCAGACAACCGAATTCACAACTCTGCTAGCGTAGAGGTCACGCAAACATTTGCAAATTGCAAACATAATGATTTATGAGTTTATGCTGTATAATAATGTATTTATGCTGTAATCTATAACCATAATAAAATTTTAGATTCGTATTGATGAAAATAAATATAGGTGACCTAAGTTGTTGACTTTTAAAAAGGTCGTTAATGTGGATTTCTTCATTCCACGGGAGTTTCGTAGAGGCGTAGAGATTATTTATAACCTCCGATACGTCGAGGTACTTATAATATTATATTAATACGCGTTGTGTTATTATAATGTTTCTATTTCGGTTTGTAAAGGTTAAATATCTCTTATTTCATCTTTCTGACCTTTGTCTCCTAACCACGAAGGGATGAATATATAAATATGTCCTTTCTGACACCCTCATTACCAGTTTACTGTGGATCTTCCGTCCATGAACGGACCTGTCATACTCACAATGTATGCTAAAGAAGTAACAACAAATTGAAAACCCTTTTGCATTATTGTCACGGAACACTTCATTATATTTTTAATACTCGCGTACTTTATTCTGTCAATTATAATTTCACAGAAAAAATCACAACAACGCACTTTTTAATCCTGTACTAAAATTCTATACTCTATGTTACCCGCTACAGAACTTTAATATTCATAAGACATCTCTCTACTTAACTCAATTGAATTTCAAGAAGAGAACATCAGCATATTTGATTAATAAAAAAACACGCTGCTGTTCCCTGATTGGTTGATTGATTGGTTCAATCAGGAGGCACCAGTCAGTTTTAGTTGAACATTAAAGGTTACATCAAAAATAAAAATTCATTGTGGGGAATGATGACTAAAGTAAAAAATGATTTTCTGAATTTTATAAAAAGTATTGTATGCAATAGTTACATAAATAGGTCTTAAAATCTCGTACCTTGCGGTACTCGACTTTAAGAACCTTTGTTGTGCAACGATTGCATAAAAGACTATTATTCTTTTGGGTTCTGTACAGTGAGCTACAGAATTACATGGCCCATTTATGAAAGCATTCATTAATGGCCTTCATGGGCCATGCATTTGTGCAGCCCATAGTACCTCAATCGGCAAAAATAGAATCCTATGATTATTTTGTTGTATATCTCTGTCAAGCCTCCATTTTCAGGGTGGAGGGAGATATCAACCTGAAATTAATCACACTATCACTAAAGATAAAAGTTTGTGAGTGTGAATATGTGTTTGTTACTTCTTCACGCTGATAAACTTATGTCGATATAGGGGGACAACAGTTTTGCAATGGCAAAGTTAAGTTTGTCGCTCTGTTCTAAAAAATATGGAGAATTTAAAATAAATAAATAAATATCAGACAACCTCACACAAATCAACCTAGTCCCAAATTAAGCTCAAGAAGGCTTGTGTTATGGGAAAGAAGCGACATATAATCTCCCCGCGAAATAAGTTACGAGCGGCTACTGATAAAAACATTTTTCACGTCTGATATAAGAATAAGAGTTATTCCTAACCATAATACCCACAAAGACTATCTACACACGTTTAGAATAACCCTCACTGATGTTGTTTGTCGAAAAATGCTCCAGCAAACAAACCTTCAGACAGAGATCAAAGGACGCCGCGGGGCAGGCTTGTCTTGGGTTAAGGACAATTGCCAAACCTTATTGCAAAAAAGAGCGTAAACGCCTAACTACTACTACCAACTTACGTCTTTTCAGTTTGAGTGATGAGCCCTTGGGTCACACGACAATTGGTAGACCTTATTACATAAAATGACGTAAGTTCCAGGCTTTTCCAGTGACTTACGTTGTTCTGGATTCGGAGGCGAGTCCTTATCAGACCCTTGGTATGACCGGTCAATTTACATAGGCGAGTATGGCGATATGTTATGGTTTATATAAGTATGCGGTGAGGATAACTGTCTTGAGGAAAATACAAAAAATGTTACCTTATATTTTTATGTATTTTATTAATTGTTAAAAACTGGTTTAAACTCACTTAAAATAGTCAGGAACGGCCCGACATGTTTCGAACTCGGGTCTCAGGATATTTTTAATTAGATTACGAGTATTATGTATAATTCTAACTTCGGCTTCCGCGAGTGGCACGCATTTAATTGAATAGATATACTTGTAATTGAATAATTTTCAATAAATGAGTTTATGAGTTTTAAATAAATCAATTTAAACTGATTATACTGCGTAAGTTTATTCATAATTTGAGCCTTCCTGACGTTTCTGCAAACTCTTACAGTTAACTACCGTTTTCAAAGGCAGACTGAAAAAACACAAATTTTCTCTGTCAAAGATTCATTTTGTGCAAACTTCTGATGATGATGATGATGATGATCAGATGTACTTTATGAGTAAAGAGTTAAAGACAGTTACACGTGTTTTAAGATGGGAATTAATTACTTTTTTTTTTGTGTGTGGTGTATTTTTTTATTTCGTTGCACATGTTCGAGAGAATCGCTATACACGCCTTAGCCGTGAAAAGGGCTTGCCGGCTTCGTATCACTATCCGGCCTCCCTACGGTTGGCCGTCTATACCTACTCACCCATCAAGCCCTTCTTGCCCGGCGTCTGTAATGTACCTACTATTACTTGATATTGCGTACTGTTAAATAAAGTCTTGAAGTGTTTTATTTTCACCCGTTTGTTGTGATGCAAGTGCATACACTGTTCGCCGCGCGACAAACATGCAGAACGCAAATACATACAACGCGAACTGTTTGCGGACACGAAATCCGCTGAATACGTGATATCGCAAGTTATCTCTTTGTATTGGTTTATTTCGATGGAGTATTTTTTGGAGTATTGTTTATTTCGAGGGACAACACACACCACTTTGTTCAGGTAAACAGAATAAAAAAATTAGTTACAGAGAAAATTCAAAAGAATCCTAAAGCATTTTATTTTTACTTACATTTACTTAAATGAATAGTTTTTTACAGTAGGTATATATTTAATTTTCTATTTTCAACATTAGTCACGAGATCACGCGGTTCGGTCCGCGTCCCAATTTATCTTAAATGTACATATATGTAGTTAGTTTTGGCTGAGTAATACCTACATTGAAGACACTCTGGACTGGTTACTGCCGATACGACTTTGTAATTATTTCACGCCCATGGTACACGCAATGTTTTAGTCACATTTGAGAGAAAAAATATGTCGATAAATGTATAGCGATGAAAAGCTCAAATATGTACTTTACTTTACACAGAGACTATTAATTATATACATCAGAGCGGGTGCGGACATGCGAGTACTGGACAAGATTATTACTAACTTTTACAGAATATAAAAAAAAAAACAGATGCATAGACCAATAAAATAGGCTTATAAAAAGTGATCGTATATTTATTTATTTATTTAATCTTTATTGCATTAATGAAAAACAGATAGTACAAAAGGCGGAGTCAACCATCGGGCAAGCAGATAAGTTGTGGGCGGTGCAACTAATTTAAATAACTTTAATAGATAAATACTTAGATAAATACATATATTAATTAAATACATACCTACATAAATAAATACTGACAAAAAGAAAAACAGATATGCTAAGATTTCTGCATATATTATGACCGTTACTTGATAAGTTCTTATTAATATATCTCGTATTACTAGCCTCAATCACGATCCCGGCAGTATAAAACCGTACATTTAAAAAATAAACGACTGAATTATTAATTCTAACCTACATTTCAGTTGAATCTTGCGGTGTTGTCGAGAAACGTAGCAAAAATGCAAATGCGGGCTAAGTGATAGCAAGTGTAGTACTTATTATGCAAGCTGCTTGCATACGAGCACTTACACCGAGCGATACGGCCGATTCTCCAGATAGGATCTGATAAACTATATATCATCACCCTAGGCCGCAAGTAGAATTTACTACCCGCTAGAGAGGAAATCACACTTCCTGGCCAACGCAAGACGTAAAAATTTAGACAATCTACGGGCGGTAATTAGTAAAGACCCAGATCGCATACTGATGGCCCTTACCCAAGCTTTCGTTTGGTGCAACAATCACTTAGCAATATAGGGCATTCTCTAATTGATCGCCGAAGGTATATGTAATGTACGACGCAGGCTATATTAAAACTTCAAGTTTCCGTGAAGGGTTTGACAATGCCTTAAAATTTAGCACGGCTTATAATAAATAAATAATAAATAAACATCCCCCACAAATTGATCTAGTCCCAAATTAAGCTCAAGAAGGCTTGTATTATAGATACTAGGCGACAATATACGTACTTATATAGATAAATATATACTTAAATACATAGAACAACCATGACCCAAGCACAAATATTCGAGTTCATCACACAAATATTTGCCCTGACCGGGATTCGAACCCGTGACCGCCGGCTCAGTAGGCAGGTGTCTTACAAACGAAGCCAAACGCGTCGTCATGTATGTCACTTATGTTTGCTTGTTCACCATTTTGTCACGGGGCGCGAACTGAACCGAGCAACTCCAACACTTACACCATTCCTCCGACAGATGGAACATCTGGTGCTGGCGCCCGAAGGAATCATTACATCTCACCAAAAATTACAAAGTATTAACTCTGCATGTGGTTTGCACGTGTCTTCATAAACTAGCGAGCGAAGCGTCTACGTTGTGTCCAGATGGCTAGATGTCCGAATTTCCAGAAGTTTTCCTCTAGAGGTTCGCATTTCTCCACCGATTCTAGTAAAAAATTGTGAGCAGGGTCTGCAATAATTAAATAATTTTGCCAATTCATTTTTCAAGATATCAATCTCAGTCTGACCTGTAGACAAGTTTGGAAGTAATCAATATTTCAGAAATTTGGAAATGTTACCTATAGATTAGGATAGGGTTGTGTTATCATTCCAAAATTATTATTTTTGATTTCATAATTAAAAATGCTTTTGATGAAATTAAATTTCTATGAAATCATAAATTTGATGAAAAGTTTGTCTATAAAACTAGGATAAACCCTATAACTCAGAGAGCCACTAGTAATGTAGGGTGCAAACTGAACTGATTATCTGTATTTCAAGTTGATAAAGGATATCTGATTCGCGCTAGCACTCTCTAAGAAAACACTAGATCCCATCCATCGAAAGCCATACATGTATTTGCGTGGGATGCAAACTTAACTCAACCGGGTAACTCCATACAAAGTTACACCGCTTCTCCGATAGATGGCATATCTAATGCGCGCTGGCACTCAAAGAAACCTTTAGATAAGGGCTCCCGCGATAACGAAGGGTTGGGTTGGGACCCTTAACGTTTGCAAATAAGGTTCGCTTGCGAAAAGATTTGTATTTCTGGTTTTTTTATTGTACTTTGCTATTGTCGAATATGCATCAATATGTGGATTTTTGTAAGTTACAAATAATTGTCATGCTGGTATGTTACAATTTAAAAAAGCAAACAGCATACCAATTTATTATTGTTACGACTTGTACAATGTTTGTTTAATGTGTTGTTTGGGCAATGGAGCGAGCTATGCTCGGAGTTTCCTTGCGGGATCGAATCAGAAATGATGAGATACGCATGAGAACCAATGTTGTAGATATAATTATCTCAAACAGTCGCCCTACTTTGGTGGCAGTGGGCGGGCACATTGCTCGTAGAACCGATGGCCGTTGGGGCAGATAGGGTCTCCAGTGGCATCTGCGGGCCGGAAGACGTAGTGGGAAGGCTCCAACAAGGTGGACCGACGACCTAGTTAGGATCGTGGCCAGAAATTGGATGTCGGCGGCTCAAGATCGTTCGTTGTGGAGATCTTTGGAGGAGGCCTTTCTCCAGCAGTGTATCGTGGTAAATAGGTGTAAAGCTAAGGGTCTTGAGTTCAAATCCGGGCAACGATAAATAGTTGTGTGATGAGCTCGAATAATCTTAACACTCCATAGCTGGACTAGAACTGGACACTCCATAGCCTCCTAAAAATACATTTATAAACTAGATCTTTCTCGCACCGACTACACATATAAGCGATTCGTTTCTAGCTATAAGTATTGCAATGGCGTTGATTTCTCGATAAACACAGATACAAATGAAACACAAAAGTCTGGACAAATTTTTACTTACTATTTTCGCAACGTTGGAAATTTGAAATTTATTTTTGGCTCACGGCCAGACGTGATAAATTGATAAATGTCTCGTCAGCACATTGCCAGGTTATGATATCCCAGAGATCATCTAATAGAAAATGCTAAAGTCCTAGATTTTCTACAATACTAGAGAGCCTGCAACTGCGGTTGGTAGAAGAAATAATCACTTAAAAAAAAAAAAAAAAAAAACCGACTTCAACGAGAGGAACTGTCGTATTTCCGACAACAAGTGAACGAGATACTTGAGAAAACACTGAAATCGACATAAAAATGTTTACTATATTAGAGGAGTTTCTTCGATTTCTCATTAATGAAGAAATATACGATAAATAATGATAGTAAAGAATAAAACAAAGGTATAGTTAAGGAAATAATACTTAATATTAAATCGTGACACATAGGTTAATTTTATGGAGGAACAATATTATGTGCTCCATTGGATTGTGAGCGGGCTTATGATGGTTGTTTTTATTACGATAAATAAGTGACAATTATCCGTCACGTTTTGACAAGATGCGAGTGTGAGTGACAGATGCTTTATCACGTGATAAACGCAACCATCATAAGCCCCCAGGACTCGAACCTACGACCCTACTAATTCTACGCAACTAGAGCACCCTCAGCGTCATATGTCTCTAAATGCCTAAGCGCATTAACCGTACCCTAGGTTGTGTGTTTACACGCACGATCCCCAGTCCCCATTCAAACGAAAAATGTAATTATTAGGCTTGGGACCACTCTTATGGTCTGTGCTTGGGACTTTTCACTGCTCGCCGTAGTTCACCCACTTTTGACTTTGAATATATTTTTTTATCATATGACGACTCCATGGATTGGACAACCACGGCGTAGTAATTTTTAATGATAAATGTGAATGCGATCCATTGCAATGCAAGAAGGAGTCGAACCTGTGACCCTACGCTTTAAAAACAAACCATAAAAAATTTATATAACTATTGATTTACAAAATATTCGGCTCTGGTCAATCAACTCAGGTATCAGGATTCCTGGAAAACTACCTCAAGAGCAAAATGGCATAAGTACCCTTGAAGCGCCTATAATGTAGGCCTTTTAGACGTAATGAGGCTTAAATTAGACTAATCCGGTTCATGTTTCGGGATTACACTTGTAATCGGATGTAATACGAGTACTGGTGGGAGTATACTAGTACGAGCAGCTCACGTGTGCTTCTAATAACCAAGGCCCAAATTCGTAAGACATTGACGTACACATACACAGCATTATCCCTCGTTTTCTCGTGCATTGATTCGTCCTATTCATGGGACCACGAGGGAGACTTGTTTCTAGTAGTCCCATTCAGGGTATCCTGTCTGATCTCCGAAACATTGGTTCCCATCTGTAACGATTCGCCAAATTTTCATTTGGCCGAAAGTATTTTCCTGAAACCCGTTAGATTAGGTTTTTTTTATAATTACTCCGAAAAAATTAACAGATATGGAAAACATGGCTTTTGGACAAATGAAAATTTAGCGAAACGTTACAGACAGGAAACTAAAATTTGTGTTTCAGATAGGTCCTAGGTCCTTAGGGCCCCCATTCAGTTCTATTGATATGCACCTGAACCTACTGTATATTATGTACGTACAATCAAATATAAAAAGACGTAGGTAGTAGGTAGGTATTTACAGTTTATCTTAGTGCATTGTCAGAAAGTCCAAACGTGGATACATACACGTCTTTACATATTCATAACCTCAGAACTTTATCTCGCAAGTCCAAGAGATTCAAGAAGAAGAGGAATTTATGCCATTAATGTAACATTCTGTCGTTTTCGGACATCCGATTTCTTCTCGAAGTCGCGTTTGTGAAATGATTCCGTCGTCGCTGAGTGACATGTCTGCGTCGGCAGCTTCCACAAGTGGGCGTTAATAAAAACATCTGACGCCTTTGTCTTGGAATTTTTCATTTCCTATCGGGACACGGCGCTACGAATGCTGCGAACTTGGGGGAAGTTCGTTGGCTGTATTACCAACAGACGTTTGGAACTCTTACGCAATTGACGACAACCAGATCTTAATACTGAGAAATAAGGAAGCTGCGTTTTTGTTTTACCTAACATCCTAAAAACGATGCGATCCTAACCAGGTCGTTGGTCCATCTTGTTGTGGCCTTCCTTCTGCGACTTCCGGTCCGTGGTCGCTACTCAACCTTTCTGGCCGTTGCCATCGGTTCTAGGAGCAATGTGCTCTTAATTTCGGATTAAGTCCCGCAAGGAAACTCCAAGCATAGCTCGCTCCATTGCCCTTTGAATAAACTTTGAGCCTTCTTATGAGGCCCATTGTGAGCGACCACGTTTCAGTGCCGTATACTGGCAAGACACATTGCAGGTTAAAATCCATTTGGGACGAGAAGATATTCCCAAACTTCCCGAACGCTGTCCATCTGAGTTGGATTCGACGAGTGAAATGAAATTAAATTAAATAATTTATTCAGTAACTAGTCTACAAGGGCACTTTTACAAGCCAGATTGTGAATCTACCGGCATTTCCCAAGAGGATACCGCTGTTGAGAAGAAAGCCGAAAGAAAGCTGAGTGACTTCATTTTCGAAATTCCTATATTGTAAGGGCCACAAAATGGCCTAATTCTAGCCCAGCTCCGCAGAGTACGCGGCCCAAGTAAACAACTCGGTCGGCCCATTACTCAATTTCCGATTTTCCGTCCCGATTGCCCCCGAAATGACAAAACGCAAATAAGGCGCCCTTTGTCCGTCTGTCTGTCGCATTGTCTGCGAGGAAATTGAATGGAAATGACAAATTTTAAAAATGTTTGAGGATATTGACGAATTTCGTGTGTCGCCTGATTATATTGTGAGGGGTGTGGAATTGTCTATACGTAGAAGTAGAAATGCGTTGAATTTGATGGGGACGTAGAATGGTTGAAATAATTGTCACATCAGCGATTTGTACACTTACTACATTGAGTCCAACTTTAGAGGGTTGAGATGTACACTAACACAATTTAACATTAATGTATGCAATATTACGCCTCAGATAGCAATGTACCGACGAGAAGTTGTAGCGTAGTGTAAAAAATCAGCCTAGGACATGCTGAGAGTGGTACCCATTACCAAGAATGTTCACTAACTATTAAATATGTTTTTCGTTTAATAATGTTTTTTATTTATGCAAATTACACCTATAATTGTGTATTATTACTGTATTGTTAAATACTTGTGTTCATTTTCGAAATAAGCGGATTTTCATTTTATATTTTTTTATTTTTAAGTTTCCAATATTGTAAAACTTTCAACATGAAGATCCCGGTAACTTCTGAGAATGTTCTCACGAACGAGAATTCATACAATAATACTCGTAATTTCCAGTACCTATATACTTAAATATGTATAGATAACTTTAACATCACTTAGCTTTAATTTAGTTATAATAGTCTCATTATATCTTTTCACTTATTATTTGTACTGTAATTAACTTTAAAATGTAATTTTACTAAAACGTATATTTTTAGAAAATAAATGTCATGATGAAAAAACTTTTCCGCGTTTTGAATTTTCTGCAATTTGCACATTGCCACGCGTAGATTTAACAATCAGTACATACTGTTACTGTATTATGCCTTTTAAATGAAACCACATGGATTATTTATTGTGAATTATTTGATTTTAATTAATTCATCTTCACCAAATAAATTGTTTGAGATAAACCGAACCACTGTGAGTGTTGTTAACGGTCAACCACAAATTATCTGTTCGAAATTCAATCCGCAAACATGAAATGTAAATAATCAATAAGTGTTATATTATTTTATATGCCATCCAAATAATGTTTTGGACAAATAAATTAAATAAATAAATTAATATAAATTCTTAATAATTAGTCAAATGTCTACAAAAACATACAATATTATTAACCTAGGGCTCAATCTAATGTTCCTAGTGACATAATCCATTGGCCTAGTCAATCGCTGGTCTCTTTGTGAATAAAAATAATGTTGAGATCACACCGTTTTATAGCAACTTTTGGATTGAGTTCTATTGAAAGTACATACTAGTAATTATGACATCTTTTCGTCAATCGCTAAAGAACAAGTGACAGGCGCTAGGAATATATTTGCCTCCACAGTTAAATAAAAAGTGTTAAATGATGGCGCCACCGTCTATGTGTAAGCAGTCGCTTTGTATGCGTTAGATAGTACCAATTTTGTCCACATCCCTCTTGACAAAGTACGATTTTTCAGGAAAACTGCATATTTCCGGCGATAGTTCCCATAGTGAAAAACAACCACGTTGTTGAGATCTACAAGTTGAGATATGTCTCATCTCTGTTGGTGAGTGGGGCTGGGGACGTTTTGCCCATCCTCCTATAAGAGTCAAACTCTTATTATTATTTATTATTTCTTTTTTTAAATTAGTTACACAGCATAACAGTAAATAACTCAAGGCACTGTGAACTACAAAATTACATTACAAAAAAAAACTTAAATCTAATTTGATTTAGCTTGTCAGCGTCTATCTCTATCCGTAGCCAACTTGATTTCCCTTTACGACATGACGTTTACATTCTATTTTATTTGTTTTACGTAGCTTATTCTTGGTCTTCCCCTGCCTCGGAATATAGGTATTCGTTTTGATATATTAATTATTCATCGTAGGCAAAAATAGAGTAAAAGATCTCGAAACCGAAGTCCCAAGGTCGGACCAGTTATCTGAACAGCTGGACTCATGTCAATGCTGCACTTTATCGAGCGACTAAGCACAGCCGATGGCGACAGCTGCTTGACAAAATTAAGAGTCAGGATCGTCAGCAGTAAGGGAGCGATTGAGAAGAAGATATTAAATCAACAATAGACGTCCACTGCTAGACTAAGGCCTCCCCCATAGTTCTCCACAGCGATCGATCTTGCGCCGCCCTCATACACTATCTGCCCGCGATTCTAACCAGGTCGGTCCACCTTGCTGGGGGCCTGCACGCGTCCTCCGGTCCGCGGTCGTCACTCAAGAACCTCACTGCACCAACTGCCATCGATTCTACGAGCACTGTGCTCTGCCACTGGCACTTAAGTTTGACGACTATCTGAGCTATGTCTACCACCTTGATTCTCTTGCGTATCTCATTTAAATCGTTATCTCTTCTAAAATTTCAACTGAGTAGTCAATGTCAGTTAATGTGGCTTGTGTTTTCAAAAGCTGATCGTTCTATGGGCGCAGCAAAGCCGAGATTAAGGATATCTCTATACTTAATTTTAAAATATCATTAGGTATCCTGTATGCTTGATAAAAAAAAATAAGTCCAAAAATTTCATTGAACCATATTCGTCAAAGCTTTGAGTATTTTCTGTTCTCTTCAGGAAAGCCGCAAATCTCTCCCAACAAGTGAGTTTTAAACTAAGTATATCATAAACCTTAAGTCAACTTCCCACCCCTTTGTGTGTTAATGTCGACATTCATTTTGTTTGTAAGCTACGTGTTGTTCTTAATTACCACTTAATTGTATTCGTAGCCCAAGTTTCGTCTCGAGTAGCAGAGTTAAGCACTATTTAGCTTTTAAGGAATGAGACACAACTGAATTTAAAACAAGCGAACTCACACTGGTTTTTATTAATTTCGGTTTAAGGCGTCCCCTTTTTGAACTTTTAGGGCTGCAACAGACGTTCGGATTTTTCGTTCGGCTTCCGTACGAAAAGACGTCAGAAAGTGTATTTGTCTCTGTCTCTCATATGACGATTTCTCGCTTGCTGACGTCATTCCGTAACCCAAACGAACGTCTTTGAATTCCGAACGTCTGTGGCGGCCCTTAAAACCCGGTGTATTTATAAAACGTGAATACTCGTACATTCAGCGAATGCGTTCAGCAACTCCTAACCTCAGTTTATTAACCCAATCTCCCAGCCAGTTAAAAATGGCGAAAACAACGACTCAACAAGAACAAACAGACAACCACTCTACAAATGCAACTTACTTCCATTCCGGAGTGTCATCGCAGCTGTCCTGCTCTAACACAACGAGGTCATTGTGTTGAAAAGGGACGGGATGAGAGTGACAGCGTTGCACGTCAATTTGTACTCGATTGGCTTTTGTTTCGGAGTTATTCGCTTCCGTGTGGTGTGAGGCGGTACAAGAATTCAGGTATAGATTAATTGAGACATTTTTAAGGACATATTTCACCCGCCGACTATTAGATCACTTTTTAATAAAAAAAATACCGACGTCAACAAAGCAAAAGGATTCTTTCCGAGAACAACCGTTCGAGTTACTAATAGGATACCCTAATCACGATAGATAATCACGACAAGTGTGCCTATATTTTTTGAAGTTTCCTTTCTCCTCAATCATCAGATCCTTATCTCATGACAACGAGACCAAATAGAAAGTATAAAAAGTTCAAAGGGTTCAAACAAAATAATAATTTTCCAAATCTGTTCAGCCGTCTTAGAAAAATCGGGAAACATAACTGCTCCGTTTTATACCTCAGTTAAAAAGAAGGCTATAAGTTTAACGTGTGTTACTGCACTGAAAAAAAAAAAATAGTGCGTGGAGTCCCTCCGCGCGGAAGAAGTGAAACTTCGTAATGTGAAAATGAAAATAAGAAGGGGTAGAAATTGATTTTTAGTGAACTCATATTGTTTCTTTAAGACAAACTTCTTCACTCTCGCTCTGTCTCTTTCTATTCCCCCTCCCCAGAAGCACCCCCTCCACGGTAGCGTTAAACCTTTAACGCAACCGTTAAACGTTAAACGCAACCGTTAAACGTTTAACGCAACCTTGTTGGAAGTCGCATTAAAAGTTTCACTTCGAAAATAGCTCTGTTATGTCCTGGCACTAGGTTTCCAAAGAAAACTCCAAATTTGCAGGACACATATGTGCTACGTTTAATGTCCAGATACAGACTGCTGAAAGTTAGATCTACCCACTATATGCAAACATAACAATCCGTCCACCAATAGTAAAGAAAGCTTTCTTAAAGTAAAACAATTCGGCTGACCCATAATTAAATTATCTATAAACCGGGTTTGGATTCCGAGTCGGCCGGATATTACGACGATCTGTACTCGTCATAGGATCCATGTTCGTCTCGGTCCCCTCCACCTCACAATCTAAAAACACATCATCATGGGACGCAAAGACAGCCGGCGAGACGGCGGGGTCAGGTGGTACCCCGGGGCTGGACTCAACCAGCTCATTCCTAATATCGAGCAAGCTTGACTCGTACTCCTGACCTTCGATGACCGGCTGTCCCACCGTCTCCTGATCTGGAGATAAAGACTCGTTAATCGTTATTTCCAGGTCGGACATATCTGTGTTATCACTAAACCTAGCAGTGTTTGAACTCCGACTTCCTTTATACAACAGTAATTGGTCTACATGTTTCTTAACAACTAAATCTAAATCTATTATATGAACTAAGTACAATCTGTTCCCTATCGACTTTTTCACATAACCTTTTTTCCATACGTGCTTAGTGCCGTTGTTGTAAATATGTTTAACTAGTACCTGATCTCCTTCCTCAAAACAAACCTTCCGCCGGCCTCCATAGTTCTTAGTTTGTGAGATCTGTTTAGAACAAACATTTTGGTTAGCTTCGGAAGACAACAACATCATGGGTGATTGCGAGTGTGACTCATTATTCTTATCTAGCGTATCGTTATAAGACGAGTCCGATGACTGTAACAGATCGAGCCGACAGCGAAGCGGGCGGCCGTACATCAGCTGAGCGGGTGAAAAACCGGTTGTGCAATGAATCGAATTTCTTATATTAAATAACAGATTCCCTATTTGCCTATTCACGGGCTCCGCGTTACTGTTCGATATTATACTCTTTATACCTCGTTTTAAAAACCCGACACTATTCTCCGCTTGGCCGTTCGATTGCGGATGGTAAGGAGGACTTGTTACATGCTTTATGCCATTAACTGAGCAATAGGTTTCAAATTCCTTTGAACAAAAATTTGGCGCGTTGTCCGTAACTAAAACATGCATTAAACCGAATCTACTATTTATTTCCACCAACCTATCAATAATCGCTTTTGTGTCCGTTGATTGCATTGGAAAACATTCGACCCATTTGGAATGCGCATCAACGATAGCCAAATATTGTTTCCCTTCAATTGAAAACATGTCCATATGTACGCGACTCCATGGACGTTTAGGGTATGGCCACACCGCGAGCGGGGATCGAGGCGGGGTCTTACGCATTGTGTTGCATATGCTACATGACCCTATCTTTTGTTCTATATGTTTGTCAATGTCAGGCCACCACATTCGCGATCGTGCTTCCGTTTTTGTTTTGACGACACCGAAATGAGAACTATGCAACTCATTTAGCATTTGCTCACGAAACTTCTGTGGAATTATTAATTTGTGCCCCCTAAGAACACACCCATTTTCGACATGGAGCTCAAATCTACAATTAAAATATGGTTTTAATGTCTCATTTGTAAGTTTACATGGCCAACCCTTTATGACGTATTGCCTAACCTCATTAAGAATCTCGTCAGCTGTGGTCTCGTCCCTGACTTCAGATAATGTAACCGGTTTGAGCATACTATCTGTGAAGTAATTAATGTATAAACACGTATCTACGACTGGGGTATCACCCTGTACAGCCGCCAGTGCATAACTGGATATCGAGCGCGAAAGGAAATCGGCGATGTTTTCTTCACTTTTTATGTACTCAATATTAAAATTGTAACTTGATAAAAACAGGGCGTACCGTTGTAAGCGATTAGCCGCCATTTCGGGTATCCCTTTTTTATCACCAAAAATTGTAATAAGGGGTTTGTGGTCCGTCCGGAGAACGAATGGCACCATACGGCCATATAAATAGTGGTGAAATTTTTTCACTGCAAACACCAAACTCGCGGCTTCTTTTTGTATTTGAGCGTAGTTACACTCCGCTTTGGTAAGTGAACGGGAAGCATAAGCGACCACGCGCTTTTCGCCAGATGGCTGCGTCTGCGATAATATCGCGCCAAGACCAGCAGGTCCAGCGTCAGCTGTCACTATGGTCAGCAACTCGGAGTTGTAATGCGCCAAGACCCGCTCGGAACCCATCTCCTCCTTAATACTTTTAAATGCCTTTTCCTGCTCTTCGGTCCAATGCCATTTAACATCCTTTTTTAAGAGCGCATTCAAAGGCTTTAAAACGCTGGATGTGTGAGGCACAAAACACCTGTAATAATTGACTAAGCCCAGGAAGGACTTAAGCTCAGTAACATTCTTTGGAGGTGCACACTGAAGAATAGCCTCGACTTTCTTTGGTGACTTATGCAACCCTTGCTTATCAATGATAAACCCGAGATATTCAACCGATTTTTTGAATAATTCGCATTTATCGCGTTTTAATCGTAGACCGGCCTCCTCTAACCTACTTAGGACCTGTTCTAGCCTTCTAATATGAATATCCCGGTTCTCGCCCGTAACGAGTATATCGTCAATAAATATACAAACTCCGTCGATGTCACCCAGCACACTTTCTAGTGTCTGTTGAAAAATATATGGCGAGTTACTTAAACCGAAAACTAGCCGATTATAACAATATAACCCCTTATGGGTGTTAATGCAAGTTAAATTCCGGGTCTCATCCAGTTCCAACTGATTGTATGCTCTAGAAAGATCGAGTTTTGAGAACTCCTCCCCTCCGTACAGTTTAGCAAACAAATCTTCAATACGCGGAACGGAATAGTTATCAACGTATAACGCCTTATTTAACGTAACGGAATAGTCCCCACAAATACTAATATTTCCATCGGCGCGTAATACAGGTACTATGGGCGTGGCGACATCGGCATGATCTACCTTCTCGAGTATACCTAGATCGACTAAGCGCTTAATTTCAGCTTCTACTTTGCTTTTTAACGGCAACGGCACCGGTCGGGGCTTGAAAAACTTTAACGGTACATTCGGCTTGACCTTGAGGGTAATTTTATATTTGTTGAAACAACCCAGCTCGTCCGAGAATAATTTGGAGTACTTAGTCATAATTTTAATACCTAAGTCATCTTCTACGATGTTATGAACATTCGACTTACGTATTTCCAAGTTAAATGACAGAAAAAAATCGCGTCCCAGTAAAGTAGGACGCCTACCCCTAGTTGCACTAACAAAAAACATTATCGGCCTAGTGTCCCCTTCATAAATAACAGGCAAGGTGACGGTACCCTTAAGTGCTAATGTACTACTGTTATAACAACTCAATGCGATCTTTGGCGATTTTAACTCATAATCCGAGAAATACTTCTCATAGACGCCATGGGGCATTATTGAAACCGCGCTCCCACTGTCAACCTCACAACTAATAGGCTCGCCCGCTATCGCGACCAACTGTACCATCGGTTCACCATTGACTGTTTTAATATTGTAAACGCTCTCACCTTGTATGATATCGTCATCGTCCTCTGCTATAAAATTATTTCGTTGCACTTTTGACTTGCACATTCGTTTCAAATGTCCCTTCTGCTTACACTTTTGACAAGAATAATTAATAAATCGACATTGCTCTTTCGTATGATTCTTGTAGCCGCAAACTTCACAACACTGTACACTGGTACGCAAATTTCGTTGTGTGCGCGAGGCATTTACGGTAAACACTGGAGTCTCGGGCACCGCAGGTTGCGTTTGTTTCAAGGCCAATCTCGCACAGCGGACACTTTGCGCCAGCTCCAGCGCCTTGTTAAACGTTAAAGTATCAATACTTTCTGCAAACAATTTCTCCTTTTCTTTTATGTTCTCTAACCCTAAGACGAACCTGTCGCGTAACGCGGTGTCGAGTTCACTTTTAAAACTGCAGTATTGCGCCAGGCTCCGCACTCGCGCAGCCCAGTCTTGCAACTCTTCACCTGGACGCTGCTCAGCCTTGTAGAAAGTGTAACGTTCCGCAAAGGTACTCTTCTTTGGCGTGAAATGAGCATTAAGATGTCCTAATAAAACATTGTATTCAGTGCCGTCCACCTCCTTTGGCGCCACTAAATCTCGCAGGACGCGGTAGGTATCTTCTGATAAGGCTGACAATAACACAGCTCGGCGTTTCACTTGTGACTTATCGGTTGTTTCATTTATATCATTAACCGTACAAAATTGAAATAATCTGCTCTTAAAAATGCTCCATTCGTGAATCCGGTAGTCAAAACTGAGACTGCCGCCGAACATTACGTTTGCACTTGGTGTAGCCATTTTCCTCAATCAACTTATTGAAGAATGGTTCTCTGCACACGTAGTAATCAATTTCGTCGCCAATTGTTATGTCCTGGCACTAGGTTTCCAAAGAAAACTCCAAATTTGCAGGACACATATGTGCTACGTTTAATGTCCAGATACAGACTGCTGAAAGTTAGATCTACCCACTATATGCAAACATAACAATCTCAACTAGTTAAACTACTTGAGAAATAGCCAAATTGTGCTTAGTAATAACCAGGAGTATGTTAATTTTCCAAAACATATTTTGGTTGCTAGTAGCCCTCAGTTTGTCAGTCCTCCGATTAATGTAACTAGCCGCTAACATTTGGGTGTGTGTCTGTCTGCGGCATTATATCTCCTCAAGGTATTTGAGTCTTTTTTTCTGTCGAGATGGTTCCTAGCTATGTCTGGTGGCAACAGAAACAATCGTCTCCAAGATATTCAGCTTTAATCAGAACTTATGGCAAGACCTCGGCAAATACCGAAGCTAAGTCAAAAAAGTGTTGCGATTTTATGTAGCATTTTCTGCCACCCATTACGCACATGACCAACTCTACAGTATCGTGTTTTTTTTTTTAATTTTACATTTTTGGGGTTGCGCACTGAAAGGGTGCCAACGCGATCATATTATTAAGCCTCCACTGCTTGTCTGTGGGCCCGTCCGGTCACAGGGCCGTATCTTTCTAACCGTAATAGGTAGAAACTTGATGTTCACATCAGATCATTAGGGCCTTATCTATCACACTTGCGATTTGCGAGCGTAGAGTCATGTACCTACTTGTATCGTGCTGTTCATTCAAATATCGTTTGACAGGAGATTGAGAAGGATGGCACGGTACAAACTTCGAATTCACATATTCGGAGTACCATTCGGAGCCTCGAGTGTAATTTTCCAACGCGGTTGCTCGACACTCGGCCGCATAGCGTTCTCGTATATAATTGGTCGGCAGAGTGCTAAGGGCTGCGGCTTGTCTCGTCATTTGCCATTCATTACTCAATGCTTGTGCTTTTTCACTTTTAATGCAATTAGATTTATTTGTTTATTTTATTACAACCTTTTATTTAACTTGCAATTCTTGTTTGTTTGGGGAAATTTGTAAACAATTTTTTAACCAATTTTCAGTATCCGGTTGAGCTGTAGCCCTCCCACGTACATATATATTAAATAATGTAGGTATTTCTATCGTTTTTTGTTGAAAATGTTCGTTAAAGCATGCTTTTTCTATCAATTTCGGTGAAAAAGTTGAAATGGAAATATAAAAAGAAGCTGGCGCGACGAAATACGATGGAAAAACATGATGCACTATAACTTCGATGACAGTCTACTGACTGTCATCAATAATTTGGCACCATGGAGATAATCGAATAAAGAAGCCGGAAGGTGGTCCTAGGAAATCTGTAGCAGCATAAAGAAAACCATACAAATTCTGCACCGCGCTGTTGAGATTTTCATTAGAAAACAATTTTAGTATTTCTTTTTATATGTTGGCACCACATAGTGTCTGCACCTGATGGTAAGCAAAAAGGGGAGTTCAAGTCGCAATGGCAACTGACAAGAAACCAACGGTGCCTTGCCAGTTGACACTGCCATGCTGGCCCGAGAGATGCTTCTTCACGCTTCGTTTGAAGGGTCCCAAGTTATAAGAAGGAGGAAACACCATGTGCCGGCAAAGAGTTTCACTTTTTAATAGTTCGAAAGATGAAGGAATTGCCAAACTTCTTGGTACGTGTGGGAATATTTTCCACGGTGAAGCGATGACATCACAAACCGGCACGTGTGGTTGTATAGAATAGAATTGGGAGGGATAAGAGAAAATAGCTCATCAGAGCACTCGCCATCGCTATAATTAATTTAAAAATAGAGAAGCAAAACATGCCAGCTAATTACTAAACCTAGCCACCCATCAATAATATTGAAGTCCGCGTCAATATGCCCGTATTTGCGCGTTAATACTTAATAGTCGTGTTTTGATTCGAGTGCGTGGCTTTAATTGTAATTTGCATTCAACTGAAATACCTATTGGTAATTGAAAATCTAATATTTGAACTGTACTACGAGCTGCAGAACCTATCTACCTACACACCTGCTACCTACTACCTAGATACACGTCTGAATTGTACGTTTGTTTAGTGATTTGAAATGTGAGGAAAAGTAAAACTGTGTTTCGGACTACTCAGCAACTTGGCATGACTTAGGGGAAGGAGAATTGAATATAGTGGACGGTGGTTTTGTTGGAACAATTACCCTATTGAACCCTATTGAATCGATACATGGGAACCTAAAATTGTATTTAAAATTAGTTTTAAATGGAGAATAGCGCCATCCGTTGGTAAATTTTTACCCGTGTTTGACTTCGTCCGCGTAAAAGAGTTTTCTTTTTAATTATTTCATTAATTAATTATACCTATCTATATTGCATGTCGTGACGCCTAGATACCTTCTACATCTCTGAGGAAAACACTTTATTTTATACTAGCTTTTGCCCGCGACTATGTCCGCGTGGAACTTGGAAGTATGGAAGCAACCTCGTACAACACGATAGATATCCACCTAATCACCTTCATTCACTACATAGTATAAAACAAAGTCGCTTTCTCTGTCCCTATGTCCCTTTGTATGCTTAAATCTTTAAAACTACGCAACGGATTTTTTTAATAGATAGAGTGATTCAAGAGGAAGGTTTATATGTGTAATACATGCATTATTTATCAGCATTGCACCCGTGCGAAGCCGGGGCGGGTCGCTAGTAATTAATAAAAGGGATTATTAAAAGTGCCTAAGCAAATGTAAGAGCAATTGTGCTTTTGGTCTAATCATTACATTTCCTACAGGGTCAACAATGTCATCATGAATTACATACTCACTTTTCAATCTTTTTAGGGATAATTTCCAGGATGAAAACTATCCTATGTCTTTCCTCGGATCTTAAACTATCTTATGTCTTTCCTCGGATCTTAAACTATCTCCATGCCAAATTTCATCAAAATCGATTCAGCGGTTTAAGCGTGAAGAGGTAACAGACAGACAGACACACTTTCGCATTTATAATATTAGTATGGATAATTATTAGTGTAACTGTAAACATTGATTTGGAGAATCTTGTACTTCTCCTCTAACATGTATCAATTACCTATTTATAATATAATTGTATTAGCTTTTAAGTATAATTTACGAAATAATGACTTACTGTTGAGTTTATTTCGGTTTTCTTCTCAACAGCGGTCTCCTCTTGTGAAAAGCCGGTAGATTCAGATTCAGACATGTGTAAGTGCCCTTGTGGCCTACTTACAGAATAAGCATTTTGATTTTTGATTTTGGTTTTGCTGTAGTTGGATTAAAGTATCCTACCTATCTTTGAATGTCCAGCCATCCCTGCACCAAAGTTGGTAAAAATCCGTCCAGCCGTTTCGATGTGAAGAGAGGACAAAGTTTTTTATTTCACCGATGGCGCTTTATGCTTAGTTGAATTGTGATTTTGGTTCAAACTTGGGTAAATAATCCAACGTTTCAACGCAGTATCAAGATAATGTTAATGCAGATATGATGGAGATAAGCAAACATGGCTGATGTCAGATAATTTTGTTATTCCCAATTAATCTAATGAAAACAGTCAGACGATCGGACCGCATAACTCCAATCACTACGGGGCTAATTTTCATTAGTGGCATCGCACTCGCTGGCAACACAGCGCGACCACTACCGCACAGCGTATATATTAAGGTTCCGTATCCAAAGGGTAAAACGGGACCCTATTAGTAAGACTCCACTGTCCTTCCGTCCGTCCGTCTGTCTGTCTGTCTGTCTATTATCAGGCTGTATCTCATGAACCGTAATAGCTACACAGTTGAAAGTTTCACAGATGATGTATTTTCTATTGCCGCTATAACACCAAATACACAAAACAAAATAAAATAAATACTTTAGTCAAATATAGTCCTTTTAAATAATCATATCGAAAGGTTATTAGGCGTTAGGGTGGTGGAAAGGTTAATATGTTGGACCGGTAATCCAGAAACTCTTCCGCCAGGTTACGCATTTAAATTTTTCTTTGTGCTTTGATATTTGTATAAAATGTACTTTTGCAGACAGGAATTCTGTCTCGTTTGAAACCACAATGCAGCTTAAGTACTTACTACCCGTCGTATTGGCTCTTTAAGTGGTCTCGCTGTCACACAGCTACTTGTACAGCTACTCACATGCCCACTCGCGCTAGTACTGGCATGTTTGATCGCACTTTGTGTGCTGCCTTTATTTGTGCGTCTGTCTATTTGCAAATGCGACGCGTTTTGAACCGATACAGTAGAGATGAGAAGTCGCTTACATGACGATATCGATAGTTCAACATAAAATAATTGAAATTAAACCGCCTTTATATAATTGAAATGTCAATGATATTTTGTTCAAATAATAACAGAACTAGTGCGCCACGGTCATTAGTAAAACACGGTCATAGAGCATGTGAGCTGTAGAACACAATTAATATATTTTATTTGTCTTAAATATAATTATAATAATTTGTTTTTTCACAACGGCGAAAAAAATCGAAATTGCTATCAATAAATCATCATCATCATCAGCCTATTCTTGTCCACTGCTGGACATAGGCCTCTCCAACTGCACGAAATTGTAAGCGATCCTCAGCTACTCTCATCCAGCTTTTGCCAGCCACCCTGCACAGATCATCGCTCCACCTAGTCTGAGGGCGTCCCACACTACGCTTGCCGATCCGCAGTCTCCACTCAAGAACACGTTTACCCCACCGGTTATCGGTTCTTCGGCTTATATGGCCAGCCCACTGCAACTTCAAATTGCTAATACGGTGAGCTATGTCGGTAACTTTGGTTCTCTGACGGATCACTTCGTTCCGAATTCGTTCCTTCAAAGAAACTCCGAGCATTGCCCTTTCCATAGCTCTCTGAGCGACTTTAAATTTGTGGACCAGCCCAACCGTGAGTGTCCACGTCTCGGCACCGTATGTCATTACGGGTAGGACGCACTGGTTGAAAACTTGCGTCTTCAGACATTGTGGAATTGGCGATGTGAAGACCCGACGAAGTTTGCCATATGCTGCCCAGGCCAGCTGTATTCTTCTATTAGCCTCTCTCTCGAAGTTGTTTTTACCCAACTGCAATATTTGCCCAAGGTAGACGTACTCTTTAACAACCTCGAGAAAGCTGCCCTGTACCGCAATTGGTTCCGGACTAATATGTTCATTGAACATAACCTTGGTTTTCTCCAAGTTCATCCGGAGGCCAATGCGTTTTGAACACTCAGCCAGGCCGTTCAGTATAAATTGCAAGTCTTGCAGCGTTTCCGCCATGATGACAATGTCGTCTGCAAATCGCAAGTGTGAAAGGTACTCACCGTTTATGTTAATGGCTTGTCCTTTCCAGTCCAACTTCTTGAACATATCCTCCAATGCATTTGTGAACAATTTGGGGGATATAACATCCCCTTGTCTCACACCAAGATGCATGGGGATAGGTTTAGACTGCCGGTTCTGTATTTGGACGGCCATGCTAGCGGCATTGTAAAGACCTTTCAACACTTGGATGTATCGCCAATCGACTTGGCATCGCTGCAGAGATTCCAAAACCGACCAGGTTTCGATGGAGTCAAAAACCTTCTCGTAGTCCACGAACGCTAAGCACAGGGGCCGATTATACTCTTCCGTCTTCTGTATAATCTGCCTCACTGTATGAATGTGGTCTACGGTGCTGTATCCTGATCGAAACCCCGCCTGTTCCGGGGGCTGAAACTCGTCGAGTCTTCGAGCAAGACGTATCAATAAATACATCTATGTAATTATGGAACCTGCTCTCAAAAGTTACTGAGAATTGGTATAGAAAAGCGACCTGTAGGCCAGATTGAAATTCGTAATTTGGACGAGCCCGTACAGCCCAATAATCTATCTCAAAAAAAAATCTTTGTCCTCTCATCACGCCAAAACGGCTGGACGGATTGGAACCAAGTTTGGTACAAGGGTAGCTGGACATTCAAAAATGGTTTTAGGATACTTTTTACCCGAAAGAAAAAAAATACGTGACAAAGTTACCTTTTAGTGCGAAAAAAAAAGCGTTAAACTGTTCTTCTAAACGTACCTTCTTCTTCAAACCCGCACAAAACAGGTTAAGAAACAGTATCGTGAAATTTTAAATTAGAATGGTACATCACTAAAACATTTCATTAATGAACCGCGAGAGTCGCACGGATTACCGCTGCGCCGGTTTGCGCGCATACCTGATACCGGTATGCGCCCCTACCGGCGCCGAAATCGGAGCAAAGGCTTGCAAGCACATTCTGTTTATTCAATCATGACGCAGTTGGCGTAGTGGTAAGGCAGATGCCTACTGAGCCGGCGGTCCTGGGTTCGAATCCCGGCAGGGCAAATATTTTGTGGTGAACACGAATATTTGTGCCTGGGTCATGGATGTTCTATGTAAGTATCTTTTATCTATGTAAGTATGTATATCGTCGCCTAGTGTTCATAACATAAGCCTTCCTAATTAGATTATTAATTTAAACACATTTCTATCAATTATTGAAGTGTGCCTTCTAGAGCTTAATTTGGGACTAGGTTGATTTGTGTGGGCTTGTCTGATATTTATTTATTTATTGAATCATAGGGCAGTTTCAAATACATTGCAGTACAATCTATATGGAGCGTAGAAGGGGACGACCAGCAGACCAGATGTCCAGGGGCTTTCCGGCTGCTCTCGCCTAGAGGTCGCCTTTCTTAACAGATTCTCATGAAATTTTGTGAGTAGAGTATTTAATTAAGCCTATAAAATTTAACACCACTTCTTTATTAAAAAAATAAATAAAAATGCTGGAGATCTGGGTTTCAAAAGGTAAAAAATACAAATTTCAAACATTTAAAAACAAACTCGCGTAGACTACAGCTTAGACCTGGCTAATTTTTATGAGTACTAGCGACCCACCCCGGCTTCGCACGGTTGCAATGCTATATTATGCTTGTGTTATAGGTACATATAATCGTTCATCTTGAATCTACTTCAATAATCGCAAATAGGCTAGACTGCCCGTACCTGAAATATTGTTTTCAGCTTCACGTACGAGGTGAAAGGCCCTAAATTAAATTAAATGTTATGTTTATTTGTTTGGCATACTATGTGATTCCCGCATGCCGATAAAAATCAAAGGGAATGTATACAAAAGAGCAGTGAGACCAGCTCTACTATACGGATCAGAATGCTGGCCAATGAGAAAGTCAGATGAACAGAGGATGCACGTCACTGAGATGAACATGCTGCGGTGGTCTGGCGGAGTCTCTAGAATAGATAAAATAAGAAACGAATACATCCGTGGTACTTTTAAAGTAGCCCCAATACACGAAAAACTTAGAGAGACCCGCCTGCGCTGGTACGGACACGTAATGAGACGAGATGATGACCATATGACTAGAAGAGTTCTAAATATAGAAGAGAAAAAAAGGGGCCGTGGACGTCCACCAACAACCTGGTTACAAACAATAAAAAAAGACCTGAGTTCTATAAACGCAAACGACGAGACAACCCGCAATCGTACGGTGTGGCGCAAGAGTACTAGGAGGGCTGACCCCAAATAAATTGGGACAATAGCCAGGAGAAAGAGAAAGAGAAGAGTTTATTTGTTTATTTACTAGCACTAGTATTAATATGATATATAATGTAATTCTACTAACACTATTGATTCGAAAATAAATGATTTATTATTATTATTATTAAAAAAAAACCGACGAGTGACGAGTTTGCCGCGGCGGTGTACGGGCAGCCGTCCCTGATGAAGGGCTCCATACGAGTTCGAAACATGTCGGGCCGTTCCTGACAATTTCACGTGAGTGTAAACCGCTTCATACAATAAATAAAAAAAACCGCATCAAAAATTCAAAATCTATTCCGTAGTTTTAAAAGATCTAAGCATACATAGGGACAGGCAGAAGGAAGCGACTTTGTTTTATACTATGTAGTGAGTGATAGTGATAATCTACATTTTTAAATATTGCTCCTAATACAGGCCCGACCGCCCGACTCAGTATACGTTTTAATTGAAGATGTAGGGCTCGATGATCATTTCTGCAATATTGGCTATTAAACGCAAATTCAAACCCGCAATAAGGATATTTTAGGCGAGCACACACCGCCGACCCGCGATACTCATTATTGATAATTCGCTGATATTGGCGGCATGTGATTGATTAAATATCGCTGATTGATATAATGATATGTGGAGTATCTATACTACCTATAGGGTCAAGTGGGGTAAATATAAGACGGGTAAAATAAGACAAAACTCAGCCATTAATGTTTTATAAGAAGACTAGCGACCCGTCTCGGCTTCGCACGGGTGCAATGCTGATAAATTACTCATGTATTATACATATAAACCATCCGGTGCATCACTCTGTCTATTAAAAAAACATATTAAAATCCGTAAATTATTTTCAAATAAACAATGCAAAGATCGACACACAAAGCATAAGGAAAAAATTGTAAGGTCTACGTGGAGCGAGGGTAGCGAAGTGGCTAACGCGCTGGACCGGTAATCCAGAGGTACCGGGTTCGATTCCCGGTCCCTTCCACCAGGTAGCTCCTTTTTCAATTTTTCTTTAAGCTTTGATCTTTGTATTAATGGTTTATATTAAAATCCGTTGCGTAGTTTTAAAGATCTAAGCATACATAGGAACAGACAGACAGACAGACAGGAAGCGACTTTGTTTTATATTATGTAGTGATACGTTATACACTAACATAACAGCTACGATATTTACTTCCCAGATCACGGTCAATGACATGAGCTTATCTCTCTCCAAGGCGGTGTCATGATGATGTCAAAAGGGCATGTTGAAAAAAAAAACGACAAAACCAAAGCTTACTTACTTGTGATATGCGATTCCGTTTTTTAGGGTTCCGTACCCAAAGGGTAAAAACGGGACCCTATTATTGAGACTTCGCTGTCCGTCCGTCCGTCCATCCGTCCGTCTGTCACCAGGCTGTATCTCAAGAACAGTGATAGCTAGACAGTTGAAATTTTCACAGATGATGTATTTCTATTGCCGGTATAACAACAAATATTAAAAATAAAATAAAATAAATATTTAAGGGGGGCTCCCATACAACAAACTTGTTTTATGGTACGGAACCCTTCATGCGCGAGTCAGACTCGCACTTGCCCAATTTTTTTTATTTAAGTTTTTGTGTCATTTGTGCATTGTACATTACACAAAACGGCATTTTGGGGCCAAAGGCCCTTTACTGAGAAATTGACACATATACGCATCTGTCACTTTCCGGAGATCAAAAAAAGCGTTGCCACAGCACAAGCACCATTTGGTGTCGTTTGACTTCTGTCCAGTGCTTCAGTTCTGGAGCGCTAGTAAAACCTATCTACTTACATAATATCATTGATCATATCTAAAACAACAGGTCTATAAGTAGTTATTGCAAAAGATAGATCTCAGGTCTAGTCCTTTATACCATTTAATATACTTATGTTCAGCTTCGCCAGTTATTGGGCAGTTCATCATCATCATCATGATCATTTCAGTAAGCCTCCCCCAGGGTTCGCCACATGGCCCGATCTCCCGTTTTCGCCATCCAGTCACCATCGGAGGGCGTCCTACACTACGCTTGCTGAGTCGTGGTCTCCACTCGAGAACCCGTCTACTCCACCGATCATCGGTTCTGCGACAGATGTGACCAGCCCACTGCCACTTCAGTCTGCTACACTTCTGAACTACGTCAGTGACTGGTTTTTTGTCGGATAATCTCGTTCCGGACTTTGTCCCTTAACGAGATTCCGAGCATACCCCTTTCCATAGCTCGCTGTGTGACGTGTAGTCGGTGGGCTAGTTTCACTGTCAGGTTCCACGTCTCGGCTCCGTATGTCATGACCGGCAGGACGCACTGATTGGGCAGTTAGTTGATAGTTATCGCACGGAAAGAGTAATTTCTGATCCCGTTTCAGATGTTACCCTGTATACGTTGGTCGCTCAGCCTGTCACGGGGCGGTAGCCTGGACATATCAAAAGGAACTAGAGGGTCTTTAGCTAGCGCAGTTATTAAGTGAACGGGTGCTAGTATGTGTATAAGCGGTAGCGACAGCGATTTTCAGATTTTATCCAAAAATGCATTTTTGAGATAATCTTTAATTGAATAAACGGCAAATATTCATTAAGACGAATTAAACGAGACATTGGTGGAGACCCCTCAGTTTTATTACAAAGTTTCCAACCCTAAGTCATTAAATAATAATTCGTTGTCAGCCGATTTCAAGTTTTTTTTGGTTTCTTATATAAGCTTACATTTTCATTACTATAACTCCTGGACAGTTATAATTCATTTCATTTAACTACTAACAATAATGATTCATTTATTTTAATTCCTCGCATTATAAACTAATGCCAAAGTATGTTGGTCCGTTTATTGTTAAATTTGTCAAAACTATTTTTTTTTGTATAGTCATAAGAATACCTCTGGTATATCTGTTTCAATGGAAAAATGGCAGGTGATGGAACATCTGATGCGACATGATGCTTCCTTTGAAAATATCCTGGAGGAGGATATTAACATATTTTAATCAAGTGAAGGAGAAAGTAGGCACCGCGTCTTATCAGAAGACCATGAACTTTAAAAAAAATAGGGAAGACTGGCAATCCACCGACGAGAGCAAAGTCCTTGAATTATGAAGGGTGATGAGCGAAAACCCGGGCTACGTACGGTTGTCTACAGGAAAGATTAGCTTCCATTTCCTAAATATTATTCAATCCGCTGTCTTCTATGTCTAACTACTGGCCCGTAAGGCACTCTCGAATTACAAACATTGTGGGTCCACATAAACTTACTGGGTCTGGGTTATTAAGTTCGGAGTCTATATTGCTTACCATTACAGCTTTACAGATAACTGCGGGATTATCGCATTCTGAGCTAGGATTTCCTAGACACCGAGTTTCTAGGGCTCTGAAATGAAATTGATCATCTTTGGTTAAGATGGTTACACAACGGCCTGAGAAGGTCGTTTTGGGTTGACATTCTGGCAATTTCCGATATGTTCACTTACCTATATATGTATGTCGTCGCCTAGTAAGCATAACACAAACTTACTTAAGTAGGCATACATGTATGTACTACTTGAATTCGCGTAAAATCATCTGATATCTACTAAAAAAATAGATTACGGAATAGTCCACTGCTAGATATACCTACGCCTTTCTCAAATACCTATATTAGGTGTCACTTTACTTTTTTTACAGTATTGGTAATAACTTTAACTTGAAAATACTATTACAGGTCCCTTAGGGTTGAGTGATTTCGAAATGGACGTAAAATCACGTCCAAAACGTCAAGGTTATTAAGTAAATAAAATAAAATAATTAAATATCAGACAACTCACCCAAATCGATATAGTCCCAAATTAAGCTCAAGAAGACTTGTGTTGTGGGTACTAGACGACGATATTACGTACTTACATAGATAAATATATACTTAAATATATAGAACATCCATGACCCAAGCACAAATATTCGAGTTCATCACACAAATATTGGCAGGTGTTTGCAAACTGCGCCAAACGCTTCGTCAAAAAAACAAGTCGCGATTAAGTCCCGCTTTGTAATAATAAAGTGTGAAAATCATGTAAGTTTCAATCAATATATCATAAAGGGACCACTCAATTAATATTTCCGCTTCCGCTCGTGTAGTAGCCACAGCCCGTCGGCCACAACTAGCCGCGGTGAGCGATTTATGACACGTCACTCCATAACTCTTGGCTTTTGTTCTTGCCGTACAAGCGTACAACTGTACTGGTGTAGTACGCTTTGTCCACCGTGTACACATTTTAAGATCGCAGTTTCAGGTTTTTGCTTTTTAGTTTTGGCACCGCTGAATGATGATGAACTGTTTCATATTTTTCTCTATTCTCTTTTGTTTTCGCGCAGTCTGTACTAGAATTTAATGGCATTTACTAACAATTTTTAGGTTAGTAGTAGTAGTATTTAGTAATAGTAGTAATATTCTTTATTGTGTACCACATGAAAAAGAATACAACAAAAAATTTTAATGACAAAAATGTGTTTAACAACAAGCGGTCTTGTCACTCAAAAACCGGCCAAGAGCATGTCGGGCCACGCTCAGTGTAGGGTTCCGTAGTTGCCCATCCTTCAAAAAAGGTTTCAAGCTCTATAAAAAAGGTCGTAAACGCCAAAGTAACCGTAATTACTTATTACCTTTTGGAACATTTTGATTATACGCGCCAGATTTAGCGAAATGTTTTAATACATTATGGCACTAAACTAATATGTGTAACGTTCGAAGTATAAGGACACCACGCGGCACTTACGTAATTTTAAAGAAAATTATGAAATGTTGCGATAACTCAAAAACGGCTCGACCGATTTTATCTATACATATAAACGGACAAGTCCTGACTGACTGACTGACTGACTGACTGACTGACTCACTCATCAACGTAGAGCCGAAACTACTGAACCTAGGAACTTCAAATTTTTAGAATAGATCAAGTATACGATGCAAGCAAGCACTAAGAAGAGATTTTTCGAAACTCATCCCTTAAGGGTGTCAAATCGGGGTTGAAAGTTTGTATGAAACTCACATAATTTTTGAGTTAGATTAATAAAACTTTGTGTATAGATTTTCTATCTAAAAACAAGAAAACTAATTTCAGGATTTATTAAAACTCATTCTTTAAAGGGGTTAAATACGGGGTGAAAGTTTGTATGAGGAACTTGGATTTATTTGAGTAAGAGTGGTAATATTTCGTGTACAGCTCTTTCTATACAAAGTAAGAAAACAAGTTTCAGCATTTTTGGAAATTCATCCCCGAAAGGGGTTAAATGCACAGTGAAACTTTGTAAGAAAAACGTGGTCTATTTGAGTAAGGGGTGCATTCTTTTACGTGTAGACTGATCATCAAAAACTGAAAACATCAATTTCAGCGTTTTTGAAAATTCAACCCCTAATGGGGTAAAGAGAGAGGTGAAATTTTCTATGAAGAGCTTGGGATTCTTTGAGTAGGAGTGGTAATATTTCGTGGACAGGTTTTTATTTGCAAAGTATGAAATCAAGTTTCAAAATTTTTGGAAATTCATCTCCGAAAAGGGTTAAATGGACAGTGGAACTTTCTTGGTAAACGGGGCTTTTTTGAGTAAGGGGTGCATTCTTTTACGTGTAGACCCTTCATTAAAAACTGTGAATATTGATTTCAGCGCGTTTTTGAAAGTTCAACCCCTAATGGAATAAAGCGGGAGGTGAAAATTTGTATGAAGAGTTTGGGATTCTTTGAGTAGGAGTGGTAATATTTCGTGTATAGGTTCTTCTATGCAAATTAAGAAGACAGGTTTCGGCATTTTTGGAAATTCATCCCTGAAAGGGGTAAAATGGAGTATTTGAAAATCGAGTATTTTGAGGAAGAAGTGCATTATCTTGTCACTCACACTCATCATCAAAATCTAAGAACACGTATTTCAGCGATTTTGAAAATTCAACCCCTCATGAGGTTAGTTTCAATGAATACCTTGAGGTTCTTTGAGTAACATTACGTGCATAGATTCTTCTATACAAAGTAAGAAACAAGTTTCAGCATATTTGAAAATTCATCGCCGAAAGGGGTTAAATGAAAATAGAACTTTGTATGAGAATCGGGCCTTTTTTTGAGTAAGAGGTGCACTATTTTGCGGGTGGACTCTTCATCAAAAACTGAGAATAATGATTGTAATGTTTTTGAAAATTCAACCCCTAATGGGATACGCTGAGAGGTGATAGTTTGTATAAAGAGCTTGGAATTTTTTGAGTAAGTGATAATATTTCGGGCATAGGTTAATCATTACAAGCAACTTTTCACCATAAATGAACTTAAAAAGTAAGAGAGGCATTTTTTAATATTCATCCCCTAAGCATGTGAAATTGAAGGTGACAACATTTTCATGTTATGAATGTGGGGTTTTCATGGTATGCGGGTTTTTTTTAGAATATTGACTAAAAATTGAGAAAATAAACGTAAGTTTCTTATGGAAATTCATCTACAAAATGGGTCTAATGGGAGGCGAAAGTTTGGATGAGAAAAGATGAGATTGTTTTCGTAAGTCAAGTCTTATTCCGTGTGTTAAAACACTACTATCAGAAATTTTTGAAATGTACGAGTATTGTCTGAGTAAAGGCGGAAGATGAAAGTTCTTGTGAGGAATATTTTTTGTGTATACACTCTGCATTAATTTTTGGAAAGTTAAAGAAGCTGAAGAGGTTAAAATTTTTATATGCAACACGTAGGATTGAGTGACAAAACTTCGTGTAAAAAAATTGCATTGTTAGGGTTCCGTACCGCAAAAGGAAAAACGCAACCCTCAAAGGATCACTTAGTTGTCTGTCCGTCTATGGAATAAAAAGGAAATTAAAACCATATAAGAACTCAGGGCTGTAATCCTTTGAAGTCCTTAAAAAAACCTAACTTTAAGTTAAAACGTAAAAAAAGAACCGGCTGTTTACCTATGCCACAACAAACGTCGATACCCTCAAGGGAATCAAATTTTATAAGGTACTTAGGTATTTTCAGTTGAACTAAAACTATAAATTTGGCAAGTAATAGCGTGTCTTACTTTCTTACTACAAGTACTTATAGGGAGTAATCTGAAACTATACATTACTATTTAAATAAAAAAGTAGTCTGTACTTAAAGTACGTAAAACAGTTTTCTTACGGTGACGTTAAATTTGCCACTTAGTATATTTTATCTTTTCCTTAGTAATGTCGTAATGTGCAGTGATTTCATAGTTCGTAAAGAACCCTCTGTGCGCGAGTCCGACTCGCACTTGACTGGCTATTTGTATTAACTGAGAATACTGATTTAAACGTTAGAGGAAATTCCTATACTTAAGAGACCTTATTCCTTTTAAAAAAAATTTTTTTTCAAATTGTGACAAATATATTGATAATTTCAACCAACTTTTTGAAGTAAATAATACTTTTCCGCGAGTTCTAGGTATTAACATAGTTATTTCATGCTTTCATTGCGTGCAGTCGAAATAAGTTGAAAAAACTAATTTTCCGCGTGAATTTTGTCAATTTCGAGTAGTTTTTGAAACAAAAATTATTACTGAAAAACTCAAAGTGTAGGTTTCAAATATATATCAATAAATCCCAATAGCCCTGTTCTAGGTAGTAACATCAATAATATGTTAAGAAACATGTTTGATCATAGAGAAAAATGTTTAAAACAATCAGCATTTTAAAAGGTATAAGGCCTCTTAAGCCTTAAGGTGATTAAAATTTTGACTATGATTTTGTTCGGTTCATCGGAAAATGAATTGCCCCATATGTATACCCCGACGTGATCTAGAAATATATAAATCTACTACCCAAAAATTTATGTATACGCGCAGATTTCTATTAGTTGTATTATTTTAAGAAACAACAAAGCGGGTAGAAAGTTACACAGATAACTTTTCCAGACCCTGTGCGAGCGGAGCCGCGGGCAAAAGCTAGTTCAATATAGTTTTCATTGAAAGTACTTATAAGGCCTCATTTTCATGAATTTTTCCATATTTTTTTGACCTGTGGTTAAGAAATTGGAGGGGGGGGGGACGCTAGTTTTTAATTTTCGTAGCGAATATTTACCAAACTGCCGACATGTTAAAAAAATAATGTTTGGAGACCCCTATTATTTTTAAAAGACCTATTCAACGACATCAACGACACCCCACACACTAGAGTTGAAACGAAGAAAAAAAATCACCCCCACTTTGGGTGTTCGAGAGGTACTCGAAAAAAAGTTTTTTTTTAGTGTTTATTTTACCGTTGTGTCGGCGTGATACATACACATCGCCGGTCCCTAGTAAAAAAGTCGGATCTACAAAATTGCCATTTTCGTTTTATTGCGTTAATGCTTATTAAATACATTAATCTTTAATCGTACATTTACAGATTTTTCAAAATTTCAGTTTTTTCACGTTTAATCAACGTCAAAAATGTCGTATCTTATAAAGCGTCCATTTAATATTGTCAGATGTGGTACTTCCGACTATGTTAACCGAGTTAGCTGAAAAGTTTTGTGTAGTATGTGGCACTTCCGACATTACTATTCGGAATTTTAAGGGTACCTTATGTCGTATGTACCACTTACGACATTTTATTACGGAATATAAATTGTATCTTATGTCGTATGTGACACATCCGATGTTTTTTGCCGGAAAATATATTCCAACTTTGGTCGCATGTAACATATCCAACATTTCTTCACGGAAAATAAATTGCAGTGTATGTCGTAACTATCACAATATCTTTGGATGCTTTAAATTTTGTCTTATTGTTTGAATATTGCAATAAACATCGCACAATCGCCATTAAACGTCACAGTTTGGCGAGTAATATTACATTGTTAAATGTTATTGTTTAAAGTTAAATAAATAAATAATAAAAAAAAAAACAGTCAATGAAATTGGGTGTTTAGTAAACTTATGGATGGTTTCGAACGATAAATAATAATTGGGAGATGTTTATGGTGAATGTGGCAACTTCGACCAAGCTCCTGATAAAAAATAAATCCGTCTGACTTCTGGTTCTTCTGAAGGAAAATAACCAGAATAAGAACATAATGAGATAACGATTACTCGTGGCAATGCCGAGAACATTTCAGAATGTGTGTCATTAAATATACAGTTAAATAAAAAGTAACGACTCATGACTTCTTCTTTAGTCGACCACATATTCCTGAGAATCGTGATCACTAGATTTCATAACCCTTGTCACTTTTCTCTATTGGTCTCAATTGATCGTCACCCTCACCGCTTGATAGTTCTCTTACTTTTGGTCAGTTTATCTAACTCTGTAGGAATCTAAGCTCTTTACCCCATGGTGAGAGTGGAACTAATCTTTCGAAAGAACAAGAAATATCCTTAATGGTGCTTTCGAACTCATAAATTAAAAGAGGCGATAAGTATGTTTCTGCATTCCCCTGACGATGCTACTCATTACCAAAGGTTCAACAATAGATCTCAGTCTTTAATTCGTGATTTGCACCAGTCCAATTGCAACGTGTTTCTAGTCGAGGTTGAGATGTTTTACAAACAGTTCCAAAGGCCAGGTTAACCCGACACTAATTTGAATAAATCCTAGATAGCAACCTATACGAGGTTGGTATGGCTATCAAATAACTTACAAATGCAGCGGATGATGCTGGAGCGATATCTAAGATTCTGAAAGCAGTTGGTAAAATGGTAATGGAAACCCTGTAGAATTTATTAAATCATGTTATAATCGAGGGGAAAACGATAGGAGCATGGCCGAAAAGTGTGGCATGTATACTGCTCATCTTCAGGTAGGTTTATATGACCCTTCTTATAAATTACAGACCCATCTCGCTTATGAATCATGACTATAACGTGTGTATACACGTATTGTTGTACACCCTTCCCGCACCTATAATGTCTCTGTTTGACCTTGTGGTTGACTGGTAGATAATGCCTCATGGCATTAAGTCCGCCATTTGTACTTTTTACTTATGTATTTTGTGTAATAAAGTTTAAATAAATAAATATAACCTGTGTAGTCGACACTCTTATCACGAACCGTCTCGCACGCAGGTTTGACGACTTTCAGCCCCCCAACGCTGGTTACCGCTAACCCTAGAACCCTAGGTACCGTAACCCACGTCCATATGTATATATGTACTTCCATGTATTTGTACTATGAGAAGACTCGATTCGACTTCGACTTAGTTAGACGGTGTTACAGTCTCTCAAGTAGTACTAATATCTCCAAAAAATTCACAGCTGCATAGAAATATCAATTCAAATTTTTGGTTTTGGACGGTCTAGTATCAGCCAAAAGTATCAGTAGTCAAAAGCAGACGTCAGCAACCTTCTCTCTTCTGATGATATCGTCGTAGTAAATGACTAGTCATTGCTGAGGCTCTCGAAAATCTTGGAAAAATGCTCAGACTACAGTCGTCTCCCAGTAAGTGTATTTTAAAATGAACATTTAAAGACAAAAATTATGTCAATACTTTTTTTGATATCAAACTAACATAATTAAAGAACGACATTTATAAATTGTAGTATACTGGGTAAAACTGCGGTTTTTTATACCACTAAAATGTCGTATCTCACCACAAAACACTGTGTAAAATCCAAATATAATTGTAGTAAGTGACACTTGCGACATAAATAATAATACAATATCCGATTATAAAAGTCGTTAGTGCCACATCCGACTAATTACTGCGAACTAAATCATGCAAAAAAGTCGTATGTGGCAGTTACGACAGGATATCGGATGACAATTTCCAGGTAAAAAGGTAGCATGTCTTATTTCTGGCATTTCTAATAAATAATTTATAGTTTTGTTCACACATACTCTAAAAGTAGTTAATAATAGTAACTTCGGCCAAATTTCGTAACAATAGGACTTAAATTGACAATTTTATACACAAAAACGTCTTTAAAAAACTTTAACTGCCTCTCCTGGAAAGTAGTCATTTTGCAGATCCGACTTTTTTACTAGGGACCGGCGACATACTCATACCAAATTTCAGCTTTCTAGTTCCAATGATCACGGAGCTAAGCCGCGGACGGACAGACGGACAGACGGACAGACGGACATGGCGAAACTATAAGGGTTCCTAGTTGACTACGGACCCTAAAAACAGTTTCATCCAGACAACCTTTGGGTAACAGAAAAGCTAGACTAGAATGACCTAATCTAATTCTTCTGTTCCCAAAGGTAAAGTATTTTTATTGGTATATTTTTGGCTAGTATTTGCTTGAATATCATGCTTCTTGAAGGAGGAAGACGTAATAATATGGAACGTAAAATTGTTTCCGAACGCTAATATAAACCTTGCATCAGCTTAATGATTCTGTTTAGCCCTATGGTTGACTGGTATAGAGAATGCCTTGTACTTAGCATTAAGTTTAAATAAATAAACAAACGCAGGCCAAGCCGCAGGAAACTCTATTAATAAATAGAAAAAATACTTTTTATTGCACACCTCAAGAAGAAAGAAATAACAATTATCATTACAGTAGAGGTAAACAATTTATCTTACCGCTAAACAGCGATTCTTCACAGATAGATTAACTTTTATAACAACAAGAAAAGCTAATCCTCTACCTACCAAACTCTACCTATTCTGCAACTATCTATATCATACATTAATTAATACAATTTCCCTGAATACCTCAAGGGCCATCGATCGGGAATCGAACCCGCGTATTGTGCGCGCCCGACCGGGCAAAGCCGGGAGATAATTGGTATCGATGAATGTGTTGCGAAGGGCTTATATGTATAGCTTTAATACAAAATAGAGGATTGTATTGATAGCTTATTACATTTGACTAACTAGAACCACTTATCAATAACTAGAACCACAAAATCAGCAATACTTCTGTATCACACTTCAATCAAATAGTAATTCTTTGAATATTTTTCCATTTCTTCTAGGAGACATCCTTTGATCATTTCCCTAGGTGACTTATTGAATTGAATGTAGTATATATGGCGTAGTCCCTAACAGAAGACCCTGGGGTACCCCAATCATTTGTTCAATTCTTGTTCCTGTTTTATTATTTTCCTCATAAACTCTAGTTAGTAAAAGTATTATGAAAATAACGTGTTTCGACGAACCAATTTACCAGCGGTGATTTGTAAATCAAAAGTTGTTTAGACATACTAAAACTCGCAACTTCTTGTGCTATCCAATTTGAAGTTCGAGGCGATGTTATGGTCGTTTTTCATTAGTTTTTTATTTTAATTTTACTCTTATGGACTCTAGTTTAAAATATATTGTTTCAAAGAACCATGAAACTAAGCCTAGGTAGAATAAACTATGATACTGATACTGATATGTTTGGTCCCCTTTGACGTGGGTTGTTTAGTTCGGTCCAGTGCCATCAATGAGTATTTTTTTTATTGTAGGAAAAAATAACCATAGGCATTACAATTTCTCAGAAATACCGTTTGGTCTAACAACTGCAACTTCATGTTTTATGCGGACAGGTATGGTAAGATCCAGTTGGTAAATAATTGATATTGGGCTGAATATGCACAAGAAAGCTCTTGTGTGTTCCTGGACGGTCCCAATACAAGCCAAACATAGGTATGATATAAGTTAAAGCAAGGTAAAGTCCACTAAACCTTTCTTCGAATTTATTTATTTTGGTACACGGTTAGCTGGACGTTAAAAATATTAACAAAAATGCGGACGAATTTGCGGGCATTTTCTAGTCTACCCATATTTTGATATTCCATGTAAAAGTCATAAGACGCGTTTCTATTTCACAAGCCTAATCAAATCAGACTTTTTATTAGAACATGTCTTTCCAATGCGGTCTAGACGTTTCTAAATCTAATCTAAATCCAACTTATTAAAGCAAAACACGTCCCGACTATAAAAACACTGTTTGCCATATCACAGAATGAATTATCCTCTGAATATTAATCAGGGATCTGGGAACATATGTTGTATGTGTTTAATGTTATATGCGTGGGCGAGGACCGAGATCTTTGCGAGAATTCACTTTGAATTTCAATTTTGAGAAACGTACTGCCTACTTGCTCCGTTATGGTAGCTCTAAAAGTCCTGTTACTATTATTATAAAAGAGGCTCTGTGCGCTGTAGAAGTGTGGAGTGGATATAGACCCCTACGTAAAATATGTTTTTTTTTTAAGTTTTTAACATTTTTTTTATTTGACATTTAAAATTCTAATTTAATTTGTCTTGATAATGTAATCGTATATGTGACATGTAAAATATAAAAATAAATGAGAGACAAAATAAATGTAATACCGTTGTAGCATACCAAAAAGGTGACCGAAGTGTGCGTTAGCCTCGCGGTTCAGAGCCCATAAACACCCATAAGTGATCATCACGTAGAATCCTTTATGCTTAAATGATTTTTGTGGGCTCATGTCATTTCCTTTTATAGGCCACTTTGCGTCAAATATCGTAAATCTTTATTATAAGACCATTGTCTTTTAGTTGCTTGGCAACACAATATGCAGTAAAGTTAGAAATTACGTAACGATGAGATTTTGATTGGAAGTATTTTCTTGTCCAAGATGACTCCAATTTTCATTGGCTTCGCTCCCGTTGCTACTAAATTTTGGATAATTATTCTTTGCAAAACGTTTTTAATTGTGTTGGTTTCGAACTAGGTTAGGTTCAGCAATAGACGCTTATGTCATAAAACCTGTCAAATCTTTAAATGAGTAATCTGAAAGACAGAGTGAGTAACATGACAGAGATAACCACTAAAGGGATGATAATGTTATGCCGTTATATTACGTATGTCAGAGGCAAACATCGCTTAATTGCTTAATTTGCTGAACTTACCTCTGGGAGTTCAAAATTCTAACTCCTTTTATTTGCGGTTGTAATATCGGCCCTCAACATTGCCCGGCGCTCTCTGACCTCAAGGGCTTCACAGGTAACCTGCAATAAAAGAAAATTAGTCTAGACGAAACGAAAGTGCGTGCAACTTTCACCCAATCGCTCGTGTGGGCTTTGTTCCAGAATTCATTATGGTTAATTATTTTATAGGCTTTAAACTTTTTGAATATGATTTCAGTGTGGTTTAGTTGATATTTTGTTTTAGAAATTCAGAACATATTTTGCATAATAATCGAAGGTTTGTAATCTGTTTCAGTAAACTTTGATACAGTGAGTTATTACCATCATCATAAATTAAAGAGCTACGCTCTTGTCAGTGAAGCAAGTTTTCATGCATCTCGTTATTGAAACTTCTCCTTGACAGCCTTTACGAATCGACGTTCACCTTCTCCTTTATTTGGTCCTTGTAAGCTCTTCTTGGTCTTCCGCTCTAGCTCCTCCTTTCAATCTTTCCTTTTATAATAGTCTATGAATATTCATATTCATATTCATATTCATATTCATATTCATATTCATATTCATATTCATATTCATATTCATATTCATATTCATATTCATATTCATATTCATATTCATATTCATATTCATATTCATATTCATATTCATATTCATATTCATATTCATATTCATATTCATATTCATATTCATATTCATATTCATATTCATATTCATATTCATATTCATATTCATATTCATATTCATATTCATATTCATATTCATATTCATATTCATATTCATATTCATATTCATATTCATATTCATATTCATATTCATATTCATATTCATATTCATATTCATATTCATATTCATATTCATATTCATATTCATATTCATATTCATATTCATATTCATATTCATATTCATATTCATATTCATATTCATATTCATATTCATATTCATATTCATATTCATATTCATATTCATATTCATATTCATATTCATATTCATATTCATATTCATATTCATATTCATATTCATATTCATATTCATATTCATATTCATATTCATATTCATATTCATATTCATATTCATATTCATATTCATATTCATATTCATATTCATATTCATATTCATATTCATATTCATATTCATATTCATATTCATATTCATATTCATATTCATATTCATATTCATATTCATATTCATATTCATATTCATATTCATATTCATATTCATATTCATATTCATATTCATATTCATATTCATATTCATATTCATATTCATATTCATATTCATATTCATATTCATATTCATATTCATATTCATATTCATATTCATATTCATATTCATATTCATATTCATATTCATATTCATATTCATATTCATATTCATATTCATATTCATATTCATATTCATATTCATATTCATATTCATATTCATATTCATATTCATATTCATATTCATATTCATATTCATATTCATATTCATATTCATATTCATATTCATATTCATATTCATATTCATATTCATATTCATATTCATATTCATATTCATATTCATATTCATATTCATATTCATATTCATAGTCATATTCATATTCATATTCATATTCATATTCATATTCATATTCATATTCATATTTGTTGTAGATAGTAACCTTAGTTGTGTCTAGACTTTTTAATAATTAAGTTTTTTATAGTTATGTCATATTTTAAATTTACTGTTACACTTTCGAATATACATTTTAACCGTCAACATCTTTTTCTAATTTCTATTTACCAAAATCCTTAAATAAATATACTCTTCAAGGCTCTATACCCCGCGTATTACAACACGTTATCAGCACGAAAACGCAGAAGAGTAAAAGGATTTGTGTAAAAATTGTGAAAAAGTTGTGGTTTTCATTGTGACTGAAAATAGTAGTAATCGAAATGTCACATGAAACTGGAGACTCCTCGAGTGTCAATAAGTCGAATTCCCCTACGAGTTCATCTTTTTGTATCAGAAATAAGGATGGATATCCTACCTGGAAATTCAAGATGAGGAATTATCTTTTACATGAAGACCTGTGGGCAACAATATGTGGTTATCCGGAAGATGACACAACCCCCGCTTCGACAAAGGTACGAAACGATGCAAAAGCGCTAGCAAAAATTTGCTTAACAGTTGACGGTGCAGCTATCACGCACGTCAGATGTGCCAAAACTGCAGCCGAAGCATGGAATTCTTTGCAGAAAGCTTTTGAGGATAAGGGAATAGGTAGAAGACTAGCTTTAGAACGAAAATTGTACAGATTAAGCTTGTCGGACTTTACAAATATAGAACTGTACATTAATGCAGTAATGTCAACCGCACAGGATCTTGCGGATATAGACAAAATTATAGAGGACACATCGCTTGCAGCCATACTTTTAGGAGGACTCACCCCAAAATATGATCCTCTCATTATGGCACTAGAAAATTGTAATGTCGACGTGACCACTGACTTGGTGAAGACAAAACTGCTGAACGAAATGTCTAAGGACGCAGCTGTACCCGGAGATTCGGTTCTACTTACTAAGAAGATGCCTAAGTCAAAGAAGAAGGAAGTTATATGCTACGAATGTAAAGTGCCTGGCCATAAGAGACCAGACTGTCCGTTAAGGAAGAATAAAGAGAAGGTTAATGTAGTAAAAGTAAACGACGCCACATTTACCGCTCTTAACACTTCTGGAAGCTCAAACAAGGACCAATGGTACGTAGATTCGGGTTGTACAAAACATATGACGTCACGACGTGATTGGTTCCAAGATATTACGGCTCTCAATAATGGTAGCGTTACAGTGGCTAATGGTGAACGAATTAAATGCTGCGGAATTGGAGACATTTCACTAAACACACCCAAAAATGTTATCAACAAGATAAGTGATGTTGCTTTTGTACCAGATTTAAAAGCGAACTTGATTTCTGTAAAGAAAGCTGTTGATAAGGGTTTTATTTGTGTTTTTGATACTACTGGTTGTAACTTTTATAAATCTAATACTTTTCGTTTTACAGGTGATTCCGTTTTACATGCCTCGCCCTGTGGTGGATTGTACGTTTTAGACGGTACTGTTAATGTTCCCGCGAATGTGGCGAATAATAATTTGACACAAGATGTGCACTCTGGCTGTCAGGACAATAGTTATAAGCTCTGGCACAAGAGGTTAGGACATTTGTGTCGTATAGGCATGAATCAACTGAAGAATCACGAGGTAGGCGTAAAGTTTAGTAAAGTAGACAAAAGTAGTTGCATCGCTTGCGTGGAAGGTAAACAAGCAAGGAAACCTTTCAAGAAAGTAGCGCATAATAGAGCTACTTCTCCTCTAGAGTTGATCCACATGGATTTGCTAGGACCGGTCTCTACAACCTCCTTTCAAGGTAATAGGTATATGTTGACAATTGTAGACGATTTTACGAGAAAGGTGTTTGCTTATTTTGTCCCTTCCAAAACTGAAGTTAAAAATAAATTCTGTCTGTTTCAAACATTTGTTGAAAATCAATTAGACAATAAAATTAAAGCGGTTAGGACTGATGGTGGAAAAGAGTTCGTGAATACAGAGTTTGTCGATTATCTTGCTTCAAAAGGTATCGAACATCAAACGACTACGCCGTACAGCCCTCAACAAGTTGGAGTCGCAGAACGTACTCACCGTTCCATTACTGAGAAGGCGAGGACGTTGTTGGCTGAAAGCTCACTGCCAAAAGCTTTCTGGGAAGATGCTTTCCAAACTGCCGTATACCTAAAGAACAGGTCACCTCATCGAGCTTTAGGTGGACACATTCCATATGACAGATGGTGTGGTCGTAGAAGTGATCTTGAACATCTGAGAGTGTTCGGATGTAGAGCACTTGTCCATGTGCCTTCGTGTCACCGGAAGAAATTGGATGTCAAGGCAAAGGAAGCGATTTTCGTCGGTTATTCTGAGAATCCAAATACATACATGTTTAGGGATCCAGCTAATCCTCGAAAAGTTATTACTTCCAGAGATGCAACCTTTTTTGAAAATAGTTTTACAACGTTGAAGCAGAGGCAGAATGAGCCTGTGGCACAGTCCGACTCCGTACTGATCTTTGAAGAAAACGAGCTCCGTACTGAGCACGAAGATCCACAATTCTTCGACTGTATTGGGAATACCGAACCTGAGGCTGGACCATCTTCAAGAGTAAATCTAGAGAGTGCTGTAGAGTCAGCAGATATGGACGAGCGTGAGTCAATTCATGAGCTTCCTAGTTTCGATGAAGAGCCAGAACATTTGGAAGAGGAACAATGTCTTCCTGAGCCAAGGTTCCCCTCAAGAAAAAGGAAACCACCTGATTTCCTGTCTTATAATGTATCGTCGGTTGGTGACAGTGAACCTGTGACACATTATGGAGGACATACAAGAAGTCGAAACAAAAGTTTTTATGGAGCAACCCCTTGGCTTTACAGAAAAAAGCAAGAAAAGCAAGGTTTGTTTGCTGAAGAAATCCCTTTATGAGCTTAAACAGGCGCCCCGTGCTTTGGTATAAAAAGTTGAACGAAACGCTTTTAGAAATTGGTTTTACAGGAACTCCTTCCGAGCCTTGCGTTTATACGAAACTTTTTAGAAATGAACTTATTATTTTGGGTTTTTTTGTCGATGACATAATTGTCTTTTATAAATCAGATTTGACTTTTGACAATGTCAAGAAAGATTTGTCTACATATTTTTCTCTGAAAGATCTCGGACTATTAAAATGCTATTTAGGTTTAGAAGTGGAAAGCAATTCCGAGTATATAAAAATAAATCAGAAGAATTATATTCTATCTTTGCTCGAAAAGTTTAATATGAAGGATTGCAAGACTGTGGAAACTCCTTTAGTAAAAAAGACTATGGAACGACGAACTGATTGTCAAGTTGGTGAGTCTTATCCTTATCAGAACTTAATAGGATGCCTCATGTATTTGACGGTAAACTCACGACCCGATATTGCATACGCAACAAGTTATTTAAGTCAGTTTAATACGTGTTTTACAAAGGAACACTGGAATGCTGCAAAGCGAGTCCTGCAGTACCTGAAAGGTACTTTAAACTATTCTTTGGTTTATAGGAGAACAGGAGAACCTTTACGAGGTTACTGTGATGCAGATTGGGCGAACTGTGTAATTGACAGAAGGTCATACACTGGTTACACTTTCAAGTTAAGTGGCGGTCCAGTATCCTGGGAGTCAAAGAAGCAACCGACAGTTGCGTTGTCGTCCGCGGAAGCCGAATACATGGCACTAGCGTCTGCTACAAAGGAAGCTTGTTACTTACGTCGCTTTATTTATGAAATAACGGGTAAGTTTTCTTCAATTAACTTAGCTTCTGATAGCCAGAGTGCCATGAATCTCGTTCGAAATCCTGTACACCACAACAGGACGAAACATATAGATACGAGATTTCATTTTATTAGGGAAAAAGTATCTAGTAATATTGTTAATTTAGAATATGTGCAAAGCAGTGATATGCCTGCAGATGTCTTAACAAAGCCACTTGGGCCAATTGTACATAAGCGATGTATAGTTAAGTTAGGACTAGGAACTTAATTTTGTTTTAGTCTTTTTGGCACAACTTCGATTAAGGGCGCCTGTTGTAGATAGTAACCTTAGTTGTGTCTAGACTTTTTAATAATTAAGTTTTTTATAGTTATGTCATATTTTAAATTTACTGTTACACTTTCGAATATACATTTTAACCGTCAACATCTTTTTCTAATTTCTATTTACCAAAATCCTTAAATAAATATACTCTTCAAGGCTCTATACCCCGCGTATTACAACAATATTCATATCCATATTCATATTCATATTCATATTCATATTCATATTCATATTCATATTCATATTCATATTCATATTCATATTCATATTCATATTCATATTCATATTCATATTCATATTCATATTCATATTCATATTCATATTCATATTCATATTCATATTCATATTCATATTCATATTCATATTCATATTCATATTCATATTCATATTCATATTCATATTCATATTCATATTCATATTCATATTCATATTCATATTCATATTCATATTCATATTCATATTCATATTCATATTCATATTCATATTCATATTCATATTCATATTCATATTCATATTCATATTCATATTCATGTTCATATTCATGTTCATGTTCATGTTCATGTTCATGTTCATGTTCATGTTCATGTTCATGTTCATGTTCATGTTCATGTTCATGTTCATGTTCATGTTCATGTTCATGTTCATGTTCATGTTCATGTTCATGTTCATGTTCATGTTCATGTTCATGTTCATGTTCATGTTCATGTTCATGTTCATGTTCATGTTCATGTTCATGTTCATGTTCATGTTCATGTTCATGTTCATGTTCATGTTCATGTTCATGTTCATGTTCATGTTCATGTTCATGTTCATGTTCATGTTCATGTTCATGTTCATGTTCATGTTCATGTTCATGTTCATGTTCATGTTCATGTTCATGTTCATGTTCATGTTCATGTTCATGTTCATGTTCATGTTCATGTTCATGTTCATGTTCATGTTCATGTTCATGTTCATGTTCATGTTCATGTTCATGTTCATGTTCATGTTCATATTCATATTCATATTATTCGTTGTGCCGCAGCAGGTGTCCAATAATTTTTCCTTTTAGGTTCTCCATTGTTTTTAGAACACACCTGTCCTCCTTCACCATATCGAGCAATTAGATAAATATATAAAAGTTGTAAGACTGACACTGTACTTTGTATATTTTGTATATGGTTTATTTACCTATATGTTTTGCTTATTTCTCGTCATGGACCCACTGAAAATCAGCGTCGTTGCACTATGTGCCCCGACATATGCTGAGTGGGATCCTTTTTTGAAATACAATCCACACTCACCTCTTTCTTTCTTTAGATTTAAGCAATAGTACATTACTGCAGAGGCCGTGAAGTAAGGGATTGCAGGACGAGTTTGGGGTAGATGGTCGAGTCGAAGACGAGGCCAGATAGAACGAGTCCTGCAATCCCTGTTCCGGCCGAAGCTTGTATAGTGCTTTTCTCAAACGATGTGAGGAAATATGAAAATTAAAATAACTATTAGATAATCAAGTAAATAAAACAAAATATGCTACGGGAAAAAAGTAAAAACTATTTTTCGTTTTTACTTTTTTCCCGTAGCATATTTTGCATGACTAAATTTTCCTCCTCATAAAGTTCCCCGTCATCCTTTGTTCATAAGTTCCCCGTCACTCTCATCACTAGAAGTAATTTTTATGTCTGTTAAAATTATTTTATAATCACTACGAAATACGAATAAGCAGAAAAAAAGATTTTCAATGTGCTACCTTTTTTATTTTTTAAATATGTTATTTGATCCAGCTATTTGAGCACCATGTTTAACCGCACATAAATATAGTACAATGGATTTTTTGTGTCGCAATTATGCTTACAGATTGTGGAGGTGGTTGGCTGTATGTAATTTTTCCTTTGCCAATTTAATTTTAGTATAGAAATTTAAAAAATTAGAGCAGCGGACAAAAATGGATTTTCATACTAACTTTTGTGGCCTAAGGCCAAGAAGTAATGTAGGGAGCCATAAACGAGAAACTTCATGTCCTCATATCGGGACATTAACGCATGCATTTCCGAGCATGTTTGAGAAAAAACTTGTACACGATGTTGCATGTGCAAAATAAACATTATTTACTTCTTATTCTTTCAACTCATCATTTGACCTCTCTTTAATCCAGCTGATCTTTTCTATTCCTCACCAGAACTACATTTCGAAGGCCTCCTCTCCTCCTTTCTTTGCGTCAGTGTCCACATTTCGCTTCCTTATAATGCTATGCTCCTGACGTACAATTTAATTAGCTTCGCTTACTATCGAGCCATCCGGGAGGACATACACGGTACCTTCGAATTAAATCCATTGCAAATACGATAATTATGTGTCTTTGTTATTCGTTATTTTTTTTTCTACACAGCAATTAAGTAACATTCGGCATGCTATTGCCGTATCTAGTACCATTTAAAGCGTAACACAGGCCATGCAATCGGTCGCTTAGTGTCAGCAATCTCACTCAAGAGTTATACGTGGCAAAAGATTACACTTTAAAGACAGCGTGAAGCGTATTATCCTTCAGAATTCACACCCAACACTGGGAGAATATGTCTGAAGACCGTGACCTATGGAGGAAGACTGTGCCATCATTTGATTGTCTTTCCCACAAGCGCAACCGGAGAGACCAGCGTGGAGCTCCTACCCCGTTATCATTTTAATTAATAATAATACACATCTAATTGTCAACTACTTATGCGTGGCTTTCGCTCTCATATCGGGCTATCCAGAAATCTTCGTAAGTGCCGCACTTTATTACCCGCTGCTTAACTCATTTGTTATAGATGTAACAGGCCAATAATGATGAGTTCCATTTATTCAAACCGATATTTGACCAACGAGAAGCCAAACATTTGTCACGTACGAAGCCACGTAAAAACATAGTTTTTGTATTTTTCATAAATTTCGTGCAGTGGCATAGGCAACAGTATGTGACCCATACATACTTGTATATTATATTAATGTGACCACAGTAAACAATAATATCCCAAGCAGTATTATATGCGGCGCACGTCTCGTGGCAAACGGGTATATTACTCATAGCTCACAGTCATTGAGGAAATATGACGTATCTTTTATCTTATTATCGTATCTACCATACGACTGGGAAATAAAAAAAATATTATTTTTGTGTCTTCTGGCGTGCTGCTAATAAGCTATTTGTCAATATGTACCACCATGCTGTCTGCTCTGCACTCGCAACTTGCTCTCCTGTTATTGACAGGTATAGATGATTATATACTCGAAGTATGCCAGAGATCAAATTCGACGTTTCAAAAGACATCTATCCCAGACTTGCCATTTCATGTGTACTGCAGCAATGTGCTCCATTCAAAGTGTGAATGACCATACGGAAGTCGTATGGGAGTATTCGGTAAAAATGATGTGTCACCTTACACCTTAAATCACTGTTAAGTCGGTCTCCTTACTGCTGAGGATCAGAACTCCGCCGATTAATATGATTGATGGCAGCTCTCCACTTCTCCCTGTCGGTTGCTTGTTGATAGGAAAGATGAACGGCACTAGACCACGGGAAGAATTTCCGATAAGATGGTGCCATCAGATATCCAACCAACTGGATATGACGGTCATGGGTTCGGCCCAGAAGGTTTAATACAGTACAATAAAATACAAGTACTCTTTATTGCAGCCCTCATAAAACATACAGGAGAAATACAGCGCAAGAAATTAAAGTTCGAAGTAAACAACAGGCGGCCCTATCGCTGAAGAGCCATCTCTTCCAGACGACCTTTGGTAGTGGAGTGGAGAACATGAAAAAAAATTTTGTTATTGGGCGGTGCAAAAATCACAAAAAATGGACAATGTATATAAGGAAAACAAATAAATACATAAATATAATAAACAATAAATGCATACATATACATTTGGCCAAAAGATAGTAGGAGCAGTTGAATAAAATACGAATTATGAGAGTGTTAAGCTCACAGGCAAGGAGTTCCACAAACAGACATTTTTAAAAGCAATCAAATTATTATAAAATTTCGAGACAGAAGAAGGTACGGCAAGGACAGATCGAGCAGAAGTGAGATAAGTGAAACGCTCCTCGAGATAGCGGGGAGTTTCAGGATCAAAAAGTATAAGTAGGTTCGTAAGTTATCTTACCTTGTCTTCTCAGAAAGGCAACAGAAGCCCCGTGCGGGGATATATTGCTAAATTGGGTATATTGTATTACCTCATCGAATTAGACTCCAGTTATCACGTGCGAGAGGAATGCAGGGCAATATCGGCCCTTCGTCGATGCACCGATAGACACGTCTTTAGGCTGCCATCCACTGAAGCGGACCGGAGAAAATCCGGCCAAGTGCGAGTCTGACTCACGCACCGTGGGTTCTGTACAAATACTTATCCCATCTTAACTGGCTGGGTTAAATTTGCACCTGGTATGTATTGCGCTGGATAAAAATTAGGTGGAAAGTTAACGCAACCGATCACTTTTGTAGTAAGGGAGCCCCCTTAAATATTTATTTTATTCTGTTTTTTAGTATTTGTTGTTATAGCGGCAATAGAAATACATCCTCTGTGTACATTTCAACTGTCTACCGCGGTTCATGAGATACAGCTTGGTGACAGATGGACAGTGGAGGCTTAGTAATAGGGTCCCGTATACCAAATAGGCACGGAACCTTAAAAACTGCGCTTTTGTGAACCCCAAAAGAAGTGCATTTAAATCTGAGGAATGTGATTGGTCTATTTTACAGTCTGGCAAAAAAGAGTAGAAATTAAAAAGTAGCAATACTATAGTGTCGTCCCCGTTCTCTTAGATTTATTGGAAAGGGACGACACTAGAGTGTTGCCACTTTTAAATTTCTACTCTTTTTTGTCAGACTATTCACATCTCTGTTCCGCTTCTGTCACACTTACGGCAGTTACCTAACTGCTAAAGTTGTTTGTTGCTCGACTACATCTAAAAGACTATAATGTGAAATTACTGATATTTGATCTTCTTTTCTTTGCCTACCGTTATCTTGATACTAATTATATTGTTATTCCTTGAAGAAGTGGTAGTTGTGTCAGGAAAAGTCGTTTTTTATTTCCATATCAACTTTTCCCCTAAATTGATAGAGAAAGCAGTGATTCTAATACGGACTTTTCTAACAAGCGATCAAAATACTATTGATGTTAATTGAAAAATGGGTATCTGTTGCTAGTGTTTTTTTTTTGCATATTGTAGACATAACAGATAAGTACATTTTAGTACGCAGTTACGCTAAAACTAGTTCCTTTACGTCTCGCAACGGAAAATAGACTTTACAACCGGAAATGTAAAACATCGTCATGATATTAGCAATGAAACATACTAAGCAGGTCGACTGACATTTCAGATCTGCGAGCGCTTTGGGTTTACAACTACTAAATTACATTTTACCGCTTTATCAGTATTCCCAGATCTCAAAAATGATTGGTCTAAAAATACTTAAATTGCAGAATACCTATTTGTTTCCCTTAAACACTGGAATATTATTCTTAAAATACGGAAATTAATTTGACCGAGTTTCAAAATAGCTTTATCTCATAATGCCTAAACAACAAAACGCTTTCATGGTAAAACAACGTAATGATGCTTAAAACAACCAGATGACAAAATACCTTTTGTATTTAGTAAACATTAAAAAATAGCCGAATTGAGAAACTTCTCTTTTAAAAAGACGGTTCACAAATATTCAATAAAACCATAACTTATTGTTTTCTTCCCCGCGCGAACGTAGTTTACTATAAATAACGCATTCTTCTTGTAAATCAATAAAAGAAACTCGTCCCAAAGGCAGCGCCCGCGCATGTCTATTCACCAATCACAGCGCTTGATTTCGAGGCCGTTCTGTGATTGGTCAGTTGTCGTTGCGGATGATTTCTTTTTTTCAACAGGTAAGGCTGCGCTTTGTATCGATTGAATATGCTGACTTCAGATCAAGTTTAAGCTAATTTTATTTAGATATTAATTTAAACTTTATTGCACAATACCTACACAACAGTACGAATGACGGACTTAATGCCATAAGGCATTCTCACCAGTCAACCATGTGACCAAACAGAACCTAGCAGCTGGTGCAGGAGGATTCTTATTAAGATAAAGTAAAACTGGCTTAAACTTGTTTTATTTATTAAAGTTTTAGCCTAACTTATTTTTGTATAACATAGACTACTTAAAATAAATATACGAGTAGCACTAAAATTGGAGCACTTTCTCTCAATCGAATTTTATCGAAGCTCAAAATAATTCCACTGAAAAAACTACTAGTAATAATATTTATTCACATGACCGTCCCTTTGAAGGCAGCCATCCTCAAAGCAGTCGTTATTTTTACGCTCAGTTTTACCTATATAATGGCCCTCTTACGTGCTATTTGTTTAAAGTACGCGTAAGTTGTAGTTGCGCGCTTTTAAAGCTTAATAAGGGAGGTTTCACAGGTTTATAAGGAAATGTACTCAATTTACATGTAACGTTGTTCAAATTGCAAGTTAGAAAGGCAAGTTTTGTTTTTTTGTTGTTTTTTTTTGGTAAACACGGGATCCTATTACTAAGACTGCGCTGTCCGTCTATCTGTCTGACTGTGTATCTATCCTTCTGTCACCAGGCCGTATCTCATGAACCGTGATAGCTAGACAGTTGAATTTTCACAGATGATGTATTTCGGTTGCCGATATAACAACAAATACTAAAAATAGAATAAAAATAATAAGTGGGGCATACAACGAACATGAACGGTTGCGTTAACTTTGCACCTCATTTGTATGCGGCGCCATATATACCAGGTGCAAACTTAATTTACCAGTTAAGATGGGAAGTGTATTGTACGGAACCCTTGTTGCACGAGGCCGACTCGCACTTGGGTGTTTCTTTTTTTACATGAGTATTAAAAGTAAGAAATGTGTTATATAGATAAAACCCAACGGACATCGATCATACGAGGAATGTGCCCCGCCCACTGCCATTTAAGTTTGGCAACTGTCTGAGTTATATCTACGACTTCTGCGGATCTCCTTATTTCTGACTGGATCACGCAAGGAGACTTCGAGCTTGCTCCATTGATTCTTGAGTAGCGAGTAGCTACCGCGTACCGGATCATCATCGTGAAAAGATCCCCACCAAGGCAAACCGGCGACTTGGTTAAGATCGCGGGAAACAGTTGAATCAGAGCGGCACACCTTTGGGAAGAGCTTTGGGAGAGGTTTTGTCTAGCCGTGGACGTCGGTTAATAATTATGATGATGATGAGTGGTTGTCGGCTCATAATGATGATGATGATGATGATATTAAAACTCTACAGAAGGTTTCCTGTTTTAATCTATGCAAAAGCTGCCTGAAAATCTGTTTTTATTGGTGGGTTGAAAAAATGCGATGCAGGTCGAGGGCCGGCCGTGGCGACACGACCGACCGACTGCATTCTATACCTACGTATAGTATCAATTTATTTGGTGACTATGCCTATGACGCAATCACCAAATGTACATATTTATACATTAGTGCGTCTGACATCGCGGTTTCTGCGATTACAGACATACGATTCGGCCTGCGGTCGCAAATATACGCATCTCATACCAAGCCACACAAATCCCAGGGCCTAGGACGCCCTAAATTGTATCCTAACTGGCCTGGATTACGTCTAAATTTGACTAAAATCGCTGGTGATTCGCTGTATTCAATGCTGGGTGATTGTATCAAATGTCAAAAGGTTGAGGGGTTTTCTGCGGTTTTGGAACGTTAAAAGCTCAGTTGGTTAATGTTTAGGTCGCCAGTTCAATTCCAAATGTGGTCAATTTAGAAAATTAGCTTGCCTAAGGTTTTAAACTTATCTGTACATTTAGTACAATCAACTAGAGCCTGGATGGTGTATGTGTATCATCATCTCAGCCATAGGACGTCCACTGCTGAACATAGGCCTCCCCTTTGGACCTCCATATATACCGGTTGGAAGCGACCTGCATCCAGCGCTTTCCGGCGACCTTTATAAGGTCATCAGTCCATCTTGTAGGTGGACGTCCTACGCTGCGCTTGCTGGTCCGTGGTCTCCACTCGAGCACTTTTCGGCCCCATCGTATCGTATGTGTATATTCAGCATCAAATGACAGAAATATTTCAATTTTGTTTGTATTAGGTACCTCTCTTATTACATTATCTAAGTATTACTACATGTTATCTGTGTTTGTATTTCTTTCTTGTTGTGGTGTGCAGTCGATCTATTTATCTACACGTTTTTAAACTTACTTTATATCGGTCACACGCAAAGTAGATATAACATTCGTAATCAGTTTTCGTTTTAAATCAAAGTACAAAAGTACAAATTTTCTAAGCTAAGATACCATTGAGTGGTGAACCACAAATTAAGATAGCGAGCTCGTAGTATAAGCAGATCGTAACCACCTTGGAAGGTTAATATAGATTATCGACTCTATTTCCTTGGACATGAAACTACAAAATACACAAATAGAATAATGGTAATCATAACTTTTTTGGAATTTTACAACCGTCCTACTCTCCAAAAGAACGTATTCTCTTGAAAAAGGACTATGAACTCTCATCATCAAACATTTTAAACCTATTCAACAAGGCATAAGGTTGAAAATTCAATATCCACGCAATGTAGTTCTAACCTTTTTTTGTAAGTAACTGGTTGGCGCTTACGAGAACAAAAGCAGATAGGATTTTATTAGACACAATGCCATTGTGAATGCAGGTAAGTGGATGAGCTTAGTTTAAAAACATTGTACTTATAAGAACCTACAGTTACTGGCAAAAATATATGTAAATCGACCTTTATCTTAACCTTAATTGAACGATACATGTCAACTGCCATCGAATCCTTTGTTCAATTTGCCCAAGAATCGGAAATAATAAGATACATTGAATAAAAAGTCCCTTTAATTTGTGAAGCGTCCTTGGAAGGGTTGGGTTCGGCGTCACTTGAGTTTCACAAGTGGTACTTGACAATTTAGTTCGCGTAAAGATTTGAGATTATTACATTATTTACTAAAGGCTATGTATCTCTTACTAGTGGCTCTGCTAACTGTAGACCTCGAGAGTATATTTTGATATTGACTGTTTCTTTATGTTTTCAATTCCCATAAGTCCGCTGAAAAAAATCTCACAAAACTGAATCATAAAATCTACATACCTGTCAACATTGCGTGCTCACAAAATTTCACGAGAGACGGTCGAATATGTGATCTGTAGGCGAGAACAGCCGGAAACCTGGACATCCGGATAAACAAATATCTATTTTTTTAGAAGTAAGAAATAAATATTTGTATAACGTCGAGCGTTATTCGACTTCTACGACGTGAGTAAACCCGTTTAAGTATTTTAATATGTCTGAGACTCTTTTTCTCGATTCATATTTAACTAGCTTTTGCCCGCGACTACGTACGCGTGGAACTTGATAAAAGGGATTATTAAAAGCGCCTAAGCAAATGTAAGAGCAATTGTGCTTTTGGTCTAATAATTACAGTTCCTACAGGGTCACCGCACTCCAACAGAAATGTTCACTCACTTTTCAATCTTTTTAGGTATAATTTCCGGGATGAAAACTATCCTATGTCCTTCCTCGGATCTTAAACTATCTCTACCTATGCCAAATTTCATCAAAATCGATTCAGCGGTTTAAGCGTGAAGAGGTAACAGACCGACAGACACACTTTCGCATTTATAATATTATATAAATAAATATAAATTATAAATAATGACACAAAGCTAAATTAAGAAAGAAAAATTGAATGCGATCTACTACACAATCGAAGACCTCTGCGTTTCCGGCGCATTGCTCTTCCAACTGAGCTATCCGATCGCTACGTTAATCACACCAAATCTTTCATCGCTTAATCCTTTACGCTACTGGAGCGCCCTCTGCGTTTTTGAAATGCTTATGCGCATTAGCCATACCCTAGGATGTGCGTTTTAGTAGATCGCATTAAATTTTTCTTTCTTAATTTACCTTTGTGTCATTATTTATAAGAAATAAATGTTAGTAAATTTTTTTTTTTTTTTTTTAATAGCCCTTTAGGTGTCCCACTGCTGGGCAAAAGTATATTAGTAAATAAATAATAAAAAAGTGTTTTAACCCTGAAAAGGAGACGCTTTGCTTGCTTCGTTCGCTCGCTCATAAATACACAACATTGTGTCATGTAGGATAAAAAAATGATATCTAGAAAACAATACGCCCTGAACGTAAATTATCCATAGATTTGAGTGCACATAACGTATATGTAGGTACTATCGAGAAAAATATACCTAATAAGGACTAAAAGGTGGTATATGAAATGACCAAGCCATACATTTTAAACGAAGGTGTGCGTTAAATAAAGTCAGGGCTTAGGGGCTGGGCTTTTCCTGGGATCTGATAACTTTTTACAGCGGAAGCGGTATGAGCTTACAAGTCTTGGCTACCAATTTTACATGAAATGTTTTTGGTTGTTGTTGTTATCTAAACAAAGTAATGACTTTCAACCAAAAATAACCAATGTCAATGTCAACGAAGCATCGCTCTCCGTAAACAATTGATTAGGTGCTCCCTTAGTGACGAAGCACATTTTGGGTACCTAAATATGTAGGTACCCAAATCACAGTAAGTGTGCCTACAATTTTTGAAGAGCTTCTTCGATTTCTCCACGGTCTTTTCATCTGATCCTTACCTCATGACAATGGGACCAAGTATGCCCATTCAAACAACAAATAAGGGGAACCTAATAAAATAGTAACATACATACCAACGAATTGAGATCCTACTTCGTTTTTAGGGTTCCGTAGTCAACTAGGAACCCTTATAGTTTCGCCATGTCCGTCTGTCCGTCCGTCCGTCCGCGGCTTAGCTCCGTGATCAGTACTAGAAAGCTGAAATTTTGTATGAGTATGTGTATGTAAATTTTTTTTCGGGTACGTCTCGAACACCTAATGTGGGGGTGATTTTTTTTTCTTTTCAACACTGGTGTGTGGAGTGTCGTTAAATAGGTCTTGTAAAAATAATAGGGGTCTGCTAACATTATTTTTTGATAAAGTCAGCAGTTTTGTAAATATTCGCTCCAAAAACAAAAAAAAATAGTGTCCCCCCCCTCTAACTTTTCAACCACGGGTCGAAAAAATTCGGAAAAATTCGTGTTAATGAGGCTTTATAAGTACTTTCAATGAAAACTATATTGAATAAAATCGGTCCAGCCGTTTTTGAGTTATCGCCAAATTTAATATTTTTTCTTTATAAGGTCGTAAGTTGACTTCCAGAAGGTAATAAGTGATTACAGTTTCTAGGGCGTTTACGACCTTTTTATAGAGCTTAAAATATTTCTTAACTTAAACCTCGGGCTTAAAACAGCAGTTTATTGTGAAGGATGAGCAACTACGGAATCCTACACTGAGCGTGGCCCGACATGCTCTTGGCCGGTTTTTCGTTTATAAAAATACATTAGCATATCACACGTACCTACTCAGTCAAACATGAGGCAGGGTAATGAAACCTCAAATTTCCGGTAAAGAATTGGTAACGCAAATCAACGTAACAAATTCAATTCTTTATTGAATGCCAAATTCATGACGACGCGCGACGTATTTATACATTTGTATACGTAAAAGTAGGTAATATACAATGCGAAGAAAGTATGGAAATCCCTAAATACATGATATTTGAAATATTAACAAAAGGGTCACAGTTAGTTCAAAAAACCGGCCAAGAGCATGTCGGGCCACGCTCAGTGTAGGGTTCCGTAGTTGCCCGTCCTTCACAATAGTCGAAAATTACGCGAAAGATTTAAATTACGAGAAAGATTTCAAGCTCTATAAAAAGGTCGTAAACACTAAAGTAACAGTAATTACTTATTACCTTCTGGAATTTATCGATTTTACGCGCCAGATTGAGCGAAATATTTTAATATAGTATGTCACTTAACCAATATGTGTAACGTTCGAAGTGTAGGGACACCGCGCGGCACTTACGACATTTTAAAGAAAATTATGAATTTTTGCGATAACTCAGAAACGTTACGACTCAACCGATTGTATTAAATATAGTTTACATTGAAAGTTTTTAAGGCTTCATTTTCATGAATTTTTCCATATTTTTTTAACCCGTGGTTGAAAAGGTAGAGGGGGGGGGACACTATTTTTTTTATTTTCGGAGTGAATATTTACAAATCTGCTGACTTTATCAAAAAATTATGTTTGGAGACCCCTGTTATTTTTAAAATACCTATTCAACGACATCCCACACACTAGTTGGAACGAAAAAAAAAATCACCCCCACTTTAGGTGTAAGGGAGGGGAGGTCCCGAAAAAAATTTTTGTTTTAGTTTTTATTTTACCGTTTTGTCGGCGTGATACATACACATACTCATACCAAATTTCAGCTTTCTAGTACTAATGATCACGGAGCTAAGCCGCTGACGGACGGACCGACGGACAGACGGACATGGCGAAACTATAAGGGTTCCTTGTTGACTACGGAACCCTAAAAACCAAAGTCGTCCCTCCGGTGGTAAAAAATGAAGAGTTTGTATGAATCCAGGTTATATTGTTGTTACATCGGATTAAAGAAGAGGGAGATTCTTTATTCTTATACGAGATTTTGACAAAATTAGGCCCTGGAATCCTTAATTTCGCTAATGTCCACAGGAAAGACTCGAACTTAAATCTAACTATGACCCAAAAGTCAATATTTTTGTATCATGGTAAATGCTTTAGTAAAACAACACAAAATATAATCAAATTGGCTTTGGAGTTGAAAGATTTCACAAACAGAAACCCAGGTTGTTACTAAGAGAAATTATAGTTATACATGTGTTATGAAATTACATACATGTATTGCTTCCAGGATGGCAGGAATATCCTTTTATCCTCCCATGCCACGTGTAAGTATTGAATAGATATTTACCGTGTCATACGGAAAACTTATTCACAGACCGTTCACAGAAACCTCTACGAATGTCTGGTCCGACCACGAAAAATGAAAATGGTAAACATATTTTATCTACTAAAATTCATCGACTTGTTTTAAGGCTCCTCGTCCGATCAAAAATGCTGATTATATTAGTCATTTTTTTCTATGATCTGAAGTCTGAATCTTTACGGTAGATGGCGCTACGATGCTACCCTAAGGCATGCAAGAAGCAACTGGTTGAAACATTCAATGGCTCTCGAATCAGGTTCTGTGGTCCAATAGGTAGGACGCCCGTGTTGGCCCGGAAAGCCGTTGGAGACGCAGGTTCGAACCCTGTCTGAACCAAAAAAAAACAATATTTCGTTACATTTGTGTCTACACCGTGTTTTTTTTTATTTTCGTCAACTTCAAGGGCAAATTCTTTTGATTTAATTAAGTAAATTTTGCTTAGATACTAATGCCCCGACTCATACCATTTTTGAAATATTCAAGATTTTAATTTACTTACTTAACGTACTTAAAGTTAAACCAGTGTAAAGTCTACTTAAGCTATAACCAAATATTATTTTATTTTAATCGTTCAAGTAAGGAGTCTTCAGTTCTTTACACGTGCATGACAAGAAGGTCAAAATAGATACATTCCAAAGATAAGGATAAAGAGTTCCTTTAACGTTGCCGTAATTTGTGAGACACGAGGCCTTTATTCCTTTCAAATTTCTTTTTTCATATTATGACAAATATATTGATAATTTCAACCAACTTTTCTCCGAGTTCTAGGTAGTAGCATAGCTATTTCATGCTTTCATTGCGTGCAGTCGAAAATAATAAAATTTTTGCAACAAAAATTATCAATACAAAATTCAAACTGTAGGTTTCAAATAGGTATAACTATACCAATAAATCCCAATAGCCCTGTTCTAGGTAGTAACATCAATAATATGTTAAGAAACGTTTTTAGCGTGTATGTTGTGGTACGCTAATCTACTGCAATTAAATGCGACACTTGAAATACAATACGTTTACTGAAGGAAAAGAAGATACATAAAATAATAAATTAAAAATCAAGCATAGGACGACTGTGAAGTTATTGACGGTTCCGCATTTCATGTTGTTATGGCGACGCTAGGAATGCCCGTCGTCGCTCGTAGTGTGGCGCCATACGTTTGGTCATAGAGAAAAATCTAAAACAATCAGCATTTTAAAAGGAATTATGCCTCTTATAGAAAAATTCAACGAATTTAACTCTCCCTCACACCTAGCATTCGTGGATTACGCCAAAGCTTTCGACAGCATCACACATTCCGCCATAATAACCGCACTTCAAAATCAAGACAACTTACATTAATCTCATGAGAACTATTTACAATAATAGCACAGCAGACATTAAGCTTCAGTCTTCCGGCCAATCATTCAAAGTGCAGCGTGGCGTCAAACAAGGGGACCCGCTATCTCCAAAATTATTCACAAGCACACTAGAGGAAGTTTTCAAGAGCCTGGCAGTTTCCTGGGAAGCAAGGGGAATAGTAGTTGGTGATAAAAGGCTTTCAAACCTTCGTTTCGCCGACGACATTTGTTCTCTTTGCTTCTTCTGCAGAAAAGTTACAGCTAATGCTCAAAGATCTGAGCACCGCAAGCCTTCAAATTGGACTTAGAATGAATCGTGTAAAGACTCAAGTCATGACCAACAGCACGAAACGTAGGGCCGAGGTAGACGGGCAGATAATACACTTGTACTACTAATAATACACATGTCGATGAGTACATTTACTTGGGCCAGATAGTCTCTTTCAGCAACAGACAGGACAAAGAAGTCGAACGCCGCGTCCAAAATGCCTGGAAGAGCTACTGGTCCACGAAAGAGTTCATGAAGGGAAACCTTCCACTGTCACTGAAGCGGAAACTTATCGACATGTGTATTTTGCCTGTCCTAACCTACGGTGCCCAAACATGGTCGCTTACTGAGAGCCAAAAGTCCAAGTTGAAAGTTTGCCAACGGGCCATGGAGCGCAGCATTTTAGGGGTGAAAAGGACAGACCGCATCCGAAATACCACGCTGCGCTCCAAAACATGCATAGCTGACGTAGGTAGCAAAACAGCCAGGCTCAAGTGGGGTTGGGCAGGCCACGTTTGCCGTATGCATCCAGAAAGATGGGCCAGCATAGCCACTAAGTGGGTGCCCAAAGATGGACGACGCGGACGGGGTAGGGATGACCTGGACGCGTTCATCAGCAACTGGCCGGAACAGGCACTAAACAGGGACCTGTGGAAGTCTGAGGGAGAGGCCTTTGCCCAGCAGTGGGACACAAACACAGCCTAGTAAAAAAAAATGCCTCTTAATTTGACAATAGATTGTTTTGGTTGATGCTGATTTTTTTATGATACATTTTTGTTTGATTCATTATGCTACGGTTTAATTCGCCGCGCCGTCCGAAGAGGATCAGCACGGGAGTATATTCGCCGGCTTCGCTCGTGTCGTAAGTATAATACTATTCTACAGTTCGTTCTTTTTTTTGGGATAAATAGTGGCCAATTTTAAGTTAGGGTGTGAACTATCTCTGATCCAAATTTCATGCAAATTTACATGTACCCTTCAACTATAATACAATTTGGTATGTTCGCAACAAGCGACCTTGATTGCATATTGCACTGCACATAACTGCGGCAAGATGCAATCAATTTGTACAATATCGGGGAGGGCTCTCACCCGCCTGTAGACGTACAGGGCTCTTCACAGTTACTGCAGATAGGATTCTGCTATAAGCAGTAGGTAGTCGGAAGTTATTAGGACCAAATTGAACACAAGTTTTATCAAATACGATTATAATACTTTCTTCGGTTTCCGCGACTGTCAAACAATAAAATAAAACAATTTAAACGGATTATATGAATTATATTTATTACAATCGAAAATAAATTAAAAATATACATACTAAAACATAAAATTAAAAAGAATCCCCCAGTACTGAAGCCGTCTGAGCCATCGTCCCCAGCACGCTCGCCGCATATTAACGGATTATATCGCGTATATTAATTATTTGAGCCTCCCTGACGTTTCAGTACCTTTACAGATACCGTTGACCGTTGTCAAAGGTTGACTGAGAAAAACACAAGTTTTCTCTGTCAAAGTTACATTTGTGCAAACTATACCCCCTTTATAAATATTAATTAGAAATAAAGGTGTTCATACATGCCAGATGGGACTAGTGTGTAAAGACAGTTACACATGTGCCAGAAGGGCATATAATTATTTTAGTACATCTTATCAAGGATCAAGCAAGACATAAGACTGGAAACCTTGGGCCTCGAACGGTGTAAAACAAATTAGTGTTAAAAGTAGTAAATGTAGAGTTTTTCTTTGGCGGTTCTTTCTCCTCAGTAAGCCTTATAGTGAACCATTGGTAGATATTTTAAATAAAATAACAAATGCCCTTCTGGCACATGTGTAACTGTCTTTACACATCTGGCATGTATGAACACCTTTATTTTTACTTAATATTTAATGGGTAGTTTGTACAAATGTAACTTTGACAGAGAAAACTTGTGTTTTTCTCAGTCAACCTTTGACAACGTTATCTGTAAAGGTACTGAAACGTCAGGGAGGCTCAAATAATTAATATACGCGATATAATCCGTTTAAATTGTTTTATTTAAATACGATTAGGTATGTCATAAATTCATTATTTTTTTTTTAATAAAAGGTTCCACTAAGTATATGATATTACACTGAAAAACATGAGTCCATAACAGGCCAGAGAGTCTATCCAACGATAGGCAAACACAACATGTATTTCTATAAGCTACTTAAACAATGTGAGGGGATAACATTTTACAATAGGAAGGAGGGATAGGAAGGAAAGAACAACATTAAATATAAGTACATTGACATTAAATATGAATTCACAAAACTACGTGACATACAATACAACAATACTTTATTGCACACCAATGGGTTTGAAAAGGAAACAAGACAAATACAATGTATAAATTGGTAACATAATAGTTCCGAAGGAGGTTAATTCTTGTGATATGCTTTTATTGCCCACTGTCCATCTTATTGAGCAAAGGGTTGATCTTATCGTCTCTCATCGTTTGCGAGTTCTCCATCATCACTCATCAGATCAGTAGATCACTATTCTAAAATTGTATTGAAAGTCAATGCTATATCTTCGGATGTCCGTCAAATAAAATAAGTTTTTGTCAAAAAATTCACTTTCGTGACAAGCTTTTATAGCTGACTGTACTTTTCCTTGAACGTCCAGCAATTGCTTACTGATTCGATTCTAAAAGGCCCAAACTCGGTAGATTTGCACTATTACAGGCTTCCGTTCCTAGGGCCACCTTCCGGCTCCATCATCAGATCCTGGAAACTATCTGCAGACAAAGTACTCATCAAGACGAATCAAACGAGCCCAAACTCGATGGGGTTATGTGGTTTTATTACGGAGTTCCTATGGCCATCTTCCAGCTCCATCAGTAGGATCAGCTCCACGTCATCATAATATTGCATTGTCACGCGATTTGCATATTCGTGCAAAATTTCAGCTCAATCGGAAACCGGAAATTGGGTCAAATTTAACTTGCAAAATCCCATTACAGACAACGGAAGAGGTGAAATCAAAAATAAAAAAACTTAAAAATCCACAAAATTATTTAAAATCCGTTCAGCCTTTGTGGCGTGATGAGCGCACAAAGAAATTTGTAACAACAGATGGCGCTGTATGACTGGAGCAAATATCTATATTCTTACTAAATTCAGGATCAGTATTGAAAATTAACATTTCTAAGGGGATCCATCCTCCTAGACTTTGTCCCATTTTTTGAGAATGAATTCTCAATCGGGGACGGCTACCTAAATCCCAAGATGTGGCGTAGGCACTAGTTTTTACGAAAGCGACTGCCATCTGACCTTCCAACCCAGAGGGGAAACTAGGCCTTATTGGGCTTAGGTGGTTTCCTCACGATGTTTTCCTTCACCGAAAAGCGAGTGGTAAATATCAAATGACATTCCGTACATAAGTTCCGAAAAACTCATTGGTACGGGCCGGGTTCGAACCCGCGACCTTCGGATTGAAAGTCGCATGCCCTAACCACTAGGCTACCACCGCAACATTTCTAAGGGGATATCAGGGAAAATCTTAACAGCGTGATATCGGTTATAGGTTATCGCGGGCTGGTTTTCCGCAACTCGACGTCTTAGCGACTTGCGAGTGCGGTTCGGAACAGCTCAAGTATTTTATCAAGTGTCCTGTTATTTTGTAATAGTGTTATACTTACTATTGCAAAATTGACAGTCCGATAAGGCCCCTAAGTTTTCGGTCACCGACGCATTACTTATATTGAGGTATCGGACTGATAACACGGTAGGACTTTAGAGAGTAAGTGTATTTCATTCGCAATTTTAATTTTATAGTCAATGAAAAAGTCAGAAGAATATACAAAGACCTAATTAGTGTAGGCTTTGTTTTTTTCGTCATCATAAAAAAAACGTTAATATTTTTTTCCATGCAGCATGCAGTAAATTGGGTTCTATATTATTAATCAAATATACATTTATGACCAAAAAAATGCATGAAATCTTCAATTGATATATTTAAATCTAGGAGTTTGTAATATTGTATTTTTATTTAATTTATAAATTTAGTAATTATTTTAATGATTGAGAATGTTAACCACAATAACCATAAAGGCAGTTGCGAATGAAATAGATGAATAAGTATGAATATGAAGCGTATTTCAATGTTAATATCGGCTCCATTGCTCTCTAAAGTCCTACCGTGCTGTCAGAAGTCCGATGCCTACTATATTGCCAATATTGCTAAATTGTGGAAGCCGTATTAAAGGGCTCTTATGACAATGTTAGTTAAGCCGAGGTCGTAGACTTATCAATACATTACCATTACCATATTGGCAAATAGAGAATACCTCAATGACAGTCAAATTAAGCCCCAACTAGTCATAATTGGAAGGGGCCTTATCATTTTCCTAAATAGGGACCTTGGTAATACCAGGTAAATTGAGACTTAGCGACATAATTCGACATAGGATTCCCATATCCCTATTGTTCAATTTAGCAGTATATTCGGTATTTTACCTACATAGAGGACATATTTTTTTCTCCTGTAACAACGACATAAAGTGTCATTAACAAGTGATTTTAAAAAGTGCTATGGCTCTTTAACCGGCCTCTTAGCAGCGGTTCCTTGTATCTTGTGAACTCCTCACAGTCATAGCGCTTGGTCGATGAAGTGTCGCACTAACTGTGTGGTCGGACTTCGACTTGTTACTTGTTAGCGACTTGCCTTGCGAGTGCGGTTCGGAACAGCTCAAGTATTTGTCTTGTCTAAAATGTATAGTGTTACTAGCGGCGCCGCGCGGTGTTACCCGCTTATCCCACGGGAACTCACATTTTTTTCGGGATAAAAGTAACCTATGTGTTAATACAGGGTACCTTCGCACCAAAATTAAACAAAATTGGTTCAGCCGTTTGAGCGGAAGAAGTAACAAACATACACACAAAACGTTCGCCTTTATAATATTAGTGCGATAATATTGTGAAATGAATATAGAGTTGAAGAAAATAGTCATGGACACTACAATTTTACCATCTTTAACATACGGCTGTCAAACGTGGACATTTGACTCAAAAATAAAAAATAAGATCCAATGTACTCAAAGAGCAATGGAAAGAAGTTCATTAGGAATTAAGATTAAAGACAAAATAAACAGCAGGACTATAAGGAATAAAACAAAAGTAATTGACGCTCTACAATTCGCTCAGAGTCTGAAATGGAAATGGGCTGGACACGTGGCTCGCTATACCGATGACAGGTGGACAGGTAGAGTCACGCAATGGAGAGGCCCAACCGGCACACGAAGACAAGGAAGGCCATCTTCTAGATGGAATGATGGAATAAAGAGAGTGGCGGGTCACAATTGGATCGATGTTGCCAAGGACAGAGACACTTGGAATTCTTTGGAGGAGGCTTTTACCCAGAAGGGGTCCATACTAAAATCATAGACCTATCAATATTATAATTATGCAATCATATAATTTGAATTAATATTATGTTATTTATTATACCAATCGTAATCTAATGCATGAAATTTTAATTACTCATATTCTTTATTTTTCAACTGATTCAAATGAAAGTATTTGATTGATATTATTATTATTGCAGAAATATTTATATGTAATTACTTTTTTGATAGTAAATTAAAAGAGAGAATGCATTTATTAGGTTAATTTGATTGTTTATGTTAAATATTATTTATTGTGTATGGAATGAAATAAAGCTTTATTATTATTATTATTATCCTGTATGTCGCACCCGCTCACGGGACAATAGTGTCCCGGACCTTTGGGAGGCGTGCACGGAGCCGAAGCCAACGCGTAGAGGCCCTTTCGACAATTTAATGAAATGCAAGGTGTACATCGAGCGGATGCTGTCCCTATCCGTGTCATGGGACGCACACAGAGACAGCGCCCGCTAGGTGCAAGAACTATTGATGGAGACATGGAATCTAAATACAAATTGGGCTATGGGGATGAAATGGAGGACTGGCTAATTGGGCTATGGGTGGAGACTATCGGGCGTCTACCAGCAAAAGTGTCTCATAGCAAAAATGGGACTGGTAGACGATGACTCGCCTCCCGCTAGATGGGCCCCCACAAAATAGCGACACATAAAGTGGCCTAAGGGCAACACCGGTGCGGAAGGCTAAGGGCGGAGAGGTGTAATACTGGGCTTTAAACCGAAGCCAACTAACCCCTTACGTTTCCACATCCACCCCCGAGCCGAAACTCTCACGACTCCACTCTGCCCGGCCGGTTAAGGCAAGACAGAGGCGGAGGCCCCGACCCATCACCCCCCGTCAGGATCCCCAGGAGCGCTCAGGTACGTGGGGTCGCTACCCCCCAACAGCTCGCCATAAGCTGCCCTGCGTGACTGATTGCGCTGGTAAAACCAGCGGGCGATGGGGTCGTCACATCCCTACGCCTAATATTATATATATATATTATTATTATTATTATATTGTGAAAATAAATTGTCCACAACATAGTGATATTTTTTAAATATATATTGTAAATATGATTACGGCGATTACTGGATCAAAAGAAATATTTTTGGAATTAGGATTTCATACCTCAAAAGGGAAAGCGGCATTTGCTCTCATAGTATTTATTGTCTGTCTGTCAGGGAATTAAAACCTATACGGGACCCTAGGTGCGCTATTTCGCCTTGCACAGGCCTGTTTTTTGTATACATGTGACTAACTGGGTAACTGGGTATTGACAGATAGTTAAAGAATACTTTTTACCTAACTAGGTATGTGAAGCGAACATAGAGGGCTATGCCTTTTTTTCCAGGTGCCAAAGAAGTTGCTGGCGCCGTCAATTTAACAACTGGAAATGAAGTACCATTAAAACTTTATTTCACATATGTAGGAATTAAGTACCTAACTATCACGAATCACATTTAATGTGGCTTATCCCTTCCTAGCTAACCGTATACATACATCTTAACCTTATTCATCATAACTCAAGCATCCATAACGAATACCGCAGTAAACATTCCGTAAAAGTATTTTACTGTCCATATATCCTCGGCCTCTCATTTGGTCAAGATTGCATATCACTTTATACCATCTGTAATGTAGACAAGAACTTTTACGGACCTACTATTCTGATTGTCATTCCCCTTTCTCCCAAACGACGTAATTCCTCAACAAATCCACGTCTTTTAAGACCTTTTGAAAGAGGAAATCGGCTTGGACAATGTAAGTTTAAGGGATGATACAGAGTTGCTAATGCTTGACATTGTATACTTATTTACGGCTTGTAGAGCAACAGTGTTCGACGCAATGAACGCAATGCGAGCATAAACGGAGTTACGACTGTAATCCTTGGGCGGTAGGCGGTCACACGTCGGCCAATATGTTGCGATATTATGAAAATGTATCAATATTATACTTGTAGCACAACCATACTGGCTAATAAAAAAAAACAGTTTGTCACCAAAAGATACCGACTTCAACGAGGATAGGTACATCGTATCTCCGAGAACAATCCATCTTATACAAGTTGACATAGATACCGAGAGATATACATGGATTGTATTACTACCTTTTGCCCGCGGCTTCGCTCGCGTTTGAAAAATGAAAATGAAAATGAAAAATAGTTTATTTGGTTATAGATTATTCTAAACAGCCAAGGTTGGAGCGTTTAAACATAATAAACGTTCACTAACCTACGTAACTCATGTTTTTTTAGGGTTCCGTACCCAAAGGGTAAACGGGACCCTATTACTGAGACTTCGCTGTCCGTCCGTCCGTCCCTCCGTCTGTCACCAGGCTGTATCTCAAGAACGGTGATAGCTAGACAGTTGAAATTTTCACAGATGATGTATTTCTGATGCCGCGGAACAAATACTATTCATGATAAAACAATAATAATTAAGGGGGGCTCCCATACAAAAATAGGGCTACAAATAATAAAAATAAAAGATAAGTAAAAATTAAAGGAGGACCCCATACATGAACGTGTTTTTTGTTAAATATTGGTACGGAACCCTTCGTGCGCGAGTCCGACTTGCACTTGGCCGGTTTTTATTTTTTAAGATAAAAAATTGTTTATGTGTAACGTTAGGCTATAAACCATCTCTGTTTACTTTTTTTTTTTATCATTAAATTTTTCAATTTTCGCTACATTTGTAAAACATCTCTGTTTACATTAAATACAAATCAGTAATAGTAATTAATTAATTAGATGAGGTTATAATATTTGAGGAATTCCCTTGATTCCTTATACATTTTAACGGACCAGCTTGGAGATGCCTACTCTTGAACAAAAAAAATATTGAAATCGGTTCATAATTGGCGGAGTAAACATAAAAAAAATACGAATTGAGAATCTCGTCCTTTTCGAACTCAGTTGAAAATATACAAAAATTGGGAAAAGATAAAACTAGATCCTCGTAAACATTGGTACGACGCTAGTAACTTGCAATGCTACCTTTTTCCAAAGTCGCATTCAAATACAGAACAAAATATGAAAGTGTTCAGTAATTATTATGTCTCTTTCATATGACGATACGATATTATATTATAACGATGGATTGTCTATATTTTCTGCAGAGCGCAAACAGATGAAATGCGCCATCTACTCGATTATTATAACACCACATGTCGTGCAGTTCACGAATGTTCCGGTAGATGGCGCTAGTCTACTGACTTCAGTGGCGTAGGTGAAGTCGAAGGGATGTCTACAAAACAATATAATATAATCAGGTAGGAATCAGTTAGTCCTTATATTATAAGGACTAACTGATTCCGTCAAAAGTCGATTACTTTACTACGCGGGGCGGGGTTTCTGCCTTCTGGGCCATCTGACCTTCGGGCATTTGAAGATATCTTGCAAACCTAACCTATTGGGCAGGGGTATCAATAGTATCATTTTCTAATTATCTGCAATATCTGTAGAATTTTTGTGAATAGTCGATATCAAATTACCCTATCTATACGACATGGACATGGGCTATTTTGGAAGCGACACAAATTTTAAAATCACAATTGTGTCATTGCACAATTCTGTATCTGTATGTAAATTACTATGAATATTTTAAATCTCGAAGATCTTCAGGCCAAGAGCATCCTAGTATCGATCACTATATACCTATCTATCTAATATTCATGGCTGCCCACAGCTGGATTTAGAGGCCTCCCATAAGTATTAAATAATAATAAATCAATATAAGACAACCTCACACATATCGATCTAGTCCCAAATTAAGCTCAAGAAGGCTTGTGTTATGGGCACATGGGTAATAGACGACGACGATAGGTATACATACTTATATAGATAAATATATACTTAAATACGTAGAAAAACCATGATCTAAGCACAAATCACACAAATACTTGCCCTGGCTGGGATTCGAACCCGGGACCGCCGGATCAGTAGATAGGTGCACTACAAACTGCGCTAACTGCGTCGTTCCATAACTTGTCGCAGATTGCGATTTGCGATCCTGCGAAGACAGCGCCACTTTCCGTCAATAAGGTCATCCGTCCACCTAGTTGGGGACCGTCCTGTACTACTGGCAGCCGCTCCGTGACTTCTCTTCTTCGGGCTACATGGCCCGCCCATTGCCAAACACCACCACTTGTACCCAAGATGCTCTCTGTCCAATTAGATTTCCGATTTGCACCAACTTATCTAATCATCAACGTATCTCTATTTGGCCCTATGGTTGACTGGGAGATAATGCCCTTTGGCATTAAGTCCACCATTTGTACTTTTGTTTTGTGGAATAAAGTTTAAATAAATTAATAAACCATGCGATTCTGTGAGCTATGTTGGTTAATTTTGTCCGTTATACTGATGTACTAGGAAAATCTTAACAGCGCGATGTAGGATTGGTACATGTATACGCAGCGCAAACTTAAATCTTCTGTTCGCAGCGCCTTCTTATCACGCCGAAATAGCTGGACGTATTTTAACCAATTTTGGTACAGTGATAGATCCGAAAATGGTTATAGGATACTTTTTACCAGAAAACAGTCTTCTTTACGTGCCACTCCTCCACGGATGTCGGCGACCACAGTCCGGAACTCTTCTCTATTCGTGGTTGTTCTACCCAGTGAGTTATCCATCCATGTTAGCCTTTATCGCCCCCTACCCCTTTTACCTTCGATTTTACCTTGTATTATGGTTTTAATTATATGTATTATATTTTTCATATCTGTTTACAAGTCCAGAAAACAGTAAAGAAAAAATACACGGGTGAAGTTGCAGGCGAATTCTAGTTGTAAATTCACCCATAGACGAATGCTTTCGCGTCCCATGCTCTCAATTCGTATGTACAATCATCTTGAGTGACCTTGGCACGTTATCACGTATCACCATTATCATGATCACGCGTTCGCGCATGTATTCAGTTCGTGGACTACAGTAGCCATCGGGAACCTGTCTCACTCGCTCTTACGCAGGATATTCCAACAGGATTTGAACTTCTTTACTCTAATTGTTGAGAATGTTTATTAAATGTATCGGTGTCTAAAAATTAACTCTTAAATGTTTTCAATATGGCGTTTTTTTGACTAGCTACAATAACGGCTCGTTTGGATTATATTTTAATTATACACAATTATCTTCTACTATTCTAATACCAGGTAGGTATCGAAAAAGTTAAAAAATGTGACTGTGTTAAGTAAAGGGATCTGTTGCTCGGATTTCCCTAGGAAGCGTTGACAAGTTATTGGTATTAAGATGCAGACATCTTTACTACAAACACTGTCATATGTGTAAAATAGTTAAAGGACATACATAGTACAAACCACGGAGTCAAGAGTTACGAGCTGCTTACAGATAAATCAGTAGCAACAGCCGTCTGTCTGGTACGCGTATAATTCACTGGCAGGTACGTCTGTACGCCGACATTGGCGACACGGGGAGTGACGCCGTGATTTGTAAGCAGTTAGTCATCGAATGCTTTATGATATGACACTCAAATGACGCCGTCCACCGCTGCTATGCCGGCTACACTACTCGGAAAGTTGACCGAGTCCCGTTGACCGCAGTATTACCTACTTCATTTACCGAAGTGCCTCTCGACAGTGTCATATTCGCCTAACCTCGGTCAACTTCGCGTATCATTATAATTTGAAATAGCTTTACACTGAAAAAAATACCCAGTGGAGCCTACTGAAATTACAGTAAGCGTAACCGTTATTACAGTTAGGTTTACTGAAATGTCAGTAGGCCTAACTGTTATTGCAGTAAGTCTTACTGTAATGTCAGTAGGCTCCACTGGATATTTTTTTCAGTGTACAATACATTTATCTAATGGTTCTAAGAATGTGTCTAGTTTACGATTATTGTAATAATGTGTAACTGGGTCGTGAATTAGTGTAAGCACGTAACAATTTATCCCCAGTCGGTTAAGCTCAGGGTGAATAAGTAGAGTGACCATGCATGCGGAGCGAACGAAAATTGTTCTGAGAAAAGTGAAAAATAATGTCAACGACAGCTTTTTGGCCAAAGGCACGGAGCGGAGTGGAGATAATGTGTGTAAAATAGACCAATCTTTTTTCCCAGATTTAAACGCATTTCTCTTGGGCTAAACAAATACGCAGCCTGATTGGTACATTTTCTGTACACCGGCTTTGTGGAGAGACAGCCTAAAAGTGGGTTTAATTAGTGGGTGTCAGTCACAAAGCCACAAGTTTGATGGAATGTTGCGAACTTGCGGAGAGGGTCTTGTTGTTCAACCTTCAGCATTGGAACCTGTAATGCAGGTTCCAATCCTGAATGAGACCAAGCCAAATCATTTTACAAGTTTTATTAAAAAACCGGTAAGTAAATTGTAATATACCTCAGAAAGCGTATAGAGCAGCATGATCCACGACCAAACTGCTGAAATTATTAGATAAAATAAAGTCACAGTTCCACTGAAACAGATTAACAATTTATGAAGGTCTTATCATATTGTATTTCTCGATGTTAAATTGAATAGACGACACGAAAATTAATATTCGAGGATATTGTACTTATAAAATAATAAGGATTATGATGATCATGATACTCGTTGGAAAACTTTTCAAAGTCAAAGTACTTTACGAAGTAGGCCGCAAAGTGGTTAGATATCGCATGATAATAAGCGACAAACTGAGTTTCTAACTTCTTCATAATCAAACTGCTTATAGATATTTGATATGGAGTGTAAAACTGAGTGAGAGATGAGTATAAACCGAAATGTATAACATTATTATTTAAAGAAAATTGTTATATGATGAATATAAAAGTGTAAAATAAGATACCATATGACATACGAAATTAACCCAACAAAATGTTTTAATTCAATTAAGAAATTGGTTAAAGGACGAATATTTTTTTATAATATTAGTGAGTTCTTTGATTAATGAAATAAATTATTACGTTGGACATTATTATTTATGTAGGTGTCTTTAAGTTAAGTTATTTAGACATTTGAGTCATTTTCAAAAAATATGTACATAGTTAAAGGCTTAATAAAAACAAAATTACGATCGCGTCTTTTGGGTAATGAAAGTTACTCAACCAAAATATGTGGGTAACTATCGTTACACAAAGGAATCAATTAGGTTTTGTTTTAATTAAAGCCCCTATAGTACATGTTTTTTGAAAACGACTCATTTACACTAGAATTATAAATATAATAATAATTGTAAAAAAATTACATGCCATCTTCGGCTAACTACCATGTTTGCAAATAATTATTTGATTAATTTTAATTCATTTAAAAGTAAAAAAAACAATCTTGGTTACTAGAGCAGTTCCTGTTTAAATTGTTTAAGTGTATCAACAGTATACTACATATAATCTATGATTAGAGAGGTACGCCGCACTCCCATGCCATTAATATCATCCAAACCGATTTCTAGAGTTTCATCATTCATCAGCTTTTGACGACGCGGTTGGCGCAGTGGTAAAGCAGCTGCCGGCGGTCCTGGGTTTGAATCCCGGCAAGGCAAATATTTGTGTGATCTCTCTCTCTCTCCTGAGCAATTATTATTCCCATCTGGTTGTGGGGTCTGCTTTCTTCGTCTTCTTCCACTTCTCCCTGTCCAACGCATCATCTGCCGATACGTCGCAAGAACTGAGGTCCAGCTTTATGAGATCTGTCCATCGCCTCTTCGGTCTACCTCTGGTTAAATAAATATTTAAGGCAAATATTTGACAGAAAGAGAGAAATACATTTATTTATGACGTGACCATAATACATAATTAACACAATAGATAACAATAAAAGCAAAAACATTTTGGCCGTGTCACGAAAAGGTCCCACCTCAGCAAGATGCTAGCTCGAGAGCTAGCGCTGATCTTCCGGTGGGACCATAGGTGGCGCCACGGAGAACTGCACGCACGAGCGCCGATCGCATCTAGGATGCGTTAACCTGAACGTAGACAATAGCGCTGTCCATGTCACGTCACTGTCATTTGTGTGATGAACTCGAATATTTGTCCCTGGGTCATGGATGTTATTTGTATTTAAGTATGTATAAATATGTGTAACGTTGTCTAGTCTCCATAACACAAGCCTTTTAGAGCTTGCTGTGGGACTCGATAGATTTGTGTGAGGTTGTCCGATATTTATTTATTTATCAGCGTGGTCACCCTCCCATCACATGTATGTGCGGGTCGCAGATACGAGTAATCCCGTGATTTGTGCTACCTACGTACAGACAGACGAATATCTACACCTACATAATACATATAGGGTGGAACAATTCAATGCTAGCTTTCCGAACCCTCACTGCCATTTAATGATATGTCCAACTGATCAAGTTATGCCAAATCAATACAGGTTTTTGAACGAGAAAATGTGGCATCGTATCAGTCGAAAATCGTTCACTGCTGGAAGGCCTCCCCAATGTTCTCCACGACAACTGAACGTGCGCCGCCATCATGGAACGTCTGTTTTCGTGATAAGATCGTCGGTCCAATGGCAATCGTACTCTACTGTACATCTTTTTTGTATTTTAGAACCATCAAAGTCCGCTATGTCAAGTAATAAAATTGCTGGTACAGTTTATGAAACGTCACGTTTGTTTCTGACTGTATTTCGTTATTAGATCCTATGCAGGTATATAGGGTGTCTGACCGTTTAATTTTGCTCTCCAAACTGTTCTGTCACTTTGTAAAATGTCTCCATTCTTAATCTGTTTTTTAGGGTTCCGTACCCAAAGGGTAAAAACGGGGCCCTATTACCGAGACCTCGCTGTCCGTCCGTCCGTCTGTCACCAGGCTGTATTTCAAGAACGGTGATAGCTAGACAGTTTAAATTTTCACAGATGATGTATTTCTATTGCCGCTATAACAACAAATACTAAAAATAAAATAAAATAAATATTTAAGGGGCTCCCATACAACAAACTTGTTATAGATTATGGTACGGAACCCTTCATGCGCGAGGCGGACTCGCACTTGCTTCATTTTTTTATGCAGTTAAGTTAAATGTTCTTCAGGCCTTCAATTTTGCATTGTTATTATTATCGTATGGCTTTATTTCAGTCAAAGTATGTACAAGTAAATATAAACACAAAACAAAGAAAGTGCTCTACAGTTGAATGTCTAGGTTTGATAGCCATTCGCTGGCATCCTCAGTCAGCGCAATTTCGTATGAAATTCCTTTCCAGTTGTTCCGAGTTGCTCCGCCCGAAACGTGCTACTTCAAGGCCTGTTATAACGCACGTACTGTATGTATGTACGTAACGTACGCACTGTTATTGTATTGTATGTATGCTTATGCTGCATAGTAATATTTTGGTTTCTATACGCACCGCGCAAAGCCAATTTAAATGATTTATATAAAAAATGGTGCACATTGGTATTGACCCAAAAGAAATCCAAAAAGATCCCACACTCGAGGCTGCTGCTCGTCGAACAATTACCTCCTAATTCCGACCGTCAGCAGATAACTTCGTCAACTCCAGACTGCCACAGAAAACTGTCATACAGAAGCTCATCTTGAGATCCTATAATTATTTAGTTACAATTTAATGTTTGTCTTACTCGTAAAATTATTAAACATTTGAAAAACCATCATCGTTTTGACGACGCGGTTGGTGCAGCTGCCTGCTGAGCTGGCGGTCCTGGGTTCGAATCCCGGCCGGAGTAAAAATTTGTGTGAAGAACTCGAATGAATCATAGATGTTATAAATAAATAATAAATAAATAAATATTATGGGACAATCTACACAAATCGATCTAGTCCCAAACTAAGCAAAGCTTGTACTATGGGTACTAGACGACGATATACATAATATATAAATACATATATAGATAACATCCATGACCCAAGAACAAATATTAGAGTTCATCACACAAATATTTGCCCCGGCCGGGATTCGAACCCGGGACCTCCGGCTCAGTAGGCAGGTGTCTGCAAACTGCGCCAACCGCGTCGTCAAAATTGTTTGGTGTTATATACTCGTAATGGATCTATATATTATGAATATCGTCGTCTTGTACCCATATCAAATACAAGCTTTGCTTTTTTTGGGACTAGGACGATTTGTGTAAGATTGTTCCTTAATATTTACTTTACGAAAAGAATACTGCCTGTTGAGTTTCTTTCGGTGTTTCTTCTCTACAGGTGTCTCCTCTTATGAATAGACACAGACCAAAGTGCCCATGCAGAATGAAGTTCATCATTTTTCATTATCAACGGAACAGTGTTTTTAAAATTATAATAACAATCCTGAAAAGTCAACTGTTTCAGACGAAACTTTTCAATGTTTGTTACCTCGGTCACTTTTATGAATCGATTCGTTTTTTTTTTGTTCAAGAATCAAATTGGTTCCAAAAAAATATGGTTATAATTTAATGATACAATCCATGAGGAATCGAGGGAACTCAAATATTATAGACACGTCTATGAAGGTTTTGGTGTTTTTTATAATAATTCGTTCAGTTGTTCTCGGAAACAGAATTTTTCTTCGTTGAAGTCAGTTATTATTTGTAAAAAGGTGATTATAATAAATTTGAACGGTTAGATGATCCAATGACAATGTTACAGCACCATTATCTATGATACAAAAATCTTATTTTATTTCCCTAGAGGGACACATTTCTGCATTCCAAATATCCTGTGCCTTTGGCTACCCCTACAACAGTGCGATAATGCAGTTCCACGCTGCATATTCATAAAGATGGCTCCCGGCTATTCCAGGAGGACAAAACGTCGTAACTCACAACAGTAACCTACTGAGATATGCCCTTTTTGGTCTGAGTAACATTATGGTGCCGTTACCAGATGCAAAAGATAGTAACTCACAACGATTTTGTACTAAAATTATGTCTTTTTGTATTCATAAAAATAGCTGGTACCTATGTCTTTGGGTAATAGGTCGTAACTGACGATAAGTTCGCTCGGAGATATGACTTTTTGTCATGTTAGTGTGATGGAGAGGGAGTCTAAGAATTATTCCGGGTTTATAATGATATTATGCTTTTGTCACAATTGTGGAACGTTGCAAGTGGTAGCCTGGGGGCATATGTCGCTTTAAGCGTAATACATCCGGGAATATGCTTCTATGTGTGACCGCGCGGTTGGCGAAGTGGTAGCGCAGTTGCCTTCGGAGCAGGCGATCCTGGGTTCGAATCCCGGCAAAGGGCAAATATTTGAGTGATGAACTCGAATATTTGTTCCTGGGTCATGAATGTTTATTTGTATTTCAGCATATATTTATCTATTCAAGTATGTTGACCGTCATCTAGTTCCCATCACACAAGCCTACTAGAGTTTATTTTGCGACTAAAGTGTCGTCGACCTGTGTCAGGTTGCCCGACATTTATATTTTATGTTAAAACCACAGTGACCAAAAAACGCGATCTCTGTTAAGCAGAAGTATGATTAAATTGTGAGTAAATATTGAACATTTTTTAAATAAATATATTTATTTATCTTAAGAAATAACAATTTCTAATATTAATATTCGTCGCCGAACTGTGACGCTTACGACGAATTATATCGCGTATATTCATTATTTCAGCATCCCTGACGTTACTTAATTGTTTTATTCAAATGTGTGACAGTCGTGGAAACCGAAGAAAATATTAATTCGTCTATGTTAAATATACACATATTTTTGTTCATCTCTATGGTTGATAAGTTGTTAGAGAATTCCCATCACGAGGTCATCCCTCTGCCTGGTCGGAGGGCGGACCGTTCCACGCTGCGCTTCATTTCATGAAAATCGCTTGAGCATTGCGACCTCTCGGCAAGAACAGCCGGAAATCCGGACATCCAAATATTCAGACATATGAAATATTTTTTTAACCAAGTTGAAACGGATTCGCTTCGCTCACTCGGTCAAATATGTACACAAATAAACATTACATTTCTTTACATTCTTAATCTATTCAAGCACATGCAGCCATAATGAAACTTGTCTAACACTACGCAAAAAGTACCTAAGCAAAAACATGCCTAGGTCGGATGTCGACCTCATGTCGACCTCACAGGTGCGAGTGAAAGAGACAACACCCACCTGACGCATGACGTCACGACAGGTGCTTCTAACCGTTAACATTTGATACTTCATACAGTCCGTACAAATCTATTTCAACTTTATTCGGATGGTGGTAAAGGTTAGTAGACCGCATTGTAATGGTAGCTTGACAATGCCACAGACTAATTTTTAAGAAATAACCCGGTTGAGTTAAGTTTGCGCTGTATACAGAACATGTTCTATACAAACGAGGTGCACGTTTAATTTGATCGTGTATTTGGATACTGCAGTTAGTAAGGGTTGGTTGTATCGAGTTTTTTTAAGGTTTTTTATGCGACAGATGGTTGGCGTGTGCGGTCAAGTGTGGAGGGTTGAAAGGTGTCTTAGGCCCTATAAACTTTGCCTTTTATGGGAAGAATTAAGTCGTGTTTATACGAGTAAGGTTAAGTCTATCTATCTATTTATCAGCCACAGACGTCCACTGCTGAACATAGGCCTCCCCCATGACTCGTCACAAAGTGCGATCCCGTGCAGACCGCATCCGTTGATTCCCCGCTACCCTCACGAGGTCATCCGTCCATCTAGTCGGCGGCCGACCCACGCTGCGCTTTCCTATAGGTACGTGGTCGCCACACTAGGACTTTGCTGCCCCAACGGCCGTCCATTCTCCGGGCTACATGGCCTGCCCATTGCCACTTCAACCGTGCAATCCTGTGAGCTATGTCGGTTACCTTGGTTCTTCTGCGGATATCCCCATTTCTGATTTTATCGCGCAAAGAAACTCCCAGCATAGCCCTTTCCATTGCACGCTTTATTGTTAAATTGCATTCCATTTAAGGTTAAGTGTAATATAGTGTAATGTAATATTAAGTATAGTCTAGTACCCATAACATAAACCTTCTTAAGTTTCATTTGGGAATAAGTCGATTTGTCCAAGATTGTTTGATATTTTGTACTTAGTAGGTAGTGTCCGCAACTTCATCCGCGTTAATGTTTTTTGTTTACATAGTCCGGTAAAGGTAAGTCCATCTTTGAATGTCTAGCTATCCCTGTACTAAGCTGTTTCGGTGTGATGAGCGGACAAATATTTTTACCATCAGCTGGCGCCGCGTAACCATTGAAATTCTGCATCGCACTGCTAGATTTTTTACAAAATAATGAAGCATCATTGAAGTTGGTAATTTTTAATGAATAAGTGATTTATCTTATCACACTATTGTAAAGTCAAAAGTTTGTGTGTATGTTTGTTACTACTTCACGCTTAATAGTTGACAAATTTTGGTATGGAGGTAGCTGACACCCTGCATTAACACACAGGCCACTATTTATCCCGAAAACTGTAGTGTTCCCGTGGGATAAGCGGGTAACCGCGCTGCGCAGCTAAATGATTACTCGAAAAATCCGCACTTAAAGGAAAATAATCGAAGCTTAATAAAGGTGGGGTAATCAACGGTTTTCCGGAACCCTTCATTATCATATTTTTGGTAAAAATATTAATTAAGAAAGCACCCTTCAAGTTTTTTATTTGTTACGCAACCGGTATTAAATGGAAGGATTAATAAAAAAAAAAGATTGGTTACGTTTTATTTACCAAGCTTATGTATTACAGAATGTAATATATACCACTATTTCAAACAAAATTTATATTGTTTATTGAATAAATGACTATTGACTACTATTGACTATTGTATTTATTTCGTACTATAATGTGTCTACAACATTGTCCGCGTAAAAATAAACACAATATTTTGGGTAAAAATTAAAAGTATCCTATACTTAACCGTCTTTGGATGTTCGGCTATCCGTGTATTGTAATTGGTTAAAATCCGTCCAGCCGTTTTGGTGTTATGAGAAGACAAAGAAAATTTCACCAATAGATGGCGCTGTACGGGTAGCACCGTTAAATATTTCGTGAAATAATTACACCTCTCCATAGAAAATTGATTTCGCATACCATTTTAGAGTGTTACAATAGAACAGATGTATTTATATCCCATAACAGTACAATACAATACAAATCTTATTCATTGCACACCTCAAGTACACATACAAACATGAGAGATACAATAAAATAATAAGCAGAGGAAAAGAAAGGGCGGTCTTATCACTAAATTCTCTAAATAGCGATTTCTTTCAGACAACTTTTAGGTAGCGAAGAACTGTGAATTGTATTAGGTACACAGACGGTAAGTTTATTTTCAAGAATGTTTCCCATACAAATTGGGAACGTTCTTTCCTCATACAAATCGTTTCGCGTTTGGCTCGGTTGTAGACACCTGCCTACCGAGCCGGCGGTCCCGGGTTCGAATCCCGGCCAGGACAAATATTTGTGTGATGAACTCGAATATTTGTGCTTGGGTCATGGTTGTTCAATGTACATATTTAAGTATCTATTTATCTATATAAGTACGTATATTGTCGTCTAGTATCCATAACACAAGCCTTCTTGAGCTTTAAGCCTTTTTGGGACTAGATCGATTTGTGTGAGATTGTCCGATATTTATTTATTTATATTTATTATTTAAATCAGGAAGCGTTCTTTAGAACGGTACATCTCTAGCCCCTTTCAGACCTACCCCAAACTCCAAAAATAACCGAATCCCCACAACAGCTGCCCACAGCCGCAAATAAATAGAAAATAGCCCAAAACCCAAATAAAACAATACAAAAGCCCATAAAAATCAAGTCGAATTATGCCACTGGAATTTTCCTTCGAGAAAAATCTATGCCAGTGTTCTCGCCCAACTTAAAACTGCAGTCATTTTTAAATAGCTTGGACTTAAACTTGATAGGAATAAGGGTGAGGTCGGGTGTGTAGCTGAGTTGGTAATGATTACAAATGGCGGGTATTGTTTGGTGCGGAAAATGGAAGTGTCAATACCAAGGGACAGATTTGGAGATTCAGCGATAAGAGAGCGCTAGCCCTGGATTTACAGTACGTTAAAAAGACACATTTGTTTTATACTACGACAGTGGCAAACAAGCATGCGGCTCGCCTGATGTTAAGCAGTTACCGCCGCCTATGGACGCTTGCAATGCCAGAACCGATTTACTCCCCTCTTGAATGAAAATTTAAACAAGAGACTGTGGTTGGAAACACAATAAGTCGATAAGGCGTGAGTCAAGTATTTTTTTTTTTACTGTACAAAAATTCAATTTAACGTACAAAAGGCATAAGACATTCTTTACGAATCAATCTTCAATTTACTGACAATTCTTGCTTATTCCTTGTATTTATTTTTATTTTTTGCGTAGCAATAAAGGGCAGTTTCAACTGACAAGGCACCGTCGGTTTCTTGTCAGTTGACATTGTGACTTGGGCTCCCCTTTTTGCTTACCATCAGTCAAAGTAAAGCCACTATGTTTTGCCGATATAGAAAAAAAATGTTTCTTTCTTTCTTTCTTTTTTAGGCCTAATTTTAGCCGGTGCATCTATCCTGATTACACATAATTAAATACTTACAACATATGTTACTACGACAAAACAAACATTTATTTTGAACAAATGAATCCATAATTACATTATTAGTATTACAAAATATATTATTAGTAGTACAAAAATAACCTAAGTAACTTATAACACTTTATACTCTCGCGGTTTGAACACATAATTAAAATTTATTGAACCGGGTCTATCGCGATATTTTAATTTACCTTCGTTGCCTGACGATTCAACACGGTTTAAGCGTCAGGCAATGAAGGTAAATCAAAATATCGCGATAGACCCGGTTCGATAAGTTTTAATTAAGTAACTTATGTTAGTAACTTAACTAAGATATAATAAAAATAAGGTTATGTCAATAACCAATTATTTAACTCGACGTTTCAACACGGTTTAAACGTCAGGCAATGAAGGTAAATCAAAATACCGCGATTTTTTTTTGTTAATAGACGGTGCAAAAATCAGAAAAAATGAGTTATATATACAGAATATATAAATACATAAAAATAAATAAATACATAAATATAATAAAAGATAAATACATACATACATACATTCAGCCAAAAAATAATAATAACAATACAAGCCTTCTTGAGCTTAATTTGGAACTAGGTCGTTTTTAGGGTTCCGTACCTCAAAAGGAAAAAACGGAACCCTTATAGGATCACTTTGTTGTCCGTCTGTCCGTCCGTCTGTCAAGACCCTTTTTCTCAGGAACGCGTGGACGTATGAAGCTGAAATTTATATCAATTACTCAGGTCTACTGTCCCTTGAAGCTGTGAAAAAATCAAACTTCTAAGCCAACGCAATCAAAAGATACAGCCGTTTATGCCGCAAATTTTCGACACTTGCAAGGGAATCAAAACCTACAGGGTGCTTCCCGTGAACTCAGAATCTTGAAATTTGGTACGAAGCAACGTCTTATAGCATAGATAAAGGAATAATTACGAAAACCATAATTTTTTTTTTTTATACCTAACTTTGCACCTAATTTGCATATTTTCGACACTTGCAAGGGAATCAAAACCTACAGGGTGCTTCCCGTGAACTCAGAATCTTGAAATTTGGTACGAAGCAACGTCTTATAGCATAGATAAAGGAATAATTACGAAAACCATAAAAAAAATTTTTAATACCTAACTTTGCACCTAATTTATATGGGGCGCTATACATACCAGGTGCAAACTTAACTTAACCACTTAGGGATGGAAAGTGTTTGTACGGAACCCTCGGTGCGCGAGTCCGACTCGCACTTGGCCGGTTTTTATTTATTAATTTAATCTTTATTGCACAAAAGAAAACTTATCGTACAAAAGGCGGACTTAATGCCATGAGGCATTCTCTACCAGTCAACCTTCGGGCAAAGCAGATTGTGGGCGGTGCAACTAACTTAAACAAGTTTTAATAAATAAATATTTAGATAAATACATATATATTCATATAATATATACACATATAAATAATACAGATGAAGCATACTAATCAGATAACCTAAGAATTCACAACTCTGCTAGCGTAGAGGTCACGCAAACATTTTTTGAAAGCGCATTTGTTCGATTTGTGTAAGGTTGTCTGATTTTTTTTTATATCAACCGGATTATTATTTAACGTATACTTAGAAAATGAGTCGTAGCAGCATTTTAGCGCCCGCCGCGCGCCGCCCGCGCCTCACATCGCAAAAATGTAAACCGGCCCAATCTGCTAAAATACACATTAAACAAATTACTCGACCGGGACGCTATTACCTAAGTAACACGAGTGAGGCGAGACACCTGCCCGCCACAGCTTGGCTTCTCGACTCTTGTCGCGCGACATAGCATCGCCCGGCACTCTCTCACAGTTCTGTGAAGATAGAGACAGGTTATATTTCTCGTGCGAGAGAGTCGCTAGACGTGGCGGCCGAAAGGTGCGACCACGCCGCTGCTCAAAATACGGAGACGCTACGGAATCGCAGTGACGCATTGTATCCGTACCGTTTTTATCGCATGCCCTCCACACCGCTGCTTAAAATATGCAGTGATTTCAATGATACAATGTATTTCCACTGTATAGTAAATCCAATGCTTCGAATATTATCTGTCTGAGATCTCGTTGTATATACGAATATTGTATATTCACTGGCCAGCGATTGACCTCGGTAAGAAATGAACGTGACTACGGGGTAGGGTGGAGCGAATTATTTTTTTTTGGAAATTCAACTCAGAACGCCTCTAAAACGTTGCATTAGGCTGCCAGGTGTACGAGAAAAATAATAATAAAAATATTCAACACTACTTTTAGCCCTCTACTGTCATTTGAATATTATGATCAAGCCCATATTGAAAAAAAAATTTTTTTTATCAAAATCTTGTTTTTTTTTAATGAAAGTCAAGTATTTTTTTTCTAAGCACATAATACTCGAAATAAAAGATATTTGTTGCATAAAAATATAACAACATTAAAAATATTAATTTTTTTTAAATACTGAATTTTAATTTGGGTCACAGGTTCACGTAGTAGTTGCCGTAAGTATGAAATAACCTCAAAACATATAAAGTTGAAACCCTTCTTTATAAATCTGATACTAATTACGTAAAAAGAAAAGTTTTTTTTTTACCAATTATGAGTAAAAAAAATTTTTTCTAGCTCAAGTAGAGGGCTGAAACATATTCAAAATCAATTAAATATATATATATTCATTAATATCTTATCTAAAGGCAACATATTACAAATGTTCCAGGTCGATCAGACCACTTTTTTTTTTCTCCATACATCTACGCTCCACCCTACTACGGGGTCGAAGATGTAGCTCGCTGGTTCAGCAACAGCCTATTCACTTTTGCCTTGAAGAAATCCAAGTTATAATTATTTTTTTAATACACCCGATGGGAGCGAGTTCCATGGCACATGATAGTGGTTTCATTTTATAGCAGAAAGAGCACGCCGAGGATAATACCTACATGTTTTTTTCTATACTATTATAAAATTCTAAATTTGTACTTAAAATCTGAATTCTGAACGGCGTGATACAGGATTTGTATAAGCGCACGGCGTCATGTATTAATAAAATTGACTTTTCTCATGACCAGACCTAGGAATTTAAAGGGCAAATTTTAATGACAGCTACTAGCAGCTAGGGATTGCCTATATCGATGAACCCAATTATCGATGCTTATCCCATAATATACTTAGGGACCGCGCCGTCTTTTGTAAAAATCCATTGAATTGAAAAGTTATTGAAAGTATACAAATGAAACAATATACAATTATATATATAACAAAAGGATTTTTTAACCTTTATTCATATATTTTTCCTCATTCCGACGACATTGACAATTAGTACTCCTTTCATTATAAGTGTCTAAGTAGGTAAGCAGTTTTTTATGTAATTATGTAAAGAGGTCTACAAAGACTTATTATTATTATATTATTAACTAGCGACCTGCCCCGGCTTCGCACGGGTGCAATGCTGATAAATTATGGATATAAACCTTCCTCTTGGATCACTCTATCCATTAAAAAAAACCGCATCAAAATCCGTTGCGTAGTTTTAAAGATTTAAGCATACAAAGGGACATAGGGACAGAAAAAGCGACTTTGTTTTATACTATGTAGTGATATTAAATATATTATGGTAATTATCACCAGAATAGTACCTACACAAGAAAATACAAACTCAAAAAGCGTGCTAGGGGCACTAGTATGTATATCGCCGGGGATAGTGCAATACCGCGTAGGTAAGTAACAAGTGTAGATACGAATCAATATTCAATCAAATGCTAAGTATTTTATTGAAATGAGAAGTTTATCGACAGCTGTTATTTACGCGGTATTGCACTATCCCCGACGATATGGGATACGCATCGATAATTGACTTTATCGATATAGGCGATCCCTAGCTGCTAGTAGCTGTCATTAAATCTTGCCCTTTATATTCCTAGGTCTGCTCATGACGGTTATTGAATACTTTCACCAGGTTACGATACAGAAAAAGCTTTAAAAAGCGTTACGGATGCATGTGGAGGAAAATAGAAGAGGAAGAACAAAAAAAGGTGAACGGATTGTCTGAGAGATGATATGGAGAAGAAGGAATTAATTGATGAGATGACGAATTATTGAGGAGAAGAATGGAAGAAAAAAGCATGCGCGCCGGCCCCAATGTAATATAATAAGGGCATGAGAATGATGATGACAACGAAACCCAAATGATGATGACCTGGACTCATACAACTTTCTGCACGTAACATTACAATTATATGTCAATGGGGCGAAATGGTTTGACTTTCACGTCGACTTTGAAGCGAAACAGATTAAACGAATTACTCATCAGCAATGCTATTACTGCCGCGCCGCCGGAGTTGACTCCAAAACTTCACTTAATAACATTTTCGGTAAAAACCACATTACGCTTGGATTAGTATATCCTTTCTTTGGCTGGATTTAACCAAACTTTTATTCCAAGAATATTAACTCTCGGATAATAATGTTAAACTAGTATGGGGTTGTGGAGGAATAAAAGTTTGGTTAAACGCAGCCTTAGAAGTAATAGTTAGACTACTTAACTACTGAAATCGCTTTATCTTGTTTTCGTAAGTATGACCACGTATCTTCTTACCGCTCTCAGCTTGGCTGGCTTCCTATCCGTCAACGACGTGAAAATCGCATGCTTTGCACTCTGTTTCCTATTCTCAAGGACCCGAACTCTCCCGAATATCTCGGAAACTTCTTTTACTATTATGGTTTAATCCTTAACCGTCAATATCGCTTTACTGGCAATTTATCTCTTTCCATCCCAAATCACCTTTACCAAGTGTCTCGCCTTTGGAACTCAAAATCAAGCAAGTCCCGAACAAGTTTACTTTTAAAGTGGCGTTATGTATCTCTTTGTTGGCAGAAATGTGAACTCATAGTTTATCTGTATTTATCTAAGTGTATTATCTTTTGAAAATTGTTTTATGTTAGTTGCACCGCCCACAATTTATCTGCTTAGCCCAATGGTTGATTGGTAGAGATTGTATGGATAGAGTTGATAGTACGGAGCCCTTCGTACGCGAGTCCGATTCGCACTTGGCCAGTTGTTAAACATTGCACTTTCCTCGTCATTACTTTACCTTGAATATGAAGGTACACCAACTACACTAATGCAAAATGACACAGTTCTGACATTTATGGACTGAGGGGTGAACCCTTCAGTGACAGCTACATTAAAATTGACAGTCACATTCCCCCCTCACCCTTTGGTCCCTACGGAGTTTTAAATTGAACCCTGCTACGTAGGTGGTAATATTTCGTATGATGAATGTAAGAATTTTCTTTCAATATTCTTTAAGCGTTTAACTAAGATTTTAAACAAAGATGTTAAGCAAAAGCCATTTTGCTAGATATTAACTTCGGCCGAATCGATCCAGCCATCAAATGTCTGTATCCCACTCTAAATGTAACTATGAAGATTATGGGAGTGTGTTTTTCTCGATCTATATTTGGGTAAGGCCGCGGAAAGTTGCCAATTTGAACGTTTCAAATTTACCCAGCTAATTAAAAAAAAATTGGTAGCCCCTACTGTTTCAAAAATATTTTCATCATATGTAGATATAGGAATTCTCATGATCGCAAGTGAGATAATTAATATAAACCCCTTTATAAAAAGAGAAATAATAAATCCGGCCACAGATTTTTTTTTGGCCACATGGTCGAACTTCTCATTTAATAACTAAGCATCGGGAAAATGAGATAGCCTCCAATAAACTAATTCATCTTCTTTACAACGCCAACTAAAAATGTTAAAGAAAGCGTCAAGTCAAAATCAACAATTATTATTACTTGTCCTTCTGATTTATAAGTACATTGCCAAGTAATTTACTAACTCGGCCACGGAATTTGCAACTCATCATCATTTTTCGTTTTACAGCTTCAATACAAGCTCCTCAAAAATTATAAATTCGTGCTTCAATAGACAACATCTTATATTATAACATAACATGTAAAATAATACTTCATATTCTTTTATCGTGAAAATAGCCACTGTAGATACGATTTGGCGCGAGTGCGCGACATGATAGCCACCGGCCATTTGCACCAATCAGAGAGCGCCATTCGATTCTTGTACGGACCGACCCGCCCGTGTTTGTTTATTGTCATTCGTTCGTTCATATTGCAATAGGTTCTCTCTAATCTAGTTCTAAGGCAGGTCCGACTTGGCTTAGGTTAGGTACGACGACGAGCGAAGCGAGGAGGAGTGTTAGGTTGAGCTGCGACCCTAACCTAAAATGAGATTTAAGTATTTTCTTTTGTTCTCTCCTCAATAGTTCATATGTAATAATAATGGCTTTAATATACTATTTGATGTAAATTTTAGGTAAATTTTACGATCGATTAATGTAGGATGACTTACGTTTTATACATACTAAGTAATTGTTTATTGTCATTCGTGCGTTCATATTGCAAAAGGTTAGGTTAGGTTAGACATTAATTATAATATCGAGTTTAAACATTAGATATTTGATAACGGTACGTAACCCATTAATCTAATTCTAAGGCAGGTCTGACTTGGCTTGGGTTAGGTACGACGACGAGCGAAGCGAGGAGGAGTGTTAGGTTGAACTGCGACCCTAACCTAAAATGAGATTTAAGTATGTATTTTGTTTTGTTCTCTCCTCAATTGTTCATATGTAATAATAATGGCTTTAATATACTATTTGATGACAATTTTGGTAAATTTTGCGATCGATTAATGTAGGATGACTTACATTTTAAACATACTAAGTTATACAATTAGAAGCTAATAGGGTTACTATTTTGGTGTCATATATGTATTAATATTTTAGAAGTTTGCTATTTGAATGCATGCCTCAAATTTAGATGCTAAAAAATAACCACCATGCTAAGTTACAATTACAGTGGCTTACAAAGAAGATAACTAGAGGCTGAGATATTATTATTCAGACGCGCGTTGGTTGTGGCCGACTTAGTAATTTAGAAGGTAACTTATATTTTCTGAGGCGAATAATGCTATTAAAAAGAAGCTTGTTTAAATAGTACCCTTATAAAAATACTAGAAATATATTTCCGTCCAAAACATAACGAAAGTTGGTTAAATTTTTCGACCACGAGTACTAAAATCTCTGTTATTTTTATGATATTTCAACTTTCATGGGCATACTTTTGTTTTAAACAAAAATTTATGATAAATAAGGGTAGTTCTACCGATTACGGAATAATGATAATATAATCATTTTAATTTTTTATCTTACATTATTTTAATGGATCAGCATTCCACACTTGTGATACAATACTTTCGTGACGCTTTATGTAGCTTGTTTTTAAATAAATTTTGGTAGAAATTAGTTTTCATGCACTAACAACTCATATTCTAGTAGGGCAACAACGATGAGCAAGTCCAAACCCGTCAGTTTGTCAACAAACGCAATTCAAAGTAGACGCAGTCATAGTTTCGTGAAAGTACCCCCAAAGTGTCGTGTGTGATTTTAAAGGTAAGGAGTGATTGTTTTTAATCAGATTTTTTTATACAATAGCGTAACGGTTTTCACGCAAGTGACACGTATTATTGTATTAAAAATGTCTTTATTTCACCATGTAAATCCACTTTTTTTTTAAATACGTTACACTTTCGTTACAAATATGTTACATTTTTGCAAAAAGTTACGTATTTTCTACGTAACATAACGAATAAATTATGTTGTAAGGGGAAGTGCACACAGAATATACCAACTTTAATAAGTTTTATTAGATTTTAAATGACACGAAAATATACAAAGTCAAACAAAACTCCTGTATAATAATAAATTAAATAAAAACAACATCTTAATAAAAAAAACTGTTTTAAGAAGAAAATCATTTATTTTCGACCTCAAGTCACAGTAGAATCATTGATTCTAAAGCTGTTTTATTGTTATACGGTCGTCTTGTTACTAGTATTGGGTACCTGCAGTGAACAAATAGTAATTACTGCCACCTGGTACAAAATGAGAGTCTTTAAAACACTATAGCGGTTTGGGTTTCATTAGTTCCATCACACGCGTGTTTCATTATATTGATTTTAATGTGTCATGAAAATTTTGTTTACAGGCAATATAAAGCTAATCATTTTATAACTTGATTTTTTTTCTTAGCTACGTTATTTAATAGGATTTTTTTAAAGTATGATCTAAGCTTTACAACGAATTATGTTACGTTTTATGATAACATAATGTATATCTTTCTATGTTACATCTATGTCACATTGGTAAATTCCCGCGGCCTTACCCATTTATAGATAATATATATAGTATATCCCCAAGTTTTTATTTAATTTCACATACCAATAACAATCTGTGTATCAATATTTTACAATTTACGAAATAAACAGGTGAACCTATAAACAAATCTACGAGACTTGACATTTGACTTTTGCACCATGAACCTAAACCGTTCTGCTTACCTCACGTATCCAGAACGGCGTAACTCACACACAGATCCTATCAATACATGCCGTTGCCTGAATGCCGCTGTGTCAGCCATGGCAGTGGCACAAATGGATGTGTCAGTCAGGTGACCGCGGTGCCCGGGGATCCGGTCCGAAGGACCATTCGAGTAATTAGAAGAGAAATGGAACCGAGGGCCTTCTACAGATACTATTCTGTAAAATACACGTTAAATCATAAAAATATAACGGATCATATTGCACAATACTATTAAAACTAATATAATAGCGGAGTGTTGTGACAGCTGTCAAATTAATAAGTCTTATAAATAATCCCTACTGAATCATCAGCACAGTAAAGCTGATCAAAGCTGGGTAAGTAGCACTACAAAAACGCTTATACAGACTTTAAAAGCTTAAATTTGCGTTATAAACTCTGTATAGACTTCTTATAGAGCATGATTGTTGCTTGGGACGAGATGAGATGTCTGTAGATCAGTCAAATCGGCATCTTAAAAAAACTTCAGTCTGACACTTTTATGATAAACAGTAAACAGCAGTTATGTATTTATTCGGATCATAACAGTCCGTTTCTGCATTATTCGGAGTTATATAAAAATTACTGTATAAATCGCAAATTCCTAGAAAGTTTCCAACAGCCATAACAAGCTAAACAGCTAAAAGAGTCTGATCCATGCTTCTTTCAACATTTAAGTATCAAGTTCAGTGTTTCCCTAAGCTTCGTTTTATTTTATAAATTATTATATCATAGAAAATATTCTGATATTTACACTGTACATATCAGAAATGCCCAAATTTTAATGGTGATATTATAGAAACTTGACAAAACTAGGCTTTCTGCACTTATTATGACCTACAACCACCTATTGAACATATGACACTTAAAAATCCCATTACAAAAAGCGCAAAGCCTTAACCGAAATGGGGCACACTCAACGTCTTGCCTGACCTGACACACAGACACAAACTCACCCTTATACACACACCCCTACAACACACACACAGACAAAACGCCGGGGATCTGTCAGTACTGCTACGGACGCCGGGGCGGACGGACGTTCGAACGAACGCGATCGCGAACGAATACGTGGAGTGTTTTTAAAGGATGTGTTTTGAGTGTTGTGAGTGACAAGTGATTGGAAAGAAATTATCGAATTGTGCTTCTCTTCTCTTCTTTGACGGAAACTGTAAGTTATTTTCGGGCGCGATGATGCGACCGTTTTACGATTGTGGGTTAACATTGCGAATGAATTTTTAAATAGAATCGCCGGATTTATTCTATTTCTATGGATGACATGGGAATGTTTGCTATTTATCTTATTTTAACCATGTCAGTTTGCTGGCAGAAATTCGGGTTAAATGTCGATTTTAACAATAGTTTTATATATTATAGCTTAGTGCTACGTTTATACGAGAAATATGCCAACATATATAATTTTAAAAATATTTAATAATATATTTACAAAACACATACGTCATTAATAATGTATTAAATTTCGTCAAACAGTAAGATAAAAAAAACTTTTTTTATGTAAAGGACACAGTCTTTACAAAAATGTATGTCGCAATAGTTGAGTGATCTGATAATCTTTATATTTTCATTTCTAAATTGCATAGTATCTTTACGCTTTTGAAAATGATAGAAAAACATACAAGTTTCTATCATATTCGCAAGATACTGCGGAAATGTATTCCAGCCAGCTTTCGCCGTGAATTGTGGAATAACATAACATCTCAACATAAACACTGGCGTTTGGCAGTCAGGTCAAACTGAATTAGACACCAGTCGTAAACTTCCGAGAAGCATTGGCAGCTTGGATGTTAGAAGCTTTATGTCAAAAGCTCTAAACATATAAATACTAAACTTTATTGATGATAACATGAATCTAATGAGGTGTTATATAAAGTGCATTTTTTCGCAAGTAAATGTAAATGTGAATTGTATTTATATTTTTTTACGAATCGTGCCACTATTACAGGCACATGCGTAAAGTAGTTTTACAACTGCAATCTAAACTAAAGAAATGACACATTTTAAAAATGAAATTATATATAAATTATTAAGATATATGAGATTTATCCGGTAATATAGAAGCATCGAGTAAATTCCTTTCTTCACACATCAATTAGCAATATTAGTATGAAATTTCTATGTCAGCAGAAAAATTTACAGGTAATAACTAATAATAGACTAACAGACTTTACTTTATGGGACGGTCAAATTGCTGTACATGTATATATTGCTATTTTGTCATAGAACGGAACTAATAACACAATATCATTTCTACATATTATATTGGAGATCAACACAGTTTTATAGCAGCTGGCCTAATCGCCGCTTACTACTAGCAATATATTTTATTATCAATTAACCGTGATGATAAAACTACTACACATTATAAACTTAATTCTATTGATATTGACAAATGACCCTGCGATAATTGTAGCGAGTAATATTACGAAATACGAATATAAATCGACTGAGATTTATTTATTTATTATTTAATGCCAAATGGCATTTTTTACCAGTCAAACATAGGGCCAAGCTTAAAATATATATAAGTACTTTATATAGAAAGATACATACGTATATTTTTTCTAGCTTACATTATGTGACATTGATAAGCCATTTTAACATAAATAAAACGCGTTACTAGACATATAATATATAGTGCTGAGTTTACGACGCGGTTATCGCAGTAGTAGTGCATCTACATACTGAGCCGGCGTTCCTGGGTTCAAATCCCAGGAAGTGCTACTGTTTGTATGATGAACTTGAATATTTGTACCTGGGTCATGAATATTTCTAGGTATTTATTAATTTGGGACTAGATCGATGTGTGTTGTGACGATATTTATTTATTACTTATCTATATGTTGGAGATATATCATTTCATTATAAACGAATTTTAGTAGGTATCGGAATGAAACCACGATAATTTTAGCCTCAACTGAATCTATATTGTATCTAAAAATACAGAGAAACTCGCCGACACACATTATTTGTTTCTGTGGTTAAATTTAGATTTCGCCTGCGCTTTCATCCACGTGGTAAGTCAAATCACAATTTTTGCTTTCTACCACGAAAAAATCATAGCAGGAATTGCAAAAACTGTTTTCTAGTTAAGATTTCAAAAGTCGTAAGCATTAGAAAAAATAAAATCCTGTTAATATCATTGTAATTACACATCTTTCAAGTCGTTGTAATCTTAATTAGAGCCACGAATCACCATATTAATTATATTTCCATCACAAGGCGGGCTATGAGTTCGTATTATGTTATTTTCCAGTAATAATTTACTGGCTTTGTGAAGTAATGCCTGTGTCGATGAAATATATGTAGCGATGAGTACAGATGTGCCGTTCTCGCGAACTTTTTCCGATTTATTTGTATAGAATCTTTTTATCGATTCATATTTTTTTATTATTATTATTATTATTTTTTATGTGGTAATACCACATTTTAATTTTATAAATAATGACACAAAGGTAAATTAAGAAAGAAAAATTGAATGCGATCCACTACAATCTAAGCGGGATTTGAACCCGCGACCTTTGCGTTACCGACGCATTGCTCTTCCAACTGAGCTATTTGATCGCTACTTTTTCCGATTTGTATGGAATATCCATTGACTCTCTCTGAAGCGCAAACTCGTCGACATGTGTATAGCATTTGACGCATTTTGTAGAGCACCTGCCTATTGAGCCGGCGGTCCCGGGTTCGAATCCCGGCCAGGACAAATATTTGTGTGATGAACTCGAATAATTGTGCTTGGTCCATGGTTGTTCTATGTATTTAAGTATGTATTTATCTAAAACCTATAACACAGTAAAGCCTGACCAGAAATATATGAGGATTGTCAAGAGGGCGCTATTTATAAGATTTATAAGGCAACAATTTTGCAGTCAATCGCAACCCACTATAATGACATTAGTTTTAAATACCTGTCAGTTCTACTATGTTAACCTCGTAATACCATTTAATGGAATGCACTCTTTTCCTGACTGTTTTTCGTGTAGTAAACACATGTACACTTTATTTATAATCTTACGTTGACGACTGTGAATGGTTTTCGGCATTTTCCTTCGATAATTTTAAATATTGGTCTTTAAAAGAAATCACCACGAACGACATTGACATTGTTGACAAACCATCATAAAATCATTGCCAGTGTAAGAAATTAGTTCCAGTGAAATTCCGCAATATGGCGCATCCTCATATATTTCTGGTCAGGCTTTGGTTAGCCTCCTTGAGCTTAATATGGGACTAGATCGATATTGCCCGATATTTATTTACTAGTATATTTTGCTTACTTATTATAATAACCTCGAAAGATTGTTTTAATAACTTATAATAAAGATAAAACAAATAATGCGACATATTATAATACTAGAGAAATTAAAATTATTTACTTATTTATTTAACTTCGTAGGACTGATCGTATCAGAAACACCGAACTGTGCTCCAAAATAGGTATTGCAGATGTGGGTGACAAGGCCGCCAAGCTCAAGTAGGACTGGGCAGGACACGTCTTCCGAATGCAACCAGAACGTTGGGCCAAACTCTGCACTGAGTGCGTATGTAGGATGGCTACGGAAGCAGAGGCAGACCCAAAAGATGGCATTCGAGAACGCTTGGTGGGAACTTGCTCTTCACCGATACGACTGGCGAGAAAGGCCCTTTGCCCGGCAGTCACATACAGGTTAAGGGTGAGGTCAGACGAGTGTAATTTCTTTACTTTTGAGTCACGTAATAAAAAAACACACCAAGCGCGACTGGGACTCGCGCACGAAGGGTTCCATACCATTATCTGTAAGTTTAATTTAATCTTTAGTATTAGTTGTTATAGCGGCAATAGAAATCATCTGTGAAAATTTCAACTGTCTAGTTATCGCCGTTCTTGAGATACAGCCTGTGACAGACGGACGGACGGACAGCGAAGTCTCAGTAATAGGGTCCCGTTTTTACCCTTTGGGTACGGAACCCTAATAACATGTTATGTTATCGAGGACGTTCTTCCCCCTTACAAATCGGGTAACGTCTTCGAGAATGGCACATCTTTAGATGAGCTATGGAATTCTAGAAATATTTCAGTGAACATGGTCACTATTCGTCTAGCTGGTATATGGCTACAATAATATGACACATAAAAATACATACATATTAATTAAACAAAACATTTCTTGGACCTCACATATAAGTATTTACCTACTCTTACGATAAAATTATTTTTGTATTTTTTTTCTTATTTGTATGTGTGTAAACACCTTTTGTACACAAAAAAGTTAAAAAATATAATAATAAATAAATATCAGACAACCTCACACAAATCGATCTAATATAGCGTTATGGGCACTAGACGACGATATACATACCTACTTACATAGATGAACTAGAAGCAACTGCGTAAGCGTAATTTTTTTATACTGTAATCGGGTAAAAGTATCCATAACCATCTTTGGATGTCCAGCATTGATTAAAATTTGTCCAGCCGTTTCGGCGTGATGAGACGACAAAGGAAATTATGACCCAGGCTGGCATGGCGCCGCACGCCCATACAAAACAAATGACGATCCGGCTCTCTCTCATCTTAGCGTTTCCCGGTTGCGTCCTCAGCTACTGACGCTGTGACGATCCTGCATCACGCTATTAAGATAAAATGAAATCATGAAAAATGAAAATAAAATGAAATGAAAAATGAAAATGAAAACTTACCTATTTTCAATACAAAACTAGAATTTAATAATAGTATAGATATATACTTAAATACATAGAACAATCATGACCTATTCGAGTTCATCACACAAATATTTGCCCTGGCCGGGATTCGAACCCGGGACTACCGGCTCAGTAGGCAGGTGCTTGCAAACTGCGCCAACCGTGTCGTCAAACCTCGTCTAGACGTCAAGTAAAAAATACATTTATAATAAATAGCACAGGTACAAAGGTGAATTTATCCATAAAAGGGTTTTCTTCCAGGCAACCCTAGAACAATAGTTTCGACATTCTATGTATTACGCAAAAAGTACCTGTATTTTTTTTATAAATTTACGCATATCATTCCGAGTCTCTAATCTTTCTCAAGGATGGTAAAGGACCTTTTATCCCACTCCGGCTCCTTCAAGGGGGCTCCACAATTTTAATTACATTTCGCATGTCCTTAAGTAACATTCCTACACGTTTAGAAGTGCTTTAACTCGTTACATTCTTTCTTTACTAATTTTAAGTTTTTTAAGCCCTTGATGCATAATAGGAGCTTTATAATCTGTAAGACTGACTACAGTCACTTCACGAGTGTTGTAACTGTCTGGGCGCTAATTCCGTGTTTTGAGATATCGCTGAATAAAAAATATCTCTGGTATATATCCATGATATATATTCCCAATTGTAAAACCGCGATGATTGTTATTCGAGCTGCAATAAGTAATATTTGAAGAATATACCATTTGAAAGAATATCTGGGCGTTTTTCAAAAAAGGATATATTAACATTTTCCAGTTTTTGTAGCCTCATGTTTATACTCACAATCTCTACATTCCAATCGCATACAAGAAAAAAAGTGTCCCTCGTGACGCAACTGGGTAATTTATATTTGAAAAATTATATTTTTGTTTAATTATTTGTTTTTTACATCTCGTTGCTTGCCAAATTTCATGATTCTAAGATATCAAGAAGTACCCTTTATGAATTGATTTAAACGTACACGATTTTCACACACTATGTCAATAAAATAAGATTTAATGGCGTTCAAAAAGGTGTATATTTAATAATCAACAGTAAAAATACTACAGAAATTAAAATACACAAAATTTTAAAAATAATTTTAAACTAAGAACTTAACTAACTAAAATATTTGCTGTAAATTTAATATTAAAAAATACAAATTAAATCGGTCACCATCGGCATGATCCCGAAGACGCAGCATTTCCCCATCATTTCCCCGCTGAATAGGAACGCTTACGTTGAGTGAGGAGACGAGGGTGTGCTCCCGGTACTCATTTTCTACACGAATCCAGTACCGTAACCGGGAATTCCCGGTCACGCCATACAAAATCAGAACTGGGAGCATGCCGTAGAGGAGACACAACGTCAGACGAACGGACGGATGGACAACGAAGTTATCCTCTAAAGATTTTGTTTTTCGTATTAAGACACGAAAAAACATAAATTAAAATAGCTTCATCCGTTTAGGGGTTACAATACATACGCACAGATACACAAGTTGCATGCTTTTTGTCGAAGGTTACAAAATTCGTAACAAAGTACGTGTGTGATGGCACTTATGTCTTTTTGTACCCAGGTCCTTCTGAGCATGACGTAAGTATGTAAGCAATTAACATTTTGTAACATGGCGGGGTTCTCACGAGAAACAAAGAGAGCTCGTTACGGGATAGAAATATCGCATTTGCATTTTAAATTAGTTCAATCAAACATTTATTGCAGTATTTGTGTTTACTTATGGGAGTTTTGAAATAAATGTTCCTTTGCTATATTGTGAAATATCGTTTTAGGCAATATTAGTTTAAAACTGATTGTGTTCACTTGAGGATATCTTTATGTAGGATCCCTAATATCCCTATCCGAAAATCGTGCAAGTAAATCCCACTGGCGTTACGGTGGTGGAGAGGTTAACACGATGAACTGGTTATTCAGAGGTACCGGGTTCGATCCCCGGCCTCTTCCGCCAGGTTACGCATTAAAGTTTTTCTTTGTGCTGTAATCAATGGTTCAATCTATAAAAAAAAAACATGTACACTTAAAAAAATACATTTACAGAAGCCTAAATGTTAGCTGCTAGTTACATAAATCGGAGGACTGACAAACTGAGGGCTACTAGTAACCATAATAAGTTGTGAAAAATTAGCATAATTTTGGTTACTGCTATTATGCATAATTTGGCTATTTCTCAAGTAGTTAAACTAGTTGAGCTGTTTATTTTTTCAATTTATAATATTACAAATAATGAAACATTACATGTTTCATAACGTTAAAAATCCCACTAATATAACAGTGAAAGTTGGTGTAATGCTTAGTTGCAATGCAATGTAATGCTTAGTTGCACCGCCCACAACTTATCTGCCTTGCCCGATGGTTGACTGGTAGAGAATGCCCAATGGCATTAAGTCCGCCTTTTGTGCGGTCATTTGTGCAATAAAGATTAAATAAATAAATAATGCGACTTCTTCACGTAAAAACGGAAGGATGTATTTTCACGAAATTTTGAACAGAGATTCTGAAGAGTTTACACCCCAACTTAGCACATGGACTACAACCCGAAAAAGCACAGTTCCCGTAGGATAGTGTATTGTTTGACGCAAGCCTAGCCACGGGAAAAAGCTATTTATTAATATTTATTGCTAAATGCACATCAAATAGCAAGATTGGAGTCATTGCGGCCATATAGCGGATATGGCCCTGATGTCGCGAATACATCGTTCAAATGGGCAAATGGATGGATATCGAATTAGGCCTAATAAGTATAAAATAACGTGTCACGAACACGAGCGGAACTTGCTCGCGATAAAGTGTAACATTTCTTAATTATTCTCATTTATAATTAAGATTCGTATCTTAGCTGGCTTATGCTCTAAAATTATATTATTTTGTAGTAGATTTTACTTTTATGGCCGTCCTTGAGGCCAAAAGTATTTAGGCATAATAAATAAATAGGTATTAAGGGACCATTTTACACAAATCGACCCAGTCCCAAACTAAGCAAAGCTTGTACTACGGGTACTAGACGACGACATACACAATATGTAAATACATATATAAATAACAACAAATATTCCTGTCCATCACACAAATATTTGCCCCGGCCGGGATTCGAACCCATTGACATACAATTACATAATTATAAATAATAACGCCAATACATAATTGGACGTACGAGTAGCGTCGCCATGTCGTGAAAATCTACATCGGATACTATTACAAAATTCTAATATTTAAATAAAACAATTTAAACGGATTATATCGCGTATATTAATTATTTGAGCCGTTGTCAAAGGTAGTCAACCTTTGACAACGGTATCTGTAAAGGTACTGAAACGTCAGGGAGGCTCAAATAATTAATATACGCGATATAATCCGTTTAAATTGTTTTATTTAAATGTGTGACAGTCGCGGAAACCGAAGAAAATATTAAATTCTAATATTGTAATGAAAATCTGTTTGGTATGGTAAGGGGTCGTTATTTTAGGAAAAGTCTTAAGAGGGCGCCAACGCGTTGGCTAGCTATCTCTCTCACTGAGCGCAAGCGTGGGCGAGATGGAAGTGCGTGCTCGGAAGCGCGGAAATCAGGTTTTTTGAGTTGTGTCATAAACGTGTGCATTTTATATTGAAAATAGTTTTACCGTTTTTGAGAACTTATAATTGTGCATCTATCAAGCTAAAAAAACATTGTTAAAAACGGAAAGGTTTTGAAGATCCAACCGAAAATATCTAAAAAAAGGGTTATGTTTGAGGGATAAAGTATCGAGAAAATTATTACCAATCGTGTTTTCACGTTGACAAGATTGAAGGAAAACTGTTTAAGTTTCTTATTTCTAAGGGACAGATTTTTAATCGCTATGGATGTTGAGATCTAGGATCATTCACCTGACGAATTTAGCATGGGTGGGCTCTTAACAGCGCGATGCAGGATTTGCACGGGTGCGACGCGGCAGTAGTACAGCGCTATCTGTTGAAAAAAATAATATTTTTACGCATATAACGTCGAAATGGCTCGACGGAATTCAAGTTAAAATTATTAAAAAACAAACTTTACTTTAACATCTAACTATGATAATATTGTAGATTTGTATTGAAAATATTTTTTCTATGGAGAGGCGTCATGATTTCAAGATAAATCTTAATAGCGTGATGTAGGATCGTCAGTTGTTTTGTATGGGCACGCGGCGCCATGCCAACAGGGGATGGTTATAGATGCATCACCCAAAGATGGTTATATGATACTTTTTACCTGACTCATCATCATCATCATAATTATCAGCGGATTGACGTCCACTGCTGAACTAAAGCCTCCCCCAGAGTTGTCCACAACAATCGGTCTTGCGCGGCCCATCCAATTTCTGCCCCCGATTGTAATCAGGTCGTCAGCCCACCTTGGGGGCCTTCCCAAGCTGCGTCTTCCGGTGCGTAGTCGCAACTCAAGAACCTTTCTGCCCCAACGGCCATCGGTTCTACGAGCAGTATACCCCGCCCACTGCCACTTAGGTTTTTGCGACTAGGTTAGTGAAAAAAGATTTACGCATAAGTGTCGGATATAATTTTGCATTTAGGATAGCGAAACTGTTAGGGTTCTGTTATTGCAACGGAACCCCAAAACGCAGCACAACGCAGCGTGGACTTTGTGAAATTTCGAATATATTGATGGCGTAGCGATAGCAGTGTGATTACAACCAGCAGCGAAAGCCGACGGCAATGCGGCGGCAATTTACGCGTGTATTTCCCACCATCATTTAGGTATCTGGTGGTAAAATAGCGTTAAAATATAGACTGTTACATTAAATTGATAACAAACGTCAGTACAAATGGCGGACTTAATGCCAAATGGCATTCTCTACCAGTCAACCATAGGGCCAAACAGAGATACTAGAAGTTGGTGCAAATCAGAAATCTGATTGCAACAGAGAGCATCTGATAATTAAGTTTCGAAGGCAAAACGATCCCTTCAGCCATTATTGCGAACTGTTAAATTATCAATTAAAAAAACATTCACGAAACACCATGGTAAAGAAAAATGAGTGACCTGTATAGCTTGTAGACCCTCACAGCGAGGACACAAGAAAAAAATAATAATTTAAAGGTATTCGAAAAGTAGTACTACTTAAGTCTATTACATTTAATATAACCCCTCCCAAATTGCTGTGCCCTTGCAGGGCGTCACATGTATACCTAGTCTATAATCCATCTATTGTCTGTAATGTGATATGCAATAAACATTGAATTGAATTGAATTGAATAACGCTACAGTTCAGGAATAAATGAGAAGTATTATCTCACACAATTTGATTCAGTAACTAAGTAAAAAATAGGACAATTTTACATCAGGGAAAGTCTATTCAAGATATCCCTGTTACCTTAACCTTTATGTAAATATTCAATTACCTGCGTACAAAAGGACGCGAATATAATTATTCTCCATTAATCATCAAGCCAACATGGCGGACGGTATTATAAGAACTTGAAAAAAAAAATGCTTTCACAGCCGGGATTTTCATATTTGACTGTCGATTTTCTTATTTATTCAGATTTCTAAAAACTTCCACTGGGGTACGAATACATACACTTTTTACAGATTTTGGGTCATCTTTGGAATCATGTTTTTCTTATATACAATGACGATAGTACCTATTATGTGGTTAGCACTTTCCCGTACAAAAATCTGAAAACAATAAAGAAATTCGACTGAATATTTCGCTCAGCAGTATGTAGTTCAGCAGTAGTGTCAAAGACTAAACAATTGAATTCACGCGTAAACATAAAATACCCAAGACCGTAACATAAAATAGCACACGAGCTGCGTAAGTACTTATATACAGCCTTTATACAGCTTAATTTGGAGTTATAATGGGTAGAGCACTTCGTTTAAGTAGACATATTGTGCGTTGGTCGAAAAAATATTATTAGAAAATAAAATCCTAGTGTAACATTTTATTACATAAAAACCAGAATAAGCTTGAGATAAATGCTAATAAAACGTTATCGGACGCCATTGCCTGGTTGAAAAGCAACAATCTTAAAATTAATATTGAAAAGACAAGGCTATGCAATTTGGTCACTATAATGCTAATTTCCAGCCCTTAGAAATAGGTTATGACAATTCAAAAGTAAGTAAAAGTAGATTCAGTTGACATCGTTACATTTTTAGGCTTAGATATTGACAACAATTTAAATTGGAAACACCATGTGGACCACGTATGTAAAAAACTGGATCGGTTCGTGTTTGCCCTGAAGCGACTGAGACAGACGGTATCAGTCGAAGTAGCGCTCACGGCATATCATGGCTACGTGGCATCGGTACTAAGTTACGGGTTGCTAGTGTGGGGCAACTCCGTAGACATTGAGAGAGCCTTCAGACTCCAAAAAAGGTGTGTTCGTGCTTTGGATAATGCTTGGTTCCTGGAGAGCTTTAAACCTTTATTTAAAAAATTCAATATACTCCCACTTCCGTGTCTATACATAAAAGCCGCTTGTCTACTAGTTAAGGATAATCCACAGTATTTTAGTCATCGTTCAGAGACCAGTAAAAGACATCAAAGAGCTTAGTACCGAAACCTAATATATCAGCCTCCTTGTCACACGGTACGTCCATGTACAAGAAGAATTGCTACAATATGTGTATTCTTCTATATAATAATTTGCCAGATGACATTAAAATAGAAAATAAAATTGTGTTTCGACGTAAATTGTCTAAATGGCTTCAAGATAATGGTTTTTATAGCATTAAGGAATATTTGAATTAATTGAACTGTATATGTATTATTTATATTCTAGATTTGGAAGATCCTGATGTTTTTGTTTTATATTACATTTTAATAATGTTAAATAATTTGCACACCTGCATGCAGGTTGAATTCGCATGTACATTTATTGTAGCCTTAAGATCTTGTAACCGAATTCTTGCAAATAAATATAATTTGATTTGATTTGATTACTCAAAACGATAGTACCTCGTATAACATATAAGTATACGCAAAAACTCGTCGCTTCTTACTTTTACTACTACTAGAAATAATAAAATTCAGTTAAGCAGTGCTCAGAAACTTCAAGAGGTTCCCGGAAAGCTCAGCCATTGAGCGCGAATTTCAGGAACGAGTACAAAAATCCAAATTCTAGGAACGCTAGTTGTTTATTAACGTTAAGAGTTATTTAACTCGTTTTCAAAGTTTCCATGTTACGACAAGTTTGTAGTGTTATGTTAATTTGCGACGGTATAATTTCTACATTTTATATTAGGTATTGTAGTTAACACTAGTTGTAGTAAGTACTCTTCGTTAAATTTCAGCGCATTTGTAAGCAAGTCTCGAAAGGACGAGCTTCTCAGTTCACCGGTGTATTGTGATATTGAGTGTTTAAAATGAAATGTTTGTTCATGGAAGAAAATTTACAATTGAAAAAAAATGCTAGGTAGCTATTAGGACGTCATTTAATTTAAACATGTTTATGTTTACAGGATAAAAATAATTTTTTTTTTAAAGTAAAGTTTTTTTGTAAGGGAAATTATTTATTGTATAAATGACTTCGTGAGTTTGTGTTCAATCCCATTTTTCCACCATTTTGAAAATGTCGAATAACAAATAATTACCGAGTCTGCTTACGAATTTTCACGAGAATCGGTTGAGAAACCCGTAGGCGAGAACAGCCGGTAATCTATGGAAGCATTTTTACCCAAGCTAACTTTGGATTGTTGCCTGAATGTAGACTTGTCTTAAAATCATGTTATCTCTATAAAAGTCAAATTTTATGACAAACTTTATTAGAGATTTCGAGGGACACCCATAAAACAGACTTTCAGACTTTCAGTGCAAATGTAGAATTTTATAATAGTATAGAAGTAAATCTCCTTCTTTCAAAACATACGAACACTCGCCATTCCCAACAATTTTTATCCGTTTGTTGGATTCAGCGAATTATCGAGGAACTTTATTCAATAAACAAGGATTGTCCTTTTCGTCCGTTTCCCGTACGTCGCGGGATTCCGAGGGTAAGTAAGACTAGTGGCGGAACGTGCGCTGATACCGGTCAACCCGATAAGATAACACCACAGACTTCACATGATTACACGAGCGAGCGAAGCGAGTGAAGAGTCTCTGGACAGCTTCGCCAAAATTTCTTTCGTACATCCGGAGGCTTGTATGTTCGGATTTCCAGCTTTTCTTGACTACAGATCACATTTATCAACCGATTCTTATGAAATTTTCTGAGTAGATTTGATAAGTATAATGTAATTTTTTGTCGTCAGTCAGTTTTTTTTTCAAAATGGTGAAGTTCAAAACAGTGTCGCTTGGTCTACGGCCCATAGCTCACGTTTTTCCCCGCGCCTTGTCTCGCGCAGAAGGACTATATGTGCATACTATAGCTACATACCAAATTTCAACTCCTCTTTGAATAGTTTTATTCGGAAATAAGTTGAATAAACTTGAATAACACAAAGTGTATGTACACCTGAAAAGGTCGGGTCTGGTGATTCTGTCTTATGTAATTTAATCTGCAAATGTAACCCATTTCCCACATACATTTGATAAATCATTTATTCTTTCATTCAATGACCGAAATTATATTATATATATTTATATTTATCACGTGATAAGCACAACCTGCGGTCATACTAAAACGAATGGTTCATTTTTACCATTATTGATAATGCACAATTACTAGATAATGTTTACCCAACTATGCTGCAAGGAGAGATATGTTATGATTTTTTTCACGCGAACGAAGCTGCTTTTAGTATAGAATGTTTTCTCAATAAACCGCACCATATTTAAATGAGCTACGGAACCGCCTCACCGAAATGGGGTCATCCTGAAAGCGCGGCCGCTGTTTTGAACCTTCATATTAATTGCTCTCTTCACTTTGGGAAAGTAATCATGTCCAGAGCGTGAATAGGATGGAACTATTCACTGATAGCCGAAATAATTGTACGGACAGAGTGAATATATACTGGATGTAACCTGTAATCAGGGCAATTAAAATATTGCAACAAACACAGTCTATTCTTCAAACGGAACAACAGTGAAGTATAAAAAATAAGCTTTTACAGAGCATTTGTTCGATAATGTCTAAAATGTTAGTAAAAATAATAATTTACTGTGATACTCGGGTATCACAGTTATACAAAAATGTTCATAGATCCCATTAAGTAACCTACTTATAATAAGTATAATTTTCATAGGAATATTCATACAAATTATTCACAGTTTGTTATTGTACGCGGCGCCGCCGGCCTCGACGGATTTAGCAAATAGGTCGTTATTCTATCGTTACTGTGATTTCCTGAGATATTTGGCTTAGTAACAAGACGTTTTTATTCTATTTGGACACGTTTATAGGTAAATGACTTCAATTGTATCTTGAACTGTTGAATATATCCTAAAGCGAATTGCCTCCGTTTTAATTTGGCCAAAAATTTTAGTAGTAGTAGTCTAAAGACCGCATTTCTCGACCAACATTTTGTGAGGGTTTAATAATTAGGTACAAAATAATCGAGTCAGTTTTTTGAACTTTTCAAAATGGCATAGGGCATTTTCTAGGCTATTTTGAAAACATAAAAAAGTCGTGTTACAGTCATTTTGATAAAATGATCGCGATTTGACAGAGCCATTAGTTCATTAGTATATTAGAAACATCACCAGATTCATCTAAAGCACCTGAGTGAACTGTATGTTTTAGGTTATCATTCCCTTATCCCATTTATTTGGGTTCAGCGCAGCATGATTCATTCTTCCTCCATTCTTCCCTATTACTCGTCATCTAGTAGTTTACTTCCTTCTTAAGAATTCGATAAGACTTAAATTATATTTATTACAATGGAAAATAAATTAAAAATATACATATTAAAACTTAAAATTAATAAGAATCCCCCAGTACTGAAGCCGTCTGAGGCATCGTCCCCAGCACGCTCGCCGCGTTTCCCCTTTGAATGGCGAGGCTCAGTCTTTGAGCGAAAAAGGAGCCCGCTCTCATATTACCCGATACTCCGATTAATTTTTGTGAAATTTCTTTTACAATTTTCTTTGCATCCGAAGACCACGGGCCAAATGTTTCCACCGCCAGTGCCGCAAATTCGTAATTTTTATTTAAGAAGGCATATTTGCGGCGCTTGACGATTTGGGCATCTTCTGCGGCCATCCCCGGTTTTCTGGCGGAACGTTGGACATGGGACGGGGCTAGAGTGTCCACACATGTAACATCCCATGCCAAAGGCCGCCCGAGATGCCATGGCACCAGTGTGCAGCCATCCGGTCTCTTCCCGTCTTCAGCGGAAAGTCCCACAGGCTCCAGAGTTGCTGGAACGGATGCTGTGCCAAGGGCCCGGCGAACGAGGTCGTTAAGTGCCCCGTGTCTATAAAAACGACCAGCGCTTGACTGGCAAAAGAGGCCGTGTCGTCCGAGGGTGTCAGCAGAGCCACCGCAACGGCAGCAAGGGTGTGGCTCGCAAATTTTTATACCGAGACGGAGGCAGATTGCGATTCTAAGGGTACTTGGATCTAAGACGGAACCGATGTTGCGTGAGGGCAGGGCATGCAGCCAATGTCCCGACTCCGGCTCGGATACTGCCAGTAGGCGGGCCCGCTCGGTCGCAGTAAGGCAACTTTCTAATAGAAATTTGTGAATGGATTTTACTGTTATGTGATCCCAGGCAGCTTGGCTGGCTTTTTCAGATGGCGCGCTCTCACCCGGGTTCCTAGCGCTCCATGCTGACTCTGCATCCACCAGGTCCGAAACCTCTACATCAGTGGGATTAGAAATGTTAAGAATACCACTGATGAGGGTGACAGTACTGTGAATGGATGAGAGAAAGGCAGGAAGAGCAAGGTCGCCTGTGGAGCGTATGCCTAGTCCGCCATATTTAATAGGAAGAATTGCCTGGGACCAACTAGATAAATTTTGAGAAACGTTTAGAATTTTGCTCGTGGTTGTTTTTAATAGATCGTCGATAGTAGTGGTCAAAAAGGGAAATTTCCAGACAGGGCAGCAGCGTAAAATGAACATGAATTTGGGTGAAAAAAGACATAAACGTAAAATGTAGATAGCTACATGAGGGCTGATTTTAAATAACAAATCCGAAGAATCGCGAAAGTGGTTTAATTTTGAATTTATTGTTGGTGGCATGGCGTCTTCAAAAATTGGAGCACCGAGTAGGGTGAGGGATTCGCGATTAAGTAAAGTGATATTAGGCGTTACACGGTTAAAAAGACTTAAAATGTTACCTCGGCATTCATCTGGGAGTTTTTCAGAGATAAAAAGCTCACACTTGTCGAAGTTAAGAGATAGGCCAATCTCATAGAACCTTTTTATAACATAATTTAGGTCATTGAAAGCTGAAGACGCCGATCCTCCTAGCGTTCCGTCATCCAGATACCATATATTTAAATCGGAAGTGAGCTGTGATATGATGGAATGGATGGCCAGGCTAAAAATATTATTCATTTTTATTATTATTATTCTTCCTTCTTATTCATATCATCTTTCACATAATCCATTCATCTTTTCTTTGGTCTTCTATATCCGTCCACATTCACGCTTTTCTGGTTACGTGGCTCTCCACTCTTCGCATCACGTGCCCATACCATGATAATCGGTTAGCTTGCAGCTTCTTCTACTTACTCATTTCTTATTTCTCTCTCCTCTTCTTATCTCTCTCTGTCCATAGGTAGGTATGTGTGATGTTCTAAAATCTACTTCTGCCATCGTCACCATCCTCTAGCATTAGTCTTTTCTGAAGACGGGGTCCGCTCTTCTACATTTTCGCTTCCACTTCTCTCTATCCTGAAACTCCACTCCTGTATATTTTGTAAATTATGCATAACTTGTGTCATAAAGTCTTCAATAATAACCTTAAGTATCAGAAAACTCGATATTTCTCGACACAGCTACACAAAGATCTCTCACATCCCCCCCAAAGTGATATAATTAAGCCCGGCTCGTTTATCAAACGCAGCAAACTCATTTATCTTGATACAAACTCTTTCGCATTAAAATATTCACAAGTTAAGGGGAGTTTTCTCGGGAGGCGACATCTTGTGAAAAGACAAGGTTCTATCTGAGGGAGAAACTCGGATGACCTAGATCTGGTTCTGTTGACAGAAGTCTTTGGAATGACTTAATGTTATATCTAGGTTTAATTAACAGGGGTGTTATGTGTGCTATGTTCTTGAAAACTGCCGTGAGTCTTTACATATTTATTTAATTTAGTTGACCGAACGAGTGAAGCATCTCCTTTTCAGCTTGACCACTAGTTTACTGAAGGTGCAATGGCATTCTTAACCAGTTAACCATCAGATATAGCACTCTTAGTTTAATATATTTACATACCCGACTACGCAGAAGCGTAAAGGTTTAATCTTTTGACATCTTTCACGCGGAGGTGGTCTGCAAATTATTTTTTTAAACAAGAGATTTCATATGAGCGAATTAATTAGTCACTCCCGTACAAATACAGGCACGGATCCTGTCTGAATATTCATAAAACGCCAATACGGCATTCACTCCACGACAATGAATTCATTCGAACTCCGCCCCATTCACGGCATTCATACATTTCATACACGGTGTCATAATGAATGGCATTGTGAGCGACTCATTATTGCAACTTTGACAACTTTTGAGCACTTCGTTGCTTGTTTCTCTTACGCTTATTCGGGTCAGTTTCAGTGTTTGGCCTCGTTAAGTCAGGCTGAATATAAAACTGGGGACGACTTTGATTTGAATTGAAAGGCCATAGGACTACAACATTTTTAAGGTATGTCATCGTGATAATACAACACAACCCACTACGACACGACACGACACGACACGACACAACGCGACGCGACGCAACACAACACAATACAACACAACACAAAACATACAACACTACACAACACAACACAACACAACACAACACAACACAACACAACACAACACAACACAACACAACACAACACAACACAACACAACACAACACAACACAACACAACACAACACAACACAACACAACACAACACAACACAACACAACACAACACAACACAACACAACACAACACAACACAACACAACACAACACAACACAACACAACACAACACAACACAACACAACACAACACAACACAACACAACACAACACAAGACAACACAACACAACACAACACAACACAACACAACACAACACAACACAACACAATACAACACAGCACAGCACAACACAACACAACACAACACAACACAACACAACACAACACAACACAACACAACACAACACAACACAACAACACAACACACAATACAAACACGCTTTATTCCACACCAAAAATACATCTACAAAAGAAACGAAAACATTAGAAAAATTAGAAACAGGCGATCTTATCTTTAAAGAGTGATCTCTTCTAGACAAGTCTCTAGGGTACTCTTTAAGTAGTGAAGTTGATGATACAACAAATACAAATCAAATAATACAAAATGAGAGCAGGTTTGATAATTATGTTGATTTAGTTTTCCGTTTTTCAAAAGGGGTTGAAAATAAAAAAAAATAACATATTTCAATCATTTAGCCATACGTTGGCTCAGCCAAGAACGGCAGCAAAAAGGTCACGTTATGCCTTTTTCCCTCCAGAAAAACGAAGTGGAAACAAAATGTCAGTATCGTCGAGAGCACACCTTGTCTTCAGTACTTCAGCGGTCAAACAGAAACGCTAGCTATTCGCAAGCGGACGTTTCTCCATCCGTCGCATACCGGTGCGTTCCGGTTCAAACCGGAAAAATCCTGTGGGAGCCGGTTACCGCCGGCTCGGGCGGGAAATGGGATTGCACGGCGGTTGCCGTCTGTCTGTGACGAGTGTTAAGGAAAGGATTAATGGTAATAAATGTGTGTCACCATCGGGATTAACTGATGGATACATACCACACACTGCAAAAATAATTCTTAAGCGTTATCTTTTGTTTATTTTGCTTATGATCTGTGCTATTGTATAGTTGGTTCGAAACTCTAAGAACTAAATAGGTCTAACTGGCAAAAGTTAGAAAAAAACCTCACTTATAAAAGTCCTAGGGCTTACAGTCCTGGGATTGGAATATTACATTTTTATTCTATTCTATTCTAAAAGCCTTATCCAAAATATGGAAACTCGGGAATGAAAACCGTAATTTCTATAATATTATCATTTTACAATTTTTATAAAACGGTTTTTTATTTACTTCGGTTATGAAATCGGGTTTTCATGAAATAAAAACCGGGTTTCATTCCATAATCGAAAAACTTAATAGTCAATACTAAACTAAACGTAAAAAAGAACGTAAGATTGTAAATGTAAGCTTGGTATAATTGTAATGCAATAAAGGTACAAGGAGTATTTTAAAAGAGCCTGTTTGAAAGTAATTGGACCAATATTTGGCACGTCTCGTTATAGCGTTAATTACACCAAACACAGTGACGGACCGTCGAATATAAATAGAATTACGTCAAGTGATATCATCTCTAAACATTCTAAGCGGTCATACATGAAAATAGTTGTTACCATTCTATTTTCTTGCGCGATTACATAGCAAGGGAAAATATTAGTTGACTCTAACGTGAATTACTCATAAGTCAGTGATGAAATCTGGTAAATAATAGTAGTGTACAACACTATAAGAAATATCTACTTACCATTTTTCGACTCTATTTCATGGGAATTAAGTTATAAAAGCGGTAGACCCTCACGTAACACAGGTTGCATTCTTATGCTTTTGCTTATACAGCAATTATACGACTTATTTCAGCTGCGTAAGGGCTGTACTTATAAGTTATACAGTATGTGTGCTATTTGGGCCACTTTCTTGACTGATGCACAGACTTTTAACATTAATGTTTTAAAGATAATATTAAAACATCGCTCTATGATTTTTCTATCTTTCATACAAATTAATCAGAGGGAGTTTTTTTTGTTAGTATTTCGTTACTGAGGCCTAATTATAACTGACAATACCATTTAAACGATCGGCCGCGGCCATCCGTGTTACACATAGCGTATGTTTCACTGCCTGTAAGTAATATGCAAAAACTCAAATTGAGATATAGTGGTGATATTTCAAATTGATATCATTACTAGCTGCATTGCGCTGGTTTACCCGTTCATTCCGCGAGAACACTACATTTCTTGGGGGAAAAAAGTAGCCTATGTGTTCATACAGGTGGTCAGCTACCTTCTTAACAAAATTTACTTGGTCCAGCCGTTTGAGCGTGAAGAAGTAACAAACATACACATAAACACACTCGCAATCCTTCGTCTTTATAATATTAGTGTGATTTGCTTTGAATTTATCCCCTGTACTTAGAGACATATGACAAAAACCAAACTGCAGTCTTACTTTGATATCGGTTCAGTTTGAGGTCATAAATATACCTCAATATACGTCGTACGTATCGTATAAGTGCATATTAAGTACCTTATACAGTCTTGTCCAGCCAAGTCTAGAATCATGGGCGAGTGCAGCCTAAGCTGCAGAGGACTAGGAGCTCACCGCATGTTCGGCGTCAGTGTATTTAGTGTCCCTAGCAAGACTAATATAAACCATAGCCAGGGTGTGGCGGGACTGTCAGCGGGCTATTTCAAGCTGTTCTAGGATCTTACAACCGCGTGTACCGCGCCAGTGTATTTAGTGTCCCTAGCACGACTAATATAAACCATAGCGAGGGTGTGGTGTGACTGTCAGCGGGTTTTGTGGTGAAATTTTAATTTAAAGGTCGTTTAGGTAAATAATATGACAGGGCATTTGCTAAGACATGACTTTTTCCTCTAAAATATAAAGGAAAAATTGAGGGAAAGCGAGATAGAGGAAGGCTAAGACGAAATTTCCTTTGAGCAAATAAAAGAAAAGGTTCAAGTCATGTCTTAGCATGAAGTGAAGGAGAAAGTGCAAGAAAGAAACGGCTGGCGATTGCTACACCGACAAGAGCGCAGCTCTTAAATTGAAGAAGGTAAATAAAAGCTTAAGGAAAACATACTCACAATTTGTGTAATGAAACTTAGTTATACATAAGTATGATTTCGAAGAAATAAAGAATTCATAAGCACTGGATTTTTAAATAATATTCTAAGAAGTTGTTAGCTAATTGGTGAGAAAATACTAAAAGGTTTGAATTGAATCCTTTTTGGAGTAAGTAATTTAATACAATTGGTGGTTTAAGATTGACAACCTCAAAAAAATGTTATCATGCCTATTAAATTTCACGACCAAAATGATTCCGCGTGACAAAACACTTGCGTAAGAAAAGAGTATTATGACTAGTAAAAATATATGGCATATGAAATTCGGGCAAACGATAGAGAAACCCCTCCCTAGTCCACGATGGACTAAAATAATTGAATTATAATGAACATTAATCGCTACCAGTCGCACCCCGCCCGCCGCCGACCTAGATTCCAGCAGCCATGTATTTTTATACCCACTAATAATATACGTAAGTGGGGAACTGATCCGGAGGAAACCATCGAAACTCATTGTACATTCAAGGGTAAGGTCCTGAAAGTTCCGAATATATGGCCAGTAATCCGAATGGGTCAGTTAGGAAAGTTTGGAACTGGAGATAGGAAAATTTGCTCCAAGTACCGAGTTATATTTGAAGATTTCCATAAAATACCTGCTGACTTTTTATAGGGTTTCTGTCGTAGTGTATTTGTTTGTGAAGTGTGATTATATATTTTTCAAAACGAATAAGGACCGTAACTTTATTCACACGGGGCAAAAAAAACTAGTTAGGTACAAACAAAAAAATATGTTTATTATTTTTTTTTAGCTGAAATGACCGATTTCACTTATTGCGGTTCTGTAATTACAAAATTCATGAGATATAATGGCCTATTCCCGTAGAAAACTGATTTAAGTACTACAAAATTTTAATTTTATTATGGTACGAATATTTCAATATGTACCTAAAAAGGCGACACTTCTTTTATAGATAAACACCGAAAATTTCATTTCAAAGTCAATGTTTTCCAAATTTCCATTACAAAATAGTTTATGGTTTAAGAAAAATAATGCTTTCGATGAATTGAAATTTCTATGAAATGATCATCATCATCATCATATCAGCCGATAGACGTCCACTGCTGGACAAAGGCCTCCCCCAAAGTTATCCACAACGATCAATCTTGCGCCGCCTTCATCCAATTTCTACCCGCGATCTTAACCAGGTCGTGTGTCTACCTTGTTGGGGACATTTCAACGCTGCGTCTTCCGGTCCGCGGTCGCCACTCAAGAACCTTTCTGCCCCAACGGCGATCGATACCACTGCCACTTAAGTTTGGCGACTGTCTGAGCTATATCTACAACCTTGGTTCTCTTGCGTATCTCATCATTTCGGATTCGATCCCGCAAGCAAACTCCGAGCATAACCCGCTCCATTGTCCTATGAAATGATAATTTGATAAAACGTTTGTAAATAAAACAAGGGTCGACCCGTTAAAAGGCGAAAGTTATTAATAGATCAACCAAACTTTCCCAGTTCTAAGCAATATCGAATCTGGAAGCATAATTCGAACTCTATTTGAAAGCATATCTACATGAATCCTATAACTGTAGTCACGGGAGCGAATTGTGTCCGATCCACAAAGGAATGCTATAGTGTGTATTGGACGGGCGCTGATTGATTCTATAATTACAGAGATTGTGAGATCGCTGCCTACATATATGCATGATTATCTGCCCACTGACAATTAGGAGTGAGCTGGTAGCGAATAGTCAACAACATAATTATCCCGTATATGTCAGTTAGGAATGAAATAATCATTGCGTAATAATGATACGCTGCAAACTTCGGGAAAGAAGGACTCGCCGGGTGAGTAGGGATAGTGATACGAAGCCGGCAAGCCCTTTTCACGGCTAGGCATGTATAGTGATTTTCTCAAACATATGCAATGAAATAAAAAAATACACCACTCAAAAAAATAAATATAATTCAGCTGTTTTCCTGCTAATAAACACATACGTCATGTCTGAAAAAAATTACTTCCCGGCCTAGGCCTTCAATTTTGTATGAAATTATTTTACAGTTCTCTCGAGTTGTTCCGCCCGAAACGTGATACTTCGAAGCCTGTTATAACGCACGTTATGACGACATTTATTTGCATGTCTGAGAAAATAAATATGAAAGGACCATCTTACACAAATCGACATAGTCCCGAACTAAGCAAAGCACTATGGGTACTAGACAACGATATACATAAAATATAAAAACATAATATAGATGACATACATTGCCCACGAATAAATATTCGAGTTCATCATACAAATATTTGCCCTGGCCGGGATTCGAACCCAGGACCGCCGGCTCAGTAGGCAGGTGCCAACCGCGACAAACGCGTCGTCTAAACTTGTAAATGGAAGTCTTCCAAGCCGTAATGTGTCTGGCTAAGTGCAAATAAACATACTTAGTTTTGAAAAACCTATCCAATGTTACCCCCCGTACCATGGAGTAGATGATAAAAAAGTTTATTCCTTACTTTAAGTGTTTCAAGATTTTATTCTACCACTATGTCAGCGGTAGAGCGTGACTAATATGTACTATATTCATGCCAAATTGCAGCTTTCTAGTACTAACAGTCTCTGAGCTAAGCTGCGGACAGACAGTCAGACTATCCTCCTGACGACGAGCATTCATAATTTGTCAGTTTAATTTTAGCTTTATGACAAATAGTTGACAGTTAACTATTAATTGAAGCTTATGTACTATGTGTGGGACACTGGAACTCAGGCTATAGGGGCTCCTTATGATTATGACTATACAACCCTAAAAATAATCAGGAGTGAAGGTGATTTCTTTAGTAGTAATAGCTACATAATATTATATTAGGCATTAGAGAGTGCCCGCAACTTCTTTCGCTTATTTTCTTTTACCGTGTTGGATAAAAAGTATCCTATAGCCGTCTTTGGATGAGCAGCTATCCTGGTACCAAAAATGGTTAAAATCAGTCCAGCCCTTTCGCGGTGATGAGCGGACAAAGAAATGTTTACCAACTGATGGTGCAATGCAAATCCTGCATTGCGTTATTAATAATAGGTCATTGTCAGATCAAAAAACAAAGTTGTCTCTTCGGTGGCCAATAGTTAACAGCGTATGTGCATAGAAGTTATGTTTTTAACACGCAAGCTCATAGAAAGGGAAACGTTGTTTATGCTAATGTAATTTTGATCGGAAAAATAGGCCTAAAGTTAACTTTGTACGTGTCCACCGAAAAGGCGCGAACCTAAATCTGACAATGACCCGAATTTTCTAGAATTAATGACTTTTTTCCATCAATCAATGCCTTGCAGACTTTTACAGACTATACAGAGTTTCTAGTGTTTCAACACAATTTTAGAATTTTGTACGTGGGGTTATTGTTATCCGTAAAGCGATTTCTTAGTGTACGACAAAATTAACAGGTGTGAAAAGTCACATCGTACTTATGCATGCTAATGTGATGTGATTAACAGTCGAGATAAAAGTCGCAGCGACTTTTTGGAACAAGAGTTTTTCCTCCTCTCTAGTCAAAAGAGTACGTACTTACTCGTAACAGTCATTCATTAACTAAGAATATGGCTGGACGCCAAATTATTAGCTTTATTAAATGGGTTAATTAAAATTAAAAGCACTTCTACCTACAAGAAAATATTGAAAGTAATATTTTTTAAGTTGCTTTATACCTACAGTTACATTCTACATAGAATACTTATGTAAGCTTAATACAGTACTATTAATTAGATCCATACAAACATAATACCCTGAGCTCCATACTGCAACAAAGACTCGCTCGTTCCTCATTTCAGACAATTCTACATTGCAATTGTGCAATGTAGAATTCCTATATTCATCCATATTCCATATTCATATTCCCTATTCTGACAATTGTGTCAGAATAGGGAATATGCAACAAAAAATATTACACCAATACCGTATTTAACTATAGTGACAATCATTTATTTTTATAATCGGTACCATTAAACACACATTCATAAATACGCGAAAGCTAATAAACTACTACTAACTTTTGGACATTATACTATTTTTAAATGGAGACTAAAAATCTGATGTGTTTTTTGACTAATGCGTCGTATTACTGCAAATACCGACTAAGTGACTTTTTGTCGAAAGTGATTTTTTTAGCCCCTTAGAATCACTTTTTTTTTCTCTACAATCTGGTAAAACCCATGTTTCGATATGACCCTTGTTGCAAATTTAGCTCACGATATAAAGTAACTTACTCATGATTTGGTGAAATTATACACTGGCAGAAACTGAAATGTGTATAATAACACAATGATTGATTTCTATGACGTCACAAGCCAGCATCTTCATAGAAACTTCATAGTAACAGATAGTTTTTGACATTTCATAAAGAGTAGCCGATTTGAGCTGTCATCAAATACCGAATTGTACGGCATAACTAGGGAGCGAAGGAAGAAGTCTTGTGTTACGGTACCCATATACATACTTATACAGATAAATATAGAACAACCATGACACAATCACAAATAGACGATACACATAAAATATAAATACAAATATAGATAACATCCAGGACCCAGGAATAAATATTGGAGTTCTTAACACAAATATTTGCCCTGGCCGGGATCCGAACCTGAGACCATCGGCTCAGTAAACAGGTGCACTACAAACTACGCCAACCGCATCTTCAATTAACCAAACTATTTATGATTTCCAACATCATGCATATTCCCTACTCCCTAACATTCTAACCTTCTGTAAATACCCATGAGCTGTGCAATCAATGGAGCGCGGAAATTAGGTAAACCGTAGAAATAACGTACTGGCAGAGTGCCACGGAACACGTCATCGTAACACTGGCATTCACGATGCAAACCCCAGACTTCAGACTCGTCATTGATGAAGCATCCTTTCTGTAGTTTGACATTACCACGGGGCTTTCGGTGCAGCCCGTCTAGCATAGGGCTCGTTCAGAAATCAAGTGATCATATTTGGCCTATACTTTTTACCCACCCCCCAATTATTTTTGTAAGGTATTTAAGCTATAATATAACTATGAATAGAATGTGGTGTTTATTTACGCACATTAAAAAATCATTTCTAAACATATAATTGTGTTTCAATAAGAGTGTTATAAGTTTAACATGTGTGTCTGTGGCATCGTAGCTCCCAAACAGATAATCCGATTTAAATGCGGTTCTTTTAAATCGAGAGCCTTGTCTGTCGTTATAGTTCTTAGCTATGTTTTATGGAAATAGAAGCAGTAGTTTCCGAAATACTCAGCTTTAATTGGAACAAGTGGCACGATCTCAGCCAATACTGAAGCCTAGAATTCCAAAGTTTGTAGTTATGTTCAGTTTTAGTAGCTTTTTCTATATCACACGAATGAGGGTCTCATGATGACCAGCCAGTTGTGCTACTTGCTTGTGTTTACTTGTTGAAGCACAGTTTGCTTGTCTGTCCCACAAGCCCAACCTGAGACACCAACGTGCAGCTCTTCCCCTTTCATCGATAGCAGCAACATTTATATAAATAATATAAATATCGGACAACCTCCCACAAATCGATCTAGTCCCAAATTAAGCTCAAGAAGGCTTGTGTTATGGGTACTAGACGACGATATACATACTTATATAGATAAATATATACTTATTTAAATACATATAACAACCATGACCCAAGCACAAATATTCGAGTTCATCACACAAATATTTGCCCTGGCCGGGATTCGAACCCGGGACCGCCGCCTCAGTAGGCAGATGTCTACAAACCGAGACAAACGCGTCGTCAAACATTTATGTGTCAATTGTGCGGCCGCGGCTGTCGCTCTCGTATCGGGCTATCCAGCCATCTTCGAAAATGTCGCACTTTATAAGACACTGCTTAACTCATCTGTTATAGATGTAAAAGGCCAATGATGATGTGCTTACTTGTGCTAGTACTTGAACGAGGGTTCCTAAAATCGGGAAATTAGTTTATCTTGACCTAATTGTAAATGTATCCCGTCAATACCAGTATGTGCCATGGTTCCATTCTTGGAACTACATGCATTGAGCTCTGCCGTTGGCTTGGAGCCAGCGGCTCATACATTATATACAAAATTGAGTTCGTTATGGAAATTATTGCAGTAGCCAATAAAGTGACCGGGACCGAGATGTCCAGAGAACTGGAAATTTGTAGGAAATATTTCCTAGCGCGCAGAGCTCGGCTACTCTCTTCATTCTGTAAATTATTGCCTGAGCCAGCGAAGTGTCTTCATTTCAGCTTGGCCAAAAAATGTACAGATTTCATACTAAGCGCTACTATCTAAGGCGTTGAAAATGTAATTTAGAAATTAAGCGCATGATAAAATTTTACAAATTCGTTTTCTGACCTCGCGCGTAAGGGACGCTACCGCCTTAGTTTTTTGTGCGCCCGCTACTCACACAATTCCTTGCCGGGATTCGAACCCGGGACCGCCGGCTCAGCAGGTAGGTGCTCTACAAACTGTGCCACACGAGTCGTCACTTGGTCCATCTATTCTCGCCTACAGGCCGCATTTCTCAACCGATTCTCGTGAAATTTCGTCGAGTCGGTTTTTCATGCTAAGTCTTTCGGTACGTGATCGCCGCTTAAGAACCTTACTCTTAGTGGATCCACTAATAAATCCTACATTATATCATAAATTGGGACATGGGAGTGACTGAGTGAGATACTAATAGTGTAGACTGTTTGCCAAGTGTATCGTATCCCCTTAAACATTTCTGTTTTTCACTTTGACTAATCAGACTGATCAGATCAGCCAAAAATGTTGGCCGATCCGATAAGGTTGATTTATTTTTAATCATCCGTATCTAGTCTGAAGCTGGACCCCAACAAATTATCTTTCCATGGAAATTATTATCAAGTTTCCATTTCTTCGTGAAACTAAAATACTTTACGAGCAGGAGAAGTGAAAAACAGTTTTACTCGTAAATAGTTCATTTAAAAACCCTCCAAATCCGCCATTAAACAAAGCCTCATCCAACCTCACACCAAATGCGATATTAAAGGAGACGAATGTTTGTCGCCCGAGACCGCATAAACCAAATATGCCGCCGGAATGAAGCGGCTAAAAGAAATGAAATTCCTCCCTCAAAACCGTTAAAGATTTTATCACCCACATGATAAAGTCCAAAGTTATAAGGCGACAGCTAGCACTGCAAGGCGATTTACTTTTCAATAAAGTAAAATGATACTTTTAATTTCGGATTTTGTAGCTTGAGAATTTTGGGATTAAAATATGCGTTGTAAATAATTATGTGCCGGTTTTGAGAGTACTTTGGCGGCTGGGGGAAGTAGCAGTGAGGTATAAAAAGGGATGAAATATATTCAGGAGAGTGAAAATTAAAATACCTTATATGATATGCCTAGGAATTTCGTGATCTGGCGGATTTTACGATCGGCCGCCAACATATACAAGGTTAAGTTAAGACTGCACTTAACCTTATATATGAGTCAAGATACTGAAATAACATCATAATAGTGCGTTGCCTCTGCTGAACGGGCCATGTTTTGCTGCAATATGTGGCCGGCCATTATTTGCATCTTGCTCTAGCGTAGGGTGTCAGAGAGGGACGGCCATAGTTGCCGGCCACAAATTGCAGTAAAATATAGCCCGTTTAGAAGCCCCATAGTTGTAATAGTTCTAAGTATAGTATACGAAAAAATTACTTACGTAGTTTCTTTCGGCTTTATTCGCAACAGTGGTCCTCTCGTGAAATGTCGTGACATGTAAACATATCAAGTTTTTGAAAAAAAACATTCATTCCCCATTATTTCAGTAAAATTCAAATTAAAGTATATTCATACTTTATATCCAAACATTGTTTATACCTTTTTCTCATATTATTGACATGGACATAACAATTTCTAAGCCTATTGAGCTGTCGTTTCAAAAATAGCCAATATTGATATGTATTTACAGTCTGTGATGCGATTATGACAGATTCTATTCGTGCATCTGATGCCACGCCTGTCGCCGCGAATCCACACAAAAACAGGCCAAAACCATCTTTCGTGCCGCGACATAAGACTCACGTGAAGAGCTTTTACAAGTTGGTAGTAGCCTGAATTCTGTAAAAGTTAAGCTATGCTCAGTCGAACGAAATGGAGTCTTAAAATAAGAGGATGTAAGGGTATTAAAGGTGTATGGAAATGTTTGTGGCGATTTGAAACGTGGCCAAACGGATAGCACAGGAGTTCGGTTTCGATTACGATAAAAGAAAAAATAAACTTTTTTTTCGTCGATGAATTCAGTCGTAACATCGTGTGGCAGTTTTTTCTCTATTCGAGTGAGTACCACCGCGTGGCGGAGAGTTTAGAATTACTTTTTTGAACTTCGTTCATCTTAAAAAAGTTGTAAAATTTAGGTTCACATTGTTAATATTTTGAGTACTTATTGGAAATCATAACATACATAATGAAACTGGTTTACTCTAATCATTTAAGTCGAATATTACTCGCCTTGTTTTGACTCGGTTCGCGATTCATTATCAAGAGCTCCGATCAGTCGCGGCGGCGGCCAATTGAACACTGCGTGCCAATGGTCTGTTTTCTATGTAAAAGCTACTTGTATTCAAATTATATTTCCATCTCTATCGTTTTATGATAAATGCCATATTCGTACACTTTATTGCACATAAAAACAATATTGACAATAAATAAATAAATATCAGACAACCTCACGAAAATCAACCTATTCCCAAATTAAGCTCAAGAAAGCTTGAGTTATGGATACTAGACGACGATATACATATACTTATATAGATAAAAATAAATACTTAAATACATGGAACATCCATGACTCATGCACAAATATATTCGTTTTCATCACACAAACATTTGCCCTTGTCCAAATCCAAATCCAAATCGTTTATTTGCTTTAGGTACATGTACCTACATGCAAATACAGTTCTAGACCTAACATTCCATTTTTAAGTATATTATAGGTATCACAATCACAATGATAAACCGTCATACTTTCTTGTAGTTTTTGTTTTATTCTTACACTTTTCCTCATTTATATCTTAGAATACACTTTTAATATGTTTTCTTCGAGAACTATAGTTAAGTTCATATTTTTTTTTAAATCTAAACACCTCTCATATATTAAAAGACACACGAAAGGAAAAATTACAATAAGTTCTGATCCGCATCGTAGGCTTCGTCAGGTGAGATACAACAACAAATCAGCAACAGGCTTCGTCAAATACCTACAAACCAGTTCATATTACTGTAATAGTTAAGTGCTTATTATTTATAAAAAGGTAATTGACTGTTGAGTTTCTTTTGGCGTTTCTTCTCAACAGTGGTCTCCTCTTGTGAAATGCCGGTAGACTCAGACATGTAAAAAGTGCCCTTGCGGCCTACTTGCAGAATAAATTTCATTATTTCAATTATTTCAATTATTTCAATTTCATTATTAAGTCTCATAGTATATCTGCTTGGTTTGTTTCATCGTCGTATATATTTATGTATGTATCTATTTATATATATGTATATTATATGTATGTATGTACCTAATATGAGTATTTTAATTATATGTAATTATGTTGTCTGATGCACCGCCTACAATTTCTCTGCTTTGCCCTAAGGTTGACTGGTAGAGAATGCCTCATGGCATTAAGTCCGCCTTTTGTACGTTAAGTTTTTCTTTTGTGCAATAAAGTTTAAATAAATAAATAAATACAAATAGGTACAAAATAATATCATTACTTAATTAATTGTCCAGTCGGGATTCGAACCCAGGACCGTTGGCTCAGTCCAATAACAACAACTGAAAACCAATACAATGTAACATTATTCACTAGCACTGTTCTGTAACGGTAAACAAAAACAAAACAAGTAAATGAAGTTAGCAACAAACATACGTCATGTAAACGAACGGAACTCGGTCCTTAACGAGGGAACTTACCCGCCAGGTGGCTTAATTACCTGCCCTTTTGGAGGGGACTTCTGGAGGGGGAGGAGGGGGGCAAGAATAAGAAACGTATATTAGAAAATAGACAGCCGGGCCCTTTCAAAATTAGGAAAATTTGAGTTGATCTTGCTAAGAATATGAGCATGTTATTAAAAAAGTTACGCAATTTCATTGAATTTGACGACATTTGCGAGCTTGGCAGTTCTGGATTCAAATTCTGGTACCATACAAATACTTAGATGTGTGATCATTTGAGCGATTTAACCGTCTTATTATGCTAAATCATTTATGACAATCTTAGTTATGACAAGAAATTGTATTCTAGAGGTGATCCCTCACGACATACCTACTTATTGTGCGTTGGTTTAAACTGATAGGGTTTGCAGAACCGGAAAAGTTTATTCTGGAAGTATCTGCAGGCTCTAGGACCGATATCATAAGATGTACGGTAATTAAACTCCCTTTTATTGATAAATTAAAGCACGCAAACTACACTTACTCACTATGTTATTTTGCTTTCTTTCACTACCCAAATGTTGTATGGAAGAGATCGCTCTTTAGTTTTAAGACCGCCTGTCATTTCCGGTTTTTTTATGTTCTGTATTGGAGCCGTTTTACTCATAGGAATTTATTTCGTCGAGAGAAAAACTTAGTTCGCGTGTGTGTGTATATTTCACGCCGATTCATGAGCTACTTTTTATTCAGATAATAAACATGGTTTCCCTAGGATAGTGACCCTGATATCCACTCTGTATTGTGTTGTATTGGCACCATCTTAGCCGTGCCATCGATAACATAATTACTCGTATCTCGATGTTGGTGCTTTAATCAAAATGGCGGCTAATCGAAGCCGATAAACCGCTATCGCTATTGTCGGGCTGTTGCGGAGATCGAGACGGTGAGATCCTGTCAGTTTCGTGAGATTCAGGTCAAATGTGGCATCATCATAGGTATAAATTCGACGTTTATGTGACTTGGTCAGGTCTCTCCCGACGGTGGGATACTGTCAGAATCACGAGAGGTCAAATGTGTGGCCTCGTCATAGGGGTAAACTCGACGTATACGTGACTTGGTCAGTTCTTGCCCGACGGTGACATACTGTCAGTTTCGTAAAATTCACGTCCAATGAGGCCTCGTCATAGGGGTACATTCGACGTTTACGCGACTTGGTCAGTTCTCACTATTAGCCCTTCAAATAAAAGAACACCTGCATCAAGATTATGACTTTGCTTTCATTGGGTCATCATTTTCTTATGGTCTTTCTTGTGTTTGATAAAAATCCTGACTGCCCTGCAGAATACAGAATTGCATGGCCCATTTATGAATGAATTCATTTTTTTTTTTCAAACAAAGCGAACACCATTAAAAACTATCGCTTATGAATGAATCCATTCATGAATGGGCCATGCATTTGTGCAGCCCATAATAAAAATAAAAATGTTTAGAATTTGAAGGATATTTCTGAGGATTTTAAAGAGTATATTTTGCTGGAGCGAGCTGACATGCTCATCATAATGATACAATCATTTTTTTATTTACGGATCGCCTGATGGAAAGCGGTTGCCGTCACCCATAGACGCCATCATAAAACTTCTTAATTTAAAGAAAAAACAATGTATATTTTTGCTATTACTCCACAAAGTCGTACTTGCCCCGTCCTATTTTGTCATCTTTACGATGTCCCGGTGATAATAAATTGACGGCCATAATCACAATTAGCTCCGCCACCTGCCCGCTCGTAAACTGAAGCCTGTAAGTCTAGGGACTGGAAACCGGTATTTTTATGAAAATTACCGGTTTACCGGTAAATTATCGGTAACTTCCATAGATTTAAAATTACCAGTTTCCATTCCCTATGCGAGTAGCGCACAGGGAAGCACAGGTAGCGTTCAAATGAAGCCGATTTCGCACAGTGGGAGATTATTTTCATGACTTACAATACAATTAACGGGGAAATAAAATCAGTAAGGTCAGGTGGGGCAGAAACACAATGAGGTGTAACGCTTCAGAATATTTCATTCTATATATAAATAAATAAATATCGGACAGATTTGATAGCCGTTGGTCCAATTAGTGATTCGTCCAAGTCGCAGTTCGTCCATTACGTGGTTCGTCCAATATCCTTAACGCGGTTCGTCTATAGCGCGTTTCGTCCATATCGCTATTCGTCCATATCGCTATTCGTCCATATTGCGATTCATCCAAGTCGCAGTTCGTCCATTACGTGGTTCGTCAAATATCCTTAACGCGGTTCGTCTATAGCGCGTTTCGTCCATATCGCTATTCGTCCATATTGCGATTCATCCAAGTCGCAGTTCGTCCATTACGTGGTTCGTCAACTCATTTTCTTGCCTCTTTCAGATTCGTCTACATTCCTAAGTCTCTCACATTCCCAATTCGTTCATATCCTCTGTCGTTGAAAGTAGAGATATCATATGTATATCAATTCGATCGATTATTTTACTTTTACTTACCACTTTATCTGTTTGCTAAGTGATCCTACAAATTTTACTATTTATTATGAATCACAAGTTAGGATGAAGTTGGCAATGTGGTGGAATTGAGAATTTCGACGAGATATGAAATGACCCATTTAAGAATGTGCAAGATGTTGTAGATCATTGGATGAAATGGGAATGTTGGCGAGCTAAGATCTTGACAAACACACCTACACCCAGTCAACCTTAAGGAAAAAACAGTAAAAGTGAAGGTAGTTTTTCTGCTTTGCCTTAAGTTTGACTGGTAGAGAATGCATTGTGGCCGTAAGTCCGCCTTTTGTACAATGAGTTGTATACATACGTACTTATATAGATAAATATATACTTAAATACATAGAACAACCATGACCCAAACTCAAATATTCGAGTTCATCAGACAAATATTTGCCCTGGCCGGGATTCGAACCCGGGACCGCCGGCTCAGTAGGCAGGTGTCTACAAACCGAGCCAAACGCGTCGTCAAATATAAGATTTAATAAGCGTAAAGCTATCAAACTGCTGCGAAATCTATTTAGTTTTATCCAGAACTGTAGCCTTACCTACTTACAAGTGACCTTAGTCGCTAGCGACTGCGTAAACGATTTGTATGGAACGTTGTAGTTCTACGAGGTTACCACTTTTTTGACGACGCGGTTGGCTCGGTTTGTCTGCCTACTGAGCCGGCGGTCCCGGGTTCAAATCCCGGCCAGGGCCAATATTTGAGTGCTGAACTAGAATATTTGTGCTTGGGTCATGGTTGTTCTATGTATTTAAGTATATATTTATCTATATAAGTATGTATATCGTCGTCTAGTACCCATAACACAAGCTTGCTTGAGCTTAATTTGGGACTAGATCGATTTGTGTGAGGTTATGTAATATTTATTTACCACTTGGGGCGCTGTACTATCCTCCATACAAATCGGTTACGCTGTCGTTTGCGAGTACGGTCGTATGGGGAAGTCAAATAAATAAGTGGCTATGGATAGAGGAGACAACTCGTTGCTTCACCAGCTATGCCGAGAACAGGTTGACTCTGAAATTTATGATGATGGGTATTGTCTTTCTCCTACTAAAAATATCGGCCAAGTGCGAGTGGGACTCGCGCACGAAGGGTTCCGTACCGTTATCTGTAAGTTTGTTGTATGGACGCCCCCCTTAAATATTTATTTTATTTTTAGTATTTGTTGTTATAGCGGCAATAGAAATACATCGTCTGTGAAAATTTCAACTGTCTAGCTATCACCGTTCTTGAGATACAGCCTGGTGACAGACGGACGGACGGACGGACGGACGGACAGCGAAGTCTCAGTAATAGGGTCCCGTTTTTACCCTTTGGGTACGGAACCCTAAAAAGCGGTTGCTAAGCTATACTTACTATATTGTTATACTACCACTAAATCTATTTTCTTCAAATAGCCCATTGCAGACGATGAACTCCTAATTTTCCTTACAAAGACAGATAATAATTTAAGGCGTCCTGAGAATGAAGGGGTAAGGTGGGCAGATTATTCAGCCGTGTTACTAAAAGGTCGTATCTTTGCATGGGCTTCATAGTAAGATACGAGTTTTCATCGCAGCACGTTATTCGAAGGCGCCTGACAGTGACAAACGATTGCGGTTCAATTGAGAAGGGTTCTGTGTTAATCGTTATTTATTTAAGGAATACCATAGTAATGAAAAAATACTACATGTAGTTTTCTTTACTTATTACGCAGTTTATATTCTTACCAACGCATTTTATATTAACACTTTCACGGATATTCGTGATACGCCACGTCTGATGTGCCACTCCGCCTACAGTAGAACATAAATCGTAGTTTTTAGGATAAAAAACGGGATCCTATTACTAAGGCCACAGGCGAGACAGCGGCCTATCGGTGTAACTGGGTAAGTAATATAAGATATAAGAACTTATGCTATAATATTCATATTATATACGCTCATATTGTATAAGCTTGTTTTGTATACCGTTCAAGGTGTATAACGAACGTTGGATATAACATCAAAATATCTACTTTTGTTAAGTATAACGTTATTTAAGTATAATATCATTGTATATAACGATCATAACGTATAACGTTCATAATATCTCAGATTTATAATGTATATTACTCAATACATCTAACACCAAAATGCATAATGCTCGTATAGAATAACCGCCTGCACATCAATTGTGTACATACTTATGCAATAGTTCGCTGTAAAATTTTAATATATGTACCTCCATGAAAGCATTTTAACGCTCCGCTCGCTTCGCTCGCTCCGCTATCCATGGTCATAAAACAAACCTAACCTAACCTACAGTTTTCGGTTTTTGACCCATATTCCATTTTGTCGCAGTTCTTCCAAACGGTATACTCGTATTCGCCAGAATTTCATCTGCATTATAAATTGTGTACATACTTATGCAATAGTTCGCCGTTAAATTTTAATATACCTCCATGCAAGGAAGCATTTTGACGCTCCGCTCGCTCCGCTATCCATGGTCATAAAACAAACCTAACCTAACCTACAGTTTTTGGTTTTTGACCCATATTCTATTTTATCACAGTTCTTCCAAACGGTATACTCTTACTTGCCAGAATTTCATCAGCCATTATCAATTGTGAACATACGAATATCGTATGCAATAGTTCGCTGTTAAATTTTAATGTAGGTACCTCCATGCAAGCAAGCATTTTGACGCTCCGCTCGCTTTGCTCGCTCCGCTATCCATGGTCATAAAACAAACCTAACCTAACCTACAGTTATCGGTTTTTGACCCATGTTCCATTTTAGGGGCATAGGGGTAGTAGTTGTAACCTATTTAGTATATCATACGCTATTATATTTTCTAATCATTATACTAAAAGAAAGTATATACTATGATCGATATAGGTTATGTATGTTATATCAACTGAATTTAGAGTATTTGAGTGTTATATAAAAAATTATTCTACAACATGAGTATTATGCTAATTGACCGTTATTCCTAATAAAAATATTGATTTTGATGTTATAGCAAAAGTTCATTATATCTTGTGAACGTTATTAATATGAAATTATATATTATGTAGTTATATCTCATGGGACGCACCCGGTGTAACTCGGGCGTCGGCGACCTTGTGATGCCGAATCCTTCGACAAGGCATTCACGTGAATGCCTTTCCCTTCCTCGCGCGTTCCGCGCTCGCCCCCGCTCGCCCCCGCTCGCCCCTCGACACGCACACATAGCCGCGACTTGTTACTGACCACAAGTGTCGCTGTCGTTTCTTTTTACGTTAGTATATATATTCTTTGCTTAAGGCTCCGCGGCACGTCCGTCTGTCTGTCCGTCTGAATAAATTAAATCTCGGTATTTAATTCAGCTACAATTTGAGCCATCTTGGGAGCCAGGCGAGCAAAAATTGTACGCAGTAGCAGGCCCCTCAAGTGTGAGCTCAGACTGCGCTCTGTTCACTCATTTTCGAAATTACATTTTCAATTGCTTTGATAGTAGCGTCGATTTTTTGCGAGGCATGCTATTTTCAAAATGTTCAGTGTCCGATAACGTATCAAACTATTTATCTCGCAGCAGTAGAACTTTAAATTAACTAGGTTGTCAAAAAACTTCCGTTATAAATTCATGAAACATGTATTGTAATGTCTAATTTTTTTTAATGTGAGTACACCACAATTTTGTATTAATTGATGACGCAGTTGGCTCAGTTTGTAAGCACTTGCCTGCTGAGCCGGCGGGCCTGGGTTCGAATCCCGGCCGGGGCAAATATTTGTGTGGTGAACTCGAATATTTGTGCTTGGGTCATGGATGTTATCTATACATATATGTATTTATATGTTATGTATATCGTCGTCTAGTACCCATAGAACAAGCTTTGCTTAGTTTGGGACTAGGTCGATTTGTGTAAGATTGTCCCAAAATTTATTTATTTAAATTCTACTTAGCTCATTTTCAAAAATATGAAGAATAAAAGAAAATAGTGACGATTTTGTATAAAAGAAAACTAAAAAGCAAATACATTTTGGCTACTGATTTTAATGACATCATAAAAACGTATTGTTTACAAACTTTATACAAGCGAATTGATTTGACATTTCGAAAAAATAGCTTGCTAATTTGACCCGGCAGTTTTATTGAGCTTGCTGAATAGAGACGTCACGCATTTGGACATGTCGAGTGTGCTGCTCGGATTTCCATTAATTTGTCAAGGTAGGTAAATCATTCGTTTGAAATTGGGAGTTGGTCACAATACTATTATTACGCGCAGTATAATATCTCGATAAAAATAGGTAGCTCAGGGTTGGCGCACAGTGTGATCGGACAATTTAAAACCTTTTACAAGGGATAATCTTACACAAATTGAACTAAAAAACGTTTATTTATTATTGAAGCGAATAGTTTCGCAAGTGTTTACTTTGAGCGGGATTTGTACCAGACGAATAAGTTACAAATTGTTCCATTAAAGCCGCTAGCTACAGCAATGAACTTATCAATCACCAGACGTTACTGCTTTAAGAATGAAAAACAACACACAATTGGTTTTTAAATTAATTTCCTTAATCTAAAAGTGCAAATCTAACCAACTATTTCGAATAAGCGTTTAATTGAAGACAATATACTGCCAACAATATTTTACTTGTATTTCAGTACAAAGAGTGTAAGTATAGGTACACTTATATACCTATACTTACACACTAAACAATGATTTCTATACGACTTCAACAATTCGTCTCATCCCCAAGTATCTCACCCTCGTCGCTACGAGCACCAACTGTCAAAGACAGCGCACTCTCCTACTATAGGCCTAAAGCCCATCGCTACAGCCATATTTTCGTCTAAAATTGTATGTTGGAATAATAGGGAACTTGCACAATTCATTACTTTAACTCTTTTTAAAGATTTAAATGCTACATAAAGATATCAAAAACATATAATGATAAATATGCTGTTATATTTTATGTCAAGTAAATGTGCTTACATCTGCTAAGCTTGTGTCCACGTAAGCCGGTCTCATTACTAAAAACGTTGTTTTCCTACATGACACTGCTTATATGTGTAATCTGTAAAGTACTGCAATAAAAATGAAAATTGTCGTTTAAAATTTCGCGCGTAAAAATATCAGTGGCTTATCATGACATCACTTCATAAGAAGACGTTATATATTTTCGTGACCAAAATGTAGGTAATAATTAAAATAGTACCACACTTTCTATTTTAAATATATTTATTTAAGTTTAATTTGTTGATTCACCGTCAATAACTTATAAAGTGAGGTCACTTGTTGTTTCAAATAAATAAATAAATAAATAAATATTAAGGGACAATCATACACAAATCGACCTAGTCCCAAACTAAGCAAAGCTTGTACTATGGGTACTAGACGACGATATACATAATATATAAATACATATATAGATAACATCCATGACCCAAGAACAAATATTTGCACAAATATTTGCCCCGGCCGGGATTCGAACCCGGGACCGCCGACTCAGTAGGCAGGTGTCTACCAACCGAGCCAAACGCGTCGTCAAATTACGTCCAATTATAATATTGGGCAAGAAAAAGAAATCTAAGAATAAATCTTTCAGTAATGTACTTTTTTTTAATGATTATCGTAGTTTAATTATTAATATAATTTTCGTGCAAGTTCCCTATTGTATGCTGCAACAATTATCCTATCAAAATTCGTAACAGAAACCAGACTCAGTTAATCGACCGTTTTGTTGCTGGTTAGTGTTGTCTTCCATTACCATTATCAGAATTGGAGAATGTTCGAGAAATTACGAGGAAAGTTATATGAGGCAAGGAAATTTATAAACACGGTCTTATCTGTTATTTTTATTAAATTAAATTACATAGAAGTTGCTTATATCGTTTACAGTGAAATTTGTTTTACATATTTTTATGTAACACATCTTAAGCTCCGTGTCTCTCTCACTCAACTTTATAAGACAATTCATATTGATGATTCTCTCTGTAGTTGCCCGAGCGAGCGCTGCGAGCGAAGCGCCGACGTTTCAGCTTGGGCAATTTCTTTTCATATATGTCCGAATGATTGGATGTTCGGGTGTCCGTGTCCTGATTTTTAGCTATTCTCGCCTACAGGCCGCATTTCTCAACCTATTCACACGAAGCATTAATCGGTTATCCTAGAAATGTCCTTTTCGAAGTTCGATTTCTTTACGTGTAGGTACCTACAATACCTTTGATTTGTTTTTTGGAGAAAGATACAAACCCCGATCTTCCAACATACCTACTTACTGCTACTAAGCTATAAAATACAGCTCAACAGTCTTTGAAATGCACAACCAATTTAAAACGATATGGCAAGTCTTTCATGTTCTAAATCCTTTCATACACAAAGACATGTCAACAGTCAGTTTAGCGGCGAAAATAGCCCTGTCTTTAAATAAGCAACATAACCACGCTGACCAACACTTCAAAGAAACGCAGAAAAAGTTGAACGTTCATTTTCGTACCCTCCCTAATCAAAACTCCCGGCTTTTCCAAAGATTTTACCGTCAAATTTCTTGCTTTGATGTCCGAAATTGACATTTTTGATTCCCCCCAAAGGATTTTGGCAATTAATCGTTTCCTCCAATTAATAATTGTATCAGGATTCGCGAAAGAACAGTTACTGCGATTTTAATACTTTAATTTTTAGCTATCCAACTTCAGGACGATGTACAATGATATTAATAAGTTCATGGACACAACGTCGAGGGACGGGTTACCGATCACAACTCCGAAACATTGTTTGATTGAGTGGTTGACAGGTAGAGAATGCCTAAAGGCATTAAGTCCGCCATTTGTACTTTTTTTTTGTATTGTGCAATAAAGTTTAAATAAATAAACAATCATTGTTTCCCATCTGTAACGTTTCGAAAAAAAACCTTGGCCCGAAAGTAATTTTTTCCTGAAACCCATATTTTTTTCAGGGTTTTATAAATGCCATTTATTGATTTATTATCCAAATAAGTTACACAGCATTACAGTAAAAACCAAGGCACTGTGAACTACGGAAATACATTATAAAGAAAGACTTAAAACTAGTTAGATTTTTAAAGAATCCATTACGTTAGGTAAGGTTTGTTTAATTATCCTGAAATATGATCAGCTTTGGAAAAAAATTGCTTGTCGTCAAACGAACATTTGGCGAAACGTTACAGATGTGACACAAAAATTAGACTTACGATAGGTAACCTAAATTGGGCCACTACCACGGCAGTGGCCGCGGCCGATGATTTGAAGTCCGACAAAAGTGATACCCCGTCAACAGCCGGCTATTTCTTATAGTATTTACGGGAAGCACGTGCTCCTGTGCCGTTTTTGGCCTAGACACACTGTTCGCCATCGGCAGGGTGTTCATCCTCATACGTTGGAGCCTAAATGGTCGAGAACTGTCCGGTTCCAGAGGAACTTCCTACCGCGAACGCTCCGCATGTGGAATGAGCTCCTGCCGAGGTTTTCCCCGGGGGCTACACCATGCGGTTCTTCAAGAGGGGAGTAAATAGGTTCTTAAATGCGCTTGTGATGCTGCTGGCAACGCAAGCGTCCATATAAAAATAAAAATAAAAATAATTGCGTTCATTCTCCATTATGTTTTGGCGCTTAACTGAGTATTTCTGCCGTTATTATCTGTCGGGACCACTTGTACAAAAATGTATACCTAATCACTCATTCCCGGAGCACCCCAATTATTTCGTCCAATGTCCTTTACCCGGTCCCATAATTCGAGTATCCCAACTCTCCTTCTTTCAGACGTCTGATTATATAAAATTATGCGGAATTATATAGATTAGCGAGAGCTCGTCAGACAAGTTAACGTCGCGATGTCGCGGGACTCAGCTGAACCGTAACTGAAACAGCTCTTGGGTATAAACAGGATATAGATTGAATAGAAGTGGCTTGTAAGCATGTCCCGGGGTTTTGGGTGCACGAATGATCTGATGCCTACTGTAGGCCTAGTATAAGATATAACTCTATAAGGAAAGGTTGAATTGACATTCCTTTTTTTAACCAGGCTTTTTATCGATATTATCAAAGAAAGGATATATATTTTTACATTCTCGAAAATATCTCAATTTGTGATTGAAAAATTCATTTGAAAAGTTTCTCATACTAAAAGTGCGTAGAAAACCAGTAATTAATTGGTCACAGCGCAGAAAATCATATAGTCGGACTATTACTAAGGCGGATTTAGTATGGAAATTATACCACTGATCCTATATGTGTTGTGAGTGTCAAAAATTCCACGAAGTGACTCACGATGAACGACTAAGAACAACTAACGAATAGAAATGTTGAATAAAATCTTAAAGGATCTTCTATCCATCCAATAAGATATTCACTACTGAGATATCTGAAACTAAACCCAAATTGCCAAGTAACATGTTTACATACCTTCAAATCTTACTGAACTGGCGCAGTCCCTAAGGATCACAGAACCATTAAACCCTCTCACCCCCACAACGACGTAAATCCTCTTAAATCTTGATGAACATACGCTCTTCCGTATTATTGAACTGACACTTCCATTGAATCTTATTCTGAACCCCTCAAGGCATTAAAGTTGCGAATTAAACCATTAATCAATTTGTATTTACCTGAGACAGGGTTATTTATATTCGTTAATTAGTTCAAGCAGTCTTGCGTTGATCAAACGAGCCGTTGCACGTGCTCGCTTTTGCGGGGAGACTTCAACCAGATGTGGGTTCTTCTGCGTAACTAAATAAAAGTTAAACTCTACATTTAACAGGTATAATGTCATAAAATTACAATAAGCCAACAATTCGGTGCGAACAATTAAATTCCGAAATAAGCGCGTAAGCAGTGCGAAAGCAATAGCAGGCAAGAGTGGCACAGGTCCGGCGTGGATAGCGATCGGAGAGGCTCTGCGCTGGCGGCGATGCGAATGAGCTCCTGCGGCTGCCCGCCTCGCGCCGTGCGTCGCGCCCCGCCGTCGCCTGAGCAGGTTTTGTGAAGTGATGGGCGACGTTTCTAGTGATGCGCCACACCTATCTATCAGCCACATACATTCACTGCTGAAGGTCTCCCCCATAGCTCGCCACAGGGTGCGATCCTGTGCAAACCGCATTCATTCAAACGAGCTTGGGGTCCGTAAGAGAGGAGATCGGCAGTTTCCAAATCCAGAAGAATTTAGAAAGTGAGAAGTAGTAGCCACTCCTAATATCAATGGCGAAATGAAAGCCCACCATCTCCACTGGCTCGGTCACGTGGAAATAATGGGCGAAGATCGCAGCGTTAATGGGATACATTTGGGATGACAAGATAAGACAAGTTCTCTTTATTGCACTCCTCAGAAAACATACCTACAGCAGAAACACAACGCAAGAAATTACAATTAGATGTAAACAATAAGCCGTCTTATCGCTAAATAAACGAAAGAGAGATCGAAAGAGAGAGAGAGAGAGAGAGAGGCCAATAGGCTGAAGGCTGGTTAGGTATCGCTCGCTCGATGTTTTCGAATCAGATTGTGTGAACTCCTAGCTGTACTAGGTCTTTTTCGAGTAAAACGGTTATAGACGCATGACTATGTCCCACGATCGATTGCATTTTACACAAACCTATTAAATACAGTTATTTTTAGGGTTCCGTACCTCAAAAGGAAAAAACGGAACCCTTATAGGATCACTTTGTTGTCCGTCTGTCCGTCCGTCCGTCTGTCAAGACCCTTTTTCTCAGTAACGCGTGGAGGTATGAAGCTGAAATTTATATTAATTACTCAGGTCTACTGTCCCTTGAAGCTGTGAAAAAATCAAACTTCTAAGCCAACGCAATCAAAAGATACAGCCGTTTATGCCGCAAATTTTCGACACTTGCAAGGGAATCAAAACCTACAGGGTGCTTCCCGTGAACTCAGAATCTTGAAATTTGGTACGAAGCAACGTCTTATAGCATAGATAAAGGAATAATTACGAAAACCATATTTTTTTTTTTTAATACCTAACTTTGCACCTAATTTATATGGGGCGCTATACATACCAGGTGCAAACTTAACTTAACCACTTAGGGATGGAAAGTGTTTGTACGGAACCCTCGGTGCGCGAGTCCGACTCGCACTTGGCCGGTTTTTATTTATTATCTTTCTTTTGCCAGAGACCTTTACTCGTGCTTTCTTATGTGCTGGGCGTTAATTTCACTTCAGTCTACAACATTTCATTATTAAGTAGTTTTTAATGACTTTATGAGATGACGACGATGTCTTCTATAACATTGTGCTATATTTAATTCAACAGACTTAGACTTGAAAAGCAAATCAAGTCGACACTTAAATATAGCACATCGCAAATTCTAGTCAGGTACGTTCATGAATAATGAATTCACAAATGAAATTACAATTACGTTATAGAATAAAACCATTTAACGACAATGCTCAGAAACAAAGACGGATTAAGTTCACAACTGGTACAAAAACAGAAAAGACGTAAATCCACTTAAATTAAAGAGGTTTTCGGACATTTTCTAGAAAATTGAATCCTATCCGTTAATGAATCCGGCAAAACTCGCATTAAACATTTCACAAAAACAAGATTAATGATCACAAATATAATAATTGGAAAATAGAAACTTCCTTTCCTTTCCCGATTAAGTAATTAGGGAGTTGACAAACAACGAGTTGGGACAAGTTCCTACTCGAGCACAGAGTGCGGGGACAGATGGCTCAAATCTCAATTTAAGCTAGTATCTGTGAGCCGTAGACCTCGAGAACATTCTTCGAAATGGTTGGATTATGATGCTGACCACGCGGTGTGCGCAGTTTGTAGTGCAGCGGCCTATTGGGTTCGAATTCCGGCAAGGACAAATAATTGAGGGGATGCGACTGTTGAATTATACAACACAAGCTTTTGCCCGCGACTACGTCCGCGTCGAACTTGAAAGTATGGAAGAAACCTCGTACAACACGATAAATATCCACCTAATCACCTTAATTAATAAAAGTGATTATTAAGAGCGCCTAAGCGAATGTAAGAGCAATTGTGCTTTTGGTCTAATAATTACATTTCCCGCAGGATCATCAATGTCATCATGAATTACTTAAGTACTCACTTTTCAATCTTGTTGGGGATAATTTTCAGGATGAAAACTATCCTCCTTCCTCGGATCTTAAACTATCTCCATGCCAAATTTCATCAAAATCAATTCAGCGGTTTAAGCGTGAAGAGGTAACAGACAGACAGACACACTTTCGCATTTATAATATTAGTATGGATAGTGTAGTTAGGTATATGAATAAAAGCTCAGTATGTCATGATACAAAGAAAAAAAAGACTATATTTGAAATATGTGACATCAAAGGTACAATATTTTTTTATGATTTCATTTTTAATCCAAAAGAAATTTTGAAATTGTTTTCACAATTCTCATAATTTAACAAAACATGAATTGTATGAAAATCATGAACTTAAACGCACTTTTTCACGGTAAAAATGTTACTTATTGTCTCCATACAAATATTGGTACCCATCCCACTACTGATGACGGCATATGTAGGTAGGCCAATTGTATGGAGGGTTTTTAGTGCTCTGTAGGCATATTGAACTTTGATATTTTATGACCTTTAGAGCAGTCTAAGTGTAGGTAGTCTGATATAGATATTTGATTTTAGTAAAATAAGTTTCTGTCAAAAATTACATTTTAGTGGCAAGATTTTATAGCCGACTGTACTTTTCTTTGGATATCCATCAAATTCTCACTGAGACGATTCTAAAGAGCCCAAGCTCGGTAGGATTGCTTTTTCCATTATAGACTTCCTATTGCCACCTTCCGGCTCCATCATCAGATCAGCCCCATGGTAACATATTATTGTATTGTCATCAAAGGTAAGTAAGTATGCAAAATTTCAGCTCAATCGGTTGACGATATCTGCTTCAAAATTGAGTTGCAAGATTTCACCCGAACAAACATACTTAGATGCATACATACATACATACATACATACATACAATGCAAGTTAAATAAAAGCTTTTAAAAAATAGAATCAATTGACATCCTCAAAAATTTATCTCCACGCCTATTACGATGTTATGCTGACCACGTGGGCGCAGTTACTAGGGTTCGAATCCCGGCAAGGACAGGCGGACAGGGCGATTGCCCGCAGTGCTCGGTTGGCCACCGCCGATCGGCTCTCCTGATGATGAATCGCGTACCGAATCGAACCATGTCGAGCGATATTCAACGTGAGTAAACCCGTTTTGCATTTTAATATACATTATTATTACTATAATATAACCAACTGGATTATTGATATTGATTGGATGGATGTATTGGATGTGCAAAAATCAATTCTCAATAGCAAAGGTTAATTGTGGTAATTTTATTAAAACTTTCGTGAGACATATTTAATTATTGTATTAAGCGGTTTACACTCACGTGAAATTGTCAGGAACGGCCCGACATGTTTCGAACTCGTATGGAGCCCTTCATCAGGGACGGCTGCCCGTACACCGCCGCGGCGGACGAGAGACGAGTTATCAAACATAGCCTTAACATTGATACAAAATTACTAAAATAATGGATAACAAAATAGGAAAATTATATTGACTTTAATTTTTTTCTGTCTTAATTTTGTAGAAACTTATTGAGAAATGCTCAATTATGATTAATGATTTTATAACAGACATTACGTGACTTTCAATCATTATGGTATAAGAAAATAAGCTATGGCACTCCCAAATCACAGGCGAGACTTATGTCGCCATCACGCCATGATTGGTTGGTTGGTTCTGTCAATCCGTTTCTGTGTTGCCAGTGGCGTATCATAATACTCCCCGATTCCCTTGTTACCTGTATGGAGCTTAGTATACAATCAGATTTCAGATTTCAGATTATTTATTGGTAAATGTACAATATCAATTACTAGTACATTACATCAGAGGCCGGGAATATGAGGATTTCCGGCCAAGTAGGAAGATTTCAGATTCATATTTTTGAGCCCCCAGAGCCCCCCGTTGCCGAGTTTTAGCCGCCTACCACCAAATTGAAATTTTGAAAAAAAGAAAGTCGCCATCTTGATTTTTTTTTTCCACAAGTGTCTAACAACCAACCTTTAAAAACAAAACCTGCTTTTTGTCAAACCAGCCAGCTGTGTGAATGACCTTGTTGTTGAAACCAAAAAAAGTTACTTTGCAGGCCTAGGCCTGAAAAGCAGTATAAAATCCCTTTACAGTCCTCTCGAGTTGTTCATCAATCATAGTATAGTAAGTTCTTTCTCTAGAGAAGTTCACATCCGCGGCGGATCCTTGATTATGGTAAAACATGATTTAAAGCATAAAGAACGCAAAGATATTGTTAACATGTCCATTGAGCGTCAGATTGAACTGTCGTGTATTGAATTGGAACAACTTATAATTATATGCGTATACAGACCCCCATCAGCAGACTATAGTTTATTTGAGTCAACTATGGATGAAGTGCTCAATAGTGTATTCTCAAGTAATAAGTGTATTATTGTGTGTGGTGATTTTAATGTTAATTTGTGTGAAGAATCATCTATGAGTGTGAGTTTATTGAACACTTTTAATTCTTTTGGCCTAGTGAATTTGTTTTCTGAGTCTACCAGAATAACAGCTACCAGTTCAACGTGTATTGATAACATATTTAGTAGTGTTGATGCGATTGATAAATCTATCATAAACAAACTAAGCTCTGACCATTGCGGACAATATGCCTCCTTTAACTTCAGTGGAAATATTGAAAGTGATCCACAAGACGCCATGTGCAGACCTATCTCTGAAAATCGCTTAGATTTGTTTAACCATAACATTCAGAGGAGACTATGTTATCTTACATTTACTCAAGAGGATGCTAACTGTATGTGTTCGGTCTTGTTGAACTGCATCAAAAAAGAATTTGATGCCTGTTTCAATTTGAGGAAAGTACAAGACAGGGTTAAAACTAAATTCAGCGACTGGGCTACACCTGATATTCATGAAAAAAGACGTCGTCTCTACGATCTTTATGAACAAAGGACAATCGATAAGAGACCGGAGTTCCTAGAGTACGTGAAAATGTTTTCCAAATCTTTTAAGCAAATGTGTGCCGCCGCTAAAGCTGATTACTTGTCTAAAAAGATCACAAATTCCAGTGATAAAGTGAAAACTATTTGGAAGGTAATCTATGATGAAACTGGGAAATCGAAACCAAAAGATCGCCATTACACTCTTCGAATCGACGATACTGTAATAAGTTCCGATGTTGAAATTGCCCATCACTTTGAGCAATTCTTCTGCAATATACCTGTAGAGACAACAAAGTCTTTAAATTCATCGCCCGATGTCGCTGAATTACTATTGAAAACGAATGTAACAGAATGTACAACTATCGTTAAATTCATTTATGTAACCCCTACCAATATTATTAAAGCGTTTAAATCGCTAAATTTAAAGAAGACTGAGGATCTGTGGGGCCTATCTGTGAAAGTGTTACATTCAATTGTTGAATCTATTGCACCATATTTAGCTGATATCTTTAATAAATGTATTGATACTGGAGTATTTCCTGATTTGATGAAGCATAGCAAAATTATTCCCTTATTCAAATCAGGTACAAAATCGGACCCCACAAATTTTAGACCAATATCAATACTACCAGCATTAAGCAAAGTTTTCGAGAAGATTATTCTAAATCAACTTATATCTCATTTCAATCGGAATAACCTACTCCACAGCAATCAATTCGGGTTCACCAAGGGTCGCTCTACCACTGACGCTGGCGTGGTACTAGTTAAACATATCTTTGATGCCTGGGAGAAAGCTCAAGATGCTATTGGAGTTTTTTGTGATCTATCCAAAGCATTTGATTGCGTTGATCATGAGAATTTAATACGTAAGCTAGAACACTACGGAGTCAAAAACAATGCCCTTGACCTTGTCTCGTCATATCTTTCAGGCAGAACGCAACGGGTAGATATCAATGGGACTCAATCGACTGGGTCAGCTGTTGCTATGGGGGTACCTCAGGGTTCAATTCTGGGTCCCTTTCTTTTTCTAGTGTATATTAACGATTTACCAAAGCTTGTGCGAGATAAACATGATATAGTACTATTTGCAGATGACACATCTCTTCTTTTTAAAGTAAAAAGGCAAGAAAACAACTTTGATGTGATTAATGATGCACTGTCCTCTATTGTGGATTGGTTTACTGCAAATAATTTACTTTTAAATGCCAAGAAAACTAAGTGCATTAAATTTACATTACCAAATGTGAAACATGTAAATTGTGCCAAGGTAAAACTGAAAGGCGAAGTACTGGAATTTGAAGAAAAAACAGTATTCCTGGGTGTTACTTTAGACTCTAAACTGCAATGGAGTGCGCATATAGCCACTCTTGCAGGTAAGCTTAGCTCTGCGGCCTATGCAGTTAGGCGAATCAGGCAGCTGACAAACGTCGAGACGGCAAAGATTGTATATTTCAGTTATTTCCATAGTGTTATGTCGTATGGAATTTTATTATGGGGAAGAGCGGCGGACATCCAAACCATCTTTGTGCTACAAAAACGAGCTGTACGCGCAATTTATGCACTAGGAGGTCGTACGTCACTAAGAGAGAAATTCAAGGAAACAAACATTCTCACCGTAGCATCTCAATACATTCTTGAGAATATCATGTATGTGCGGAAAAATCTCCATGAATTCAAGCTCAACAGTGACATTCACCACTACAATACGAGAAGTAAGGACAAGCTCGCAATACCTGCCCACCGTCTCCGTAAGGTTAGCTCGTCGTTCGTGGGGAACTGTGTACGCTTCTACAATAAAATACCAATTGATGTAGTAAAATTGCCCTGTAGCAAATTTAAAGCGCAAATAAAACGTCACTTATTGAATAAAGCTTATTATACGGTTAATGACTTTTTAAACGACAGTGATGCCTTTAAGCCAGTAGTTTAGTATTGTGTGTCAATAGTAAATTTTTAAATAAGCATTATTTTGGTGGGTATTTTTTAATGTAACATGAGAGCACAATTTGTTGTTTCTCACCGGGCAAACAGTATTAGTCAAGTATGCCCGGCAGCTTGAGCATGTCATGCTCGCTTAAAGGTCTTTGCTTACGGTGGCGTCGTTGATCGGGTCGCAGCCTTCCCTATAATATGGTTGAGGGAGGCGATGGCTGAGATATGCGTCATACTCGTGAACGGGTGCCGTTTGTGGGGTCCGGTCTGTTCATGCTAGCAAGGGCCAAATTAAATATGTAGCAACCGCATACTAGTGTTAAATTAAGTAAACGTGAGAAACTTCATCCTGTACTCGATTGAAGTTATTATATGTTGATTTTTACTTTTTGAACTCTTAGAGACTGTATACATCTCTAAGAAACAGCTTAGTGTAGTATGACACTCAGAGACTTTATACATCTCTGAGGAAATTTAATAGTTTTAAATCTTTTTATTGCATGTTATGACGCCTAGAGACCATATACATCTCTAAGAAATTTAGGTTTAATAATTATTTTCTATTGTAAATTATTCACGTTGACGCCTAGAGACCTTATACATCTCTGTGGAATTAAATAATTAAGTTATTTTATTTTATTGCATGTTGTGACACCCAGAGACTTTATACATCTCTGGGTATATTTAATATTTAATATTTTAAATTTATCGTTAAAATTTTATTTTAATGTTCCTACTTAACATTGATTTGGAGTATCTTACATCTCCTTTACGTGTACCAGTGTAATTAGTTATAACACTTCAAATGTATCATGTAATTGTTTTAAGTATTATTTACGAAAAAATGACTTACTGTTGAGTTTCTTTCGGCTTTCTTCTCAACAGCGGTCTCCTCTTGCGAAATGCCGGTAGATTCACAATTTGACTTGTAAAAGTGCCCCTGTGGCCTACTTACTGAATAAATTATTTCATTTCATTTCATTTCATTTCGTTGTGCCCAAAAAACGATACTTCCGAGCCTATTTTAAGGAACGTAAAGACAATATTTCATTGGATGTTTGAGAAAAAGTCATTTTCATATCTATAGAAATAACAGCTATTAAAACTTTACATAGTTACATAGGTAGGTTTGATATCAGCAATATATTATTTTTAAGTTTGCTTCAGACTAGTGTTTAGGTCAACGGTCCACATGAAAAAAATCGTTTATACTGTAACAAGCCAGATTGCTAAGTAGTGTTTTAAGTTTCCTAGAAAATGTGGTGTTATTTTCACACTCTTTTATGTCGTAATCGTGAGTATTTTAACCTCCTGACGACCAGCATTTATTATTTGTCAATTTAATTTTAGACTTATGACAAATAGTTGACAGTTAACTATTAACTTAGTCATAGAACATGGCAATGCATAATTTTTAGTACGACTGACGTCAAACATATTTTTCTTTATAATTATTTGTTCCCATAAAGCGGCGACCAATCACTGAAGCAGAAAATCTCACTAGCCAGAGTGTTATACCTTATATTATTATACCACGCTTTGACGACGCGATTGGCTCGGCTTATAGACACCTGCCTACTGAGCCGGCGGTCCCGGGTTCGAATCCCGGCCAGGGCAAATATAATTATGTGTGATGAACTCGAATATTTGTGTTTGGTTGTTATATGTATTTAAATATATATTTATCTATATAAGTACGTATATCGTCGTCTAGTACCTATAACACAAGCCTTCTTGAGCTTAATTTGGGACTAGATCGATTTGTGTGAGGTTTTCCGATATTTATTTATTTATTTATTTATAAGTACCATGTGACAAGAAAGGTGACCCGTGTAGTGACTCCGCTGTCAGTTAGATCTGTAGCTGTACGTCTTCTGTAAGAGACATCAGATTCCATCTTCATTGGGTTTTATAAACTTCTTTTAATAGTCGATGACAATTAGTTGTTATTGGATTAATATAAAGACGCTTATTACCGCATTAATTGCCTTAGTTAATTAACTATCTACATAAATTTAATGTTGTCCTTAAAATTTGGCTATACAACTGGGTTATTGAAAAAGTTTATTACCTGTAAAAGCTCTTTAATTATGTAGGTTGAGCCTAGAAGATTATTTATTAGTATTATGAAATAAGTATAGTAGGTAAATACTGCTTAAGCCTGTGAGCAGTGCTCCCCATGTGTACCGTGGGAACCGAGAAAGATACCTACACATCGCGCATCGCGGTCGACGCGCTCAGCCAGTCGGTTGCCACACGCGCTCACGGCCGGACGCCGCCGGTCGCGCTATAAAATCACCAAAAAAATGGCTTCGTCGCGAATGAGACCGACGCGCTGCAGTGTTGCGGGGTGTAAAAACATAAAAGCAACAGACGTTTATCCTTTTTTTCTTTGCCGACAGACGATGAAATGTTACTAAAAATTCTTAGAACTTAATAAGCACCTATACCTAAACGCATTGCATACACTGTTATAATAGATACATGTAATGTTGAATAAATAAACCTACCTACTTAATATACTTAAATTCATAGAAAATATCCACTACCTATATCAACAAGTGACAATAATTTACTCACTAAGATTTACCAAATCAGTTTAGTGCGTGTGGCGGGAGAGTGCATTGCACGGCCTTAAAAGGGCGTAAAAGTCGGCGTTGTTCTTGACACTTAAGACCTTTTGCAAGGAATGCATTCGCAAAGATGAAACGCGTGATCAGCGGGCCTATGATGGTTGCGTTTATCACGTGATAAATAAGTGACAAAGCATCTGTCACTTACACTCGCATCTTGTCAAAACGTGACGGATGCTTTATCACTTATTTATCGCGTGATAAAAGCAACCATCATAGGCCCGCTGATCATTATAAAACAACTTGTACCTAGTGACTGTTTCGAAGCCTGTAATGCTAGTATTATACAATATGTAATACATTATATATAGGCACCTACCAAACTTTATTTAGTAAGTACCTACTGTCATCGGGATATATTTAGGTTACTTAGGTACCTACACAGAGAGTTGTTTTTGTTTCAGGTTTCTGGTATGTTCAGATAGAATAGGTAGGTAAGATTCCGATATACCTACTCGGAAATTTAAACGATTTTGATGGTGTGCCGCAGTGCATGTGAATACCTATTTCTAGTAGGTACTAGAGGTGTGCGCCGCGCCGCCGCGCCGCCGCCGCCGACAATTTTTCCACGCCGCCGCCGCCGATGATTTTGACCGGCGTAAAATCGGCGTGGTCAATTTTTTTATGATAAATGATTTTCTTATCCAAATTACAAGTAGGTACATACTGAGAAATGCATCGTGTTATATATTTTTGAATAATCATATCTCATTAACATTTTGTTCATTGCAAAATCAACAACATTTAGCTTTTAGTATTTGGCGTTTGTTAGAGTCTGTCAAGCGAGTCGCGCCCCTCGGGTATGGGGCTGATTATATATCTATCTCATAATATACCATACGAAAAAAAGAGATGGATATAATAAATCAGCCCCTCCTAGGCGTCACGATGCGTTTGACAAACTCTATGTGCGCGTGTTATTTATACAATATCTTTATGATTTATACTACTTACTGTTAATAAGTACAGCTCTTTTAGTATTTGGCGTTTATTATGTGCACGTGTTATTTTTACAACATCTTTATGCTACTACTGTTAATGAGTGCAGTGCAGTGCAGCTTCAAATGCAGCAGCCCTCAACGTCTCAGGCCTCAGAAGCAATGCTTCTAAGCTTAGCTAATAAATACAGTGAAGAGACTTCGACTTTCACATCACCCGTAGAGTCAGAGGCATGGAAGTATTTCTGCAGTGCATCAGCCAATGATGTCACACATGGGATCCTTCAATATTGGGAACAGCGCAAGAGCGTATATCCATGGCTGTATGTAACTGCCAGAGCCATATTGTCAATTCCTGCAACGAGCACACCCAGCGAACGTGTATTTTCTATAGCGGGATTGACTTTGAACGCGAAAAGATCCCGTCTTCACCCATCTCGTGTAAATAAAATAATATTCATACATGATAATAACTCTAAATCAAAAAAAGGGTAGCTCTTGATTATTGGACAAACTGATTCGAACGAGATATATATTATGATTCCAATTTCATCAGAATTACCTAAAATTTGCTTGTGATGTGATTTGATTTGACTGATTAAGAATTACCTATACTAGTCTTATTATTGTGATTTAATTTTTTTTTTCTATTTAGGTATGTTAAGGATTGTTTGACTGTAAAAGTTTTAATTACATATGTTTCTTTATTAAAATGTTGTTAAAAATATTTTATATTGTTGATTTCATGTGAAACATGCTCTAATTTGATAATAAAAGTTGATTTACAAGGATATTTCGTTTTACTTTTAATCAACCTAGCAAATTTTGCTTCACGCCGATTTCACGCCGATTACGCCGCCGCCGCCGGTGAAAATTTCGCCGGACGCCGCCGCCGACAATTTTTTGATCGGCGCACACCTCTAGTAGGTACCTAATGATTATTAAATTTGACTAATAAATTTAAATAAATCTATCGTATTTTCATTTATATTGACTTTTTATAAAATCATTTCTAAGCGGTGTCAACCCTAGCCTCGTTTTGCCGGCACGTGCGGCCAACGACCCACGCGTTCAAGGTCGCTCCATTGTTAAATTGAGTAGGCATGAAAAGCGGTAGGTATTTACCTTTTTATTCAGACATGGGTATCTGTTCGAAGAACTATTATTGGTTACGCAACAATTATTGGTGCACAATATCCATCCTCCTTGCTCGGTGAGCGACCAAACCGTGTTGGCCGCTAGAAACAAACAATAAGTGTCACGTCACATTACGTTTTCTCTCTGCTCGTGTGTCAATATACATGATAATAATTTACGCCTGAAATAACTATAATTAATACAAGAAAACCCGGGTTTAAACTATTCCATTCCAATAAGTGAAGTGCTAGCATAAAACAGTTGTGGCGTACGTCGGTGGCAGCGGCGCGTCGTAAAGCGAATAAGGACGAAGGTGAGTGCACCAGTGACTATCGAAGAATCCCCAGCATTTTGGCCCAAAACGAACCGGATCTTAATTATATCATTTTGGTCTATACGAATCGATCTATAATTATATTAAAATTTCACTCATCTTCAAAATTCCAAATTTTGCGACGCAAATGTCAACCTTATTGCTCTCGCTATAACGACTACGTTAGCAACGCATATTACTATAGAGTATTTTATTTGTGTTCTTTGACAAATAAAATTTTCTCGAATGTTCCTTCTTTGAAAATTTGAATGTACAGTCGGCACTAATTTACTGTCGTCCGATTGTTATAAGTAGGTATTCATCACGCTATACGCCAATCTTAATATTAATACTTCTAAAACGTAACGATAAAATACTTCGTACTGCGTTATTTAATAAATAAATATATTATTACATAAGACTTCATCATTTACGTGGCTTTTGTGTATTTTAAGTTATAAAATACAAAATAAGCCACGTGGCTGAGAGTTTTTTATAGGTAAGATACTCCTGAAAGCCTCAGTTTGAGTTGTCTGTCAGTTGACATAATTTCGTTTGAATTAGTTACTACCGGGTTTTATTATACTTACTGCGTTAAGTTGCTACGCATGTTTCCCTCTGACTTGTATTAAGTTACTATATGAGTTAGACGGTATTATACGTACATTATAAATACTTTCATACAGTTAGAGTTGTCACAATCTTAATACTTTGATAAAACTTTTTGTTACTACAACCATGGCGCAATTGAAAGAAAGAGCGGAACGGAGACTCAAGCTTACTGAAGGCAAACGCGCACAATGTTTCTTGCGCATGCAAAGTATCCATGATATGATTCCACAATTGTCTAGCGATAAAAAGATTTTGACGCAGTTTATCGCACAAGCTCGGATGGTGGATAACCTAAGGTCGGAGTTTATTGAATTGATGGACGACGTCAACCTTCTGAACTTGGAATTGGACCCGGAGTATATCGTGAACTATAATGCAATGAGCGCGTTTGAAGATCTGTACTGCATGGTCAAATGTCAACTAACGAAAGTCGACATTCCTGCTCCGAGCGTTTCGAATACAACTCGAGACTCGAACCATACGTGTAAGGACGAGTCGATTAAAATACCACGCATTGATTTGCCCACCTTTGACGGTGAAATACAAAACTTTCCATTCTTCTACGAAACATTCAAACGTGTCATTCACGAAAATAAATCACTGACAGATTCTGAGCGTGTTCATTATTTGTTCAGTCACTTGACAGGTAAAGCGAAGACGATCTGCTCGGGAGTTATACCTGCGGCTGAAAATTACTCGACCGTTTGGGAAGCTCTGATCGCGAAGTATGATGACAAGCGTGCTTTGGGTACTTCCTACTTGAACCAACTGTTCTCCATGAAACCTGTCAATGGTCCTTCGGCATCGAACTTGGAAAAATTAATTGATTCATTCGCTGCTACTATTTCAGCAATCCAGCAACTTAAACTGGGAAATTTAAGTGAGTTCATTTTCGTTCACTTGGGTCTTAAGTTACTAGACTCGGATACGGCGAGGAATTTCGAAATGTCGATTCGGAACTCAAATAAAATGCCCGCATACGATGACTTCATTCGCTTTGTACGAGAACAAGCAAAAATATTATATCGCACGTCGCAACGGTCGCCATCTAAGGCTGAAGGCGTTCACACTGCTAATAATACTGGCAACTCGCGCATTCCTTTGCCACGTACACCTCACGCATATGTCAGTACACAGGCGCAGGAAAACGTGAGTACATGTGACATGTGTAATAGTATCGAGCACTCGTTACTTTACAATTGTAATGCTTTCTTAAAGCTATCGCCCAACGAACGATATAATTTCGTTAGGGAAATACATGCTTGTACGAATTGTCTGAATACCCAACACACATCATCGAAGTGTTCTTCTAAGAAGACCTGTCGTAAATGTAAGGGCAGACATCATTCGACGCTGCACTTTGAAAATATGAGACCTGTGCTGAACAGGAATGAGCCGAGTCGTAGCGATCCCGGAAATCATGGTCATGATAAATATCAATCATCGAAGAAGGATAACAGCGGGACCAGCTCAAGTTCACCTGGTTCGGATAATAATGCTTCCGTATGCACGCTTTCAGCATCAGGACACGCTAAATCACCTTCAACTGAAATTTTAGCTACTGCCAAGGTACTTGTGAGCGATCGTAATGGTAAAGACAGGGTTTTGAGATGTCTGCTTGACCCTGGCTCACAAAAACATTATGTCACATCTAAATGTTGCAGGGAGCTGGGTTTAAGTGTGAACACCAGTTCATTTATGTCGGTGAAGGGTATAGGCGGAGCCTCGCAAACTGTTAGAGGAAATGTTAATATGACGTTTAAGTCAAGGTACGACTGTAAACAGCAATACGCTATTGATGCGCTTGTTCTAGACGAAATAACGTCTCAATTACCTACATGTCATGTAGATCCTTCATTGTCAGAATACTTTGACAACATTACGCTAGCAGATGATACATGGGCGATTCCTGGCGAGATTGATCTTCTTATTGGAGTTAAGTTATTTGCTGAAATGTTAATATCAGGAAAAATCGTTAACAAACCTGGTTTGCCTGATGCTCTAGAAACAGTTCTGGGATATATAATACTAGGCAATGCGCCTGCACAGACTGTTACTAACTCAGCAGTTGGATATTTCTCCACTACTGATGTGGGAAATATGATTCAAAGATTTTGGGAAATTGAAGACTTAGGCGAAGGAGTCGTTCATAGTGCTGACGACAAAAAGGCTGAAGAAATGTTCAGAACTTCAGTCAAACGCTTAGAAGATGGACGTTATGAAGTCGGTCTTCCATTTAAACTTGATCCCAACAATCTGGGAGATTCTTACAAGACTGCTGAACGAAGATATATGGCATTGGAGCGAAAATTTCATCTGCAGCCTAAATTAAAGCCATTGTACGATGAAGTTATTCGGGAACATATTGATAAGGGTTACTTATCTGAAGTCAAGGATAAGAAGGTCGATAATGCTTATTACATTCCACACCACGCAGTCGTACGTGAAGACAGGACTACCACGAAGGTCCGAGTGGTGTTGGATGCCAGTGCTAAAACTACTAGCACTCTATCGTTAAATGATATACTTCATGCAGGACCCAGCCTGCAAGCAGATTTGTTCTGCATACTACTTAATTTACGATTATTCCCGATTGCACTGTCTTCAGACGTTCGTCAAATGTACCTGTGTATTGACGTTCGAGAGGAAGATCGACCGTATCAACGTATACTTTACAGCTTCAACTCTGAAGAAACGCTGAAGATCTTTCAGTACAACAGGGTTGCCTTTGGGTTACGCAGTAGTCCGTTTTTAGCTCTGCGTACGGTACAACAATTAGTGGCTGATGAAGGTGAAAATCATCCGCTAGCAAAAGAGATAGCCTCTCGTGATATTTATATGGATGATGTAGCTAGTTCAGTCATAAATGAAACTCAAGCTGTTCAAGCTACGAAACAGATATTGGAGTTATTTCAGAAAGGTGGATTCCAATTGGCGAAATGGTCGTCAAATTCTGCGACTGTTTTGAATGAAGTACCAAAGGACTTACGTCTCTCACAGAGCGTAACCTTCGATGATGACACAACATTGAAGATATTAGGTCTTCGTTGGCATCCTACTGAGGATGTTTTTAAGTTTGAGGTTAGTCCTGACGACCGTCCTTGTACCAAACGAAACATACTGTCGTCGGTGGCCCGGCTCTTTGATGTTCTGGGCTTGGTTGCTCCAGTTATTGCCTTCGCCAAACTTCTAATCAAGGAGTTATGGTTATTGCATATAGGTTGGGATGAAATACCACCCGATCATATTGTTCTTCAATGGCAACACTTTCAGGCAGAACTGTCCTTACTGTCTGACATCAGTTTCCCTCGACATATAGGTGTTATGGAAAATTGCTTTCTTACCATTGTCGGGTTTGCTGATGCTAGTGAGAAGGCATATGGAGGTATGGTCTATGCATACGTCACATTACCTCATAGTGACATAGGCCATATCGAATTAATCTGTGCTAAATCTAAGATTGCACCATTAAAGGTTGTCAGTTTAGCAAGATTGGAGTTGTGCGCGCTACTGTTGCTGTCACAATTAATTAAAAGAGTGGTTGATAACTATTCAACTAGGTATCCAATTGACTCCGTGCTTGCCTTTTCTGACTCCACAGTGGCTCTTTGTTGGATACAGTCTTCGCCCCATCGGTGGCAAACTTTTGTAGCCAATCGCGTGGCTAAGATACAAGAAAACTTGCCAAGCAATAACTTCTACCATGTCAAAGGAACCGAGAATCCGAGCGACTGTTTGTCCAGGGGTTTGACTCCTGCTCAATTAATAAATCATCCCATGTGGTTATCTGGCCCTCCATGGATGAAGCTGCCAATAAATGAATGGCCGATTAAATCATTTATTCCAGACGAAGCTGACGTTCTGGAAGAAAAGACGTTATCCTATTCAGCTACTGGTACGTCTGATGACAATATAATCTATCAATTGTCTAAACGCTTCTCCTCATGGAGCAAATACGTTCGCGCTGTAGTTTACTTATTAAAATTTTTGAAGAAATTGCCCAGGGGACCAATTAATGCCAATGATTTAACAACAGCGGAATTAGAAATTAGTCGGGCATTACAAAGTGTATACTTTAGAAAACACATCACAGATATAATAGCCCACAATGGATACTCGAAAACATTGGCTAAACTCAAACCATTTCTAGATAATGGGATTCTACGCGTTGGAGGACGTCTTACAAATTCCAACGAAGATTACGATTACAAACACCCAGTGTTACTGCCACGTCGTGATCATATTATCAACCTGCTTGTCGATCATTATCATCGACTTCATAAGCACACAGGACCTGAAACTCTCATATCGATTCTGCGACATCGATACTGGATCATTGCTGCGAGATGCATTATTCGTCATCGCATTCATTTATGTAATTATTGTTTCCGGGTCAATCCAAAGGCTCACACTCCAATTATGGCTGATTTACCAGCGTTTCGAGTCAATCAAGCAGAAAAGGCGTTTATGCATACTGGTTGCGACTATGCTGGTCCTCTATATTGTAGTCCAGTTCGACGCAGAGGAGCAAAGAGTCAGAAAGTATATCTATGTTTGTTCACATGCCTCACAACTCGTGCGATTCACTTAGAGCTCGCTACTGATCTAAGTACTGCAAGTTTCATGGCAGCATTTAAAAGATTTTTGTCGAGGCGTGGTCCCATTAAATTTATTTACTCCGATAATGGAACTAATTTCGTTGGAGCGAATACATATTTGCAAGAACTCCACGACTTCCTTGCAAATGAACACCATGATGCATGGGAGCATGAACTTTCGGAAAACCATATTACTTGGCAATTCATACCACCAAATGCTCCCCATTTTGGAGGCTGCTGGGAAAGTAATGTAAAATGTGTTAAAACACACTTATTTCGATCAATAGGTAAGCAAATCCTATCATTTGAGGAATTAACAACAGTACTGACTCAGATTGAGGCTTTGTTAAATTCTCGGCCATTGACCGTTCTAAGTTCTGATCCCTCAGATCCTTCCCCATTGACACCAGCTCATTTTCTTAATGTAGCTCCATTAAATTATCTTCCCGCTGCATCTATTGATGAAACAACGGCTGACCATCTCTTACAACGCTATCAATTATTGGATAGACTTATACATTCATTTTGGAAGAGATGGCGTGATGAATATTTGCACACTTTGCAGACTAGACAAAAATGGAATACTCCTTTTCAACCTGCCCAAGAAGGAAAAATCGTGTTGATTTTACAAGATAATACTATGCCACTTCATTGGCCTATTGGTTTAATTACCAAGTTAATTAAAGGTAAAGATGGAGTTGCCAGGGTTGCCTTAGTCAAAACCAAATCGGGGGTTTTTAAGCGACCTGTGGTCAAATTGTGTCCATTGCCTTCGCAATAAGAATATTATATTTTTGTTGGTTTATCTATTTATTTAATTCTCCTTACGCTGTAAAATCTTCTCGTTTCTTGAGCAATAAGGTTGTTATTTCTTTAGTTTTCGTTGAAAATTATACCTTTCAAGGCCGGGGGAATGGTTACGCAACAATTATTGGTGCACAATATCCATCCTCCTTGCTCGGTGAGCGACCAAACCGTGTTGGCCGCTAGAAACAAACAATAAGTGTCACGTCACATTACGTTTTCTCTCTGCTCGTGTGTTAATATACATGATAATAATTTACGCCTGAAATAACTATAATTAATACAAGAAAACCCGGGTTTAAACTATTCCATTCCAATAAGTGAAGTGCTAGCATAAAACAGTTGTGGCGTACGTCGGTGGCAGCGGCGCGTCGTAAAGCGAATAAGGACGAAGGTGAGTGCACCAGTGACTATCGAAGAATCCCCAACAATTATATTAATCTGTGCTGTGAGGCTTATTTCGATGAACATATAATATTTTAACCCATTGGGGCGACCTATTGATTCTTCTTCCTTCCCTTAATCCTAGTTCAATCTGAGGTCAGCTTTCCTTGTACGGGTTGTCATGGGTGTAAGATCTTCCGATTTCATCTCAATATTGGACCCAAATTATAAAAAACGGGACCCTCTTACTAAGGTTCCGCTCTCCGGCGTCCATCTGTCTGTCTGTCCGTGTGGAAGTGTTTGTACGGGACCCTCGCTGCGTGAGTCCGACTCGCACTTGGCCGTTTTTTATCACTTCCACAATCCTGAGGTTGCCACGCCCCACGACCAATAGCATTTCATTTTACCCAAACGATCAATTAATACAGTTTAGTTTCATTTTCTCAGGCTTCGCAGAAAATACACTCTGTTACAACTTTATTCTATGCCATGGTCAAGGCAAAAACAGAAAATTGCATACCATAAAACGGACGACAGGTCAATTAAAACACATCCCTAATCGACGCAACATTACCGATACCATCTTCAAACGAATTGCAATTTAAATCGAAAGCAGAATTGCGACGACACCCCGGGTTTCCAATTTGCTTCCTGTCAAAAAAAACTTTGAAAGGCAAACAGGGAATGAAAACATGGTGGTGTGACAAAAGGATATCGGGATATTAACCGCCTTTGTTGGCGGCGCAAGTCACGAGAGAGCGAAGTTTTGATGTGGAACGTTAATGGACAATTGGATACAAATGTGATAAACAGTGTGGGATTTTTTGGTGGCTTGTGCTTTAAAATAAAGTTACCTAAACCATTGATAAAAAGATCAAAGCTCAAAGAAAATTTTAAATACGTAACCTGGTGGAAGAGATCGGGAATCGAACCCGGTACCTCTGGATTACCGGTCTCGCTTGCTCGTTCACTGCTACTTATAAAGTAGTGCGGTAAGATGTGAATATTCACGTATTCACATAGAGGTCGCTAATGTGTAAAGCCTTTGAAATAAACGATGTAAAGTTCGACACAAGCATAAGAAACAAATCGAAAGGTTATCTGGGTGTTCATTCATTTCATTTCATTTATTTATTCAATTTCACAATATACATTGCATTTGAAATATAAACTTATAACTACAAATCCACATTAAATAAAAACAATTGGTAAATAATTATAGACAATGTCAATTAATTCACTAAAGCTATTAAATATTCAAATTATCAATCCCATTAAAAACTTTTTAAAATTCAAATCAAAATTTGTACTTCAATTGATATATATATACCAGTAATGCCAGTGCTTTTTGCTTTTGTTATGAGTCGGTCAAAAATTCTTCAACTGAATAAAAACACTTCCTTAGCAAAAATGATTTAAGCCTATTTTTAAACAGGTTTGCGCTCGACAGTAACTTCAACTCAACCGGCAACTTATTGTACAATGAAATTTCCTGGTAACCTGCAGAATGCTTAACTACTTTGAGCCTAGCGTTTGTAGCCAGATGTGGCAGGTTCTTTCTCCTTGTCTCCAGACGTTTTGTTCTTTCTTCTGGAGTTTCAATGTTTGGAAGACGCTTTATTAGATCGCTGAGGACTACAAAAATATACAAACTAGGCACAGTGAGGATTTCAAATTCCAAGAAATAATTCTTGCATGAAGTCATTTGAGGTATTTTGGCCATGATCCTAATTGCCCTTTTTTGTGACACAAAAGCTGCATTTATGTTATACTTATAGCTGTTGCCCCAGAACTTTATGCTATACCTAAGTTTGGATTCAACCAAAGCGTGGTACACCATTTTGAGTTGAACCAGTTTTGCCTCATCTCGAAGGCTTCTGAGAGCATAGCAAGCGGAACTTACTGAGTTAACGACAGCTACCAGTTCGTTTTTCCAATTTAACTTTGAGTCTATATGTACACCAAGAAATTTTACGGAATCTACTTGACTCAAAACAGTTGACTCAATTTGACTGGTTGCATTCGTAATGACTTGCAGAAAATCTTTATTACTTGCAGTAGTTTTGAAGAGTAATGCGTGAGTTTTGTCATAGTTCAATTTTAACCTATTTATACTAAACCATGATTGAAAGAACTTCAACACTTCATTCACTCGGTAGTTTAATTGCACGATGTTTTCTGCGGATATAATTGCGTTTGTATCGTCAGCAAAGATAACTAGTTGAGTGTCCGGTACAGAGTGATATATGTAATTTATGATGTCATTTATAAAAATTATAAAAAATATAGGACCTAATATAGAGCCTTGTGGAACTCCTCTAGAAAGTGTGGCCAGTTTTGAGTTAAACGTTCTTTCGTTTCTATCCTCCATCCACCTTATCTCAACAAACTGTTTCCTGTTTGTGAGATAAGATAGAAAGAGAGTCAGCACGTTACCTCTAATTCCGTAATGCTCTAACTTTGATAGCAAAATGCTGTGGTCAACCGTGTCAAAAGCTGAGCTTAGGTCTAAAAACAACCCCGCTACCTTCTTTTTAGAGTTGAGTTCACCGACTATATCCTCAATTAGGGTCGTGATTGCTTCGTTTGTGCCCCTGCTTCTTTGATAACCAAACTGTCTTTTGTTAAGTATGTTATACATGTGGAGGTGCTTCATCAATCTGTCTTTCATAAGCGTCTCCAGGATTTTAGAGAGTGCGGGAAGAAGAGAAATTGGCCTATAATTTTTCGGGTCCCATTTGGCACCTTTTTTGTGAACCGGTATGACTTTTGCTATTTTAAATTGATCTGGAAATGTACCAGTTTCGATACATTCATTGAAAAAGTACGTCAAAGGTTCTGCGAGAATATCAATATTCTCCTTTATGACTACAATTGGGATCTCATCATACCCACATGAGACCTTCGGTTTAAGATTTTTTACTATGAACCTGATTTCAAACGGATTTACTGGATCAAACATCATATCATCTTGTACTCTTGTAACATGTGCTAATAACAAAGAAATGGCTTTATCAGGAAGGTCACGAGTGTCATTTCTTTGTGTAAATCTATCTAAAAGAACTGAACACACTTTGTCAGGTAAATTAACAATTTTGCATACACCGTTATCCTGATCTATTTTCAAGAGCGTGTTATCGTTAGATTTTTCTTTCACCTTGTTCCGATGCTTTTGGACAATCCGCCATATTTCCTTTGAGGAATCTTTTGCCTTTTCGATTTGAGACTGAACTGCGAGTCGTTTAGCATTTCTTAAGACCCTTTTAAAAATATTAACATATTTTCTCCTATAGCTATGGATCGATGGAGACCTACAATTTTTGTATGTTGTAAGGACACGTTTCATAGTACTAGAGACTAATCCCTTTAGTTACCCATTTTATGGTACCACTTGAGCTAGGGGACAATTTGATTTTAACTTTTTTGAAACTGTCTTTAAAGATCTTATTAAATTTCAGAATAAAAGTAGTTACACCTATGTTTACCCAGTTTTCGCACATTATTTTATTACGAAATTTCTGTTTACCAATTTCGTTAATTTTCCTAACTGTCTTCCATGCTGATCGGTTGTTGTGGGACTTGCTATTTTCGTCTACCGTTAAGGTGCAGTGAATTCCAGCGTGCCCATCAGCTAGTCCATTATGATCCACTAGCGGATAGGATACGCATGAGTCAGGTAGATTAGTCAAAACATTGTCCAAGCATGACTGAGTATCATTACGAATGAAGGTTGCTGTTTCAACAAGGTGCCTAAAATTGTAAGAAGTAAGTAGTGACAAGAACTCTAACGTTTTCTTGACCTCTTTCGACAGGTTGACATTGTTAGGGTGGTAGATAGGTTAACATGCTAGACCGGTGATCCGGAGGTACCGGGTTCGATTCCCGGTCTCTTCCAGCGGGTTACGCGTTTTTTTGAGTTTGATCTTTGTATCAATGGTTATGATATAAAAATTGTAGTGTGTACATTAAAATAAAATGAGACTTTACATGTTTCATTATAAAGTGAACTTGACCATGTGAGAAGTTGAGGTTTAACGTCAGCTTATTACGTAATAAGTTTCTGTCAAAAATGATATTTTAGTGACAAGCCTTTATAGCCGACTGTACTTTTCTTTGAATATCCATCAAATGCTCTGAGACGATTCTAAAGAGCCCAAACTCGGTAGGATTGCTTTTTCTATTATAGAGTTCCTATGGCCACCTTCCGGCTCCATCATCAGATCAGCTCCATGGTACCATATTATTGTATTGTCATCAAAGTTATGTAAGTATGCAAATTTTCAGCTCAATCGGTTGACGATATCTGCTTCAAAATTGAGTTGCAAGATTCCACCCGAATAAACATAGGTTACTTTAAACATACATACAATGCAAGTTAAATAAAAGCTTGTAAACACTCAAGGTGTTAGACCTTTAAAGATGTACTTTACTTTGCATCCCTGTGACTATACGAAACAATAGAAAACGATCATCGTTCTGCACCCTTAGGGAGTTTACAGTGAACGTACTTGCTAGCGACTGCGTAAAAGATTTGTATGGAGAATTGTAGTGTATTGCCGCACATCATGGGGCCGTTAGTCTACAATAAGTTGCCAGAAACAATCACTGCAGCAACTAGTTTAGCGACATTCAAATTAAAGAAATGGCTTATCGAGCGAGCGTATATTCTATCGTTAGTAATTAAATAATGACTATTATTTTAAATTGAGTATTAATTTTAATGTATTGTTTTACATTATTTTCAAAATAGTAATAATAATAAGTAATTCATTGAAACCGTAATTTTTTGTAAATGTTATCGTAATTTTAATCTTGTAATTGTGTATAACTATAATGACCTGTGATCTGCTTCACCAATAAAATGAGTTTGAGTTTAGTTCTACAAAGTAACCGATAGGCGCGCTGTACTATTCTCCACACAAATAGTTTACTCAGTCGCTACCGAATACGGTCACTATAAACTCGTGGTAAGGATACTGTAAACACTTCTGTACTACATTAGCTTTTATTTTTAATCATTTTTTTTTGGACCACCGATTAAACCTAAAAACGAACCACAGAGTGACGACAGGTGCTCGTTAAAATTGTCTCTTGTCGCGGTCAAGCGTGAGTCGGTTGTAAAAGAGCTGTAAGCGGGACGAAAAGTTTTTGTTCTTTCTATATTTTTTTAGAAAATAACTATGTATTTGAAACAAGATGACACTCGCAGATTTCACGTGCAAGGACAAAGGTACCCGTATAATCCTTTTTATTTCTTTAGTACAGTTGGGTACGCTTTTGGTAAAAGACTGTTATATGCTTTGTCATAAGCTAAAAGATTACACGAATCGGGTTTAGTAGATTGTAAGGTTTACATGAACGACGAAAAAGCTAGAAAGATTCGTTAAAACCAGTACAAATAAGTACCTACAAGTACTTCAATGCCATCCAAAAAGCCCCTTCATTTAGGTTGTATTTCGTAGTAACTAGAAAAGGCCCTAAATATCGCCCTAACCGATTAGAGGAAGGACTCGGAGCCCTGATCCTTTACAGGGAAAACAATAGGAAATTAAATTATATTTCCACTAAGAAATCTTCTATTCTCTATATCTATAGTCTAAATACATTATATAGCTACATTACATATTATATACTTTTATAATATGCGTCAGTTTTCTCTGGATATTTCAGAAAAAAAAAATAAAGCGTCGAACGTGTCGAAAAAGTTAAAGGGTCGAATATGCAATTTTTTAGGAAGTATTTATGCATTGTGTCATAACATATTGTATTTGTACTCGCTCGCTTCGCTCGCTCATCACACTCGTATTATAATGGCGAAAGTTTGTGAGTATGTTTATGTTGTTACTTCTTCACGCTCTCACATCGCTGGATCAATTTTGATAAATGTTAGTATGAAGGTAGCTGACACCCTATATTAACACACTTACTGATATACTTTTTATTCCGAAAAAATGTAGTGTTCCGGTGGGATGAGCAGGTAGCACCGCGCTGTGCAGCTAGTTTAAGCAATAACTTCGTATCACAATTGCTTATTTTAGCCCTAGTTGAACAATCTACTACTGTCTACTTCTCAAATAAAGCAGTGTACATATTCGGTGCCATAAAATAATCAATAAAGTCGTCCTAGGATTTTTCACTGTTTTATGTAACTATAATTTCTTTGTAAACCACAAACTGCAAACTTTATTTATTTTGTATTTATAACATTCAGTGTAGTGTAAAGGAAAATAGTGCGTGTAATAAAACTGTTTGCTCTCAGGCTACGTTCGTGTGTTTGTCTCAGCTCCCCGGGGGGATGAAATATCACCCCTTTAAGATATCCTTGCGTAATGAAGTTACGCCCCTTGTGCGGTTATAACAACATAGTGAACAGGCGCGGGAATAAAGTTATTGTAGTACAAGTGCAGAAAAATAGAACTTGGAATTTAAGATGAGATGATGCCTAGAATATCTGTACAATCAGATTTCTGATTTGCACCAAATTCTAGTATATCCGTATGGCCATATGGTTAACTGGTAGAGAATTAAGTTCGCCATTTGTACTGACTTTTGTTTTGTGCAATAAAGTTTAAATAAATAAATAAATAAGATCACTTAGTGATCGATGCAATGATTACATACACGTTGGCCTAAATTAAATGAATGTAATTTAATTAAAATAAAGAGGTAGCTCAAGATTGAAGAAAATAGCGTTCTCTTGTATCGGAGGCCAAGATCCACTTCGGCTTGATGAGTCAGCGTTGTAATAGTATCTTCTGTGAAAAAAAAACTGACTGTTGAGTTTCTCTCGGTTCCATCCATTTCGTTTCATTTAATTATAAAATACCTACCGATTATCTAGTAATTGTGCAAATCTTATACAAATTCTTAAGGGGCCCCGAGACGGTCAAACGCTTTGATTCATACCTTACGTGTCTCGGGGCCCCTTTAGAGCTCGAGTGCAACTCCCAGTTCACTGGTTATTTAGCTGGAGGTTAAAATAATTAAAAAGTAAAAAGTCAAGGGCGGGAGAAAAGGTCAGCTTTTACGATATGCAAATAATATCAGCTGTAAACGTAGACAAGATAACTTTATCTTATACTATTAAAACTGATAAAGTGAAATGTCTGTTGAGGATGAAGTGTTTGCTCAGGGGGAACATTGAAAATATTTAACAAAAATAAGTAGGTAGTATAATATTATCTCAAAATAAAATAAATTCTATTTTTTATTTTAATGTGTAAGTAACATAGTGTTAAGTTCAAATTGTGCCTAATAATCTATGGATATTTAATGACTTTTTGCATATTACCGAATGGAATTAGTCCATTAGATACATACTTAGGGTGGCGAATTCGAGAATTTTCCAGATCGGAGGTTTTTGTGGCCTGAAGCGAGTATTGACACATTTTTATTTTTCGTAGCAGGGTAAAAAGTATCCTATAACCATTTTTAGATGTTCGGCTATCCCTGTACCAAAATTGGTCAAAATCCGTCCAGCCGTTTAAGCGTCATAGAATAAAAATCGTTCATCGTGCTGTTAACTTTTTTCTTGAAATAATGACCCCTCTTCATGATTATAAATTAAAAAAAGTGTAGTGTAGACGAGTAACTCCTGTCTGGTAACGAGTATTGCACGACATTGCTTGTGTAATGAAAATGTCAAAGCCACAACTATAAAAGCATATCACATATCTTCGCATATTTCATTCTATATTAAATCCAATCCTTTTTGCAGTTGACACCGGTTTAATAATGTTCATACCTCTACATTGTAATTCAGACCTTTGTGTTTCTGACAGAATGGAACAAAATATCAAACACATTGAAACGTAGGTTAAACGATTTGGATATACGCTTACAAGCGAATCCTTTGAATGTAACTAAATTGAATTTAGTAAAATAGTATTAGTAAGTATTACTTGATTAATATCTTAAATTATTTGATCTCAAACACACGCAGAAGTAATTACATTTGTAATTTGAGCCACGTTTCGAAACATTTACAGAGTAAAAGCTATTTTAAATAGAACGCGCCTCCAAATGTGTGTACGTAGATTAAACAAAATTGAATAATATTATAAACACAAAGGATAAATAAGAAACCAAACCTTTACGCAATTCACAAAATTTAAAACAGAAGATATAGAGGGCGTTTTAAAAAAGTGGAATGAGAAGACATTATTTAATGCTATTCATATTTTCAGTTGTCCTATAGAATAGAATAGAATAGAAAAAAACTCAGTGGTGAGAGCACTGCTCAGGTCAGGCAGGAGGTCTTGGGTTCGATTTTCGCTAGTACTTCACTGGATAATGTAACATTTTGGCTTTATATTTACCCTTGCACTACATAGTATAAAACAAAGTCGCAACCTGCTGGCTGTTTGTCTGTCCTTATATATGCTTAGATCTTGAACAATAGATACGCAACGGAGTTTTGTTTGTTTTTTTAGTAGATAGAGTGTTCAAAGCGGTGGTAGCCTAGTGGTTATGGCATGCGACTTTCAATCCGGAGGTCGCGGGTTCGAACCCGGCCCGTACCAATGAGTTTTTCGGAACTTATGTACGGAATGTCATTTGATATTTACCACTCGCTTTTCGGTGAAGGAAACATCGTGAGGAAACCACCTAAGCCCAATAAGGCCTAGTTTCCCCTCTGGGTTGGAAGGTCAGATGGCAGTCGCTTGCGTAAAAACTAGTGCCTACGCCACATCTTGGGATTTAGGTAGCCGACCCCGATTGAGAATTCATTCTCAAAAAATGGGACAAAGGCTAAGAGGATGATGAGAGTGTTTCAAGAGAAAGGTTTATATGTATTACACATGCATTATATAGTAGAGTTAGTATCAGCATTGCACCCTGCACCCGTCTGAAGCCGCGGCGGTTCGCTAGTTTATATATAAATAAGAAATGTGGTGATACCAAAATAGGATTAACATTGATTCTGTTCCATATTTTTGAATATTATAATATTATATAGTTACCTACATATTATAAAAAGTAAATCTTTAGCAATACTTACTTTACTACGCTTCGGCAATTTGAATGCTATTCAGCGCAGGAATGTAGCCGCCATCATGGGTACCCTGCCGCAGGGCAGCGATCTCGAGGACCACAACATCTGTTTGGATAGAATTTCTTCGATTAGGTTAAGATTATTAGTTATTGTTGTTTATATACTTGTTGTGTATAAGTTTTTTAATTGGACCAATTAAAAAATTATTAAAGATAAAACCGACACAATATACTTGTCTGTAGGAACATACGATGTGCGTTTAATTTATAATTATTAAATTAATTATTTAATCTTTAAAATCATACCTAAATTTTGTTTATGCTTTGATTAATATACTTTATATTTGATTTTTCTAGTTTTCAATTCAACCCCCATTACTCCGCAATTTTGAAAGATTTCGTAAAAAATAATTGGCATAAAATCTATATATTTAACGCGACTTCTAGGCGAGAACAGTCCTAAAGCATTTGGACGTCCAAACATAGGTACATTGGATTTACGAAAGAAATTTGGGTCAAGCTGAAACGATTGGCTCGCTTCACTCGGGCGGTAAATAATGAATACCAATGCTATGGCAAGTTTGGGGGTCGATTATTTCTGCGAATACTCGTGAATGAAAAGCATGGCCAGTTTCGGACTTCATCCATATTTCACGGAATGCTGTTGACATTTCATACAGTATCACGATACTCATGCATTTCAACAGAAACGACAATTGGACTACACGTCAGATAGCACACAATACCCCCCCTTGTTTGAATGGCGTGATATTGAATGCACCTAATTCATGACAGTTTGTCATTTGGAATAGATAAGCCGATTGAGCACAAAATAATCACTATTCGACCATAAAAAAATCAATCAATATTTGATCTTTATTACCGGTTTGATGCTTTCGCTATGTGGTGCTAGAGAAAGATGCTCAGAATCCTATGGACCGCGTCGAGATCGAACGAATGAAACTTGAAGTAAAAATTTGGCGAAACATTAGATGGGAAACAAAAATTTGTCAAATCAAAAGTCTAGATACCTACTTTATGAGAGCAAAAAAATACCCAAATCATTTCGTATCTACGAAGCTTGAAGTCATGTTCGAATTCTTGCTATAACAAATATTTATGTGATATAAAAAATAGATAAACCTGATACAGTTTCGTCTTTTATATCATAACATAAATAGTAACAATAAGTCCTAATCATGTACAAGTCCACCTAATTTATTAGTTCAAGTCACATAATACTGGCTAACGAGAGTAAATCAGATCAGCCGGTAATTTGCTCCAAAGGACATTTGGTTGACGTCCATTCGTGCCCCAATTTGTCATATAGTCATATTTGAGAATAGGTACTCTAATACCCGTATATTATTAGGGAGAGCTTGTTAGATACGTTTGATATATTCTTATTCTGAATTATCATTATCTATACACGCTATTTAGCGTTGTATATTTGACTTATCTATTTCATTAAAAAAAATTAAGTGGTATCGCGTATATTTATTTATTTATTTATTTAAACTTTATTGCACAAAACAAAAGTCAGTACAAATGGCGAACTTAATGCCTAATGGCATTCTCTACCAGTCAACCATAGGGCCAAACAGAGATGCTTCAAGTGGGTGCAGAGTGGAAAATTAGTATATGGATCTTAAAGACTTCAAATTGACTGGAAGGTAAGTATAAGTCGGACGACATTTTACATCGCCGTCAAAAAACTTTACCTGGGTAGGTTAGGTTAGGTTAGGTTATTATCTTATTATACCCTAGTAAAAAAATAAATTATATTTTGTATTGCTTAAGTAACATGACACCCATATTTTAAAGATATTGAATCATCAAAGTCATGCGTCTTGATTATTGTCAAATCTATTATTACTTTTGCAGAAGATTTTATTATAATGCTTGATTACATAAAAAAAAACCATGACCTAGGAACAGATCTTCGAATTCATCGCACAATTATTTGCCCCTGGAGGGATTCGAACCCAGGACCGCCGGCTCAGTAGGCAGGTGCACTATCACTGCGCCAACCGCGTCGTCAGAATAAGTAGGTACCTCCAAATTGCATAGCAACAATAATTCCATCGCTGTATTTGTTGCAAACTAAACCAACGCAAGCACCAGTATTTGCTCAGATGCAAGCTTCGCAGATTCGCGGAAGCATATTCGGACATTCTCCGCAAACATGGCCAAATTTGAGTGGTGCTCTGAAACTTGCTTTGCGCTATAGTTGCTTTGACAATTTAACTTTGACTTTACACAAGGGCTCAGACAAGTTACATGTGTTTTTGCGGTTGTTTAATGGAGGTTTTTTGGGGAACTTTAACATAGTTGGCGTAAAAATGTTGCTGGTTTTGAGGATCGTATAAACAAGCTAGCAAACGAAAATTTATCCGTAACACTGTCTGCGCTTTGTTGGTCTGTTCTGTCTGTAAACCCACTCGTACGTGTTTATTAATTTAAATTCTGTAAGTTGGTTTAAGAGGCCTTATACATTTTAAAATGTATTTATTTTTTCATTTCTGAGACAAATATATTGATAATTTCAACCAACTTTTTAAAGTGAATAATACTTTTCCCTGAGTTCTAGATAGTAATATGCTATAAGATGCTATATCATACTTTAATTGCGTGCAGTCGAAAATAAGTAAAAAAAGGTTAGGGTGATATACTTGAGACATAGCTGAAACATCGCTTATTATGCGGTATCTCTCGGCACAATAAATAAATAAATAAATCTCAAAGTACACTCGAATTAGCCCCTGGTTTTATTCATCTTTATCATAATCTGGTGAAAGCATTCAGAATTCCATGCGTATTAGCCCGAACACTGTTTATCTTTGAGTGCGGATTGCTACCGAAATATACCCGACAACAGATGAGAATAGCCGCGCGCATTCTTTATAGTTGTTCTATAATAACTCGTCCAAACCGCTGTCTGCCGAGTCAAAAGAACAGCAGTTCTGTGTTATATATTCTACTATAGACTAGAAAGCGCAACTTCAATCGCGCGGGGAAGAAAAAGTCATAACCCCCTTTTGTGGTTACCACAATTGGGTCAAAAGTGTTTTATGTATGACCAGCTGAGTATCTTCACGACCGTGTCCCCAAAATGGTTAAAATATGTCTTACCGTCAGATGACGTAATTAACCTTATTTTATTCTTATACTAGCGACCCGCTCTGGCTTCACACGGGTGCAATGCTGATAAATTATGCATATAAACCTTCCTCTTGATCACTCTATCTATTAAAAAAAACGCATCAAAATTCATTGCGTAGTTTTTAAAGATCTAAGCATACATAGGTACAGTACAGACAGACTGACAGACAGACAGGAAGTGACTTTCTTTTATACTATGTAGTAATAGTGACTAGGAGATGCCCGGAACTTCTTCCGCGTATTTTTTTCTTTACCATAGACGGGTAAACGATAAAGGCCTTTGCGTCTATTGCAGACGAATTATGGTGTAGTGTTTGGGATACACCGTTTCTGGTGGCTAACCAAACCGATACGAGGTCGACACATTTTACCGCAGGCCTGACAAGAGAAGTGTGGACGGGTGGTACTGCGTCGCCTTGTCGACGTCTTTGACTCTTGTCAGTGAGTGCCGCGAACCAGGTCTCATCGCATAACTTGCGACCTTCAACAACGCATTTGCGCCACTCCGTCCGATTCTCCGCAAGCTTTTCCCATTTTTGGTGGTCAATATGGAAGGCGGCCATATCCCTCTTTGCGCAATCTTTAAAGCGAAGCAATGCGCCAAGAAGAACACTACGAGGAATACGAGAGGGTTCCATCCTGTACACATGCCCTAGCCAACGCAGACGTCTCTATTTGAGAAACGCGGTCAAACTAGGCAGCTGTACAATTTCTAGAACCCTTTCGTTTGTTACCGTGTCTTGCCACGATATGCACAAGATCTTACGAAGGCATTAGCATTTTGGTGTTTGTAGTGAGATGTTTGTTTTGCCATACTCTTATACTAAGCTTAGTCGGGTAAAAAGTATCCTATAACAATCTTTGGATGTCCCTGTACCAAATTGGTTAAAAATTGTCCAGCCGTTTCGGAGTGATGAGAGGACAAAGGAAATCATGATCAACAGATGGCGAAACAAATTACGATCCTGCATCGCGCTATCAAGATTTATTCTGAAACCTAATTTTCTATACAAATTAAAAATGTTATAATAGTTTAAATGTAGAAAGATAGCCAACATTTAAAATTATTCAGAATGTCAGTCGGAAAATGTTCCCTGATCGAGGCTCAGATGTTTTTTTTTTAACTGCTACGATTGCATTTTATACAACCAAAACTTTTTAATTTTCTCATGCAGATGCGCAGGAGTCGGTCAGAGTTTAATAATATCCCCGTCTCACGCAAACAGATCAATTGGGTGAACTCGGCGCTGCGTCATCGTCTTTTTATAACTAATGGTCTGCGGATTTGCTTGTAATTTGTTTTAAGGTCGTTTATTTTGCTGGCAACGTCGCGCTTTTATCAAATACTCTATTTAGACACTATAAATTTATTTCCATATAAAACTTATACTGTATTAAAGCCAGTCTGATTTTTTTTTGTAAAAAAGAGCAATTTTACTCTGCTAACGAAAAAATATGAATACTAAAAAAAACTATTGAAGTTATTTATTTAGTTTTTCATAATTGATAAGGAGTAGGTTTATTATTTTGTATTTTACTTGAGTTCTATTAATAAATTTATTTTTGACTAAAACAAATAGTCTTTAAATTATCTTTAATATGTACTAAATTCATTAAACTAATGCTAAAAAATTAGGAGGAATACAGTCTCCTCCGGTTTCGTAGATTTGCAACTACAAATCTATCGTTTAAATTCACAATACAATTCGTTAGGTAAAGCGTCAAAAACATTTAGTGTTTAACATATTTAAAAAATATATATTGATGGGGTATTTCTTTTGCAAAGCACTGGCGAAGCCTATTTTTTTTAATTGTTAGTAATTCTGGTAGTAGTAATTGAGGTAACATTTATTCATTTATTATATGACTATTTAAAACAATGGTAAAACCCTCTGAGCACCGTTTTTTAAACTTTACTTGAAAAATAAAAAGATAATATTAAGGGACAACTTACACAAATCGACCCAGTCCCAAACTAAGCTAAGCTTGTACTACGGGAACTAAACGACGATATACATAATATATACAGGGTGGAACAGATCGAAGGACTTTTAAGCAAACAGGGAATTGCTCAGACTGAGTACTTTGTAAATATTTCTATCCATTTTTGAGATACAGTTTGTTAAACATTATAGTGTAAAAAAATGCACATATCAATCTTTTGAACATTTAAGTTAAAGACAGGTGTCAATTTAAAATGTAAATAAAACCTTTGAATTAGTAGGGTTGTCACTGATAATAAAATATTTTATTTTGATGACTTTTTTTACTTTTAAATCCAGCTTTATAATTATAATAGGTCGATTGTAGATCACTCAGATGACACTACCCTGACAGCTCAGTCTTTACAAATGTTCCACCCTGTATAATATATAACATATACATATATGGATAACATCCATGATCGAGAAACAAATATTCAAGTTCATCACACAAATATTTGCCCCAGGACCGGTGGCTCACTAGCCAGGTGCACTACAAACCGTGCTAACCGTGTCGTCCTCGTTTTTATACCTCGTAATTAACTGAGAAAGTATTTGACAACTTTGATTTTCAGCGCGCCTATGATGGTTGCTTTAAATAAGTGACAAAGCATCCATCGCATCTTAACACAATGCGAGTGTGAGTGACAGATGCTTAGTCACTTATTTTTCACGCGATGCAAAAGAGTGTCACATAGATCTGCCTAAAAGATAGTACTGTAGAATGTCCACCATCCAAATTCTATTCCACCTTCATTCCGGCTCGCAACGCTTCATTTTTGCTACAAGTATGGCGTCCGGGCGCATATCCGGAATTTCCCGCGGATGGTGAATGCCGACCCTTGGCGAGGGCAGCGTATTTTGAATTTCTCCTGGCCATTCGTTTTCATGGTCCGATGGTAGACAAATTGTAAACGTTGAGGTTTCATCATAAGTTTAAGAGACGCGCTCTTGTTGGTGTCGTGAGGTTATAATTATGATGGTTAAAAAATCCTATACATTTTTTTGTTACTCCAGAATTATTTTATTTCTTGTATGAGATCGCTATATAGCGGTAAAAACGCCTGTATCTTACCCCTGCTTCTATTTTAATGTATTAATGTTGTATTTTGTCTATGATGATCGAGGTGTGCAATAAAGAGTAGTTATTTTGTACACACTACAAACTGGACCAACCACGGCAAAGCAAGTTCACCTTTGTACATGCTAAAATGACTGATACCTTTAAAGAAAGTGTTTGAACAATTCAAAGATTTTTTTTATTTTTTTTATGGCACATCAAAATTATGCTGGTGTCAACCTACGATTTTTTTAAAGTTTCATTTATGCCTCCATTTGGTTTTAGAGGCCATAAATACACTTAAAAGTAGCTTTATTTGGTCCGGAGTACATTAAACTATCAGAAACAAAAGATAGTATTTACAAACTAACGCGTATTTGGGCACTATAAACTCGTTTCTACCAATTATTCTAAAATTCTTAAAATTTCAATTTAAAAAAAGACTAATTTCGTCTACGACATAATGGCTAGAAATGTTTAAAAATACCTCCTCTATCACCTCCTTAAACCTTTGCATCTAGCCACCAAACAGTATTAGTTGCTTTTGCGTAGGTACAACAAAGTGCGCCAAAGCAGCAAGCAAGCTGCAAAAACGCTTGTATAGCCCTTAAACAACTAATTTAAGCTGAATAAACACTGTATAAGCGCTTATGCAACCTCTGTCCTATTTGAGCGGTCGTGACGAACGTGTGCAGCCGGCATTAGACGTAAACTTCCACGTCACGATGGCCGTTTTATATTACTAGTGCTCGAAACACGTAACTTTTGAAGATTACCAAACTATATATCAATTTTGTTTTATAACGTAGTGCTAACTAGGGCTTCCAAGCCCTGGATATTTTAGTATGGAAAACCCGAGATCTCAGGATTCCCTATGCCAAAAATCTCAGGATTGGAAGCGCAATATTATATATTGTTATTCAGAAGATTGAATAGGAAAATGACTTTGTAAAGTGTGTAAAAGTCAAGTGGCCTTTTTGAGTAGTATATATTAAATTTTAAGTTATTGGGGGGTCAAACTGGGCCGAAATTATTCGTGTAACCCACGGCCGTTTTGCTTCGTGAACTTGGCGGACACACGGCCGTGTCTAGATTATTGCTACGTAATGCGGGTGTTTTAGACCTTATTTAATTCTCCTTTTTTTTTCAGGTGCTCCGAGGATGTGCTAGTGAAGTGCTATGGTCGCGTGACGTCACAGCGGACAACATGAAGCGGGTCGGTTGCTTGCTGCTGTTGCTGCTCGGCTGCTGCGGCGTCCTGGCTGAGAAAGGTAAATTGACAAGAATACAACAAATTAAATTCTACAACAATAAGGCTGCAAAAAGGTGCAGAGTTCAATGATCAATATAACAAACTCTTTTATAATATATTTCTTCGCATTTTTCGTGAAAAGCTTTATGTTAGGTTTCGGCTGGAAGTGCAATACATGAACTCGTATTATCGAAGTTTACTTCGAAATTGACTCGGTCATATTGCTTACTTTGCAATATCACATCAGCCCATCAGGGTATCTTTAGTCATCCCAGTTAGGGCTGCCATCCGTCCGGGTGCCCCGGATTTGTCCTAGTGTTGTGGCCGTCCGGGGGTTTTCAAATATGTCCCGGGAAAAGGTGTCCCTGGATAATCCGGATACATTTTATGTGATGAAACACCTTTTTGAATTAATTATTTACCGGCATTATTGTGTCCAAATAGGTAAAAACCGTTTAAGTAATACAAAACGCAATCAAGGCACTAGCTTTATTCAGCATGACACGTTAACAGCGTAACAGCGTAAAGCGATTGTTTTTTCGGACACGTCCGGGGAAAAATACGATTTACGCTAATAATATGATATACGATAATTACGCTATTAATCATTATTATTTTCGTCTGGGTTAGACGAATTTAAAGATGGCAGCTCTACTCCCAGTTAATATTAGCTCCTGATGATGAATCTCGAACCGATCTGAAACATGGCGAGTGATATTCGAGTTCTAGAAACAAAAAAAGAAGAAAGAAATACATTTATTCGTGATGTGACCATTATACATAATTACATAAAGGGTGTGACTTCTATGACGTGAGGAAACCCGTTTCCTAATATATTTTGATACGTCTAAGACTAACTGAGCTTTTCTCATACAAATTCACTAAATCTCAATATAAAAATCAAGTGCTTCATGACTTTCATTCCGATATATGAATCCCATTGTATTACATCGACCATAAGGCACCTTCCTTAACAAAATCAGACTATATCTTCATATGCGATCCCAGAGTAACCTATTCAAATGTGGGCCTTATTCCGTGGACTTAGGATCTAAAGTATACATATTATAATGTGGGAAAGCTTCTTATTATAAGCTTCGGATTGAGCACAAATTCAATTTTACGCAGATCCGGCTTTCTCAATTTTCTAAACACTTGGCTTGTCACACGGGAGCGGGCTACAGAAGGCTTGTGGAGGTTCTAAATTAATGCACCTAATACGGACCCATCCATCATCCTATTTGTATTTATCACACTAATATTATAAAGGCGAAAGTTTGTGAGTGTGTTTATGTGTATGTTTGTTACTTCTTCACGCTCAAACGGCTGGACCAATATGTATGTATGAAGGTAGCAGACACCCAGGATTAATATATAAGCTACTTTTTATCCCGAAAAATTTAGTGACCCCGTGGGATGAACGGGTATCACCGCGCGGCGCATATAGTATTTCATTTTGAGTAATTTTGCGTATCTTTGTATACAGCGTTTATATTTGATATAACCGCAAACTTTACGGGGTCTTAGTATAGGCATTTATTTTATTTTATTTATTTTATTTTCTTTATTAGAAGACCAACAGCTTTGTAAAATACAAAAATAATCTACAGATAAGATACATTTAGTGTAGGCAATAACAGGTTTCCCTATAAGGTATGAAATACAAGGTATGAAAACGGGTTTGCTTAACCTAAAATAAGCGTGCGTGCGTGCGTGCGTGCGTGCGTGCGTGCGTGCGTGCGTGCGTGCGTGCGTGCGTGCGTGCGTGCGTGCGTGCGTGCGAGCGTGCGTGCGTGCGTGCGAGCGTGCGTGTGAGCCATTTTGCATTAACTCCGCCAATAATACTGTCTTTTGTGTGCAATAAACTGTTAACAAAAAATACTTATAATGTAATCCTACTAAAATTTATGCCATAGGCTTTTTCGAGGTCAGTGAATCGATTTTTATACTTACATATTAATTGCAAATACGCCATATCTACGCTAAATCATATGTCGAGAAAACATCATAAGATACCCGTAACAAATGAAAAAACAAAATTAAGTCCACCGCAGTATACGACCGGTTACCCTCCACAGCAACAACGATCTTATTAAGATCCTCCAAATTTGATCAAGATAGAACTTACCGGACAGTTGGCAAGTCCAACAACCAGTACCCGCACAAGTACTCGCGCGAGCACTATCCTAAATTGCACCTGCAAGTGCAACTTTATTGATTGTAGTTTGAAAGTGGAATCAACACGGAGACTTAATTAATTCCGAGTCTTCAATGACTTGATTGGATAAGTTCGAGCATGCAGTTCAGCTTTACATGTATTAAGGTTTGATTATTAGTTTTAGTTAAGATCTGAGAGTATTGAATTAGACTACAATAACTCACAGATAAGCTATGAGCTAATCGCCTAGGGTTACATGGGCGCGTGATGCGTAGAGATAATAAGCACGTGACGAAAAAATTGTGAAGGAAGTATGTGGAGGGAAATAGAAGAGGAAGACCAAAGAAAAGGTGGGTGGATTGTGTGAGAGATGATATGGGGAATAAGGAATTAATTTATGAGATTTGATGATAGGGAAAAGTTAAAGAAAAAAACCTGCTGCGTCGATTCTAATTAAATGGGATAAGGGCATGAATACAATACAGACAGACGGACGGACAGCGGAGTCTTAGTGGGTGAATCAACTTTCAATTGCACTTTGTTGCTATGGTTACGCAAACTTTGTCCCTCGGACAACCTAAACATTTTTCTATGAAACAGTATGATGGCACTTGGACAACGGGGACAGAGTAAATAACACAAAAAAGTTGATTCACCCTAGTAATAGGGTTAGGTTTAGGTTTTTTACCCTTTGAGTACGGAACCATAAAACTGGTGCACCTGTCGTTGAAGGCGGTACCCTTACCATTAATTTACTGTGACTGTACTCTCCGCGGCTGCCAGAAATGTAGTTCTACAAAGTAACCGCCAAGGCCGCTGTTCTATTCTGCGGTATCCTATCTCAACTCTGAAACATTAGATAAGATAAGATAAGATATTTGTTGAATAATAATTGTTTCCCATCTGTAACGTTCCGCCGAATTTTCAATTGTCCGAAAGTGTTTTCTCCTGAAATCTGTAATATATTCAGGATGTTATAAACATCGCCTTAAAGTACCCATAAGGTAGGTTAGGTTTTATAATGATTTGACGACGCGGTTGGCGCAGTGGTTAAGCAAAGGCAAGGGAAAATATTTGTGTGATGGACTCGAATATTTGTGCCTTGGTCATGGATGTTATTTGTATTTAAGTATGTATTTATTTATATAGTATGTTTATTCTCGTATGACCATAACACAAGCCTACTAGAGCTTACTGTGGGACTAGATTGATTTGTGTGAGGTTGTCCGATATTTATTTATTTATTCTGAAAAATTTACAGTTTTGGAATAAAATGGGTTTCGGACCAATGAAGATTGGGCGAAAAGTTACAGGTGGGAAACAAAAATTAGTGCATCAGATAGGTAACCCTATTCTCCAATAAATAGTTTACGCTGTCGCTAGCGTGTATGGTCACGTTAACTCATGGTAAAGGCACTGCACCTCTAGCACAACTGTGACACGCGCCTGATCTCGCGCGAGAAATATGACCTATCTCTTTTTTCACTGTGCTGTGAGAGAGTGACGGGTAATGCTATGTCGCACGACAAGAGTCGCGAAGCGTCGTGGGTCGATTGCAAAAAAATTGTACATAGTTAGTTAATTCCTTTGTGTGACGAAAGTTACCCATACATCTTGTATGACTAACTTTCGGAGCGCGGGAGGAAGCGATCGTGATTTTTTGTTAACTATGCTTTTAATATTCAATATAATTTTGTTAACTATGCTATACTATCAGTAGTGAATAAAATTGTAGAAAAAGCCAGCATGGCTTTCGGCGAAGGCGCAGCACCGCTACCGCTCTGGCCCAATTCACGGATGAGGTAAATGAGCATTTAAATAATAAAAAGTACGTACTGACTTTATACATAGACTTCAAAAAAGCATTTGACACGCTGGGCCACGAACAGCTCATTACTGCTATGCAAGAATGTGGTGTCCGTGGTCCCGTGGTCGAGTGGATTAGAAACTACTTAAGCAATAGAAAAATAACCACTGTTATCAACGGCCAGAGCGGCGAGGAGGCTAATGTCGTATACGGGCCGACCCGCTCGGTTTTCGGGCCATTGGGTTATATAATGCATGTTAACAGTATGATTAACGTCGTTGAGAATTGCTCATCTTATATGTATGCCGATGATACATGTCTACTGTACGCTGATAAGGATATTAAAACTGTGGTAAAAAATATACAGACAGACTTTATAAACATAATAAAATGGTCGCACGATAACGGTATAATTCTTAACATAGAAAAAACTAAATGTATGTTAATTAAGTCACCGTACCTACAGGAACCATGTGAAAATATAAGTATCATAGCACACACATACGACTGTCTACATAATAACCAAAATCAAAAATATTGTAATTGTAGTAGTATACAAGTGGTAGATAAATATAAGTATTTAGGCTTAACTATAGACACTAAATTTAACTGGGGAGTTCATATAAAATTAGTATGTAATAAACTCCGCGCAATTACGGCAAAATTAATAGGTTTAAAAAATATAGTGAGTAGAAAATGAAGGCATACACTTTATCACTCGTTAGCCGAGTCTATAATTACTTATGAATTAATTGCATATGGACGGACATTTAAAACTTACCTTGATAAAATTTGTAATCTTCAGACTAGAATAGTAAAAAATTTACTCGTAGATAAAAAAACTAAAAACAACTGTAATAAAAACTACAAACGACTGTATAAAATGTTAAAAATCTTACCAGTGCATGAGAAAGTTAGGTACTTAATTTGTATGGACGATTACGGCCAGGATAAATTCAAAACGCGTCGACTATTTACTGTTGCGTAACCTCAGAGCAAGCACACAAAAAACATACGTAGAATACAAGGCCAACAACTACTACGGAAAAAGAACGCGTAAATATATGACTCCTAAGATACATAACAAATTAAGAACATCAGTAGAAAAGTGCAGTAGTAAACAAGTATTTAAGAAAAAACTGCAAGCAGAACTCCTAAATCTGTTTGATGAAAGTATTAGCCCAGCTTAGATTGTAGTGGATCGCATTCAATTTTTTTTTCTTAATTTACCTTTGTCATTATTTATAAAAATAAAAATGTGGTATTTCCACATAAAAAATAGAATCGATAAAAAAGATCCTATAAAAATATAAAGTATTCATTTGTTAATGCTATTGTAGTGTAGTAATTAGTGATAGATAAGGGTATTATATGGCCGCCCATCTGCGGTAGCGAGCGGCTCGGGATGCTGCGCGGTGCGACTTTGGACCTTAGTAACTACTACTAGGGTGCGACTCGTGCAGCGTGGTGCCGCGGGGCGCGGCGTTGTTGATGATGGGTAGCAGTGAAATTAGTGCAGTTAATAAGTAATCAGTTATGTAAGCAATTTATAAGTGGTAGCACACGAAAATGTTTGTGAGCGCTTTATCCGCCAACAAACTGTCCTCAGTTTGGCGGAATATGTATGTTATACATACCTACCACATAAGTTTTTTTATGATAAATAAATTAAAAAAAAAAAAAAAAATTTATGTACCTACAATTTTTTTGCAATCGACCCTCGTAGTTGTGGTAGACGGGCTGGTGTCTCAAGTCAAGCTTTTGAGAAAGGTTTGGTTAGTTTCTCTATGTTCTATAGGCCTGCTGTTGTTGTGTGTACTCTGCAGCACCACGCGCGAACTACCCGCAACTCCGCCGGTATTTGGCTAAAGTTTTAATAACACCGTAATATAGTGCGCATCGCTTGCTTGTTTTACACTGGGTGAGAAAAGTTTGATCCATTATTATGATTAAGGGTGAGCTATTTATTTACGGTTACTGTTCCCAGATGAGATACAGGGCCTCATTTGTCGTGCTTTGGAGACTACTGCAAAAAAATATGGACACAAGTTTTTTTTTCGACGATGTCAATCGATCCCATTTTTATTGGGATGAAAATGTCTAGATGGGATTAAATATATTTAGAGCACTCCAAAAGTCAAAAATTACTGTTAAAGTTCGACATTCTTATGGAGCGCTGAAAACGCTCCTTACAAATGGCGAATGTGCCTTGACGTCATCACCCCTAAAGGTGACAATATAATTATGTATGAAAAAAAAAACTTAATTACCATTATGACCGTGAAAATGTGCGTTTAAGTACGTGGTTGTCAAAGAGTTAATGTTTTGTTGAATTATGAGGATTCTAATAACAATTTCAAATTAACTTTTTCAGAAAATAAAACATTGAAATTTGCGTACCTTTGAAGTCTCATACTAAAAAAAACAGAAAAGAGCTTTGAATTAAGCCCTTTTATTTGTTTTTTTTTTCTTCATTTCATGAGATATTAAGCTTTTTTATGTTTGTAATTATACATATATCATATTGTATACAAAATTCTAATCATCATTCAGTAACTTGAACTTTATCTTATCACTTAGCTAAGCAGATCAAAGTTTCATTGCTCTAGCCTGTCACTTGTTCTTATACCATAAAATTGGCAGAGTTTAAGCGAGCAGGCAAAATTTAAACAAAACCTTCAAGTATAAAACTAGCAGGAGAATTGTACTCTTACCCTTAAAAAGTACGGAAAACCCGATTGTCACTTACAGCACATTCCGCACATGCAGAATCAATCCGGGACAAAAAGAATAAGTAACATTCGACGGTTCTGGCGCGTAATTAAATTCTCTATTCTCTCGGTTGTGCGCTTTTGCCCCCTCACTTTCTGAGGAAAGATGTAAGTTTATTTAAAGTATTTGTTCACCCACCGAGCGAAGCGTCTTTATTTCAGCTTGGCCTAAAAAAATTGTGGGACGGCCTGTATGCATTAGTATTACTTTTGACTGCTGCTGCCCCAAATGGTTTTTTTTATAAATAATATATGTTGTACAATATTTCTACATTATTCTACATTAAATAACAAAAAAAATAAAGTGGTCCCTACCTTTGAAGTATAAAAAAAAAGTTTAAGACTAAAAATTAAATGTTAAGCCTTTGTAAACCAGTTGGACCCTTGATTATTTTACAAAATGAATTCCTATTAGTTTACGAGAATTTTTGGCATGAAATTTGGTAAAATTATATCTTACAATTAGACAAATAAATGCTTCTAAGAAAGCACATTTCAGCCGAGGGCAGTTTCACTATAGGATTGCGGCCAGACCCTTAAATTTATAATTTTTACCACTTCAATGTAATCATTTTGGTTTACGCTCGTTACTGCTTAAATAAAATAAAAAAAATGCTCGAGGTAAAGAAAAAATATTAGAACAATAGACTTAAACGACCATGCGATAAAACGATCCTCGAACTTCATAAATAAAACAAAACACCTTATGAAATTGACATTCAAACAAGTCAATTGTGTGTCCATATTGATACGCGTAGGATTTGTGTAATTAGTCAATACCAGTGAACGCATCCGGTCACTGGTCAATACCTACGACTTGTTGGTGATTGTCAATAACAATGTAAATAATTCTGTTATACGTGTATTTTAGATATTTGGAGATAGAAAAAACATTTTTTTTTATTTAACTCCAGGACTAGCTAAGCTACCCTAATTCGAAATTGTGACCTATCTATTCGAGGGGTTACTAATGTGTTGCACAAAATTTATTGGCATAATTTCGTTTCGCACAGCAACCATTGGCACAATCATCATTTCGCACAATTGCTTTTTGCCTAAATTTCTTGGCATACTATCACTTCGCACATATTTCTTTGGCAGAATAGTACATTGGCATAATGTCGATTAGAACAATACTCCTATGGTCGAATAATTGTGTCGCCGAAATTTATATGGCATAATATTCCGTTTGCATCCTTGAGTGTAATTATGTTATAGTAATGATGTAGAAAGCATTAATTGGTCATATATTTTTAGTAGGAGCTCATGCTTAGTTGTGTGGGGGGGGGGGTACCACAATAATATTTTTATTGATGTGTCACAATATTTCTATTCAATATTTCCTAGATGTTGTTTACGTTTAACTGTATTATGCAGTCTTGTCGTTAATAATACGCTAGTAAAATGGAGATACCAAAGGAAAGTGTTTTAAGAGTGTTTAAATCAACAAGAGGTGCATTCAAGTTGGAAATGGACGGATTTGTGTATGAGAAAAGTAATGTGAAAGAGAAGAAATTCTAAGAAGTTCTGTGTTTTTTTAAATGTCCTACTCCATCAGGTTTTGTGGGGGACGCAGTTTCAACCTAACCTAACCTAGTTTTCTGGCAGCGATTCGTTTCTGTGAGGCACGCAGTCAAGTTCGTAAGCCAAGTCGGACCTGCGAGGCTCGCTCGCTTCGCTCGCTCGTTAGGGTCATGGTTCAACCTAACACTCCTCCTCGCTTCGCTCGTCGTCGTACCTAACCTAAGCCAAGTCGGATCTGCCTTAAAGTGAAATTGGTAATGTTAGGAATCGTAAGCCAAGTCGGACCTGCGCGGCTCGCTCGCTTCGCTCGCTCGTTAGGGTCGTGGTTCAACCTAACACTCCTCCTCGCTTCGCTCGTCGTCGTACCTAACCTAAGCCAAGTCGGATCTGCCTTAAAGTGAAATTGGTAATGTTAGGAATCGTAAGCCAAGTCGGACCTGCGCGGCTCGCTCGCTTCGCTCGCTCGTTAGGGTCGCAGTTCAAGCTAACACTCCTCCTCGCTTCGCTCGTCGTCGTACCTAACCTAAGCCAAGTCGGATCAGCTTTAAGGTGAAATTGGTAATGTTAAGAATCGTAAGCCAAGTCGGACCTGTGCGGCTCGCTCGCTCCGCTCGCTCGTTAGGGTCGCAGTTCAACCTAACACTCCTCCTCGCTTCGCTCGTCGTCGTACCTAACCTAAGCCAAGTCGGATCTGCCTCAAGGTGAAATCGGTAATGTTAGGAATCGTAAGCCAAGTCGGACCTGCGCGGCTCGCTCGCTTCGCTCGCTCGTTAGGGTCGCAGTTTAACCTAACACTCCTCCTCGCTTCGCTCGTCGTCGTACCTAACCTAAGCCAAGTCGGATCTGCCTTAAGGTGAAATTGGTAATGTTAGGAATCGTAAGCCAAGTCGAACCTGCGCGGCTCGCTCACTTCGCTCGCTCGTTAGGGTCGCAGTTAAACCTAACACTCCTCCTCGCTTCGCTCGTCGTCGTACCTAACCTTAGCCAAGTCGGACCTGCCTTACTTACCTGCCTTACCTTCGTTTCTGTGAGGGACGCAGTTTCAACCTAACCTGTGGGTATGCTATGGTACAATTATGCCGAAATAAATTCGGCGTAACTTATATTGTGCTACATAAAATTCTGCGAAATAAAAGTTGCCGATATTAGTATTCTGCTATTCAAAATTGTGCCAAATGAATACTATGCGACATAACAATTGTGGTAAGTATATAATTATGCGATAGTATCATTCGGCTAAAAATTATTGTGCGAAAACGGTTATGCGAAATGTATTTTGGACAATAGAGATTGTGCAAGATAAGGGGTACCCCTATTCGAGATGTCATTACTCTACTTGTTTGTCTATTTTAGCGAAGTGCTCTGCTAAAAAAAGTAATGATATTTTTTTCTTATTAAAACTAAAGGAAGGAAGCATGCTTTATTTTAAAAGATGAGATTGGATATAGCGTATCATATCACTAATCATACCGCTACAAAATTATAGTGTACGTATAAAAAGCGAAAATATTGTCGTTTAAGCCGCCAGCACTGAAAACGAACATCAATCACTGTCAAACAACCCCTGATTTTATCAATAATTGCCCTAATGTATTACAATACGGATTATTGTGTCACCGATAGTGGGATGTTTACAGACGAGTGACGCTGACGTACCCGTTGCGGGGTGTGTATGGAGTGTAGATAGTAGGTATAGGTATTAACACTGGGATATGGCTCAAATTATTCCTTCGTTTCTACGGATCGCTTTAATGGATCAACAACAACGGTAATTAAACGTACAATGCAATACAACAATACTTTATTGCACACCAACAAGAAAAATATTTTTTTATAAATAATGACACAAAGGTAAATTAAGAAAGAAAAATTGAATGCGATCTACTACAATCGAAGCGAAGAAAAATATTACATAAGAAACCTTAAATTAAACAATGGTAGACAATAGGCGGTCTTATCGCTAAAGAGCGATTTCTTCCAGACAACCTTTGGGTAGCGGGTACATACAATTATGAGATCATTTATAATCTCACCTAATAATTTTTAGGGTTCCGTACCCAAAGGGTAAATCGGGACCCGATTACTGAGACTTCGCTGTCCGTCCGACCGTCCGTCCGTCTGTCACCAGGCTGTATCTCAAGAACGGTGATAGCTAGACAGTTGAAATTTTCACAGATGATGTATTTCTATTGCCGCTATAATATCAAATACTAAAAATAAAATAAATATTTAAGTGGGGCATACACCAAACTTACAGATAATGGTACGGAACCCATCGTGCGCGAGTCCCACTCGACACCGATATTTATTTAATATTTTCTTCGGTTTCCGTGACTGCCACACATTTAAATAAATCAATTTAAACGGAGTATATCTCGCACCTATATTATTTATTTCAGACTCCCTGACGTTTGTTAAAACTAAATTATAAAAATAACAAGGTTCAAAAAACACCGCTCCCTTGTAAATGAAATAAATAAAAATGTAACTTTGACAGTGAAAAATTGTATGTAACTGTAAAGCTACCAAAACGTCAGGTAGGCTCAAATGTGGCTCAAATATTTCAAATAGATTTTTTAAATAATAATTTTATGATAACTATGGATAGCACTTTGTCAGCTTTGACTATTTGTAATATAGTAAACTAGCTGTGCCCCGCGGTGCTACCCCGCTCATCCCACGGGAACACTATATTTATTCGGGATGAAAAGTATCCTATGTCCTTCCCCGGGACTGAAACTATCTATATACCAAATTTTATCTAAATCGGTTCAGCGGTTTAAGCGTGAAGAGGTAACAGACAGACAGACAGACAGACAGACAGACACACTTTCGCATTTATAATATTAGTATGGATAATGCCTAAGTCTTATTGAAGGAAACCTCAATGGAACGTAAATTCTACTTAAAATAAATAAGTCTAAACCAATATCTTGTTCTTGTTTACTTCGGAAATCGCGGTTGATTGTTAGTTTATCCCAAACTTTGATCCTATCCTGTATTTCTATAGCATTGCATAAACAAATCCGGGTAACGCAAGTTTATCTTCAATTCCCACCAAAAATGTCACAAGTCACATTCATATATGTTGTAAATCGAGTCTTCTATCATCTACTTAGGGTTGAGTTTCCTTTAAGTTTCATAGGAGATACATTGTATTTAGTTGCAATGTTGCGTAACGCGGAAAACTGCTGACGTCACTGGAACGGTAATTAAAATAGCTAACGCAAATTGATGACGTCACAACACTACCTACATGTGCGTTTAAGCTTGCGTGACATAATGTTTTTAACTTTTTAGTTTATCAACTGAGCTAATCCATAATTAACACAAAATTTAAGCTAATCCACATAGAGAACCTCTCATTGGCAGTTCAAAAACTATAAACTTTAATCTGTCTGAAATCTCCACAGGTTGGTAAATGACGAAAAAGGTGACACTTAAAATTTTTACTAGATAGTGTGTATTCAAACTCGACTTTGGACTGTATTTTTAAAATAACGGCTTCAGACAAAGGGCCATCAATACAATCGTACCTACTAGAAATTATTCATAATTATGTTATTTACTAAATATTCCTTTGTTGGTCACAAATGTTTTTAAAAGTCATGAAAGTACATTTTTTTTATGGCAATCAGTAGATTTGGATGACGTGGTTGGCGCAGTGGTTCTGCCTACTCACCTAGCGGTCCTGGGTTCGATATATAAGTATATACATCATCGTCTAGTGCCCATAACACAAGCGTACAAGAACTTACTTTGGGACTATATCTATTAGTATGAGGTTGTCCGATATTTATATTAATTTTAGTATAAAGATCCCAAAGCCACGGACAAAAAATTACTCATAAACACAATGTAACCATAAACCATGACACGTTTAACTCCAAATAAAACTCCGAAAAATAAATTACGTAACCCCGACTTTTCACAATAGCGTAGGTATATCAATAGAAAATCGTCTCCTACGTGCTTTGTACGGCGCATCGTTAGGGTTGTCACAACCACAAATTACCAAGGTCAGGCCCGGCCGTCGGCAGCCCTATTTCAAGGGCTTAATCGCATTGGAACCAAAAGGTCTTATGTTGTGGCTAAATTAAATATAGTTACGTCATTGAAGACGGAAAGGTTTATAAATAAGAGTGATATAAAACTGGCGTCTTATGGCCTCGGTAGAGGGCGTTTGGGGTAAGGAATTTAAGGGTTAGTGTCAGATGTGAGCCAGTAGTGCTATTTACTTTTAAGGCATATGACGCATCAAGAATAACTCATAATTCCGCTAGGGAATAGGGAAGTTTATTTCCTATTTATATGGAGCCATATCTCATCGGATCTCTAAGTTAGCATTATTACCGCCATGTGTACTATTTAGTATATTTTGACATCTATATTGATCGGTAAAGGGAACCTTTAAATAAATGATCCGGTTGGAAGGGTCTCTACAAAATAGACCAACTATCTGGTTACGATGTCAGGATAAGGCTGTTTTTTATAACGTTATTCGTTGTAAGTACTTACTTGTGTTTCTTCCAAAAATTGTTTTAGTTGCGCAATAAATAAAGCATTATTGTATTAAAATGGCAAATTTAGCTTAAAGAGACGTTACCTATCTTTGATATTAAGATCACAAGACTACTTGAACACAAGATTTTCTGAATACACTGAATTTTTCACAATGTATGTATACCTACTTCAAGACTGCTTTTTGCTATATATTTCTTGATTTTAGATTGACGTATTTTAACCCTTCGTATCATCCTCCTAGCCTTTGTCCCATTTTTTGAGAATGAATTCTCAATCGGGGTCGGCTACCTAAATCCCAAGATGTGGCTAGGCACTAGTTTTTACGCAAGCGACTGCCATCTGACCTTCCAACCCAGAGGGGAAACTAGGCCTTATTTGGGCTTAGGTGGTTTCCTCACGATGTTTTCCTTCACCGAAAAGCGAGTGGTAAATATCAAATGACATTCCGTACATAAGTTCCGAAAAACTCATTGGTACGGGCCGGGTTCGAACCCGCGACCTCCGGATTGAAAGTCGCATGCCCTAACCACTAGGCTACCACCGCTTAAAATAGTACTCTTTGTCCCGAAACACTTTTCTTGACAGAGATTATACATATACTAACAAACGGACAGATAGCTTACGATTCTCCAGACTCTAAAAATAGCTTAAGATCACAAAGCCAATGTGGAATGAGAGCCATTGACGGTTCCCGTAAAAAACTGACATCGCACAAAGAATAAAGCATGAATGCAAATATTCAGTGTTTTGAACTTATAACGGAAAACGGGCACGGTAGAGTGCGTCCAAGTTTATTCAGCAATACAATATTAGAATCATAACTTATACCAAACGTTTCGGGAATTTTCGGGACTGGCATATTAACATTTCTCGGGACTGCACAGTTTCATACCTTAGTTTGGACCAAATGTTAATAAATCCATTTCAGTGTACAGGTAGACGAAATCACGCCATTATCGACTTCACTATCCGCTACCCTTCCTTGCTGTCAATTTGTATGTGAGCTGTTTTCCAAAATAACTTTGCTGCAACTTATAGTTATTTTTCTCATGCGCCTTCAACTCCTCACTTTTAGCGTCAATGACAGGCCTGCGGTGATCCCATTTAACTGTAAAAAAACACTCTTTTAAAAAGGATTTTATTTGATTGTGTGTTTTTTAGCGATAAGACCGGCTGTTGTTTACCTTTGCCTATTGTATTAGTTGTATTTTTTTTCATGATAACTGAGGTGTGTAATAAAGACTATTTATATTATCTTGTATTGTAGTGTAAAGTTTCCACTCAATGCTGATATACAGTACTTTTTTATATTATAGAGACCCTTTACATCTCTGATAGTATAAGTTAATATTATTGTAGTAATGGACCCGGAGACAATATACATCACTTGGTAAAGTGTGCTCAGTGATTTGTCTGTTGCATTAATTTGCTATTATATTGTTGTGATGTAATTTTATATTTAATATTTTTATACAAAGACATAAAATCAGACATTTAAAAGTACCCTTGCGGCCTATTGTAGAATAAAGATTTGAATTTTGAATTTCCACAACATATTGCCAAGACTTGGCCAACTTTTCCCCACCAATGGGATTAAGTTTTCATCAGCAGAGTGCATACACCATGGTTTTGTTTCCTGGTTGAAAAAACCGGAGTATGAAGCTCATTAGTTCCTGTGAGCTGAAGACCTCGCAATATTCTCTCGTGTGACGTGTCAGAACGTGGTCATTTGCATCGAGTTTGTAGGATATCAACCTCTAGTGTATACGAACACGCGCCACTTTTGCCCGAACAAAGGTGAAGCCGGGCACCGTGGCACGTACGTAGGCTAATTAGCACGACTTGCGGCGTGTCAGCATACTCGAGAACATTCTGGGTCAGTTGAAACTAGATAAGAACTAGTAAAAAAATACTGCTTTTCTTCCGAGCGAGCGAAGCGATTCGTGTGTCCGAATTCTGAATATCCAGATTTCCAGCTGTTTTCGCCTACAGGCCGCATTTTTCATTCGATTCCCGTGAAGTTTTGTGAGCAGCCCGTCTAACACAACTATGCTTCGCGACTCTTGTCGCGCGACATAGCGCTGCTCGTCACCCTCTCACATTACTGCACAGAAAGAGACAGGCAATTATCTCGAGCGAGAAATAGTCGCTTGTGACAGTTGTGCTAGAGGTGCAGGTTCGATAATTTCATAGAATTTTTATTTTTCAAAATGGCGGAGGATTAAAATTAAAAAAAAAAGTCATACTCCAGCCATTACGAAACAAAGTCGTGAGATGTACAGCTTGCAGAGTATCTAGATATAGTTAAAAAAATATAGATGCCTATAATATAAGAAGAAAGGTTAGCACCCTATCTTATAACGTAAAACGTGTCAGCTACAGGAAAGTTGGCAGTAAAAGGACATCATTATTTCGCTCCAAACTTTTTTCACGTACCGTAAGTATCATCTTTATAACAAGTGTCATTAAAGTACGGGGGTTATTTGCTAAGTTGTAAAAGATAAAATTGCTCGTTTATACTAAAAGTCGGAACTCTAAAGTCCTGTAGCGATATTGAGATACACTTACCAATTTTTTAAGTCAATTCAGAAACCATTTCTGGAAATAGGGTTCTTATACCGCAATAAACAATTAAATGTTTTTTTTTTTTTCAACTAATTTTCAACTGCACGCAATGAAAGCAGAAATGGCTATATTAAGGCTACCCTTCAAAAAGCTGATTGAAATTATCAATATATTTGTCATAATATGAAAAAATCTATTTCGACTTCAGAGGTGGTCCCATCAATATAAATATTATCGAAATTGATGTAGCACTTGTTGAGAAATTAAACAAAAAACAAAATATATTACTATTTCGCTAATTGAAATCTAATATTTTTTGTAATAAAATTACTATAATAAAAACATGGGGACTTTATTTTTAAGGTTTATCCCAATCCGTTTGAAATCGTAACTAATTACGAACGACATTACGTGGAATATTGTATTGACCAATTTACCCATTTGCTTGAGAGGAGACACAGTAAAACAATGAGAAACCTTTACAACTTATCAATATTAAATAACTGATCTGAACTAATGTTGCGCACCAGTAGGTAATTTGTTTCCTAGGAACTGCCTTTCCTGTGTCGCCAGCGGCTAGCTTGTAGCAATTATTTGCTGAGTTTCATACAAAGTTGTCTATTCTGTGAGGTTCATTCATAGTACATTACTGCAGACGCCGGTAAATAAGGGCTTTCCGGCTGAGTAGGTATAGAATAATACGGCCGGATAGTGATACGAAGCCGGAAAGCTCTTTTCACGGCTAAGGCACGTATAGTGCTTTTCTCAAACCCAAGCAATGAAATACAAAAATACACCAGTTAAAAAAACATAATTCAGCTGTGTCGGGGACGGGTTGGATGGCCGGTGCCGTGCGTGTGTGGCACATTAGTTGAGCTATTCGACATAGTTGTGGACGAGGAGGTAGTTCGAGCGAGATGAAACACTTCAGATACAATTTGCCTTGATACGTTATATTAATTTTAGCTGGAATAGAATTATAGCTACGAAATTGGACCAATATGGTTTAAGAGACGTTATTTTTAAGTCATTAGCATTTAACCAGTTACCCAAATTTAGAAGCGTAGTATTAATCTCATTCTCAAATGTCAATTTATCCTGTGATGTAATTATAATTGTAGTGTCGTCCGCAAATAATATGGTTTTATGATTAGTTAATTTTGGTATTTCATTGATATATAACAAGAACAATAATGGTCCCAACACACTGCCCTGGGGAACGCCACGGCCATTTAGTTTACAAGTAGATTGAAACTTAATTTTATGCTTATTTTTTGGACCATTTATCTCCACATATTGGTAGCGATCGCTTAGATATTGTTTTATCCAATCCAGTCCCCTTCCTCTTATTCCATACTTATCCAGTTTATTTAGTAGTTTACAATAGTTTACTGTATCAAACGCTTTGCTTAAATCAAGGAATAAAACTACATTCATTTTTTTATTTAAACTTTCTGTTATTGATTTAACTAAAGAAAAGCAAGCCAAAGCGGTATAACTTTTTTTCCGGAAGCCAAACTGATTAGGACTAAGGATATTGCATTTATCAACAAATTCTATGATTCGCTTAAACATTGTCTTCTCGAGTACTTTAGATAAGATTGGTATTAAGGTTACTGGGCGGTAGTTGTTTATATCCTCTTTATTTCCCTTCTTATATAAGGGTTTCACTATCGACATTTTTAGATCTTGAGGGAAGATGCCATTTTCAAACGATAAGTTTATTATATGACTCAGTGGATGAGCTATTTTTGAAGCACACAACTTAAAGACCATAGTATCAATACCATCATATCCGGTAGATCTTGTGTTTTTTAATCGCAAAATTTCCCTATAGACCTCTTGAGAATCCGTTGGTGAAAGAAATATTGTTCTCGGACTATTATGAACAAGGTTTTGTTCGGGTTCTCTGGAGGTGTCACTAGGTTTTCCAATGAAATAATCACTAAACAATTCGCAAATCTCACTGGGCTCCGTCACGCAGTTGCCGTTATGGTTTATACGTTTTATCTCATTATGGTTTATTTGAGGGCCTATATTGTCATTAATGATCGACCATGTAGTACGGCACTTGTTATCGGACGTTTTAATTTTTTTATTAAATGTAAATTTATGACTAGTGTGAATGCATCGTCTTAACAAGCGAGAATACTTTATATATGCGATTTTTTTGTCGTTCTTTCTTGTTTTAGCATGATGATAATCATAGTACAGTTTTCTTTTAACCCTTGAACATCGCTTTATTCCTGGTGTTAACCATGGCGTTTTCAAATATTTTACGGTCCTCTTTGCATTAATTACGGGAAAACACAAATTGTAAAATAACTTTAAGGTACTATGAAATGAATGAAAAGCGTCTTCTGGATTTGATATGTCAAAAATTTCGGAAAAAGACAACGAGTTAATGCATTCACAGAACTTGGTAAGGCATTCCGGTAGAAGAAGTATGTAGTACTAAATTTCTTGGTGTAATAATGGACATGAACTGCAACTGGAAGGAACACGTGGAGTATGTTGTTCATAGAATAGATAGGTTTGTCTTCGCACTCAGACATTTAAGGGAAATCGCCTCAAAAGACGCAGATATCACAGCATACCATGGGTACGTAGCCTCCATTCTTAGGTACGGTTTGATAATATGGGGCAACTCCGTTGACATTGTTAAAGCGTTTAGAGCTAAAAAAAAGTATTAGAGCTATAGTTGGGGCTAGTTATAATGATTCTTGCAGACCGATTTTCAAGGATTTAAACATCTTGCCACTCCCGTGCATGTATATCAAAGAAATGTGTGTACTAGTCAAAGAAAACGAACACTTATTCGAATTGTACATAGCCGGTGGAAAACGAAGTACAAGAAAAGATAAGTACCTATGTACACCAAGGATTAACCTTAGTATTTTTAAGAAAAATGTATATTGTATGTGTATCAAGCTGTTTAATAAATTACCGCGACATTTTTATGACATGAATACCGCTAAGTTTAAGAAAAAATTACATGTTTGGCTATTAGATAAGTGTTTCTATTCGGTTCATGACTTCCTAGATTATAATAATAATATATAGATACCCTTTATGTAAATAATTTTGTAATGCGCATTATTTAATTTAAACATATTCTTAGTTTACGGACATAATTAATTTCTAGTATTAAATTTTAATTTTAAATTTATATTTCTTCTTTGTTTAAGGAGGAATGACATTGCACGCCAATAGAGGCAGAACATGTTGATACAACCATATTGTTAAGACCTTATCTATATTTACATGTGTTCGGCAATAAATATTTCATTTCATTTCAATTAACTTGATTTATTCCTTATACAATGAAGCACAAAATAACAGTTCCTGACACAGAGGTCTGTAAGCTAGGTTATCGAAGTCTCGAACAGAATAGTCTTTATTAAATTAACACTGTATTGTTGAGTTATAACACTGACTCTATTCAACTTGGTATATCACAACGAAACGGGACAGTTCCAAGGCAGAAGTGCACACGACGGAGACCCAAAGTGAAGTGCGGTGGGCGTTCGCTGAGTGAACCACCAAGACTGTCTAGCGCGCCAAAACAGGTTCAAGGGGGCGCTACTGACGCCTTCCAATAGCGCGCCGGTTTCGTTGAGCTTCCATACTCATGACCGTCTCCGACAAGCTGTTCATGAACACAGACGCAATGTTTAAAAAAATTACTTCCCGGCCTAGGCCTTCAATTTTGTATGAAATTCCTTTACTTCTCTTGAATTGTTCCGCCCGAAACGTGACACTTCGAAGCCTGTTTTAACGCACGTTATGATGATATTTCATTGCATGCAAAGGGTAGATAATCAGTCATCGCAACATGGCAAAAACTTTCGCTCATACTTCGAGATGACCTCGTGAGGGTAGCGGGGAGTCAATATCATAGTTCATATATCTTTAATATTTGTATATCAGGTACTTAAATTCTTGAATTTACTAATCTTTTTGAGTATGTAACGGAAATCCATTTCAACACTACACCCAATGTACATATGTAGGTACCCGTATTCCGCGGAATTTATCATTTCACGAAACGAGTTATTAATTGTATTCATATAATAAGTTTTTCATGAATTCATATCAGAACCATGAATCATTTGCCCGATTAAATCCCTCCGCGGAATCCAAAAAATGAACACTTCATTACAATTTGCTGTACAATTTCAGGTAGCCATTGTTATTTTATGAAGTGGAAAATATGAATAAAGTTGCATAAAGTTGGTAAAGATGCTTAATTGTGTATAATAGTTATTGAAACGGGGGTAGTGGTAAAAGCGGCCAAGTGCGAGTTGGACTCGCGACGCGCACCAAGGGTTCTGAACCACCAAATAAAAAAACTGCAAAAAATTAGGTTTGTTGTATGGGAGCCCTCTTAAATATTTATTTTATTTTATTTTTTAGTAAATGTTGTAGCGGCAATCGATCGATCAACCTTTGATAACACTTACTGGAAAGTTCCGAAACTCAAATATTATAATAAGTAGGCGATATAATCCGTTTAAATTGGAAATTATTTTTTAGATAATCCAAACGCTCAACACAAACAAACAAAAAGCAAACTTCGGCTCTCTATTTACTACCACCAGGCGAAGCGGAGCCACTACGTAGTGCTAATATAAAAAAAAAAACTAAATGGCAAGATTTGCCTATAAATGGCGCTATTGACATCAAAGACCACGATATCTTAGTATTTCTTAAGATTATTTTACATTTCTTGTAACAAATACTACGTTAGTATATATATTCTTTGCAAATACTAAATTCACATTTATTCGAAAAAAGCGAAATCAAACAAAGCTTGTTATAATAACATTGCAAGCAACCGCTTTCTTGATTAAATGTTTCCCGCAACTTCTTTGCTGTTGACTTTGTTCTTTGTTAATAAATTATGAAGTTTCAACGCTCTGTGCACAAAGATTTTCATTAAATATACATTAGAAAATTCGGGGAATGATGTGTGTGGAGACAGGATTAAGAAAACGTACTCTCTGATAGGTACTCCAAAAAAGCTATAAATTAGGGATGACGGCTGATGTTAAATTCTACAGCATGCGGTACCTAGTTATATGAATCAAATTAACACAGTATGTCAGCCTGTCTGTCCAGCGCATATGGCTTCTTCCTCTTGGTTGCCTTCCCTGTATTTTCCCTGTCACCAGGAGCATCCAGGGTGTCGTTTTTCTTCCTAGCTAGTACTACTCAAGTATAGCCATTAGGTTAAGGCAACATATTATGTTCAAACATAAAAATATCGAAACAAAAGTGAAACTCATCGCCATATTTCACGGCCTAGTAAAAATTACCGAATATTGCGAGGGAATTCCGTAGATTTAATACATATAACATAACATATAACCGTACCCAGGGGGATTATGGGTAATAACGCATCGCGTAGCGTCGGCAGAAACGATTAAAAACACATTCTGTTTTATTGTTCGATAAAATCGTTTATCTCAGTATGTTGGCGTGTAGGTACGTGTGGTTGAAAAGGTGCGACTACACCGCTCAAAAAACAATGTCGGTGCATTTAGGAACTGACGTGACGTATTTGTACCGTTTTACCACAAACTCACCACACCGCTGCTGGAACAACTGCGACGCAGCGCAGCGTAAACGCAATCAAATGTATGAAAAAATTTACGGTGACGTTCGCGTCAGGTTTTTCCAAAAACTTGACGTGCGCCGGCATTATACATATAAAGTGCGATGAAGATTTGACAACACTCCTTAATGGGGATGCAGACGGAATAGAAAAAGTTTGATAGATTTTGAAAAACAAAAAGTACTGTGAGTTCTAATTTGAAATATGGTTCAGAATCCTCATAATACAACGAAATAATAGAACCATGTGCTAAAACAGTGCCTTTTAAAGACCAAAACTTACGTTATTTTTCCATACACATATGGGTAAGTTTCCGTGAAGATGACGACACGGTCCGGTAGCCATTGTATGACTGAATTGTATTCAGTCCCATAAAGAGATTTGATCCCGAAAAAAATGGATCCATTAATCATTTACAAAAAAAATATGGTCTACACGCCTATTGTTAAAAACACATTTTTATATAATTTATGCTATATTATAACTTTAAAATTTGCTTCCAAAATGTGATAAAAATCAAGTTTTTCTTGTCGTTCATTATGAAAGTGATTGTTTTACTATAAATACGCACTATTATGCTTTAGAAATACAGAGAACACTTTCCAAAATATTACCCAAGCTAAAATTAACGTATATTTAAATGGAATTCCCCGTGTTTTTGCTACCACTCCACCGGTAAATTCACAAGCAAAATTGGGTAGTCATTTCATAAATTGCATTTGACCTGCCGAAATACATATTATTAAATTTATATTTCCCTACGTTTAATCTACGTATATTCGGTAAACGTACAATCTTCCGGATTACCGCCCAGCTCTTTTGAATTAAAAGGTAATTTCAGTTTATTGAAGTGATGTGTAATTCTGTAATCTAGGGGATTGCTTTGGATATTCAATTATGCGAAATGATTTATTTTTGACTTGATTCAATATTTATTCAGTGGTTTGTTTGTAGAGGAAGACACGTGTTGTGATTTAGGTAAGTGAGAAATAACGTAATTTCACGTAAGACATATTTTCAAGTTTTATAATGTTTGTATTTACTTTAGCAATGTCTTCTATTCAATATTTATTAAAATGGTGTCTGGTAACTTACACCAAATGTTTATATATGTATATAGTAGAGTTGCTAAGCCGCGAAATTGTGCGCATCGGGTTACAAGCATGAAATTTCTACCACACATAGAACGTTCCACGGTGATTATTTTCAGATGTGGAGGGAAGTCAGATTCGTCCCCTGTGTGGTGGGAGAGCGGGGTGAAAAGGACCAAGTACTGCTCTTTTTCTTTTTTTTATTACTGATCAGTTAAGGCTAATTGGGCTTGTGCGACATCGTTTTCGTGTTAAATAGATATCAGCTATTAATTTTTTATGTTATTTACGAATAGTTTTATATAACAATTTGGGTTTATTGCCGAAAAGGTAAAAATGACAACAAGTTTTTTTTATTCAGAACGATAAATAAGCTATATATCCTGAATATTTACAATTGAAAAAAATATTAATAAACAGAAAATTTAATCTTGTTTTTAAAAATGTATAAATATTGGGCCAATCTGATACAAAAAGTACTTTGAAAAAAATGTTGATGTTAAGCTTAGCCTGCGTGTTCTAGTACATTTTGCTAAGTCGCGAAATTGTGTACATCGGGATACAACCACGAAATTTCTACCACAGATAGAGTATTCTACGTTGATTATTTTCAGATGTGGAGAGAAGTCAGATTCGTCCCCTGTGCGGCGGGAAAGCGGGGTGAATAAGACAAAGGAGTCCTCTTTTTCTTTTTATATTACTGATCAGATAATGCTACTAGGACTTGTGTGGTATCGTTTTCGTGTAAGACAGATATATCAGAAATTCATTTTTCATGTTATTTATTTATAGTACCATATAAAAATATGGATGTATTTCCGAAATTGTAAAAATCACAACAAGTTTTTTTTATCCAGGGAGATAAATTAGTTATATTTCCTGAATATTTACAACTAACAAAAATATTTCAAAATAGCAAACTTAATCTAGTTTCTAAAAATATATACATATTGGGCAGTCTTCATACAAACAGTAACTTAAATAAATTGTTGATGTTGAGATTAGCCCGTGTGCTCGTGATACATTAGCAAAAAAATATTTTGTTTTAATTACATTAATTTGTTTTTCTAGGACGTATATATTAAATATTATATGTAAAAGCATGTTAATAATCATTATTTAATGTATTTAATGAAGCGAAATAGGATGCGTTCGGAGATTTACGTTGGTTACACCGAAGTAAAAATATATTTTAAGCTACTGTTTGTATGAGAAGTGCCCAACATGCATATATTTTTAGAAACTAGATTAAATGATCTTTTTAAAATAATAATAATAATTTGAAAATGTTCACGAAATTAAACTAATTTACCTCACTGAATAAAAAAAACTTGTTGTGATTTTTACCTTTTCGGCCATACACCCATATTTTTATATAGAACTATACAAAAATAACATAAAAAAATAATTTCTGATATTTGTTTTACACGGAAACGATACCAAACACGTCCTGGTAGGACCAGGACGTGTTTGGTGGCTGGTAGACTTAACTGACCAGCAATAAAGAAAGAAAAGAGGGATACTTGGCCCTATTCACTCCGCTCTCCCGCCTCACAGGGGACGAATCTGACTTCCCTCCACATCTGAAAATAATCACCGTGGAACACTCTATCTGTGGTAGAAATTTCATGCTTGTAACCCGATGCGCACAATTATGTTAGAAAACAGCGGACTAACAACTCTACTAATAGAAACTAAAGATCTAAAATGTTTTTGCTTTCAGCGGAATATGAACCTTGGTCAAACCTATGTTGTCGGTTAAATTTATGGCTCCTATTAAAAGCCACTTAGATTCCATAGTGTCTATTGCCTAAAAGCATGTTTCTTCCATACTAAATTTTCTTATTTTATGTACGTATTTACGCATACAATAACTTTTTACTGTAAAAATCCCTTGATTTTATTATTTCACAAAAGTAACTGTAAGACGTGCTTCGCTTCCGGTGGCATTTTATTATTAACGTGCAAGATTGACGAGAATTTGTATTTTGTACGCTTGGTATGAGGAAACGGAAGTTAGCGAATGTAAACCCTTTTAAACATTGAATAAACAGGAGAATATTAGCGTAGGTACAGTCTCCATCAATATTGAAACAAATAATGCGTTTATAGATACCTTAACACATCTCTTGTGAAGGCGTTAGAGTGTGCGTTCAAATATTTGTGAATATATTATTTGCTGTGATATAAGTATCTGATGATAGCAACTGAACAATACGGTTTTAATGTATGATTAATATTACGGTATGCTTAATCATTACTTTTTCATCGTTAATGATCAGAGAACAGTTGGAAGCCTTTGAAATGTTGCTGGAGGTGAATGGAGAAAATAAGCTGGACAGAAAAAAGTATTTGATGAAGTGCTTATTTTACTCTCCTCAAGCAAAAGAAAAGAAAACTTTGTTTGAAACCAATGAGAACAGAAGGGGAAAGATGGTTGGACGAAAATCATCATGAAACGAAAGATTGAGAGAAAAAGAAGAGAGGGGGACCTATATCTATATATAGACCAAGTCAAGGAGAAGGTAAACAGCGTGTCGTATCGTGACCTCAAGAAGAAAGCTGAAGATAGGGAAAAATAATATGGAAGTTGCTACACTGGCAAGAGCCTATTCTCGTACGTTTATGATGATGATGCTTAATCATGAGAAACAAACATAGGTACAGCCTGCCGATATATTTATATAAGTTGCTAACGCTAAAACGTACGAAAATAAAATCACAAAACAAAAAACATCCTTTTCTATGAGTAATTTTTTTATGTTATTTTATTGATTCCTTACCATTTGCTGCACTACTTTACAGGGCGCACTCGGTAGGATCGGAGCGTGCGACCCGAAAGGAATCTCATAACTCTGATCACAACAACACAATACACGTTACCGTTCCATAAACGAGTTCCGACAACCCAATTTATCTTTACTATGTTCCCTATAAAGCGCAATTCGATCAGCCTTATAACACAATAATAGCAAACAGGGAGAATAGGGAAGGATTTTCCGTGGACAAATCAATAGACTAGTAAATACATTAGTTTACAGCCCACCCCAGAAACGTGACCTAATTTACAAAAAACAAAAGCATTTTAGTTCGCAAACTTAACCTAAAACCTAAACTTAAGAATAACCCTTAAATTCAAGATCTGACGGTCCAAGGAAACTGCAAAGACATTGGGAATAGCAAATAAAGCCGATACCGTTGGCGGTGACAATATAAACCTTTCACCGTTGACATAAAAAGCATTTCAACGGGACTGAATATATTTGTTACCGCTCTAGTGAGAAAAGTATTTATTTCCGACTTTTTCTCGTTGCTTTAAGGTGTGGATCAGAATGTGTGCTTTATTGGATAGTGGGCCGTTGGTTTCAATCATTGGAATGAAATGCGATGCGGCGCTATTTCGGACAGGGATTACCCGTCCGGTTGTATTCGGACATCCTCGACACTTTCGGACGTAAGACAATTATGTTAATTCTGTCCTTAATACTGGTGAAGCTAAGTTTGCTACTTTTGCCTATCGTGGCGTATACATACGGGTGCAAACATAAGTTAGCTGGGTATTACCGTTCCTACAATACATGATTACTCGTACACCATACAATACAATAATACTTTATTGCACACCAATAAAAGTTTACAAAAAAAGGAAACAAGTCAAATACAATTTATAAATATAGGTAGACAACAGTATGGGTTAATTTTTAGCCTCGAGGTTAGTACAACAACAGTTAGTTAATTGTGGGACTGCTTGTGTTCCAGATTTAAATTGTTCTTTGGATATCGAATCCAGATTATCTGCTAAAATTATCGCAAATATAAATTAGGGCTTTTAGAACAGGTTTTGTTAAGTTAACTTCAGTCAGTACCATCAGCGAAAAAGATGTATCCGTCATTCTCAAACGATTCTTTATTGTGTTCTAGTTTATAGCATATCTTATAATTATTTATAATGTGTAACACAAATAACTTTTGCAATCCTTTTGTCGATACTTAAACAATACAAGTTTAATTTTCACAATTGCCTTGTTTTTATTGCACACTAATCATATTGATAAAAGTCATCCCCGTGAATATCGTGCGATGTAAAATCCCATTATATCTGTTCTCAGCGTGTCCGGCCTCCCCTATCGTGTGCGGGGTTATCTGACGATGATTCATTTCGACACGTTTACCCTAGTGGACAACATACAACCAATAGTACACGTACAAGAATAGGTATCGTTTGAAAATGTTTGCGATGAGTCAGGAGTCACGCAGTCGATGGATGCGGTCTACACAGGATCGCACCTTATTATTATGACGACGCGGTTGGCGCAGTGGTTAAGCAACTGCCTACTGAGCCAACGGTCCCGGGTTCGAATCCCGGCAAGGGCAAATATTTGTGTGATGAACACGAATATTTGTGCCTGGGTCATGGATGTTCTATGTATTTAAGTATTTATTTATCTATATAAGTATGTATATAGTCGCCTAGTACCCATAACACAAGCCTTCTTGAGCTTAATTTGGAATAGGTTGATTTGTGTGAGGTTGTCTGATATTTATTTATTTATTTTATTACAAGTTATGGGTGAGGCCTAGTTCAGCACGTATGCAGCAATGTTCAAAATTTTAACAAAAAATCGTGTCGGTCGTGGTCATCATTTCAGATATCCGTGGCAAGCTTCACAACATGCCGCCATTCTTCCCTGATAGCTTATTAATAATGTATAATTAATTGATTTATGGCTGCAAAAAAGGAGTAGGCGAAATTATATTGTATGAAACGAAGTATTTAACGAAATGGTTATAAGCGAAAAGCAGGCCTTGTTACGTTAACGTATTGGTAGGGAATGCAAACCCGGTTAATTTCTCATAGTAAACCCGGTTCTAACCAGTTATTTGTACGATAAAATAACCGGGTTTGCATTCCTTACGTATTTGCAACATCTGCGGGTGTTACGCTGTGGTCTAATCTCTTTATCTCTGCAGGGTCACTCGGCTCCCACTTGCGAGGCGATCCAAGAATTACTGCGCGCTGCGTTCACATTCTGGACGTAGCATTACGAAGTGTTGCCACAATTGGGATAATATACCAATTTTTTACGAACTATGTTAGTTCATAAAACGTTTCTGAGAACGGGGTTCTTATAATGCTATAAACAATAGGATTGTGTCTAGGTATATAGCGCGTTTAAGAAGTTATTTATCTCTATCAGTATGTATATGTATTATCGTCGTCTAGTGTGGGTAAGTAATATAAGATATAAGAACTTATACTATAATATTCATATTATATACACTGAAAAAAATACCCAGTGGAGCCTACTGAAATTACAGTAAGCGTAACCGTTATTACAGTTAGGTTTACTGAAATGTCAGTAGGCCTAACTGTTATTGCAGTAAGTCTTACTGTAATGTCAGTAGGCTCCACTTGATATTTTTTTCAGTGTACGCTCATATTGTATAAGATTGTTTTGTATACCGTTCAAGGTGTATAACGAACGTTAGATATAACATCAAAATATCTATTTTTGTTAAGTATAACGTTATTTAAGTATAATATCATTGTATATAACGATCATAACATATAACGTTCATAATATCTCAGATTTATAATGTATATTACTCAAAACATCTAACACCAAAATGCATAATGCTCGTAGAGAATAACCGCCTGCACATTAATTGTGTACATACTTATGCAATAGTTCGCTGTAAAATTTTAATATACCTACCTCCATGCAAGCAAGCAAGCATTTTGACGCTCCGCTCACTTCGCTCGCTCCGCTATCCATGGTCATAAAACAAACCTAACCTAACCTACAGTTTTCGGTTTTTGACCCATATTTCATTTTGTCGCAGTTCTTCCAAACGGTATACTCGTATTTGCCAGAATTTCATCTGCCATTATCAATTGCGTACATACTTATGCAATAGTTCGCTGTTAAATTGTAATATACCTCAATATTTTAATATGCAAGCAAGCATTTTGACGCTCCACTCGCTCCGCTATCCATGGTCATAAAACAAACCTAACCTAACCTACAGTTTTCGGTTTTTGACCCATGTTCTATTTTAGGGGCATAGGGGTAGCAGTTATAACCTATTTAGTATATCATACGCTATTATATTTTCTAATCATTATACTAAAAGAAAGTATATACTATGATCGATATACGTTATGTATGTTATATCAACTGAATTTAGAGTATTTGAGTGTTATATAAAAAATCATTCTACAACATGAGTATTATGCTAATTGACCGTTATTCCTAATAAAAATATTGATTTTGATGTTATAGCAAAAGTTTATTATATCTTGTGAACGTTATTAATGTGAAATTATATATTATGTAGTTATATCTCGTGGGACGCACCCGTCTAGTGTCCATAAAATGCCCTATGGCATTAAGTCCGCCTTTTGTACGATAAGTTCTTTCTTTTGTGCAATAAAGATTAAATAAATAAATAATAAATAAAACACAAACCTCCTAGTGGTTACTTTGGGACTAAGTTGATTTGTGTGAGGTTGTCTCCATTTTAGCTTGGCTCAAAATTCTATCGCATGTCCGAATTCCGAATGGCCTGATTTCTGGCTGTTCTCGTCTATAAGTTATCGTTTCTAAACCGATTCTTGTGAAATTTTGTGAGCAGGTTCGATGATTATTCGAAATGGCGTAGATCCATACCTACTAATATTATAAATGCGAAAGTGTACCTGTCTGTCTGTTATCTCTTCAAGCTTAAAGCTGATCCGATTCAAATTAAATTTGGTATGGAGATAGTTTAAGCCCTAGGGAAGGGCACATAGAGTACTTTTCATCCCGAATAAATTTAGTGTGTTTAGATGAGCGGGTAACATCGCGGGGCACAGCTAGTAATGACATAATTCAGCCATTTCAAATAATTTCGCTAGGTCTACAGCTTACTGGGCCACTTGTATGTACCTACTACACTTCTGTTCTTCTTAAGCTATGTCCTAATCCATTTATACAGTCACTCGACCTGGCCCCGGCCGCTCGGCTAGTCCGAGCCGAAAATTGTCACATCCAGCTTCTGGAAACGTTTATGGTGCATGAAGTGACATCGTGCATCGATGTGACACGTGACGCGTGACAGGTTTGTCACGTATTTAGGACAGACGACCCTTAATACATGGCACATGGATGAGTACCGTTCAACATGGTATGAGAAGACCATCAGCTTATAGGCTGCACTACCAGTGAACTAACCATCTACTTAAGGATTACCAATATGTTCTATATTTGTTTAATAACGTCAAAGCTATATATATACGGGGTGATCAATCCAAATGGGTCAGTAGGGAGAAAACGAAAACTATGAGAGATAGGGAAATCTGTTCTTAGGAACCATGACGTCGATTTTAGATTAATAGAAACTGCATTATTATTATTTTATAATGAGATTTATAACATAACCGAGAATTGAACCTGGTCAAAATTCTGTAAGTAATCGCATGGCGTATGCGTATGCGAGCAGTAATGATGTATGCGATTTATAAAAAAATAATAATGCAGTTTTTATTAAATTTAAAATCGACGCCTTAGTTTCTAAGAACAGATTTCCCCATCTCATATAGTTTTAAACTTCTCCCTACTGACCCATTTGGATTGGTCACCCGGTATACAATTCAAGTAATTTTACAACTAAATTATATTACTTGATTGGATTTACAGGCAATTTTTTTTTATTAATCTAGCTAAATAATGAACACAATTATTATCAACAATAATTAAGTTCATGCACATTTTTAATGTTTTGGAACAGATACCACATCCAACCATATGTGTTTGTCTGAGAAATAATTGTCTACTTTATAATAAGCTCTTCTATTCAAGGTTTACTTTACCGTGTCTTGAATCAATTTTCATTCATATTTAGAATATGATTAGTTATTTTACTATAGCAGCGTGTACACAAATGACTTTTGGATCTTACTTATAGTCTGACACAAAAGAGTAGAAATTAAAAAGTGGCAATACTGTCGTGTCGTACCTTTCTAATCAATCTAAGAAGACGGGGACGTCGATACAGTATTGCCACTTTTTAATTTCTACTCTTTTGTGTCAGACAGTGGTCTATTTAGTTAAGGGTTAACGATGAGAGTAAAATTTTGTAATTAAAATATCTTTTCTTACTGTTTTTTACCAGTTTCTTTTTTTTCTTCTAACTGAGCTATACTGTAATCTTTATCCACGCACAGGGTCAGCCGCTCGCCCCCGCTGTCTCGATATCCGAGACGAGAATTATTGGACGCACCTTATTCGAGAAGATTATTTCACTTTTTTATAGCTGACGTCAGATAAGATCGCAAGGGGGGCTATTTATATCGCTAACTTGCTGAGTCACGTATTATATAATATATATATACTCGTATTTATTGTTTAAGCCATCTTTACAGAAGGTGTCTCAATTTGGTTGTATGATGATAATTGTTTAATGGGGATTTCCATGTTGCAGTGAAAATGCAGTAGCAAATAACGTAGTGAAAACAGGGCATTTTTGAGTAGGTATTGTAGTTATAATTTGTGTTAATTATTTGTACAAACCGCGGGAGTATGAAGTGTCATATAGCATTATAGCTTTTGCGATAAATTTAAAGCTCTCTGGCTCTGTTGGCAATATAATTTGGAAGTTTGTTATTAGCAATGGCTGATATTTCTAATCCGCCATTATGAAAAATTTCGAAAAACTGAATCGACAAACACAATATCTATATTTATCGAACCTCGTCACATCGGTTGAGAAATGCAACATGTAGGCGAGAACAGCCGGACAACTGGATATCGGCAATATCGGCATAAGAAAGAAAATTTGACCAAGCTGAAACGGTGACACTTCGCTCCCTCGGTGAATTTGGTTGCAGCAATTTCCTTGCATACAATACTTTAGGTACTGGGCGGATACACTCTAAACCAACTAAATCCGTAAATACCCTGGGTTGTTCCAGTTTCGTCAAGGCCTAATAAGTAGAGTTCCATGCCTGAATCGGCAAAAACAGAACCCTTATAAGATCACTTTGTTGGCCATCTCATCTCTCTGTCAACCCACGTTTCTCAAGAATGCGTAGAGATATCGAAATGAAATTATTATCAAATACTCAAGTCTACAATTCCTTTAAGCTGTGAAAATTCTAACGTCTAAATCAATGCAATCAAAAGATATACGAGTCTTTATGCTGAATTTTATTCGTTGTACTAAATTGAATTCATCTTAACGATTGTTTTTTTTAACAACACTAGTATATGTATAATAAGAGGCCTTATTCCTTAAAAAAAAAAACTTTTTGTTATGAATATTTTGGTTGGTACGCGGTTGGCGCAGTTTGCTGACACCTGCCTACTGGGCCGACGATCCCGGGTTCGAATCCAGGCCAGAGAAAAGCTTAATTTGGGACTAGATCGATTTGTGTGAGGTTGTCCGATATTTATATTGAAATATTTATTTATATTTTAGCGGATAAGTAAACAGTTTTCATTTTATTAATTGTATTACCTACTATTATTGTTTTTCGGATATTTATATTTTATTTGCTTGTTATGTTAATGTTATTTCTTTAAACTAGACATGGCTAAATTATTAAAATTCTTGGTATGAGGTAATTTGATAATATTGAGATGTTATTTTTAATTCTGTATGGGTATAGTTGTACATTATTTTATTTCGCAATTTTATTCAAATTGACATTTTGTATCATTAGAGTATTTAATTTGTGTATTTTAGGAATAATATTGATTTGCATGTTGACTTTAATGTCGACTGAATACTGGTTCTGTAACAATAATAATCTTAAGACCTAATTGTTAAGTATTTCAGCAAATAAACATTTCTATTTCTATAATTGTACCTATATTGGTAATTTCAGCCAACTTTTTGTAGTGAATAATACTTGCCTGAGTTCTAGAAAGTATCAAAGCTATTTCATGCTTTCATTGCGTGCAATCGAAAATAAGTAAAAAATAATACAGTTTTCTGTGTGAATTTTGTCAGTTCGAGCAGTTTTTGAAATAAAACTTATCAATGAAAACTTCAAATTCTGGCTTACAAATATACACTAATAAATCGCAATGACCCTGATCTAAGTAGTTACATTGGTAATATGTTAAGAAACATGTTCGATCATTGAGAAATATGTCTAAAACAATCAGCACCTTTGAACGTATAAGGTGCTTTTACCAGGCAGTTTTATTAACAGGTCAAAGAGAAAAACTACTCGAATACCTTCGTAAACACCAATAAAATTCCTGCAGATTACTTGCAAAGCACAGCCAACTCAAGTAATGAACTAATACCGCTTTGGTGCGCGAAAATTAGTTTTCGTGGTTATTTCTAAGGAAAAACTCGGGTTTTCCCTAACGGTTTTTCTTTCTCATAAGGATTGCCAGTAAATGTAAATAAATGGGAAATAAATTGAATTTGAGAGTAATTTGGTGTTTGAAGTATATTTGCTTTCGTTTCGGGTCTTGAAAAAAGCGTGCTTATTGTATCCGGCAAATAAGTATCATACGGATATTATTTTAAGTTCAATAATGACCTCGTTTGCATTTGTACCTCGTTTTAACAGTTCAATTTCAAACAGTAAAATTGTTTGCACAAGTGGAACGCGCTAAGTTTAGAGATAGCTCAAATTCCATTATATCGTTTGTTCTAGTTTCCGCATATTTATTACTAATTGGCCTTTAGAAACTGAAATTTAAGTTATTTATTCAAATTGTTCTAAAGTATTATAATTGGGCTGACCCACACATCAATTTCAAATTATCATTTGATTTCATCCACCACACATTTCTGGTAGATGAAATCAAATGATAATTTGAAATAAATGCCATTGCATCTGAGAGTATCGTCGGCATAACGTGCGTTAAAACAGGCTTCGAAGTATCACGTTTCGGGCGAACAAGTCGAGAGGACTGTAAAGCAATTTCATACAAAATTGAAGGCCTAGGCCGGGGAGTAATTTTTTTAAACTTGGCGATGGCGTCTGGGTTCACGAACAGGCTAAATAGCTGAATTATATTTTTTTCGAGTGGTTTATTCTTTTAGCAAAAGCACTCCACATGCCTTAGCCGTGAAAAGGGCTTGCCGGCTTCGTATTGACTTGTAAAATGTTGACATTTTATTAATAAATGAGTATGAGTATCACTAAGTATCTTACTCACCCGGCAAGCCCTTCTTTCCCGGCGTATGCAGTGATGTACTACATATTTAAGTAACTGGCTATTAATAACTATAAAATATAAAAAAAGTCGTCTACCCCCACATTACGTCACAACTCCCTGAATCGCAACACTTTCTCCGATCTCGATAAAAGCCAGACGCAGATATCGCCGCCCTCTTTATCTATCTTTATTAAATGAACCCTTATTTAGCCACTAATGGTAGTTCTCCCGACGAACAAATGGGGGAGAGGGGAGAGGGGAGAGGGGAGAATTAGGCGTATTTAAGTGTAGAAATATAATATCTTTAGTGCTTATTGTGCTTATTGTTGGTGTACAGGTACTTAGTGGTACACGGAGTTCATACAGATTTTTAAGCATGCAAAATTATGTTCACCAAAGTTTCCTAATTTCATTTTTTTTTGTTTCAGGTATATCGTGAATCACTGAAATGATGCTTGAATTAATCGCATGATTAAAAAAACGCGTATGTATGAAAATGTTTTCTTCTACTTAATTTCTTATTACTTATTTAAAAGGTTTGGATCGAATTTATAGTCGCATCTGTGGGTGGTTTGTTTTTCTTTTCTTTTGTATATATTTTTTAGATTTAAATTAAGTGCTGTATAGCTCCACAAAATACGGATAGGTAAAAATAAGTTAAAAGAGCAAAGTTAAACGCATATTTACAAACATGAATGTTATTAAATAAATGTAAATACAACAATACTTTATTGCACACCAATAAAAGTTAACAAAATGTAACAAGACAAATACAATTAAATAAATTGTAATTTGTCTTTATCTGAAGGCAAAAGAGTGTCCTTTTCTATATTAAGGATTCTAAAAAAACTTTTAATTTAAAATCTGCGATCACCGAAAAATATACATATTTAACTTGTGGCACTTGCAATGTTTTATGGCGCTATTTAAATTAGTTACACATTTTATGATTTAGATTTGTAAAATTCTTCGAGAGAATGTTAATAAAAGTTGATTTTCTCACCCCTGTTTTTATAACCCATCGTTATAGACCCAAATCCGATCATTGGCAGCCCTACGTGGTCTCAGTATGAAATCTGCTGTTTTAAGTTTCTGTTTAGATAGACAAGTAGTTTTTAAATGTGGTATTGTTAAAACATAACATTACAATTTTACAATCTCAATGAGATTGAGTCATGTCGTTACCACAATGCTTATCGTTCCACCTTCTCGTTCCATCATCGATTTAATTTTCGAATGAAACACCGACAAATCTTCATAACTTGCAAGTTAATACACATAAATGTGGGTCGTCCCATAGATAAAAACTCCGAGACGAGCGAATGAAAAAAAAAAGGCTGGCTTTTGAGGATACAATTTGTGTAACATATAATCAGATGAGCATCTCTATTAATACGGCTGTTGCAAATGAATAGCTTGCTATAAAATACTTTCGTCTGATACCAGTATTCAAGTATCTTGGCAGGTATTTAGTTGTCAGAGTCATATGGAACTATGAACTGAATCACTTTGTATGGTTTGAGAGTTAATTTGCTTGGAAGAATTAGCGTGGCCTGACTCTAGTTACGTCCCGGTATTAGATTAGGTGGAGTTATTGGCATTTGGACCGCGGTCTATTTGTGTTGCACCCTTCGAAGGGATGATTTAGCTGAAGTAGCGATAAGTTGGTGCTTAGTGTCGAGGGGAATTAAATATCTTAATTTTATTTAAATTATTTTGAAACAAGCGGAACTGTGGGGTTTAAAATTGTATTTCGAAGTGCCTTATGTTGTAATTTAATAGAATGTTTTAAATGAGTTGCACTTGTTTCGAATTTAATTATGAAATTGTTTGTTTATTCATCCCCGTACTTATGAACCACACATATTAATCTTAATAGCTTATTGCTTAAACATTGCGTAAAATAAGTATAATGTAAGTTTCAGGGCGTATTAGTTAAGAAAAGTGTAAACGTTTCGAAATAAAATAAATAAATTTCGACGTGAAACGCTTTTTTTATAACAATAAGTTGCACATAAGCATGAAGTTCCCATCGTATACAAAATTAATTAATTCATTTCACAAGGGGAGACCGCTGTTGAGAAGAAAACTGAAAGAAACTCAACAGTAAGTAGTTTTTCGTAAATTATACTTAATAATATTTCAAATATAATATTATAATTAGGTAATTGATACATGTAGAGGAGATGTACTTGTACAAGCATAACATTATTAAACCTAGTGGCTATGTAAGCTTGATTTGCGATCATTTTACAAAATGGCTGAAGACTTTTTGTACCTACGCTAAAAACCCCCATATCACCGCCATTTTGAAAAAAATAATCGAAAAACTGACGCGACAAGAAATAACTATATCATTACATACCTCCACACGTAATTTTACAAAAATCGGTTGCGAAATGCGGCCTGAAGGTGGAAACAGTCGGAAATTCAGACAAACGGACATCTGAACATAGGGACATACGAAAGAATCGTTGGCCAAGCTGAAATAGTGACGCATCGCTCGCTTCGATCACTCGGTCAACTACCCAGCAAAACTACGAAACAGTCCAGCAAAACTCCTATTGTCGCCATGTCAAACATATCACAAAAGTTAGAACAATATTTCAACCAGAAAACATCGGACATTAAATACACTATTAAACCTAATAAAAGCTAGTGGGGAGACGGGGACACGCGGCACGAACGTATCTGTCAGTAATAAAGATAGAGCCTTTATTGCCCCGCTCTCCCCTTCAGGTTGCTTTATCGGGAATAATATTTTAAGAGTTTTCGCCAAATAAATTATTGAGGGGAATAAATAAAAGGAATGTGTTTGGGAGGAGACTGCTTGATCGAGCATGACGTTTATTAATGGGTTATTTTTTCGAAAGTATCAGAATTTTACCATTTTTCAAATGAAGATTATCATTTATGAAGATTATAGAAACCGATAAACTTTTTAGGTTTTCTTTAAATATTTGGATGTCACGTCCGGAATACCACGCTGCGTTCTATAACGCGAATCTCCGATGTTGGAGTAACTACCGCCAGGCTGAAGTGGGACTGGGCCGGCCACGTCTGCCGCATGCACCCAGAAAGGTGGGCTAGCTTGGCCACTGAGTGGGTGCCACAAGATGGGCAGCGCAGGCGGGGCAGGCCTAGGCGGAGATGGCGGGACGACTTGGACACGTTCCTCAACGGCTGGCCGGAGGAGGCTTCTGATCGGGAGTCGTGGAAATCAAGAGGAGAGGCCTTTGCCCAGCAGTGGGACACTCACATAGGCTAATAAAAAAATAAAAAAAAAATTGGATGGAATTCAAAAGATAAATTAATGACAGCGATAGAGAATTGATTGACAAAAGGCGGCACATGAGGTATTATCAACTCCACTAACCAAAGGTTGTCTGGAAGAGCTCTTTAGCGATAAGACCGCCTGTTGTCTAAAAAACCGTCCGTTATAAAAAATATTGTATCAGTGTTTAATTTTTGAACTTTTGGTGTGCAATAACATGTGTATGTAATTCAAATACATCTCATCATACCTAGTACCTTATTTAGTTTAGATAATAGGTTGACTGGTAGAGAATGCCTCATGGCATTAAGTCCGCCTTTTGTACGATAAGTTTTCTTTTGTGCAATAAAGATAAAATAAATAAATAAATAATGCATGTTTTTCTTATTCTGTAATTAAGTTGTTGTCATTTTTTGTTGCTTGGCCAAATAAATAAAACTGAACTCAACTGTATTTCGTTACCTCGGAAGAAAATAAAAAACTATCATCAGAGTCCATTCAGTTTTTGATTGAGATTTTCCCTTTTTAATTCGTTTGACAAACGTAACAGTGGAATCCGGTGCGGATACAAAACTAGCGGAGGGTATCGCTTACGTGGAAACAGCGATCGGACAATGGGTGAAAAATGACACTAGGGCTGACCGATCCAGTTCGAACCGGATCATAGTGGTATCTGATTGTTTTACAATTCAACAAATCGTTTTTGTCATAAATGTAAATGCAACCGGAGGTCCAAATATCCCGATGCTAAATATCACTCGTTTCGTTTGCTAGTCCTGGAACCAAATTCCACGTTTCTCTAATGACATAATTATATGTGCGACACCTCGGCACATACAATTAATACATACAATTATTTATTTTAAACTTTCTCTCTCATTAAGACATACATTTTAGGAGTATTTTGATGTGCGTTAAATTTAAGATGGGTTGATAAATTAATATCCAGTACTATGTAATTAGATATTTACTTTTCGATTTCAATGCAAGAAGCAAAAAAAAATATATATAAGTAGGTATGTCCATTATATGGCCGTGATTATGCCAAAATAATGAATTGTCGATACCGCTAAGCCTCACCGAATTAGTGCCCGAAAATCCAAGAATAACTTTCAAAATCGACACCCAAAGATCACATCCCTAACAAAACGATAAAAAGTCCCATTGTCCAAAATAATGGACGCTCATAAAATATCTTGAAACAGATAGATGGCGACGGTAGGGGAGGGGGGAGGAATAATAAAGTTTATTTATTGAAAAGGCAAGTGCCATAATCTGTATCCGGAATACAAGGATAAGATGTGTGGCGGCTATTTGTCAATGTGTGATAACGAGCCGTGTAAAATTCGGAAGAAAATCTAGATAAAAATGCTAAGCTGCTAGTAGAATCAGTCCCACTTTATCTTAGTAAAATCAGTCCCACTTTGGCCTAGTAGAATCAGTCCCACTTTAGCATAGTAGAATTAGTCGCATTGTGGCCTAGCAGAATAAATCCCATGTGGCTTGTAGGATCAGTCCCACTTTAGCCTAGTAGAATCATTTCCACTTTGGCCTAGTAGAATCAGTCCCGCTTTAGCTTAGAACCATTCTCACTTTAGCCTAGTAGAATCAGTCCCACTTTAGCCTAGTAGAATCAGTCCCACTGTAGCCTAGTAGAATCAGTCCCACTTTAGCCTAGTAGAATCAGTCCCGCTTTAGCCTAGTAGAATCAGTCTCACTTTAGCCTTGTAGAATCAGTCCCACTTTAGCCTAGTAGAATCAGTCTCACTTTAGCCTAGTAGAATCAGTCCCATTTTAGCCTAGTAGAATCAGTCCCACTTTAGCCTAGTAGAATCAGTCTCACTTTAGCCTAGTAGAATCAGTCCCATTTTAGCCTAGTAGAATCAGCCCCACTGTAACCTAGTAGAATCAGTCCCACTTTGGCCTAGTAGAATCAGTCTCACTTTAGCCTAGTAGAATCAGTCCCACTTTAGCCTAGTAGAATCAGTCCCACTTTAGCCTAGTAGAATCAGTCCCACATCTTTAGCCTAGTAGAATCAGTCCCACTTTAGCCTAGTAAAATACACTAGTGTACTCTGTGAGCTGTAGACCTCGCGAATTTATTAGGATATGGCAGAAATTTGTAATTTTTAAATTTTCGACCCCCATAATTATCTCAGTTATTTTAAAAGATCTCGAAAAATTTAGTCAACTGTAAAATTCTATAATACTTATCCAACCTACTAACAAAATAACACGAGAATCGGTTGAGAAATGACACCTCTAGGCGAGCACAGCCCGAAGTCATTTGTATGTCCAATCATCCGGACATAGAAAATTTTAGGCTAAGCTGCAACGGAAACGCTTCGCTCGGGGAATAATTCTTAAATTGAATCGAACATCGGTTTTCTATGGAGAGGGGTCATTATTTCAAGAATAACCTTAACAGCGGGATGGGTTTGGATGAAGGTGACTGTGTGGGGGAAATGTGACTGGGTGGTGGTGATTTGGGTGAAGGTATCGTACTATCACTGGGTAGTAGTGAAAATGAAGTGACAGACAGTCCAGTAGTGGCAGTGCAAGATCCTGTCTCTCCTCCAAGGGTAGCGAGGAGAGCGAACACGACTGCAGTGGGCCGTGATTCGGGTAGCAGCACGGATAGCAGTCCCTGACGAAGAGCTCCATATGACTTCGAAACATGCTGGGCTGTTCATGACAATTTTTACGTAATATTATCAGCTTTAAGGGTTTAAGTCTCCCCCCAGCGGACGCGACTTGTTACCGCCGGCAATCATGTAAATATCCGCCGACAGCTTCGTCTAATCCCCTGAACTCGTTAGGGGCAAATATTTCGTCCCCCGTAATGACATGAAACAATAACAGTTGCCTGTTAACTGCAGAGAGGGGCAGACTATTCACTTCAATGAAACAGCTGTGTATTTTTAATGGGTACTGTTAGGTCTAAAGAGTGAGTGAGACGAAAATCATTCTATTATTTGAAATTCATTAATATTTCTTTTTAAGAAATATCTTCTCGCCAGTGACTGACATTTGCCAATTTCATAAGGACCAAGTACTCTACAAAACGCTGAGGTTTCTTTTGTTTGAATGCGTATTGTATTACGAATTTTCATAATTCCAAAAACCATGTTCTGATGAAATATTTTGAATTATTTTTGGATAGCATACACTTGATTTGGATAACCTTAACCTAACTTTACATAATTAATTATATTGTAAAACATACCCGCGACAGCAAGTGATCAGCAAGTTTCTTAGCTTCATTTATCTTGGTATATTTGCCGGCAAACTTCTTTAAATGAAAATACAAATCAGATTATAAATTCGTAATAAATACAAAAACAAATCTCGTAATATTTTAAGTGTTCATTTAATTTTGTACTAAACAAATATACACTAACATAAAATTGCGCTGTTATTTCCAATAGAAAAGGCTGCCATATATGACAATTAGGGCACAAGTTCGAATCCGGGTGAAGCAGACTGAGACAATTTGATTTGATCGCCTGCAGGGGAAGACATGGCACCCTTCAATCCAAAACGACCCATTTCAAATACTGCTCTCCTAATAACTTACGCCTTTTTGACTTTGAACGACATATGGGCTGCAGGGGATACACGCAAGCACCCCGCAATCCAAAACGACCCACTTCAGTACAACTCTCAGTATAACTTACGACCTTTCAACTTCGAATGATAAGGGCCCGTGTTAAGCCCTAGTTATAAAGACATGAGGGTCGAAAGATCACTTTAGTTTAGTATAATCTTGAAAGACCACTTTAGTATAATGTGAAATACATGTAACTAGAGTTTGACAAAGATCTGAATGTCTTATTATCCATCTTTTCTTCCCCTTCCTCTTTTGGGCTTGTGCACAAATCACGTGAGGTTTTTTCGGCTACTTTTTGACCCCCTCCTCCCCCCTGGTGATATTTGGTAAGGTTTTTTGTTACCCCCCCCCCCCCCCTGACAACCTCACGTGTATACTTTTTTCTACTCGCTATTTTGGACTCGCTATTTTGAAGTGATTGTTAAAGTGATTTAATTTTACCGAAACCGAGGAAAGGTCTACTCATGTGGTAGATTTTTTCTTAGTTCGTTCATTGTATAAAAATACACGTGAGGTCTCCTTATACCCCTTCTTCCCCCAACGATGATCTGTCGTGATTTTTTCGTGATAAACCGGCAGACGCAGCGTGGGAAGGCCCCCAACAAGATGACCTGGTTAGGATCGCGGGCAGAAATCGTATGAGAGAGGGGCATTGTATGCACAACTTTTTGAGCAATTCCATCATAAATAAACGGGACGTAATTGCATTCAATGAAGTATTCATTTAATTTTATAATCTCCTCGTTTTGGACGTGATGTTAAAATTCTATGGTCTCGTTTGGATTTAAGAAACTAGGATCAACATCTTTTCATCACGCGAGTATATCCACCTTTTTGAACGCGATTAACCCTTCGCATGTCGAAGCACTGATCAGTGCAAAGCATTTAAATCCTATGTTAACATTTAATTGAGCTCGATTGCCTATAATTATTGAGATGGCATACGAAGGGTTAACTCCCATTTCTTCAATAATAATGTGATATTTTTTTGAAATGTCGATCTGTGAAGTCCTGAGAATTTCCTTATTTCAACATACAAATATTAGAGTATTACACGTGCACGATTAAGTGTTATCTTTGTCACACAGTGCACAGTTCCCATCGTATTCATTTCATATTACGCAAAATCTCCAATTTCCTTTTCCCCCTGCACTTAACTTGACATAACGAAATCTTCCCCACACTTAGATTGACATAATACCTCTGATTAATCTTCATCTCTAACTATTTGTCAAAAACATCCCCTCTGCACGGCGTTCCCCTCTCGATGCCAAAAGAGGGAGAATTTACAGATTTTTTTAACCGAAGCATTTAGGAGATTGGGGTCTTAAAGTGTCTTCGAATTAAGTTTTCATGTGCACAATCGGTAGGTATATAGGGACATTGAGGTTGCATCTCCTTTGAAGCGGAATAAACCAATCACCTGAGTTGAAATCTGTATCTCAGCGCCGCTTCCCTTTGTGATTGGACGATTCCGCACGACTCCGCTCCGCTCCGCTCCGCTTTAGTGGTGACGCACCCTAGGCTAGGTAAAGCGACGTATGATAACTAGAACGGCAATGGACAAGCTGAAGAAAGTATGAAGGAACAGACACATCACAAGGACCACGAAAAACCGGCTCGTGCAAACCCTTATATTCCCCTTATTTTTATACGCTGCAGAGACGTGGACGCTTCGAGACATTGAGAACAAACAGATAGATGCTTTAGAAATGTGGTGTTGGAGACGAATGCTGGGAATATCATGGACAGAATTTCGGACCAATGTCTCCATCCGTGAAGAACTCCGCGTCAAGCAGCATCTGTCCGCTCACGTGTCACGTATTCTCAATTTTTTCGGCTACGTTTCAAGGCGAAACAATAACTCCATAGAGCGTTTCGTTGTCCAGGGCAAAGTGGAGGGAACCAGATCACGTGGAAGATCACCCATGCGATGGACCGACCAGATCGAATCGGTTGTGGGCGGACCTTTGCATGAGTGCACCAGAATGTCTGTGGAATCGCGAGAAATGGCGTAATATCATACAGCGAACAATATCTGCCTCTAATAGTACTACCAGTTGATCACGACCGCTCTGTAAACAGTGAAACGACTAAGAAGAAGACCCTAGGCAGCCTGTCCGCAGAATCGGAGCGGAGATGTGTAAAATGGACCTGAATCCCATTCCTCAGATTTAAATGCACTTCTTTTGGGCTTTACAAAGCGCAACCTGATTGGTATTTTTTTCGCTCCTCCTTTGTGGGCACGCAGTCTTAAGGTTAGAAGAGTATGTAAGCGTAAAGATCTGAAAAATTAACAAGAATATAGCTAAACAATTAGGTAAAGTAAGTGATGATTTAAAGCAGTTAAAAACTGCACTAAAATTTATAAAACGAACATAAATAATAAATAAATATCGGACAACCTCACACAAATCGATCTAGTCCCAAATTAAGCTGAAGAAGGCTTGTGTTATGGGTACTAGACGACGATATACGTACTTATATAGATAAAATATATACTTAAATACATAAACAACCATGACCCAAGCACAAATATTCGAGTTCATCACACAAATATTTGCCCCGGCCGGGATTCGAACCCGGGACCGCGGGAACATACAAACAATGCCATTGAATATACCAGTACGTCTAGCATAACTGTGACACGTCTTTATCGCGCGATAAAATCTACCTGCCACTTTCCTGTCAATACCGTGCCAGCAAGACGGGTGACGCTGAGTCGCATGGCAAGATATGCTAGCCCTGTAGTTACTCATAATGCAATAAGTATAATTTTTATTTTAGTACAAAAATGGTGGATTTAATGTCAAGTGGTATTCTTTAACTTTTGAACAATCGGGTGACAAAAAGATGCCAAAAATTGGTGCATTAAGGCACCTTATCCGTTCAAAATTGCTGATTGTTTCGGTCATTTTTCTCTATGATCAAGCATGTTTCGTAGTATATTATCAATGTTACTACCTAGGACAGGGCCATTGCGATTTATTGGTATATATTTGAAAGCAACAGCTTTCATTGATAATTTTTGTTTCAAAAACTACTCGAATTTGATAAAATTCATCAGAAAACTGGTTTTTAAACTTATTTTAGACTGCACACAATTAAAGCATGAAATAGCTATGTTACTTTCTTGAACTCGGGGAAAAGTATTATTCACTTCAAAAGGTTGGTTGAAATTATCAATATATTTCTCATAATGTAAAAAAAAACCGGTCTAGTGCGAGTCGGACTCGCGCACCGAGGGTTCCGTACAAACACTTCATCCTTAAGTGGTTAAGTTAAGTTTGCACCTGGTATGTATAGCGCCCCATACAAATGAGGTGCAAAGTTAACGCAACAAACCCGTTTGTTGTATGGGAGCCCCCTTAAATATTTATTTTATTTTAAGTATTTGTTGTTATAGCGGCAATAGAAATACATCATCTGTGAAAATTTCAACTGTCTAGCTATCACCGTTTTTGAGATACAGCCTGGTGACAGACGGACGGACGGACGGACGGACGGACGGACAGCGAAGTCTCAGTAATAGGGTCCCATTTTTACCCTTTGGGTACGGAACCCTAAAAAATAATGTTGAAAAGGAATAAGGCCTCTTAAGAAAAGCAGCCTTTCTCATATAATCTTATATCGCTACTATATGATATTAGTGTCTATTCTGCGCTGATAGCGACTATTCTAAAACGCAGCCATTTCGTCTCGGAGTAGACATTTCAATAGTTCCCCACATTCGTAAGTAAATTCGACGATAAAGCTGACAGAGGTCTCTGCTGCGTAATGTATCGCGAGGAGATTTACACTACAGGACCGCCGCTCACACCGAACAGGTCTCTCACCTAAGGGCCTTATCACACTTGCGATTTGCGAGCGTATTTTCTATACAAATAAGCGACGCGGCGAACACGCTGCGCGATCGCCTTCATACAAAATACGCTCGCAAATCGCAAGTGTGATAAGGCCCTAAGACGTATAATAGGTCGACCCGGTTATATCTCAGATTATTCGCGCAAAAGTGTCCCACCCACTAATATCTCTGGTCGAGATATTTTGGATTGTACTCTCGACTACGTTCGACCACGATAATGAGGCCTATCCAGACAAGTTCAAATATAAACGATAGAAAACTCGAGTCTCAGGCATATCAATCAGATCGTAGCTCCTGTTGGATGAATCGCGTAATGATTCAATACATGTCGAGTGATATTTGACTTCTATGACGTGAGTAAACTAGTTTCGTATGTATTTTAATAGAAACGATATCGTCAAAAGTTGACAATTTGCCACGAAGATCTTGTAAAAGTAAAAAGCTGCAAAGACTTGAGCATCGTTTGTCAGGTTATCGTTGCTTTCCAAGAAACGTTATAGAAAAATTAAAAAATAAATAAAATAGTTTTATTTCAGACAGCATCCATATTTTTGTTAGTATATTGTACTTATGGTGACTTACTGAGATCGCATGAGGTTACTCCGTCAATGCAATTTCGGTACTTGCCGTGTACTCTAAGACTGCCTAGTTTGACACGTTACAATGTATGGGGCGATTCCTGATACTTTTATTGTTTTCTCCATAGTACTTTAGTTATTTTGGCCTCTATTTATCTGTATATTATTATAAATATACACATACAAAAATTGCAAATATAAGACATAAAATACAATCATTCTGAACTCGTCGGTGTGACTGCAGCCGAGGGGAAGCACGCCTAAGAGGCATTATCGTACAAAACGCGGCGATTCTGCGACACCCCGGCCTCCTCTAACGGCGATCTGCCCGCGATGCTCCCTTCTAGGGAGAGTCCATTGCTGCTTAAGACCGAAAGATATTATTTTAAGCATTTCATCGTCATTATTAGTCGAAAATCTGTTGGCCAAAAGCCTCTGCCAAGGGTCGTGTATCACCCTCATCCAACGGCTTCCAAATTTCCTGACCAGATCGTCAATCTACCTTGTTATGGGTCTTAACGCGATGCGTCTTCCATATTCACTACTTAAGAAAATTTTACTTCTGCAAGGAAAGTGCCCCTCCCATTGCCACTTAAATCTATATTAATGACCCGAAGGATTTACTATAGTTTCTTTCCTTTTTTCTGATTTGATCCTACAAAGTAAAGGATAAAGATTTGAAAATCCTTGGATTGTAGTTATAAGGCGATGCAATGTCAGACAGCTTAAGATGAATGTAAAATATTCTGCCAGCAATGTACACGCCACCATCCCATACCAAACGTGCTGACACAGCCCTACGCGGCACTATCGGGCGGGAATTTTATTTTTCCGCGCTAGAGGGATAACGCTGCGGTTGATATTGTTTCCCGCTCTGATTGCGTTGTTTGTCGATTATCGAAGTGTTATGGGAAAGGATTGCTTACATCTTTGCAAACTTTGTATAAAGCTATTCATTCTTATTCTATCAAATTTTGGGCAAGGGAAAACAGCCGCTAAAAAAGTAAAAGTAAGTTGAAATCAAATATTGCATTCTCTGATTCTTTTAAGTATATTACATTATTTTCATGCCATTAGTACGTTTGTATTAAACTTACTTTCTCTTTTAACTTAAGTGAAAAAGTTGAGGTAGAAATATAAACACGAAAATGCTTGACAAAATACGAAGTCAAATCTATATTCATTTTTTTTGTGTAATTCAACTCAACTCTGATGCCAATACATAATATAGGCCAGCGTGTGCGTACTTGCTTGATCAATCTTGATTAGTAGTTAATGGCTATCCAGAAAAAGAAATAGGCTATTAAAATAAACTAACTGCGCCCCGCGGTATTACCCGCTCACCCTACGAGAATACTAAGATTAAATTGACAATTCCTTCTATAAAAAACACACTCAAATTGGTCTATCAATTTGGGATCTACGTTGCAGACAGACACATAGATACACGGATACACATGTTAAACTTATAACACCCCTCTTTTTTCGTCGGGCAGGAGCAACGATGTAGCAGTAATACCCCTTTATTCAGCTGTAACATCGTCTATTAGCTGCAAATCGCCTTCAGCCGGTACCGATCACGCGAGTTCATATTTAACACCCCCGCTCGAGGTGTTTACCGAGCACTTACTCGTACACTTTAATGCAGCTTAATGTGACTACATAGTGTCAGTTTAATTTTACTGCGATGGAGCCGATTAAATGTATTATATGAGTATACTTTGCGGAAACAAGTGGCTAAACCAATTTGTATTTATTTATGTTTAGTTATTCGCCTGGGATGGTTTTTCTTCCTGATAAGTTTCCGTCACCTATGTCTGTCAATTGCATCATGGATTGCATCGCGCAGTTTGGTGTTCAGCGATGAGTGGACCTGGTTTGACCATCAGGTTGGACCATAGCCCATCGATTTTTCCCTTCGATCTTGTCGGTAACGATTAGCTGCTCAAGATTGTGCCCGTTTTTTCTGGCAATATAACCAAAACTCCAAAATTCTACGAAGGCAAATCGTGGAAAGTCGGGTCTTTATTTTAAGCTCACGGAGAATAGAGCTGTTGTTAAGGAACGCTTCTTCCTGCATCTCAAAGCCACTGCCAGCTTTAATAGTGTTAGACTTATTGACACTAATGCTTACTTACTTTATACTTATTTTTAATGTGGTCATGGGTTGTCCGCTTTACTTAATGCCGCTTCCGCGATTCTTCTCCAAAGGTCGGTTGGTTGCATGCCACGTGCATTGAGGTCTGCTTCCACTTTGCCGTGAATCCAGCCACTTCATTGATTTACTTCTGAAGGCAACGTATCCAAAGACTTAGAGAAACACTAATGCAGTCAAGCATAAAGTTTAGAACAGTCTTAAACTATTGATACAAACACCGAAGCTCAAAGAAAAATTTAAATGCGTATCCTAGTGGAAGAGACCGGAAATCGAACCCGGTACCTCTGAATTACCGGTCCTGTGTGTTTTTGGAACAGTGTTATTCGATAGAAGCACCTAATTCTGGTATCTTTGCAAACCCGGTGCTCACTTGGCCGGTTTTGGGACCCATTTGTCAGCGTTCAAAAAGGGCTCGTACTATTGTTTCGTCCCTAGAGCTCTAATGTTTCTATTAACGACTAATTCCGTCTTCTGGCACGTCTTATCCCGCCCTGCTCCTAATGTCCCGGGGATTGAGTTACAACGGAATTCGGAAATTACTTAGAAAACTGAATAGTAGTGTAAAAGAAGCATTTCTCATATATGGGGAGTGAAATATAGATATTATGGAAGGACAATTTACACGACGAAATCAAGTCCTAAACTAAGTAATGCTCTTACCAGGCATGGATACTATGCAGATGACGATATTCAAAAACATACTTATATCCAAATAGACGAATATAACTGATAAATAAAAAAAGGTCGCAGAAATAAAACCACATTTTAAAAATTAACGCTGAATTACGTAACTTTTGGCTGACAAGGAATATAATGTAACTCATATAATACCTGATTATAATCAGCCCAGCAACATTCACAAAACCTATCAGAATATTAAATAACACCGCATAATAGCACATAATAAAGCTATTATCCCGAGCGGCCTCTGCCCGACAATAGGATCGATCCTGCTATTGTTTTGGCTATTTATAACAAACCCACTTTCTGTTTTTTTGGGCACGATGAAATATACTGAAAACGTGGATGTGGGAAATTGGAAGATGGAGTGCCTTTTAACATGGTATGGCGTGAAGGGTGACTTAAAATAGGAGCAATAAATTAAAACATAGATTCTACTCTTCAAAGTTAACAACATACCTATTAAGTAAAAAAACAGTTTTCACAAGTTTATTATATCAATCAAATTAAATGGTATTTTAAATGTCCTCTGTCTAATATCAAATATTTTGCAAAATATTGCTTCTTTGAATAAAAATTACTAAACAAACAATAAATTATTACAAGTTATTTTTAATTTAACTCCCGACGAAAAAAGAGGGGTGTTATAAGTATAACATGTGTGTCTGTCTGTGGCATCGAAGCTCCTAAACGGATGCACTGATAAGTTTTTTTTTTAAGATAAAGATAAAGATAAATTTATTTTGTTAAACATAGGTAAGTAACATGGAAAATATTACATGGTTTTTGTATCACTATGGTTTACCCGTAGGCGTACAAAATTTTTAATCATAATTATAATGAGTTAAGCATTTACATATTTATTCTACACGACTTACTTTAACATAATTCCAATTATGAGTCGTATCAGTTGAATTATAACATTTAAAATATATAATTATGTCTAATTGAGAACATTATTTGTCATTATTTTGATGTCAATTTGATTAATGGTAATTTTAATTCTTATTCTTAGGTTGGCAAACAATCTAGTAAATATAATAATAAACTTTGAGTCCTATCATGTCTTAGATTTACATCATTAAGATAATCTTTGACGGAATAATAACATTTCTCCAACAATAATCCGGTGAGTTTACTTTTAAACATAGGCATTCTTAAGCATTTAATGTCATTCGGTATCTTATTAAAAATTATAGGTGCCATACCAATAAAAAATTTCCGATAAAAAGCCGTTTTGCTCGACTTTACGCGTAGTTTTAATCAAAAGCCTTGTCAAAATTGTTCTTAGCTATGTTTGGTAAAAATAACCGCAGTTGTTTCCAAGATATTCAGCTTTGATTGAAACAAGGGACAGGATCTCAGGCAAACTGAAGGTAAGAATTCCTAAGTGGATATAATCAGACATTTAATGGGTCTCATGATGTCCATACTTGGGTTGGGTCTTATTCTTCATCTGGCCTCGTCCCATTTTTAGTTGGGGTCGGCTCTCCTAATTTGTCGTCTCCAGAGATGTCGGTTCAGGGTCGTCGTTGGTCTAAGTTTTCACCATTGTCTAGATCTTTCTTGATTACAGATATCCGTAAGATGGGTTCGTCCACGCTTTCTCGGTCTAGTATTATAATCGATCAATTTTCTGGTCCTACTTGGTTTGGTTTTTTTTGTGTGATTACAAAGTGACTCAACATGCTTCAGTTAGACACTCCATCCGCAAATTTTCTACATCCTCGTCAGGCAACGTGGCAATGAAATGCTTTTCACTCGAGCGGGCAAAGGGTTGTTTTAAAAACAAAGGGGTTGCCGTTTAGCCTATTTTTTGGGTTCGGACCTACACTTGACCTCCGGGTCAGAAACGGCAGCCATTAAAGTCAATGGTTTAGAAGTGCATTTATGAAGATTTCAAAAATGAAAGGAAATAAAGGAAATGAAATAATTTTAACCAAAACAAAACACATGATAAATTCTGATTTAGTTACAAGATAGAAGAAGAGGAAGACCAAAGAAAAGATAGATGGATTGTGTGAAAGATGATATGAATAAGAAGGAAGTAAACGACGAGATGACGAGTACCTAATAGGGAAGAATGGAGGAAGAAAATATATACAATATAAAAATATGCTGCGCCGACTACAAATAAATGGGATAAAGGCAAGGGAATGATGATAAGTTACAAGTTAATAATACGGTTTTTATGTTTTACCAATTAAGGACGTAAAACGTCAGCAGGAGAAAAAGTATAAATTATCTTTATAATGAACGATATTTTTTGTATGGTTTGTATTACGCATTTGTAGATTTACGACTTTATCACACCATTCACACCAACATGTAGCTATAAAATATCCGACTATAAAAAAGCAAATAAGTGGACTATGTCTTTTTCTTAAGCAGGCTGCTTGGCACCTTCTAGAATTTTATAAAATACTCATACGTTCTTCCAGACATTCTTACACTCCAGAAATTCTTGACTGAATGTTGTTAAATTTCAGATATTACTAAGTTTACTGAGTGAATCCGAAAAATCTGCGATTTATGACTGCTTAAGTTCGAAACTTCGTAACTCACGTAACCATAAAAGAGAACTCCATTTACGTATTACAAAATATTTCCTCCTAAATAAATATGAGGCCTCCGCTGTCTAAAAAATATTTCATACAATTAAGGCAATTCAGTTATTTCCCAGGAGTCTGCGCGCTTTAAATTATTTAGGAGAAATATTGCCTATAGGCTGTTTCTGGGTCGGGGAGGGATCTGTGTTTAGTTCATGTTGTTTGTTAGTTTTTTACAAGTTATGACACGTTTTATGTAATGTTGGCAGAGTAAAATACTATAGAAGGTTCACTCTTTTCAAAAGGCGCCTTGTAACTGTATTTTATTGATTGCTTCCGTAAAATGCAACGCGTGGCTACGAACGCGCCCGTGGCTGTGAATCCGCACCTTAAACATGCACACAAAGGGAAGCCTCTTATTTTTTGTGAATCTGTTCACGTGACGACTAATAATTACCTACCCTTGTTCTTCGGAATATGCATTTATCGGGCTGCTCAAAAATCGTGTCGTCTCTTCATAGAAAAAATGGTTATCACTGCAATTTTTTGAGTTTTTTAACAGTTAAGAAGGCCAACTTTATTCGTGAAAAATAAGATAACTATATTTTTCGTTGAGTGCAATGGGATAAAAATATAGTAAATATAGGTATCAGACAACCTCACACAAATCGATCTAGTCCTAAATTAAGCTCAGGCTTGTGTTGTGGGTACCTAGACGACGATATACTTACTTACCTAACCATGACCCAAGCACAAATGTTCGAGTTCATCACCCAAATATTTACCCTGCCCGGGATTCAAACCCGGGACCGTCTACTCAGTAGGCAGGTGCACTACAAATTACGCCAACCGCGTTTTCATATAATATTATTATCATGTGCAATGCTACCTAATATTATAATCTTTTTTTACAACATTTTATTTAAGTTCTTTAACAAAATAGGCAAATAATGTGGCTAAAAACCTTTCCTTAAGTTTACCAAATGAACCGTGCCCCTAATAACCTTTTCATGGTATGCTTTGAGCTGTCACTCCGAAGGGCCGGATTATTTTACCTTTTACGGACCCTACAATTTGCGGCCTGCATACTTTCACAACTATTCGGTATATTAGAGGAAATTGCAAAGAATTATCCCGTAAGGACGGAAGAAAATAAAATAATATTTGATGTAATAATACTACCCCGATTAGTTTGAATAAACATACAAAATAAAAATTATATGCTCAACAAACTTATGAAGTATAATGAATACAAGGATAAATAGGAAGCCAAAATTTTACGCAATCCACCAGGTGCAAGATGAGGATTAAATAAAACCCCTGACCTTTGGCCGGAACAGCGCTCTTTATGCACGTTATCGCCGATGCGTTGGGCAAGAGGTTGAAGTAATCGTCATACTAGGAGGTATGAAAATTATTTACCGTATTTTGGTATCTAAAAAATTAAAAAGGTAAAATAACGGTACTATAGGCCGTGACGTGAGAAATAGAATAAATGTAGGATGGATGAAATGGCGACAGGTCTGTGGAAGAGCTTGTGATCCACGAATGCCCCTTAAACTTAAGGGGAAAATCTAAAAAAATATCATAAGACCTAACGTAATGGATCAGAATGTTGGGCAACGAAAGTGACGGATAAAAGAAGAATGCATGTAGCCGAGATGAGAATGTTGAGATGGATATGTGGAGTGACGAGGAAAGATCGGATTAGAAATGAGTATATAAGGGGAAGTTTGAAAGTAGCACCCGCGACGGACAAAATGAGGAGCAGTCGGTTAGCGTGGTATGGGCATGTAATGAGGAGGGATGAACGTCATATTGGTAAAAGAATGTTAAGGATGAATGTCGAAGGACGAAGAGCGATAGGTAGTCCAAAAAAGCGATGGATGGATTGTGTGAGAGAGGTCATGAGAAAGAAAGGAGTAAGCGCTGAAATGACGAGTAATAGAGATGAATGGAAAAAGAAAACATGTTGTGCCGACCCTTCATAAGTGGGATAAGGGCAGGGAGATGATGATGATTTCGGTATCTAAAAATATCTTTGAGTGTCTAACTATTTCTGTACCAAAGAAGAGTACTAGTACAGCCGGTCTATGTCTAATATAAATATTATTTTGTTACAGGTACTTTCGATCATCGAGCCCGTATCGGTCCAGAGAGTCAAGTAGACATAGGTATTTATATTACTACACTCGTAGGTTCAAAATCGGTGATTGATTCGGTTTTTTTAAATCGAAAGACGTCATATCCGTCAAAAGTTCTTAACTATGGTTAGTGGAAATAAGGCCATTAGTTTCCGAGATCAGTTTTAATTAGAACAAGATACAAGATCCCGGCAAATTTTGAAGCTAAGAATTCCAAATTTTGCAGTTATGTTCAGTTTTAGTAGCATTTTCTGTATCACTCATTGAATGAGGGTCGCATGATGTCAAGCTACTTGTGACGGGAGTGTTATCATATTTTTTTATTGCGGTTATTTACGATATTTTTTTTTTTGTGTAGTAAAGAGTAGATAAATAAGAGAAGCGCATTCAAATTTGAGGAACGTAATTGGTCCATTTCACACATCTCCGCTCCGCTCCGCTTCCTGAACAGACAGCCCGACGGCTTATTACTAACCCCGATTTCCTAAAACTTTCATTGAAGTTACTAAAAACCCAATAATTCTATACAATACAGAACGTGTCTGGAATGGGCGAGGCTATTTTTCCCGAATGCAAATGAGGCCCGTAATTCGGGCGGGACGACATTATGATTGACCGACGGCCAACTGGCTGTAAATACCTAAATAGGTAGACTATTATAAGCTTTAGTCAACTTTTAAAAGTGCCTGACAGGTTTAGACTACCAATTGTAAAACTTAAGTGGCAATGGGCACAATACATAGTCCGTAGAATCAAAGACGTTGGGTCCAGTGAGGTCTTGGGTGGAGACTATGAAGTGGAAAACGCCCCGTGGCCGCAATCCCACACAAGGGGACTGGTGACTTAATTACGGTCGTTGGAGTTCGCTAGATGCAGGCGGCGTATGACCAGTCGATGTGGAGAGACTTGTGGCAGATAATTATTAATTGTCCTATAGTGGACATCTTGGCTGCTTGCGATATTAAATACCCATACTAACTTGCGTCGCCAAAATATGAACAACATGTAACGATTATGGTCCTTCGGGCCGGATTTTGGTAAGCGGCTATTTTGCTTTTCGGCCATTAAAAGGAACGGCGGTCGAATTGAATTCGGATCGGTGTATGGTGGGTTTAGTATAATTTATAGGGCTGTTTTTCATTATTTAACCGCCGGTTAACTGGAGGCTAGTAAACTGTGCAGAAGGCTTCTTTAATATACAGTTAAACTGTGCAACTTTAATGTTCATTTAGCCACAAAACTAGCTGTTATCTTTTATGATTAAAAGGTATAAAACTAAAACGCGAAATACGTAATGACTTAGGTTATTTAAATATTCTAGTAAATAGCAGTTTTGACAAATCAGGTTTAGGTAATAGGATGAAATGTTGTTTGATTATTGTTTGCTTTAACCGAATTCGAAGATTAAATAATAAAATATCATAGAAATTTGCCAGTTACTCTAGAATGAAACTCTATTACGCGTTGGTTGAATCAAACGTAGGGAAGCTCAGTAAGAACAAATAGCCCATACCACTATAATAGCGAATATAATATATAATATAATAAATATTATAAATGCGAATGTGTGTCTGTCTGTCTGTCTGTCTGTCTGTCTGTTACCTCTTCACGCTTAAACCGCTGAACCGATTTAGATGAAATTTGGTATATAGATAGTTTCAGTCCCGGGGAAGGACATAGGATACTTTTCATCCCGAATAAATTTAGTGTTCCCGTGGGATGAGTGGGTAACACCGCGGGGCACAGCTAGTAGCGAATAAAGTGTATGTGTGTGTGTTGTGTATGTTAGTTTGTTACTTCTTCACGGCCATATTGAATATTCAATATATATTTATCGATAGTCATTATAACCAAAATAAATTAACACGATGACTGCAAGATATACATATTACCAAGACTAGAATCATTTGCGCAATGTAAAAAAAGTAGGTATGTATAATAATTTGTTTATGTAAGAAGTCAAATGTGTTAAAAAGATGTGTATTTACTTTCACAAAGTTGACCATGAACATAACCCAAGAACCAATATTCGAGTTCATCCCACAAATATTTTTTCCTAGCCGGGATTCGAACCTAGGACCGCCGGCTCAGTAGGCAGGTGTTCTACAAACTGCGCCAACCGCGTCGTCCAACAATGCGTTAATGAAACCAACAAAATCTCGTAATTACTCGTTTTCCATTTTACAATTAAAAGCCTTTTTTTTAGTTCAACGTTCATTTCTTTCTAATTCAATTCACAATAAACATTGCATTTGAAATGCAATACTCACATAGAAGCCGACTCTATACCACGTTCCCGGTCATTCCATTTCCTCTTTTTGTTATTTTTCAAAGGCCCGCATTGAAAACTGATTCGCACAATCGCCCACTGCCTTTTGTTTACCCATCTTTTACTACAAAAATACCCGAACACCGAACAACAAAAAATCAACCTACAATTTTTAAAGCCTTAAGCCAAAATTAACAGCAAAGATATATTTGTAAAGGTAGTATTTCCATATTATTTTGACTAAACAAAAATCGGGCCATTTTTCTTTATAACCGAATCGATTTTATATAAGCTAAGGTTATGTCTTTAATATCGTATTTAATTAAATACCATTTTTATGAATTCTTACAGTCTGGAGTTATAGTATTTTTATATTGAAGTAGCCGACGTAATAGGCTAATAGAGTTTCAATAAAGAGGTCATGGGGTAGCCGTAGTTTATAAGAAAACCGGTCAAGTGCGAGTCGGGCTCGCGCACGGTCAATATATATTTTTTTAAGCCCTTTTCCCAATATAATCAAATAGAGGATAAACAATGAAATATAACCACTTTTTTTTAATCCATTTGTAAAGTTCCTCATTATAAAAGAGCTTAAGCGACAAATAATTGGTCACAGCGCAGTAAATCAATAAATCATACAGTCGCACTATTACTACAGTGTGTTTGATATTATAACAAACATTTGACAGTTCTCTGTTGATGTTTGTAGTGATGTAGCAAAACCATATTGTTTGCCAAACCTAACGATTATGAATGGTTGATCAAATCGATTTTATCGACGAACTTTTTTTCAAACCTGAATATATTTTTGTTTATTTTGTGTAACTCAATATTTTTTCGAGCTACGAGCCGCCGGACTCACTAGAGCTTTCTATGTAAAGTAATAGTTGGTTTTATTGTTCTTTCTTTAGGTTATAAACTTATCAATTTAATCGATGTTTACCAATTTACAGAAATAACACATGAATCGAAACGCAAGATTTAGTCACAACACAACTTTAAAAAAAAATAATACGTAGTACGTAACTGTTTGAGTAATGATTTATTATCGTTAAATACTTCAACACCGTGATAAGAAAAAAATATAACATGAACTCAATAGTATCAAATAGAAAGTGAAAAACGTTTATAGATACTTGAAAAACCACTATGTCATTCCTTGTTTTTTTTATGAAATTCAATGTGTCGCGCAGATTTACGTTATATGGGTCCTGTGATGTGACAAATGTTTGTTATAATATCAAACAGACTGTAAGACGGATTTAGTATGGAAACAAAACAGGTCGACGCTGCTGGTCGATGCTGCGACCTTTTTTAAAAAAAATTAAACTATAATGAAATAAAAAATAATAGTTTTGAGTTTTCTGATAATTTATTTATTTTATTCATCATCACCATCAGCCAAAAGACTGCTGGACATAGGCTTCCCCCAGAGAACGCCACCATGACCGGTCCTGCGCCGCCCGCAACCAGCGGACTCTAGCGACCTTCACCAGGTCATCAGACCACCTTGTGGGAGGCCTACCCACGCTTAAAAATCTGTTGCGTAGTTTTAAATATCTAAGCATACATAGGGACAGACAAAAGGAAGCGACTTTGTTTTATACTATTTAGTGATTTGAGCCTCTCTGTCGTTTCGATGGCTTTCCAGTTACCGTTGTCAAAGGTTGACTAAGAAAAACAATTAAAACACTATGTAATCCGTTTAAATTGTTTTATTTAAATGTGTGACATTCACGGAAACCGAAGAAAATATTAGAAGTAGTATTAACTCGAAATCCGATTTGTATGCAGCGGTGGTGCCGACTGAGCTTGAGGTCCTGGGTTCGAATCCCGGCAAGGGCAAATATTTGTCTGATGAACTCAAACATTTGTTCCTGGGTCATTTATGTTTCTATCTATTAAAGTAATTATGGTGTCCTGCAGCGGCCGCGGCACGCGCACCACAAACGAGCTGTAGTGCACGTAGCGGCGGTACTATTGAATTATCCATTCCATAACATAACTTAAAATCTGTCATAAGATTAAACAAAGTTTTCCCATTCACTACAGCAAATCGCATTAAAATAATCACATGCACGTTGGCCCAAAACCAATCTCGAAAACTATTAAATTCCATTTTGCAAGGATCCAAAGAAAATTACTTCGAAATTTGTTTTTGAGAGGGTTTCACTAAATTGGATGGGAGAAATACTATTAGATTTCATTACGTTTTCGTTCAGTTTTCAGATAAATTTATGCTCCGTTTAATAATAGCGATTATGTTTAAAATATTAATGCATAACGAAGAAATTAAAAGAAGATTACCTACGTTGTCGTCGACTATGTGGGCCATAGAAGAAAAAAGTGTCCCAATGTTTTTTCGTTCCATTCCGTTACCATTTCCATATATAACCTACTACAGGAATGGAAAAACAAAAAATGTGTGAATATTTTGGGATAGTTTTTTTCTCCTAATAAGATCAAAAGAGCTCGTGATTCAGAGTAGAAAATACCCAAAATATCGAAAAAAAAGTAGTGGGATGTACAACTTTAGAAAAGATGGCCCACGTAAATCACTAAAAGCCAAAATAATGTATGAAATTACATTGTCTATACTACAAAATTTTAAAATGTTAATATTGAAAATATTTTTTTTATCGAGAATAATGCACCAACGTGTGTTATTAGTATTACTAGACAACGCTTATTCTACGAATGTGAATTGACTACAGCGCCATCAATCGATTGGAATGTGTTTTGCACTCCTCGCGCCAAAACGGCTATAAATGGATTATAATCAAATTATGAAACAAAAATAGTTGACATCTTGAGGATGTTTATGTTTTACTTTTAACTCGACTACGGTGAAGAAAGGAGGTTTACCTACACGGGCGAACACTGGGAAGAAAGATTGGTTAAAATGCCCATTAATGTTAGCTGCTAGTTACATAAATCGGAGGACTGACAAACTGATAGCTACTAAGCAAAATAAGTTTTGCATAATTAATTAGCATAATATTCGTCACTGCTAAACACAATTTGGCTACCTACTTCTTAAGTAGTTAAATAAGTTGAGCTATTAGTTTTTTCAGTGAAGTATTGTGTCCTAATTTAAACCGATCCTATTTAAATAAAACTGATTTGATAGCTTGACCATAAGACTTCACTGCATTAATTTTAGTGAACTTCAGCTAATATATAGGTACTTAAGACACATTTGATAGACAAGGACGTATTTAAGGCCGTGATCGAAGCAACAATTAGTTCAAAATCCTATTACACACGGCGGTGTTATTAAACTTGGACATAAGTTCTTCACAGCAAACATGAACCTTCGAGGATTAGTCAAAGCGTCTTCCATTATAATATTGAGTGTCGACTAAGAATACTTGGTGGTACTCACGACTTGTGTTACGAGTATTTCTTGACAGTATAGCGGGTCAGAGGAATTTAACCAATCCTTGCAATTGCGAGATTTGCCTATCCCTTTATTACGTAAATTCTATTCTATAACACTATTGGTATTTGTACTCACACTCTACAACAGTGAAATAGGAAGTAAGAGTAAGTTTGAAGTCATGAATCGTGAAGAGATTTTTTTTTAATGTTTTTGTGTCTTTTAATGTTTTTGTGGCACCCAAAATGTCTGGATACAATATCCACCGAGCATACATCATACAGTCGAATAGAGAAAGTATGTACCTCCTTTTTTAAGGTAGGCTAACATGACAGAGCTAACTTTTTCTTCTGCGCAGTGGTAGTGCAGCTACCTACTGAGCCGAAGGTCGTGAGTTCGAATCCTGGCAAGGGCATATTTGTGTGATGAACTCGAACATTTATTTTGTCCAGGGTCATGGATTGTCTATATATTTGAGTTTGTATTTATCTATATATCTATATAAGTATTTCATCGTCGATTTGTATTAAGTTGTCTGGAAGAGATCGCTGTTTAGTGATAAGACCGCCTGTTGTTTGCCTCCGCCTGTTATTTTAATGTATTTCTTGTATTTTTGTCTTTTCCTTAATGTTTGAGGTGCGCAATTAAGAATATTTGTATTGTATTGTTGTCAAAAGAAACCGCAATGCCCAGAAACCTAGAAATAATTAAGATATTTCAATTTAAAGATCTGGTATACTGCGAACATCCCTATCTCGAAATATGGGGCAAGTTGACACAGAGCACTCACTCCTATGTAAACTTTGGGTAAAAGCCGGGCTTTGTCGCGGGAAAAACTGCCAAATAAAGCTTTAGACGACTTACCAACACTTGTTATTTTTACGCACGTGTGTGAAAAAAGAACGAATTGATTCCCGCTCTGAGTATTCAATCATCGTAGTAGACGTTCTCTGTCGGATTGCTGCCTCCCCCAAAGTTCTCCGCAACGATCGCTTGTGGTAGCCCTCATCTAATGGTTTCCCGAGATTCTAACCAGGTCGTCGGTCCGTCTCCCCACGCTCCATCTTCCGATACACGGTCGCCAATATGGTCGTAATTTGCCATATTCACCGTGAAAAAGTGCGTTTAAGTTCATGGCTGTCATACGATTATTGTTTTTTTTAAATTATGAAGAGTCTGAAAACAATTTCTTAATTTCTGTTTGATTAAAATAAAAAATCATTAAATTTGTGTAGGTAAGTAGTACCTTTGAAGTCAAATATTTACTAAGTTTTTTTTTTCTTTATTATATTATAATACGACATATTGAGCAAGTTTATCCATATAACTACAGTAGCTATATTGTAAAATTCAACGTCATTCGACTTCCCTATTAGGCGACGTTGGCGTCAGTGTCACAATTATAAGTCGACGTAATTTACCGTCTTTGACGTTCAAAAGGTTAAAGCATCTTTTAGAAAGTCGGTTTAAAACTAATAATAGTAGATATTATAACAAAGACAAATCTCGTTATAATTTTGCGAAGCCAATAACTCAATGCAAAGTAACGTTACCAGTTATTGACGTGATTGGTATGGGAACGTTGTAACCTGCCTTTTGTGCTAGATAACCTGACCAAAACCAGGGGAAAACTAACTTTAACCTGTCTACTATAAGCCTAAAAATCATTTACAGGACACTTACAGTATTCTGTCGTTCAAATTAAGATAGTAACACTAGTATACAGGGTGTAATTTTGCTCGCGAACAGTAATAAAGTCGGTCTGAAGCAATAATCGTGGGAAATCTTCAAGCCATTGTTTTTCCACTCTCTACGACCTTCGGTTGAGAGGGTTCAGTGAACTTAGCCGACTGCGGCGAGGTACATCCATGTGATTAATTATCCTTTTTTTATACGGACGGTAAATACTCCCCAGAGGTCAGCCCGTCGTCATGGCATATCCTTAATCCCAGGTTCAAGAAAAATAAACGTGCTTATTTAAGTCATCATAATAAATGGTTTCCTTTATTTAGGTACGCATTTTTGTTATAATTCTATATCGTATAATTGACGTATTATTTACGCCGAATTCTCCTTTTGCCTAATGATCTTTACGCATAACTTTTCAATGCCGAACGTCTGCTTTTCTGCCAGCAGTTGTCTTCTTTTCAGTATCGCAGCTCTAACCTAACCTAACCTACTTTCCTGGCAGCAGCTCTTTATTGATAGAGGTCGAATTTGTAGCTACCTACCTGACTAAAATGTTGGCACTTTAATATGAGGAATGCGTATTAAACTTCAAACAAACATCGTTCTCATGTGAACGTAGTTTTTATTGTAGTTAAGCCTGACCAGGCGGGGCGCACTCCGCGATTAACGTTTCCCGCTACAAGTACATGCCGGTGGCCTCATGCATGGTGCCTATTCAGTGGCTGCCACGCACTGTCTCGGAACGCACGTACACGAAATTCGCGCGCACGCTCTTCCGATTTATGTACGTCGCAAGTGAACGTTCCTCATTCATCTGTTGATACCAGTGTTATATTATAATATAAAGTGTTTAAATGAGTAAAAAGACAGCGAAAAGATATTGTATCGCAGCGGGTTGTAGGAACAATGATCGAAATTGGAATCACGCGTTTTTCGTTCTCCCAACACGTCCGAAGGATGCCGATAGGTAAGAAAATTAACATAATATATAATAAGTAGTTACTGAATAATAATAAAAAACATATTGCAGGTGTATCTACTTCCATATTTAACACTGGTTACTCAGATCAATTTTAATTGTTAAGTACTTATGTAACTTTGAATTGATTATTTGCTGATATTTGTCAATTTAAATTCTAGTAAAATATATAAGTATGTCTACTACTAAATCAACAATCATAGAGGTTTTTATAATAATATTTGATATCAAGTTTGTAAAATTACTTGTAAGTAATGAATAAACGATTGAGTGATAGTTTGATAGGTGAGTATATAAAATATATAAATAAAGAGTTAAAAGAAATGTATTGGAAGAGATCCCTAATAGGGATAAGTTCGCCTTTATTAATGTTTTATTTGTAACTAGCGACCCGTCCCGGCTTCGCACGGTGCGTCCGTGCGTATTTTTAAAGATCTAAGCATACCTACATAGGGGCAGACAGACAGACAGCAGGAAACGACTTTGTTTTATACTAGGTGTATAGTGATGAATATATATGAACAAATAAATAAATATCGGACAACTAAGCAAAAACAAAATGAAGCTCAAGAATTTAATTGCATGTTAAGGTAACGCATTCGTTGCATTATTTTATTATATTATACGTATTAAAATGTTTAAAAATAAAGCTAAAATGTTTTGCGGCCTGGTGGTGGATTCAATTCGTCGAAATTCTGTGATTGATTATTTTATAGTTAAATAATGAAATAATAAATATGTATAATGTATGAAGAATATAAACATATTACTCTCTTTATTAAATGCAAGAAATAAATGGGAAATACATTTTTATTTTTAGTCGTTGACAGCCCTCGCTCTCGGCGACGCGGCAAGCGAGCCAATTCATTTTTACCGTTGGCACGCAGCTTTAACGTTCCGTTTGGCTTGCGCTGGGGACGACGACTTTAGAAGGGCCATAAATCATATTTTTTCGGCTAAAAAAAGCGGCTTTTGTAAAGATCAAAGTAGTGTGCCTTCTGTACTTGTACTATTATCTATTCTGTGGCCTGACCAGAAATATATGAGGATTGTCAAGAGGGCGCTATTTATAATATTTATATGGCAACAATTTTGCAACCAATCGCAACCCACTACAATGACATTAGTTTTAAATACCTGCCAGTTCCACTGTTAACCCTTTATTTGACGTCGTATACTGTGAGATACATTCACAAAAAAAAATCTACACAGTCTGCCGAAACATCTAAGTGAAAATTTAATATTTAATCTGGTCACACAATTTGTCCTAATTTAGGCAAAAATAGTTATGAGTACTGGTAATTTTTTTTGCCGAAATTCGAAGGTCAAATTGGCGGACCTGCGGAGTGCACACACGCTTCACTAAGTATTTATTACTTTTTAAAATATTTATAGCAATGTTTTGGGGCGAAATGCGGTTTAGATATAATTGTAAATGTTTGCCATTGGATTGTGTCAGATTTTAATTTCGATTTGCACTAATTACCACTAACTGCAATCGCCTAAAGTTGTTTGTATCTCACAGTATACATTGCCAAGAACGGGCACTAAGGCAACTAAACTTGTATGTATACCGTGATATACTTTGCCAAGAACGGACTTAATTTGTATGTATACCGGGATATACTTTGCCAAATATGAATGCAGCTTGGTTATGGGGTGTTTTTGCTTTTATTTTCCTACTTTGCTTCTTAACAGCATGTGGTAAAGAATAGATCTGCAAAATATTGTCCCTCATACCAAATGCGATGATAAAAAAAAGGTTCAAGTAGGTATATAGGGACCTTTCTTCCTCTGAATGCTCGTCTTCAACGCCATCCTTGGATTTTTTTGCTTTAACGCTTAAGTGTACTATGTAGCTCTGATGAAGACATCACAGAAAGAGTTAATACACAAATAGAAAAAAGGCCTTGTGGCGCCGAAGAAAATGTTCCTTTGACCCCAACAATTCAAAAAAATGTGCCGTTCATCGACACAGGACTTTTAAAATATGCCATTAATTTCTTCATTACCGTCCCTTCCATCTGTAACCAATGCTACCCCTCGAGCCACACCATCAACCACAAGAACAACTCCGGCTAAAAACTGCTCTTGTGGCGAAGCGGGCTAATAAAATGAAAACGTTTTAAAAGCAAAAAGCAGTATTTCAACATGCAGCTATACTAGAACACCAAGATGACGGCGATTACGAAGACATACCAGACGGTTCATCCCTTGATTATTTTAACAAATTCTTTTCTCCTGATATAATACCTATCCTTCATAACAGAACAGACTAGCATTTACTCAGTTGATAAAACTGGGAAATCGATTCAATTAACCGACCATGTACTTTTAATTTTTAATTACTTTATAATGGGCATAGTTCATATGCCAGAAGTTGACAACGGTATATTGCCTGAAATGCAATGTAAAGCTTTGTTTTGTGACAGGGAAAGACCCTCGAAAATGATTCCCGAGCTTTCGCTCAAAATAAAATAATAATTTCTAAATAAATTGTTTTGTTATTTAAAATTACCTTTCTGTTGCATATTTGACATTGTATATCACAGTATACATTCATTTCACTTCATTCTATTGGCATTGTATACTGTGGTATACATTAGTTTTCAGGAAAACTGGAAAAGCTAGATTTTTTTTACTATTTTTTCTAATCACATTTTATACCTAAAAGACCAACAAAAATAAAAAAAATACAAAATTTACACTTTTTTTGTCTTTGCCAAATAAAGGGTTAATCTCATAATATCATTTAATGGAATACACTCTTTTCCTGACTGTTTCGTGTAGTAAACACATGTACACTTTATTTATAATCTTACGTTCACTGTGAATGGTTTTGCGGCATTTTCTATGGGTAATTTTTAATATTTGTCTTTTAAAGAAATTTCCACAAATGACATTGACATTGATGACAGACCATCATAAAATCATTGCCAGTGTAAGAAATTAGTTCCAGTGAAATTCCGCAATATGGCGCATCCTCATATATTTCTGGTCAGGCTTTACTTATCTATAATTATAAAAAGAGACGATACCTACAGTTAAACTGTGAATACAGTTTTGTAGGAACTTTTTTATGTCAAAAATTTATACCTTGTATAATAATAAATAAATAAAATGAACGATGATTCTGCTAGATGAACATAAGGTGGAATAAAATTGGTACTTACTTAATATGACACATAATTGGCGAAACGAGTTTCGGACAAAAATAAAAATATGCAAAATAGATGGATTTTCAACTGCATGTTTTAACCTTTATCGAAACTTTACATCAGTTGAAATCGATATTAAATAACCATTTATTAACAATTTGTTTGTCCCATTGGAACAGTGTTGGGCGACACTGGATCTATCTGTTTGAGCCATGTCGAACAACGTGGCAATTGTCATTATTTTCAGATTTCTAACACGTGGAAATTAATAATAGGCATCGAAAGAGCTTTGCGTCGTGTAGAAACACCCTAAAAAAATATTTTATTTTCGGTAGGTAAAGAAATATAAACACATAATATAGATAATGTAGTATAGAGTTGTAGTCTTCGGTATAGGTATCCGCGAATAAAAATAAGCTGTCAATAATGTCCAGCTCAATGTCATTAGTTTTTTTTTATTAGACATTAGTCTCTAAAAACCTTACCATTGTTTCATAGTTATGGAGTTACTACATTTTAGAATGACAAAATTGTAATAAATGGGTAATTAGTAATCTCGGAATAAATATAATTCTCAGGACTCGCGCACGTAGGTTCCGTACCATTGTCTGTAAGTTTGTTGTATGGGAGCCCCCCTTAAATATTTATTTTATTTTATTTTTAGTATATGTTGTTATAGCGGCAATAGAAATACATCATCTGTGAAAATGTCAACTGTCTAGCTATCACCGTTCTTGAGATACAGCCTGGTGACGGACGGACGGACGGACGGACGGACAGCGAAGTCTCAGTAATAGGGTCCCGTTTTTACCCTTTGGGTACGAAACCCTAAAAACAGTCATTACGTCCTTTCTAAGCAGAATACAGAAAAGTAATAAAATTGTAGTACTTATTAAAGATATGAAATGTTTGCAATTATAATAATAATACACAAACAAAGTCAAGTCAAAGCCCGTTATGTAATGACAATTATAAAAACACCGTAGCCATAAAAGTCGATAAGTTCTTCTGCTGTTACATAAATGATTTATATAAGCATTAGGAAGAATTCCGCAGTGGTAATGAAGTCATACAAACAAAAACCTTTCTCACGTTCGTCACGCCGGTATACCCCTAACCTTTGGATGACTTCGCCTCGCTTCGCTGGCAACGATGCGACTGATAACTAGTTGTTCACATACTAATATGTTCGTGGCCTTAGGTTTGAGTCTAGCTATATAACTTTTATAAAACTACTGGCTACCTTTATAACTTTAAGTGTTCACCCTGTATGTATGGCGCCGCATACAGTGTAAAATTTCAACTGTCTGGCTATTGCGGTTCATGAGGTACAGCCTGGTGACAGACAGACGGACGGACAATGCAGTCTTAGTAATAGGGTCCCGTTTTTACTCTTTGGGTACGGAGCCTTAAAAAGGCTTGTGTTATGGGTAATAGACGACAATACCTACGTTAAAAAAAAAACACTACTATTCATTCGAATATCTCATCGAATCGACATATTGTACAATGTACGTCAACGTCTTTTGGAAATATCTAATTCAGTTCCAGTGCCCAAAATCACTGTATATTTTAGAAAACAATTTTTTCCCCTGTCTGAAAGTACAATACATAATCCTTCCCTCCCAATCCTATTGCTTGAGTAGGGCTAGACACAATCTAGACCCGGATTACGATGATCGACACACCGACACGCGATTTTTCATTATCCCGCTAGTTTGACAGGGAAATGATATAGGTTCTGATGTAATATGACATTCGTATCGTATGGTATAAATGGAATTTGGTTATTGGTATTATTTTGATGAAAGATTTTCGATGAAAATTTCAAATACCTAGGTTCGGTCCTGTCCGCGGACGCAAATGTGGACATGGATGTGACACATAGGATAAATGTAGCTTGGCAGAGGCGGAGGGCGCTTACGGGGTGTGCTCTGTGATCGCCGTATGCCGATATAGACCAAAGGCAAGGTTTACAAAACAGCCGTGAGACCTGCTTTGGCCTACGGTGCTGAATGTTGGGCAATGAAACAAGCGCATGAACAAAAACTCCATGTCAACGAGATGAAGATGCTGAGGTGGGCAGCCGGTGTAACTACACTCGATAAAGTGCGCAGCGAACACATCAGACGAAGCTACAGGGTTGCCCCCATCACCGACAAGATCAAGGAATCCCGCATGATATGGTACGGACATGTTATGAGACGAGACGAAGGCCATGTTGTGAAGAAAGCACTCGCACTACCGGACACCAAAAGAGGCAGAGGTCGCCAGCTTGCTACGTGGTGGTCCACCATATCGAAGGATTTGGAACAGGCCCAGGATCGCCCGACCTGGCGCATGAGAACGAGGAGGGCCGACCCCAAATAATGGGAAGAGGCACGGAGAGAAGAAGCAGAGAACCCCTTGGATTCCGATGATTACTGAACTGTCACGAATTTGATCTAAGCGGTGATCATGCCTTGTACAGTCGTACACGCACGGTGCGCCGCCCGCGCAACCCTGAATTCGTGGCATCTATCCTAGTAGCCCATACATTTGTTTCCGCGGCTCGCCGCGCCGCAATCCGCTTGGCAAAAACCGCTAGAGTGGCACCGCGTGCTGCAATTCGTGGCATGCTTGGTACAGCTGCCGGCAAACTTTTAGAGCATAACCTTGACTGCGCAGTAGCCGATTTACGTACAAATGTACATGCGCAGATCCGCCATTTTTGTTCTTAAAGTTTTAAGAAGACAAGGTGTAACCGGCTAGTGAAAGTTCCTACGTAACTGATTAGCTGTCGCTTTATGGTAACAAAATAGATTACTAAATAGATAGATAGATTATTAAATACCACCAGTCGTACAAAAAAAAGGATGCATTTATGCATTACAGTTTCATGCTCTTTGACTAAATTTTATTTTGTCGTGATAATGATTGAAAGCACTCACGATTTTATGATATTCATACAGGTAACAAGGGAAGTTTACTCGATAGAAGAGTAAACGGGTAAATTTTGTGCTACAAAGGTTCTTAACTTCGTCCGAATATTTTTTTAATTACTGAAGTTGAGTCATCATCTCTACCTACTAGTGCCACGCTGGTGCATCGATGCCTATACGAACTCGTCCTACCTAACCATTATACGTGCTCTTGAATGTCTTGCATATGATTTGAAATCAACAGGCATTTTGGCAATGATATGGAACGAACGATCCAATAATACCTAATCAATTTATTTTTTTATATTAAAATTGCGTCCAAGTAAAAATCAATGAATCAATATTATTTCCAAGCTTTTACCTCACCTGCGTAATCTCGCTCACAACCGGACAAACAAAACAATTTGTTTCGCGCCCGACAAGCCATAAATAAAGATATCCAACTGTGGAAGTGACCTGAGACGCGAGAATTTATCGTCCACTTTCGGTAAACGTGGGTAAAAGTTAAAAAGTTAAAGGGGAAAAGTTTTGATTTCAGACGTACCTCTGTCTCGGTTATCAGTTTGATCGCGTTTCCATCACTACTACTAAACAGAAGATAACCATCAGAATATTGAAGGACCCGACGAAGTGTTAAAGTGTGAATCTGTTTAATAAAACGAGCTTCGTGTTCGTGTCCGTTGGGCAATTAACCTTGATTTCCTTAATTACTGCTTTATAAAATGCATATTCTCGATTTCAGATTACCTATGTTATATTTATCTATACCTATATATATAAAAGAAAGTCGTGTTAGTTACACTATTTATAACTCAAGAACGGCTGATCTGATTTGGCTGAAAATTGGTGGGGAGGTAGCTTAGAATCAGGACGACATAGGATACTTTTTTTTTCTCTACATTTATCGCCTTTCAGGCGGTACAAAGTTCGCCGGGTCAGCTAGTAAATTTATGAAACATGCAATGTCTCATTATTTTTTAAATGTAGGGGCAAGTGCTGTACCTGTGGACGGTTTTACCTGTGGACACTACTCATACAAAGAAAACGAATAACCATAGAGAAATACCAATCACTTATTTGAAAAGCATTTTTTTCATATGGCAATACTAGCTAGTTGCCATCTTTACGGATGACAGAAACTGCGTGTTTTGTGGCTGCCGAAAGTTTTTGTGACAAAAAGTAAGTTTTTTTCCTTCTTTTTAAGCATGTTTTATGCAAAATCTGCAAAGTTTCGGGTGTCTTTGCAGTGGCATATTAATTTATATGGTGTAAACGTTATTTCTACAAGATTTCGTTAGTCGTAGGTAGCATTAATAGTCACCGGTATGAATTCAAAATAAAAACCGCCAAAATTGTACCTGTGGACACCTCCGTAAATGTACCTGTGGACTGTCCAAGTGTCCATAGGTACCTGTGGACAGTAAAATTAATATTTTTGTTTTATTTAGTGCTTCGTAGAAAAACTGGGAAAAAAAGAGACAAGATATGCCTGGACACTCTGACTTTAGTAAGGAAAGCCACTGAGAAGTTTAAAGTCCCAAATTCGATAATCTTTAAAAAAAAAATACTGTCGAAATATTGGTGAAGAAGGCTTCGAAGTCAAAAATGATATCAGGAGGATCTTTAGCAATACTGAGGAGCAACAGCTGTATGATTACTTACCAAAAGCAGCATATCTACACATGTACCTGAATAAAAAACAAGTTCGAGAACTTGCCTATGAGTTTGCTAAACTAGGATCCTAACAGACACGCCGTTAAAAGAAACTATTAAGAGCCCTTATTCCTTTTAAAATGCTGATTGTTTTAACATGTGTCTCTATGATCAAACATATTTCTTAACATATTATTTGTGTTACTACCTAGAAAAGGGCTACTGGGATTCATTGGTATAAATTTGAAACCTACAGTTTGAATTTTTCATTGATCATTTTTGTTTCAAAAACTACTCGAAATTGTCAAAATTCACGCGGAAAATTAGTTTTTTCAACTTATTTTCGACTGCACACAATGATAGCATGAAATAGCTATGTTACTAACTAGAACTCGGGGAAAAGTATTATTCACTTCAAAAATTTGGTTGAAATTATCAATATATTGGTCATAATATGAAAAAAATAAAATTTAAAAGGAATAAGGCCTCTTAAGGTGGAGGAATCGAAACGAGCCAATAATAATAAGAAGAAGAATTCTACTTAGATAAAGACATATCTTACTCTGATAAGCTTAAAACAATACTTGATGCCAAACAAAAATTATTTTAGAGGATGAAATATTTTCTCTAATACATTTCAAAGGCTCACAAAGACAACGTAAATTCCGATGACGAATCAGGTTTTTATTTTCAAAAATGTTGAATATAAAATGATGATTCGGATAACTCTGCTAGCATAGAAAGTATTAAAATGATGTTGTTATTGATTGTTCTTTATTTTCCATAGAGATAATTAGGTTATCCTTAAGAATGTAAAGTGTCAAACGACGATTATGATACTGCTGCAGACTATGGAGGCTTTTTAAAGTCCCATAATTATACTTGAGATTCTGCTAAGAATATTACATTTCAAGAAGAAAAAAAAGTAATTATGATATGCAGAGCAACGTATAATTACATGTTGATTAATTGTATGTTGTTAATTGCGTTATTTTAGAAGTTTATTCTGTTTAAAATAATGTTGTTAATTATTGTCCATACGTACGTTACCGTCCATAGGTACATTGTTAGTGTCCATACAAACACCTTTGGACAAAATGAGTATTTTTTTTTTAAATGCTTTTATCCGCCATCTCCGGATAGCTAGCGTAGAGGACATATGTGGACTTTAAAGATTGTTTAACTGTGATTAAAACAAAATAAATAATTTATTGGTAATATGCGTAGTTTTTGTCTAACAACTGATTAAAGGTCAAATTCTGGAAAGTGTCCACAGGTACAGCACTTGCCCCTACTCAGCACATTTTTTTATTTTGTACTACTGATACAAATATCAAAGAACTAAGAAAAATTTAAATGCGTTACCTGGTGGAAGAGACCGGGAATCGAACCCGGTACCTCTGGATTACCAGTCCACCCGCCAGACACACCAACGCGAGCTAACCTTTAGAATTTTCCCTTATGCTTCGTGTGTCGATGTTTGCATTGTTTATTTGAAAAGCTTAACACCTTGGCGACCTCTATATGAATGCGTTAATATTCACATCTTACCGAGAGGTTAATACGCTTTACAGGTAATACAGAGGTACCGGGTTCGATTCCCGGTGTCTTCCGCCAGGTTTTGCATTTTTCTTTGTGCTTTGAGCTTTGTATCAATAGTACTCATTTATATTTGCCAAATAAAGTCTCAATGGAAGAGATTCACTCTTATTTATAGACATCTAAGTAAGTAAGGACCCTATACCGAATTGTTTTTTCTAAAACGAATTGAATGTTACCGAACCGCGTAATACATTCGGCATTATAAAAATTCCCTTTGCCTTCCATACTTTGAATCAACATTCCCATTTTCGCATTTATTCAGTAAACAAATTCTCCACATCCCAAAATCAGATTGAAAGGTAAACACCATAAAAAGCTAAACGAATCAGTAACCAAATCTCTCGTTTCCGAAACGGCTTAAGTCCTCACAAATCCAACCGCGCACACGTCTTTCTTCCATCGAAATCAAATCAGTTACCCCAGTCAGTGACATTAAAAGGTCGTATAAGACCATTATTCTAAGAACACACCAGCTTTTTTCATATTACGTCATTGATACGGGCCTCGCTCAAAAGGGTGTATGTTTTTATAATTTCTATGGAATATATGACGTTTTGGAATGGAGAGACTTCGCCAATTACTCGAGGTAATATTGACGTTACAAATAACGTAAATCGATTTCCTTAAGACTGAAAGCGTTCTGAATGTCTCTCATTTGGTGACAGGAAGCTGTGTGATTTGCGGGTTAAGGCATAAGCGGGAGCAGAAGAAGACTCGCTATAAGGTCGGTCAAGTGAGCCAGCCGGGCGAACACATCTACCATATGGAAATATCGACAATTTCATTATGTTATACTACTGACGCCGTTTTACTTTTGTCAACTAACTATTTCGCTGCGTGGTTGTAACATGGTGTTAGTAAATATCACAATGATGATTTCTATTTAATAAAATACTTTTGTGTATAAAGTCATTTTTTTAGATCCATTGAAATTAGGTAGTATCGTAACATGCGTTTTCTTAAATATGGAAGTTCTCTCGTTCCATCGTTTACAGTTTTCATTACTAACTTACATTGAAAGTGAGATTATTATATTTTAACGATAATGAAATGAATATTTCAAATAAAATATCATACTCAATAGTATTAATTACTTTTACTTTACAAAAGCAAATATAAATATGCTTAAACGCCATTATACGGATATTCGTACGTTTTTTTTCCAAATTAATCAATTAAATAAAAATGTTTAGTTATATTTAGCGGTTTACACTCCCAACATGTTTCGAACTCGTATAGAGCTCTTCATCAGGGACTGTTACCCGTACACCGGCGTGGCAACTTTGTCACTCAGTGTGAACCGCTGAATATAATAATTAAAAATGCCTCACGAAAGTTTTAATAAGATTAATATTTTGTGACTTGTACCAACCACAGACCGGCAGCTAGGGAGCTCTGATTCCGTAAAAAGTCATTGATTTTGTATTGAGAGTCATTTGGGGCAATACGAGCTCGCCTAGCATGGAGGCGGACTCTGCATTGCCGATGAGGCACGTGGGCTGATGCCTAGCACTATATGATGCGTATTTCTATTGTGCAAAACTATTTTCTATTTGGTTTTATTTCACAACTGTTTAAAAGATGCATTTTTGTTTCAAAATAGTTCAAAAATTATTATGATAATCGTAGTATAGCCAAATTCGGAAGAGAGAAAAAAAATAATCCTCTATACGACTGTAACTTTATCTTAATCAAACATAACGCGATTAGAAATTTATAATTATATCCTTTGGTTTCGGCGATCAACTCAACAGATAGCTTTGACATACTAATAAATACGTATACATTTTACCCCTTGAGCCGTGAGTGACGCTGATATATGACATACACTCGATATTATCCATTACTCAATACAAATTAAAACCGTATATATTATATCAGCTAATCATTAGCTAAATCGATCCAGTATAAGCTCAAGGCTTAATCGTTGGAAATGGAACTCCAAAGCTAAATACGCGTCAGACAATGTTTCAACAAATAAACCCACGTTCCGCGTCCTTTGTTAAATCCTTAACCTCCTAACAGCAAAGGTTGTCTAAATCCTTAATAAATCTCATAACCCTGTCAAAGCGAGCTCTAAATAGGTCACACATTCCCACGGGGATTGCTTAAAAGCGTGCCCGGGTATATCTCATTATCTAATGGCAAACACGGAAACTCTTGTCCCTGATGGTACAGATAAAGTAGTTCAACTAAATGGTTTTATTGACTGGACTAACGCCTTTAAAACTACACAAATTTGCAGTCAAATCTTGAGGGATAGGTTGACCTTCTTGACTATTTCGTAATGAACAAAGTAAGCCGCAAGCAAAGTTGTTGACAGAATGTTTGAATAGTTATCAAATTTGAGCTCACAGCACGCGACACGCCTCCACCTCAAACTTTTACCGTATAGATCGTCGCTTAAGACATTTTGTGTGTATTCTTTTTTTTTTATCGGAACAAAATGGTATAAAGGAACCCTTAAGGCACGGTACTGTCTGCTTCTCAGGAAATATTTATTCTATTACATTTGGAATAGTTGTGAACATGGCCAACTCAAGAGTACTATTACCGACGAAAGTTTTTTTTCTAATAAGTGAGCACCTAGGCACTTAGATACTTACATTTTGATATTCAACTTCCATTGAAAAAAGTCGTTGTGTTTAAAAAAAACCTCCTCCAAAAGAAAACACTATCTTAAAACTCCTCTCTGCACTACCACAGCTGTCCTAGCTCGTTAAGGGCATTGTGGCACCATTACGCCCCCTGCTCAGTCGGTTAAATAGACTCAACCGTTTGTTTTATGCGTTTCGTTATTCGCCCTGATGCCCGTCATTAGGGTTTTTGTACACTCCGACCGTATAGAACGTCAGTGAGATTTTCCCGCAAGCGGAAAGGAAGTTACAAAAAAAAAGAAGTTATCGGGAAAAGAGACCTTTCTTTTCCTAAAACTTGTTTCAGTCGAGATCAGGAAACGAATAAATTTACCCATGAATTTAGAAAAGAATAAAATAACATAGAATACTCATTATGCATAACCTCAACAACAAAAACACAAGCACAGAAAATATGTTATATTGCTATAGAGGTAAAAACAGTCGGTCTTATTGTTAAACAGTGATATTTTCTGGACCACTAAAGAATGTTCAGACCAGAAAAAAGTAAGCTAAGCTGCCCAGTGTGTTATAAAAAAAACGGATTATTCTGGTACATTTGCTTCAGTTAATTAAAACAACCTCATTCTTTGAACGGTATTTTACGGATAAAAAAAATCTTAAATAATTTTAATCTGGTTCATTTGCAGAAAGAAAGTACATTCTATAGGTGTACCTATGAATGTGATTTCTTGATGATAATAACTGGACATCCAAAGACGAGATACATTCGGTAAAAAAAAAGTATTAAGCGGATAAAGTTAATGCATACACAGTACAGAATAGAGCCCAGTTCTCAATGCAACAGTAACAATTTGACCCTCATAACGGATGTGTATAATTATGGACCTTATCCGCCCCAATCACATTATAATTTCAAGGGTAATCCATAAATTGAACCCTTGTCCTTGAACTCCGTCTCACCGCGATACACCATCGATAAGGTTACACAACGTCATTAATAAATTCGAGCAGTACTTTGCAGAATCTATATTAAATTATCACTATACAGGAATCATGATCAATCCAAATAGGTCAGTAGGGAGAAAACGAAAACTATAAGAGATAGGGAAATCTGTTCTTAGGAACCATGGCGTCGATTTTACATTTAATAGAAACTGCATTATTATTTTTTTATAAATCACACACATAACCGGGAATTGAACCTGGTTAAAATTCTGCAAGTAATCGCATGTCGCATTCTAACATTCTTAACAGCGATTTTGACCGGTGTATGTATGAAATAATGTATGGGATTTATAAAGAAATAATGCAGTTTTTATTTAATCCAAAATCGATGCCATGGTCCCTAAGAACAGATTTCCCTATGTCTTATAGTTTCTGACTTCTCCCAACTGACCCATTTGGATTGATCACCCGGTATAGTATAAAACTAAGTCTGTCTGTCCTTGTATGCTTAGATCTTTAAAACTACGCAAGGGATTTTGATATAGTGTTTTTTAATAGATAGAGTGATTCAAGAGGAAGGCAGGAATGTATAAAACATGCATAATTTATCAGCATTCCACCCGTGCGAAGCCGGGGTGGGGCGCTAGTTTAATAATATTAAATTTTCTTTCCTTGCAATTCCGACGGTTAATTGGAGCAATAAGTATTTAATTTGAGTATTTATTTATTTAGACTTACTTCGAGGATGTACGTACTCGTACATTCAGTCGAAGTATGTATGACTACATTATATTTCTATGTCTATCTTTATACAACGTCAATAACAATAGGTGATAGGTAAATATTATGTATGTAATAATTAAGACTACGGCGAAGAAAAAAAAATACGCGGACGAAATAGCACCATCTGCTACTTTACAGATGCGCTAGCAAACCTCGTACAGTTCGACTCCCGACAAGGGCATATATTTATGTGACGAACTCAATTTTGCTCCTGGATTTTTGAAGTTTTACAACGTATATAAGTATAAATATTTTCTATAAAATTATATTAATCGTCGTCCAGTAATAATAATTATAAGCCTACTAAAGGCCTATTTTGAGAACAGATCGATTCGCGTGAAGTTGTCAGATAAAGCGAGTTTAACACCGTTTGTCTTGTAAGAAAATACTTCAGCAAAATTCGAGACAAACTTAACCTTCATCAAATACTATCGACGCAGTCCATAACTGCCGGTTAGACAATGATCAAACTCGGGTTAACGGAGTCCCGATTAAGACGGAATAATTGATCGCGCCCGGTGGGACTGACTGTAGTTTAATTGACAGTCAAAAGCGGAGTTATTGGCGTCTGGGCTAGTATTGATATCGAAAACGTCCAGTCAACCCATTTGATTTCCAGGCTACTATAGAACCTTGTCACCATGACAATGATATGAGATTTCAAGTGGCTTTCACATTGACGTTCACTGTGACAAGGTACGAAATGGCCTAGGAATCAAATTGGTTGATTGTACCACTGAATCCATACTAATATTATAAATGCGAAAGTGTGTCTGCCTGTCTGTTACCTCTTCACGCTTAAACCGCAGAATCGATTTTGATGAAATTTGGCATAGAGATAGTTTAAGATCCAAGGAAGGACATAGCATAGTTTTCATCCTGGAAATTATACCTAAAAAGATTGAAAAGTGAGTGAAAATTTCTGTTGGGGTGCTCTCAATTACTCTTACATTTGTTTAGGCGCTTTTAATAATCCCTTTTATCAAGTTCCACGCGTACGTAGTCGCGGGCAAAAGCTAGTGGATAATATTTGTTTACAATACTATTTTACAAGAAATGGGCTTAACAAGGGAAGTAAACACATTATTTGTACTTAAAAAACTGGCCAAGTGCGAGTCGGACTCGTGCTCGTAGGTTTCTGTACCATCAAATAAAAAAAAAGCTTTTTTATTGCTATAGGACTAATACAAAGATCAAACGCACAGAAAAAAATAATTGGTATCCAACATCGGTCGTCAACGTCTTTTGACCAGAGAAACAATGTACGCTTTCAAAAAATTACTTACTGTTGAGTTTCTTTCGGTTTTCTTCTCAACAGCGGTCTCCTCTTGGGAGATGCCGGTAGATTTACAATATAACTTGTAAAAGCGCACTTGTGGCCTAATTACTGAATAAATTATATCATTTCATTTCATTAGGGTCAGTAAGGAGCGAAGAAGGTGTGGAATAGACCAATCAGTAGCAGCTCCTCTTCACTTTTGTAATTGGTCGATTCCAATCCAATTCAGTGGATACGCACCCTTAAGCTTCAGTTTACTTTAAACATAGCTTTTGCGGTGATGTATGTGTAGGTCACTCTATCAAAGAGTGCGGAAATAAGGCGGAGTCCCCGAAATGTGCAACATGCAGACTTTACAAAAAGCCGAATAACCACCAAACAGGTGACGCAGAATGTCCTGTTCGAAAAATCGCCGAGCAAAGATACATAAATTCAATTGACTATGAAGGCGTCTAAAAGCGCCGCTCATTGGTGTGTTTCTTTATTTATCTGGCAGTTTATATTATAGAAATAGAATAGCCTAACTTAAAGCATTGTAATTTTAACGTAGAGTCTATAGATCACCTAGCTTTAAGAAATGAGTTACCTTTCTCGAATTATTAAATCCTCATTTAGAAGAATATTGTTCTAATAACTCGTGATATTATAAAATGTTAAATTACAGAGGCGACGATTTATGCTGACCGAGTAATAATGCTGACGCTGACATTGCAATGCCGTACCTAATAAACGTAATCAAGTATTATGTCATATCAAAAAATGAGAATACAAATATATATAGTATAATAGTTTTATAGTATGATGGTAAACAATTACTTTGTCACTTAGAATATAATTTGTACGCGTTTTTATGAATTTCTTTAATAAGATTTATTGACAAAGAATTTAATTAATTAAATGCTCCTCGCGTCTCCTCTCTCAAAGCCTGAGATACAGGATTTTCCTAGTTCAGGCACAAGAATTAAGTGTGTTCTGTGTAGATGTAAGACTTTTTATGCTACTTGTAATTCTTATGTGTTTTATTAATAAAGATTTATTATTAGCTTAAAGCTCGCGTTGCCACCTTAATGACAATATTCGACTTGAGGCTAATGGAAGCTTTCGGAAAGCGTTAGCGATGAGCATTAGGTTCGATAGGTTTCAGAAAGCAAGCATTTGTCGAGATTAAAGTAGCCATTACCATGGACAGAAAACTCTCCTTTGCTCATAATGGCGTCGAGTTAAAAATAGTTTAGCGGGCCGTTAGTCGTAGCAGCACGGATAGCTGACCCTGATGAAGAGCTCCATTTGAGTTCGAAAAATGTCGGGCCGTTCCTGAAATTTTTTACGTGAGTTTAAACCTGGATTTAACCGTTTTTAGGGTTCCGTACCCAGAGGGTAAACACGGGACCCTATTACGGAGACTTCGCTGTCCGTCCGTCTGTCACCAGGCTGTATCTCAAGAACGGTGACAGCTAGATAGTTGAAATTTTCACAGATGATGTATTTTTATTGCCGTTATAACAACACATACTAAAAATAAAATATAATAAATATTTAAGGGGGGCTCCCATACAACAAACTGACAGATAATGGTTCGGAACCCTTCGTGCGCGAGTCCCACTCGCACTTGGTGTATTTTTAAGATTCCGATCACTTTGTTGGCCGTCCGTCCATCCGTCAGTCAATACTCTCGGGTACGAGTGGAGCTAAACTTCTAAGCTGAATTAAAAAAAATGGACAAGTACGAGTCCAACTCGCGCATAAAGGGTTCCGTGCCATAATCTATAACAAGTTTGGTGTATGGGAGCCCCCCTTAAATATTTATTTTATTTTATTTTTAGTATTTGTTGTTATAGCGGCAATAGAAATACATCATATGTGAAAATTTCAACTGTAAAGCTATCACCATTCTTGAGATACAGCCTGGTGACAGACGGACGGACGGACGGACGGACAGCGAAGTCTCAGTAATACGGTTCCGTTTTTACCCTTTGGGTACGGATGTGGTGTGTGGTCCCAGCTGATCCACACAGATGATTCAACAAACAATAGCAAACTCCTTTTATAGCACAACCTTGATCGATAACCTTGAATTGTAATGCGACACGTGTTACCCTTTGGAATGTAGTACCATAGGTATATGGAAATGACCTTAAAGAAAGTTAGTATATAAGCATTGGAAATTATTCAATAAAGATTGATTCTAACACCGAGCATCGTCGTATTATTATCTCCCTTACCTACCACACTTCACGGAACCCTAAAAACGATACGGCCATTTATGCCGCAAAAAACGGATGTTTCCACACTCAAGGGAATCAAGATTTTTACTAACTTATTTTCCGTTTTAATTAACTTATTAATTAACTTTTTGTTCGCCTAGAACTATGAGGTAAGTAATATCGTCTTATATTACAAAAATAGAATAGAATACTCTTTATTGCACACCTCAAGAAGAAAGAAATACAAATACAGATAACACTTAACATTACAATATAGGTAAACAAAGGCGACAACAACAAAGTACAAGTATTAGGAAAATCTGAAAACTATACACTTGTGATTAAATCATAAAATATAAAGTCGTTTTCGAAAATCATATTTGGAGAAACCGCAGCGATAACTTTGCACATCATTTGTGTCCGGCGCATACCAGGTGCTAACTTAACCTGGCCAGTTAGGATGGGATAAGTGTTAGAACGGAACTCTCGTTGTGCGAGGAGGTTTTTTATTACATTACTAGCATTAACCCGCGGCTTCGCCCGCGTTCCTATAAAATATACATTATCCTACGGGAACGATGCTCTTTTTTTCCGGTTAAAAATTAGGCTATTTGTTAAAGTTAGGATATTATCAGCTTATCCCTCATGCATATCCGTCTAGCCGTTTTATTGTTGAAAAGCTTGAATGCATTTATTACGGCTGCAGAAAGTTTCCCGATGACTACTCGTCCAGTCTCGCCGCGCCGCCCGCACTGGCTTTGACGACAATCGCGATGGCACCAAATACAAATTTAAACATCTATTAGGTTTAAGTTTAGGTCGTAACTCTCATATTCTTGCTCTTCTTTATAGTATACTTTTTCATCCTGCAACTCCCCGCTATCTCAAGGAGCGTTTCACTTATCTCACTTCTGCTCGATCTGCCCAAAATTTGCTCCTTGCCGTACCTTCTTCGGTCTCAAAATTTTATAATAATTCGTTTACTTTTAAAGCTCTCTGTTTATGGAACTCCTTGCCTTTTAGCTTAAGGCGCGCCAAATCTCTTGTTTCTTTCAAAGCTCAACTGAAAGAACACTATCTATCCTTTTCATAATTCGTATTTTATTCAAATGGTCCTATTATCTGTTGGCTGTATGTATGTATGTATTTATTTTTTATTATATTTATGTTTTTTTTGTTTTTTTTTTTTTTTATGTATATATTATTATTATTACTATCCGATTTTTGCACCGCCTAATAACAAAATCTTATTTTTTCAAGTTCTCCACTACCCAAAGGTTGTCTGGAAGAGATCGCTCTTTAGCGATAAGACCGCCTGTTGTTTAACTCTAATTGTAATGTCTTGCATCGTATTTCTCCTGTATATTTATGAGTTGTGCAATAAAGAGTACTTGTAGTAACCCATTTATTGTTAGAAATACTCCTGTGAAGTTTCGAATATAAAAAGTCTAATCTTGTTTTCCCATACAAACTTTGGATCTCTATTTCACCCCCTTTAGAAAAATCGTTTTCTTAGTGCGCCCCTAGACCTTACAAGGAACCTACGTTCCAAATTTGGACTCTTTAAAATCAGCGGTTTCGGGCTGTGCGTTTAAAAAGACACCCATATTTTTAGTCATTATTTAGACATTTCTACCCCATCGCACCCTAACATGAGAGATGGTATTACACGTCCGCCACGTTGAATTTTAAAATCATTCTTTTTTTAGTATTCAGCGACCTGATAATCCATAGAAACCAACTATTCCCTCTTCCCTCTTCCCTCTTCCCTCTTCCCTCTTCCCTCTTCCCTCTTCCCTCTTCCCTCTTCCCTCTTCCCTCTTCCCTCTTCCCTCTTCCCTCTTCCCTCTTCCCTCTTCCCTCTTCCCTCTTCCCTCTTCCCTCTTCCCTCTTCCCTCTTCCCTCTTCCCTCTTCCCTCTTCCCTCTTCCCTCTTCCCTCTTCCCTCTTCCCTCTTCCCTCTTCCCTCTTCCCTCTTCCCTCTTCCCTCTTCCCTCTTCCCTCTTCCCTCTTCCCTCTTCCCTCTTCCCTCTTCCCTCTTCCCTCTTCCCTCTTCCCTCTTCCCTCTTCCCTCTTCCCTCTTCCCTCTTCCCTCTTCCCTCTTCCCTCTTCCCTCTTCCCTCTTCCCTCTTCCCTCTTCCCTCTTCCCTCTTCCCTCTTCCCTCTTCCCTCTTCCCTCTTCCCTCTTCCCTCTTCCCTCTTCCCTCTTCCCTCTTCCCTCTTCCCTCTTCCCTCTTCCCTCTTCCCTCTTCCCTCTTCCCTCTTCCCTCTTCCCTCTTCCCTCTTCCCTCTTCCCTCTTCCCTCTTCCCTCTTCCCTCTTCCCTCTTCCCTCTTCCCTCTTCCCTCTTCCCTCTTCCCTCTTCCCTCTTCCCTCTTCCCTCTTCCCTCTTCCCTCTTCCCTCTTCCCTCTTCCCTCTTCCCTCTTCCCTCTTCCCTCTTCCCTCTTCCCTCTTCCCTCTTCCCTCTTCCCTCTTCCCTCTTCCCTCTTCCCTCTTCCCTCTTCCCTCTTCCCTCTTCCCTCTTCCCTCTTCCCTCTTCCCTCTTCCCTCTTCCCTCTTCCCTCTTCCCTCTTCCCTCTTCCCTCTTCCCTCTTCCCTCTTCCCTCTTCCCTCTTCCCTCTTCCCTCTTCCCTCTTCCCTCTTCCCTCTTCCCTCTTCCCTCTTCCCTCTTCCCTCTTCCCTCTTCCCTCTTCCCTCTTCCCTCTTCCCTCTTCCCTCTTCCCTCTTCCCTCTTCCCTCTTCCCTCTTCCCTCTTCCCTCTTCCCTCTTCCCTCTTCCCTCTTCCCTCTTCCCTCTTCCCTCTTCCCTCTTCCCTCTTCCCTCTTCCCTCTTCCCTCTTCCCTCTTCCCTCTTCCCTCTTCCCTCTTCCCTCTTCCCTCTTCCCTCTTCCCTCTTCCCTCTTCCCTCTTCCCTCTTCCCTCTTCCCTCTTCCCTCTTCCCTCTTCCCTCTTCCCTCTTCCCTCTTCCCTCTTCCCTCTTCCCTCTTCCCTCTTCCCTCTTCCCTCTTCCCTCTTCCCTCTTCCCTCTTCCCTCTTCCCTCTTCCCTCTTCCCTCTTCCCTCTTCCCTCTTCCCTCTTCCCTCTTCCCTCTTCCCTCTTCCCTCTTCCCTCTTCCCTCTTCCCTCTTCCCTCCTCCCTCCTCCCCTTAGACATTTCTACCATATTTCACCCCAACAGGGGAGATGATAATTCACGTCCGCCACGTTAGATTTTATAATCGTTGCGGTTTTCGTAATCAGCGACCCGTTAAACCATAAAAACAATACCCATGTTGATTTTCAGACTTTGTCACCACATTTCTCCCTTTTAGGGGTTGAATTTTCAAAAAACCTGAAACACGTGTTTACTCATTTATCGTTAGAAATACTCCTGTGAGGTTTTGAATAAAATAGTCTAAGTAATCTTGTTTCCCCATACAAACTTTGGACCCCCATTTCACCCCTTTAGGGGGTGAATTTTGAAAAATCCTTTCTTAGTGCACCTCTACACCTTATAAGGAACCTACGTGGCAAATTTGGACTCTCTAGAACCAGCGGTTTGGGCTGTGCGTTGATATGTCAGTCAGTCAGTCAGTTTCTTCTTTTATATACGTATATAGAAGAAGATAGGTAAATGGTCGCGATGATGTAGCACACTTCGCTATCACTACATAGTATAAAACAAAGTCGTCTCCTGCTGTCTCTCTGTCTGTTTGTCTGTCTGTCCCTATGTATGCTTGGATATGTAAAACTACTTAATAGATAGAGTTTTTTTTTATAGATAGAGTGATTCAAGAGGAAGGTTTATATGCATAATACATGCATAATTTATAAGCACTGCACCCGTGCGAAGCCGGGGCGGGTCAGTACAAGACAAAAGAAGGTTATCAATTTTAGTTTCGCGTAAACGAGGCACTGTCTAGTATTTTATAAAATCTCAAGCAGTAGGTAATCGGTTGGGAGTTCAGTAAGCACAGCTTAAAGCTTGTGTCGGCGCCTTAATGACCGCGATACTCGACTTGAGCTAATGGGAGCTTTCGCCGAAGCGATATCGATAAGCGTTAGCGTCGATAGCTTTCAGGTAAATAAGGCAAAGCAAGTGCTTTAAGAGCACTGCTGAAATTTCGAGGCAAGGTAACTCTATGTAGTACTTAGTCTTTGACCCATATTAGCCAAGCAATTTGGAGCTTCTTTTAATGCCTCAATAGAATATTTTGCACGGATTTCAAATAAACGTTCTTAATTCGACTGTCGTTTTTGGGTTCTGTAAGGTTTTGTTATATTCGGACATACATTTTAAATTAAAAGTAGCTGTACTGACCATTCTGGTGACGTCATGACCGACGGCGGTTATAGTGAGTGGGGTGAATTGGCGCGCAGGGGCATTCTCAGTCGGTCGGTGAAATGGGACAGATCTATCTAACTGTGTTTATCTAGTTGTAATTAGAAATTTAAATATACAAGCTAATAGTAATTGTGAAATATACATTATTACAATTCAAAAGTGTTCGTTATTTCCGAGGGTGTTTACAGTTCTGTACTCAAAGGGTAAAACGGGACCCTATTACTAATACTCCTGAAGAAGTCTGAATACTTACGTTAGATGGCGCTCTGATGCCACCCTAAGGCATGCAAGAAGCAACCGATAGAAAAATTCAATGGCTCTCGAATCAAGTTCAGTGGTTCAATAGGTAGGACTCCCGTGTTGGCCCGGGAAGCCGTTAGAGACAAAGGTTCGAACCCTGCCTGAACCATTAAATTTTCGTTTTATTGTAAACATTTGGTATTAAGATAAATTGCATATAAATATCAAACACGCAATCTACAGCCCCTACAACCATTAAAGAACTTTCTACAAGTCAAGGTTAAAGCATTATCATTTATCTACCACACCCCTAAGTTTCTGTGCCCCAGTGATAATCTAAATTACTAACAAAAACTTGCCCTTTATAAGGAACAAGGTACACCGCGAAACTTTGCTAATAAACAATGAAAATTTAAAGAAAACAAGACAACATAAATACAATTAACTTTATTTTGCTTGAGATATGATATAGAAGATGGTCATAAAATATTATAGAATCAATTCTGAGATCCAGTGGACATTTCCAGGGTCCATCATCACTTATCAGGCCAATTTTATGATACTGGCTCTAACTCCTCATCAAAGTGACCTTGAATGAACTGAGATCCAGTAGGTACTTCCAGGTTGCATCATCATAAAGTTCAGGTCAGGTTCGTCTCATTTAGACCGTATTGAATATTTAATAAAAGTATCGTGTAAAACAAGTAGTGTAGGCAATCCTAGGAGCTTGACACGCCCCACAACGTGCTACAACCAATGACGTTGCGTGTCATTCAAAATTACCAATCAGATACTAGTAGGCTAATTCCTTTTCAAAGGCGGCAAATAACAAAAGAGTGCTGCTTCTGTACTATCGTTTTTCTGTGATTATATCACAATACTGGCATACATACTTCACCAGCATCTGGAATGCACAATTTTACAACTTTGTCCAGGTCGTAGTATGTAATTATGTTGGTCTAATTATCCGCTAGATGTCGGTGTACCATATGTCATTTCCGCTTTATCGCGGTATTGAGATTTTTTAACACTTGTATATAATAAATAAATCAAAACATCTTTACAGAATTAGCCAGGACTATGGACTTCATTATTTTGTATTCCGTGTGCTGTATTAGTCTGAGAATCAAAATTAAATCGTCATTCGTCTAGCACGCGTTATTTCGTTTGAGCACGGTGCGAGTGCCTAGCTAGAAGGTTTTATTGGACGCGTGTCTCACTTACTTGTAACTCTCTTCTCACAATCTCACTCTTACAACAATCAAAGGGGGTCATGTTCAGCTACTGAGTAGAGAGTACTCTCCGCAAGCCATTAGTTTTTTTAAGTTCTTCTAAAGGTAACTGTTCGTCCCAATTATTCCCAAACGATTGCCTTTGCTTTAGTATCCTATTAGACTTGATGCTATAACTATGCAAAGACGCTGTACGCTAAGCGAAACCAAGGACTTTGGCTATACAAAGCTCTTGTTTTACAAGCTATTTCATTATAAGCCTATCCGGATACCACGTTATAGAATTAGATCCGTCTCGATATAATATTATCTTGAAGACCTCGATCATTATTTACTTACTAATTCCTAAATTACGTGCTTGCCGACAACTGGCACACGTTGTTTAATAAAATAAGTGCTGTGTTCTTAATTTACAATTTACTTATTGTAAATTGTAACGACGAAAACTCGAATATAAAAAATCAATTCGATTTGAGTGAAAATTTATCTGCTTTGCCTGAAAGTTGACTGGTAGAAACTGCATCGTGGCATTAAGTCCGCCTTTTGGACGATAAGTTTTATTTTGTGCAATAAAGGTTAAATAAATAAATAAAATTCCGCGTTTGATATAAATTAAGCCCAAAGGTAGGAACAAAATCAAAAAGACATCAATATTAGTATAAGGTGTGCAAAAAAGGCTACTCGTAACCCTAATTACAAAGAGAAATTCCATAAAAATAAAGAGAATTCTCTGTGCGAATTCTTAATTTAGTTGAATTGTTGCCTGATAAGAAGTTTGCGCTCTTGTGCGATAAAGCCTCGTTTTATATATTTCGTACTAACTTTTGTAATTTGCTTACAGGTACATAAGTAATGGTTCAACAGATCTAAGTGGGCGGGACCTAGCGAATGGATACAAGTGAGTTAAACATCACAAACGAAATCATTTAAACACTTACTGGCTCTGTAAGCTGTAGACGTGCCACACCTCCGCCATGACCGGTGCCTCCACCAGGTCTATCCAGGGTGGCGAAGCTCTACCTGGGGAATCGGTCCCTTACTCTTGGCTCCCTTGGACCTTGCGCTGCTAACGGCTTGGAGACTCTCATCCTAATATACCTGTGGTCGGAGAGGGTCTCCGTGTCCACCAAGACGACGACGTCCTTGCGACGGCAGGGGCTGCAAAAGTGATGTCCACAATGGACTGCCTCTGCCTTTTTTGAAATTAGAACACCCAGGAACGTCTGAAATTCGGATAACGGATACACAAAAGAATTTCGGAACCTGAAACGGAGACGCTCGCTTGGTCAGTCAACATTATCATCATCATCAGCCAAAAGACGTCCATTTCTGGACCAAAACTTCCCCCGAAACACTCCACAACGATCGGTCATGAGCCGCCTTCATCGAACGTCTGCCCGCGATCCTGACAAGGCCACCGGTCAACCCTGTTGGCAGGCTTCTCAGGCTGATGATCAATGATTAAAGTAAAAGATACCCGTGTGTAAAATATAAATACCTAGACACATATTGCCAAATGTGAGGCTTTAGAGTGCGCAATCAACTGTTGATTTCATAAAAGAATAAAGCCCAAAAATAGAAAACCAAGTGAAAATATTATCATACGCACGAGCGAAGCCAGCGCGAGCGAAAAAAGGCGACTGCGAGAAACGACCTCGAATAATGGCTTGGGTATTCGGACCTTCGTGGACGAAAATGTGTACAGGGTGGAATTTCACATGCGTCAGTAGGTAAAGACAGCCAGGTGATCATCATGGGGTTTTCAGTCCATGAATTATTTGATACTAGGCAGACAGTGTCAAATCATTGGAACTCCGAGAACCTCGGGCTATAATCAGCATGCACAACTACGATACTACTCAGAATCACGAGCTCTTTCGATCTAATTAGGAGAAATAAAAAAGTTTTTTCGTTCCATTCCGTTACCATGTTCATATCCTACTATAGCGGGAATCAAACGCCGCGTCGCCTCATCGTTTGTGGTATACCGACTGATTGCTGGGAGGAAATCGCGCTGCAAAGATATAAGTTAAGATTTCACGCTATAGCCTACAAATTTTTCCATTGAGTTATAGAAAATCTATCGAAATTCCTTAACTAAACATCGTATTTTGTATGTTAGTACAAAATGAGGAGCTCGAAATGAAAAATAAATATATCGACAACAAAATAAAAATTGGCCCATGAGCGAATTTATGTAATACATTGTATGTAATGGAGAACATTTTGTACGACATAGCGTGAAATCAGGCTGACAATGGTCAGGAGAAGCAACTTTACCAACTCACTAAATTTGATTGAAATCAGAAAAAAAAAGAATCGACAAAATTTCGCCTTACCTGATTTTCCCTGTTTTCAGTGACTTCGCCTCCCCTGCCGTCCCGTACAGGTTATTGTCCAATCAAGGACTTTTTCACCCCAAACAAAACAGTACTATGGTACCCCAAAAAATCCTAAAAGCAATAACAAACAAAGACAACAAATCAAATATATTCAATCCCGCCCCAGAATTACTGTTGATTAATTTTTAATTGGAAAATACTGTCCGGCAGTTTTTCAGCTTTTTTCGGGAGATTTATTTGTTTTCCTTCACAAACAGTCCGATATAGTATCTCTGTTGCAGTCTTTTTGCAGTGATATATGTAAAAACGTTTTTAATCATGAATGTCTTGATTATAAAAGCCTTTTTTACATCACAACGTAAACTAGCGGCATAAACGAGAATTCTCACTCCGCATAACATCCCAGGTAGCAAAAATGCTATATAAGTACAGCCATTATAACTCTAATTTAAGCTGTATAAAGACTTTATAAGTGCTAATGCAGCTTGTGTGTTACTTGGAAATTCTCTACAAGCATACCTATTTACGCGATAAAGTCAGTTTCGTCTCTTGCATGTGAAATGTTATATCAATATCGCAAAATTTATGTACCTATTACACAGTCACTATAATTGCCGATTGTTGTGACACTCGAGCCACAGAATTAAACATAGGCTTCTGCCTATGTTCATTCATTACGAGATCATTGATACATACCTACATACATAAAATCACGCCTTTTTTCCAACGGGGTAGGCAGAGACCACATCTTTCCACCTGCTACGGTCCTGACATCCATCTTTTGCTTCATCAACATTGATCAATCTCCTCATGCTTGATCGTCGGTTTAAAGTACTCTTGACTTGCCCTTTTTTTCACTGAAATGAATGATATGAAATAATTTATTAGTAAGTAGACCACAAGGGCACTTTTACAAAGGCATTTCCCATGAACAAGGACGAGAAATCTCAACTTTTTTTTACGTAACAGTACAAACCTAAGGCGGTGAAGTGAATGTTCCAGATCGCAGGTGTTGGTTCTAACCGAAGGTGAGGGCCGTAAATATGCAATCTGGGCTTTACGAATTACCGCCCCTGTTTTGTGTAAAGTTTTATTCCTTACCTTCTAGGCCAGGAAGTGAAGTTTTCGCGGGCAGAAAGTTACGTTAAAAACGTTATCCACTCCATAAGAATTCACCTAAAAACCCCAATAGCTGACTCCAGCACTAAATATCCTGAGTGTAGTAAACAAACGCGGTAAAGAACTTTATAATGTAATGCATAGTGCCCGCTCGAGTTAAATGAGGGTAGTTTTTCACGTTTTTATCCGACGAGTGTCGTTAGGGTGGATTTGACGCATAAATTCTGGGTTTAAGCTGTCGGCAGGTGGGGAAAGCGAGAAAATATATAAGGGAACGGGTTCTGTACAAAAAAAAGTTTGGTATGGACGTGAATTTTTAGTTAATCCAGTTTTGTCAACGCGATTGGCGCAGTGGCGCACAGAACTGACGGCCCTGGTTTCGAATTTGAGCATAATAAATGAAGAAAATGTTGTTATGTATTTATGTTGTTTATGTTATGCTTCAGAATAAATATATTTCGTTACTTCTTTCATTCTTTCACTTAAGCCAGGTCATGAATTTTCGATCTATTTTCTTAGCCTCATTTGTGGCACGAACTTCTTATGTTTTCACCTTATTCTACGGATCTCTAACAATGAAAGGTGAGAACACTGCTGACATAAACGTCTCTCAAGTTAATGCTACTCGTAAGTGGGAAAGGGATAAGAACAGTTGGGTGAAGAGAGATGGTGATAAAGGAAAGAAATAGGGATTTAAAAAGAACGTTTCGTTACTTATTTATTATTGAAATCAAAAATATTTTTGAAAATTACGTGACTTGTATATTACGAGCATAAATAGAGGACGTTTAGGTTAAAGGACGTTAAGAGTAGATGATCAAATTGAACTCATTAGTTTTTGATTACGATCCTACTGCTAATAGAATAGATTTATTTTTGCAGTAAACATGAATCTCTGAAACTATGTTGGTTTTCTTCTCTCTCTCTCTGTCTCTCTCCTGAGTAATTATGATATTGATATCTGTTGTTGAGTTGCTTTTTTGTCTTCTTCTTCTACTACTTTTCCTTATCCAACGCATCGTCATATAATAAGTACACCCCAGGGCAAAAGTATGGAAACCAGCTTACATTACTATACAAACCTGTGATTTCCTTACGGAATAAATTACAAAATCACGATATAAAAATGATTATAAACATTTTAAAAGTCAATAACGTAAATTCTGCTTATTAAAATTGCCAGTGCGAAATTGTGTAGAAAAAACGACATGCACTTTGTCCCGGAGTTAGTTAGTTTTGTTTTAATAGTGGATGTTCTATTTTTTTTACTTTTGGGGGTGGCCTGATGATTACTAACATTTACACAAGGAATAATTATTAGAAACTTTAAATATTAAAAAAATAAACTTTGTTTCCATAGGTACGTTTGGGCTGGGGTGTACATCGGTCATACAGAGATTTAAGTCGCATTTCTCAACCAATTATCATGAAGGTGAGTTGGTTCGATAAGCATAATAGGTAAATATATATATATTTTTTTTCGTTTCAGCATTTCGTTTTTTTTATAAATTTGAGCCATTTCAAAAAAAAACTCGCGAGGTGTACACACACAGAGTAACTAGTATTCTCATTATTTATGTTCACGTATGTTTTTGCATGACCTTATATTTCAAATCTATCTTACTATCCAAAAGCATTAACTCACCTCTCCTCTACAGCTCATACCTCATTAAAAAAGGAACAAGCGATCGTGTGATAGTCTTGTTTTCGGAAACAATGGATAAAAAGTCTCACGACATTGACTCGAACTGCGTCATTTGTTGCAATTTGGGAGGTTACGTCAATTATAATCTCGTAACTAGGAAATTTGACGTTTCTAATGTCATTAGTACGAGGTATTGCCACGATATATATATTTTTTTCATTTTTATAAAAAGTTAACCTGATCATATTTTAAAATTAGCCTATCCATCTCTCAAAAAATATTTAAAAAACATCTCTAATGTCAAAACCATATAATACAGTAGAGGACTATCTGACAGACAAAAATGCATGGCCTGAACCAGAAACCGAGTAACCGACTCCTTAGATTGTACCTGACAAGTTTCAGGGACACAGTTCTAATAAGAAAGCATATCAAACGTACATAAATTGTGTTAAACCGTCATACTTTCTTGTAGTTCTATATTTTATCCTTACACTAGTCCTCATTTATATCTTAGAATACACTTTTAATATGTTGTCTTCGAGAACTACGTATAGTTAAGTTCATATTACTGTAATAGTTAAGTACTTATCCTTTATGAAAAAATGACTGACTGTTGAGTTTCTTTCGGCGTTTCTTCTCAACAGTGGTCTCCTCTTGTGAAATTCCGGTAGACTCAGACATGAAAAGTGCCCTTGTGGCCTAGGTACTTGCAGAATAAAGTTCATTATTTCATTATGGTTACTTTAGCGATTTGCGGTGTTTGTCTTGAAGTAACAACTTGTCGAACTCCTTTGCTCTTAAATTGATGATTCTACAGGCGTTTCAACCGCCGCCAGTCCGCTGACATAAATATCAAAGCCATGGGCCATAATATACTTTAAATTAGATTAAGTATGGTAAGAAGTACAGTTGCAGTATATCATTGTATTTGCAGCTCGTTGTAGCTCATACTTTCAATATTTTTGACAGCGAACTGACGGCGGTTGAAACGCCTGTAGAATCACCCAAATTACAAACTTTCTGTCACTTAGAGCAGATCAAATAGCAAAAGCCAGGCAATTTCTTCCATGATATGTGACACTATCAAGCAAAAGAGACCAATTTGGTCGTTTGTTAATAGAGTCAATATTCGTTTGCATCTGAAGTTAATATATCGTTCAAATAGGGTCAAGTGCTGAACGACAGGATTATTTTACATTTTATACATAAGACAATTAATACGTGCTATGATATGCCTTGATACAGAATATAATATTATTATATCCAAATTTTACATTTAGTAGACGTGACCCTGTTGCACTTCTTAGTGTGTAGCAACCACCATTATCATTATTATGATCAATAAACAATATTTCACGTCGTGTAGTTTCCAATATTTACAAAGCGATATACCTAAATTTAACACTTTTATATCCCATTTGGCGTTATCACGCGATATTCCTATAGACGATAAACCTCAGACTATTCCGTGACAGAAAGTCATAAAATAAATCAAACTACAAACGTCTTACAACCTTTTAGAACCAACTAGGGAGACAGATTGTATTATCTTCCAGAATGACGTAGGAGGAGTTGAAAGTGTGCTCAGTTACGACTTTTTTGAAATTAGTGGTTAGTTTAGTGGCGTTTTAGATCCCAGAGAGTGCAGTTTTATTGGCTACAAGAGATATAAATCTAGTCTCCTATTGTGTACAGTGGCCTTTATTTAGTGAAATTTGTAATTTATTGACGTTTTTTATCCCCATATCACCACCATAAAATAAAAACGAAAAAACTGAATCTACAACACAATTCTATTCTCTAATCTAACATACTGACAAAATTTCATGAGAATCGGTTGAGAAATGTAGCCTGTAGGGGAGAACAGCTGGAAACCCGAAAATAAAAATATACGAGATGGACATACGAAAGAAATTTGGGCAAAGCTGAAACAGAGACGCTTTGCTCGCTTCAGTCGCTCTTGAAATTATTATGAGCGAGTGGCTACCGTGGAAATAAATTCGATGCCTAGACTAGGCAGTCCAGCTCTAAGAGCTGGACTATTGATATTTGCGACGCTATGCATTATTTAGAAAGAAAGAATGAAAGAAAGAAACAAAGAAAAACATTTATTCAGGGACAAACACAATTACGCAGATAAATAGTGACAAACAAAGAAAAAAAAATAAAAAATCTATAAACTAACTTATGCTAAATTATGCTTTATGCTAATTTCTGCCCCCTACAGGTATATTCCTTTCTAGAGGGCCGCAACTTCATCCGCGAAAATCTCTTTTTTACCGTTGACGGGTAAAAAGTATCCTATAACCATCTTTGGATGTCCAGCTATCCCTGTACCGGAATTGGCCCAAATCCGTCCAGCCATTTCGGCGTGATGTGAGTACAAAATAAATTCTGACCAACCTGACGCTGGGCTGGCATGGCGCCGCGCACCCATACAAAACAAATGACGAACTGCACCACGCTATCAAGATTGTTCCTGAAGTCATGATCCCGTTTCTTTCTTAGGCTTTCTCCTTAAATTTTTCTTCTTCGTTAACCTTTTCTTTTATTTTCTCAAAGCAATTTCGTCATGGCCTTTCTCTACCTCGCTTTCCCTCGATTTTTCCTTCTATGCTATTTTAAGGAAAAAGTCTTGCAGTAACAGATGACAGATCCTATTTTCTATGAGTGTTAATACAAATCTTGAATTATATAATAGTATAGATTATATAATAACCTTGTCTGATACCGTTATAGTTGCTCAATACCTCACAACTCGTGTGATATTAAATAGGTTTATGGCCGCGGCGTCTGTTGTTCTGTAACGATGTACAAAAGACGGACTTAATGCCAGTCGTAACAGAGCTCGCAAACAACGATATATTTCAGCGATCGTAACATTATTTAGGACCACAGAAAATAATAGTGCACACACATTTGACTATTAGTGGCACGGCGTGGAGCAAACCTCTGGGCAAGCCGGAACGTTTTTTTTTTACCAATACGGATTACGATACGGAACGATATGTTGTTTGCTGCACGACCATCTGATCCTATTAAAAAATATAAGGCGAGCATAACTTATGTTGGCAAGTTATCGGATACTATTCACAAAATTTTGAAATGTAACGACATTAATGTGGCCTTCAAGACGAATAATTCCCTGCACTCTAAACTTTGTAATGGGAAAGATAAAATTGAGAGTGGGAAGAAGTCCGGTATTTATAAGCTAACTTGCGATGATTGCAATAAAGTATATGTGGGACAAACGGGCCGCAATTTCAGCACGAGGTATAAAGAGCATGTTGCGTCATATAGACATAACCATCCTGAAAAGTCCGATTTCGCAAAACATTTAATAGATAGTGGCCATACTCTGCAGGAAGATCATTCTTTTACCGTTTTACATGTTTGCGAAAAAGGATTGCGTTTAAGTGTTCTGGAACAGTTGGAAATAATTAGGTACAACAATAGGGGTGAGATTCTTAACGAACAATTGAATGTCGTTACATCACCGTTACTACGAATTTTTGCTAATCACTCTCACTTGCATAATAGGGGTGGTCAGGTTATAAATAGGACGACCAGTCTGGGCAGCTCATTCGGTTGTCGGACTCCAGACCGTCAACATCTCCTGATGATGCCTCGTAGAGGGGCGAAACACGTGTCGAGTAAGTTCTGTTATTTTGGTGGTGGTTTGTTATATTTATTTGCGTATTTATTTTTCCTATCGTGGTGGGAGGGTGGGACAATTAAATGCATATATGCATGAAAAAATACGCAAATAAGTATAACGGGTTAGCACAAATTTAACTGGCACGATATTATATCGCGGAATAGCAAAGCAATATTATTATTTTCATCAATACGGATTTGACGACTTGGTTGGCGCAGTTTGTAGTGCACCTGCCTGCCGGCGGTCCTGGGTTCGAATCTTGGCTAAGGCAGATATTTGTGCGATGAACTCGAATATTTGTTTCTGGGTCATGGATGTTATCTATATTTGTATTTATATATATTATGTATATTGTCGTCTAGTACCCATAGTACAAGCTTTGCTTAGTTTGGGACTAGGTTGATTTGTGTAAGATTGTTCCTTAATATTTTATATATTTATTATTTAATATTTTCTAAAATTTGCAAGCTGCTTGGGATTATGTTCAATGGACGACACGCCATTGTTACCTATGCAAAAGTTTAGGTTAGGTACGATTACTTGGCAGAAAATGATTTTGAAAGTCCATAAAATACGTCTAATACGCCGCAGGACCGCAATCCTTTAAAACTGACATCTATCCAAGATCTAAACACTTTATTTCTACTTTAGCTATATGATACGATACGATATGATATTCAGCCTTTCACTGTGAAGATATTTTCATTCCCAATTTCAACTCTCTACATTACGGTTAGAAAGATACAGCGCTGTGACCGACGGACAGACATACAGCGGAGGCTCAGTAATAGGGTTGCGTTAGCGTTCTTTGGGTACAGAATCCTAAAAATAGATACCTATAAAAGGCTTTTATTTCCATATGATGGCGTGAAAAATTCAAGATAAATCTAGGACATTAGGCCAAATTCCGATAGTAATAAATATTAGGTTCACTATAGTCAGTTCTCTGTATTACTTATATGTGTGTCTCCTTTATCGTCAGTCAGTCATAAAGCAAATACGGCAGATTTCCCCAGAGTTCCTTTCAGCCTTCGCCGCTGAAAAGTACATCAAAATTTACTTTCATGACTGTCTTATCATGCAATTGAATCATTAAATTTTATTTAAAATTAACTCAGGCACCGGGATGATTTCGACAGAATAATCGGGACAGTTTACATGCATTCTTCTCCAAATAGCCTCCGGCGTCTATTCGGGAGTCATGGAAATCAAGGGGCAGCAGTGAGACACTCGTAGGACTGTAGAGGCTGACAAAAGAAAGAATCTCTGGAATCATTTCTTTAACCTTGGCGCTGATGACGATCACGTGCAGACTGCATCCATTGTATCTCCTCTACCCTCGCAAGGTCATCCGTCCATCTAGTTGGGGGCCGGACGCTGTGCTTTCCTATACGCGGTCGTCACTCTAGGACTTGCTGCCCCAACAGCCATTCATTCTCCGGGCCACATGGCCTGCCCATTGCCACTAACCGTGCAATTATGTGAGCTATGTCGGATACACGGAAACAGATTTTGAACATTTTAGACATAATTAGCTGTGGTATAAGGAATGCGATTAAATATTATAATGCTTGTACTAATCGAGAAAAGTACGAAGTTCTAGTAAAAAATAAATTTGTGTGTTTTACTAAGTTGAGTTTTGATTTGACATTTCATCCGTGCGTTTTAATACGTTAAATAATTGTACGTTTGGCTTAACAGTTTTTCTATAATATTACAACATTATTTTAAAAAAATTGTGACAAGTTACTGTTAAAACATGTTATTTTCGTCCATATCTCAACACAAATCCAGTTACTCTGACAAGCCCCTCAAGGCCATTCTAAAGATAAAACAAGCCTCAAAAAGCAAACGGAACAAAAATGCATTTTACCACAGAAAGTCCGTGGGGAACAATTTCATTCCTTTAACTCAATGTATGAACACTGCCCAAATAGCCAAGACCTTCTTCCCTCTGCGAAAGTGTATGAAAAACCGGCGAAATCGGGGTGACTTCAAGTATTTGTCGAGCTCATTATTATACTGGTTACTTCCCGAATTCCCAGCATAAACTGACCTCTTGTATTTACGGTTTCACTCGCATTGGTGTACCATTATAAATTGGCCGTTTTCAAAAGCGGTCGCAAACCTCAGGCATAATTTTACAAAAGATTTCGGCTTTATAGTTGTTATTGCTGTTATATTTCTTTGAAAATGTGCCATTTGGTCGTACCCCTGGCTTGTAGCTCGTTTGTTAGCGATTGCGTATAAATCTCTTTGCCCGAGTTTGTAAAATGGGGTTATGTTTTCTTTTTTAAATTGCGGTTGTGGTAATGACAGATTTCATTTAACTGGGCTTTTGTTTACAAACTTATGTTACGCATTTGCGATTTGAAAGATAAAATAAATTTAAGAACCGTGATATGTCAGCTATTGTTCGGTATTGAGAATTTCTCATCAAATGTTCTTCATCAAGTATGTGGTTGGTTTGGTAGTGGTAGGGTGCTTCTATCTTTAGGGTACGTTTGCACTGGTACCGACTGGTGGACCGGATGGAAACAAAACGTGAATTGATCACAGTGCTTGGAATCTCCAAGTGGAATTGAATAGGAAGTCTTAGAGAAATTCTGAGAGAAGTTGTGAAAAGTAAAGAGGGGAGTACAAATTTACAAATCACAGTGGTTCAAATTTTTCTTTCTCGACAGTGGAAACACTTGTCACTTTTCGTTGCTCTTCTCCACTCCACACCTGTTTAAGGATCACTGGTTTCCTTTTTAGATTCTTTATACGTTTCTATGAAATATAAGTGTGGATGTGTATTTGCGCCGTTATCGTGCCAAAATTGCTGAAAAGGTTTCAACTATTTTTGATTTACACATCAGAACTTTGTATCTGGATATCCATTGATGGTGACAATTTTTTCCTGAACCATTGATACAAAGATCAAATAAAAGGAAAATTGAAATGCGTAATCTGGCGGAAGAGACCGGGAATCGAACTCAGTACCTCTGGATTACCAGTCCAGCGTGTTAACCTCTCTACCACCCTAACCCCAGATAACCTTTCGATTTTTTCCTTATGCTTTGTGTGTCATTTTTTTGTTTATTTGAAAGGCTTTACGTCTTAGCCTTATTGACATTGACAAAGCAAAACAGATGCTTATTGTGTTCTCCTTTTACCAAAAAACAGGTTGTAGAACGCCCGTTTGGTCTGTAAAATGCTTCAGCTACCTTCCAGATTTAACGCATTACAATAATTACACACAGAAAAACTCAGTAAAGAAGGGAAACTTGTAAACACTCCCCTCCGGAATTCATTAAGAGTGCTTTCGTAAAATTAACGAACTTGGACAAATCATTAATCTTTCACGAAAAATATTCGATGGACGTCGCGGTTGATTTATTTTTGTGAGGTTTTTATTGGAGTTTTGACGGTGGGGAAATTACGGGCGAGCTGTGACCTAAAAAATTTAACATGTTATTTTTCGATAACGTAAAACTTTTAAAATAAATCTAGGACCTAAGATATTAAAAAAATATTTTTTGTACTGTTTTTGTGGTAAATTTGATGAAAGTGTATCTATCGGTGAAATTCAGTCTAGCACAGAGGTAATTAATTACCTCTTTCTTAAGACTACTTCCAAAGACCACATTTTACCCTTAAATGCACGTTGATGTATATTTACACGTTACTGAAATGACACAAGCCAAAATCTGAATATTTTCAATAAAAACTTTGTCAAGATTGTCCCGAAATCTCAAACTGACATTTTAGAAAAAAAAAATAGTGTAATAATTGTATGCATTTAAGGGTTAAAGGGCCAGGAAACTTAATTGTGTGACACGTTTGAGCTAAGTATTTATAATCGAATTTTGATATCAAAACTGAGTTAAGTAACGTTGATAATTTGTCATTTGAGCACATCAAAATAATGGAAAAGTTCTGTCTGGATCTTTAGACTTTCCTGCATAACAAAAGGACATCTGTAAGGTTCTTTTTTAGTAACAATCAGGTGACATCGGTTTTTATTTACCCCATACCGTGAAAAACATTAACAAACTAACATTTTATGACCGTTTTTTAATGAACACAAAATGTCACCCTCCCAGAATATAAATATTTATTCCGTGACATTGACTAGCTAATTAATTACTTAAAACCCGAATCATTACCGGAAAATTGCCTAAAAGAATCGCCTTTTGAAGTCGACAACTAAGGAAAACATTCCCTAACACCATTTACTTAAGGTGCTTGCAGTAAGAAGCAAGTTGGTTGGAAAAAAACAATATGGTATACATTAGCGGTTGAAAAACAACTAAAATCCTCTTGAAGTTAACGAAATAGGAACCGTTTTTGGATGTTCTTTTGCTCAGGAACTGCAAGTGATATTCCTAAGAAGGCAATTAGAAGGAAATATTGAAATACTTTGTTAGTTTTTTTTTGCTTCAGGAAGTTTCTTTGCGTGCTTTTGACTTTTACCGAGTTTGGAAACGGGGAGGTTTTTAATTACGAGTTTTGACTTTTTGACTCAGTTTTCGCTAATCTGTAGAGTTTTCAAGTATTGATCGAAGTGAAACATGCAACGTTCTTGTCCTATTCACTTTATTGAATATTATACTAATACTTAATAATTCACAAAAAAGTTACGAGAGAATCCTATTTATAAATACAAATAACCCCTGGACTCTGTTTTGAAGTTTATATAAAACGACGATAGACTCTTAGCAAGTATAATATAAATAGGTACGTGATTTTAGAAAAACCAATAATTTATGAAGCGAGTTGAATAGGGAATGCATTAGGATTCATATAATGGCAATAAATCACACGTGAACGTTATTTCAAGCACATCCTCGAAAATAATGCGACATTTTCCGCTCTCGAGCGCAATTGTACGAGTTTCTTGCATTTTTTCCAAAGGAAATCGGTTGAATAAGTGCCGGGCGGCACCTCACACCGTTAGTTAATTTACATCGTTTGAATACGTCCAAATTGTAACATTACTAAGTAAAAAATGCGTAAAAATCTAGAAGACATTTCTACAGTTTCAAACCTACTCATATACAGAATTGGTTGAGAATGCGACTTATAGATGAGAACAGCCGGAAAGGTAAGGTAGACCATGACTTGAACTGAACTGTATCAGAGCTCGTTAACCGTCACTACTTTGTGTGGGTGTAATATTAGGGGTAGTTATAGTGGTAGGTAAATGATTAGTCGGTGTTGGTAGTACAGGTATCCTTTTCACCATATCCTATTATACATTAAGTTTTCCCTGTACAAGAAATATGAGTTTTTGTAGCAGTGAACCATTATGTTACTGCTAATTTATTCAAAGTTGCCATTCGCGATACTACATGGGAGTACAAACCCACGATCGGAAATGTCTTTGCGCCACAGGAGTGCTGAGAACAACCGTACCTACATCAAGAATTCGAATATAGCATTTTTGCCCAAAGCTGAAACCAAGACGATATGCTCGCTTCTCTCACTCGGTAAATAAAAAATCTTGATTTACTGTATTCGGTGTGACGGCAAGCCATTCCGCTCAAGTACCCTCACTTAGAATAATTCCGCGCCACACTCCTGACAACGATAACTCGCACGCCTCCTCGAGAGCCTACCGTCCAGGCGTAGACATAGCCTTTGTGTGGCGTTGTACGCTATGACCTATTACATAATGTATCTACACTCATATTGTAACTCTGTAACAAGTTCAGATACTACAGGTGAAGACCTTACCATTACTATGCAGCGTTAGGCGCGGGGTATCAAAATCTAACTATAAGACCTCTTGATATGTAACAGTTACATAAACTAGGTACTTATCTCTCTCGCAACTCATTTCATAAAATTTCTATTACCATTTCAGAAACTATAGAAAAAGCCCTACATTACTATGAAGCAGATAAGATGTATAAGTATTATAATTATGTTTTGTTACTTAAGTGTAAGTTGCACCGCCTACAATTTTGCTGCTTTGGTAAGGTTGACGAGTAGAGAATGCCTCAAGGCATTAAGTCCGCCTTTTGTACAATACGTTTTCTTTTGTGCAATAAAGATTAAATAAATAAGCAGCGGGCTCGCCTTTAGCTCATTATACCACACATGTTTTAAGGCCTCTCATTATGCAACAGTTGCATAAAATACTATTGATTATTATTCAGGTGTTTAAGCTTATTGCTAATGTATCGTACGAATACATTAAAGCACACCTGCTCCAATATCAGTGGTAATTGTTGAATTCGAGCCCTGGATCTTAATATGATTGTTATGGACATATAACGAACTATGTAACTGTTATGCATTTATTTCTGATGATGAAATTTTCATCATCATCATCGTCAGCCCGTATCTATCCACTGCAGGGATCGGGCCTCCTCGTGCAGTTTCCATTCGCTGCGGCTCTGGGCCACGTGCATCGACTTCCTTCCCACGACCTTAACTATGTCGTCTCTCCATCTAGCGGGGGGTCTGCCCACGCTTCGTTTCGTGGTTGCCACTCCAGTAGCTTTAGAGACCAGCGTCGATCTTCTCGCCTACATACATGCCCCGCCCATCTCCATTTTAGAGTAGCGGCTTTCCTAGCGATGTCGGTTACTTGGGTTCTCTGTCTGATCTCTGTGTATTTATTTATTCAATGTTTATTGAGCTACCAGTAAACCTTGGGGAGAAGCTGAAATGTAAGGCGGTGTATCTAATATTACAAATGCGAAAGTGTGTACTTCTTCATGCTTAAACCGCTGAACCGATTTAGATGAAATTTGATATGGAGATAGTTTGAGTCCCGAAAAAGGATATAGAATACTTTTTATTCCAAATAAATTTAGTGTTCCCATAGGATGAGCGTATATAATTGTATAATTTATATAATAGTTAAGACGAACTCACTAAAACGATTAACATAAGCATAGGTACTACTCTCGTATTTTTAATTTAGAATATGGTACCCTAAAAATGATAATATCTGCTCATCTTTCCAGAATATTATAAAAACTCTCCATTGAAATAAATACCCAGTAAAATACGCAATACGCAGTTGGAATCTGTTAAAAGAAGCGCCCTTATATCCGTGGACAGGAACAGGTGTTCCGCGGAATGTACGAATGTGAACACTTAATAATGCGAGTACGTACGTGTGTCACGGCGGGAAACAAAAGTCGTGACACAGCTTATAACAGAAGGACCATTGTAGAAAAAAAAACGCGCGTTCTATTGCGCTGTTAATAAATGAAAAAATTCAAAAGAAAAAAGTATTTTTTTCAATAGCGTACACGTACAGAGTTAAAACGACTGCAATTATAAGTAGTAGTGATATAAAGTAAAGCTAAAACATAATGAACTTGAAATTAAAATAGGCACTGTGGATTTCGGGGTTAAAAAAGTTTCTTTCTCCTATGCCTTGTCGCTGAGGAGGAGACTAGTTTACTATACATAATTATTAGAGTTTTAATAGGGACTATGTTGTTTCTTTCTCTTTACATCGTGTCAAACGAAATAGGTGGTTAGAAGTTTTATAGAAAAGTGCAATTTCTACTTATAGATGTTTAACATTCGCGGTGAAAACCGCTATTCAAGTATAAACTTTTAAAAGTTGTATCCGTCGAGCTTTGAAGTTGCTTTAAGTTTGTTCTTTCAACACGAGGCAAAGAAAATGGCCACGTTACGTTTTAACTTTTATGCAATTTGAAACGTAAGAAAAGTATCAAGGTTTCATTTTAAATTATGTTAATTTGTTACATGAATTCACTAATTACTTACTTACTTACTTACTCCGCTGGCGCAGCGACCCGAAGTGGATCTTGGCCTCCGATACGAAATGACGCCAGCGCGCTCTGTCTTGAGCAATCTCCTCCCAGTTTCCTGCTTGTAGAGCGCGTAGGTCCTTCATAACTTCGTCCTTCCATCGGTACCTCGGTCGGCCGACCGGTCGACGACCTACAGGCTGTCCAACATACGCCCTTTTTACCGCCCTATCGTCCGGCATTCTCTCTAGATGCCCAAGCCACCGGAGTCTTGCTGCTTTTATCTCCCCTATAATATTTGGCTCAGACACTAGGTCTTCCAGTTCTTGATTTTTACGGATCCTCCAGCTACCATCTTCCCTCCGTGTCGGTCCCAGGATCTTGCGGAATATCTTTCTCTCTGCGACAAGAAGCTTATTTTCCTCTTTTAGGGTGAGTGTCCATGCCTCACATCCGTACATTATGATAGGTCTTATGACTGTTTTGTAGACTCTGATCTTAGTCTTCCGACGCATCAGCTTGGACACCAAGACCTTATTGCAGAGCCGCCGCACACCGTAGAGCATTCTGAATGCGAAAGTCAATTTCCTGTTCCCTACTGTTGGTATCATTTATCAGGCATCCTAGGTATTTGAATTTTTCCACTCCTTTGTAGGTAACTCCTTCACTAATTAGTAAACGTTTTCTTAATATTTAATCATAACTAAGACCACAGGTTTCAAGTAAGATTTTAGATTTCAAAATGTACGTTGGTATGACGCTCCCCGAGAACAACTGTTAGAGTTACTTTCCAAAATGTATCCGTACCAACTACTGATCACCTGGAGCTCCTTGGTTTAGATATCAAACGAAACCTTAACTTTGGCTCATCTATTGAAGCCAAGGCAAAAACTGCTGCAAAAAAACTTGGTGTCCTATATAAGGTGAGGCGGTATTTCACGCCGGAAGAGCTTCTCACCCTTTATCAAGCTCAAGTCCGTTCGTGCATGGAGTACTGCTGCCATCTTTGGGACGGCTCTGCCAAGTACCAGTTGGCTGCCTTGGATTCAGTAGAACGTCGAGCCCTAAGACTCATTGGTGATTCTTTGCCGGCTGGAGCCATCTTCCAGAGCCTCGAACATCGCCGCAAAGTTGCCAGCTTGTCGGTGTTCTATCGGATATATTTTGGAGAGTGTGCGCAGGAATTGCACGATTTAATTCCACCATCCCCGTTTCAACATCGGACAACCAGGCGAGGGGAGCGATTTCACCCATATGTTGTCAGTTTACCACTCATTCGCACGAAGCGATTTGCTTCATCATTTCTAATGCGAACCGCTAAGGAATGGAACTCGCTCCCATCGTGTGTACTCGTATTTTCAAAAAAAATATAATTTAGGTATCTTCAAGGTAAAAGTGAACAGGCTAGTACTGAACCGGCGAGCAACATCCTCGACCCCGTAGTCACTTTCCATCAGGTGATACTGTGGTCAATCGCCGGTCAGTCTGTGAATGAAAAAAAAAAAAGTTAGGAAAATAAATACCCAAATTACAATAAGTGTACTTATAATCTTTGAAGTTTCTTCAATTTCTTTTGGATTCCATTATGAGATCCTTAATCTCATGACTATGAGAGCAACTATTTACCCTTTTAAACAAAAAAATAAATTTTACCAAAAAAAGAACATACCAATGCATTGAAAATCTGCTACGTTTTTTCACATCGGCTTAAAAATATATTAGTCACAAATGTATTTATGCCATTTTTTGCGTTAACACTTTCGACACCAGCAAACCGGTAGCCGGGCGCTCTGCTCGTAGTAAGTTTCCGCTACATACGGTTTTACGCTACGCGGTAGTGAATGCGTTAAAAGCAAACTTCAGACCATTCAGAGCGTGCTTTCAACCTCTCTCCTTCTTACGTCGTATTCATCTCTTTAGTTTTGACGATGTTACGCCATCTCTCTGTTGTCCTTAGTGACTTCGTGAACTTTCGCCTTGATATTGCTCGGATCATCGGCATCGAATTCCGTAGTCAACTCTTCCTTTCAATATCAAAAACGACGCAAAAAATCAGCGCTTATACACCTTAATGGCCCCGCTGGCTAAAGCTCTGTGTCCCAGATGAAATGGAGATGTAATACACGTTCTGTTAGGGAATATTACAGGAACGCGCGACATATCGCTAGCGGGCTTATCATCGTAAACAATTTCAAAAGGGAGAATTTCAGTTTTAAATGAAAAAACTGGGATTCTTTCATTATATTTATGATAAAGGATACATTTACGACACAAAGGCAGGAAGAAAACTGTGCCTTATTAACTCAATCACATTAGTAACACCAAGTTACATGACAACAATTTTGATGGTACATTAAAGGGTAGATGCGTTACTAAATTCATTGGTTAGAAAATCTTAATAAAATAATATCAATTCTTCATTAAATTATTGTAACTTTTATTCCTCTACCGAAGTTGTAGACACAAACTAATTTAAATATGAAAATAATCTGATGTTGATATCCATTTTTTATTGAATCGGGATACCACAAACGTGTATTTATGCAACCTTTCCACGTTTTATTCCTAACGGTTTAATTGTAAAATGTAGACTGGAAATTTATAGATTATGTATTAATATAACAACTAAAAGCAGATAATTATGGTATGGAGTCTGACTTATACTTGGCCAGTTTTTATTGTTATTTCATTTAAAAACAAACCGGTAAAGTTGAAGTTTTCCAACGAAATGACAGATCGGCTGATCGGATCACTCACTCATTCACTCGACAGGTGACCGGGAAAGTCTAATGGGAATCCAATTCGTTTCGCTCGCGAATGAATGGAAATCAATTACGCAGAAGTATTTAATTTGATTTCAGCCGTTTTGGAATAACCTCGGTAGGGCTTCGTATTTCGTGTACAATTCTAATGATATCTACTTATACCTACTATAAAAGACACGCTATGATAGGAGTGTGTCGGTAATCAAATATTAATTAAAATTCTCTGTATGTACCTAAAAAACATATAAAAAGATGAAGCGATGATACTTTTTAGATAATACAACACAGAAAATGGCCTTATGGCATTGTATTCACCGTTTGTCCGCTTTTTTGTTTTTATCTGTCAGCCACAGACGTCCACTGAACATAGGCCTCCCCTATAGCTTGCTACAAAGTTTGATCCTGTGCAGACCACGTCCATTGACTCCCCGCCACGCTCATCCGTCCACCAAGTCAGGAGCTGCCCCGCTTTGCGTTTTCCTGTACGTGATTGTCAGTCTTTTTTTAATAAAGTTTCTGGCTTGAAAAAGTTGAATTACATAAATAAAGTTGATTGACATTGATATCGGCATTTGAGTGATATGTTTTACCCTATGATATGGCATATTAATGTCTATCGTTGCTATTCAAGCTAAATTCAGTGACGTTGTCAAGTTTGCCTTTGTTTTCAAATATTTGTAATAGAACGCAAAGAAGGTACAGGGTTATCTAATTTAATTCAATCCGCTCGATCAGTTCACTAGGAGAGCCTCAAAGGTCAATTTGAACCGAACAACCTATAATCCAATTTAATCCAGCTAGCCAATCTCATCCCTCTCATCTCACGCAGCAAAAAATCGAGCGAAATCGTCCCAGACATTTTCCCTGGCGTAATAAAAATCCCACACGTCATCGATTTGTAAATGTCACATATAAAAACAATACCTAACTCATTGCAAATTAATTTTGACAGCGCTTCCGGCGAGTCTGTCAATTTCAATTATTTTGGGCCGTTCACGTTGGGGGTGAATTTAAAATAGCGGCGGGGGTTCAATAACAGATGATTGGTTTGACAGATGAAGGCGATGTCATAGTGGAAAATAACAGTAAGGAAGAGGAAGTGAAATGACATACCCCGCAGTGCCGACGACTGCCGACGACGTAGTAGTATGTGTCCTGTCTACATTACTCAACGAAGGCTGAAGAGATCATAGAGTACGTATGCGTGAAGACCAGAATTGTCCTGAAGGTCGTGAAGTCAGAGTCCGACTGACAAAGTAGCGACCTTCATGAGGGAATAATTTTGGCCGGCGGACTTGTGTTTTAACAAATTGCTGAATAAAATGTGACTTAGTTGTTTAATTCTATATCTATAATATAATATATGGGCCACAGTTACATGAGAATAAATGATTCAGATAAATTGGAAACTGAAAATTTATTTTTCATGGCGATTTTGGTAACTTGTAACCTGTCACCGTATGCAATTGTGGAATTGAAATAAGAAAAAAAAGTTGCTCAATTATTAGCCAAATCCGAGCATACTTCAATAGGCTAGTTTTAATTCCCAGAATAATATACAGACATTTCTCAAAAACCAAGAAAAACGCAGATGCTTTTACCTGCGATAAGAAAATGTAGTATATTAAACAAATATAAAGTTCTCAAGTTACTAACTGTTTAATTCAAATTCAAATTCAAAGCATTTATTTCAGACCGTGTCCATATTGTTTAGAAAGACTAATAAGTTTACCAACTTGAACTAGACTTCAGGTAATATTAAATTTTTGATATAATAAAGGTAACATAACCGAACATAATGTACACATTATTATGTCGTCTGCCAAGTTTCTGAGTATCAGTATAAGTATATTTACTTAAATCCAGCCTTCGAAGACTCGAAGAGTTTGTATATCATTAAAAATAATATCTGATTTGTTAACGTAAACTATTAAAGATGTAACAAAACATAAGTTTTTGAACGAACTTAATTTGGTTCTTTTTCTGGCCACCTGGCGCTAGTTGTCTATGCGCATCTATGATATAGCGAACTAGTGTAATTCCGTGTCGTATTATAAAATAAAGTTTTCACGAAGAATTCTAAAGCAGTTTATTATTGAAGAAGGAAACCTCAACAGGTTATGGACCCAGGAACGTTACTACTACGTAAATAAACTGAGAAGAGCAAATATTTTCATCAACGTGACGCGCGTGCCTCTGCCTAACCTCTAACCTAACAATGGAGGTTACAAATGCAATGCGTGTTGAGAAGTTTGATGGGAGAAACTTTAGACAGTGGAAATTTCAAGTGAATTGTGCATTAAAAGCGAAGGGTTTAGACATAACAAAACCGAAACCCGAAGATAAACCAACACAATGGTTAAGGGAAGATGGCATGGCTATGTTCATCATAACCTCGTCTATGGAATTCAATCAAATCTCATTGATTGAGAACTGTGAGACCGCATTGGACATAATGAACAAATTAGAATCTATCTACGAACAAAAATCCGAATATAATAAAATGATGGTTCACGAAAAATTTTACCAATATAAGATGTCGCCGGCCGACAGCATCGCCCAGCATATCTCAAAAGTAGAAAACATGGCGAAACAACTACGAGAAAGTGGAGAAACTATTAGTGATATGGCGGTCATGACTAAAATATTATCAACTCTGCCACCAAGCTACCGATCACTTCGCCAAGCCTGGCTGTCATTGGATTCAGGCAAACAAACTATTCATAATTTGACGTCAAGATTGTTGGATGAAGAGGCAAGGTTGACCATCGACGACGAAAGTGAAACTGCATTATTAGTTTCAAAGAAGCCTAAGACGCCATATAAACAGGGCAATAACAATGAAAATGCTGCAACAAGTAACACGCAACATAGATTTATATGCTATAATTGCAATAAACGGGGGCATTTCGCACGAGATTGCCGGGCCCCAAAGAAATCTGGGAAGAAAACTCAAGAGCAGAAGAATATGTTAGCGTTTAGTGCTGAACATTGTTTACAAACCGAAACAAATGCAGAAGTATGGATTCTGGACAGCGGCGCGTCTGTACACATGTCATACAGGCGTGATTTCTTTCATGAATTTGAAGATTATTCTTCTGATGTTAGTAGTGACAGAAAAGTGCGATTAGGTAACCAGAAGGAGATTAAAGTGCATGGGAAAGGAACTGTGATGATAAAGAAATTTTTAAATGGACAATGGGAACAATCTGTGCTGACTGATGTGCTATATGTACCAGATTTGCGTCGCAATTTATTTTCTGAAGGAGCTGCGACAAGAAAAGGTTATGTTATTACTAAAAAGAATAGAGATGCTGCAATATTTAAAGATAACTCAGTGGTAATGACTGCAAGCTTGAAGCAGAACAACCTGTATGAACTAAATATTAAAACTATTTGTCAAGAGAGCTGTAATTTAGCACATACAAGTCTAAAATTATGGCATGAGCGCTTAGGACATTTAAATGTGAAAGAAGTTCAAAATATGGCTATTAATGGTGCAATTGTGGCTTCATTAACTGATAATGATCAAGAGTTTGTATGTGAAGCTTGCCAGTATGGAAAGCAAAGTCGACTGCCATTCCTGAAATCAAGTAGAAAACCTAGTGAGCCCGGGGATATTGTATACAGCGATGTGTGTGGACCTTTAGAACATGAATCTGTATCCGGAGCGAAATATTTTGTTTTATTTAAAGATGGGGCCACTAGTTACAGGCATATTTACATCATAAAAAATAAAAGTGATGTGATCAGCTGTTTTAAGAAATATAATAATATTGTGCAAAATATGTTTCAACATGGTGTAAAGATATTGCACACGGACAATGGCCGTGAGTATGTAAATCAAGATTTCAAGACATACTTAGATGAAAAAGGAATAATACATGAACGTACTGCACCCTATACTCCAGAACAAAATGGGAGAGCTGAAAGGGAAATGCGTACCATTATGGAGAGTGCAAGATCCATGTTACATGGTAAGGATATGCCATTAAATCTTTGGGCTGAAGCTGTTTGTTGTTCAGTATACTTACTTAATCGAAGCTCGTCCAGCCAGACAAAGAATGTGTCACCATATGAACTATGGTATGGAGAAAAACCACGCCTTGATCACATTAAAGTATTTGGATCTGAAGGGTATGTGCATGTGCCTGATCAAAAGAGGAAGAAGTTGGATAAGAAGAGTAGAAAATTTATCTTGGTTGGATATGATAATAATAATTACAGGATGTTTGATGTTGAAACAAAGAAAATAACAATCTCAAGGAATGTACACTTTAATGAAAATAATTTACCTGTTTTGAACACAAATAATAACCAGATAATTATTAGAGAAAGTGAACAAGAAGACCACATAATTTATACAGAAGAGCCTCAAACATCAGAGCAGCAGGTCACGGCAAGTCCTTCAACTTCTGCAAATGCAGATGATGTACTAAGTGAAGATAGTTTGCAAAGTTGTATGGATGAAAATGATGATACTTATGAGCCTAGTAAAATAGTGAGAGATATTGAAGAGTACAATGTTACACTAAGACCAAGAAGAAACAGAATTGAAGAGGCCAACCTTGTAGAGTTCTGTACACCAAACTCATATGAAGAGGCCATGCAATGCAAAGATAGTGATATGTGGAAAGAAGCGATTAGAGAAGAACTACAGTCACATGAAGACAACAATACTTGGTCTATAATAGAACACACCAATCAGAAAACAATTACTTCAAAATGGGTATTTTGCATAAAAAGAAATATAGATGGAAGTATAGATAGATATAAAGCTCGTTTATGTGCTCGTGGATTTGCTCAGGTGAAAGACATTGATTATAAAGAGACATTCTCACCTACTGTAAGGTATGACTCTATCAGAGTTTTACTGAGCATTGCTTCAAAAGAAAAATATGAAATAGAGCAGTTTGATGTCAAAACTGCCTTCTTATATGGCGAGCTCATTGAAGATGTGTTCATGGAAATCCCACAAGGTGTCAAGGTTAGACCGGGAAATATATGTAAGTTGAACAAATCAATATATGGTTTAAAGCAATCATCACGTTGTTGGAACAAGAAATTTACATCATTTTTATTAACCTATGGTTTTGAAATGTGTCAATCAGATAACTGCATTTTTGTTGGCAATTTTCATAATTATAAAGTAATTTTGATACTATACGTGGATGATGCTTTATTATTTTCAAAAAGCAAACATGTGTTGGCTGCTATTATAAATGATTTGAAAAATGTTTTCAAAATAAAAGTATTGAAATTGTATTCATTTGTTGGCATTGAAATATGTGGGTTGCCTGGTTCAATTACTATACATCAAAAACAGTATACAGAACAAATAATAGAAAGATTCGGTATGTTGCAGGCGAGTCCATGTAATACTCCTGCCGATAGTAATGTTATTTTGACTAAAAATGAAAATAATGATTTTGTCTCAAATTTTCCTTATAGAGAGGCAGTGGGAGCATTGTTGTTTTTGTCATCTGTTAGTAGACCAGATATATCTTATGCTGTGAATGTAGTCAGTAGGTACTTAAATAATCCCAGCAAAGATCATGTCAACGCTGTAAAAAGAATTATCCGTTATTTGATAAAAACAAAGAATATGTGTATAAATTATAGTTGTAATAATGAGCTGACTGGCTTCTGTGACTCTGATTTCGCTGCAGATTTAGACTCTAGGAAGTCGAATACTGGCTATGTGTTCATGTTGAATGGTGGGCCTATTACTTGGGCCAGTCGCAAACAAAATACAGTAGCTTTATCAACCACAGAATCAGAGTACATGGCAGCCAGCGAAGCAGCCAAAGAAATTTTGTGGCTGAGACAATTGTTGTGTGATATAGGACAGCCACAAGATTCTGTTGTTTTATTCATAGATAACCAAAGTACCATTAAGCTGATACATAATCCGGTATATCATAAAAGATCAAAACATATAGATGTACGATATAACTTTATAAGAGAGAAAGTCGAAGAAAATATAATTGTAATAAAATATGTACAAAGTGCTAATCAACTTGCTGATTTTCTTACAAAAGTATTACCTACCAATAAATTTGATTACAATAGGGATAAAGTTTTGAATAGTATGTAGTAATATTTTATTTCGAACACACTGTTTTTCGAAATGTTTTTATGTGGTGGTGGTGCGTATCTGCGCAATCTATTTTTTATGTATGTTGATCTTGGATATATTGTATACATATACACATATATCAAAATGTAGTAATTATAGTTTTTGTAAATGTTTATAGCCTATACTATAAAATTTAAGTGGGAGTATTAAAGATGTAACAAAACATAAGTTTTTGAACGAACTTAATTTGGTTCTTTTTCTGGCCACCTGGCGCTAGTTGTCTATGCGCATCTATGATATAGCGAACTAGTGTAATTCCGTGTCGTATTATAAAATAAAGTTTTCTCGAAGAATTCTAAAGCAGTTTATTATTGAAGAAGGAAACCTCAACATAAACAACTAAGCCAAGCCGAGTTTCTATTTAGAAATTGTCCTACATCATGTTTGAGATAACATTTGTTCTTGTGAAAACTAATACTCTAACAGACTTTATTTTATTTACAAACAAATACGAGTATATATCTGCCTACCTACTATAAAACTTACAATCTAATTAAAACCTTTAAAAGTTCAACAGAACTTAAAATTATTTCATCCAGAATGATCAGTTAGAATAATAGGTTACGACAGTGTTTGTAATTTCGCAACGTCTAGAAATTTGTGCTCGCCGTGCGTTGCGCAAAAACTGCAAAATTTTGGAACTTAATTTTTTGGTCATCCATAAAGATTCCATAATCAAAATTACAATTGAAGAAAGGTACACAAATAGAACACAATACTGCCTAGTTAGCCACCACCGGTTACCCCGGGGCCCACAACGACAAGCGACAATCTGGTAGCCTCTCGTGAAGCGGATTCGCATCCTTTTTCATCGCAACGAAAGAAGTATGTAAGTCACTTCGGATCAAAAGCAGTAGGTACATTTTTAGCAGTGTATATTTCAGTCAGATTGAATTTGGCTGAGATTTCGGATGCGATGTTATGCAAAGCACAATAGATTATAATTGCAGCTATGATTTTATCTAGAGTATTTTCCCTTAATTTTTTATCCGTTTCGTCCTAGTCTTCATATCATGCCATATGAAAATATGGTCAACTTTGTAAACTTTTCTTCCTCTCACTGACAAATCCTTGACATCGTCTTCGCATGTCGAGAATCTGTGTTCTGCCTTTTCGTCCAATTATTTTCGTCGAATGTTTCATTTTATCGAATTATCACTTCCTCGATTGGTTTTCCCTCTGATGTCTCATAATTTTTTCATAATTCATGAAAATATCATACTAACATTTAATTTTATTTTTTCGAGCAAACGTTCGCCTAATCGAAAGTGATTATCGTCGCCCATAAACACCTGCTACACCAAAGGAGTCAAAAGTGGGCCTTTGAGGTTGGAGCACGCTCTTTTATTGTAGTTTTGAAGGTCAGTCTAGAAATACCGCAAACGACAATTCATTACACAATGCAGTCGTGCAAGGCAGGTAATTTCTAGAAAATCCCATAGGTAAATTCCATATAGATTATGGTTTCAAAGAAAAATACCTTTTTACGAAATGGCACTTCGGCGAAATAAATCATTCGACAAAAAATAATTCCACGAAAAGGCAGAGCACCCACTGAGTCATATCCTTTGTCTTCTTTACTATTCGTACATATTTTCTTCATTCGTATTTCTATTTCCTCGACCCGTTTCGAGGCTTAAACCCAAATTGTGTTACTGCGCTGCTTCTACTGCGGCGCTATTACGAATTTACTTGAGGCCTCCATTGTGGTCTGATTTGCTTTTTGTGCGCCGTTCACACTTTATGGCCCCATTACAGCGGGGGCCATTACTCGCGGGCCCGTTATGGGGCCAAGAATAATTAGTTTTGTTCACTGTCAAATTTATTTATATTAAAATTAATGAGTGTCTTTGGAGAACGTCATTGGAGGTCCCTGGGCCCAATTAGGAAGTAAATGTTTTATGCCCACAGTTGTTTTCTGTGACAACGGTCCCAATTTCATAATTTAGATATATTTGGACCATGGGGTTGGCAATTGTTTTTTTATGACTTGAAGCTGTCACTCTTGTCTAATAGAGATTCTTTAGGAAAAAGGTCACCTATCTAACATAACGTGTTATCCTTATTTTGTATATTACTGTAATAGTTAAGTAAGTATGCTTTCTGAAAAAAACTGACTGATGAGTTTCTTTCGGCATGTTTTCTCAACTATGGATCCTCCTCTTGTGAAATTCCGGTAGACTCAGACACAAAAAAGTACCCTTGTGGCCTACTTGCCGAATAAAGTTCATTACTTCATTATTCTCATCATATTTTGTGTTATAAATTATGATAAGATTAATTTTCCAAATCTTGAGGAATCTTGATAAAATTCCCACGAACTTCTTACCTACCCATTTATGATCTAGTTTAAATACCACATCGATTGCTGCTAAAGGGTCATTCTTGAGAATCGAATTCTTCATGTGATTCCCTTGGCGATTTTTATTTTTATATTTTTTTACCTATTTGCTAGAAAATATGAAATTGTATTTAATTTTACGCAGATTTATCAAATAGGCACCACTTTTTGTCAATTTGATACAGAAATATACCACTTTATGTTTTCGCCGCCTGGGGAATAAGAAAAGATGACATGGGAATAAGAAAAACGCCAAAGGAATCATAAAAAAAAGTACAGGGGAATAATATTCAGATCAGTTTTTCTTACATAAATAAAAAGTTTTACAAAGTGTAGGGATACAAAAATTCACAGTGTTTTATTAGAATTAATTGGCAATTTTCTTAATAATCGAACCACCGTCGAGGTATAAAAATTGCTGGGCATAAGCATCTTCTCTTGAATTCAGCTCAAAATCATTAGAGACCATGTACCTAAATGGAATAAAATTCTAAATCAATGATTCAGTCATCTGCAACGCGAATTAAAGGGAAATTTATTTTCTTTTCATGCAAAAACAAGAAAACTGTGATTCCCTTGTTCGAAATTAGAACCAGAGGAATAAGAAAAAAGTATGTTTTTTGTCGATTCTGCCGAAACTTAAATTATTATAAGAACAACTATTAAGTCAACACATGCAGGCATTCATGTAGTTTTATTTTTACTAAACACTATGTACCTATTGCAGATATAAAATTTTATATAAAAATTCAAGGGAATCAAAATCATAGTGAACCAAAGCCAAGTGAATCATATATTAGCCTTCATAGCTAAGAATTCCAGCAACTAGTCGCGACCATTCCCCGCATATCTGGAAGCGTTACTGACGTTTGCCACGCCCGGCCATTGCAACTGGTCAGATGACGTTTAAGTAGGGATGTGCGCCGTGTTGAATGAGGCACCAGGGGAATCATAGCTTAGCTCTGGACAAACCTTTAACATAGTTTTTTTTTTAAATTACGATACACACAGCAACCATATTTTTTCTTCTAAATAAATAACTTATGTTCTAATAATTTAACTCAATTCTATACTTGATTTCAATTCACAACATGTACTTTTTGGGGTAGTTTGTTAAAAAAATGGCGAATGGACGCACCAAGGGAATAAAGTTTTATGTGTTTAATATTTTTTTACAGTTAATTATACTCAACTTAAACAAAAAATATATCGTGCTCCAGTTAAATTAGGTGCTAATGTAATATATAAAAAATACTATGGTCAATTATTTCAATTGTGCGGGTACTTTATCCTTCTGGACGCTGTAAATTGACACTTTCAAGAATTACCCTAAACTCAGATATCCCTTAATGATAATCTGTAAACTTCAGCTTAATAAGTAAACTCATTGATTGATAGGTTTGAAAAGTCGGTTCAAAATACCCACTGAACGCTGAGTCATCATAATTACAGTCCGAAATATTTATAAAGAAACCGCATCAACAAAAATCAAACTACTTTTCATGCCCCATATTTCACCACAATTCAAATAAAGAATGTTAATGAACAAACTCCATACATCAAAATTCAGCTTTTCTCCGGTGTCAGAATATTTCCTTTATTATAATTGCCCTATATTACCTCGATCCATCAAATAATACCCTTAAAAAGTCAACCGTAAGCTCCAATTTTGCATTCCACGGAATACGGGTCATGGAAATCCATTGCTAATTTTCTTCCAATATGCAACTTCTGATTTAGACTTTAGGGGTTAGTCTTATAGTTATTTTTTCTTTGCGCATGATGGGTGTCGAAACTACTATGAAATGATAGTAAAATCATTGAACCAATCAATGGACATTAATGAATTTGAACACGCAAAATTTCAATTAAAAGCTATTTCGTGATTTCAACCTTATAATTGCATCTGGCAGAGACACACAAGGCCCAAATCCTTAACGGTTAAAGTCCGAATTTCGTTGACAATCGTTTTTTAAATTGCAAATCTATTTTTGTTGACAATGTTATTGATGCGGTGTTCAGAATGTCATTTTACTTTTAAATGTATGCAGTTAAAGTTGGTAATTGATGTGTTTTGGTTTGTTGATGTGACGTATTATTTTTGTTTGCGGTAAGTGGTGTTTTGGTAATGATGATTGGTTTCTTTTGATGGTTATTGTATCTCGTTATAATTAAAATGACACGCTAAAAATATCACTTCAATATTAGCCCTAGGATTTCTTTATAAGGATTTGACCTGATTTTAATACATGATACTACAACGCTGACTTCACGATTACCGCAGTAATTTACTTAGAAAAAAATCAAATACGAAGGCACTATGAAATATTTCTTCTTTCTTCTGTTTGTTATAGTTTTTGACAACAGTTTGAAAATAGTAGGTACCATTTTAAATCGCAAGGTCCCTAAACTATACACTTTATAAAATTCCCATTAAACTTAAAATTAACTGTTCCCATTAAAGATTCACATACCTATTTAATATTCTTTTTTGAAGTGTTAGAAAAGATTTAATTTCAGCAAACAAGCGCCAAAATTCAAAACCATATTTCAAATTTAAACCCGAAAACTCGTCGCCCATTTTCAATTATCCCCCAGTCAGCTCTTAAACTTATTAAAAAAGGCCCCGAAAAGGTACGTTTCCAAATCTTATATCTAACGAAGTGTACAAAAAAACCCTCGATGTCCTTTCTAATATAAATTATCTGGTGTCAACTACGCACTCTTTTACCCTAATACACAATCGAGAATACACATTCAAAAACCATCTCAGCTATCATGAGAATACAACTCAAATTTGTTGAGAAGATACTTTTATATTTAAAAAACAATTGCGTTTGAAAAGAAAGCGTATCCCACTTCTGATATGGATGAATTTCCAATGACGGATTCATTCGTTGTTAAGTATAACTAACCTCGGTTTTATTCCTTTCTAAATAAGGTGGTTTTTCGATTGGACAGTTTCGTGCCTGGTGTAGATCGTTTATCAAGTTGGATAGAGGCCGTCAGTCGACTGATATCCTTCCACCGATATCTCGACTAAGAAAGGTGATATTTTTCCTTAAATGTACATATATGTGTTCTATTCATATGATAAAACAGAATGGGTTCGAGAGATTGGGTGCAAATACATTACGGATATGCAAAGGGAAAGTTTTATCATTCACTATTTGGGTTTATTTGAAGTCCGGTTAGGATACGTTTGGGTGTATGTGGTGTTAATCGTCGAGAAAGAAAAATGTAGCTCCTTCTCTTGTGGCGATGAATTGCACAACGTTTATAAGCTAAATTAATCGATGATAAAAAGGGAGGCTGGGATCGAGGGCATAATTCGATTGAATGGATATATATCCATTTCAGTGATGTATCTGCAATATTACAATCTAGGTGATCATGAAAACGATCTTTATTCTACTTTTGGGTCATGAAACACCTAGCGGCATGAACGACCAAGGTCTTAAAATTTGTAAATATAAAAAATTCTACCGTTTTGTTTTATAGCTCCTTAAGTTATTGATACTATGTAACGTTTGTTTGGACACTGCTGAAATTTGTCCGCCATTTTGAAAAAAAAAATGGAAAATTGATTGACAAAGGAAAATATATACATATCAAACCTACTCACAATATTTACATAGGTAGGCTAAAATACCCAGAAACCAGCGGGCGTATGATGGTAATTTTTATCGCGTGATAAGTAAGAAACAAAGCATCTGTCATATTTTGACAAAATGTGAGTGTGAGATGCTTTATCACATGATAAACGCAACCGTCATAGGCGCCTGGACAACTGGACTCCAAACATACGAATGGCTTTTTGCCCAAGCTGAAACAGTGACGCTTCGCTCGGTCAGTTAAGTTTTTCATTTGTCTCCCTGACACTACCATTCCATAACAAACTAGACTAATTTCATTCGCGTATCATCAAAACACTAGCACGCTTCAAATTTAATACTCTAATTTACTCCCAACCAAATAACAGTAATATTTGCGCGATAAACAACTCATTATGCCATAACCAACTACGCCGGCGACCCGCATTGTAGCTCCAAACAAATACTCGTTACGAAAATAGGGCATTTACGAATCTGTCTGCAATTTTAGATGCACTGCGTTCGGGTGCGTTTGCACTGCGACAGTGCTGGGTCGAGCTACTCGCAAAGACAGTGACAAACTTCCCTGTGACATATACTTGTAAACACTCCGATTCAAAAATTAGAAGGCTCTAGTATGGTTTTGAAAGTGCTGATGCACCTAGATTCGGTATAATTTCAAATACACCCGAAAATACACGCCACTGAGCTCTATTTTCAGCTCTCCTCCTCGAGTTACCACCCGCTGTCCTACGAATTTCATCGCTCCACCTTGTTACAGGTTTCTTACTATTTATTTAAACACAGTTCAGAAAAAACGGGTAAGTAAACAATAAATAGCAATAAACAGGAAATCCTTGTAATGTGTTGTACATACAACTTGGAAACATAGTATAGTTTAAAATAATACCCATGTTTTCCAAATAACACATTACTTAGTTTACCTACCTACCTGATCCAGCACCCCGCATGTTATGCACTCTAAACAAATACCCATTATCTGTAGAGCATTTAGGAATTACCTCCAAATTTGAGATAGAAGCGTTGGGCTGCGTTTACACGGGGATAGTGCTCGATCGAGTGGTAACTCGTAATTGGGTCATTATTTGGGCGTTACGACCGCCTTATACTTTCGTGCCCGCTTTTTGATGAAGTGTTTACATATGTTAGTAAAAATTGCACGCGCAAATCCCTACTTACTACTATATTGTGTCCACGAAAGGGATACTATAGAACGAATGCCTTAATAAGCTAGCGATATTAAAAATAAAAAAATAAATGAAACATAAAAAAAATATTCTAGAAAACTGTTCATTTGTATGTTTATATTGAATAATTTAATGCAATATCATAGGTTCCTTTAGATTTTTGTAAATAGCCCGTGACCGACCAACTAGGGTGCACTTCTAGTCACAAATTAAACCAGAATTTATTTTAAGAAAGGTAGAAGGCAGAGCATATGAGGCTTAGTGCCTAGGCTATTTTTCCGCAGTAGCTGAGTGCGTCTTGGTAAAACCGAGATCATAATTAATAAAAAAATATTAAGGGAAAATCTTACTTAAACAAATAGACCTAGTCCCAAACTGAGAAAAGCTTGTACTATGGGTACTAGACGACGATATTCATTATAAATATATAAATAACATCCATGATCCAGAAACAAATGTTCAAGTTCATCACACAAATTCTTCTGTTTAGCCCTATGGTTGACTGCTATCAGTCAGAATGTCTTGTGGCATTAAATCCGCCATTTGTACTAGTTTGATCTGTGCAATAAAGTTTAATAAGGAAATAAAAGTTCTTGCCGGCATTCGAACCCAGGACCTGACTACACCTGCCTACTAAGCCGACGCTCAGTAGGCAGGTGCACTACAAACTGCTCCAAACGTGTCGTCATCTTGCAGCTGGAATAATGAATTTTATTCTACAAGAAGGCCACAAGGGTACTTTTACATGTCAGTACCGGCATTTCACAAGACGAGACCACTGTTGAGAAGAAACGCTGAAAGAAACTCAAAGCCGAAAGAAAGTCAGTCATCGGCAGTCAGTCAGGCTGATATCAGTCTAGTGTCAAGTAGTCAAGCCAGTAATTTAGTACACCAAACGATCCCCGCATTAATAAATCAGCATGCATAAATCCAAATAAAACGAACCGCAGCACGAGCCCCGCGATTACTATAATAATTGCCGTTTGCGGTCAACCGGTCGAGTTCCACCGTTCACATTTAACAAACGTGCGTTTATTTAGATAACTGGACCGATATTCACTAAATAATTCATGTAAGGTAAGAGGGGATAAGTCTATCACCGGTGGAAGACTGCTTTATACTAGTACTCATTAGTCTATCATCATACTTATACTCCAGTCTTATTTACCTATTACTTACCTATTACCCCACCTTAAGTTAACTAAATCAAAGTACATGACAAAGGAACATATTTTAATAAGCTTTAGATTTTTGAGTGTATACCTACGTATCTATACTTCATCATATAAAGGGGTAATAGAAAAAGCAGAGTGTACCTACAATAAGTTGGAAATTACTCCACCGACAATAGCCTAGCTCTTAAATAATTATGATGATACCTTTGGCATAATCGTTGACGAATTATTAAACTGGTTAGCTATTACCGTAAAATGATTTCATATAATAATATCATTTCACGGATGGTATTTAATTAGCAAACTAAAAAGCCTAATTAAATTAACTCAATCACCATTGAACCCGTAAAATCAATTTTAATGTAAACCGCAATCAACAGTGACCGCAATAATCACGACAAATTTATCGGTATGTGTGGTTACACTCATTTGAATGTAATTGATTTCTAGAAAATGCCTCCGTTGGTAGAAGTGAAAGGCATAACTATCTTATTTGCTTCAGCGTAATGGGTAAAAGGAACACCTTTACATATATTTAGATAACCTAAATTAAAAAATTTAAAACACCCTTGACACAAGTAGCTGGTCATCATGGGACCCTCATTCAATGAGTGATATAGAAAATGCTACTAAAACTGAACATAAGTACAAAAATTTGTATTTTTAGCATCAATATTGACTCAGATGTTGTCACTTGTTACAACTAAAGCTAAATATCTTGGAAACTATAGGTCTTATTATACCAAACATAGCTAAAAACCATCTCGACGGGTAAGTCTTTCGATTAAAAAAAACGCACTCAAATGGGTCCATTCGTTTGGGAGCTACGATGCCACAGACAGACCTCAAGAAAAACCAAACCAAACCTTCAAGAAAAGAGCGTACTCCCACCTGAGAGGCCGGCAACGCACTTGTGACTCCTTTGGTGCTGCAGGCGTCTATGGGCGAAGGTAATCGCTTTCCATCAGGCGATCCATCTGCGCGTTGGCCCCCTATGACAAAAAAATAGATACACATACAAAGATACACTTCATCATCATCATCATCAGGCTGTTTCATTCCACTGCTGGACATAGGCCTCTCCCATGGCACGCCACACAAAGATACACTTATTAACTTATCAAGGGGGCTAAAAGTTATAAAAATTGGGCTTGTTTCCGAAACGATTGTAAGGTGAAAAGGTAAAAGGCAAACTTTGTATTATATATTGTAAAAGTCAAACCCAAAGCCTTCATAACGTGAAAAATTAAGTTAATCTCTTTAATCCAAGTCGGCTCATGTCTTCCCATTTCAAAACTTCTCACATTTGGCATCCATTTTTGCACAATTAACCTTTTTAAATGCTCGTTGGGATAGGTTTAAGCCAGAACTCGGTTTCAATGGGAATTGTGAGGTTTTCCTTTGAGTTTGAGTCGAAATTGTATTGAGCGAGCCTTTCAAATGGGCGTTGAAACTGATATTTTTGGCTTTTATCTTTTGAATAAAGCTTGGAACATGACGGTGGAAAATTGTGTGGATATTCGCTGAGTAAAGTATTTTGCCGTATCGTTAGGGAAAAGTAGCATGCGATATGCAAGAAAATACCTTTCGTATGTTAGTGGGGTTGGGCGGGTTACTATAAAGTCAATGGAGGTTATTTAAAGAAAAAATAATTATGTATATTGAAAGCTATATAAAATAGAAAAGGACAGCTGATGATAGGATGCCTGATGCGATATGATGCTTTCTTTGTGACCATCCTGGAGGGCTTTAACGAAAGAAAAGGCAGAGGAAGACCATTTACTTATTTTTGTCAGGTGAAGAAGATAAAACAGGCACTGTGTAGTATCGAGACCAAGAACTTAACAAGGACTAGGGAAAGAGTGATTGTGTGTGGCGAGTAGGTACTCCACCCACAAGGGCGAAGCTCTTAACTTATTAATGAATGATGTTATTCAAAACGTATAATTGATACTGTATACAAAAATATTATACAAGCTTTAAGTGAGTCACCAATTGAAATTTATAACGGTCGCCCTTGTGGTAAAAAGAGAAAACCTGTAGTGGGCTGGAACAAACACGTGGCTGAGGCTCATAGGGAGACAAATTGGAAATTTACGCTGTGGAAATGGTACGGGAAGCCCATCACGGGCCCTGTGTATGACAACATGTGGGAAAGCCGGAGGATCTTTAAGTCTCGTTCGAAATGGTGCCTGAAAAACAAGCAAATAAAGATGGACATGATTGCATCATACCATCCTAAGCGAAATTTCCGTAACTTTTTGAAGGCCACAAATAAGTTAAAAAGCAAGCCAGGCCTCCCTGTGAGCGTTGGCGGCGTGGTGGGTGGGAATGGGGCTGTAGCTAACTTGTTTAAGACTCATTTTGCTGTAAAAGCGCCTTTGGGATCCTCACAGCCCCACATGGACGCCGCTGGGCCTCGTGGACGTGAGATGGAAACTAGGTTTACGGCGAATGATGTCAAAACAGCTATTAAGTTAATATCTAGAGGTAAGTCTCCCGGTCATGATGGGCTCAGTGTCGAACACCTTCATCATGCCGGCCCTCATCTTGCCCGATTGCTCGCAATGTTCTACACGCTCTGTGTGGGACATTCTTACTTACCGTCTGACATGATGAGGACTGTGGTGGTCCCAATTGTGAATTAAACTGGTGACGTAAGTGAAATTAATAATTTAAGGCCTATTTCGCTTGCCACTATAGTCGCTAAGGTTTTTGATAGTTTGCTTAACTCACGACTCTTGAAATTGCATTCAAATCAGTTCGGTTTCCGGTCTGGTTTATCAACAGAATCTGCAATATTGGGATTAAAGCGAACTGTCAGATACCTATATAGACCGGCAAACACCTGTATACAGCTGTTTTATGGACTTATTCAAGGCATTTGACCTAGTGAATTATGATAATTTTTTTAGCTAAGTTACGCAACACTAATTTGCCGTTTGAATTTAAAAGAATATTTCAATTCTGGTACCACAACCAGGTTAATATTGTAAAATGGGCAGATTCGTACTCGGAACCATATAGGTTGGAATGCGTGGTTTGACCTCGCCCAGCCTTTTTAACTCCTTGATAGAGGAGCTCAGCAGCACCCATGTCGGATGCCATATTGATGGCGTATGTGTTAATAATATAAGCTATGCAGACGACATGGTGCTGCTGAGCGCCTCGGTCTGTGGGCTCGATAAACTTATTGGAATTTGTGAGAAGTACGCCGCGTGTCATGGGCTTAAGTATAATGTCAACAACACCGAGTGTATGGTCTTTGCAGACTAGTGTTGTACCTCCAATAAAGTTAAATGGTAAGCCACTCCGGATAGTTGATGAATTTAAATACTTAGGGCACTTGGTAACAGCTGATCTAAAAGATGATGCCGACATCGAACGTGAGTTGTCAAGCTAATATGATAGCCCGCAGGTTTGCTCGCTGCTCTAAGGAACTGAAGGTCACCCTTTTCAAAGCTTATTGTACAAGCTTTTATACAAGCAGCCTGTGGGTGAGTTATACGCAGAAACAGCAGTGTAGTTTGCCTATTTTTTCAAATACCCATTCCTTCAATTGCTCAAAGGTTAACTGGAAGAGATCACTAAAAGGGATAAGTTCGCCTTTGTACATGTTTAAATTTTTATCAATATATTTATAACCAGTTGTTGTGTACAATAAAGTGTTTACATACATAAAAACCAATTTAAACATTAAATTTAATAAATTAAACCGACCACTAATGTCCGGAATTTTTCTTTCGTATTTTAGTCCCTTCTACAAAAATTAAGAAATATTCTTCTAGTTAATATCCTACTGTGATAATTATGTATCTATGCATTTGATAGCAATGAAAGGTGTTTGTCATTTACATTACTCTTTCAAAACACGAAACGTATTGATTGTAAAAAGTTCCAAAGTTGTTAGAGTTATTTTCGACTTTCCATTCAGCTGCCCCGGATAAGAGACCTTCTCTTGAAAAAGAAACGGAAATAGAAAACATTCGGACAATTTTTCTCCAATAAGTACTTACAACTTTGGAAGGAACGGCCCGGAAGATGTTTTGTGTTGTTGCTGATTCACTTGTTTGGCGTTGACGCGTGAATATGAGTAATAACTAATGTAATATATTTGTAATGTAATTTTTGTCGTGAAATAAATAATCCAATCTAATCTAATCTAATCTAATGATTCGTTTTTTCAGTAATTACTAATGATTATTTTTTGTTTCAGGTACTAATTTATCACTAATACGAGCGAAAGTTGTAAAAAGATAAGTATATAATTGGTAATTTCCAACATTTCGTCAAACGAAACCCGCGAAGAAGTATAACTGAAGAAAAGATATAATAATAAATAATAAGTAAATATCGGACAACCTCACACAAATCGATCTAGTCCCAAATTAAGCTCATAAAAACTTGTGTTATGGGTACTACACGACGATATACGTACTTATATAGATAAATATATACTTAAATAAATAGAATAACCATGACCCAAGCACAAATATGTCAGTAGGCAGGTGTCTACAATACAAACTGCGCCAAACGCGTCGTAAATATACATAGTTTATTGACAATAATATTTATTTTATTTTTTGGGAACTGTGCTGCTCTTTTCTTAGATAAGATATGAAGCTTTTATTACATTTTGCAACTGGCATACTTGGCCAATAGGCAAAGCCACGCGATAAAGTAATAATATGCCAGACTATCCCAAGGTTATGTTATCTGTAGCGATGAGACTGCTTGTTGTTTACCTGTTATTGCAATTTCTTACATTGGATATTATACTTGTAATGAGTGTGCCCTTATGCCCTACTTGCAGAATAAAGTTCATTATTTCATTATTATTATTTTGTATTGTTACGCATAATAATAAAAGAGTTACAAATAAAAGAGAAACACTAACAAATATTAAATAAAACCTTCAAGATCTGTAAACATTCTCATCTAGCTAATAATGTAGATTAAACAATTTGTCATAATTCTCTTTACATAAACCATCCGTTCATTATTTATTGCCTTTCCAGTTCTAACTGTGCTTTTAAGAAACATTCTACCGAACTATGATTTATTCTCAAACTATTAACACATTAACATAAAAATAAATGTTTTGTTGTAGTTTGCCGCGCGAGGCCAACCTTGGACAAAGGGGAACTCTGTCAGAACTCTTTTGAAATACGAAACAAACTGTACAAATAAATCATGTGGTTTCATAGGAATCTATTGGTAATGTTGGAGGAATCCTTTGGGAGATGTATAAAGGCGGATTCACAGTATGAGAGTATAAGTTATCTATTGTGCTAAAGTTTTCTAAATAAGAAAAAGTATAAAGATGCTCCTGTACCAAGAGCATTCCCTCCCACGTAGTACGCAGGCTGCTCTTAAGCAGCCTTTATACGACTTATTTCAGCTGTGTAAGGGCTGTATAAGCTCCATAATATGGAGCTTATTCATAATAAGGCCTACTGTAACTCTAAACAAGTGATCAAGTTTCTACACTAGTTAAATATACAAGCTACTAACTTAAACGTTACTCACCGCGAGCTCTTATTCGTCTGTAATGTAATTTTACAGAGTTCATATAGCATTTGTGTACTATTGAGGTTGTAATGTAACATTTATGATTCGATTTCGAGCATTTAGTTAAGTCGATTTTTGCATTGATGTTACAAGGTGCATCAAATTCTATTCTTCTTCTTGAACTCTGTAAAATTACATTACAGACGAATAAGAGCTCGCGGTGAGTAACGTTTAAGTTAGTAGCTTGTATATTTAACTAGTGTAGAAACTTGATCACTTGTTTAGAGTTACAGTAGGCCTTATTATGAAAAAATATAAATAAACCGACCCAGTCCCAAACTAAGCAATGCTTGTACTAAGTATGGGTACTAGACGACGGTATACATCATATATAAATACATGAACACAGACGCCATGTTTAAAAAAAAAATACCCGGCTTAGGCCTTCAATTTTGTATGAAATTCCTTTACAGTTCTCTCGAGTTGTTCCGCCCGAAACGTGATACTTCGAAGCTTGTTAACGCACGTTATGACGACATTTTATTGCATGTTTGAGAAAAAATATTTGTCGTTCATTTTATCGAAATATTTCAAAATGCGCATATATGGGGGTTGAAAACGTAGACAACAGATTTCAACCATGTCAAAATTAACTTGCGCGGTCTACAGCTCAGTCATATCCTGTAGTGTTAGTGTGTTGTAACGCTTGCGGCTACCGGCTCACGGCGAACTGTCAAAGTGCAACACAATGCCGATATTATCGAACTTAGTTCGAATTTACTTTGCTATTGACGTAGTTTTCAGCCATTTCAGAATGTGAAGTATCTTATTGCTGCTCCGCCCAATGTCCGTTGAATAGGTTTATATTTTGACTTTTGGTTTTATTTTAATTTAACGAAAGGAATTTGTTATTTTTTTTATATAATCTTACTCGTATGAGTAAAACTATGCTCCTGAGAGCAAATAAAAAATAAATAAAATACCTAGTGGCTTTGTGAGCTATAATTGGCGAGTCTGTTTAAAATGGCAACCCATGTCTTCGTTATTTAGAAAGGAAAAAAACGAAAAACAGATTCAACAAAAAATACTTCTCAAGCTGATACGGAAACGCGTCAATCGCTTCGCTCGTTTGGTCACTTATTATTTAATTTATAAATAAAGGATTCTCTGATAAATTAAAAAAAACACAATCAAGAACTTTATTTTATTGAATTTCGTTGAAATTAATGTTGCCACACGGTTGTAACCGCGGTAATCCCGCATTTTTAATACATAATATAAAGGATTTTCCATCAAATAAGGCAACACTTCGGGCTTTTAATTGGGCTACGAAAACAACGCCACTCGTAATCTCCAGAATACACGCTCATAATTAAACGCTTGTAATGTAAATTATTGCACCGATGTGTAAATCCTACAAGATATACAATTGAGGCCACTGAAAACGCAGCGCGGAATCATTAATAATGTAACTGTCAATTAAAAGTTCGCGAAATAACTGCCAAAAGGTTCGGAGTACAATTTCACTTGCAGTGTTATTCTGTAATTATAGAGATGAGTTTGCGAGAGTTTTCCTATGTTTCTGATGGGCGTAGTTTTGTAGTGCAAGTTGCTGGAACTCGATTAAACTCTTTCAGGCAGGAAACGTATTTATTGTCCAAAGACCACTGCATTATTCCAGTTACGAAAATTGTCTAAATACAGTACATAATTTTTTAACGTGACAACGTCTTAAATTAGGTTGCGCTCGGAGTCACTCATGAAAAAGTGTAACGCCCGCTCACGTCTGATGAGAGAGAGAGACAAAATATATTTCTGTAGTTAAAATTTGTGCAATTCTTATTTTCATTCATCGAGCATTACTGCAACAAGAGGGAAGAGGGAAGAGGGAAGAGGGAAGAGGGAAGAGGGAAGAGGGAAGAGGGAAGAGGGAAGAGGGAAGAGGGAAGAGGGAAGAGGGAAGAGGGAAGAGGGAAGAGGGAAGAGGGAAGAGGGAAGAGGGAAGAGGGAAGAGGGAAGAGGGAAGAGGGAAGAGGGAAGAGGGAAGAGGGAAGAGGGAAGAGGGAAGAGGGAAGAGGGAAGAGGGAAGAGGGAAGAGGGAAGAGGGAAGAGGGAAGAGGGAAGAGGGAAGAGGGAAGAGGGAAGAGGGAAGAGGGAAGAGGGAAGAGGGAAGAGGGAAGAGGGAAGAGGGAAGAGGGAAGAGGGAAGAGGGAAGAGGGAAGAGGGAAGAGGGAAGAGGGAAGAGGGAAGAGGGAAGAGGGAAGAGGGAAGAGGGAAGAGGGAAGAGGGAAGAGGGAAGAGGGAAGAGGGAAGAGGGAAGAGGGAAGAGGGAAGAGGGAAGAGGGAAGAGGGAAGAGGGAAGAGGGAAGAGGGAAGAGGGAAGAGGGAAGAGGGAAGAGGGAAGAGGGAAGAGGGAAGAGGGAAGAGGGAAGAGGGAAGAGGGAAGAGGGAAGAGGGAAGAGGGAAGAGGGAAGAGGGAAGAGGGAAGAGGGAAGAGGGAAGAGGGAAGAGGGAAGAGGGAAGAGGGAAGAGGGAAGAGGGAAGAGGGAAGAGGGAAGAGGGAAGAGGGAAGAGGGAAGAGGGAAGAGGGAAGAGGGAAGAGGGAAGAGGGAAGAGGGAAGAGGGAAGAGGGAAGAGGGAAGAGGGAAGAGGGAAGAGGGAAGAGGGAAGAGGGAAGAGGGAAGAGGGAAGAGGGAAGAGGGAAGAGGGAAGAGGGAAGAGGGAAGAGGGAAGAGGGAAGAGGGAAGAGGGAAGAGGGAAGAGGGAAGAGGGAAGAGGGAAGAGGGAAGAGGGAAGAGGGAAGAGGGAAGAGGGAAGAGGGAAGAGGGAAGAGGGAAGAGGGAAGAGGGAAGAGGGAAGAGGGAAGAGGGAAGAGGGAAGAGGGAAGAGGGAAGAGGGAAGAGGGAAGAGGGAAGAGGGAAGAGGGAAGAGGGAAGAGGGAAGAGGGAAGAGGGAAGAGGGAAGAGGGAAGAGGGAAGAGGGAAGAGGGAAGAGGGAAGAGGGAAGAGGGAAGAGGGAAGAGGGAAGAGGGAAGAGGGAAGAGGGAAGAGGGAAGAGGGAAGAGGGAAGAGGGAAGAGGGAAGAGGGAAGAGGGAAGAGGGAAGAGGGAAGAGGGAAGAGGGAAGAGGGAAGAGGGAAGAGGGAAGAGGGAAGAGGGAAGAGGGAAGAGGGAAGAGGGAAGAGGGAAGAGGGAAGAGGGAAGAGGGAAGAGGGAAGAGGGAAGAGGGAAGAGGGAAGAGGGAATAGTTGGTTTCTATGGATTATCAGGTCGCTGATTACTAAAAAAAGAATGATTTTAAAATTCAACGTGGCGGACGTGTAATACCATCTCTCGTGTTAGGGTGCGATGGGGTAGAAATGTCTAAATAATGACTAAAAATATGGGTGTCGTTTTTAAACGCACAGCCCAAAACCGCTGATTTTAAAGAGTCCAAATTTGGAACGTAGGTTCCTTATAAGGTCTAGGGGCACACTAATAAAAGATTTTTCTAAAGGGGGTGAAATAGAGATCCAAAGATTGTATGGGAAAAGAAGATTAGACTATTTATATTCGAAACTTCACAGGAGTATTTCTAACAATAAATGGGTAATCCTACAAGTACTCTTTATTGCACACCTCATAAAATATACAGGAGAAATACAATGCAAGACAATATCAATTTTAAAAAAAGATCAAAGATCAAATATTAATTTAGAAATAACTATGAAGATCTATTTGATTATTGTAGAGTTATGACCGTATTTGAAAAGGCCGACCTAGCAATTGTAAATCAATATAGCAAAAACATCACAAACCTAAAGAAAAGAACAAGACCTAATAACTTACGAAATTTGTCAAACATGCCAACTTTTGATATACCAAAAAGTGCCAACTTTTGATATACCAAAAAGGACTAACGAATACGGTCAGAGAACTTGGATGTGTATTCTCCCGCGTATATTAAATGGGTTTTCAACCGAGTTATTAACTGATATTGAAAATAAAACTAGTAACCAAACAAAGCGCATTGTTAAGAGATATATATTAAAAAACAGGACAGTGTTACCCTCCCACAATGTTGAAACTGTGTCATATTAATTAATTAATATATATATAAAAACAGGGCAGTGTTACCCTACCACAATGTTGAAACTGTGTCATATTAATCAAGTGCAATTTATAAGCTCCTTAACTCCAAAAATCTTTAATATTTAAGATTAGAAGTTAAGTTTTTTTTATGTATTTTTGAATCTTCTGTGAAATAAACAGCTAAAAAATTTTTTTAAATTTTTTAAATTTTATTACAATTAGAGTTAAACAACAGGCGGTCTTATCGCTAAAGAGCGATCTCTTCCAGACAACCTTTGGGTAGTGGAGAACTTAAAAATATAAGATTTTGTTATTAGGCGGTGCAAAAATCGGATAGTAATAATAATAATATATACATATAAAAAAAAACAAAAAAAAAAACATAAATATAATAAAAAATTAATACATTTAAATACATACATACATTCAGCCAACAGATAATAGGACCATTTGAATAAAATACGAATTATGAAAAGGATAGATAGTGTTCTTTCAGTTGAGCTTTGAAAGAAACAAGAGATTTAGCGCGCCTTAAGCTAAAAGGCAAGGAGTTCCATAAACAGACAGCTTTAAAAGTAAACGAATTATTATAAAATTTTGAGACGGAAGAAGGTACGGCAAGGAGCAAATTTTGGGCAGATCGAGCAGAAGTGAGATAAGTGAAACGCTCTTTGAGATAGCGGGGAGTTGCAGGATGAAAAAGTATACTATAAAGAAGAGCAAGAATATGAGAGTTACGACCTAAACTTAAACCTAATAGATGTTTAAATTTGTATTTGGTGCCATCTCGATTGTCGTCAAGGCCAGTGCGGGCGGTGCGGCGAGACTGGACGAGTAGTCATCGGGAAACTTCCTGCAGCCGTAATAAATGCATTCAAGCTTTTCAACAATAAAACGGCTAGACGGATATGCATACATAGGGATAAGCTGATAATATCCTAACTTTAACAAATAGCCTAATTTTTAACCTGAAAAAAAAGAGCATCGGTCCCGTAGGATAATGTATATTGTATAGGAACGCGGGCGAAGCCGCGGGTTAATGCTAGTGTTTCAATAAAATAGCCACCTCTACAGAAAACTCATCGCACTACATTGTCGTCTACCCGAATAAGTGTTACTCAGGTTACCATTTTGTCAGTCAGCAGAACCCAAATCCGTCATCAGGCGAAACTTTAATTATGCCTCCGGTAATTCGGTATTAATTGGCGCGCCTTTATTTTGTCCCCGTGTATATTGTCTGGCTCTGAGTGAATGACGATTCGTTAATTTTTTAATTGTTTGCTGCTTTGCGATTAATTGGTCCTTCAAATTGTATGTCTCGATAGTTGTTGATTTTAACTATCAAGTGTCTGGCTCTGAGTGAATGACGATTCGTTAATTTTTTAATTGTTTGCTGCTTTGCGATTAATTGGTCCTTCAAATTGTATGTCTCGATAGTTGTTGATTTTAACTATCAAGTACCTAGGACGCATGCATGTATCCATTCTATAATAAATTATATTGTTAGTAAATGTTCTATGGAAGGGAGTCGCTATGCAGGATTTATGTGTGTGTGTTAAACGCGTGGCGTTAGCCGTACAGTGCCATCTGATGGTAAAAATGTCTTTATCGTCTCATAGCACAGAAACGGCAAGACAAATGTTGACTATGGTATAGGGATAGCTCTGCTGGACATCGAAAGATGATTATAGGATACTTTTTACCTGACTACGTGAACAAAGTTCCGGGAAAAGTTAATTTCGTAGACAGCTTTTTACTCAGAAGCGGTATTATTTTCATGAGCGGGATAATTTTCATGATTTTTGTGAACGTATCATATAATTATGTAAAGGTAGTAAGGACAGAACAATCTCACAAAGTTAATGGATTCTGGGAAAAAGCTTTCTATGAAAATAACATTGTAGCATGTTTAATTACACGAGTGAATCGGGTGAGTGAAGCGAGCGTTGAATCTTGGACAAAAATGCTATCGAATGTGTTCGGATGTCCAAATATCTAGATGTCTGAATGTTCTCGCCTACCAGTCGTATTTCTCAACTGATGGTCGTGAAATTTTATGAGCGTGATTTAGTTCTTCGAAATTGTTCTAAATGGCGGAGATAATTATTGTGTTTAAAATAAAAAAAAATATCATATTATTTCGGCAAATCCAAAATGTTGCGCTAGGAGCTAACATAGCTACTAATTCTATATTCTATATGTTAAAACGATACCCAAAGCACAGTATAATAAAGAGTACTAACGTACAGTATGGACACTCCCTGCCTCCCACCGAAAGTGCCGCCCACCCGCGCTCGGCTACCTCGCAGTTACCGGCTGGCAAGGACGCGACGACGCGGTGCGCAGAGCGGAGGCCACGTTTAATATTCAAATATTAAAGAAAATACTTTTGTAATGGGCGTGTGTTGTGCTGTGTACGGTTGTTTAAGCTCTATAAACAACAAAAATAAAAGAAAGTTCTACAGATTCCCATTGGATGAATCAGGGCAAGTACATACCCAGTTATTATACAAAGTGTTTTATGTTTTAGTACAAAACCAACTTACAATAGGTACTTATGTTTAGTATTTTTTTTGCCCTATCCGTTTTCGACCTAAACCTGTCAGATCACACTGAAAACAACACAATATATATATCGTCACCTGTAATATGAATTAATGTAACCGCCAAAATGACGAAATTGAGTTAAGTATACAGTTCGTCTGTAAATTTGACGATCTATCCATTGCTGTTATTAAAATTACGATATCTTAAAAAAATGTTGGTTACATTAAACAAATATTGAGCATTTTTTTTAGTTTTCTGTATTTATTTTGGTGTATGGCACATTGTTTGTAAATTACTTAATATCAGATTAATGTAACCACAAGTATTGGCCAAAGTTGAACAAAAGTCATTAATGTAAGACTCATCGGTAAATAAACGACTCTTACATTACTCAATTTATAGCACTTTATTACCGATTGACTGTTACGTTAGCTTCAAAGCTAGATAAAAATTAAAAAATGGTTCTTACATTAAATGGTTATACTTTTAGTTTTTTAATCAAATCATGTAAATAATAAGGTACATTCATGATTTACATGCTCAGATTAAGTAGGTAAAAAATAAATAACGAGATTATACGAAAGCAACCATTTAAAGTCAATTATAGTCTTATCTTGTCACAAATTGTGCTTACTGCAAGCTGGGTGAATATATAATTTAGTCAGTAACATTAAAGTTTTTGTAGTTTTTAAAGCAATTAATGCCTCTTACATTATTATTTGTCTTCCCAAGCCTCGAATGATGACGGTTACATTAAAATTATGTACTTAATTTAGACGGACCTGGTGCTTACGTTATTTTGGTAACCAGGAACTTTGCAACCATCTCTTTCCTTTGCAGTGTTAATGTGTAGATACTGGTGAGATGACCATACATTTGCCTGTAGGAAGCAATTACGAACAATACCGCATGCGTCTGTTTACGATTTGGTGTTGTGATGGATATTGTTACGAGCGTGGGGTTCGTATTTGATAGAAAAGCACAAATTAATCCACTAAATAAAACACTCACTTTATTACCCAAATTACGTACTGACAATTCACACGAACTGTACTTAAAATCCACTAATTAAAACACACACACACTATTTCACAAATTATGCACTCACTATTCACACGAACTGTACTTAAGCGCACTAATCACTCTAGAGTCTTTCTCTCCGATTATCCTTGTACTAGCTCTCGATCGCAGTTAGAATGTAACTAACTCGCGCCGGCCGTCGGCGCCTTATATATCCCGCGGAACCGCTTTCTCGATGCGTTGTCCACACATATCGCGAATATTCTAGTAAGGTCCAGCGTAAGGGCCGAGAACATTCGAGGCCATATATGTCTCTCTCTAATGGTGCACTCTCTGCCACTCCCTTCTCGAATGTTCCGAGTATAGCTATCTCATTCTACTAATGCTATCTCTGTCACTCCTACGGGATATTTCGCCATATAGCGATTTGTGCTTCAGAGGCCCATAAGGGGTCCTGAAAACGCCTGAAAACGGGTTTTCAGGTTATGGCGTCATCTGATAGAGGGTGCCCTGAAATGGACTGAAAACGTGTTTCAGGCGCCTGAAAACGACGGCAACTTGGGTGAAATTTCGATCTTTAGATATGTGATAGAGCAACTTCTGAAAAGGCCTGAAATGACTTTTCAGCCTGCTGAAAACGCCTCTAAAGCACTGAAATTGACATTCAAAGTTTTTGACCTAACCTACCGGCGTAACAATATGATAGCCACTTTAGTTTGTACCGACCAGCGATCGGATGCCGGTATTCGACTCCATACAAATACCGGTATTCAATTTCGGTATTTCGCTTATTATTACACATTTCTTTATTTTACTGAGCTAATTTGAAAGTTCTGTACCAATACTTTAATTATATGTAATGGCATTTGAAATAAAATCTGTAATAATTTTTTTGTAATTTTTATGAATACCGGTAACGATCCCTAGTTCCAACAATTCGTGATAAGGACAGTATTGTGCCACTGCGTTATTATACATCAATAAGTACAGTTAAAAATTACGAGTTAAGAACATTAATCGCTTTAAATCAGGCAATCCGTTTGCTCGTTTGCCCTCTACGACATAAAAATAATAATATTACACAAAAAAAACTTTTAAAAATAAAGGGAAATTTGAAAAAGATAAGTGCTAAGTGAGTACTATAGAAATTGTTATCACCTCAAAAGGGAGTAGTATTTCTAAGGCGGAATGAAGTTAGTCGGGATTTCCAGTATCAAATAGAAATTGATGTTTTAAACTTTTTAAAGTTAAGTTATTTATTAATTAGCTATTATGTATATTTATGCCATGTCTCATTCTCGAATTGGGTACTTTCAATTGAAACAATCTGGCTTAATGCATTTCGTTTTTAGGGAATCCCTTAAATGTCTGGTTAAACGGACTGAAAACTTTTTCTGCCAAAATCAGTCACTGCCACTACCATGTAGCAACATGTAGGCATAATAAAATGTATATACTTGTATATTATTTTAAGAAAACAAGAGACAGGAATGAATCCTAGTAATAGTGATATGGTGGAGGTTAGTGACATTGAGATACTCCCAATAATTTTTTTCAGTAGCCTACGTATCCAACGTAATGTCATTGTATTGATGCGATGATTCAATAAAATACGTTAACTATTTGCTTGCCCCTTGACCATTATTTTATTTTGCCAGAGAATGGCGTTGAGCTGGGCCATACTTCCTACTAATATCGGGACACCAATAATGCTTCAAATAAGTAGTTCACGAGAAAACAGCAGCTTACAAGATATAAGAAAATCTCTAAATCCGTTTCAGCTCTATAAGAAAGATGTCCAAGCCCAATAGCGAAGGTATTCGAAGCATTTCAGTCGTAAATTTACCCCTTGACGTTCAAGTTCATAATAGTGATGTGAGAGTGAGTTACTAACTATGTGACGAAACATTTAGTCACCAGTTTGCCAGGAAATGGTCAAATTACTAATGAAGCATCAAATAAAGATCATTCGGCTAGTTTCAGACAGGGACAAGCCTTACACTGAAAATAGGACTTAGGCTTTGTAAAGATAAAATTGATTATTTAAACGAAATTATACAACGTAAAGCTGAAGTTTAAACTTAAGTCACTAAAATCAAAAGGCGGGAGTTGATGAATGGAACAGAAAGAAAGTAATAAATATGAAGAAAACGATATAGAAAGAAATAAAATAGAATGAGAAAAAGGGAAAGCAGAATGTGCAGTAAAATTCGTAGGTAAAAAAGGTAAATATTGTAGGAATAAATATTGTAGGAAAGGGAGAAAGAAAAGCAAAGTGAGGAAAAACAGTACGGAAAAGTATCAGATTGGAAAGAAAATTAAGTGTTTTTTTTAATACTCTTTACTTTAAATCTAAAGGAGCCTTTACCAATTTTGGTTTTTTTAAACAAAAAAGAAATTGTTTCCCGCTTATAAGCCGGTTTTTATCACGACTTACTATCCTGACACTAATTAACTGAAAAACCTTAATGTTAAACCTTATTACAATTGGATAAGTTTAAAAATTCCATAGCTGAATTCCGCTAATGTAAGTCCACGTTTTGAAAATGTGAGTCCCTTACGTTAGATATTTTTACCTTTTTGTGACTTACTTTAAATAGTTCTTAATTTTTTGAAATCAATGTTGTGTTGTGTTAACGTAACTCCTCATTTTTGGAAAAAAATTAACGTAAGAGCCACGCTATTTTCTAAACTATAATAGCAGCCTTTTGAGACCATTATCAACTGAAAGATCCTACCAAATTAAGCTATAACTACTATACATCATTTTAATCGGATTAGGAAATAAAATGTTACTGCACTTTTTTTAATTTGCAATTTCGTTTTTGGCTTCTCCTGAAAAATCGTCATTTGGCGGTTACCTTAATTCATATTACAAGTGACGATATGAACAAAAAATCATGTTTTCAACTTACGTAATATTTTGGTAGCCTGAATTTCCTTACAAAAATTTAGTTACTTCGTTTTACTGATTCAATATAGGAAACTATTTGTATAAATCGAGCTTAGATACCCACCTTACAGCGTAATATGATTCTTATTTCTTCCTAATTCGCGCAGTGAGTTTGTAGTCATTGAGGTTATCGAATTTGAACGCGGGCGGAATTAGAAATCGTAGTTTAACATTAGTTTAATTTATAATCACACAAAATTAATTCGACGCCGCTATTACAAGGTCATCTCATATTGCTGCACATTGTGTTCCCGACTCGTGCGTTCAAAATGGCGGCAACCCTAGCATGTCTTATCTCACTCACACAAGCATGGTACGCGTTCACCTACACGAGCTTAGACTGTGTGCGTAGCAACGCGTTTCTTTCATACATTTGATCGCCATTGTCCGAGGAGTGCCCAAAGTGTCTTTGAATATCCAATATTTTGATTTACACCCTATCATTCAAAATATTTGCACAATGAAAATCACCATCCCTCGGGGCGTGTCCCAATATTTCCATAAGATCAACAAAACTCGTAATACATATTAAGTAGTCGCCACCTCCATAAATATATCGAAAAAGTCAGTTGGTACGTCCGGAACAAGTTCCACCCTCGTCACGCGTGACGGATGGACATCTGCGTCGAAATATTACATGTTTCTTATATTTACTCGCCAAATATGCATAAGTCTTGAAGGAAAACAGTTCTTAGCCCGCGTTATTTATTTTTACTTGATTTCTTCTTATGTATCATGAAAATCAACCACCAATAAGAACCAAGAAGTTTGGAAATTCCTTCATCTGCTGAACTATAAAAAAAATTGAACTCTTTGCCAGCTCATTATTTTAAGACAAGACTTGAACCGTATCAGCGCTGTTTAGCCCTCACCACCAGTGAGTCGGACTTTGTGTGGGAGTATAACCCGCTAATGAGATTATCTCTGCGCCACATGAGTAATTAAGTCTTTTCCAGCTCATGTGTTTCCTCCTTCTTATAACATGGGATTCAAACGAAGCGTGAAGAAGCATCTCTCGGGCCAGCATGGCAGTGTCAACTGACATGGCACCGTTGGTTTCTTGTAAGTTGCCATTGTGACTTGGGCTTCCCTTTTTGCTTACCATCAGGCGAATTGGAGCTACTATGTTGTGCTGTTATAAAAAACAATGTATTCTTTGACAACGGCACAAACTTCGTTGGAAATTGTAAGCCAAATAAACTCGTATTTTTTATAGTCTATACGAAACATAAAATAAAAATAAATAAAGACACATACAAAACAGGTAGACAAAAGGCGATCTTATTGGTGAAGAGCGATCTCTCCAGACAACCTTTGGGTAGCGTAATTTATTTTATTTATTTATTTAAACTTTATTGCACATTACTAGAAAGTACAAATTGAAAACTCCCAGAACATACAGCCGCGAGCTGAGGGCCTCGACGCGACGGCAGTACGTGGAGCCCGAAGCCAATAACTACTACGGACGGCGGACACGCAGTTATTTGGTACCTCGAATATTTAATAAGATTATTCTAGAGAGTGAATGTAGCAGTCAAAATGTTTTTAAAGTTAAGTTAAAGAAGTTTCTACTGGATCAGTTGATAATAAATACCCCATAACTATATAGTTATTTTAAAATCTGTATATAGTTTGACCTTTGTAATATTACTAAGGTCAAACTATACACGAGAGAGAACACTATAATTATTATATAATTAGTTAGGTACATTAGTAAACAAACGTAGTTATAAAAGTGAGCGCAGCATTCGCCAATAAACGTATGTTTGGCGAAAGTAAAATAAATGTACCAAATGTAAGCATTGCATGAGATAAATAAATTAAAAAAAAAAAAAATGGAGAATTTATTACCATTAAGACATTAAGTATTCTCTATCAGTCAACCCTAAGGCCAAGCAGAGACATTGGTGAACAACTTTTTGGGAAATATCGGAAAAATATAATATTTTTATGACATAAAGTCTTACATAAAAAGTGACCTATATGAGAGTACTACCACAATGAAATGTAAACAAAAGCCGTAAACATTCAGCGCCACAATGGCTCGCGGACAGTCATGCGCGAAAGTGTTATCGGCGCAAACGGCGCGCATCCGTTCGCTTATCGTGAATACATTTTTGTAGCGACTGTACCCACAGTACTTATATGGCCAGTTCTTTAACTGCTCTACACCCTTCAGTTTCTCACTTACTTATTCACTCCTGTGAAACACACGCAACGCCTTTATCATACGACATAGTACAATATATACCTGGAGCGGTGAATTCGTGAATGTCCCAGATCGCAGGTGCTTGTGACAAGGGGCTTTACAAATTACCGCCCGTGGTTTGTCTAAAGTTTACGTCTTCTGTGACAGTGATAATTGCGTCACTTTAAGGCCGTAAGGGGAATTTTCTACCGCGTAGGTAGTAACATAGGGACGTAAAGTATTTTATCACTTTTTATGAATTAATCCTTAGCTTGGCAGTATGCACAATAATGCACATACTCTTTGGCCATCGTTTTATTTTTCTTAAAAACCAGCAGGCCTATGATGGTTGCGTTTATTACGCGATAAATAAGTGACAAAGCATCTGTCACTTTTTGACAAACTGCGAGTGTGAGTGACAGATGCTTTATCATTTATTTATCACGTGATATCATCATAAGCCAGCAGAATAGTTTGCTTTATCCTACATCCTAGGTTTGAACCATCGATCTTTGTTTTTTTTTTGTAAATTAATGTTGTAAAATGTCTGTATGGTAAGCGAAGTAACGACTAGTTGTGAACGTATTTATAAGACGCAAGGTTGCAAAAATCGTTACTTAATATCAACGTCAATGAAAGTTAAAATACTGTTAAAAACACTTTAACTATGACCAATGTTGACGGTACCATCAATTTCGTTGTAACTGCGACAATCAAAATTCATCGTCGCTGTACAGTACGCAAATGACAATGTAACAAAAATGTGCTACAAAATATTTTATTGCGGCGTTTGTTTCGTCTCAAGTCACGTAAACTACTTTGTCAAGCTTAATACAAAGAAATAACAAAGAAACAAATCTGAAATATGCATTCTTTGCTGCAACACTTCTAATTGCTTCTAGAACTTAATTACTAGTGCCTCTGTGAACTTTTATACGTCATGAGATTGAAATTAGCTATCTTTAAGTTTTCAACCCCCATATCTGAGACATTTTGAAAAATTTCGAAAAAAAGAATCTACGAAAAAAAAATTAACCTACAGATAAAATTTCGTGAAAATTGGTTTAGGAATGCGACCTCTAGGCGAGAACAGCCAGACAGTCGGCACAACCGCGCTGATACCACTATAATTGTTATTTTGGAGAGCCCATTGTTTCCTAGAAACTTATTTCGTCGAATGTATCATTTGGCCGAAAAATCGTTTCGCAGAATTTTAATTCCTCTATAGTCATACATTTTTCATGATTCTGATTAGGGAAGGTTAGGTTCGGTTTGTTTTATAATAATCTCAAATAGTTTACAGTTGCAATGAAAAATTCTTTTTACGAAATGATTTTCGGCGAAGTGAAACATTTTACGAAAAATAATTCTAAGAATTAATATAAACCCGTTATTTTGAAGTCCTGTGAAGTACGTTCTGAAGCACATAGGTTACAGTATAGGGCAGTTAGCCTCTTCTAGTGTACCTAGTGTAAACCGTACTGGTTGAACACTCGCAGGAGAGGGTTTTGAATGTAAAAACACTTAATGATTTGAAGATCAAATTTATTGTTACTACAGCAGTACAACTTGTAATAAACAGACCAAGAACGATACAAAGCCAGTTACTCGCGCTGATGCCGAAAAACGAATGGCCGGCAAACTACTAAAATAATCGTTGGTAAAATTAATTCTCACCATTATGCTTGCTTGTGATTGGCCGTCGATAACTGTCAGTGTCTCGACCAATCGCAAGAACTAAATATTTACAAACACTTTTAATTAAATGATTTTATAGAAATGATGAGTATTAAAGTTAACAGTCATATAATCATGGGTATTAAGAGGCCTTGTTATATATGTTTTTCATATTATGACAAATATGTATACCTATTGTAAATTACAACCAACTTTTTAAAAAGAATAATACTTTCCCCTGAGTTCTAAAAAGTAACATGGCTATTTCATGATTTCATTTCTTTCAGTCAAAAATAAGTTGAACAAAAACAGTTTTCTGCATGAATTTTGTCGATTTCGAGTAGATTTTAAAACAAAAATTATCATTGAAAAATTCAAACTGTAGGTATACCAATAAATTTCAATAGGCCTAACATTGATAATATGTTAAGAAACATGTTTTTCAATAGAAAAAAAATCTAAAACTAATCACGTTTGAAAAGATATATTAAGGAGGCTTATAACACTAGTGTATTCGAGTCTTAGTACGTAAGTATTTGTAAGTAAGATCCTTGTACGATTGATCACTGTCAGCATGGCTAATTAACGATATTCATTGTGGGCAGCGCTGGCGGGTCATCGGGTCACGAGGAAAACGGGCACTTTTTGTTGAGTGATGTGTTGGTTCCGTCCCGTAAGATAGGGTATGCTAAAGCAGGAAAACCGACTATTACTAAGGAAAGCTTTTTTGAGACGTTGAGTGAAAATATTAGGTTTATTTTATTTGTATTGTGGCAATAGCCCGGAGAACAGATGGCCGATGGCAGGGCAGGAAAGTCCAGGAAAGTGGCGACCACGTAGAAAAGCGCAGCGTGTAACTGCCCCCGACAAGACGGACAGATGACCTCGATAGGGTCGCAGGGAACATAGCTAAGAACCATCTGGACGGACAAGTCTTTCAAATAAAAAATAAAAAAAACTTAAATTGGTCTGTCTTGGGAACTACTGTGCGACAGACAGACACACAGATAAACATGTTAAACTTATAACACCCCCCTTTTTAGGGTTCCGTACCTCAAAAGGAAAAAACGGAACCCTTATAGGATCACTTTGTTGTCCGTCTGTCCGTCCGTCCGTCTGTCAAGACCCTTTTTCTCAGGAACGCGTGGAGGTATGAAGCTGAAATTTATATCAATTACTCAGGTCTACTGTCCCTTGAAGCTGTGAAAAAATCAAACTTCTAAGCCAACGCAATCAAAAGATACAGCCGTTTATGCCGCAAATTTTCGACACTTGCAAGGGAATCAAAACCTACAGGGTGCTTCCCGTGAACTCAGAATCTTGAAATTTGGTACGAAGCACCGTCTTATAATAGAATAATTACGAAAACCATAATTTTTTTTTAATACCTAACTTTGCACCTAATTTATATGGGGCGCTATACATACCAGGTGCAAACTTAACTTAACCACTTAGGGATGGAAAGTGTTTGTACGGAACCCTCGGTGCGCGAGTCCGACTCGCACTTGGCCGGTTTTTTTGTCTCAGGTTAAAAATTTAAAACTACGATTTAAGAAAACGACCAAAAAGTACCTACAATCGGCAAACTTTTCCCATAAAGTAAACTATCTAGTCAACTTATGAAATGAGTAATGTAAAGAGGATTTAATTGAAATATTTGGTATCTGTGTACCGATAGCATTTTTGCAGATGACTGTACTGAAAAGCATTGTGTCCCGGTTGCTGAAAAATATTTTCGGCTTTTGTTCACGTTTCGCGTATTGTGATTTTTTTGTTCGAGTGATGTGTCATTTAAATGGGTCACATTTTTAGATAAAAAACCAGAAATAAGTTATTATCTATTATTCAAATAGGTAACACAGCATACCAGTAATAAAAACAAGGCAATGTGAACTACAAAGCTACATTTAGGGCCGCCTCGGGCGTGCGGAATATTAGTTCGGTTTCCGTACGGAATGACTCCTGAAAATATCTCTGTCTCTCTCTGTCATATGACGATGTCTCGCTGCTGATAACATTCCGTAGGGAGACTTAAAGCTAGTCAGGTTAAGGCGAGGTATAGTACAAATTATCTAAGCTAAGCTAATCCACTTACCTGCATTCACAATGGCATTGTGTTTAATACAATCCTATCTGCTTTTGTTCTCGTAAGCGCCAACCAGTTACTTACAAAAAAAGGTTAGAACTACATTGCGTGGATATTGAATTTTCAACCTTATTCCTTGTTGAATAGGTTTAAAATGTTTGTTGACGAGAGTTCATAGTCCTTTTTCAAGAGAATACGTTCTTGTGGAGAGTCGGACGGTTGTAAAATCCAAAAAAAGTTATGATCACCATTATTCTGTTAGTGCATTTTGTAGTCTAATGTCCAAGCAAATAGAGTCAATAATCTATATTAACCTTCCAAGGTGGTTACAATCTGCTTTTACTACGAGCTCGTTATTTAAATTTGTGGTTTACCAGTTGTGGTTTGTTCAATGGTATTCAGTTCTTAAGTGGATTAGCTTAGCTTAGATAATTTGTGCTATAACTGCGCGGCTTCGTTGCGTCTGATCTGGCGTAGGACAGGGTGATATTTGCAAGAATTATGAAAAAATTATGAATAAAAATTATGCGAAATGATTTTTCGGTGAAATGAAAAATTCGACGAAATAAGTTTCTAGTCTACTAGTGAATACGTTCATATTCCGGACCGACAATCCGGAGGTACCGCGTTCGATTCCCGGTCTCTTCCACCAGGTAACTGATTTAAATTTTTATTTGAGGTTTGATCTTTGTATCAATGACTAAGAATATCTTTTTAATAACAATACAGTTACATGGATTTGTTTGGCCCTCTAGGGATTGTATGTTCGTGGTGATAACACTGTTGTACAAGTCTGTACACGAAGCACTGTGTCGCCAAAAATTACACCTTTTGCTTACATTTGTATTGTGATTTTTGTGGTATTTTAATTGTTACGTGTGTTCGCAATATATAAAATCCGATTTTTTTATTTATAGATTCCTTGTTCGGAAGGCGCCAAATCCCTAAAAGGCTGCTAAACCTGTAACTGCACAGCAGTGTAACAGTGTTCTATTTTTTCAGCCTTTGTTCTTTATTCAGGTGAATTCTGATGAGCGTAATTTGAGTCGCGTAATTTCGGTAGCGTAATTTTGGTCGCGTTTCGGACGCGCCATACTTAGTGTGACCGAAATTACGCGCCCCAAATTACGTTTGTCAGGCTTCAAGCCTAGTGAAAAAGGGTTATCCTTATATTAACCAGAAACAAAAGGTCATAAGTCGATACCCTAGAACACAATCGTACTAACATTTCAGAAAAAGTAGTTGCAATAAGAACGTTAGTGCACAACTCTATGTGGCTTTGCGGTATATGTACGTACGTTGAGATGGATGTGTGCGTGCCGCTGCACACAGATATGCAGTATTAAACTAGCTACCGTACGAGATACATGTGTTTCCTTTGGATTAACCCCTAACTGGCCCCATATGTACTAGGTTTAAATGTCATTGAAAAAATGGTTTTAATTAGTAAGAGTGTGAACTAAGCTATCGATTTCATTACTCAATTGTGAGACTTGAGCAAAGGAGGCTCCCAGGTTTACTGACTTGTACCCCTTTTCATTACGGCCCCAGATACCATTTTAAACTGTAACCAACCTTTAGGGAGCTGTCTCACCGCGAGCCAACACCTGTAACGTAACACATAATATGATTCGACAGATGCAATGTCTTAAAGTAAAATTTCCAAAGCCCCCTATCCATTCAAAAATGCTGATTGTTTTAGACATTTTACTCTATGATCAAACATGTTTCTTAACATATTACCAATACTTAGAATAGACTTATTGTGATTTATTGGTAAATATATTCTCCAATAAATCGAATGGCCCTGTTTGCAAGCTTACAGCATGAATTTTTGGTTGATAATTTGTGTTTCAAAAACTACTCGAATTTGACAAAATTCAAGCAGAGAACTGTTTTTTTTTTGTAACATATTTTCGACTGCACGCAATGAAAGCATGAAATATTTGTTTCTTTTCTGTGGATTTCACTTCTTGCTGGGTAAGCAAAATAGTTATGTTATTTTTAGAACTCGGGAAAAGTATTAACTTCAAAATATTGGCTAAAACTGTCAATATATTTGTCATAATTATTATTATTCAGACATATCATATTATAAGGTTTCCGTTTTCCTTTTCATTTTCTGTATAATACTTTAATTAATTACATAAGTTCTTCCTAGTTGGTATCTTGCCTACCTACTTATAAGTAGGTATAATTCACATCAAAGGCCGGGGCGCGTGTGGGTTGATTTAGTGAAGCTCGACAAAATCTGTCTGGAGTTTGAATTGAAATGTACTTTTTTGGTGGCTTTTTACGAGTATGTCATTATTATCTTATGTTCTTTAAATTTTCTCATCCTAGGTGTATACCCAGCTTACCCATTCCCACGTAGCACACATGCTGAATAAGAGCTTTTATAGCTCATATTCAGCTGATTACAGCTGTGTCAGGGCTGTAGAATAGAATAGAATACTATTTATTGCACACCTCAAGAAGAAAGAAATACAAATACACATAACACTTAACATTACAATACAGGCAAACAATAGGCGATCTTATCGCTAAAAAGCGATCTCTTCCAGACAGCCTTTGGGTAGCGGATTCATATAAATCAAATAACCTGTAAGGGTTTATACAGCCTAGGTTCTACTTTTGACTACAATGTAGGTATAGTCGATATATAGCACCATCAAATGAGAGTGATGTGTTGATTTTAATCCATAAATTAAAATTGAAGATGAGATGGCATTATGTAACTAAAAAATCTTTTTATAAGACGTTTTGCTAGTTTCTTCGTGTGCAGGTGGATTGATTTATCAGCCCCAAATCACTTTTTTTTAAAGCTTGTTAGATCATTATTAACCATTTCAAATATGTTTCAAAAATGGGTTAACTAGCCTATCATGAGTAGGTGGGCCATTTTTTGTAAAGTTGTACACCCCACTTTTTTTTTTAATTTTCGATATTTTGGGTTTTTTCTACTCAGAATCACGAGCTCTTTCGATCTAATTAGGAGAAAAAAACTGTCCCAAGTTTTTTCGTTCCATTCCGTTACCATTTCCATATAACCTACTATAGCGGTAACGGAATGGAAAAACAAAAAATGTATGAATATTTTGGGACAGTTTTTCTCTCCTAATTAGATCGAAAGAGCTCGTGATTCTGAGTCGAAAATACCCAAAATATCGAAGATTAAAAAAAAAAAGTGGGGTGTACAACTTTAGAAAAAATGGCCCAGGTATAATATATAATCAATATCTGGGTTCCATCAAGGCCGGGCCGGGAGCAGTAGGTGATATAGAGCGAGGCTCGGCTGCAAATCACTTGGCTTGAAAATTTGAACTGCTGAAATGACAACTCGCGCACCTAGGGTTCCGTACCACAACAATACCGCAACTTTTTTTTTTCTTAGGATTTTGCTATAATTATGGATAAAGTTATGATTCTATGTCAACGACGTGAAAGTAACCCACGAATATATAAAAAAATTACCTGCAATCTGAAAAACACTGCTATCAGTGCAAAACAATAGATAGACAAAGACAGACAAATATTTGACCCGTTTTGCCTTATTGCCATCTGTATAATGTCTAGTAGGTATTTGTTAGTTATTGGGTTCTGATGTCAATCGATCTACGTATTTTTGTATAACTTTGATCGCATCTTCTTTCTAGTTTGTCACCCTATATATCTAGCAAAATTATAATGTATAATCAATATCTGGGTTCCGTGAAGGCCGGGTGCAGGTGGGTGACGTAGAGGCTCGACCGCAAATCACTTCGCTTTACGGCGTCCGTAAATTCCGGCAGGGACGATGGTTGGCGTTATTGGTTTTGGTTTGAAACCATTATTATTTACAGTGAGCCCTTGCAATGATTGGGAGTTTGGTTAGGTAACAATGTAATTACTACTTTATTTATACTCTTGCGGTTTGTACACATAATTAAAACTTTTTAAACCGGGTCTTTCACGATGTGTTTTGTTTATCTTCATCGTCGTTTTGACACGGTTTCACATGCCGTGGTCTCTGACCGGAAACGTGACGATGGGTTGAAACGTCAGATAATGAAGGTAAATAAAGACCCGGTTTTATAAGTTTTAATGAAATATAATTACGTAATTATAATGCTCGAGCCACGTAAAGCAACGAGACGTCGTCACAAAATGATAACTATGGAGACGAAAAATTAAACGTATCCAATTGGCTAACAGATGAAATTTGTATCTAAAATTGGCCTATATTTTACAATTTTAACAAAAAAATGGGGTATAAATTTTTATGGTTTATACCAATTCACACTGAGTTCGTCAATATTAGGGATAGTGTTATAAAACGGTTATAAAATATTCACACAGTTGCAGTTATCTTATAGTGTGTACTTTTTTATAAACGTGTTAGTGGCGATATTCCAGCGTCTAGACACTTCATAAAAAGTTCAGATATAATCTATCAGAAAGCTGACCTACTTTCTGGACTACGTCTATCTATAGACAACGTTCTGTCTTGTAGACAACTATCCCAACCCTAACAGGATAGCAAATGACGTGACTTAATCCCCGCAGTTCAACCTAATTGTGTTGGACGTCGCACGATTCCGAGCATTGTTTTGAATGAACAGTTCCTCTGAACAATGCATATTAAATACCGTCAGGTCAGTCTGGCCTATTGTTGTGGGGAAGGCTTTAGGTGATATCATAGAAACGCAACATTTTGGATCAACTCCTATCGTCACTGTCTACAATGCTGTACACAACATACAGGACACTAATTCGACGGGTCTTTACGATGTCTATAATTAGAGATGACGACTGATATTAAATTCTACAGCATACTGTAAATATAATTATGAATAAAATTAGCTCAATATGGAATGATACAAAGAAAAATAAGAAAAATATATATATTTTTGGAATTATGTGACTTCAATACAACATCGATCATCCAATACTGTAGCAATATTGCTAGAGTAGGAATATAGTGGTTTGATGTCATCTTCAAAAGACGCATCTACCTCCTGATGATGCACTTTTTCCGATTGACCTGATAGGTCATGACGAAATATCTCCTTCAAGGCTTGCTATGGTAATATTGAGTATACCGCTGTATGCTCCTGACCTATTTACAGAATAAAGGTCATTATTTAATTTTAATTTACTCCCTCATATATGTAAGCAACCCGTCATAGGGCTGGCACAAGTTTTTACCGATCATCAGTCAAGGCGGTGACAGCCCTAATAGCGACCGTCGGCAAAAACTTATTTAAATAATAAGGTAGTTCCAGAAGTACTCCCTAAACACCACGAGCTGTTCTAATAGCCTATACACCAGCCCACACCAAGGTGCTCGGCATTTTGTTTTAGCATTTCGTCGTGTTTGTAGCCAGTCACCCGCATCGGTCGCATTTATTTCACGGCTAGCTGCGTCGCATTTTACACAAACAACCAATAAAATATAGTTTTAGCGGATTTTACATGGATTAAAGAGAGAGAACCTTCTATAGTACATTAAGTTAAGAAATTTTAATGTATGGATCTGTCTTAAATAGTATTTTTATATTGTGTCTATGTTCTAACTGTTACCATGTCTTTATGATAACTAACTTCATTTAATAAATATAGCGTGTCTCTTATATATTCCGGTACTAACCCGTCATAGGGCTGGCACAAGCCTCTACCGATCAGTCAAGGCGGTGACAGCCCTAATAGCGACCGTCGGCAAAAACTAATGAATAATGAAGGTAGTTCCGGGGCGAGATATATCAGCTGTCATCGATGCTCGCTCAAGGCGCCTGCGGTCTGGAAGGGCGGGGTGATTGTTACTCGGGGTGATTTGGGGATTTGAACATGCAGACTGCTTGAGTTTAAAAAAAAAAAAACTGTTACAATTACTTTTTTAAATATTTAAAAAATACACCAAGTGCGTGTGGGACCCGCGCACGAAGGATTCCGTACCATTATCTGTAAGTTTGTTGTATAGGAGCCCCCCTTAAATATTTATTTTATTTTATTTTTAGTATTCGTTGTTATAACGGCAATAGAAATACATCATCTGTGAAAATTTCAACTGTCTAGCTATCACCGTTCTTGAGATCCAGCCTGGTGACAGACGGACGGACAGCGAAGTCTCAGTAATAGGGTCCCGTTTTTACCCTATGGGTACGGAACGCTAAAAAACAACAATTTTAAATTGTACGATTTATCATCAAGCACAAAAAACCTTTTGCCATATTTGCAGCTAAGCGTCTAAAGATAATAATAATTAATAATAATAATTCAAATCACTACACACAGGCAAAAAGAGGGTTTAATTTCGTGTAATTTAGGTCTCGTTGTCTTTAATATTTTTTTCGGTTACCGCGACTGTCACACATTTAAATAGAACAATTTATTTACTAATAATAAAACAATTAATTTAAATGTGTGACATAATCCGTTTATATTGTTTTATTTAAATCTGGCTGTCTTTGTTTTGACTAACAGAACAGCGATAGCTTCGTTTTTCGCCTTTAGCTCAATGTTCGAACTTGTCCTCTTGGCAAGAGGTACTACCGTTTCAAATCCGGTAAGGTGGCGACCACCCTCAGAGTAAAACAAGGGTTCCAATCATTAAAATGTCAGTTTCTCACAAAACCGGGTAAAAGGTACATCTTAGAATATTCCAGATAATAGGCCTCTAACTTTATTAAAAGTCCCATGGATCTTGAGATAATCGGTCTACATATATATTATTTATCGGGGGTTAGGTTGTCCATAAAATACAGTACACCGTATATAATGACTGCCAACTGTACGATCCATAAGAAAATGTTCAGCCCCACTGCCTCCCAAACTACCCCCAATGAAAGCGTTAGCACCTCCAAACGTAAACAAGAAACATTAGCACGATCTTTGCCGACCGTACTTTATAAGGATGGCTTCTAAAAACAAAAGTTATCATGTTTTTGTTTTTTTTTTTACTCGCGCCAAAAAAGAGGGGTGTTCTAAGTTTAACAGGTGTATCTGTGACTATGTATCTGTTTTTTAAACATCTCTTTTTCACGCGGTTGGCGCAGATGTAAAGCAACTGCCTACTGAACCGACGGTCCTGGGTTCGAATCCCGGCAAGGGAAATATTAATTGTGTGATGAACTCGAATATTTGTGCCTGTCATGGATGTTATTTCGTATTTAACTATATAAGTGGGTCATTGTCAGTTCAAAAACAAAATTTGTCCCTTCAGTGGTCAAAAGTTAAGAGCTTGTATGAATCTAGGTTATGTTGCTATTACGTGGGATTATAGAAGAGGGAACGTTCTTTATTCTCACAGGCATTTAACCAGAAAATTAGGCCCTGGAATTCTTAATTTCGCAAATGTCCACCGGAAAGACGCGCACAGACAAACGTAAATTATTATGAAAGAAAAATGTAAGTAATGTGATCTACTACAATCTAAACAGGACGCGAACCTGCGACCCTACGCTTCCGCCGTAGTGCTTTCCCAACTAAGCTATCAGATCAGAGGTATATAAGTATGTTTATCGTCGTCGAGTGTCCATGACACAAGCCTACTAGGGCTTACCGTGGGACTAGATCGATTTGTGTGAGGTTGTCCGATATTTGTTTATATATTATGACTTGAACTGTATCGGGGTTGTTTAGCCCTCACTACCAGTAGTCGGACTTTGTGTGGGATAACCCGCTAATGGGATTATCTCCGCGCCACAGGGGTATGTATCTGTGTTTCTGTGTGTATGTTTGTGGCTTCGTAGCTCCCGAACGGATAGGCCGATTTGAATGCGGTTTTGTAATCGGAAGTATTGTCTGTCTTATTTAGATAAGTCCTTAGATTTGTGGAAATAAAAACAGCCATCTCTAAGTTAATATAGTTTTGTTTTCCTTTTGTGGAATAAAATATCTAAATAGTTTTTCAGCTTACAAATGTAATAAGAACTCAGCCAATATTCGAGCTAAGAATTCCTAATGCTTTATATTTAGTTTAAGTAACATTGTGAGTAACGTTGTAAGAAACTTTGGCACCTAAACATTGTTGTTATTATTAATACTGCCTAATTGTTTTTCCGATAACGTTTTCACAGACTTTTTTGCAAAGAAAGAAGAAAGAATGTCTACTTATATAATAAACCAAGGATGATTGATGACCTAAGGATTTTCACTGGAGTCCTATGGATAGAGGCACAGCAAGACTGGTTATGTTAGTTTTTTTAGGACAGCCCTATGTTCAGTAGTGGTCTTCTGTTGTCTGATGATTACCTATTATTTTTTTATTCAAGATAGCCAAGCATTTGACCTTGATTGCTCATGATGTTAAGTGACAATAACGCCTAAGATGGAGTATGCTTGCCTAGACGATGCCTATTCACTCTCGACTTGAAGATCCAAGTTATATTTTTAGGATAAGGGTGCGCAGTATGAGAGTTCCACTCTTTCGATGCCCTGATAAGAAAAGTAGACGCAAAACGTTTTGTACGAATCAGTGGTATATCGACAACGGGTCTATATATACTCCTAGAATTATCTTTTCTCGATTGTTTAATTTTTCCGAAAAACCATTTCATACAAAGCATTTTTCTTTGAAACCGTAAACTAATATTGGAAGACCTAATGTTTGACATACAACTTATAAGTCCTAAATATGACATATTTTTATAGAATCTTTTTATCGATTAATTTTTTTGTGGGAATACCACATTTTTCACCTATTATTAATCATTGTTTATGACATATTTGATTTAAGCTTCCGTTGGGTACGATGACGAGCGAAGCGAGGAGTATTAGGAAGAACTGGGATCCTACAGCGCCAAAACCGAGTATTATTTACGCCTCGCTTTAAAAGAATGCCAAAGAATAAATTAATTCAAAGGACATAGATTATTGGCATTTGTTTATAAGGCACGAATAAGCCGGTGGCTACTAACTGAATTTTACGGAATGTTAAATCTTTCCACGTATCCTTGAACAATAATCCAAAACATCTTCGCCTCCCTAACCCCCGTAATATATTAGTGTTCCGAACTAAGTCGCAAGTTGTTTAATTTGCAGCAGGTGGTTCGCATGATGTATGGGGCGGGTGAAAAATGGCCGCCGTTTAGCATCTTACCGACATTATCGAGGGTTAAGCGTTAGTTTGGATCGAGGAAGTGTTGACGTCACTTTGGCTAGCTTAGTGTAGTTTCAAAGCGACTTATTATAAGTGTAATAGTGGTGTGGCTGGATCTTTTAGCTCAGTTTAGTTTAATAGGGAATTATAAGGGTACAGACTTTGGCATGCCATGATTTCATTTAGCCCAGGTAGCAAACAGACTGTGTAAGTGCCGTTACATACAGCCATTATACTCTCATTAAAAAAAACTCCTTATCAAGAGTTAATTCGTTAAGTTCCAAAACATGTCGGGCCGTTCCTGAAAAATTTTACGTGAGTTTAAACTGTTTTTATAATTATTAATGTCTCACGATAGTTTTAGTAATATGGTCGCTATAATAATTACTGAAAATAAATTATATACCTAGTGTATCGCCACTTCGCCAACACGGTCGCGTTAAGTGGTCGCCTCATTTATATGCGACGCCATAGATATCAGGCACACACTTAACTTGATCGGGTAGTAACGTGAAATGTCAATTCATGCCGCTCATATCGCAAACATCGCGTTTTAATAACGCGACATAATAACAGTTAAAGGCGATATGCCTGAGATATACTGGAAACACGCTTATTTGCCGATATCTAAAAGTGCACTCGAATTAGCGCTCAGGATCTGTCATACATGTATGAACTTTATTGAATATTACAAACGTAAGTAGGTACAAATGGCAGACTTAATGCCATGAGGCTTTCTCTACCAGTCAACCATACGGTCAAACCGAAACATTATTATCTAATTGAAAATCAATGCTCTCCAGAATATTAAAAACTGATATAACTGCAGTTATATCAGTTTTTAATATTCTACTTTCAATATTTACAAGGTTGTAAATCAAGGTATACAATGTGTCCCCTGTCCGTCGTAAACAATAAGGGATCAGCGGCCAAGTGTCTCGCGCGAGTCTCGCGACTCGAGGGAATACCGACACGAACGGCAGACCACAAGGCTCGAGTTGTTTCTGCTTCATTCTTAAATATTTGAACCCAAAGGATATTTTCGATTGCCGACGGAATTTCCATAGGGTAAAACGGGCCCTGTGGGCAAAACTGACTGTCTTTATAACTATGAAATTATACACGCTGTCTATCGCTTTCTTACGTATCTTCCTAGTATCTTTGGAGTGACTTTTAACAGTCGTCCAAATGTATGTGATAATGTAAATAAATAAATTTAATTTTATTGTTTTCCTCATTGACTTTTCTGATACAGTTTTACATCAGTTTTTCGAGTCATATTTCATTTTAAATATTTACAAGATTGTAAGTCGAGGTATATAATGTGTCCCCTGTCCGTCGTAAACAATAAGGGATCAGCGGCCGAGTGTCTCGCGCAAGTCTTAGTGGCGTTGGCGACTCGAGGGAATACCGACACGAAAGACCACAAGGTTCGAGTTGTTTCTGCTTTATTAAGATACCTACGTGATGTACTGATACACCCTGGGGTGTATCTGGGATGTATGCAAAAGTATGGAAACAAAATTTATTCTTTGAATATTGCAAGTTTCCAATAATTATTCCTTGTGTAAATGTTAATAACCGTTAGGTCACCTCCAAAAGAGAAAAAAATAGAACATCCACTATTAAAACATTTGCATATTGTAAAAATATATATATACCTACTTACCTAACTCCGGGACAAAGTGCATGACGTCGTTTTTTTATTGCCTTTCTACAAAATGTAGCACTGCTAATTTTAATAAGCAGAATTTGCGTTTTTGGCTTTTAAAATGTTTATAATCATTTTTATATTGTGATTTTGTAAGTTATTCAGTAAGGAAATCACAGGTTTGTATAGTACGAGTAATATAAGCTTGTTTCCATAATTTTGGCCTGGGGTGTATATTATGCTAGTAATAAAAGGTCAAATACAGTGTGAAACCTACGTAAACCGATTTTTTTTGGTTTCTATCGCAGCATTTTCAGGCATATTTTCATTGCGGATTGAGGTGTAAATTACTATGGGCCTTTACCACACCTTACTAACGTACCTGACCTCTTATCATTTGTGTGAAACTAGAAAATCTCTTGAACTAACCTAATAAATAGTTGTACTAGTAAGTCACTTGTAAGTACATACTCAAAGTAAACTACAGTTTTCATTGTGGTGCAAATTACTGGGTATTACAGCGAGGAATGCACGCCACTAAAGCACCCCGTTACTGTCTGAATGTAGCAACCCTATTCGTAGGGCTGTCAATTGGAGCTAATTAATTGCATGAGCATTTTGTATGTTTTATTGAATAGTGTACTTAGATACACAGCTTTTTATTTTCTGAATGATGCAACCCTATTCGTTGGGCTGTCAATTACGACTAATTAATGAATTGAATGAGTGTTTTGTTTTATTTGGCTGGTTATATTCGGTTAAGCAGTATTACAGTGGTCTTATGCTGTTATTATGATGATTATTTGTGCTAATTGTATTTAGTTTAATTCAACAGCAAATTTTAGTCGGAGAAACAGTGTACTTCAATGCGTATGTTATTTTCGCAGTTATAGTTTTCATCTTTTCAGATAATATAGTATTTATTCGCTGTGATAATATTATGAAACATAAAGAACCGTGATATTTACCAATACTATAATTGTAGATGAACAATATATTCTTGCACATATGATATGACGACGCGTTTGGCTCGGTTTGTAGACACCTGCCTACTGAGCCAGCGGTCCCGGGTTTGAATCCCGGCCAGGGAAAATATTTGTGTGATGAACTCGAATATTTATGCTTGGGTCATGGTTGTTCTATGTATTTAAGTATATATTTATCTATATAAGTACGTATATCGTCGTCTAGTACCCATAACATAAGCCATCTTGAGCCTAATTTGGGACTGGATCGATTTGTGTGAGGTTGTCCGATATTTATTTACATATTTATTCTATTGTATAGAAGTATTTCCTATAGTGCCTTTATGTTTTGTTATTCTAACCCAACTAGTTCTAGTGAGTATTATTCAATGTAACTACAGTCCTCATTGAGGTGCAAATTACCGCGCATTATGAGGCATGCACCACGTTATTATTGTCTGAAAATGGCAACCCTATTGGTAGGGTTGTCAATAGACACAAATTAATTTTATGATTATTTTGCTCCATTCAACATGTTTTGCTTTGATAAAGTGTGTCTTTGTAAGTTTGTACCCATTAGGTACTATTTTTTCATTTAATTTGTCTTCTCTATTTATAGTCCTGAGATTCACTAGTACTAGATGTCGATGTCCAGTAGTCGGATTAAAGTTTGGTAATAATAGACTCAAAATAAATTGATGTCACTTATAGAAAAAATCTGCCAAGTGCGAGTCTCACTTGCGCACCTAGGGTTCCATAAAAATGCGTATCCCATCTTAACTGTGGCCAGGTCATGGCACCGTATACAAATAAGGTGAAAAGTTTACGCAACCGGTTACGTTTGTTGTATGGGAACCCACTTATTTCTTTTGTAATTTGTTTTTAGAATTTGTTGTTATAGCGCCAACAAAAATACATCATCTGTGAAAATTTCGACAGTCCGCCTGTAGGCCACACCTAAAAAAATAAGCATATTATGATTCCCACATCGCCCGTTTCCAGTGGCAGCATCCAGTAGCGACAGTCAGGTTATCAGTCTTCCGATGGGCGGTTTCCACTCAAGAACCCTAAGAATCCGTCGGTTTTACCGACCGGTGCTTCAATTAGCCATACTTAAAAAAAAAAAAATCACAGCTTGCCTAAAAATTCTTTCGTATGTCAAAATGTTCGTTCCAGTTGTCCAGATTTCCGGATGTTTTCGCCTAGAGGTCGCATTTCTCGACCGATTGTAGTGAAGTTTTGTAAGCAATTCATAAATTTATGAAAATAAAATAAAAACTGGTTTGTGGTAGCCCTATCCATCTGGGTCATGCCGCGATAACAATGTGCAGAGTTTTAGATCCGCGGTGATTTCATGTGTTTATCATAGCAAAGGTTTTAAGTATGTTTATTGATATTTCATTCCAAATGAAGGCATAGTTTGAAAGTAATTATGAAATCAACAATTTAAATATAGAATAAAATAGAATACTCTTTTTTACACACCTCAAGAAGAAAGAAATACAAATACAGATAACACTTATCATTACAATAGAGGTAAACGATAGGCGATCTTATCGCTAAAAAGCGATCTCTAAACATGTGTGGTCAATTAAATTAATTAATTGGCTTCCTTACGCCAATGTATGAGAGGTTTTTTGTAAAAGACAATGCCTTTTTTCAAATACTGGGGCTCTCTGTTCTTACTAAGAATCGTTTGCCAAAAAAATATGTTCCACATTTTTCATTTCTGACCATTGTGTTTTTTGTATAAATTCAAGCAAATACTATGAACGTGACGGATTGGACATAAAAAAAGTACATTTTATTTTTTGTACGAGGTTCGATTGAACAAACGAGTGGCAATGTGAGCAGGATGAATGAAAAAAAAATCATTTTTTTGGTTAAAATTCCAAATCTTCCTTTTATTTATAAAATAGTACGAGCCCGCGTTTTCATCCATGTAAACCTTTTTTTTTACGATCTTTGAATAAAAAGTCATCTTTGGATGTCCAGCTATATGTATACCAAAATTTACTCAAATCCGTTTTGGCGTGGTTAGAGGACAAACAAATTCAGATCAACAGATGGCGCCAGCCTAGCATGACGCCGCGCGCCCATACAAAACAAAAGGAGATCCTGCATCGCGCTGTCAAAATTATTTCTGAAATCATGACCTGCCTCCATAGAAAACAGATTTTTAATACAAATCTACAATTGTATAATATACATAATAGTAGGTACAGTTAGTATTGGAAGGGCGTGCGATGTATCAGCATTAAGATATCGAAGAGAAAGGCTCTTGGCTTCGTGCCATAAGGGCCCTTTACATTATTTATTTTATTCTATTGCACTTCTACCTCACTTCAGGCTGTCTAGAGATCTTTCATCTCAGTTTAATATCACCTTTAGCGATATCTAATGTTTTATTTGCTGTGAGTATAATATGGCTGGAGTTTTGTACGTAGACGGTTAATGAATGATAAACTTAAACTAGCGACATAAACGAGAATTCTCACAGACCTTATACCCAAAGACCTTAAGAAGACCTTAAGTCCAAAGTTTTCAACCAGTGCGTCCTTCCGGTCCTTATTTATGGGATCGCGACGTGGACCCTAAAAAAATGTCTCGTCCACAAATTCCAAGTTGCGCAGCGAGCTATGGAGAGGGCTATGCTCGGAGTTCCTCTGAAGGACGAAATCCGGAACCAGGAGATCCGACGGAGAACCAAAGTGACCGACACAGTCCTACAGATATGCAAGTTGAAGTGGCAGTGGGCGGGGAATATTTGTCGTAGAGCCGATGGTCGATGGAGCAGACGAGTTCTAGAGTGGATACCACGAACGACACGCCCTGTAGGACGGCCTCCCGCCAGGTGGACCGACGACCTGAAAAGAGTGGCGGGAAGCGGTTGGATGTGGAAAGCTGAGGACCGGGTATGGTGGCGCGAACTGGGGGAGGCCCATGTCCAGCTGTGGACGACTCCGGGCTGATGATGATGATGATGATGAAGACCTTATACAGCGATTATAACTCAAATTTCAGCTGTATAAATGATATATATTATTTAATTATGCTATTTAATTATAGAGCTACATGGTGCATCACGAGAGTAGTGGTAGCTAAAGAATCAACCGAACCATGACCACGTCCATTCCACTAAGAGTGCACGACTACGAAAAAAATGATGAACGTTGTGCTCATAACTGAGCGAGTTAGCGAAGTGTTTCCGTTTCAACTTGGAAAAAAAAATCGTATGTTTGATGTCCAATTAAATATAACAAATAAATAATAAATATTATGGGACCATCATACACAAATCAACCAAGTCCCGAACTAAGCAAAGCTAAGCTTTTACTATGGGTACTAGACGACGATATACGTAATATATAAATACATAATATATAGTTAGATAACATCCATGACCCAAGAACAAATATTTGAGTTCATCACACAAATATTTGCCCCGGCCGGGATTCGAACCCGGGACCGCCGGCTCAGTAGGCAGCCCAAGTAGCACAACTGGGTCTAAATAGCTCGTATATCATATCTAATTAGATGCTTAAGTGAAATTTACCACCATGACTAAGTGCTATATAGGTGGCAAGAACCCTTATGCCACCAGTATAGAACCAAAAGGAGAAAAATTGCAGCCTATTTTTAGTGCTAAATAGAATCCATAAGAGATCTCACAATTACCTTAAGTGGTAATTAGAACTATGGGTGAAAGTTATGCGTAGTGAACGAATGAAAACATTTCAGTTCGGTCAATGAGTGATAAATGAGTCGCCAAAATTATCTTTGAGTGGCGAGGCAACTGTCAAATTGTGTTTTATTAAAAGTAATACGTGATCCGCCATATTCATTTTGGATTTATATGTCTGTTTGATTGTGATTAAAACTTTACGTTATACAAGCATTGAAATAAGCACGAAATTCTTGCGAATTTTTTTTTACTGTGAAACTATAGTATGTTTTCTTTGTAAATTTCGACGCGCCCTTCATTTGATCAGGAATATTAAAAAAGAGAGTGCTAAATTAAATAAGGAATAGATACTGATAATAAATAAAACTGTTAAAAACCTGACCTAATGATTGTAGGTTACGTACAATGTTAAAGTAACATCGTCACAACTATCAAAAGTCTGTGATTATGCGTGAGTGTGATAAAATTCTGGTTAAAATAATCAATTTTCATAGGCTTCCATTTGTAAACATGGCGAAACAAAAAAGATCCTACAGTGTTTATTTTCACTTATTTGTTCCTTATTTGGAACTATCAAGTCTAATAATCACTTATTTGTATCTTGCGAGTGGCAAAGCAGTGAATGATATTACCAATAGTAATTATTTGCTCTTTTGTAGACTATTAAACAAGCAAGACTATTAAATATATTTTGACAAGGCGCACTATAATAGAACTTTTAGTTCGTTAGTGGTTTGAAATAAGTGAAAATAACTGCTTTTGGTTCCAAGAACCTCCTACTGAGACCTATTTATGCGTTGGAGTGGCAATAAGGTACTTCTTAGGCCTTAAAGTTGCAATATTTTTTGGTTCCAAAAGAGCCGTAAAATTATCCCTTTAGCCACTATTGGTGATATAATTCGCTATTGTACTAGTCATTTGGAACTTTTAGTTCCAAATAAGGGTATGTTCCCACTTATATGTAAAAGTTGCTTATAAGTGATTTTAAGGCCTTATATAGCACTATTGCTTCTTATTGAGTGACAATTTGAACCTTCATGCAACTTTAAGTAGCAAAATCGACTTTATCCCACCATAAGTAATAAAGTAGAAACAAAAAACGCTCCTATGCCACCACAAGTGATAGGATGAACTCATATACAGTTTTGAGTTGTGTTTAAAGCTATAAGTTGTATCAAACACTGTTAAACCACTCATTTAGAACTTAAAGCTATAAGATAAGCTGCAAAATTCACTAATGTGCTGCTTGGGAGATGTCTACAAACTGAGCCAACCGCGTCGTCGAACAAAAACAAACACCAACATCCTTTTCTTTACCTATTAAAGGAGATGCAAATAATTTAAGTTGTTTCTTTGTTTTCATTCAATGCTTTCCACCATGTGATAATATTAATTCTCTCTCTATAGATAATTCGTCTAAAACACGACGCCACGTTTGCGGTAAAAATCTGTCAAGCAACGTCATTGCGCGGAATACCGTTTCCACTGCGGTCACGCTATTGATTAAGCCGAATGACGTCATTACCGTATTGTCGTTTGTACCGTCATAAGGGCCATAGAGTAAAGGAGTATAATGCAAAGTGTTTTTTTTTAGTGTCCAAAAACATAGACAAGAAAAAGGCAAAGCAAAGTAACAGAGAAAACTTAAACTAAATAGCAACGTAGGAGAAATATGTATGAAACCTTACTCTAAATGACCTAAGTATAATACAATTACTTAAGGGGTCATAAAAAGAATACCCAAAATGTTTATAATATTAAAGAGATTTTTTTGAGCGGGATTTGAACCCAAAGCCGTAGAGACGTAGGTTCAAATCCCACATAACATTTTGATTTACCTTTTTGAACCCAAAGCCGTAGAGACGTAGGTTCAAATCCCACATAACATTTTGATTTACCTTAGCGGAGGTTTTTATCTGGAGGTACCTATTAATAAAAATAATAATTAAGTGTAATATACCTACGAAAGTTGAAGACCAAAAATTAAATTCTAAAAGTCGGTCAAGTCCGAATCGGACTCGCACCCCGAGTTTTCTGTACAAACTATGAAAGCACTGAAAAAAAAAACATAAAATATATAGGTACATATAATTATTATAATGTAAGTAACTACTTTACGGGATTCACTCTTGCTTCTTGTTTCTTTTTAGGGTTCTGTTTTTGCCGATTGAGGTACGGAACCTATAGAAAGAGTAAACGGGGATGAAAAAGGTAACCCTTTTATCCGAAAATCCCCGTCTTTTCAGTACGGGACTTCATGTCGTACCTACTGTAAGTTATCGCTATACGCATTTTTTTGTTTTTTTTTGTCTCAAAACGCGGTTTGCTTGGACATTTTAAAATAGCGATATAACAAACATTCTTCAAACTTCAACAACAATATACGCTACTCGATTTTGACCCAGTTCACACCAATTATCAATATCGAAACTTGGCAACTATCATTCCAATATAACTGTATCTTTCCAATGAACCACGAAACTCATTTACATGCATTTTCGACAGCCAAAGTTTCGTCAAAATAAAAGCATCACCAAGACAACGCTGAAACTTTAAATTTACTTTGCCCAAATAACATACAAATTTCACGCCCGCCTCTCAGTCTAGCTTAAAATCCGTGAAAATATACAATAACAATATTACGGACTGCAACCAGGCAAGTAATATCATTCGACGATGCCAACACTCCAAGCAAAAATCTACCTTAAAGATTCCTGGGAGCTCTTAAACTTCCTTGCCGAACGCTCTTAAAATTGAACTTTCTCGAAACTCGGTTGTAACATCATGATTTCAAAGTGCAATTTCAAATGCAGATGGCACTGCATCGTTGCAGCGTTATATGGCATTGAATTCTAGATTCTATCGCGAGTAGTTAAAGTGTAATTTGGCTGCAATTCTCCGGTTATTAAGGCGGGAATGGCCGAAAATTTGAGTGCAAAGTCGGAGTAAAGTACGAATTTGCTCGCTCTGTTTAAATGTTCGTATTAAAACGGATCCTTTCGGGAACGTGTATTTGCTATGGAAATGTTGGATTTTTCAGTGTAAAGTGCTGTCAACGTTTACTTTGCGTTGAAGCCGTAATTTATTGAGGGGAAAGGTAAAATACACCTTCGCTAATGTTTTCATTACCTCGCCCTATACTGAATTTAAGCACCTAAGTACCTACTAGGTAAAAAATTCTCTAAAAATTCACACGCGTGGTCAAATGTTTTCTTTGCTGTACAGTGAAAATATCGAAATATAATTAGTTCTAACGTACTACCTACAAACATAATATATACATAATCGAAATATTAAAATAAATTCAGCAACCTATTCTAGTAAAAATATCTTCAATGTAGAGATCAAATGGTGGAATTATTTGGGCAAACAAACAGTCATCGCAATTGTGTTATGCCAAAATACATTATAAAACTGTTTTTAAATACACGATGATTCTTAATCGGTGATCAGAAGTAGAAAAATATTAATATCCAGCTAAAATTAAACTTAATAAGCGAGATCTCGTGCCATTACCTCACTGTGTAATTAATTAAATGTTAAAACATAATTAAAACAATAACCACTAGATACATGGTCATCCTACATAAATTATTGAAGTACAATACCCATGTCAAGTGCAATCGCTTTGGCAGGAAATTTAACGAAATTTTCTAAGACTTTGTTTATGGTATGACAATGACAATGACAATGACAAGTTATTACTCATAAATTGTAATTGCCATTAAATTTTTAAAGAGGTTGTAAGCTCATAGGTGCAGATTAGTAGGGTGACAAGGAATTTAAGACAAAATAGGTTTCAAAATAAAAATTATCATAAAAAAGTAAAAGTTTGTTTTCATGTAATTACGACTTCAACGTGACCGCCATCAATTACTGAGTTAGAAAAGTTGGTACCTGATCACCGATTAAAAATAATCGTGTATATGTGTGACCAACACCGTTCACCTGTTATTAATGTTACAAATTGTACCTACAATAACTATTTCATTCAATATAAAACATGTATGTATGTATTTTATTAGACATTAAAAAAATGAAAAAAAATAGAGAAAAAGGGTTCCTATCGACTGGCATAAAATTGATTGGCTTAACGTATTGTTTGGCATAAAATCGTTAGCCATAATTCCGGAATTACTAACTTTTCAAGAGTTTCGAAGGTAAATCCCATTTACCTGTTTTACAACAAACCTGAGAATGGTGACTACCAATTTTATGGAACCCAACGTGGAACTGTAAAAATGGGTAGATAGGTAACGTCAAGCATCTCTATTTATTTCGAGATCTCTACATTTTTTTATATTTTTTATTTCGTGTTTCTTTTTTAATAGTAACAATGGAATTTTCGAAATAGGCCTTCTTGGAAATGTTAAATCTATACTAAAACCAATGCTGAAAATAAAGACAACACCAACAACACTAGTGTTTAAATAACGAATACCTGCACTTAAACCCACTGTAACATCTTCTCCTAACGTTACTCTTTTTTTTTGCCATCTGCATCCTCCATCTTGATTTTTTTCCCGTATTTGCACCAACCAGCCACTAAGACCTATGTGAGTTCAAGCCGCTAGCATAATGCCGTACAAATTATTGCATTACCTGGGAGCTGGGAGGTCAGCTTACGGTGGTCACGTAACTTGATATATGAAGCCGTAGAATGGTGTGGTCCTCTTTGGTCACAAGAGCTTTTGACCAACGTAAGTAGCAGTAAAGAGAATAATAAGGTTTTTTAATTTTCTTAAAATTTTAGAATTTTTTACTAAAAAAATGCAGTATACTGTAGTACACTATTTGACCCTTAATGACTTTAAAAAGGTACTTGTCCACCACCACCACAAACCATGCACTTTCTAATGAACTGTTTTGATATTTTTTTGGATATCATAAAACATACAACCCTAATCTAACGTGGGTATGTTGTGTAACATTATCAATATCATCTACGGCTACAACTCTTTTTGTCGTAAATTCATTTTCGGATTTATAAAAAAAACGGAATAATTACGATTTTTAATAGAATGGCACTCTTATTTGCAGGTAACAAAAGCAAGTAGATTCGTACTCCATAAATAATTCCTATTCCTACTATACTTACGTGCCTTGATCGAAAGTGAAAAAGCGATTATCTCCATCTAGTGGAAACTATCCTAAACTTAACGCGAACACGTTTTTAGTATCGTCACTTTATTACTCCTGATATGATCATAGTTAGGTATGAACTTCTTACAATATCAAGGCTACAATAACGATTGAAAAACAACAAGGAACAATTGAAATCAAATGGTTCAGCCGGAGTTTGATTCTGCGTTTCCAACGGCTTTAATACCTATGAGACCAGGTACCAGTTGCTTCATTTCTTACATCATCAAGGCATGTAAGAAATTAACCAACTGGATGAAAAATTCATTGCGTTATTGCTTCAATGCGAATCATGTAATGCGAAGAGGAGCTGAGAGCCTTGAGAAACTGGTCGTGATTGGCGGAGTGGAAGGCAAGAGAGGCCGCGGCCGCTCGCCGACTGACCAGGTTAGAGAAGCCACTTTCTCAAAGAAATTCCATCAAGCTGTGAGAGCAACAATGGATCGAAACCGATGGAGACACCTGATCAAGAAAACGATACCTTGTGATCACGGTCCTCAGGAATGAGGGACCGAATAAAGAAGAAGATTGCTTTAATAAAAATTTATATCAAGGCTGCCTCGTTTGCGCCACAACAAAAAAAACTAAACACTAAATTACCTAGCCTGGTAATTTGACGGAGGGTGCGTCCCAAGCGGAGCGAAACGGAACCTGATATTAATATTAAACTCCGTGAGAAACCCACATCGCCTTAATATCTAAAACATCCTAACTCCCAACCATTCCTTCCTGTCTTACAACCTTTTGAAATGGGAGACTTTACACTGTAATTTACAGGTCGTAAGTGTTGTCACCCGTTGTACACCTTAGAGACTTGCACCGTTTTAAAACTGGAACTTAAGGTTCTGTGGTTTAGAGAACGACGTAAGTGTTTAGGAGTTTAAAGAGATATAAGTCGTTTTGTATGAAATAATAACGCCTGCTGTAATGCGACGGCTGTGATACACGTTTAGGTAATAGCAGATGTCTCCAGTGTGAGGAATTGTTTTATATAGTTTATACACTACACCTTTCAAAAAAAAAGTCAAAGTATTTATTTGCTGAAATTACGGTACATAATGGATCTTATAAATTAAACATATTTAAGGATCAGCATGATTCACCAGTTTAGTGCTTTGCTACATTACTATAACCAGACCACTATAGGTGAACTTACAATACCATACAGTGACGGCGGTGGGGCATGAGGAGCCAAAATGATGTTATTACATAACACTACGATATAATGATCATATATTGGTGACCTGCCTGCGCCATTTATTCCTCTACTCCACCGAAGTTACTGGTCAGTATATAATATGGTGATGAATATGTGTAAAGGTAGATAAGCGAGTTCATGCAACTATACTATACGTATTAACAAATCATATTAAAATGCCTTTACTATGATATTTTAAGTGCAGAGTGGAATGCGGGCCCTGTACATACTTAGGCCTTAAAACACTCGTGTGATCCTATTACGAAACTCGACTTCCGCTCGTTACATAAAACCACACTCCTGTTTTAAGACCTATGATTATCCCTATCATTATGTACCTAACACTTGCATAAATTACTGAATTGTGTTTATAATATACCGTTGATTGGCCGCCGCCGCGAGTGATCGGCGCTCCTGATGATGAATCGTGTACCGATGCGAAACCTGTCGAGTGATAATATAATTAAAACCAGCGTGAGACATTTTTAATAATTAAAAAATGGTTTAAACTCACGTAAAATTGTCAGTAACGGCCCGACATGTTGCAGACTCATATGGAGCTCTTCATTAGGGACAGCTATCCGTGCTGCTACGCGACCTACAACCTCCATATGAGTTCGAATCTTGTCGCGTCGCTCCTGACAATATTTACGTGAGTTACCGTTTAATAAAACTGAAACATCACTGCGTTTCTAAAAGGTTTATTTTTCCGTAGGCACAATTTTATACTTTTAAACTTTACACTGGCTTCCACTGGTTCTTTTGGATTGATTAGATAACATTCGAGCGGAGTTATGAAAACAGGAAGAATCTTATTAGCGTAATTAGCAGATCCCGTGAACAGATCAGTGACATCTATTATTGCATCAGTAGTATATTATTATACTGAAATGTGACACAAATATGGTACTACTAGAGCTATCTTAGAACAGATAAATAAACAATAATTTGCACAAAACAGAGGTAACTCGAGCCATCTGTCGTGGTCAGATGTAATTATAATTTCAGAAAGTCGGTTAAATCGTTTTATAATTATGTGGAGCGATGTCCAACTTTTCTACGTGACACCCGTTTCATAATCTATTTTAATATGTCTGAGATCGACGCAAGTCATCTATGTAGAAAATAGAATTTCTTCCACCTACATGGGATTAGCCCGTCTAGCTCCTACGCGGCACATTCCCTGAGGATATCAGGTTCGGATTGCCAGTGGGCGTGTAATGGATACGGTACTGAGGAATTACTGGGATTAAGTTTCATGAAAAATAAGACTTTTCCACAAAATGCAAAAATACAAAATAATCTCTGTTGATCTTCATAAAAACCGTCTGGATATTTTATCACTACATCGTATAAAAGAAAGTCACTTCCTTCTGTCTATAGGTCTTCGCACATTATAACAACTCAACGGCGACTCGATTCTATGCCAAATATTGAAATTTAAGCCCTATGTCATGTTTACTAGGTTTAATTTCAAAAAATGATATTAGTAGTGGACGACGAGTGGACGACGCGTCGTATTTTTTTTGAAGTAAATATGACATAGGGCTTAAATTTCAATATTTGGCATAGAACGAGTCGCCGTTGAGTTGTTATAATGTGCGAAGACCTTATCCCTATGTATGCTTAGATCTTTAAAACTACGCAACGGATTTTGGTGTTTTTTTTTTTTACATAGATAGATTCAAGGGGAAGGTTCATATGTAGGTATAAAACATGCATAATTTATCAACATTGCACCCGTGCGAAGCCGGGGCGGGTCACTACTGTAATATAAATTACTAGCTACGCCGCGCGGTGTTATCCGCTCACCCCCGGGAACACTAAATTTTTCGGGATAAAAAGTAGCCTATATGTTAAATCAAGGTGTCAGCTACCACCAATCAAAATTTAATCAAAATTAGTTGGACCATTTGAGCGAGAAGAAGTAACAAACATACACACAAACACACTTACAAACTTTCGCCTTTATAATTTGAGTCTGATTATGATGATAATGATGATGAATGAATTTTTAAAGTTTAGATTTTACAAAAAACATGACTAATATCTTATTCTCGTTACAACAATGTCAGCTTTTCGTTAGCCTTGTTTATCAGATTACTCAAAGACTTACATTCTAGGCGTATTTAGGGACGAAATGCTTAATTACTTTAAGCTGTTTGTGACACTTAATTAAAGACATCGTAAAACGATAAAAGAAAAGTCTAAGATACAAATACAATTTAATTAAGTACTTGTATCGTTATCCTCTTTAAGGAATTTTGAAAACTAATTATCATTGCGAATGAAATCCTTATAGTCGTACTGAATCGAATTTGCTGTTGTAATTTGTATTTTTAAAAATGTTAACCTATCCCCGCCATTTTGAAAAATGAAATGACAAATAACTGAATTGACACAAACAATATCCTATCGATCCTAGTCAAAATATTATGATTATCGCTTGAGAAATGCGACCTCTAGGCGAGAGGCGAGAGATTTATGAAACATGTAATGTCTCATTTTTTTTAATGTGGATACTCGACAATTTTTGTATTAAAACCAATGATACAGGTGGAAGAGACCAGGAATCGAACCCGGTACCTATGGATTGCCGGTCCAGCGCGTTAACCACTTCGCTACCCTAACTCCCAAGCAACCTATCGAATGTTTCCTTATGCTTTGTGTGTCGATCTCTGCATTGTTTATTTTGAAAGGCTTTACCTTAGCGACCTCTATATGAATACGTTAATATCCAGAGCAGGCAATCCAGAGGTACCGGGTTCGATTCCCGGTCTCTTCCACCTGTATCAATGGTTTTTAATATAAAAAAATGTCGTGTGTATCCACACAAAAAATTAGACATTACATATTTCTTCAATAAATTTTCAATTTTTCTTAGCTTTGATCGTAGTATCAATGCTTTTAACACTAAAGAATGTTAGGCCAAGCTGGAACAGGAGCGCTTTACTCTTTTCCCTCGTTTTGTCAAAAACACCTATTTGAATATCACAGGGTAGCACACAGGGATAAGGACTTATATAGCCTAAATAAGAGTTATGAATGAATGAAAACATTTATTTCAGGCAACTGTGGCCCATATACATACCTTAAAACTAACATACATATCAAATAGAAAATAACATTGAGGTATTATAATAGAGCCACAGACCCGAACAAAATTGTCAAAAAAAGTGGCACTGCTGTCATGTTCAAGTAGATGCCAATAACGCTTATTTAAAATTTACAACAACATAATTATACAAAATAACTCTTTATTCAAATATTTAAGTGTCAAATTGGCTTACGTACTTATTACCACAAATATTTTTCGTGTAAATTAACTTTTTTAGCATATTCTGACTCATGTCTCTTGTCAAACTTGGAACATGGCACGAATAGAGCAGATTTTAATAGTTTTACATACTAAAAATATTTTCATTATTTTACTTTATTTAGGTATTAAAATATATTTGTTGTTTGAACTGTTATATTTTATTTAGGTATTAAAATATATTTGTTGTTTGAACTAAATAAACTCGTAAATTGTTAATAACAAATTAAGTTACGTTTTTATTTAACAACTGCATAAAAGGGTCCCGACACTGCATAGAAGGGATCAGTAATAATGACATTATGATTTCTCAACTCATCTTGTTCTAGTAGGTATGTGAAATAAGAGTAAGGCAAGTGCAAAATATTAACATTTTTAACCCTTTAAAGTTTGATGGCGTGGCGTGAAAGTCGGTGGCGTAGTATCAGGTGGGGCGCACTCCGCGATTAACGTTTCCCGCTACAAGTACATGCCGGTGGCCTCATGCATGGGGACTATTCAGTGGCTGCCACGCACTGTCTCGGAACGCACGTACACGAAATTCGCGCGCACGCTCTTCCGATTTATGTACGTCGCAAGTGATCGTTCCTCATTCATCTGTTGATACCAGTGTTTGACGACGCGTTTGGCTCGGTTTGTAGACACCTGCCTACTGAGCGGCGGTCCCGGGTTCGAATCCCGGCCGGGGCAAATATTTGTGTGATGAACTCGAATATTTGTGCTTGGGTCATGGTTGTTCTATGTATTTAAGTATATATTTATCTATATAAGTACGTATATCGTCGTCTAGTACCCATAACACAAGCCTTCTTGAGCTTAATTTGGGACTAGATCGATTTGTGTGAGGTTGTCCGATATTTATTTTATTTATTTATTTAGTGTTATATTATAATATAAAGTGTGTTCGATATATGGGCCAAACTCCCCGAATGGCCATACAATAAATGTGCACTATAAAAGCGGTCCCTCCTGGGCCACTATACAATGTACAATATACAGAAATGCAGCGCGCTCAGCTGCCGCCGCCGATGCCGGGCAGCACGGGCAACCCCGCCGCCGTTCCGCCTCGCACCTGCAGACCCGTGTGTCGCGCGCCGCCGTTCTACTGGGATGTTCTCGCTGCCGGGTGCCTTGCTATCGGCAACGCGAACATAAGAGAGGGCCACCAGCTGTGATATCTCAATCAACAGCAATTGCACCGATACTTTACCGGTAGATTGTCCATGCCGTCGCAAGCGCGACGCTCGAACCGGCGGTATGGGAATGTCCGTGACAATAGAGTGAAAAACACTGATCTGATTTTACACTCGCGTTTATTGTAATTCGTACACTAGTTTTAACGATTACACACAGTGTTACAGGTAATTCACAATGAATATATTAATTATTAATTGTCCGAGACAAAGGGGCGTGCGCCTAGGCAGCCATGTTGAATAGGAAGTGTACAGATACAATATGATCTATATCGGGAATCCATCTCGATCGATTCTGTCAGCTGTCATTAGTCTGACGTGTTAGGTTGGTACTAACGATTTTCGAACAGTTTAATCACATGTTGAACTTGATTCAACATTTACTGGGCCCGGCCAGGAAGAAAGATGACTGAAATCCTGAAGTCATTCGACTCTACATTGATCGAGCCGAGGTAGATTACCGTGATCTGATAAATGACAACGTATTATAATTGACATACATGAAATGATATACAATATTCACATTGATAGGCATAACAACAATAGCCGGTGATATGCAATGACACATGACACATTAATTAACAATAATCAAAATAAACATGAAAAATGAAAGTGATACAGAAGATTATGTCCATGACATAATGACAAATAATGAGTTCAATTCAGTGCCTAGCTACTTGAATGAGCCTCTATAGGTAGTTTACATAATTTGACCACAGGTCGTATCAACTCACCACTCTGAGTGCGTAATTTGGCAGATCTGACAATATTATCTGAGCCTCGATACACCTCAATGACCCTACCACGTCTCCAGTGTAATGGAGGGGAGTTTTCATCCTTGATAAAAACTAAATCATCTAACTGAATATTATCTACTTGATTGAACCATTTTGCACGTGATTGTAAGGTAGATAGGTATTCAACATGCCAGCGAGACCAAATTGATTGATACATTTTTTGAATAACTTGAAACCGAGACAAGCGCGACATGTTAATATCCTGCCAGGATGGCTCTGGGACAGCCACTAGAGGTTGACCTATAATGAAATGACCTGGGGTGAGTACCTCGAGGTCACATGGGTCATCTGACATGGGCACCAACGGGCGTGAATTAAGAATAGCTTCTATTTTGGTTAACAACGTGGTTAGTTCCTCAAAGGTCAAAATATGATCACCCACCTGTCGCTTGAGCAGAAATTTTGTACTCTTAACAGCTGCTTCGACCAAGCCAGACATGTGTGGTGCACCAGGAGGATTAAATTCCCAGCGTATATTTTGCCTACGGAATTCGTCCTTGAGAATAACCTCGTTATCTAGCAAAAACCGATTGATGTCTCTAAGACACGAATTAGTAGAAGTGAAATTGGTACCTCTATCCGATCTGACGAGGGAGGGCAGACCACGCCTGCTGACAAACCTCGAGAATGCTCCGACGAACGCCTCGGTCGTCAATGCAGACACCAACTCCAGGTGAACTGCCTTTGTACCTAGACATATGAAAACACACAGATAAGCTTTAACTGATTTAGCGTTTCTGAGTAAACTGGCCTTCACAAGATACGGGCCTGCGAAGTCTGTGGCGACTCCAGAAAATGGTCTGGCTGCCGTGACCCTGTCGGCAGGCAGATCCGCCATAAATGGTGGATGCGATGATGCATCAAATCTAAAACATGACATACAGTTATGAATCGCTCGCGTCACCTGGCGACGAATAGACGGTATCCAAAACTCTCGACGCAACAATCCTATGAGTGCGTTAGTAGGTGAATGACAATATACCTTGTGATAATGCTCTATGAGTAGCTGAGTCCATCGGTGATCCTTGGGTATGAGATATTGATGTTTTGCTTCATTTGGCAAATTTGATTTCTTGAGACGGCCTCCGACTCGTATAAACTGATCCTTGTCGACGAAGACGCTGAGCTTCTGGAGTGATTTACACACCAATTTACCTTTTTTGAGTAATATGACCTCGTCATGATATTGATCCATCTGGATTTTCCTTATCCAGTGCCTTTTAGCTTCACGATTCTCCTCGAGAGACAGCGTAGGCCGAAGATTCCTTGCCTCCTTGGGCAGTTTGACATTGTTACAAAACCTTATGACATATGAAGTGATATTTATGAGCTTACTGAATGAACTTACTCTATTCAGGAGCGAGTCCTCCCATGACTCTACAGGAGTGACTGTGTTGACCAACTTCTTGAAACCGGGCAAGTTAGGTGACATTGTGACAGTCAGCCTTAGCCACTGTGACTCCGGCAAATGTAACCAACTCGGCGACCACCATAGATCGCAGTTGATAATATCCTTTGCTGACATCCCACGCGATGCTACATCTGATGGGTTTAGTTCTGACCTGATGTGTCTCCAGGTCATCAAGCGCTTCGAGTTCTGGATATCCTGGACCCTGTTCGCCTCGAACGTCTGAAGCATGTGTGGTTTTGAGTTTAACCACGACAAAACAATTGTGCTGTCTGACCACGCGTTGATGCAGTCCAGCTGAATGGAGTCTTCATATGACTCTGCTACATGATTGAGTAGCTTGAACACTAGATGAGCCGCGCTCAGCTCTAGCTTCGGGATCGTTTGCTTCGTCTTCTTTGAAGCAACACGAGTTTTTGAAATAACTAAGCGTACCATGACGTTACCTTGAGCGTCCTCCGTTCTGAGGTATATACTCGCAGCAAATCCTAACTCCGAAGCGTCTCCGAAGCCGTGGAGCGAGTACGAGACTGCGTCCGGCAGTGTAACACATCTCGGAATGCGTAAGTATGACAAATTGTTCAAATCCTCGATAAGTTCATTCCAATTATCCAACTGAGATTGACTGATAGGTTCGTCCCATTGTAGACCGTCTACAAACAGTGACTGGAGGAATACCTTGAATCTGAAAACTACAGCCGCACAATACCCATTAGGGTCATATAGCCTTGCTATTGTGCTAAGAATACTCCGTTTCGAAACGGGCCGTCCTAGCGGTATGTTGATCTGATATGATAATGAGTCTGATACCGGACACCAACGAATGCCTAGTACCTTGACGAAGCTGGGATCGTCCGTATCGAATAGATGAGGTTGCTCATGATGATCATCTGGTAAATCCTTTAACAGATCCGGAGAATTTGATGACCACTTCCGAAGTTCATAATGAGCGCTCTTCATGAGTGCGATCAGTTCCTCCTTGAGTACCTGAGCATCGACGAGTGAGTCCGCACCTGTGAGTATGTCGTCCACGAATACGTCACGTCGTATGACATGTGCAGCTGGCGAGTTGGGGTGCGTCACCTCCCAGTCTTCAGCCAGACGTTGCAGCGTACGGATGGCGATGAATGGTGATGATCTTAATCCGTAGGTATTTGTATTTAAATTGTATACCTTGATATCCTTGGACGGATCGTCCCGCCAGAGAATCAGTTGATACTTCCTGTCGTCAGGATGTATCCAGGTCTGCCTGAACATCATCCGGATGTCCGTAGTAAATACTATTTGGTGACGTCTGAAATTCAACAATATTTTCGTAATATCGTTCTGAAGTGGAGGGCCTGAATGCAGGCATTGGTTCAATGACGCTGATGTTGATGACTTAGCTGATCCGTCGAACACCACACGAATTTTATCTCCACCCTTCTTGAATATACCGTGATGAGGAATCACGTAGTGTTCAGAATCGAACTGAAACGTTGATATTGACATATGACCTAATGATTCATACTCCCGCATGAATTCCTTATATTTTTCTGCGAAGACTGGATTCTTTTCCATCTTGCGCTCCAAGGCGCGCAGTCGCTGTATGGCCAAGCTCCTTGACTCGCCTAACGCTGGTCTGGTTGATAATAATGGCAGCCTCACCATATATTTGCCGTCTGGCATTTGTTTAGTAGTGGAAACGTACAACCTTTCAGCTTCCACGTGATCTGGATGTGGTGGACGTTCTGCCGGAGGCGCCTCGACGTCCCAGAACTTCTCCAACACCTCCTCCAGCCTGGTGGCCAGCAGCCCGTAGTCCTCGACCGACGTCCCGTCAGCTGGCTGAACCGGCGATGACTCCGGTGGCACGGCACCCATGATGACATGACCGAAGCATGACCCATACGCTGATATTCCTGGAATGTTAGTGTCAATCTTTGAGCCATCTAAAACATAGTTCAATATATCAGTTCCTAGAATGATATCCACATCGGTAGGTTTATTGAACTCATGATCTGCTAACTGAATTGATGATGATTGCAAATGTTCCTTGAAGTCTGCATGAATACTAGGTAGAGTTCCTGACAAGGAATGCATGACAATTGCAGTCGTACTGATGATTGGGACCGTTCGCCCAACAGGTTTGACAATCATTTTAACCATAGTTCCCGGACTATGTACTTGCTGATTTCCTACTCCATAAATCTTAATTCCATTTGACTGTTGGTGCAGGCGTAGTCGTGCGACTAACGATTGTTTAATTACTGATATACTAGCTCCAGTATCCAGGAGAGAACGTACCTTGACATATCTACCATCACCTGCCTTCACCATGACCGTGGCTGTGGGACAGATGGTGATGGGTAATGCACCAACAGTAGTAGCCTTTCATAACTGGTCCTCCGGTTTGAATTGACCGAAACGCAGCGACTGAAAGGATTCCTGCGCCTGGCGCGCACGCTCGCCAACCCTCTGTCTCGGGTTGTGCTGGTGCTGAGGTCCAATGGGTCGCCGTGGCGGCGATGGTGTCGCTGGGGATCCTGGAGGAGAAGGAGAGTGACCTCGCACACTACCTCGTTCGTGACCTACCGTCTGAATCGGTAAGGTTCGTGCTGGTTGTGCCTGTTGTGAAGCACCTGATGTTGACTTATCAATCTCCTGATGATGAGTCCTGTGTTGGGTTGATTGATGCTGGTACCCCCTAGAGGTCGAAGGTGCCGGCTCATCACGACGCCGTGCGGGTACACCCTGAGTCCGAGACTCCGTGGGCGCATTGCACAACAGCGTGTTATGCAGTACTGAACCGCATTGAGCGCACCAGCCCTGCTGTGCACAATCTCGAGCATAATGTTGTCTCAAGCAGCGATAGCACAGACCTTCCTTCCGTGCCCAAGTTCTACGCGCTGGCCCTGCCAACCGCAGGAACTCGGTGCAGCGGTATAGGCTGTGATCCTGTCCGTGACAATAAATACATTGGAACTGATTCACCTGTTCCTCGGGTGATGTCTGCGCAGTCATCACCTTCCCCGCTTGCCGTGTCCTTGATACCGCTGGGGTTGGATGACTTCGCGGTGGTGGAGATCGCCTTGCTGCTCTCGCCGTGACTGCTGCGTCCGGCGCCACACTCTGCTGCACGCGGCACTGCTCATCCAGCAGTTGCAGCAGTTGGTGTATTGTGGGCAGAGTCTCTGGTTCACCTCCATATCTTTCCTCGAAGAGAGCTCGAATCCGAACCGGGAGTTTCTGTAACACCAAGAACAATAACAAGTATGACCACTCCTTGACTGGCTGCTTCAGCTTATCCAGCGCCTGAATAGCTTCAGACAGTGGGTCATAAAATGCTGATCGTATGTTAACGGTTCCCTGAACTGTTGGTAGATTGACAATACGACCAATGTAGGTATCAATGAGTAACCTACTATTTTGATAGCGATCCTTTAAGAGTTGTATGGCTACTGAATAGCTTGCTCCATCCATGGGCAGCTGCCTAACTAATGCGAGGGCTTCGCCATCCAATGATGCTCTCAAGTAGTAATGCTTTTCAGCTTCGTCGATGTCTCGACTATGTACCACCGAGTTGTACAAGTCCCAGTACGACATCCAATCCGAAGTGAGCCCTGTGAAGCGAGGTAATTCTATTGCTGGTAATTTTGTGCTTACCTTTGAAAATGTTGGCTTACTCGGACCCTCGCCGGCCTCTGTCTGCTCATCCAGGCGTACCATTAGTCGGTTGACCTCCGTGAATTGGGATTGGTACTCCTGCTGCTCCTCGGCTGTGATCTCCTCGAGACTCGCACCCAGGATAGTTTCATAGGCTTCTAGGAACTGGGGATAATATGCATTAAAATGTCGCTTTGCTACGGTGCCCGTGACCGAGTGACGGGTGTCTGAAACCGTCGCAAAGGTATCTATTAATATTTGGTACTTAGACCTGAATTGTACCTTCGCTTTACGTAGGCTTGACATGTTGAATACTTATTAACTGTATACTAAATGGCTTATATATAATCCTTGACTATAATAAGTGATGAAAACAATAAGTAATTGAGTTGAAGCAATTCACTTAATTAACTTTAAACCTCGTTTAAAAACAATAACTACTAATAATAAGCAATTAGTCACGTTACTGCTGTAGACGGTTGTCGCGTTTTATCTTGTAGCAGTTATCATTGCCTTAAGCTTGTGGTTTAAAAGAAAAATACGTGCATGGGATGGTGTTGATTATCAAATCATTAATCCATCAATCATGGATAACACATCCAAAGTAAAAGAGCAGGCATTGATATTTGCAATCAACTGGTAGTTGAAAGGTTACGCATCTCAGCGCTAACCAAAGCTGTTGAAATAATTATTATTAAGCCGAGAATGGCAGCTCGAGGCTTTTCCCTGTCGTGAGAAAGTGACTATCGGACCAAAAGGCTTTGACATTGACGTTTGACTTCAAACTAAAACTGAATACTAATTGAATGAATTGTCACTTTGACATTTGACGTTTGACCACAAACTAAATTGAATGATTTGACAGGAGCCGTGACGCTTACACAAATTGACAGCTAAACCAAAATGTCCTCCGGGCCTCTTCCGGTGAAGCGGGCACGCGGTGTTAAACTTAAAATGGCGACTGACCTTGCAACCGACCGAATGACCTTCACGGCGAATTCACTTTTCACTTTTAGCCACAACTTATGTCTACGCAAATTGCCTTTTCGCGCACTGAATTTACACAAATTCAAATGATGATTTGATGACGCTGCGATGTCCTTGACACGCCGTTTCTCCCTTCAACTTGCGTCTTGAGCTCGTTCTTAATCCTTGCAAGAATGCTCTGAGGTCGTGCTGATTCGATCCGCCTCATGCGGCCACCAAAATGTTCGATATATGGGCCAAACTCCCCGAATGGCCATACAATAAATGTGCACTATAAAAGCGGTCCCTCCTGGGCCACTATACAATGTACAATATACAGAAATGCAGCGCGCTCAGCTGCCGCCGCCGATGCCGGGCAGCACGGGCAACCCCGCCGCCGTTCCGCCTCGCACCTGCAGACCCGTGTGTCGCGCGCCGCCGTTCTACTGGGATGTTCTCGCTGCCGGGTGCCTTGCTATCGGCAACGCGAACATAAGAGAGGGCCACCAGCTGTGATATCTCAATCAACAGCAATTGCACCGATACTTTACCGGTAGATTGTCCATGCCGTCGCAAGCGCGACGCTCGAACCGGCGGTATGGGAATGTCCGTGACAATAGAGTGAAAAACACTGATCTGATTTTACACTCGCGTTTATTGTAATTCGTACACTAGTTTTAACGATTACACACAGTGTTACAGGTAATTCACAATGAATATATTAATTATTAATTGTCCGAGACAAAGGGGCGTGCGCCTAGGCAGCCATGTTGAATAGGAAGTGTACAGATACAATATGATCTATATCGGGAATCCATCTCGATCGATTCTGTCAGCTGTCATTAGTCTGACGTGTTAGGTTGGTACTAACGATTTTCGAACAGTTTAATCACATGTTGAATTTGATTCAACAAAGTGTTTAAATGAGTAAAAAGACAGCGAAAAGATATTGTATCGCAGCGGGTTGTAGGAACAATGATCGAAATTGGAATCACGCGTTTTTCGTTCTCCCAAGCTCCCAACACGTCCGAAGGATGCCGATAGGTAAAAAAAATAACATAATATATAATAAGTAGTTACTGAATAATAATAAAAAACATATTGCAGGTGTATCTACTTCCATATTTAACACTGGTTACACAGATCAATTTTAATTGTTAAGTACTTATGTAATTTTGAATTGATTATTTGCTGATATTTGTCAATTTAAATTCTAGTAAAATAAGTATGTCTACTACTAAATCAATAATCATAGAGGTTTTTATAATAATATTTGATATCAAGTTTGTAAAATTACTTGTAAGTAATGAATAAACGATTGAGTGATAGTTTGATAGGTAAGTATATAAAATATATAAATAAAGAGTTAAAAGAAATGTATTGGAAGAGATCCCTAATAGGGATAAGTTCGCCTTTGTACATGTTTTATTTGTAACTAGCGACCCGTCCCGGCTTCGCACGGTGCGTCCGTGCGTGTCCCGCGTATTTTTAAAGATCTAAGCATACCTACATAGGGGCAGACAGACAGCCAGCAGGAAACGACTTTGTTTATACTAGGTATGTAGTGATGAATATAATATATGAACAAATAAATAAATATCGGACAACTAAGCAAAAACAAAATGAAGCTCAAGAATTTAATTGCATGTTAAGGTAACGCATTCGTTGCATTATTTTATTATATTATATAGAAATAATTATTTTGGTTGAGCGAATCCACTTAGCTTTGTACCCGATGAACAATACCATTATCTGTATTGTTAGCTGCGGCCACAACTGCCACTTCAAAATGTAAGGCGTTATAAGTGCAAATTAATTTTACACTAAATTAGTCTTTAAGTTAAACGAAATAAGGTTTACACTTAAACAAAGAGAACAGAGATGTTGGTCACTTCATTGTCATTATAAGCATCAAAACGAGCTTCACTGCTCTTTCACTTACGAAGTGACCAACATCTGATCTTATACGTATTAAAATGTTTAAAAATAAAGCTAAAATGTTTTGCGGCCTGGTTGTGGATTCAATTCGTCCAAATTCTGAGATTGATTATTTTATAGTTAAATAATGAAATAATAAATATAATGTATGAAGAATATAAATATATTACTATAATATAGAGATATATTGAATGCAAGGAATAAATGGGAAATACATTTTTATTTTTAGTCGTTGACAGCCCTCGCTCTCGGCGACGCGGCAAGCGAGCCAATTCATTTTTACCGTTGGCACGCAGCTTTAACGTTCCGTTTGGCTTGCGCTGGGGACGACGACTTTAGAAGGGCCATAAATCATATTTTTTCGGCTAAAAAAAGCGGCTTTTGTAAAGATCAAAGTAGTGTGCCTTCTGTACTTGTACTATTATCTATTCTGTGGTAGTATGCACGGCAGCACACATTGTCTTTAGGTGTTCTTGGCGTTCAAAGGTTTAAACTGACAGTGTCTCTGAGACAAAATAAAACAATGACAACAGAGCAATTTTTTTATTAATATTTATTAATTAACATTAATAAAGTAGGATCTGCTTGTAAAAGGCATATGTTCATAACACTGGCTCACTCGCCGCCGCACACATAGCAATGTTATGCGTCCACTCTCGCCCTCGGCTCGCGTGTAACTAAACGCAGCATCCCATGTGACGTGCGCCCGAGACAGTGTATGTATATCTATTTATGTATAGATACCTACTACCACAAACACTACATAACCATTTTACGCTTCTTTTGTATACATTGTCAATTTTTTTAAGTTTTTATTGAGATATTAAAGCTGTGTTGAGTGAAAGACTTCAACGCTTCTTTTGATTAAACATAAAAAAAAACATATATGATTATGCCGAACGAACACACGAGAGACGAATTATTTGGCTGAAATTATTCTTGACGGCTGTCTCTTACTAAACGTGACCTCAATTTTTCACGTTGTTTAGGATCGCGTGGGAATCTTTAATAAAAAAAATAGGATAATTATTTATTGCACTCCTTTATTAATTAATAAAATATAAAACTATAGCGACTCCTTAGATTTTTGTTCTGTGATGAGGTGCATTTTGTAGGGACAAAGTTAATAATTCTAATCTAAAATATGCTATGATTTTACATAGGATTCGTTAATTAATCAGTACAGTCTGCGTAAAAAAGAATATTCCGACCTTTTTCTTTATTTTATAGCTGTTATTTCTGCAATTTTTCACTGAAAATTAGGTCATTTTTGAGACCCGTCACGTGTCATAGTCTAAACGAGACTAATCACCCAACTAATGCGATTTGTGATTTTGCATTAGTTGGGAGGGTGCCATTTTTTCCGTCTGATTGTGTGTCCATGTAATTATTACGTCAATGGAAAATAATAAAAAAAATAGTGCGTGGAGTCCCTCCGCGCGGAAGAAGTGAAACGCAACCGTTAAACGTTTAACGCAACCTTGTTGGAAGTCGCATTAGAAGTTTCACTTCAAAAATATAAGTAACTAAACTAGGTCACATTTTTCAACAGCGACGTGTTACGCGTGTTCGAAGTGTCAGGTAGCCGTCCACGGAAACGCCGGAACATGACACCTTTCGACCAGTACTCTTCCTTGGTGAAGGTCGCTAGTTGGTCCGTCGGAACTCTCAGCACGAAGGAATTAAAACTCATAATAATAACTGTATAGGGTCTTATCAGCGCTGGCTCTTGAGCTAGCATCATGCTGAGGTGGGACCTTTCGTGTTGCCTATTGTTCTTTTTTTTTAATTTTTGCCACTTTATGTAATTATGTTGGTCACGTCATGAATGGTGGCTGAAAGGAAAATTTTGCGCAAAATATTCGGCCCAGAGCAAACACCGGATGGAGGATGTAGAGTTCTGAAGAACATCGAACTTGAACACCTTATGACTGACCCAAATATAATGGGGGGAACTAAAGCGCACCCACTGCGCTGGCTCGGCCACGTGTTCCGGATGGGGGATGATCGTGGTGTCAGGAGAGCATTCCTGGGTCGACCAACTGGACGACGGCCCGTCGGCCGCCCCAGATATCGCTGGAGAGATGCAGTGGAGGCGGATCTGGCGGAGTTGAACGCCGATAACTGGCTGGAGACGGCACTAAATCGTCAGGAGTGGCGAAATCTCTTATCGGAGGCCAAGACTCACTTTGGGTCACTGAGTAAGTAGTAAGTATGTCACAAATATGTATTTCTTGCTGGCTTTCTTGGAGCCTGTCTGCTGCCTGGATCATACGATTGGAAAAAGTCACCATATTGCCAAAGTAACGTCTTCGTCAAGCGAAGCGTGCAGTAAGGGTGCGCGGGGGCCGCCACCGGAACTACGCGTCGGTACACATACCGACACTCGGGTTTGTTATAGTTCCTACCATATAAGCAGAAAAAAGTAACGATGCAAATATCAATTCACAAAAAATAGTAGGTATGTTAAACCTTAGTATGGTTATGCTCGTTGCATTATTGTTAAATGTATTGTTTTTTCTGTGTAATAAATAAATGAAAAAAAGAAAAAATGTTGTGTAGATGGGATGGGATGGGAGCCCTTTGACTCCTAGAAACTCATTTCATTTCGCCGAAAACTCATTTCGCAGAATTTTTATTCTTCCGTAGTCATAATTTTTTCAGAATTCTTGCAAATATCATCCAATTGATTAGGTTAGTTTTGTTTTATAAAAATCTCAAACAATTTACGGTTGCAAAGAAAACTGCTTTAAATTAAACATTTGACGAAATATAATTCAAGGAGTAAAACCTTTGTAGATAGATCAATACTTCTAATGCGTTAATCCAATGGATGCGTCTTTAAATAAATAAATATGTTTTAATACATTACGGTACCATTACAACTACGTGACGTCACACCGTGCTTCGCTTTACGAACCCCCTCTCTCTAACTATGTTACATTTTATTTTTGTAATTTGATGTTTGATTGACAAAAGCAACGATACGTGTCCAACGCTTTTAGTACCCCGCTCACAGACTGATAATAATTTTTTGAAGTAAAACTTCTAATGCGACTTCCAACAAGGTTGCGTTAAACGTTTAACGCTCCTGGGGAGGGGGAATAGAAAGAGACAGAGCGAGAGTGAAGAAGTTTGTCTTAAAGAAACAATATGAGTTCACTAAAAATCAATTTCTACCCCTTCCTATTTTCATTTCCACATTACGAAGTTTCACTTCTTCCGCGCGGAAGGACTCCACGCACTATTTTTTTTTAGTTAGGATACTGCCTAATAATGTACATTTAATACAACCCCTAGGTGTGCTATAAGTGTATGGAACACTTGATTAAACTACGTCCCAAAACGAGGTTATCACTTAGGGAACACGGTTTTTATGGAGAGATCACCGCGGGACCCTGAGGGCGATACAATGCTCGACCTTGGGCGATACCAGGATTTACGCTTGGCTGAGCGCTCCTTACGTCCCTTTGTACGATACGACACGGATGCGGTGCGATCAACTGTGTCGGCTGAAAGTATATTTTCTCTTATGTTTATAACTATGCGAAGTTATGATTATAACTATGCTAAGTAGCTCTTGTAGCGTGACCTACCGTCACCCATCATTTATATCTTATGATTATACTTACATTTTGTATATTTGCATGTTTTAGTTTGTTCGTTTGTCTATCACTTCAATGTTTAGTTTTCTATCTCATTTGCTCAAAGGTTAACTGGAAGAAATCCCTCATAGGGATAAGTTCGCCCTTGTGCACATTGTATTGTTTTTGAGTTTTTGTCAATATTCTTTTATGTGCAATAAAGTGTTTACATACATTCATACATTTCTCACAGTATATCATAAAAATAGACCGATAACATATTTCTACTCTAGTTATCACGACCTAATGCCATGGAATTCAGAAGAATAGATATCGATTACAAAAGTTATTTCCGGTTCATTTCGAGCTAAGTTTGCCACTTAGGGCACAGAATAGATAATAATACAACTTCGGGTAAAAATATATTCGAGATCCAATTTAATCAACTATTAAACAAGTAGCCCTGTTCTTAGACAAGAAAAGAAAATGTTACCTTCATGATCCAAATACAAACAAACAACAACGAAACAGTGACTTTTAAAAAATCCACATGTCCCATCGACAAGTTTTAGTCGGATGTTTACGATAATATATCTGTCGCATTTGAAACAAAAAAACTAAATCAAACTCGGGGTTTTTACCACACAGTGCGCTGTTAAGATTGTTCATAAAACCATGATTCTCGTTAGGCATTTAATTTTATAACAGTACATAAAGACGTCGTGTAGTGTAAAGGTTATCGAGGAGAACGGACGTTCGACGGCGGGTAACCGCGTTAAGGATTCCCGCTCCGCTGCCCAATCCTTTGTGTTTTTAACGACCTTTTTTACCTAATAACTCCCCTCCCGCACCCCCTATTAACACCAAATTTTGACACAATACACCTAAATATATTTTATATAAAGTTACAAAGTTTTATCAAAATTGGAAGAAGACTTTTTGAGTTATAAGCCTTAATGATGATGGCTCTTTTTTGTGTTCAAGGCAAAATGTCATAATGAATTTCGTTTTACGGATGATTCGGTTTATTGGGGGATTGATTTCTTTTTTAAGTGACTCGTAAAAAGGCTGCGGCGCGAATGTAGAATTGGTGGTTTGATATTTCTGTTGAGCGATATCTTTTTATCCGTTTTGTGACGGATATCCTTTCTTTTTTGCTTGAGATGAAGAAAAAAGAGGGTGCGATAACTGTATCCTATAAATATCTTAATAAAATACTGTATTTTTTAATCAAGATCGTTTTGAAATATCGGTCCTTGAAATATTATATAATTAGATAGAGATAAATTGATTGAGTTATTAAGACGACATGACTAATATTATGTAAGTAATACAATCATAAATATACCAGGTGGGTACAGGACCACAAAAAATTAAAAGATAGATTTTACTCGTCAAACTTAAAAAAAATACTGATTTCATAATTATGTGCATTATTTCAAACAAAGTAAATAGCATTTTCAATGTACGCCGTTCAATATTAACATTGCCTTAGCATTGACATAGCTATCAACTTTACTAAATATCAAATGTTTCGCTATACATTGCTTCTTTGAATACACTTTATTTTACAGGTTTACATTATAAATGCGTTATTTTTAAAAGTGTTTCAGTTTGAGGGGTAGAATCTATGTTTTAATTTATTGCTCCTGTTACAGGGCCCACCTAGTATTAATTTCAAAAAATTAATCATTTTCGAAGTTCTTAAATGTGTTGTTGTTATAATTTTGCAGCTTCGTTGCATTTTTAATTAACACGTTTTCATTCCAGTCTAAATGATTTGTGATGTAGTTATGTTTATTATTTTCAACTAACAATTTATTTATTTTGTTACAGGTACTGATTCACTTGCTGTACGTCAATTCATATGGGTATTCATATTGAAATAGAAAACACAAAACATTATACTATGGTAATTGATGAAAAAAATAATAGAGGACTGTCTTCATTATCGCTACGCGGCCCCAGGGGGCTTTGCCACAGCTGAGAGGACAAAATATAAAAATAAATAAGAAAATACTTTTATTTCGGACAAAAGAATCCATATTTTGTTAGTATTACACTTAAATAACTATTAGTATCTAGGCCACTGTACCACCTCTCAGCCACTCCTATACTCTTATCAGAAAAAAATAAGCAATTTTTTTTACCCAACTAAGGTAAAACCACAAAGACGGCTTATACGTACGCATACAACATATAAGGCTTTACCGCTTACCTTTTTCTTTGTTTCTTTGACTACCTCTTTTTTCAATAAGCCAATAAATTCCAAATTTGATATGACAAGGAAGATACAATTTCAACATATAAAAAATACGAAAAATCCTACACAAATCATACATTTTCAGATACCATCAAGTCGTACCTCAGCCATCGTTCGACAATGCGCCTAATTTCACAGGGGCACTGAACGGATCCAATTTGGTTGAAAGCGTCGGTTATGTAGATATCCGCCAGATGTTTCTTTTACACCTCGAGTCGGAATGTTTAGACTTCTTGCTGTTCGGAAATTCAATGGAAAATTACAAAAAATGTCGAAATGTGGCGATAAATATTCAGTGGTACACTTCTATGAATTTTTCCAATAATAAGAGTGAGAGTTGATAAATTTGCAACAAAAACCTGCCAAATGTTTAAAGCTTTTTGGGAAAAAAATTAGATGTTGTCCAAACCATAGGTATATACACTTATTTAGATTGTATGATTGAGGAAAATTCATATGAATATAAAAATAGCTTAGTTATTGCAACTTATGTTATCTAGCAGCACGGCAGAACTCCAGCTAATTCGAAAAATTATCTCTTGGGTTAGTTTTCTGTAGGATGCCCGTTCAAGACGAAAAAGAAAATATCTTCATCTTTTTTTAATTTGTTAAGCTAAGTACAATAAAACCTGTAGCTTTATTTTTATAAGGGGGTAAAGAGCGGGGAGCTTAATTCGTACCTATAAACACAATTTTTGAAATATTTCATCCATTCCCTATTAATCCAATTATGTGTTTAAAAACCGCGAGAGTACGAAGTGTGCAGAACTGTTGAACAGATCACAACTATGTCGACTTCGTACATCTTCGTACGTAAGTCAGAAACAAACGGTCAGATATAGAACAAAACAAAAAATATCCTTCTAAAATACGACATATTTCCGACGACGGTTTTTATTTCCCTGTGCACTTGGGCCGAAATGGTGTAAGTATTGTTTTGGCAACAAACGCGTCTTGATATAAAGTGCAATTATGCAGATATGCGGCTTTGCTGGGGCCGTTACAGCGGTAGCCGAGTATGAGATAGTTAGGTTATTTCGGGAATATCTTGGCTGTTGAATTTTGCACCGAAACCGTAGCATGGTCATTTAAAGTAAGTACAATATGTAATTAAAGTGGTAATCGAAGAAATTCCCAACATACAAATTGTTTAGATACTCGTTTATAAGATACATAAGATTATAAAGTGGTTCCAGTGAATCCCAATTGATTAAATGATTCTTATCTTATAGGGGCAAGTGCTGTACCTGTGGACGGTTTTACCTGTGGACACTACTCATACAAATAAAACGAATAACCATAGAGAAATACCAATCACTTATTTGAAAAGCATTTTTTTCATATGGCAATACTAGCTAGTCGCCATCTTTACGGATGACAGAAACTGCGTGTTTTGTGGCTGCCGAAAGTTTTTGTGACTAAAAGTAAGTTTTTTTCCTTCTTTTTAAGCATGTTTTATGCAAAATCTGCAAATGTTTCGGGTGTCTTTGCAGTGGCATATTAATTTATATGGTGTAAACGTTATTTCTACAAGATTTCGTTAGTCGTAGGTAGCATTAATAGTGACCGGTATGAATTCAAAATAAAAACCGCCAAAATTGTACCTGTGGACACCTCCGTAAATGTACCTGTGGACTGTCCATAGGTACAATTATACTGAATGTACCTGTGGACAGTAAAATTAATATTTTTGTTTTATTTAGTGCTTCGTAGAAAAACTGGGAAAAAAAGAGACAAGATATGCCTGGACACTCTGACTTTAGTAAGGAAAGCCACAGAAGTTTAAAGTCCCAAATTCGATAATCTTTCAAAAAAAATACTGTCGAAATATTGGTGAAGAAGGCTTCGAAGTCAAAAATGATATCAGGAGGATCTTTAGCAATACTGAGGAGCAACAGCTGTATGATTACTTACAAAAAGCAGCATATCTACACATGTACCTGAATAAAAAACAAGTTCGAGAACTTGCCTATGAGTTTGCTAAACTAGGATCCTAACAGACACGCCGTTAAAATAAACTATTAAGGTGGAGGAATCGAAACGAGCCAATAATAATAAGAAGAATAATTCTACTGGGACAAATAGTACCAAAGATGTTAGATAAAGACACATCTTAGTCTGATAAGCTTAAAACAATACCTGATGCCAAACAAAAATTATTTTAGAGGATGAAATATTTTCTCTTATACATTTCAAAGGCTCACAAAGACAACGTAAATTCCGATGACGAATCAGGTTTTTATTTTCAAAAATGTTGAATATAAAATGATGATTCGGATAACTCTGCTAGCATAGAATGTATTAAATGATTTTGTTATTGATTGTTGATTATTTTCCATAAAGAAAATTAGGTTTTCCTTAAGAATGTAAAGTGTCAAACGATGATTATGATACTGCTGCTGACTATGGAGGCTTTTTAAAGTCCCATAATTATACTTGAGATTCTGCTAAAAATATTACATTTCAAGAAGAAAAAAAAGTAATTATGATATGCAGAGCAACGTATAATTACATGTTGATGAATTGTATGTTGTTAATTGCGTTATTTTAGAAGTTTATTCTGTTTAAAAGAATGTTGTTAATTATTGTCCATAGGTACGTTACCGTCCATAGGTACATTGTTAGTGTCCATAGGTACAAACAGTAGATGTACCTATGGACAAAATTAGTATTTTTTTTTAATGCTTTTATCCGCCATCTCCGGATAGCTAGCGTAGAGGACATATGTGGACTTTAAAGATCGTTTAACTGTGATTAAAACAAAATAAATAATTTATTGGTAATACGCGTAGTTTTTGTCTAACAACTGATTAAAGGTCAAATTCTGGAAAGTGTCCACAGGTACAGCACTTGCCCCTATATCTAATATAAGTACGAATTAGAATTATTTTATTTTTATTTATTTTATATAAGTTATAAAAAGGCAGGTTTTTAAGGCGGGCGTCTTAAAAAATAAAAGAAGTGTAACCTACTATAACCTGCAATAGTAATAACTTTGCAGCTAAATTAATAACTACATCCCCCGGCATCAATGGCTAGTTATTATTTTAGCAGACCGAAAAATAACTGTAAAATGTTGCAAAAACGAGACTGTTTCTGCAACATTTTACATTGATTTTTAACCGACTTCAAAAAAAGGAGGGGGTTCTCAGTTCGGTTGTATGTTTTTTTTTTTTTTTTTTTTAATGTTTGTTACCTCATAACTCCGTCATTTATGAGTCGATTTGGAAAATTCTTTTTAGGTTCATGAATAGACATCTCAAGGTTGGTCCCATAAAATTTTGGTGAAGATCGGATGACGAGATCCATGAGGAATCGAAGGAATTCCTGAAATTTTATAGGCACTCATAATATTTTTCATGTATTTTCTAAAACTATTTAAGTATTTGCATATGGCAGTCATCATCTTCTCATGCTGAACTGATGATGGAAGGTACAACTCCTTAACAGTTAGGAGTTAGGAGATATTTCAAACGAGATGCATGCCTTCAAGACCTCCCTGATCACCCCGCATAAGTATTTTATATGAATCACTAAAAAGCGAAAAAAAAATTTTTAACAAAAAAAAGAACCGACTTCAGTAAAACTAAAAAGCCGAAAATAACCCGTTCAAGTACAGATTACATTTGACTCACCCTTTGAAGTCGGTGCCAAACCTCACGTAAACTTTAATATATAAATATAATAACTGAGTGGTTTGGGATCGATTTCAAAGGGTGAGTCAAATGTAATCTGTACTTGAACGGGTTATTTTCGGCTTTTTAGTTTTACTGAAGTCGGTTCTTTTTTTTGTTATTATTTAACAACTTTTAATTAAAATAATGCACTCAAATCAGTTCATTAGTTTAGGAGCTACGGAACTGCACACACACACGCATTCACGCACGCACGCACACACGCCTAACATCCACACACCACCCTTTTCGGGGTTGAGTAGAAATTTAAAAACGACACATACCAATTTTTGTTTCCTATTTTTGTAACCGATAAGTGTGGATATTGATTAGAACACTGCACTCAGTTTCACATGACGCATCATTTTTTCAAGCTATCGTTTGAAAAGGTTTCATATAGTACAACAAAAAAAAACATCAACAAACAATCTTATTTCAATACCAGTAAGCAATTTAACGTCGCTTCCGATTTAATTTATTTCATTGATTCTCTCGCTCCAATTGTGATCATATTTTTTTATAAATGTAGGTCAGGCGAATTATTGTTTCAAAGTGAAGAAGATCAAATCAATTTATAGTTTTTGTTAAAACGAAATATGACGACGCTGTTGGCTCAGTTTGTAGTGTAGCTGCTAACTGAGCCGGCAGTCCCGGGTTCGAATCCCGGCCAGGGCAAATATTTGTGTGATGAACTCGAATATTTGTTCCTGGGCCATGGATGTTATCTATATTATGTATATCGTCGTCTAGTACCTATAGCATGTATGCTTTAGTTAGTTTGGGACTAGGGCGATTTGTGTAATTTTGTCGCTTAAGAGGACTTATTCCTTTTAAAAAAATTTTTTTTCATAATTATGACGAATATATTGATAATTTCAACCAACTTTTTGAAGTGAATAATACTTTTTCCCGAGTTCTAGGTAGTAACGTAGCTATTTCATGCTTTCATTGCGTGCAGTCGAAAATAAGTTGAAAAAACGAATTTCCCACGTGAATTATGTCAATTTCGAGTAGTTTTTCGAACAAAAATAAAATTATCAATGAAAAATTCAAACTGTAGGATTCAAATATATACCGATAAATCCCAATAGCCCTGTTCTAGGTAGTAACATCAATAATTATGATTAATATGTTAAGAGACATGATTGACCATAGAGAAAAATGTCTAAACTATCAGCATTTTAAAAGGAATAAGGCCTCTTAATATTTATTTAAAATAAATAGGCACGAACACGTGTAAGGAGGTCACATACGGTGATTTTTTTGATGTCAGATTTGAAAAATATAAAAAAAAAACATCAACAAATGATCATTGGGTACCTAATTTAACGCCGCTTCTGATTTTGTTATTTGATTGAATTTCACGCTCTAATTGATGCCGCAGTCTATGGAAGTAGGTCAGGCCCTTTAAAAGGAAAAGGGCCATGTTATTTCAAACACAATGTAAATTGACATTAAGTTGTAAGTGTAAATAAAGCCTTTCAAATAAACAATGCAAAGATCGACACATAAAGCATAAGGAAAAAACTGAAAGGTTGCTTGGGAGTTAGGGTGGCGGAAAGGTAAACGCGCTGGACCGGCAATCCAGAGGTTCAATTTCCGGTCTCTTTCACCAAAACTAACTAATTTCAATCTTTCTTTGAGCTTTGCTCTTTGTATCAATGGTTCAATGTAAATTGTTAAACTAATAAATACTTACTTGTATGACTTATTTGTTCCAGTTAGGAATAAATTAACAGTTACAATGAGAGGTTTAAAACACGAGCGTTACGCTGGTTTCGCACGAGAGCAGAACAGTGGGACAGAAAAGAAACAAGTCAAGCTAGTCCGAATTTAAATAGTAGTTTATGCAACTGCTACATAATGAGAGCTCTTAAAATATGAGTTTGGATTTAAGAAACGAGCCGTAGGCGAGTTTCATAATAGGATCACACGAGTGTTTTAAGACCTAATTATGTACAGTGGCATACACTACTTTATCTACACACATATTCATCATCATTATCATAGATTTTCTTTTATTAAATTAAAAAACACCGCCAGTCAGTCGCCGGAGGGAGGCCCCGGCCATCAAAATTGATACTGTTATGGTAACCTCGCGGTGGCTATGGTAGTGTTATGAGAATACATATCTGATTTTGGTCGCTGCCAAATCAACTAATGTAGATCCTTGCCTACAATATCTGAAATTGTTAAAGTAATTCAACAAGATGAGTGTAGTTAAAGTATTTAAAAAAAAACATCTATTGCAGACGCTTGGTTGATAAAGTTGTTTATTCAAAGTGTCCCTCGAGTGTTTAGCAATAATTTGTATTAATTATTGTATAGAGACTCGCAACTGCAGATAAACTGTACAAACAGTTTGGAGGGAACTGTAAATACTTAAGTTAAACAGAATATTAATATGTATTAAAATAAATACCAAACGGGTTTATTTACGTCGTAGTCAAACATCGCTCGATATGTTTCGATTCGGTTCGCGATTCATCATCAAGAGAGCCGCGATTCATCATCGAGGGTCGCGCCGGCGGCCAATCGAACATCCAAACGATATTCGATTTCTACGCGTGTAAGCCCGTTGCGCACCTATTTTATTAGGGTTCCGTACCCAAAGGGTAAAAACGGGACCCTATTACTGAGACTTCGCTGTCCGTCCGTCCATCCGTCCGTCTGTCACCAGGCTGTACCTATATCAAGAACCGGTGATAGCTAGACAGTTGAAATTTTCACAGATGATGTATTTCTATTGCCGCTATAACAACAGATACTAAAAATAAAATAAAATAAATATTTAAGAGCCCCCCTTAACTATACATCAAACTTGTTACAGATTATGGTACGGAACCCTTCCTGCGTGAGTCGGACTCGCACCTGCCCAATTTTTATGTTATACCTACACGAGAGTTTTCTATGAAAATCAGTATGTTTAAAAAACATTCCGTTGTTTCAACAGTATCCCGTTTTCCTTGAATTCACAATATTACTGGAATTCGTAATTGGGTGTTTTAACTCACTTTCTGTTGTTAACAAAACAAATTGGAACAAAAAACGGAATACCTTAGTTTTTAATATAGGAATGTTCATTCATTTGTGTGTTATTCTTATCTTTTATTTGTTTCTCTTTGATTAGGTTGTTTGGGCATTTCAATATTTTATTCGCGGGATATTATTTATAATGGCCGTTTTCTCTGTAGATTATGGTTTCAATCTAGTTGTGTATTTCGAGTTATCATCTGTATACATACATATTAAGTATGACCTTTGTGTACACAGTCTTGACAGTAAATAAATTGTCTTTATAAACGAGAAAATATGTTTGTTTATTTTTTAGGAATCGAACCACGAATTGAGAAACCCTTTACGCGAGTATTGTTCATGGTGTACCCTATCTATTAATGCCAAATGTTTTAAAATAAAGCAGTTTACTAAACAAGTGCGAGTCCGACTCGCGCATGAAGGGTTCCGTACATATATATATATATATAATCTATAACAAGTTTGTTGTATGGGAGCCCTCCTTAAATATTTATTTTATTTTATTTTTAGTGTTTGTTGTTATAGCAGCAATAGAAATATGTATGTATGTATGTATGTAAACGCTTTATTGTACACAACAGCTGGTTATAAATACATTGATAACAAATGAAATATGTACAAAGGCGAACTTATCCCTATTAGGGATCTCTTCCAGTTAACCTTTGAGCAATTGAAGGAATGGGTATACGAAGAAAATAGGCAAACTACACTGCGTACAACCAAGATATCTATATTATACTTAATAAAACTATAATAAGTACATAAACTAAGTAAGTAATAATACACATATATTTGTACTATTTATAAGATATATATTATATATACATACACATATATCTACATATAATACATATAAATGCGTAAATAAATATAGTATTCAATGAATTCACACGTCATCGGACAGCCACAATTTCTTCAAGTTCATCTTAAGTACATAAATACATCATCTGTCAAAATTTCAACTGTCTAGCTATCACCGTTCTTGAGATACAGCCTGGTGACAGACGGACGGACAGACGGACGGACGGACGGACGGACGGACGGACGGACGGACAGCGAAGTGTCAGTAATAGGGACCCGTTCTTACCCTTTGGGTACGGAACCCTAAAAAGTTGTTGATTGTTATTTGATATAGGTATGTGTCGCAGTCATCTGGTTAAATCCGCTATTTGATTGAATGACTAGCGCCTTCATTAAATGACTACTGGCTGACTGGGTTACTAGGCCAAACGTTGATTGAACAAGCGTCACTCAACGTCCAACGTTAGCAGATTTTAACATAGCCCTTTGAACAGAGCAGACGTAAAATCAGTCAGGTGATTGAAATTTAGTTATTTAGGGATATAAAAAAAAACTAACCTAACCTAACCCGGCCGAGGCGGATCTGCTCTGAAAGGTGATCAGGATTAGATGAAATAAACCTATCTGAAACATTAATTAATTTTGTTTTCCATCTGTAACGTTTCGCCTCATTTGTCCGAAAGCGAAGTGTTGAATTAGATGGTAAAAATAGTCAGTATTGCCTATCTTTAGACTTAAAATTATTATTATTATTATTTAAGAGCCTATATTGTCCCACTGCTGGGCAAAGGCCTCCCTCTCATTCTTCCACGCGTCCCTGTCCCGAGCAATCTCTCACCAGTCTAGGTGAAAGGCGTCAAGTTCGTCTCACCATCTCCTTCGAGGTCTACCACGACGCCGGATGCTGTTTTGTGGGACCCACTCGGTGGTAACTTTAGCCCACAGGTCGTCCGGCATGCGAGATACGTGTCCGGCCCATATGGCCCTGGACTTCTGAACTTTTGTCAAAGACCAAGTCTGTGCACCGTAGGTCAGGATTAGAAGAATGCACATGTCCATGAGTTTCCGTTTTAACGATATTGGAAGGTTTCCCTTCATATGATCCTTCATAGACCAATAAATAGCTCCTCCAGGCATTCTCGGTACGTCTTGCGACTTCCTTATCTTGTCGAGCCTGGAAGGAGACTATTTGGCCCAGGTAAATGTACTCATGGACATAATCCATTCGTCATCATTCCAAGACTTAAAATACAATATAAAATTATAATGAGGTGTAAATAATGACACAAAAGTAAATTAAGAAAGAAAAATTACACTACAATCTAAGCGGGATTCGAACCCGCGACCTCTGCGTTTCCGGCGCATTGCTCTTCAAACTGAGCTATGCGATCGCTACGTCAATCACACCAAATCTCTCATCCCTTAATTCTTTACGCTACTGGAGCGCCCTCTGCGTCATATATGTTTTTGAAATGCTTATGCGCATTAGCCAGAAAAAAGATTCTATACAAAAAATTATAATAAGGTATGTTATTACAAAGTCGGCTATATCCCATTCAACGACTATGCTAAATGACGTTCAGTCAAGACGTTGAACGTTATGTTATTAAACAACTCGACGAGTTGTCCCTTAGTTATTCAATTGAATGTGGTCATATAATGAAGGCGCTAGTCATTCAATCAAATAGCGGATTCAACCAGATGACTGCGATATATACTGTAGGTACTACTATTTGATTTTTACTGCAAAAAAAATCTAAAATTGTTATCGATCGGTCGATTTTATTGAAGTAATCATTCATTACCAATATTATCTCGAGCAATATAACTAAGTAATAAAAAGGTTCTCTGCCTTTTCGTTGAATTATGAATTTTTCATTTCGCCGAAGTGTCATTTCGTAGGAAGAATTTTTCTCCGAAACTGTAATCTATTTGATATTGTTACAAAGGAAACCTAATCAATACGGTGATATTTTAAAGAATAATGAAAAATGTATGAATTCAGGGAAAAAGTATCGACAAAAAATTATTCTTCTAAAAATAATTCGGCAAAAAGGCAGTCCTCCCTAATTTAGCCGTATCGTTAATAATAACAATATTGCAGCTCAAATATCATTAATGTAAGTTCGTTATATTACCATGATCATCATCATTGTCATTATCATATCAGCCACTACTGGACAAAGGCCTTCCCCAAAGTTCTCCACAACTATATCGGTCTTGCGCCGCCCTCATCAAATTTCGGCCCGCGATCCGTCGGTCCTTGTTGGGGGCCTTCCCACGCTGCGTCTACCAGTCCGCGGTCGCCACTCAAGAACCTTTCTGCCCCAACGGCCAACGATTATACGAGCAATGTGCCACTTACGTTTAGCGTTTGGCATGATAATGCCAAAATAATATTGCCAAATTCAGGGTATCACAACGCGTCGACGAATTATGTCCATATTCCTCGAAAACAAGCGATCTCATTCCAATATCGTCAATTAAAGAGACTGTTATTTTATAAAAATGCGAACCACTCCAGAGATATCCCGCATTTAAAGGGCACTTTACATTCAACGGGCTGAATAGTACTCCAGTGCAAAGGGTCCTTAGTCCCCCTTTCTATTATTTTAAAAGAGGTTTTACAATTTGAAGACGGGGAAAAATGGAAAATTCCCAGTTTTCAACGGACGGGTAATTTGTTTGAGAGGAAATCGTGAACAATGTATTATGGTTTGGTGAAGTACATATGTATAATACATATTGTTTTCCAAGTGTTTGTTATTCGTGAATTTTTAGGTATGGTTGTAGGATACTTTTTATTAGACTACCTACTATAAAAAAAATACTAGTGGATCTGAGAGCTGCAAACGCCCGCAGCTGTATATGTTCAGATGTCCGGTTGTCCGAGTTTCGAGCCATTCTCGCCTATAGGCCACATTTCTCGACCGATTTTTGTAGATTTATATGTTGTTAATTATTCCGAATTTTTCAAAATGTCGGTTGTGTGGGGTAAAAAACACAAAAATTACCCCTTTTAGCCATTTCGAAAAATAATTCGCTGAGTTTACTACTTACAGAGTTGTTTAAATTAAACCAGCTGCAGTTAATCCTAAAACCCTTTTCGATACGAACCATGTCTGAAAGCTTCACTTAAAAAGAATGCAGTTACAAACAAACTACCACCTTGCAGTACAAACTAGCACTCTGTGGAGAATACAAATATATTTCCAATACACAACTAAATCTGGAAATTGCAATATTTCAAACAGTTATCCGGTCCAAAGCCGATGTAAGTAACTTAAAATATGCTCAATATTTCCCCGCTCTATTTAGTTCTTAAAGTCTGAAATTTTCGAAGTGTTCCATTCAGAAAATATACTAGATGTAAATTGGATTTCGAGACTAGTAAAGCTAGGGATGTGCATCGATATCGATAAATAGATAAAGATGAGGATGTGTCCTTCGTCTTCGCCGAAAGATGTTCCGAAGAATGAATAATTTTGTGTATTGCCTAAAAACCAAAAAAAAAAAAAAAATTAAAACGTCTTACATGAGACGTTACGTTATGTTAAGTTTTAAGTAAATTTCACTACTCAAAGGTTGTCTGGGATAGATCGTTCTGTAGCGATAATAGCATCTGTCGTCTCCCTTTTTTTTTTAATATTTGTGCATCTGTGTTTTTTTTATAAACGTATTGTGGTTTTGGTGTGCAATAAAGAAATACCTTTTGCCGATGTATTGAACCTTCGATAAAACATTTATTGATATTTTTAGCTAGCTTATAGGAGTGTCCCACTGCTGGGCCTCTTTGATTTCCACAGATAATAAGCACAGATGCAAAATGTCGGCGACAACTCGCAATAAGTGTTCAATTATTTAAGCTGTTTAATCATTAAATTTCAAAATTCGACGATATTTAAATAAACAGTTTTATCGTAGGGTACCAAGGGATTCCCAGAGTCATGAGGTTCTCAACATGATTTACAAATCCAACCCTGTATATCGTAATGAATGCATTATATGCCTATGCAAATGAGTATGAGTATGCCAACACGACCCCCACCCTATGTATGTACAAACCTTGAAGTTGTTTTCAATTCCGTAAAAGAAAAGTTGGGCGAGAATTCTTCAGTTTAAATCGAGATTTAGAACTTTGCTGGAATTTTTCTGTTTCGCCTCTTTGTTAGGTTTATCTGATTTGCGTCTATTGACATTTAAAGGTAATTTGCTGTGGACAAATTGCTATTGTTGAAAATGGACGAAGTTTTTTGGTTGTTTAAGGTTTTATATTACGGCTGTGAATTTTTTTGAAATGTCTGCGATGTATGTTTTTGGCAAAGTCGGTCTTTAATGAGCATGTTTTCTAAAACCAGCGATTAGGTTGGATTTAACCGAAATGGAATAAGGCTTGCTTGAAGACTAAATGACATAAAAAATTGACGTACTTACATTTATATATACAAGATATAATTTCCAGCGTAACCTTACAAGTGTCGGTCCTGCCCAGGGATAATGGCGCTACAAACAGCTTTCATATGACAATAATGTGTATAAAATATTTGCATTATTAAACGACAGTAGCATTTTGTCAAGTAAGTTGTAAAGCGTATATCACAGTCAGTGTCAACGTCAAATTACAGACGTACTTTACAAAAAATTACCACTCCGTCGGCAGTTGGTTCTGTCAAAGTACAATAGCAACATATTTTCAAGTTAATAGCATACAAAATGTCCATTTTCCGTTCAATCAATCTCACCCTCATTTGCAGTTGTAACTAATTCATGCACTCGGACACGCCGCTGGACAGTTTCAGGGTTCCGTAACTAACGATTGACTTTTTAAAACTTTGCAAGACAGACAAATTTTGTTTGTTTCTCTTATACTTAGGTCATACTGAAAGTTTCTGGATTATTTTATTTAAAACTAAGATATAATATTTGTCATCCATTTATTGTTTTTCGAAGTATATTCCTTCGCTATTTATGCATGTTTGCATTCGTTGAAACCATTGCGAAAAGCAGTAGGTCCAGTCTTCTGTAGGGACCTCTTCAATGGCTTCGCGGAACGCATCCACTGCCGCTTCGGGGCTCGTAAATCGTAAACCTCTGAGTTGATCCTTGACTTTTGGGAATAAAAAGAAGTCGCATGGTGCAAGGTCCGGGCTATATGGCGGATGCGTCATCAGTTCCACATTTGAGGCCTTCAAATATGCAGTTGTTTTTTTAGCGGTATGTGCAGACGCGTTATCGTGGTGTAGCACGATATTGCTACGGGGCCGCTTTTCGCGAACTTTATCAAAGATTCTTGGCAAACAGCTATTTGCATACTAATCTGCAGTGACTGTCCTTTGTGCTTCTAGTGCTACAGTTGCGTAATGTCCTGTTTTGCCAAAAAACGAAGCAACCATTTTTTCCCCAGTGCTCCGAATTTTCTTAACTTTGGTAGGCAAATCTTCAAAAGGAAAGACCCATTCCGCCGACAAGCTTTTTCTTTCTGGCTCAAAGCAGTACACCCATGTTTCGTCACCTGTCACAATATTATATACAGCCAACGATTGTCCTCCGTTATTTTTTTTTATCATTTTACGGCTCCAGTCTACACGCTGTCGTTTCTGGTCTTCCGTTAAATCGTGCGGTATCCATCGAGTGCATAGTTTCCGCACCTTCAAATGTGCATGCAATATCTTTTGCACTTGGCTCATTCCAATGCCTAGTAAGGCACGAATTTGCTGACAAGTAATTTTTTTGTCAGTTTCGATCAATTGTCGTACGACTTCAATATTAGTTTTGGTAACCGCAGTTGATGGCCGACCGTCATGTACATCGTCATGGAGGTGATCACGACCACGTTTAAATTCATTAAACCACGAATACACAGAGCTACGACATGGGGCTTCATCACCAAATACTAGTTGAAGCCTTTGACAGCACTCTTCTTGACTTGAGCCACAACTCGTAATAAATCATGACCGAAAATTTTCACGGTTCAAATTCATTTTTGTAGCAACGGACTTATTTCAAAACGGCGCCTCATTGAAAAAACAAATGACCGCCTTGCAATTTAAAAAGTTACTAGTTCCCAGAGAGTTATTTTTTAAAATTCCATGATTGTTTCGTTTGTACTTGTTTTATAAGTGGCCAGTTCCAGAAAACTTTCAGTATGCCCCACGTAGTCTGGTTAAAATATTTTCCCCCAGCAATTTTAGTCTTTTATCGGTAAATCGGTATATGATAACACTGGAGATAGGGCACTAAACAGTCTTGATACTTGTGTATATTCTTAAGCTTTAAACTAGTATTCGATTCTAGCAAATGTAATATAAATGAAAAAAACATCTTGGTAAGTTATGCTTTGATCAGTACTTACAAAAGATTTATAAAAGACATTTCGGAGGACTTTTGCGTTGTATACATACACATAATTATAGTTTACATACCGTAATTCAAAACAGTAACTTCAGCGTTTGTTGACATTCTTACTCTAAGGGCTGTAAGGGGATTAAAACACGATAGAAGTTTGTATGGGTAAATTTGAAATAAAAATATGCATGTACTAAGATTGTTGGTAACTCTTTTGTTAATATAATAATATTGCCGTACTTAGTTTTTATGTGTTCGACAGTTAATTTGCTTGGAAGAGTCATTGTGGTCCGACTCTAGTCGGACTAAGGAACGTGTTTATTAAGTGTGTTAACTATTTAATAACTAAGAGGTGCTCGCCATTTCGTCCGTGTTTTTCTTTACCGTAGACGGATAAAAGTATCCTATAACCATCTTTGGATGTCCAAATATTCCTCTACCAAAATTGATTATTTGTTTAGACGTTTCGGTACACGGGTAGGTGGGTCTACAAAAGGTTACAGGATACCTTTCACTCAACTACGGATAAGGAAATGAAGGGTTGTGACTTGTCTTCCGCGCGGACGAAATTCGCGAGCAACTTCTCATTTACTATAATAATAAAACAAGGCAGTGTTAATTACTATACCGTAAGAAACTTAGTGTTTAAACCCGACTCTAACTTGACCACTTTTAATGAAACATCCTTTTAAATGTCACGTTATGCACTTTCCGTAGGAAACTAGTTTTTAAAACCTAGGATTAAAGTCCTTGTCAGTAATTTTACAGCGAATATTACAGAGTCCTTTTTCAATCGAAACGTTAAGCCAAACGTCACATGTCATGTTATAAGCATTCAATTATGAAACCAAAGTAGGTGTCATAAAGTGTGTTATTATAAAATCATTGTTACTTTTATGACTCCAGATGTTTTGTGACTTGAATAAAAGACTGGCCTTTCTTTTGTTTTTTGGAAGATATTTGAGCAACTTTTGTGAGTCTTTTGTTAAGGTAATGATGGCTTGGGTCAGTTGAGTTTTACTTATTGACGTGAAAAAGCTTTTTACAATGGACTTTATGATTCGCGCTGAATTTTGCGTAACACAAAGCAGGCTAGGTAAGTCTGTCGCAATAGATTGTTTATAGTAGGTTATACAACTGTTAAATAATGAGAGGAGTTAAGAACATGAGTGTGGTTTTAATAGGAGCACACATAATCATCGTCATAACATCATCATATAATATGATGATGTCAAAATGAACCGAAATAATTTTGGTCATCCATGCCCCGCTGCCAAGTAATGTAGCTCTTTACCTATAGCATCTGAAATTGTTATAGTAATAAAAAAAAAACAGTATATTTGAAGATAATATTTCTGCTTAACCCAGTGGTTGACTGGTAGTAGGTATTTGTACTTTTACTTATGTATTTTGTGCAATAAAGTTTAAATAAATAAATAATAGTAGTTTATGCAACTGTTACATAATGAGAAGTCTTAAAACATGAGTGTGGCTTTATGAAACTTTCAGGAGGAAAAGGAGAATTCAAATCAGTGATGTCATGTTCTATAATGTTATGTTATCTACATAAAAGAAAATCTAAGATGTGTAAAACGTAGTGTAACAGTACATAATTAGGCCTTAAAACACTCGTGTGATCTCATTATCAGACTCTCCTTCGGCTCGTTTCATAAAACAACACTCGTGTTCTAAGACAACTCATTATGTAACAGTTGCATAAACAGAACCAGACTTTCAAATTCACTCATTAATACATAGTGACACTACACTACGATCCATTATATAATCTCACTTGAACAATCACTCGTTAATTAAATTAAAAATCATCCATCGAAAACACTTAAGTTGATATCTCAGGTAACAAAATAGCTGCTATTTTTCTCAATTTTAGAAGAAAAATATAAAAACCCTAAACTTTATGATGTTTCTTTTACAAATCGATCTTTTGTCACTCGTTCTAGGGTTAATTCAGGTTTACCGACCATCAATCTTGGTGAAAAAAATAGAAATTCTTTATTTCTTGAGGTCATTGGATAAATTGATTGATGACGTTAAAGAGTGTTGTGGAAGTGGCTTTGATTAAAACAAAATATTTATGGAACAATATTTTTCAAGGCAACATTTATATTTCAGACCTTCAATTGTTATTAAATGTCTAGGCAAAATGTTGCCATGAAAAATAAAGTTGTGTAATTACTTTTACTTAATTATACAGGAAGACTTCAAATTGGTAATACAAAATTAGGGTTTGCACAATTCATCCCTAATGTAAACCCCTATACTAAGTCTTATGCTTCTAAAATAATCAAAAGTTTTAAATTAATAAATAACAATAAATATCGGACAACCTCATACAAACCGATCTAGTCCCAAATTAAGCTCAAGAAGGCTTGTGTTATGGGCACTAGACGACGATATACGTACTTATATAGATAAAGTCCAAAAATAAGTCCAAAGAGTAAATAAATAAAAGCGTCTAAAAACTATCGTTAACTTAGAAATATTCCTTACATTTCCTACTTCGCATTGATTTTGTATTTGTTATTTGATTTATAAATAAAAAAAAATACATAAATGTTTAGATTGCTGAGGTGAGCTACGAGATTGTGTATGTTAGCTAATGGCGGTATACATTGTCTTTACTTTGTCCACACAGGAAAGTAAAAACTAAATAAAATAAAGAAGGATATAAGAAAATTCTAAAAATACGAAGATACTTAAGAGGCCTTATTCCTTTTAAGTGCTGATTGTTTTAGACAGTTCTCTATTCAAACATGTTTCTTAATATACTTATTAGTGATTATACTACCTAGAACAGGGCTATTGGGATTTATTGGTATATATTTGAAAGGTCTACAATTTGAATTTTTCATTGATAACTTTTGTTTCAAAAACTACTCGAAACTGACAAAATTCACGCGGAAAATTAGTTTTTTCACGTTCACCTTTTTTTCGACTGCACGCAATGAAAGCATAAAATAGGTATGTTACTACCTAGAACTCGGGGAAAAGTATTATTCACTTCAAAATGTTGGTTGAAATTATTAATATATTTGTCATGATAAGAAAACATTTTTTTTTATAAGGAATAAGGCCTCTTAACATGAATGACTTACAGTATGGAGTATAGAACATAAGATAATTTTAAATAGAGTTTTAGTCAAAATATGCGTCTGCCGGAGGGCTTAAAAGTGCAATATGGATTCCCAAAATCGATCGGTAACTTTTCGAGATTTTTCAAAATGAGTCAAGATTTTAAAATTGTTTCGCTAACTTGGATCGAGAATTTCCGTTAACTTTAGAGCTCGCTATTCAAGTGACAGATTAAATCCTGGGACTGAATAAGGCTACAGTTTGAGCCATCTTAAGAAGCTGGTGGACAAAACATTAAAGCAGTACCGGTCCCTTACGCGCAAGGTTAGAAAACAAAGTCTAATGCCATGTGATTTATTTCTAAATTTCTTATACACTGCCTTTGATAGTTGCGCGGAGTGTGAGATCTGTAGATTTTTTTTTTCTTTTTTGCAACGTACGCTTTTAGATATATATAAACAGTTTTCCTCAACCCCTACACTCCATACCTCTCAGGCACGACTTGTCAATATCTCACAAAGACGAAACATGTAATTTAAGGCACATCGCTAAAATTGATAGGACTGGTGATATTTCCAACAGATGTAGACGGCGCTACAGTCATGCAAAGTATTTTTAAAAATGGTTGATACGTAATTGGATAAAGTATTCTATAATTTCATGACTCATTGTCACGGAACTGAGTGCCTGGTTTTTTTTTACCAGGAAATACGACTTAGTGTATTATTTTCTTTACTGTGTGCTTCTATTCACTCTCGAGAGGGAAAAACGTTTCGTTTCAATCGCTGTGACAAATCGTATAAAAAAAAATGTGTTATATATCACTAAGACTCTGTCATGACGCCTGTACCATTCAGAAACGATATAATATAGTAATAATTTGTAAAAAAAAAACATTTTTTTAAACAGAGTCTCAAGCCTGCATTTGGAGTATTTAATTCATAACAAGCACGCAAAGCTACGAAATAGAATTACCATTTTTGAAGTTGGCAAAGCATAATTATTTATGAACTAAACGTTAATTGAAAACTTACAGTTGTTTTAAATAGCAAGCTGCTTAATTCAAAATCCTATTTAGAACTACAAGCAACTTTTGAAAACATTTACGGGGAGGCATTTCAACTAGAAAACACGCACATTTTTTTTCTGAATAGAGTTTCTTGCTGTTCGAGGCACTTTTGTGGGGGCGCCACTTTCGACGGGAAAGTACCACTTGGGGTGCCATTTAAAGGTTCTGTCTGTATTGTCATTACAATATGAACCTTATTTCAACGCAGACGTAGACTAATTAAGGATACAATAATGTTTAAAAACGCTCGTGAAAAAATATGATTCCCATTTGTAATTTAGACGTTTTCAACCGTTTACTTTAGATGAATTAAAAAATTCAAAAGATGCGTTTGAGTGGGCTTGAAATGTTTTTCGAATGTTCAAGAGTGCTCGTATTTCTACATTAAGTATTCATGTTACAGAATTGCGAGTGAATTTAAGTCAGACATTTTAAATGTTCTTGGCTAAAAATGAGACATAATACATTTGTAGATGTTTAAGTTGATTATTAAAGTTAGAGGCTCTGGTTCTTATCAGAATTTATTTTCATGTAAACCTAAAAGAATCGGTCAATATTTTACTGACTGAAAGTGTTGTTAAAACTAAGTTTTGCTCACTAGGCTTTTAGAAAAATGAAATTCAATTTAGGCGAACGACTTAGAAGACTTTCAGACTGGTATTTTGTCAGTTATCGTAAGACATCTTTAATAATTGTCAGGAACGGCCCGACATATTTCATGACTATACTTGTTAATGATTTTATGACTATACAATATTGTTAGAATAAGTAGGTACCTATTTTCAATGCGTGTTCACCTGGAAAGGTAGAATTTTGGTAAGATTTAAAATTAAGCATGTTGTTATAGTTATAGCTCAACAGTGTTTTTCAGTCCACGCCATATTGCGTATTTCTAGTGGTAGGTACTAATTTAGTTTACTTGCAACGACAAATTTTTGGTATAACTGACGTGGAAAGTCGGTGAATATCACCGATGTAAACAAAGAGCAAACAGGACTAAATAGCCCTGGAATTTCAAGTAATTTTTGCAAAGTAAAGCAAAAACTATCCATAGTGAGGATTCGGTATTTAATTCGCAAGCAAAACGAAAGATTGAGCAACATTCCGGTAAATAATGTTTTGAATTTGGTATGACAAATCGCTGTTGACCTTTTATTAATAATGCAAATATATTATTTATTATTGCCACATGAAAGCTGTTTGTAGCGCTACTATCCCTGGGCCGGACCGACGCTTGTTCAGCTATACATCTGCAAAATGTAGAGCGTACGTCATAGGCAACAAATCATTCATTCATTACCAAATAGTGTTCATTGAGCGCTTATCTCCATATGGTTTATTTATTTGTTAAAAATGACACAGTATCTTAATAAACTATTTAACCGACTTCAAAAAAATGAGGGGGTTCTCAGTTCGGTTGTATGTTTTTTTTTTATTTTTTTATTTTTTTTTAATGTTTGTTACCTCAGAACTCCGTCATTTATGAGTCGATTTGGAAAATTCTTTTTAGGTTCATGAAAAGACATCTCAAGGTTGGTCCCATAAAATTTTAGTGAAGATCGGATGACGAGATCCATGAGGAATCGAAGGAATTCCTGAAATTTTATAGGCACTCATAACATTTTTCATATATTTTCTAAAACGATTTATTTGCATATGGTAGTCATCATCTTCCAATGCTGAGCTGATGATGGAAGGTACAACTCCTTAACAGTTAGGTTAGGTTAGGAGACAATTCAAACGAGATGCATGCCTTTAAGACCTCCCTGATCACCCCGCCATAAGTTTTTATATGAATCACTAAAAAGCAAAAAAAAAAAAATTAACAAAAAAAAGAACCGACCAGTAAAACTAAAAAGCCAAAAATAACGCGGGATCGACTTCAAAGGGTGAGTCAAATGTAATCTGTACTTTGAACGGTTTATTTTTGGCTTTTTAGTTTTACTTAAGTCGGTTCTTTTTTTTGTTTTTTTTTTTGTATTTGTCTTAAACTCACATGAAGCTCTTTATCAGGGACAGCTATTTGTGCTGCTAAGAGCGAAGCTGTCAGGGACAGCTATGAGTGAGAGCGAAAACCAGCGCAGTGGGCCGTGAGTCGCGTAACAGCACGGATAGCTGTCCCTGATGAAGAGCTCCATAGGAGTTCGAAACATGTCGGGACGTTCTTGTCAATTGTTACGTGAGCTTAAACCGTTTTTATAAATGGTATACCTATCTCCATTATTATTGAGTTCCTTTTTACATAAAATTTAATTTGTAAAAAAATAAGAATTTTATACTTTTAGTTGGACTTTGGAAGTGCAGTAAACAGTTGCTGATAAACTCAAATATTGAAATAAAAAGGCTTTTGAATAAAACATTGCAATTTTGAAAAGAGAACAAAGAGATATTGTGAAATGCAAATTTATTCGAAAAACACAATTCGAGTATTTATTTACTGTTGCGAATTGTAAACTTTACGCCTATAAGGAATATTTATTATTGTCATTTAAGTGCTTGTTAGTTTACCTAAAAGTTGTTTTTAATTAAATAATTTCTATTCAGAATACCACAATTGTAGAATTGCAGAATAGAGATTAAATATTCCGTTATTATTTCATTTCATTATCAACTTCATTGTACAAGGGCCCTTTTCGAATTCTGTGTCCACCGGTATTTCTCAAGAGAAGGTACTGCTGAGAAGAAAGCAGAAAGATACTCAACAGTCAGTATATTTTTCGTAAACGAAACTTTAATTTAATTTATTATAATGCAAATGATAAGTGCATTACTTTAAATGTATGTATATACTGGTAAAAAATGCCTTACGGCATTAAGTCCGTCTTTTGTAAGATAAGTTTCTTTTGTGCATGCAATAAAGATTAAATAAATAAATATAGTTACGAGAAATTTTCTTGCAGTACATCTAGAACACCCAATATTGGACATATGCCTCCCCTAATTTCTTCCTAAATGATCTATCTATCCACCTCGTTCTGGCTACAACAATTACTAAAACACTGTCAAGTTAAATTAAACCTTTAAAACATTTACATTGTAAAACCCTAACCCAAAACAGAGATGAAAAATGCTCATTCATTGAATGAATGGAAAACAACCGACCGTGGCCTTTCAGCACTAAATCTTGCTCACAAAAGTTCATTCCCGGCGAATGGAGTGACCGAATGAATGAAAACAACGCTACGTTTAATTCAAATGCAAATCGGTACATTAAAATTCAGACGCGGAATGGTTATAACGGTTTTTTTGTACAAATTAGCGTTTTGTATTTAATTGTTGTTTTTTGTTACAGGTAAGTGCTGTGGACGTACGCGGTGAGATTACGTTTTAATCGAAATAGAAATCTCTCTAGTAAAAGTAAATTTTTGGTGCAAATGGAAAAGTTTAGAAAAAATATATATCAATAAAAATTGACCAAGTGCGAGTCCGACTCGCGCATGAAGGGTTCCGTACCATAATCTATAAAAAGTTTGTTGTATAGGAGCCCCCGTTAAATATTTATTTTATTTTATTTTTAGTCTTTCTTGTTATAGCGGCAATAGAAATACATCATATATTCTGTGAACATTTCAACTGTCTAGCTATTACCGTTCTTGAGATACAGCCTGGTGACAGACGGACGGATGGACGGATGGACGGATGGACGAATAGACGGATGGACGGATGGACGGATAGACGGATGGACGGATGGACGGATGGACGGATGGACGGATGGACGGATGGACGGATGGACGGATGGACGGATGGACGGATGGACGGATGGACGGATGGACGGATGGACGGATGGACGGATGGACGGATGGACGGACGGAAAGCGAAGTCTCAGTAATAGGGTCCCGTTTTTACCCTTTGGGTACGGAACCCTAAAAACTATCACTGATTGGAATAAGACATAGGGTTCAAACTCTTCCAAATAGTCCCCTGTCTCCTTCTAAAGTTTCTACATCGTTATTCCAAACACCCTGTATTTATTATGTAATTCCCATAGCACTTTGACGTGGTGACTATCAACTTATCACATAACAGGTTTGTTGATATTATTATTAAGTTGTTCCTGCAAAGAAAACGCATTAAAATCCGTTGCATAGTTTTTAAGATCTAAGCATATGGTCAGACAGACAGGAAGCGACTTTCTTTTATACTATGTAGTGATTTCGCATAGAACTTTGATGTGGCGGTTATCAATAAAAATTTAAAAAAATAAATATCAGAGAACCTCACAGAAATCAATCTAGTCCCAAATTAAGCTCAAGAAGGCTCGTATTATGGGTACTAGACGACGATATACATACTTAATAACAGGTTTGTCAATATTATTAATATGCAAGAAATAACCTGTTCCTGCTAGAAAAATATCTAGTTATAATTCATTAGTCATGTTTTCTACAACACTAATTTGCATCCACCGCGTAAATATGTTGGTAACCTACTTTCTGTTTTCACTATGGTTCGAGTTCGAGAGTTTCTGTTTCCCTGGTATTCCCGGGAACGTTTCCATTCTGTATGGATTCAATTAGTGCGGAAACTTTTCGTACTATTGAAACGCTAACTTCTCTACCATTTTCATAAAGAGTTAAATGAAGAAGTGTCCGCACCCAGTCATATACGGTCTGCACCTAAAGTCGCTGACAATTTTAGTATGCAATTTTATATAGTAAAATTAATAATTACCTATAAACAGTTTTAACTCATATGGAGCTCTTGATCAGGGATTTTGCTGCTGATCGTGTGCATGTATCGGATACAAAAATATGAGTACAACTCAAGCAGTGTTCTTATAATGAGTTTTAAAACAATTTAACAGTTTTTTTGTTTCCTTTATAGTAAGAAAACGTCTTTAGATTACTATGAATTGGTAAATTATCTATAGTTTTGAAACTATTACGTTATTATTCCCTTTATTCCTATCTTAGGCTAGATTTTTACAATAGATGTACATATATGAAAAGTAAAATATAGTTAAGAAATTACAAAACATAAACATATTATAAAAAACCTACCCTAGGGTGCCGCGGGGCAGGGCCCAGGCTACCGGTGGTTAGGGTGGCAGAGAGAAGCCTCCTGACGATGCGCGCCGTGTCCAGGAGGACCGCCTTCTGTATCTAGCCGTAGCGTACCCTTGATTCAGCCATCTAGCGAGAGTCTCTTAAGATGCTTGTCGAGACTCTTCGCTATAAGACCGTTCGCCAAAACGACTATTGGGACAATGATCGTAGAGTCAACATCCCACATGGCGGTCACCTCGTTAATATTATTATTATTGAGTGTGAGTTCATGATGCCCCACTGCTGAGCAAAGGTCTCCCCGCGCCTTACTTCTAGGTTTTTAATTAAACCAGCCGCACTAAAATTTGATACTAAACTGTTTTAATTCATCCAAATATTTGCTAAAATCCACATCGAAATATTTTATTATGAATCCAAACATCAAAAAAGCTTTTCTAAAAATACACACACAAAAATCACCAGCCGATCTATTTCTAAATGTTAGTTTATCAAACATTATTCAAGACCAAAGCAAATAGGTGGCAGCATAAAATAAAATCCGTTCTGTTTTTTCTATGGCTATTTTCGATTTTCATGGCAGTTTTCGGAATTCGGCAAACAATTTTTGCCGGCGTAAAAGCATAAAATGTTAGTTTTTCTAACTTTTCATATATATCCTATAACTCCTATTGGAATTCTCAGACATTTGAGATCCCCTGACGGTTGGTTGACGGGTATTTACAAGCAGGTAATATGGAATATCTCTATGAAATTAAATATTATCCGGCGTCTATTCAATTTAGTTTTAATATTATATTCTGAAACTGACAGATAAAACTAGTTTTATCATAAATATGTCGGAATTGTTTAGATATTTAATATGAAGTTTGAAATAATGTGATAAGTTAGGGTCTTGAGAGACGACCGCGTACCAGAATACGGCGATGAATACATAGGTATAAAAATGAACATACCAATAAATACTCAACCAGTTCACAAGTTTTTTTTAATATCATAGGGGCAAACGATCAAACGAATCGCCTGATGAAAAGCGATTACCGTCGCCCATAGTGTTAGCCGACTTTCTGAACGCGCCTTATACTTGAGGCGTATGTTGGCAACACGGTGGAAAAAAATGGCTGCCCTGCCTAGCGTAGCGTCAAGGATCAACATTACGATCGATTGTTTAATACTAAAATATATGGTTATCCAATATCTAGTGCGTTTATTGTTAAAAGTTCAGAAGTGAGATCTACCTTTATTCATGCCTACAAAACATTTCGGTCTAGTTAATCAATTCACGTATGAAATCTTAATTGTCTCGTAAAACAAAAGAATGAGTTTTTGTTTTGTTTCATATTTTGGTAAAGGCATTACTTATTGGATAGTTTATTAAATAACGGGTATTAACTAACAAATAACGAGTTTTGAAATCATAATTATGTGATTCTCTTAAATCATTAAGACGTGATGTAAGTAAGTGACGAAATTGGTGGTAAGTCTTTAGTCGTATCTAAAAGACAAGAAAATGGCCGGTGTTTTGCGCACATAAAACAAGCTGGTAATGTATCATTTTATAGTTCCTTAGATGTGGGTGTGTCGCTACTATTCCCATTTAGACTACAAAAGGTATCATTTCTACGATGAATAAACAGCATCGCATTATTTTTCTAACAAGATACTTTTCGCATTTGAGTGTGGCATAAGATCTTGAAACTTGGTGCCGTATTGGATCTTAAGTGTTCTATGATGTATTATGATATGACATATTGATTTTATTACAAAGGACTGGCTGGCAACTTAACTGTTTAGTGTGGGTTTTACAAGAGTATTCATAATATGCATGTACCTAATGCAGGTTGTACTAACATAACTTGGTGTGGTATGGTTTTGCCTTTGAGTTTCACAGAAGGAATGAAACATGGACATTTTATATACTTAATACCCAGGACAGGAAGGATGTTGATGAAACTGTAGTCTGAAGATGTAAGAGTTGGGTTGTAAGACTTGTAAGTGAATTGTGCATTAAACCAGGTATGAGTATAAGTTTATTTATTATTGCTCATTCAAGTAACTAATATATTACATTAATACCATTATATTAGTATTGCAGTATTGAGTTTCAATGGGATGTACAGTAACTGAAAATTTGGTAATACCTTGGTGGTATACCATCAAGACAATCCATACTAATCCATACTAATCCATACTAATATTATAAATGCGAAAGTGTGTCTGTCTGTCTGTCTGTCTGTCTGTCTGTCTGTCTGTTACCTCTTCACGCTTCAACCGCTGAACCGATTTTGATGAAATTTGGCATGGAGATAGTTTAAGATGCGAGGAAGGACATAGGATAGTTTTCATCCTGGAAATTATCCCTAAAAAGATTGAAAAGTGAGTAAGTAATTCATGATGACATTGATGACCCTGTAGAAAATGTAATAATTAGACCAAAAGCACAATTGCTCTTACATTTGCTTAGGCGGTTTTAACAATCCCTTTTGTTACGTGTGTGTGTTGTACGAGGTTGCTTCCATACTTCCAAGTTCCACGCGGACGTAGTCGCGGGCAAAAGCTAGTATTATAAATGCGAAAGTGTGTCTGTTTGTCTGTTACCTCTTCACGCTTAAACCGCTAAACCAACTTAGATGAAATTTGGTATGGAGATAGTTTGAGACCCGGGAAGGGACATAGGATATGTTTCATCCCAAATAAATTTAGTCTTCCCGTGGGATGAGCGGGTAACACTGCGGGGCACAGCTAGTATAAAATAAAAATATGTATTATGAATAATGCACATAGATATCTAAATTGAGAATTATACCATAGGTAACCTAATTGTGAAAATTGGTTTGCAGTCTAAATAAGAGATTCTTACTAAAGTAACTAATTGACAAACAGTATTATGAAATTCTGCTACTATTGTGTTAGTTTGCTTAAGTTTTACAGATAAAGGATTTCAGGTGCTTATTATGGCAAGAGGTGTTATGGTTATTATGACTAGTTGAAAACCAAAAAGAATAAAGAAGCATTTGGTATACGGTCAATAATCAAAGTTCAACGGAGGGTTCTGTTAAACTGTGATATATCATGTTAAGGAAAGTAATAGTGATTTTAAGTTTTAATTCTATAATATGATTTCAGATGACTACCTTATTAGTTAAACTGGTAGTTGAATACAGTTGAATGGTGTGGACAGGTATTGATATAAGATGATGAGAGTTTTAACTCAATGAGTCCAGACAAAGCGACAGATGTATGAAAGTGCTTCATTACTGGAAGTATAATGATAAAAAAAAAAATGATGGAAAGCTCTCTTCAACTGGTGAAAAATAAAAATATGGTAAGAAAGCATGTTGTCTTGTAAGTATTGTTGTTAATATGACAAGTAACTTTACATTTATCCCTGTTATTGTAAGTGTGTGGGAATATGATCATCGTGTCATGCACTGATGATTTATGTCAAGTGGATTGGTGATGTATGTATTTTTATATGTAAATACTTAACTTATTTGGAAGAAAGTTTAGAAAAAAAAAAAAGCTAAATAGTGCAAGCAAGCAATAGAATATGGACTGCAACTGATACAACTTGTTTGTCAATGTATGTGTATTTGAGGTTTGTTGAATACCTATAAATTGTTTGATATTGATTCCAAATGAGTGAATAGATGAAAGTGAACCATCAAGTATTTGGCTATAGAGCAATAAACAATCTGCTTTGATCAGCTGAAAAATTAAAATTATTTATTGATTTAAGCGAGTTAAGCTTATTGAGTTTTACCAAAGTTATATTGTGTGACCATTAAGTATGTTTCACATTCACATGGAATATTGATCAACATGATGTTTGAAAAGTAAGGACTGCTTATAAAATATTGACAATTAATTGTGCTGTGCGGTTTACACTCATGTGAAATTGCCAGGAATGGCCCAACATGTTTTGAACTCATATGGAGCTAGTCATCAGGACTCATGAAAGTTTTGATGGATGATTGTATTTATGTTTTAGTCAATAGTGTCACAATACATTTTGGAATTGTCATGGGATAATTATCTGTTCAACTGATAAGAGATTTAAAAGGGAAAATATGGTAACATATCTATTTTTATGATTATATGAAAATACTGACTTGTCATGCATTTGAAATGTTTTTTGGTTATTCTAGTAGCTAACAAGTTGACTGTCCATGGCAGAACTAGTTATAGCATGTGTTTACTCATGGGGCACAGAAATAACTTATACTATTAGCATCTAAAGAACTTTGAGTGTTCACATATGTCATACCTATGTGATGTATGCTAATAGGATTATTTTTATGTATGTTTTGGGAGACTTGTTGGAGTTGCGTGTAAAAGGGTCCTACCTCTGGGTGGACTGATGATCTGGTAAGAATATCAATGGATGATATTCAATTATAGAAAAGCTATTAATGAAATCAAACGACACTTTACAAAACAAGTTATCCTATTTTAATCTGAATGTCTAGGGTTATTTGTACCTATAGTATAGCACATTTTTTGGGAAATGCAGTTTGGATTAAAAATTGTCAGTGCAGCCTATTGCTGAGTAAAACTCGATGATGCTGTGAAGGCTTACCCATACTACTTTTTAGAGTTTTGATATTATGCAAGACCGGTGAAGTAGGTACTAAGAAGCAAATTGGTCATGTTTAGTTTGATTCCATTACATGTAACACCTATAACTGAATATGAAAAAAAAAGCACAAGTAAGCAGCAGTGGTTAAAGATGACTTTATCATCTGAGAACGATAACAGCTTTATGTACTTTTATAATAGTACATAGTGGTTGTCACGCCAGTGTTCAGTAAGTACATTGATTGTATGTGGAGACGCATTTTTGTAATTCAGGCCTAACCTTTAAGGCGTAATCTGGACAATCTTGTGGCCACTAGTTATGGGTACAGATGTGATCAAAGTATGAATATTTGACAAGAAATTAATAATTTCGAATGCAATATGTATATTCTATGCATCTGTAATAACGATGATACAGTATTGCCCACAGTGGTGTTCTTGCATATGCGCCTGGTACGAGTGGTACTGATACGATAGGAAATATTATTATACACCATATTATTGTAGGTACACATGAGGACACACTCGTGAAGGATGTATGCCCTTCACACTAACGCATTTCATGTATAAGACAATAGTAAAATAAATATTAAATAAATAAATATTAAGGGACAATCTTAACGCCATGTCTATCATGAATAAGACGAGGTTGTGTGTAAGAACTGCAGTTAAGAGCGGAATTAGTGGTAGACTTGTAGAAGTAATTGGGTCCAGGTAAGAGATTCTAATATTATGGTCGTAGAGTACCAGACTGATGGTACGCTCCGTGGTGTTGTTATAGCCACATTTGGATGTGCTTTCTGTACTGGATGTTAATGAATAGTATTACCATGACGATGTCGAGTTTTATATGGCGCTGTGGACATGGTGGCAGATAATTATTGCCAGAGGAGACGTGAGGTGTGCTTTTGAAGTTATGGTACAGTAAGGCTTGTGATAAAAATCCTGTTGCAGTGTTTTATCTCCACATGATGTATACGGAGATGTTGTTGGATCGGTTATGTCCGTCTGTGAACAGAGTATCTCCATAGTCACCAGTCGACCGTATGGGAGGGTCTCATGTCGTTAATGTTAGAGATTCACGAATGTCAGCACTACCATGCTGCGTTGATGCTGAGAAATGACTGTTCTCTCACGTGCTGATGTAATGTTAGGAAAGCACATTGGAATCCTCATGCCGCGTAGACAACAGAAAGTCACGTTCGGAGCACTTCGGTGCTGGCGGTGACGACATAATGTCACGTTCGGAGCACTTCGGTGCTGGCGGTGACGACAGAATGTCACGTTCGGAGCACTTCGGTGCTGGCGGTGACGACATAATGTCACGTTCGGAGCACTTTGGTGCTGGCGGTGACGACAGACTGTCACGTTCGGAGCACTTCGGTGCTGGCGGTGACGACAGAATGTCACGTTCGGAGCACTTCGGTGCTGGCGGTGACGACAGAATGTCACGTTCGGAGCACTTCGGTGCTGGCGGTGACGACAGAATGTCACGTTCGGAGCACTTCGGTGCTGGCGGTGACGACAGAATGTCACGTTCAGAGCACTTCGGTGCTGGCGGTGACGACAAAATGTCACGTTCGGAGCACTTCGGTGCTGGCGGTGACGACAGAATGTCACGTTCGGAGCACTTCGGTGCTGGCGGTGACGACAGAATGTCACGTTCGGAGCACTTCGGTGCTGGCGGTGACGATAGAATGTCACGTTCGGAGCACTTCTGTGCTGGCGGTGACGACAGAATGTCACGTTCGGAGCACTTCGGTGCTGGCGGTGACGACAGAATGTCACGTTCGGAGCACTTCGGTGCTGGCGGTGACGAATGAATGAATGAATGAATGAATGAATGAATGAATGAATGAATGAATGAATGAATGAATGATATTTATTCACCAGAATATACGGTACATATAAGGTCTTACAGTAGTAGCTTGGTTCCATAATATATTCTACCGTTAGGCATGTGAAACTTGATTCCTTAGGTAACTAAAAATAGAAAATTATTGCATGCTATATACCTTAAAATTAGTTTTATGTTTAATTCAATATTTATACATTATCATTAATACGATTTAAATTACAGAACAATCTTCACATTTAAAGCACACCATTAATAACATTGTAACTTTTCTTTAAAAAAGTCGTCTATTGTATAATAAGCTTTTTTAATGAGCTCTTCTTTAAGTTTTCTTTTAAAACTGTAAACCTCTAAGTCTTTGAGCTCCTCTGGTAAGAAATTGTATATTTTTGAGGCCATACCCAATATGCTATTTTATTATACGACACAATGTCACGTTCGGAGCACTCCGGTGCTGGCGGTGACACTAGCAAGTAACAATCGGTTCGCTTGCGCGCTGGCGGTAGCACCAGAAGATTGAGACGGCGCTGCTCACGATGATGATACATCCACGGGTGGCAGTGTCGGTGACTTGCGACACCGACGGTGTCGGGGTCATAATCTCTCTAAGTCGAAGAGGACGTTGTGAAAGGGTAACTAAAATGAAAGGTAATGTAAAATCATCATTATTACTACCAAAATATAGTCTACTTCTACTTGATCAAAGTTGGTATCGACGTGTCTACACATTGCAATATCTGCTTGTACGAACTTTTTCCCTAAGCGAGTGTTAAACAGATGGGCTCCGTCCGTCCGATTTACAATGCAGTCAAGATACTGAAGAAATGTACCCAAGCCTCCATTACATTAGTGTATACGAGTAACCGAATTGGTCGTCAGTGTTATATAGATTTCCCAGGTGTGACCGAGGTTGCCTAACTGTGGACGTCTTCAGATTCAATAGTAAAATGTAAAAGACTATAGAACCTTTAGCCGCCATTCTTCATTATGCCTGTTACAGAGTTAAATATGCAACAAGTGCCTTTTCGTTTTCATGAGCCGTATTGGGGTACTACACCTACCGAACTGCTCGCTGTAATAGACTGTGCGAGCTGTTCGTGTGGTTCTCGGTGGAAGGAGCAAGACTCAACTGATAATACGTTACAATCGTGTCTTCTACACCGGAATCAAACTGTGAGTTCGTTCCATGTCATTGATAGGATTTACCTTGAAGTGCGCCAAAGATGTAGCTTTAACAAGTATTGTAAACTAGACAGAAACAAATAGAATTAATTGTTCACAAGTAGCAACTCAAACTGATCTGCGATCATAAGGATTATAATTGATTATAGATTTGATTAGCTGAGAATTTACTTTTAGTCGTAAAGTAACTGTAATGTTTTAATTGAATTGCAAACGTCGTGACTCGTCTAGACCCCAATGCTTATAGATGTAATTTAATATTATATATCTAATTGTGACCTACACCTTATTACAAAATATCATCTGTTTTGCTCTAAAAGAACGAAAATGAGATTTCCCACCTAGTGTTGGACCAGTACAAATTACAACGAATTCGAGGAAATGAAAATAAAATGCATTATTTAGTTATGCCTAAAATTGAGTAAATTTGGCCTTCTCGCAGAGTAGTGGACAACGGTGATAACTGCGGCCATACGCTGCAGACCTGCAGTCAAGCTGGCGCCGTAGAGCGTGCCGGTGCTGATGGCTGAGTTGAAGAGGATGCTGATGAAAATAACCTTCGAGGACGAAGGTTTTGTCAGGATGACCGAACTGTTAGCCGACTTTCTGAACGCGCCTTATACTTGAGGCGTATGTTGGCAACACGGTGGAAAAAAATGGCTGCCCTGCCTAGCGTAGCGTCAAGGATCAACATTACGATCGATTGTTTAATACTAAAATATATTGTTATCCAATATCTAGTGCCTTTATTGTTAAAAATAGAAACCTGCAACATCAGAGGAGTCACAATCACAAGTGCGTTGCCGGCCTTTCAGGGATACGCTCTTTTCTTGAAGGTTTGAAGGTCGTATCGGTCCGGAAATACCAGGTGGGAGTACGCTCTTTTCTCAGAGGTTTGAAGGTCGTATCGGTCCGGAAATACCGCAAGTGACAACTCATTCCACATCGCAGTAGTGCGAGGCAGGAAATTTCTAGAAAAACGCACGGTTGTGGACTGCCGACTATTTAAGGGGTAAGGAAAGAAATGTCGCGTAAAGCGATGGCTGAAAGATGCGGCAGAGATCAATCCGAACTTTCATTGAGTCATTGGAAAGTCATAACTTCTTCAAGTTCGTCTTGAGTAATGCGACAGGCAGATACTTCCTAAGAGACAGCGGCAACTTGTTCCGTAATTTTACAGCACTTACCATGAAAAATTTACTGTAAGTATGCGTATTATTAGACGGTACGGTGACAGTGAGATAGGTCAATGGTCGTCCCCAAAAAGGTCTCAAATCAAACTGTGTATAGATCCTCCGCAGCGACTTGTCTTTTGTCTCATTTCTTTTAATTCTGACTTCTATCATAATCATCGTCATTATATCAGCCAATAGACGGCCACTGCTGGACAAAGTTCTCCACAACGATCGATCTTACGCCACCCTCATCCAATTTCTACCCGCGATCTTAACCAGGTCCTGGTTGGAGGCCTTCCAAGGCTGCGTCTTCCGGTCCGCGGTCACCACTCAAGAACCTTTTTGCCCCAACGGCCATCGATTCTACGAGCAATGTGCCCTGCTCACTGCCAATTAAGTTTGGCGACTGTCTGGGCTATATCTACAACCTTGGTTCTCTTGCGTATCTCATCATTTCGGATTCGATCCCGCGATTGAACAGATTTCAGGCAAAACCTTAATATTGTTATGCGGGATCGTCTTTTGTTTTGTATGGGCGCGCGGCGCCGTGCCAGTCTGGGGCCATCTGTCGGGCTTAATTTCCTTTGTCATCTCATCACATCAAAACGGCTGGACGTATTTTCACCAATTTTGGTACAGGGATAGCAGGACATCGTTATAAGGTACGTTTTACGTGACTATGGTGTAAAAAAAACGCGTACGAAGTTGGCACCTTCTTGTAATAGTATACGAGGTGAAACATTTTATATGACTTTATTAGTCGTAATTCGCCTATTTTCATGCAAAGTCCATACCAGTTAGTTAATCTTTATGAGACTATTCAGCTAGATCCCACCAGTGCAATAAATTCCAGGCACTGGTTATAATATATTATAATTATATTCGAGATATTCCCGCCCCGGAGTGCCGGCGACTCGATTCCAGGGAACTATCATTAAAAGTAAATTTTCGGTGGTAGTTTTAAGTTTTGAAGTGTTGCCAATTATTTTGAACGGCGTTTGTTTTGATATGAGTCACGTGATAATGCAGTTTTCATTAGTTTGGTTTGAGTTGCAAAGAGTTTACTTAATTTATTTAGACAAATGATGATAGTAAACTAGCTACGTTTAGGCGGTAAATAAGTTAAGTTACTTAATTTGTCCGAATACACCATAATTCTGAAAGTGAAATAACGCGAAACGATCATTTTCGCCATGGAATATATGTTACATAGGTACTATAATTAGGTTAGGTTAGGGTTATATGATATCCCGAAACCTAAATATTTTACCATAACGTGATTTTCGGATTTACGAAAATTCGGAATGATGGTGTATTCGGACAAATGAAACTTCGAAGTGTTTTAGAAATAATACAATGGAAGTTTTATTGCAAGAAAAACTTAACTTATAACAAAGAAATAGTAATAAAAATAATAATGTGTAGCAAAAAGTTATAAAACACATCTCTGCAAGTTGCAGTTTAGCTAGTGCTGCGAACTGGGAATGGCTGCTCCGTCGTCAAACCCCAACAGTTTCGCTGCAGGTTTGAATTTGTGACGTGTGCCTCGTATGCACATAAGTGTTTTAGTGTACTCTTACTAACTAATCTATGGATGCAATAATTTGAAACAAATTATTACATATTATTTATAATCGTTGGTGTAATTTTAGTCATGATAAATTTTCTCCGGTAGTGTTAGCGGTATTTATCGGTTTCCCGACATACCGGAAAGAGTAGGTACAACACTGCTGAAGCCATCAGACATTGACTCACGGCGTCCTTCCGGTTTTGACGGATCAATATGGCTTGCGAACTGAACATCCGTTAGAATCGAATTGGCCGTAATTTGGTGGTTTACAGTAGATATCCGGTCAGTTAAATACCTAGTTCCAATTAGTTAGTAGGCAACAGTTAACATAATGGTATGTTTAGATGTCATCAATCCATTATATCATTAAAGTGACAAAAGGGCCTCGAAGTGATGGTTTTGGCTTTGCATACACCACCCAGGCTTCGAAGTATCACTTTTCGGGCGGAACAACTCGAGAGAACTGTATAGGAATTTCATACGAAATTCAAAGCCTAAGACGGGAAGTATTTTTTTTAAACATGGCGCCGTTCCTGTACACGTTTTTTTTGAAAGGTGTATTTTTTTATTTCATTGCATAACATGTTTGAGAAAAGCACTATAGCCTAGCCGTGAAAAGGGTTTGCCGGCTATTACTATCCGATATATATAAAGTAGGCTATCCACTATATCTATACCTACTCACCCAACAAGCCCTTCTTTCCCGTTGCACGTTGTCTACAGTAATGTACTATTATTAAACTTACATGTATTGTAAAAAACCTAGCTTTAGACTAAAAAATAATATTAGGAAATAATTACCTAACATACGTTATTAAACTGTTAACAATTCTTAAAATACACGAAACAATTGCCACATCAATACAATCAGCGGCATCAAATAACAAAGAGTGCTGGTTGTTGCGGCTGCGTTCAAACACGACGTGTGATTTAGTGGCGGCTGTCACGAATACTTGACGCCTCGCTTTGCCTGTTATTAAGCCTTATCGTTGGATCTCGTTGATTCAATCGGGTGGAAAGGAATGTGGATTTGCAATGGAACTAGTATTTTAAACGTGTAATGTTGACGAAGGATGGTTGATATAAATGTTATTCCGATAAACAGGCAACAAGACAAGGAAACACCTAGCTCATTCATCATCATCAGCCCGTATCATTCTACTGCCAGATATAGGCCTCTCCCATGGCACGCCACTGAGCTCAATTTTCACCTCTCAATTTTCACCTTGTTATAGGGCGCCCTACACTACGCTTACGATTCGTGGCCTCCACTCCAGAACTCGTTTGTCCAGTGGACATCGGCTCTATGACCATCTCACTGCCACTTCAGCTTGCTTATCCGCTGTGCTATGTCGGTAACTTTGGTTCTCTGTCGAATTACTTCGTTTCAGATTTGATCCTTAAGAGACATACCGAGCACAGTTCTTCCATGGCCGCTGAGCCACTTTAAATTAGTGGACTAATCGTATGGTGAGTCACGTCCACGGCCACGTCTCGACGCCATACGTCATGACAGGTAGGACGAACTGATTAAAAAGCGATTTAGTTCATTAGTGAACGTCTATTTCGTTATGTGGTCTGTTTCATCTTGGGCCATCTCTGCTAATGTGTAAGAGATTGCTATTTCGTACGTTGTTTTGCTCTTTTGATTGAGTCTATTGGGGACCGAAGAGCTGGCAGCTTCCTCGCACAACGCATCAGCATTCCGATTCAGCGAGGAAATGCTGACAGCGTCTTTGGGACTATGCCGCGGGGGCACAGTTTTTTTAGTTATGTTAGCTATAATTAGTTTATTTTAGTTCTTTAGTTTTATCATTTCATTAAGGCTCAATCTGTGTATATAAAATGTATTGTTTGTTTTTGTGACATGTGCAATAAAGACTTACCTAGTTTTATATTATTCGGTGTCGTCTCCAGAGATACTAAACACAGTTTTTATATAACACTCTCACTCCAAGTTAATATAGCATCATGTATAGCATCATGTAGCATCATGTAACCCGAATGGTACAAACGGTACAATGGTAGTATGTCTAACAATCGTACGACGGCACGTACAACTAAAAATCTCTTTTCGATGTATCAGTTTTGCATAATCATTGTAACTTTTCATGTGCTTGCGAATAAACTTTACTTACTTACTTGCAATCACACTTATCAATTCACTCGCAGATATTTAATGCGCTTGATTTTGCAGAAAAAACACGCTCCTGTCTTGTGTATTTCCTGAAAATTATAACTTAGGTCTCTTCAAGACAAGACTGAATAGGCTGTTGCTGAACCAGCGAGTTACATTTTGGACCCCACTGGCGTTACTGAGGTGAATCATTGGTCAGTTTATGAATAAAAAAAGAATACCCTTAATCCATCCCATTTACATAAAAATCAAGAAGTGCCGTTACAATAAAACAAATAAAAAGAAATATTGCCTAAAAAGACGCTCCACCCTTTTAACGTTGCATTAAATGCAAAAATATAAAATAATATTTTATTACACAGACAAGCTTTTAAAGTTAAAATAAGCAACGCAGGGACCGTTCCCTACTCTTGATATTCCAACTAATAAAGATGTGTATCCAAATATAGCTTTTTAATAATAAACAATAAAACTATTCTATACGAAATCCAACGCAACATATTTTATTTGACTTCTATAAAGAAATAACAATATCTACAAGTATGACGATGCACTTTCGCATCCACTGGCCAACTAACAACAGCAATAATTAGAAAAAAAACAGACTGTAATGACAAAATAGATATGTCCACACAACGCGATCCTCGTTGACTGGACTACCAGATGAACCAGTGTTGCCATGAAAATTCAAATTTAACGGGCCAATGTTGCCAAACTTATAACAAATGCCTCCGTTAATGCCACGCCGGCCGCATGGCAATAGGGTTAAAAATTAACAAGCCGAGTGGCATTTTGGGCATTTTAGGGGAATTACGTTTGAGTCGTTTGATTTTACCGCTCCTTGTAAGCACCGATGTTTGGATGTTGATGATTTGTTTGTACATTAAGTCTGTTGTTTCATAATTTATTTGGTAATACAAATGTTAATGCAGGTTTCCAACGATAAAACGTTCTTGGGACCCTAAACAATTTAAATTTCCCTACGTCATCGTGGCTAGGGTTATTTTTTTAGGGTTCCGTACCTCCAAGGAAAAAATACAATACAATTTGATTGTTTGTTTTAATTATACCAATATCATAGAATAAGTATCATTGTTACTATAGTTTCCGGCAAACTTTTAGAACGAAAATGGCGGATCTGCGCATGTACCATTTGTCGCTTTATTGCACATTAAAATACATTCACAATAAAAATCTGTTGTATTTTAAAAACGAATTTAAAAAAATACGGTAGATAAACACTACGGGAATAGAATGGATACATACCTGGGGCGGTAAATTAGTAAATTTCTCAGATAGCTGGAGTTTGTGCCCCGAACCGGTGAGGTCTGGGGTTTTATTAATTACCGCCCGTAGTTTGTCTTCACGTCTTGTCTTGGGGAGGAAGTGTGATTTTGTCCCGCTAGTGGGCAGTCAATCTTCGTTGTTCGTTTGTCTATGTTAGGAGTAGGGCTCAAAAAGGACTAACTATACGGGTACTTCGCGGTAAACTAGTATCATGAAATTTTGTGAGATACAGTCTTGTAGTATTAGGGAAATGATCTGAATACGTCTAATTTTGTAATCATAATACATTACTAAAATATTTTCATATATGGTTACGTTCTAAACTAATCTTTGATTATTTTTATGAATACTGCATTGTAGTGATGCAAAACACTCGCTACGCTCGAGCAGTTTTTTTCTTATTTAAAAACCATAGAAAGTTGACAGTACGCAGTATCCATTCAAACTAGTCAAATGTCTAAACAAAATACATGCAACGTTTTTCACATCAATCTATTTCTTTTCGGCAAATCGCGTTGGAACACAGTTGTGCAGTTGCAAACATTTAAACTGTCAACTGAAACGCCAATTCGAATTTTAAAAGCCTTAAATTCGATTTTTAAATAGTCGACGGCTGTCGTCATTTTTCCGAACGTAGTTCTAAATTTGAATAAAAATTAAACTCCGTGATATGTAACCGTTTCGTTTCGTTAATTTTATTTGTGAGCTCGCTGAGTGACTCTGAGGTTCATAGAGACCACCGGATAATCGTAATGTATTAAATAACCAACCATTTTCGCTCTTCGACTTTCGTTGAAATGTGTTTTTCTTTTCCACCTTAACCGCCAACAATATTTACCTTGTAAACTAAGTTTGCATACCTCCACGATTGGAAACTCCGCCTGTCGTTATAAGTAACTTAGCCCATATTCACCTCGGTGCAAAGTAAACACGAGTTTTAAACTTTGCCTTAAACACCTCGACGTCCCGATCTGCATCTACTTACAGAGCACGTAAGGACATACCTTAAAACAGAGTAGGTAATGCGCGGGAAAACGCTCGTTTTAATGTAAAATTATATTGGAAATCGCGTAATTACGAAAACGATCATGATTTCGGTTAAAACATTAACAACGTTCTTTTGTTTTGTATGATTATTATAGAGTTCATAATCAAGATTATTTGTGGGTTTCTTGGGTCAAAACGATTAGATGGGTCATGGAAGAGTAGGGGTACGGATGATACAGATACAGATACAGATAATTTATTAATAAAAGCAAATGCATTTTACAAGTCACATTTCAATAGTTCAGATATAATCGAATACTTAATTAATTACAATATCACAGTTACTATTAATTATTTTACAATGTTTATTTGAGGATTGAAATGAAATGAAATTAAATTAAATTAAATAATTTATTCAGTAAGTAGGCCACAGGGGCACTTTTACAAGTCAAATTGTGAATCTACCGGCATTTCGCAAGAGGAGACCGCTGTTGAGAAGAAAGCCGAAAGAAACTCAACAGTAAGTCGTTTTTTCGTAAATAATACTTAAAACAATTACATGATACATTTGTAGTGTTATAACTAATTACACTGGTACACGTAAAGGAGATGTAAAATACTCCAAATCAATGTTAAGTAGGAACATAAAAAAAAAAAAAAATTAACGATAAATTTAAAATATTAAATATACCCAGAGATGTATAAAGTCTCTGTGTGTCACAACATGCAATAAAATAAAATAACTTAATTAATTTAATTTCACAGAGATGTATAAGGTCTCTAGGCGTCAACGTGAATAATTTACAATAGAAAATAATTATTAAACCTAAATTTCTTAGAGATGTATATGGTCTCTAGGCGTCATAACATGCAATGAAATATTTTAAAATTATTAAATTTCCTCAGAGATGTATAAAGTCTCTGAGTGTCATACTACACTAAGCTGTTTCTTAGAGATGTATACAATCTCTAAGAGTTCAAAAAGTAAAAATCAACATATAATAACTTCAATCGAGTACAGGATGTAGTTTCTCACGTTTACTTAATTTAACACTAGTATGCGGTTGCTACATATTTAATTTGGCCCTTGCTAGCATGAACAGACCGGACCCCACAAACGGCACCCGTTCACGAGTATGACGCATATCTCAGCCATCGCCTCCCTCAACCATATTATAGGGAAGGCTGCGACCCGATCAACGACGCCACCGCAAGCAAAGACCTTTAAGCGAGCATGACATGCTCAAGCTGCCGGGCATACTTGACTAATACTGTTTGCCCGGTGAGAAACAACAAATTGTGCTCTCATGTTACATTAAAAATTACCCTTATTATTATTTTTACATCAAATTTTGATTATTATTATTTAGATGTCGCACCCGCTCACGGGACAATAGTGTCCCGGACCTTTGGGAGGCGTGCACGGAGCCGAAGCCAACGCGTAGAGGCCCTTTCGACAATTTAATGAAATGCAAGGTGTACATCGAGCGGATGCTGTCCCTATCCGTGTCATGGGACGCACACAGAGACAGCGCCCGCTAGGTGCAAGAACTATTGATGGAGACATGGAATCTAAATACAAATTGGGCTATGGGTTTGAAATGGAGGACTGGCTAATTGGGCTATGGGGTGAGACTATCGGGCGTCTACCAGCAAAAGTGTCTCATAGCAAAAATGGGACTGGTGGACGATGACTCGCCTCCCGCTAGATGGGCCCCCACAAAATAGCGACACATAAAGTGGCCTAAGGGCAACACCGGTGCGGAAGGCTAAGGGCGGAGAGGTGTAATACTGGGCTTTAAACCGAAGCCAACTAACCCCTTACGTTTCCACATCCACCCCCGAGCCGAAACTCTCACGACTCCACTCTGCCCGGCCGGTTAAGGCAAGACAGAGGCGGAGGCCCCGACCCATCACCCCCCGTCAGGATCCCCCAGGAGCGCTCAGGTACGTGGGGTCGCTACCCCCCAACAGCTCGCCATAAGCTGCCCTGCGTGACTGATTGCGCTGGTAAAACCAGCGGGCGATGGGGTCGTCACATCCCTACGCCATTAGATTATTATTATTACATCAAATAATAAATATGGATGGATATCCTATATCCCTTTACTCGACTACGTTATAAGTAACTTAGCCCATATTCATCTAGGCTCAAAGTGAACACGAGCACAAATATATTTAGTAAATTGGTATTTATTCACTATACATAACATTTCTATTGTTATTTGAGTCATCTCTAGTAAAAGTAGGTAGGTAAGTTTTTTTATTACAAAAATCAACTAAAAAACTAAGGCGTCATTTATACACTTTTATTACTCGGCGTTGCGCACTTTCAGTATCCATTGTCGTCTAACTTCCTTGACTACGTCATAACTATGTTAGGAGCGCATCTTATGGGAATTGCACTCAGCTTCATATTTGTAGCGTTTAATGCTTCAAGTGCCTCCGCTGTCCTGTTCTGCGACGCAGTTAAACTTCGACATCACTTAGCATGCTACAGCAACAAAGCGGGGAAACTTGGCGAATCTCGCGATTGGCTCAGTTAGTTAAAAACATGTTCGATGAGCGGTAAGCTTGCGAGGCAACTTATGGACTTAAGCTGGGGTTTATGTTTGTTCTTCATGCTACGCTTGAAGATGTCCGTAACTTAACGACAAATAGACGTCATCCTCTTTTTTGGTTGACAGTAATCGTGTAAGGGTGCATCTCCATTGAAACGAGGCGAAGCGGAGACGAGCGGAATAGACCAATCATTATCATCATGATCATCATCATCATCACCATCAGCCGATAGACGTCCACTGTTGGACAAAGGCCTCCCCAAAGCTCTCCACAACGAACGATCTTGCACCGCCCTCATCCAATTTCTACCCGCGATCTTAACCAGGTCGTCGGTCCACCTTGTTGGAGGCCTTCCAACGCTGCGTCTTCCGGTCTACGGTCGCCACTCAAGAACCTTTCTGCCCCAACGGCCATCGATTCTAAGAGCAATGTGCCCCAATCACCTTAGTTAAAACCTATATCTCAGCTCCGATTCAGTTGTGTGATAGTTCGATTCCACACGACGTCTCCGCTCCGCTACAGTAGGGATGCACCCTAACGGTTTTGACGATGCGGTTGGCGCAGTTTGTAGTGCACCTGCTTACTGAGCCGGCGGTCCGGGTTTCGAATCCCGGCCAGGGCAAATATTTGTGTGATGAACTCGAATATTTGTTCCTGGGTCATAGATGTTATCTTTACATGTATTTATTGATTATGTATATCGTCTAGTACCCATAATACAAGATTTGTTTAGTTTGGGACTAGGTCGATGTATGTAAGATTGACCCGACCCTATAAAAAAATATATAAAAAGTGTAATTGTATTTGCTAAAAGTTGCGGGCAACGTTTTTCTTTTGCCTTACTCGGATTAAAAGTATAAACAAGTAGTAATAAAAATGTTTAGGGGAAAGTACATTTAAAATGACTCCATTATTTTGCAAAATACGCTGCATCAATAAAAACTATACTATAATCAACTTTATGGGTATTGTGTATTACGATAAGGAATGCGGTTCTTTTACGAGCGGTGTTTAAAACTATTGCAGCGAGGCTGAAGCCGTGCACGGACGAACGAACGTTAATTATTTCAATGAACGTACAAAATAATAGTACATTATTGTCGAAGCGAGGGAAGTAGGCAATTGCTGGCTGAGTATTAATTTTAAACAGACGACCTTGGGAGTCCGTTTAATTCAATACGAACCCAGCAATTGTCCTTACGACTGAGACAAATATAGTGCTTTTCTCAAAAATTATGCAAGAAAACAATTAGCTACTATATGTCAAAACTGAATTCTTGCAATGCTGCCTTTTTTATAGAAAAATAGAAATGTATTTTGCTTCTGAAAACGCCATAAGCTATTTGAGACTCTAAAAAGTCGCGATCAATCGTAGCTACTGATCTTCCGTTTTGCCTATTTTGGACCAATGACTTTTTATATGGCCGTGTTCAATCAATTATTTTTTTATGTTGTATACATACATACATAATTGTATACATAAAAAACCAAAAGCGAAGTATTCTTCAATTCAGTAACCTAAATAGATACTTTATGTATTTCAGTCATTTTCCGTAAAATATCTTCCACGTTGCACCAACATTTTTACATTTTTCTTGCTTATTCTAATATATATAATTCTATGAAACTTTCTCCATGCATGTACCTATATGTGTATATAAACGTCGGCAATAAACAGACAGACGAAAAGCCGTTTTATGGTCTACAGCGACGTGCCTTTCTTATAGCGATGTTATGGGTTTTACTATAGCACAAGCTATTTTCTAACCAATAAAATACAATACAATAGGTATGATGACTTGATGTTCGATTATACCAGACACTGTAATTAAATTGAAATAAAAAAATAGCTCAATAAGTCACGAAATAAAGAGGAGACAAAAACTTCACTTCAGCTGAAAATGTGAAGACAAACAAAATATAACTATAACTCCATTTTCTCGCGCTCAGCAAAATAATTTTTCACACCAACTAAGCGAAAGCCTGCTTAACCCCACTGAAGCCTGATTAGCATATTTCCACCATCAACCTACTGAAATAAACTTAACCCACAAACTCAAACATTGTACGTGTTAAACTTCATCTTTGTAAAATCGGGGTATTTATATGAAAACTTAAAACTATGGCTTTAAAAAATGTTTTTTAAGTTAATAAATGACTGACTGGTGTGAACTAACCGACCGCGGAAACGTCAGAATACGACAGCATTGTCCTTTCATAATGATGATGGTGTTATCTTGGTTGACTCCGATGTCAGCGACTTGATCAAGTTGGGTTCGAATGGGGTCTGATTCGAGGGATCCAAAAACGAGTAACTGTTTATCGAACCCTCGATAATTAGGCCACCCTAGGTCGTGACTGGGATTTATGGAAGAAAATCTCACCTCCTGGCTAAGGCAAAACGAAAAACATTAGACAAACCTCGGGCGGTAATTAATAAAGCCCCATCCCATATCGCATATTCATGGGCCTCACCTTCGGTTCGGGCCACAAGCACATGCAATCTGAATTCACAAATTCACTGCCCTTGGTATGTAATGTTCAATTTTGAACGATTAAGTTTTTAGAAGAAATAAGTAGTTGAGATATTAGGGATCGACAGAAAAAGAAAAAGCTGTTATTTAAAAAAAATCACGAGGTCTACAGCTCATAGAGAATTGGTAGGTAACTAAAGAACTTGTACCAATTACCACCTTTACCTTCCTAAAACAATATTTTTTGTTTACCATCTGTAACGTTTCGCCAAATTTTCATTTGTCCACCCTATTGAAGTGAAGTATTAGTATACGGTACCAAAACAAACGTAAACCACCGTAATAAAGTAAGGAGAAGAATTGTGAGCTCACAGAGTCACTAGTATAAAAAAGTAGTTCAACTCGCTCTTGACTGTTTTATTACAAAATCGCTTCTCATTGCTATAGCAGATGAATTGCGGTCGGTATAAGTTTTAGAAACTCGCCTCTGGCAAAAGTATGATTAGCCTGTTAGGGAACTTTTAATAGATAAACTAACAGCTCGGATTGCGCGTAGAGTAATTAAAAGCAGTATTTTAACTTTAACAATGTTTATTCTCTCATTAATTCATTATTTTAATAATATATTCATTCAAATATCGTTAGCGATAATTATAGAAAAACATTTGTACTTTGTCCTAAAATAATAAGTCATAATTCTGAAAACATGAACTTAACAAGATCTTTGGACAAAAAAATTACCATGCAATAAATTGCCGATATTAATTTATAATTTAAAAACATGATGCAATTTAGGAATGCATTTTTAGCGTTATTTTAGTTTTTAGCGTCTAAAGCTTATTATAAAATTCAGAAATATTTTAATGACACTGCTAGTATATCAATAATTTATGCATGTACAATTAAATCATAGGTACTAAATATGTGTGTGCACCATAGTACCTATGATTTAAGTGTATCTGTGACAAAACATGCAGTTCTGTAATTATGTTTAAGACCCCCTGTATGTACATATAGTTATACCATGTATAAGGAAATAAATTACCGACTCTGACTCTGTATATTAAAACAATGCTTTAAAGCATTTAAAGCCCAAAATAGTACATAAAAAATCTCGCTTGTGAACATCTTTGACGCATCTTTTCAATAATAATTAAAAACAGTTTATGTCACGTAAAAACTGTAAGGAAAGGTGTGACATGTTTCGAACTAGTATGGAGTTCTTCATCAGAGACAGCTATACGTGCTGCCTCGAGACAAAAGGTCCACTCATAACGTTTACGTAAGTTTAAACCGTTTTATAATAATTATTAAACATGAACTATTATGTTTATTAACGTGAGATCAACACGCCCCTTTAACCACTTACACGAATCGTAGTTAATCGAATTCAATCAAATATTTCATTATTTCAGATTTAAATCCATATTATTTGTCAGCAACAATATATTATTATTAATTCAATAGACCGCTTTGTCGGCATATTAGATAAAATAATCAACCATGAGACGTTTTATACTGAATATAGGTATGTAACTCTTAATTTAATTACCTCCAAATTATGGACGTGATGTTCCATTCATGGTCCCAAAGGTATCTGTATCGGTATCCATAAAAAAAGATATATTATATCAAGGTACTGGTACTGTTATATATTCTAGAAATTCTGCTTTAGTTTGCGCCGCGCCCACCTCACTAGTTGTGCTACAAAGTTTTAGGTACGGTGAAAGTTCCACTTGAAGTAAGATTTTAATATTATTATTTAGAAGTTTCATCATAAGGCTTAAATGTATCACACCTTTAGTAGTTCACAGAAGACTAGGAACACATTAATTTCTTGGTATTCTCTCACCATAATAAAATATTCTAAGAAACATAATGTACGGTACGTATGAGTGTACTTTGTCACAAATTATGTATTATGTATATGGTCGCCTAGTACCCATAGTACAAGCATTGCTTAGTTTGGGACTAGATCGATATGTGTAAGGTTGTCACTTAATACTTTTTAAATATCTCGTTTTAATGCAGGCTGACCAAACGGTTAGTCCAACCGTTTTTATGATGTATTTAATAATAAAAATGCGTTCATTAAACATAATTATTTGATTTGATTTAGTTATTTTTACTTGGAATTGTATTATGGTTTACACCGTCCAGCAGTGTAAAGAAAGTTAAAGATTACGGCAGAATTTACGGTTAGTTTACCTTAAGCTCAAGTTTATTCAGCATTACAACATTATTTATAAGTTCCGGAGCAAGAATCATTTCATGATATCATTGCCGCAAGCGAAACACTCAACCAATGTCCCATACCCATTTGTTAAATGACGTAATAAGTAGTTCCATTTCACACAATACCTTTAAAAATCCCTATTTATTTGATCGACAGCAAACGACCGAGCATCAAAGAAAGCATTTTTCACGTGAACTGTGTACAAAAAAAAAACCATTTCCCGACAGCACGTTGAACAGGCCAGGAATCCTTTTATTACGACCTACGCGTTATTAAAAGACATCATTCTAAACAGCCTACAATAAACAACCCATTACACTTCCCCCCGCTTACTCTACTAACATATATTTATCTCATTCTAACTCTCCTTGTTTATGTATGTCTATCCCTTTCTACATTAAGAGCGTTCTGAATTTAATTTCGGTAAAAGCAACAATTTATAATGCTGGGTACGTCATATTGCTGCGTTTGGTTTGGGTATGAATGAGCATTTTTATTGCGTTCTAATATCATTTTGGGTTTATTTGTGTTGAATATGTGCTCGTTATTAAGTGGTGTTATTGTTTAATTTACAACTTAAAGCGGGGTTTGAGCGAGCGGGAGTGTTATCCTTTTCTTCGCGCGCTTTAACTTTTTTCCTTTTTTTTCCTTTTCCTTTTTTAGTTCCTATAGCATAATCAAGCTTCACGTGCGGGAGCTTACAATTTTATGGAAGAGGAGAGAAGGTTTCAGCAAAGTTTTGAATTAATCAATTAAACATTGGGATACTTATCATGATTATGATTGGAGAGATTGTCTGTTGATTAAAAATAGAATTCAAATTTCTTTATTTAACGAAATCTTCTATATTCTTCAATTACTGATGAATGACCTACACGTCTTTTTTCTACGTACAGTCGCCATCAGATATATCGCAGCATATAAGGCGTTCATAAATATCTGAACATATACTGTAACGCCCAGTCAATAATATTCGTGTTAAGATATTTATGACCGCCTTATATGCTACGATATATCTGATGGCGACTGTACGTAGAAAAAAGACGTGTAGGTCATTCATCAGTAATTGAAGAATATAGAAGATTTCGTTAAATAAAGAAATTTGAATTTACTTTCGATTTGTATTTTGCAGATAATCTGACGTCGCTTGATAAATATAAAATAAGTTTTTCTCTGAGTTGGAGGACGAGGTTGTTGGTAATGGTGTGCCCTTAAAGTACGACAAGAAAACCGTTTAATATCACTGAAATGATCAAAACACACTTAATGACAATAACATAAAGATTTATCACCGACAGTTCCTACTTCCCAGCCATTTTTCCTCAAATGATTTCGTCCGATATAACCCCAGGGCCCCATCTGCAAAAGTGTTGAATCCACTCGCGACATTATAAATCGTTGCTTTTAGTCAAATCGTACTCGTGGTTACACCTCATTTGTTGCGGAATTTCCCTCCGAACGAGAAGGCACCATCAGAACACCACAAGTAAGAGGGAGACAACTATGTTTCTGGCAGGTCGTTTCCGCAAGCGGATTGAGTGTTTTTGTCAAACCGAGCGCGTTTGTAATTTTTTTTATCAGAAAATGGGATGTCTGTATTTTTGATGGCTGTAGAAGTGGCGAAATAATCTTGGTCGTAATGCGAGTTTCGTTTTTGTAGAATTTTATCGTGTTTGTGGAAATTGTGAAATAAATGTCCCGTTGAAATGTCTGCGTAATTTGTTTCGCAGTTTGAAAGTGTAACTTTTTAGTGGTGTCTTGGGTATTCGCTGCAAATAATAATTTTAGTTTGGCGGCATTTATGTTAAGTTTAGTCTCGTAAATTATAAATGTTACGAGTCTTCATTTATCATGTGAAAGATATATATTTCTATAGATTTCACTGCGAGAGAAACTTTTACATTAAAAAGTAAGTAGCTAGTTGTGAGGTCATAAATTCGATAATTAATTGAGTCTCATGACACTCGTCACTTACATAAAATGTTAACAATGTGATTTCAAGGTGGTTCTGACGACGTGATTGGCGCAGTTTGTGGCATACCTGCTTACTGAGTCGGCAGTCCTGGGTTCAAATCCCGGCCGGGCAAATATTGGTGTTATGAACTCAAATATTTGTTCCTGGGTTGTTGGGGATGTTTTCTATATTTTTGTATATTATGTATATTTTCGTCTAGTACCCATAGTACAAGCTTGGTTTTGTTTGGGACTAGGTCGATTTGTGTAAGATTGTTCCTTAGTATTTGTTTATTTATTTGCTTATACTTAACCATACTTTTAATACTGGGGCGTCCAAGTACCAGCTTCTCCCTCTAGATCGTATTCAACGGAGAGCGACTCGTATCGTCGGCTGCCAGCGAACTTCAGATCGGCTTGACTCCTTTGCGCTACGTAGAGATGTAGCCTCTCTCTGCATCTTTTATCGCTTATATAACGGGGAGTGCTCCGAGGAGTTGTTCGGATTGATTCCTGCCGCTTCTTTCCGCCATCGTTCTACGCGACAATTCTTTCATCCTCACCACTTAGATAGTTGGCAGTCCACAACTATGCGCTTTTCTAGAAATTTCCTGCCTCGCACGACTGCATTGTGTATTTCCGGACCGATACGACCTTCAAACCTTCAAGAAAAGAGCGTACTCCCACCTGAAAGGCCAACGCACTTGTGACTCCTTTGGTGTTGCAGGTGTCTATGGACGACGGTAATCGCTTTCCATCAGGCGATTCGTTTGCCCCCTATGACATAAAAAAAAACTATAACTGTTACGAAAAATTAGCTGCTAGAGTCATATAGAATACAAGCAACTGAATGATTAATTCCTCATGAACCGCAACGTCAATACTTCGTTATTAAGGTCACGTGACCTTCAACATTAACTCCAGGTATCTATCTTCATAAAACTAAACTATAACGTTTATATTGGGCCGGAAATGTATCTCTGAAACTTGGCCCGTTAACCGCGGCCCACATTAAAAAGGTCGCTACAATGTTGCTGTCATAAAACTGGATTATAGTTTACTTGTGACGCGGATATAAAGTCACTAAAAGTTCAAAATAGATTATTATCTCTTATTGTACCAATAACTAACTGTCAAACTATTAATAAATGTACATGTAGGTTATTTTATTATAGCTAGCCTGTAAGGAAATAAATCTCTGAACAGTAGGCGCATAGTATCTGAATGATATTATCATCCTATTAATACGGTGAATAGAGACTAAAGTACTATGTGTGACCTTACAAACGGTCCGGTAGTTTTGAATTTTTGATATGTTGTCTAGGATGGTTAGTCAGTGCTTAAAATGCAAAATGCACAATTCCCCCCCCAACTCCGCGCCCGCCGCCATTTTGAAAAAACCGGCACTCTCTTCACATTTTTGGCTCATATCTTCCTTTAAGATCATTTTAGCTAGAAGAAAGCTTGGACAATGTTATAGAGAGGTAAATTTACTACATTCTCAATTTTATATTTTTTTTCTAGGACAGATAGTTACGGAGATATCCACATTTAAAAAACGTAAAAAATCGCAATTTCCTACTGAAAAACAAACTTCTGGATTACGAGTATATCTTCGTTTAGGAGCATTTTAGCTACAACAAAGCTTGGGCATTGTTGTATAAAATTAAATTTACTATAATTTACACTTCAAATTTTGTTTCAAGGACGGTTAGTTACGGAGATATGCACATTGAAATAAAACAGGAAAAGTCGAATTTTCCGAAAATTTCTCAAAATTCATTCAGTTATGGACTAGTCTAGGACAAACTAAAACATGTAGGAGATAATATAATTGCTTATAAAACTCATGTCCATTTTTACATTTGTGCATTTTGCATTTTAAGCACTGACTAACCATCCTAGACAACATATCAAAAATTCAAAACTACCGGACCGTTTGTAAGGTCAAAATCCTTTATTCACTGAATTATATACTGATATATTATCATGTTGGTAGATTAATTTAAGTCCAGGCAGTACTCGTTTATATTTCATCCCGAGACAATGAAAACGAGTACAATTGACGTATGTTCATACGTAAACAAACATACGTAGATTTCTAGTCATGACCCTTCCTTTCAGCTGTAGTTTGATAAAAATACAGGAGCGAAACTACGCTGCAGCCCTTCCAGAATTCTTTGTGATAACTATCCGACTTCGCCATATTTGGTACGAGTTTACGATTCCCGACCCCATAAATAAAGATGGTGGAACTTCGCGGCTGTGAAGTTTCAGAATCAGGCTGGTTTGGTTTACTGCATGTTGGTGGAAAACTGCGGAAATATTGCTTGAGTCACCTTTGACTAAATTTGACTTTTCATGTAATGAATATTCGATATATCGTCATATAATCGTATGTCTACTGCAGCGATAAGCACTTTTCAAAGAAGTAAAAAGGTGATATACATAATAGTATACTTATAGATGGCTATATGAGACTTTTTACCCGACTACGTTGAAGCAAAAAAAAGGGGAATTTATTTGTCATTTTCCTGTCTGCGAGTGAAGTTTTTAAATATATAATATTCTTCACAACCGGCACAAGCAGACACCCGACCTGCTTGTATACGCCGCGTCACCCTATTATGATGATAATTCCTCCCATACCACCATTAGTATGATTTATTGTGTTTTTTATTGAGGCCCTGACAGAATGATGTAGCTCAACGGAATATATATGGGCTCTTGTGTTCTCTCTACACGGAAAGTGAAACAAAAATACTCTTTCTATCCTGTATGGGAAATGATAGTGGTAGATCAAATTAAATCTTTCAGAACGACATCGTATCTGCGTCAAACTAGTTTTAATAAATAAATAAATAATAAAGGGACAATCATACACAAATCGACCTAGTCCCAAACTAAACAAAGCTTGTACTATGGGTACTAGACGACAATATACATAATATATAAATACATATATAGATATATAACATCCATGACCCAAGAACAAATATTCGAGTTCATCACACAAATATTTGCCCGGCCGGGATTCGAACCCGGGACCGCCGACTCAGTAGGCAGGTGTCTACAAACCGAGCCAAACGCGTCGTTTTATTTTCTAATATCTAAACGTAGTACCTAAACGTGGTGGAGATTTCAAGCAGAAGAATAAATTTCATGCAAACAACGCCACATTTTGCAATAATTACCCAAGATGCAAAACAGCAGAATTGCAAAAGAGCAATTTCCTTGTAAGTAAACCTGTAACTTAATAACGTCCAATATAAATCCAACTCTGACGGAAAAGCTTGCAAGTAAAGTGGCCCAACTATACGGACTCGAATAACAAGACTTTAAGACTCGCGTCTTTACCAAACTTCCAAGTTTTCTAACTTATAAGTCTCGAGCGTCACTTGTCTCGCATTTTTCTGTTAACCCCTTTGGTGAAGTTAAATTTGTGCTTTGGACTGAAAATATACGGTAGAGAACGTGGTAAAACAGTCATAATAACACAAAACATTGCGGGAAATGTCGAGACTTTAAAGTGTAAATATATTTACACAATGGTCGGAAATCAGAAATTCGTCATGATAGAATTTACAATTGTCAAATAATATTACGTGCAAGAGAATAGTACTTTGAGGAGAAGCAAATTGTCAAAATAACGTGAGTAGAAATTCCGTTTTTGTGAGCCACGTTATTTTGACGATTTTCTAATTATTGTGGATAAGAGATTAGTAAAGATAATTTTAATTTCCTCAGCAATAAAGTCGGCCACAATTTAAAAATTATTACAGAGTGTACAAATGAGTCATTAAATATCCTGTTTCAGGTCCAAAAGTACTCATTACACTCGCGGCATTGCCATCTTAAATCGCATGTACAACCATGGCAACAAAACGGCTCACAAAAACGGAATTTCTAAGACTACAGCCTTAAGAGTCTTTTTCACAGCACTTGACATACCGTTTAATTCGAACCAGTAACAGCTTCAAAAACCAATTCCCTAAATCAATGTTGCCACAACAAACAGAACTACGGCATATTGCTTTCTTCCCTCTTGTTGTGTAATCAAATTTGTCGACGAGCTCGCAATAATTCTTCAATTAACCAGGCGGCGGTACATCAAGTTGCAAGCGTACAGAGATCGTGACGAGAATAAAAATAAACGAAAGATTCTTAGTATCAGTAGTGAAAAAATTTAACTTAGGGCTATATCAGTATAATCGTATGCTATTTGGGCTAGCTAACGGTCCGGCAAAATTATTTGGAATTTCAATTAATTGTGGTATTTCTGACGCTTTGCGGAACTTTAAGTAAATGATTATATTTTTCTTTTATAAACGGTTAAATAGTCAATAATTGACCATATCAGAAGTACTCACGCTTGACCGATGCCGACATTGGTTACAACATGACAGGTTTAATTAACAATTCACTGACCCGCGTAGTGGGTAATTATGGAATACCACGCCGTAAGCTTTGGTCACGAGTAAATATATATGTCATATATACTACATAAGATATAATACTGCGTCCTCCTTGACGTATCTACCAATGGTAAACCAACCGATTTTTATTGAATTAAGTTAACGCAAAGTCTTGGTCAGGATTATATAAATGTGATTGGATGACTTTCGGTTTAGTAAGCGGGTCCTGTATTTATCAATACTAGCTACAAAAAGTTCTCTGCGTATTTTCCCTACCGCTGTGTCGTGCTGTTCATGTCGCAACAGTTATCCATACATGAACATGAAATAAAAGTGAAACCATTTAGCAACAACCATTTTCTACCAGCTTCCGCCTCCGCTGCCGCCTATCCTCCGTATCGCGGCGGCATCAGCGAAAATGACTTCCCAGTTAACGATTTATGACTTACCTAGGCGTCTGGTGTACAGTAGATTACCACGGCGCGTGTTAGGCCCTTCTGACGGATCTTCAGCGGCTCTGATGGATATTTTTCCCTGAAAAGTATTGCTGCAACAAAGCTTTTTTTTCCTTACCTTTGCGAATGTGTATCGGAGCACCGTACGTAGGTTTTTTAGTAGTCGTATGGCAAACGAAGTTACAGATATCTGTGTGATTGGTCACATCATACCAAACAGTTAACAAAAACCAGACTACCATCCAGCTTGTCACCAATTGAAATCGCTACCTTAATTTTTTTGATTTTCGTCGATCCATTGATACATTGGTAGTCGACTGGACATCGTTTATTAGAATACTCGTGTATTTTTGGTAGCCTTTTTTGGCCGCAATAATCATCGTCCGTTTTCTCTGTGTCAAACTAATAACTCATCTCTTGGCATGCATCGGAAGTTATAGTCCAGTAAAAAGCCTTAATTTTAGAGAACTGTACGTTATTATAACTGCTGTTCCAAATAAAAGGGACACTGACTTAAGGGCCTACCTCATTAAGGTCCCTTCTGATTCCGCTGGTCAGATATTTGCAATGCAAATCTAGACGGCATTTAGACGTTTCGAAATAAGCAGACTTTGTTAGTATGACTTCATTTCCCATCCCGCCCGGCCGTGATTCGTTAGCGGAGAAGACTTTTAGCAGATAGATTCGACAAGACAGATCAAAATAGACCTGGCAAACATCTTATACAAGCTTACGTGCAGTTACCAACTGACTTCAAAAAAAAGCTCTTACTAATCGTGTATGTTTTTTCAATCTTCATATTTGTGTATAGCTCTGTACGTACGTGTGTCTGTACCTCTAAACTCTTGTCATATGAAACATTGAACCGTAGCTACGGTTCAATGTTTCATATGAAATCATGCTACGCGTAGCATGATTTCATCCTAGACAGAGTTGAGATATAATGACGGGTTCTATGGAGAATCGATAAAACTCCTTATGTTATGAGCACATGTAAGAAATTGTTATAGTATACGACCTTGCATCGCATGCATTTGCATGCGATGTTTGATGTTTTTTCATTAAAGTTACTATGTATTCGTTTGTGATTTGGCCCTAATACTTACTGTCGCCTTGGCGCTTTGTGTAGTCTATCAACAAAGTCTGTGGGCTGTATATTCAAGCCTCTTGTAGCGTAGTTGTTCCGTCACCGATAAATAAAATGACTACCAGCCTATGAATACTAAGCAAATTGCGTGCCACAGCTTATTGAGACGCAGACGGTTTTATTAATGTCTAAGACTAGTTCTTAAAGTTTAATTAAAACTTAAAGCTTAATTAGTAGTATTTACTGTAGGTAACAGAAATTCAAAAACATTTTCAGGCCCAGAAATGAACTTAACTGTTTTCTATTAGGTACTCTAACTCTCTCACTTACACACTTTAACTTTATCTTCTTCATTTTAACATGACTTAGTATTGTGGTCATTATCAGGTGTTAACATTTGAGGAATTTGAAAATACTGGAAGGAAGATAATTATGTTATTGACTTCCGTCGAATCTGGTTGAATTGCTTGTCTATCTCTAGCGCTTTTCATAAATACCAGCAGCAGAAATCTTCATCACTAATCGCTCATTGTTTGTGTTTCAAAATTTTCTGCCACAATGTAAGCTGTGGCAACAACGCCCTCTGGTGTAAAGGGAGATTTATCGTTTTGATCTCTGTTCCTAAGCCCGGTCTTAGATGTTTCGGTAAACAAGTATAGATTTGCGCGCGGGTGCGCTCGCCATTCCGACAACTTTGAATATTAATAGTGCTTCAGTATTAGAATAAGAGAAACGATCAATTATTTCAATAGAAATATTAAGGATATGAATGTTTGGATACAACAATGATCAACAACATCAGATCAGACCCTATAGATACCGCGCCTTGCTGTAATTAATTCAGTTAGGCTGCTTTTCTACTCTTACTAGACCACGTAACTAACGCGGCGTGTGATACAGACACCCACCAATAAAATCACTTAGTGTCAATTGGTGGGGTTGGTTATCGCATCGTTACTTTGGGTCCAGTCGAAAGCAGCCTTATAATACAAACAAATGAATCTTAATGAACCTTTTGATGTTAGAGAAAAACTAACATTAATACAGCATCAACGTTATTGCCTTACAGTCTTAACAAAGTAAGAAGTAAATTGCGCTGTAAGAAAATTGAATTGAGAACAAACAGTACGGACTGTCCGTTGTCTTTTAAATGCTGGCAAATTGGACTTTATTAAAAAAAGAAGTTAGTCTGGTTCTGAAGCAGTGTAGTGTAGTTGAAGCAGCTTGTGGATTTCCTGTTTGCATAAAAGTTATCTTTACTATATGAACTGGAATCTATGTGTCTGGGTTAAGCAACTAGTTTTGCAATTTTGAAGGTTCTCGAGATGAAAAATATATCCGCCGTCGTTTTAGACCTATTTAATGCTTTCGACATTATTAATCACTCTTTATTACTCGAAAAGTTGAACACTGGCGACGAAAGTCTGGCGATGGATTAATTTAAACTGTCTACATAGAAAATGATAATATTAATAGATAAGAGAAAACAATGAATTTTACTGAATATAATTACTTTGGTGTCCTTCAACAGTATGCATCCACTACAGTATGTTTACTGTGTGGATGTATTTCTGATATTACTTTTATTTGAATTCGATGTTTCTTCATGAAGTGCTCTTCATTGCTCATTTTTAAGAAAAGCGTGAGATGATTTCTGATAACATATTTTTCCAAACTACTTCCCTTATAGAGCGAAATGAAACCTGTGTATGTTTTTATGCTCCATGTGTGCGTTTTGAAGGAAATGAAATAAGTTTACAGTTTGCATCTCGTTTGTTCACATTTGCGAAGGTGAATGGTAACAAATAACGCGCCGCGGAGGCATTCAGCGTTGTGCGTCGCGTGTTGCCTCGCGGGACACACGGACAAGTAGCATTTTGTGACAAATATATAAATTTCACATATCCTCACAAAAATCCATATTTAATATATATGAAATAATTACATATTTGCAGCATTTCCTCGCTGAATCGCAATGTTAATGCGTTGTGCGAAGCTACTAACTTTTCTGTCCCCAATAGTTTCTACTAACCTTTATCCATCATCTGTGTTCGTGTATCTCGAGTGTCCGACGTTTGATATGTTTTTTGACCTTATGTAACATTCGTTATTTATCGCGTTTTTTTTATTTTCCTTTATTTCCTTTCAAATCAATGAACTTGTAAATTGTTAGAAGAGTTACGTCAAACTACAATAGGTTAGATTATGTTAAATTTTTTGATAGTTTTAGAAAGCGTGTTAAAGCAAACGTCACATTATGTCAAGTATTAGATTAGATAAACAAATAATTATGTTAAACATTGCGGACCCGTGTGTCTCGCACTTATCTGCCTGTGTAGCTCCAACGCCCGGCGGCGGTACTTTTCCTGAAATAACATTTTTGATAGTGTCATTCCTTACTTTTCTCGTCCTTCGGGGCCCGCTTGTCTTTCTTTTACTGGATCTAGGGGCCCGCGGTTCATTCAGATTTGTCTTTCGTATTAAATCACGTCTGAGTTAAGGTCATTTATTTCATTCAATTCATTATGGCATATGAAATTCCGGCAAACGATACAGAACTAGCTACATTGACTTTAAGTCATAAGTTATCCTGGTTACCTGGCTTGAACGTCCCAAAGGTACCCGCCGCATTCCCGATGGATTGCCAAAGAGAAACATAGAACCCGGTACGATCTTTGATCACAACCCTTGTCCCTCATATGTTTTAGTGGCTAACTTATGTCACATTACATGTGTTAACCTAAATTAACTACTCTACTCCTACCTTCATCAACTAAACTACTCGTTTCAATTAAATTACTGGTCCTATTTCCATCAAACATAGCTAAGAACCATCTCGACCGTCAAGTATTTCGATTAAAAAAAAAACACACTCAAATTGGTACATCCGTTCGGGAGGTACGATGCCACAGACAGATACACAGATACACATGATAAACTTGTATCACCCCTCTTTTTAGGGTTCCGTAGTCAACTAGGAACCCTTATAGTTTCGCCATGTCCGTCTGTCCGTCTGTCCGTCTGTCCGTCTGTCCGTCCGTCCGCGGCTTAGCTCCGTGATCATTAGTACTAGAAAGCTGAAATTTGGTATGAGTATGTGTATGTATCACGCCGACAAAACGGTAAAATAAAAACTAAAAAAAAAATTTTTTTTCGGGTACCTCTCGAACACCTAAAGTGGGGGTGATTTTTTTTTTTCGTTTCAACCCTAGTGTGTGGGGTTTCGTTGAATAGGTCTCTTGAAAATAATAGGGGTTTTCAAACATTACTTTTTGATAAAGTCAGTAGTTTTGTAAATATTCGCTCCGAAAATAAAAAAAATTGTGTCCCCCCCCCTCTAACTTTTGAACCACAAGTCAAAAAAATATGGAAAAATTCATGTTAATGCGGCCTTATAAGTACTTTCAATGAAAACTATATTGAACAAAATCGGTCAAGCCGTTTTTGAGTTATCGCCAAATTTCATATTTTTTCTTTAAAAGGTCGTAAGTTGACTTCCAGAAGGTAATAAGTGATTACAGTTTCTAGGGCGTTTACGACCTTTTTATAGAGCTTAAAATCTGTCTTAACTTAAACCTCGGGCTTAAAACAGCAGTTTATTGTGAAGGATGAGCAACTACGGAACCCTACACTGAGCGTGGCCCGACATGCTCTTGGCCGGTTATTTCTTCTAGTGTGAAAAATTTACACTTATACTGCTGATGCCGATGGTACAACCACAACGAAAAAAATTATGTACAGAATCCTTTTTATCAATGGCTTTTCTCACTTGGAAACAAGCCGGAGATACATTATTATGATTCGCTGGTATCAGCCGCTATCAACATATATAAATCATATTTGTGTCTGGTTTATTGTCCTTTTACTACCACTGTGACATGCTTTATTTTAACATTGAAGTTTATTTCGGAATTACAAATCAAAAAGTTTTTATATCTTCACTGGGTAATGCTTACTAATTATAAAAGGCGTGTAGACATTTTTTTGAGGGTGTCAATCGATTCTATTGAAGTGAAACTTCTAATACGACTTTCAACAAGGTTGCGTTAAACGTTAAACGGTTGCGTTCCACATTACGAAGTTTCACTTCTTCCGCGCGGAGGGACTCCACGCACTATTTTCTTTTTATTGGGATCAAATGTTATATATATATATAAATAAATATAAATATCGGACAACCTCACACAAATCAATCTAGTCCCACAGTAAGCTCTAGTAGGCTTGTGTTATGGACACTAGATGACGATAAACATACAAATGACATCCATGACCCAGGCACAAATATTCGAGTTTATATTGGACTAACTACACTTAGACTGTTCGAAAAGTCGAAAATTAGCGTCAAAGCTCGATATTCCTACGGACGGCTAAAAACGCTCCATACAAATGGCCACTTCACGTCATTTGTGGGTGGTCAATATTTAATTTGTATAAAGACAATAAGTAATTTGCCATTTTCACCGTGAAAAAATGCGTTTAAGTTCATGGTTGTCACACAATTATTGTTTGTAAATTATGACGATTCTGAAAACAACTTCAAAATTTCGGTTGCATAAAAAAAGACATGTATACTATATAAAAATGCATACCTTTGAATTCGCATATTTCAAAAATATATTTTTTTTATTTGTTTCATGATATTTTTAACTTATTTTATTCATATAACTACAGTATTCACCATCAGGCTACACCCCTATTGTAAGCTTACAATTATCTACTTATTTTACTTCTTACTTGATAAAAAAGTAGCTATACTTTTGATGTTCACTGTACAAGAGAAGTCGTATTATTTTGAATCTTGAATAAAGGTTCAGACATTATCGTTAAGATTAAAATGAAAAAGTCCTGCGACGGCAATTGTAATAAAAGCAAATCACAAATTAAAAGCTCTAAAAACCATTCTGATTAAAATCCCCGTTTTAAAAGCACAATTAATAAAAATAAAAGAAAATGCTTTTATTTATCTCTCATTGCTACGCGTAGCATAGTACAGAAGCCACCACTTCTTAAAAAGATGTCTTTGCATGAGAATTCTACGGCGCTTGTTTCGTTTTTATACTGAGGTCGCAGAGTCGTAGCAAGCTACGGCGTAGCAGGCTACGAGCCGTGCTACGAACAAAAGACGTAGCAAGATAAGGAATTCTTAAGTTGCGAAGTTTTTGTGAATAAAGAATTTTATTTTTCCTTCCTTTTGTTTACAGGTCCTTTAAAATACAATATTTTGAAGCACTGAAAATTAATGCAAATTATTTTAGCAAGCTTAGTAAAGCGATACTTAAGTTAAACTCGTCACTTATTTAATTAGTGACGAGTTAAAGTATACTGCCTGTTAGCAGAATTATTTTCGCCGAATTTTCACTTTGCAGAATTTATTACCGTAACATCCGGGTACTTTGACACTACAATGTTACTTTGTCCACCCATGAAAACCCATTTTACTTAATTAATAAATTTTTAATAAAAACCGGCCAAGTGCAAGTCGGACTCGCGCACCGAGGGTTCCGTACAAACACTTTCCATCCCTAAGTGGTTAAGTTAAGTTTGCACCTGGTATGTATAGCGCCCCATATAAATTAGGTGCAAAGTTAGGTATTAAAAAAAGACTACTTACTAGATCTCGTTCAAAACAATTTTCGTTGGTAGTTTTTATAGTAATGTACATCATATGTTTTTTTTTTGATTTTTCATTTTCTTATTTTAGAAGTTAGAGGTGGGGGGGGGGGGGGGGGGGGGGGCAACTTTTTTCCACTTTGGAAGCGTCTGTCACGCGAACTATTCGGTTTAGAAAAAAAATATTTTAGAAATCTCGATATCATTTTTGAAGACCTATCCATGGATACCCCACACGTATGTGTTTGATAAAAAAAATTTTTTTGAGTTTCAGTTCTAAGTATGGGGAGCCCCCAATATTTATTATTATTTTTTTATTTTTGCATCAAAATCTTAATGCGGTTCACAGAATACATCTACCTACCAAGTTTCAACACTAGAGCTCTTATAGTTTCGGAAAAAAATGCCTGTGACATACGGACGGACAGACGGACAGACAGACGGACAGACAGACATGACGAATCTATAAGGGTTCCGTTTTTTGCCATTTGGCTACGGAACCCTAAAAACGACAACTAACGCTTATTTTTAGAGACAGTTGAATCACGTGATGTTGTTTTAAAGAATTAATTAATTCAATACGATGTTTTTTTTTTGGTGGACAAAGTAACCTTGTAGGGTCAAGATACCCCGATGTTACGGTATTCTTCTGCAGTCATACAATATGCATAATTTTTGGAAATATTATTTAATTGATTAGGTTAGGTTAGGTTTGTTTTATAATAATCCCACACAGTTGGTTTCAGAGAAAAATGCTTCCTAAGAAATGAAGCATTTAGCAAAAAAATATTCTGTGGGTACTGACTTTGTGAATTGACCTAAGTGGCTAAACCTCGACGGCAATTCTATGACTGTCGATATGACGTGTTTGGGAGCGTCAGTTTTTTTTTATAAATCTAGATTGAAAAATATATCAGTGCTATATCGATTATATCCATTACGATAAGGTCACGTGGATATTGTAAATTTGGGCGACGTATATTTTTAAGTCACGGCATTTTTATGTACTGAAATAAGTATTGAAAGTTTTCAGGCTCTATGTAATTTAAAATATTTTTGTTACAGGTAAATCACCATTCAATCTGTTAACAATGCAGAAAAAATACATCTGCGTGAGTAACACTTTATATATAACTATAATACTAGTGTGGAGTTTTACAACGTACACTCTAAAATTAAGACCGACTAAGAGTATAATTACGATCCTATATAAATCAAACAAAGCTGATCATTTAAAACAATAAATGTATCTGTGATTTAACTGATAAAGTGGGTACGTTATTAATCCTAACAATTGTATACGTTGCATCTACTATTAATTTGTTGGCATAATTATGTAATGTCGGTTGATTCATTCATTTACGTATCTTAGTTGATCTTGCTAAGATCAATTAGTTAGCATAATTATTTTTCATGTAAATATTGAACAAGATCATTATTGGTTTAGTTACATAGCAATAGCAATAATTATTGCCTTATTTGATGTGTCCAATTTCTTGTTAGGCTCGTATGGAATCATGATGCTTGATTACTACTATCGAGATATTGATAGAACCAACAAAAATTTTTTTAGAGTGTACGACAGAAGAAAATATTACAAAAAGAAACAATATAAATATACCTATCATGCAAAGACCACTACACCATAAATCGATCTAGTACCAAAGTAAGTTGAGCAAGCTTGTGATATGGGTACTAGACGACAGTAAACATGCTTAAATAGATAGATATAAAACATAAATACATACTTAAATACATAGAAAACATCTATGACGCGGAAACAAATATTCGAGTTCATCACATAAATACTTGCCCCAGCCGGGATTCGAACCCAGGACCAACGGCTCAACAGACACACGTACCGCGCGGCAGAGATAGAAGCAGTTTTTCAGCGTTCTAACTTAATCCTTCATTTCCGACTGTGAGAGTTATTATGATTTAGTTAACTAAAACATTTACTCTAACTTTTTTTTTCATATTACGAATATGAATTAATGTTATAATGGTTTCCTTTTTTAACTGACTTCCAAAAAAGAGGAGGTTCTATGTTTCACTGTATGTATTATTTTTAAAGGTATGGAGAACAAGACTGCATGATAAATTTATAAATAAATATTATCACACAGCCTCACACAAATCGATCTAGTCCCAAATGAAGCTAAAGAAGGCTGGTCTTATGGGTACATACTTATATAGATAAATAAATTTTCATTCATTCATTCATTCATTCATTCATTCATAAATATATAATTAAATACATAGAACAACCATGACCCAAGCACAAATATTCGAGTTCATCACACAAATATTTGCCCTGGCCGGGATTCGAACCCGGGACCGCCGGCTCAGTAGGCAGGTGCTTGCAAACTGCGCCAACCGTGTCTTCGAATAATTGCGGCACCAAACGCAAAAAAAATAAAAATCGCAAATTGAGATCCTTTTCTCTTGAAATCACGATAAACAAGAACTGTAATCTACGATCATTCTTCGGAAGCTTTCTATATATTAAATTTACAAATCAGTTAACATCTACCGTGCAAAGTCGCGATAAAACTCCAAGCATAATTCAGAAGTGCACCCTTTAACAACATCCATCTTCACAAAAGCCTCAAAAGGAGCTGGGATACAAATTTCACTATGATAAAATGTTGCCATCATTTCATTTTTAAAGCTCTCGCTAAAGTGAGGCAACCCTTGTATCTGTTTACTTTTTAAAAATGGCCGAGTATTATACAGAGGACACTACATTTCAGCCAGAATTTGCATTTCTGAGACTTTAGAAGTATTTTGTCGTTTGACTTTCAAAGGAAAATTTATAGTTTTAGTTTGTCGGGTGGTTTGTTTATGTCGCGTGACAATGCATATTTATATCGTTACTTTACGATTTTTGCATAAGGACAATAGCTATTTATTATTTAGTATTTTATATTAAGATCCTTTTAGTTTGCGCTGAGAATAAAAAAAATAACAAATACAGAAACTATTTCAATGGAAATTTCGTACTAACTTGAAGGCTATTTAACAAAATGAGCTTGTAATTTAAAGCAAATACTGATCAAATATGTGACAAAGATCTCTCTTTTGATGTTGAAACAATAAAACACTGTTGGACATAATAACATGCAATTTTATGGATTTCTATCATATTATTATATTTTTTCAACTGGGGTCCAGTCAAATCTACGTTGTTCACTTGTTTTTTAAATGTTCTAATAGAATTTCGAAATCATAATGCATAATGTTTTAATGAAGCTATAATGCTGGTTATTAACTACGGATTTTACACACGTTATGAAGGTATTACGATATGTAGCTGTAGATAAAGATTATTTTAAACGTATACTCCTAGTATGCCCTGTTGTTTAACAATTAATTGAAAATATTGCTAAAGAGTTGAAACAGAATAGCTGGAGCGGGTTCAAGAAATAAAAGGTTTCAGTGGAAATTTTATTAAGTTTCCAACTTGCAGCGGGCGATGAATTTTTGATCAGTCCTAGGTTCAATCCCGGCTATATTTAGTTTTATCGTTTCTTAAGTTTCTGTCAGTTCTATCTGTTATTAAATGTATGATGAAGTTTGAGCTTGTGTGGTTCTTGGATTAACTTAGCTAACATTAAAGGTTATTCTAAAGATATCTGGATCTATCATGTTTCTTGTAAATTGTATCTCACAGTCTGAGTACGCTATGATTGGTTGGTTGGTTCTGTCAATCCGTTTCTGTGTTGCTAGTGGTGTTCCCTGATTCCCCTACTACCTGTATGACTCTCGTAAAATCGTAAGTGTTTTTAAATCAATTATTATAAAAATATAAAATTTAGTCAAAGAACATCATCCTCCTAGCCTTTGTCCCATTTTTTGAGAATGAATTCTCAATCGGGGTCGGCTACCTAAATCCCAAGATGTGGCGTAGGCACTAGTTTTACGAAAGCGACTGCCATCTGACCTTCCAACCCAGAGGGGAAACTAGGCCGTATTTGGGCTTAGGTGGTTTCCTCACGATGTTTTCCTTCACCGAAAAGCGAGTGGTAAATATCAATATTTAGTCAAAGAACATGACAACTGTAATGCATAATGGCTTACGAGTATATTAAAAAACAAAAAAATGGCATATTTTTTTGTACTTGTAGCATTTTTTTTTTCTCTATAGTTATTTTGTTACCATAAAGCAGCAACTGATCAATCTGACGACGCGGTTGGCTCAGTTTGTAAGCACTTGCCTTATAAAAGGCTTTGTTCAAAAGTTATCTAAAGAGTTACTACAGCTCAAAAGGTCAAAAGTCTGTGCGGTGACTAGAACTCTGACCGGTCACTGCAAGCTGAAAAAACACTTGTTCCTAATGGGTATGGAACAGGACGCAACGTGCAGGTTCTGCCAAAAGTCAGAGGAGACAGCTATGCATATCCTCTGCTCCTGTGGACCACTTATGCACAAAAGAAGTATCCACTTAGGGCAACACTTTGTGCCTCCAGAGGAGATACAACATCTCACTGCCCAAAGAATCTGGGAATTCCTGGACTCAACGGGCCTCAGCAGTGAGCTTTAAGACAGGGCTGCCACAATAGATCAATTATGGTCGATGCGGCACACAAAAGGCCCAATTGAAAATAATAATAAATAATAATAAGCACTTGCCTGCTGAGCCGGCGGTCCTGGGTTCGAATCCCGGCCAGGGCAAATATTTGTGTGATGAACTCGAATATTTGTGTTTGGGTCATGGAAGTTATCTATATATGTATATCGTCGTCTAGTACCCATAACACAAGCTTTGCTTAGTTTGGGACTAGGTCGATTTGTGTAAGATTGTCCCTTAATATTTATTTATCTATAAACAACTTGCAGCATACATAATCTACATAAATTTACACATTGAGATTTCATTGAAAGTTTTGCATTCTTGTGGACTAATTATTAATGGCATATTGATATCACAAACATATTTTTTTATGCTAGATGATTGTCGATATGGTTCCATGAATAAAATTTTAAGTTCACTTCGTTTCTACGAGGTTTATTTTTCCGTAGACACTATTTTATACTGGTTAAAATTGTATACTATGTGTTTTGCACTGCTTTTCATTGACAATACGTTCGAGAGGAGTTATGAAAACAGCAAAAATCTTAATATATAGCGTGATTCAGCAAATCACTTGGATGGATCAGTGACATCTAGTATTAATTTGATTAACCATAATTATTATGACACTAATGACTGAAATATGACACAAATGAGGTACTACTAGCGCCATCTTGTAACAGGTAGGTACATAAACAATAATTTGGACAAAACAGAGGTAACTCGAGCCATCTATCGTGGTCAGAGATGTAATAATAATTTCAGAAACAAAACATGTACCTAAAGTTGGTTTTACCAGTAGCATTTCGACCAAAAATTTATATAATATATTAAGCTATTTTAATTTTTTTTTATCGCTGCTTATATACTTTGGGGCTAGGTCGATGTTTGTAAGATTTTTCTTGAATATTTATTTATATTCTTATTTATTATCGTTGTCTATTAAAAATTGAAAATCTTCAGAGCCATGCTCACAACACTGTTTAGTAGAATTTTACTTAATAATATTTATTTATTTATTTAAATATTCTTATGAGAAAATAAATTTATTTAAACCTAAACATAAACTTTATTGCAGAATACAAACCATTATTACAAATGGCGCAATTAATGTTCTCAGGCAATCACTACCACTCAACCACTGGGTTAAACATAAATATGTAGTAAGTGCAGGATTATAAAAATATATTTTCCACATGTTGCTTTTCTATTTTATTTCACGTTTCCTCAAACCTGCTTTCAGCCCGTGTGCACTTAACCTAAACTCCCAAGTTTAAACCACATTTTCTAACATTAATTCCTGTGACATAAGGGCGGCCACACACTTGACGTAAGGGCGGCCGCACACTCGACTCGCTGGACCGTACACACTTGCCTTTCACGACGCAAGTACCCACAAATGAAAGTATAAAAATGTAGTTCTATTTTAAATTAATGGTCGGAAACTTTCATGTTATTTTTTTTAATTGAAACATGTGTTTGTGTGTGGTGAAACGTTTCAAAGGATGGATTTTCATCATTATTTCTATGCATAAAAATATTAGAGAAAATATAAATAAATGAGGCAGATAAGCTTAGGCTATATTTAGGTATAGATGAGTAACAGGAAGTTTTATATTGAATGGTATGAAATTAAATGAAATGAAAATCGTTTATAGTATCAGGGATAATACTTCAGAAAAGGTGGTATATTTAAGAATAATTTCCTCAATGAATCTCTTACTTAAAGAGTAATACTATAAAGGCGAAAGTTTGTGAGTGTGTTTGTGTGTTTATGTGTATGTTTGTTACTTCTTATCGCTGCAAATGCTGGAGAAATTTTGATAATTTTGGTATGAAAATGTAGCGTTCACGTGGGACGATCGGGTGTCTGTTACAGATATTAATTAACCCCAATCCATACTAATATTATAAATGCGAAACCGCTGAACCGACTTAGATGAAATTTGGTATGGAGATAGTTATCGGGAAAGGGCATAGGATACTTTTCATCCCGAATAAATTTAGTGTTCCCGTGGGATGAGCGGGTTACACCGCGGGGCTAAGCTTGTTACTAATAAAGTAAGATAAATATACCAAATGTAAGCATTGCATGTATGGCAAACTTAATTTAACCCGGCCAATTTTTTTATTTGATGGTACTGAACCCTTGCACTTGACCGTTTTTATTTAATTAGTACAGATAAGTAAGTACAGACGACATTCGGACTCAAGTTATGGTCCTTATATTATTTTACCTCATTCCCCATACAAATACCTCGCAATAAGATAAGTGGGACGAATTGCATGCATAATGTAACTTGACCTCGCTGTATGTTCGTTCATTTGAATATTTTGTGGACTTAATACGTATACTGTAGTAATAATTTGTTAGAGAAAATGAGAGTAGGTAAGGTTTTTTTTAGTTACCATGGAATAAACTTACTAAACAGATCTGGACCGAATTCCATAGAGGCTTTGTCAAATCGCTAATTTAGTAATATTTTGGCTATTTAAGGCAACGGATACCTATATATATATATTTTTAGAATAGGGCAGTCGGCACAAGCGTGACACACGGAATAAGCGCATCTGCCATAGAAATATTAAAAAGTACGGATGGTAGTTGCATGCAACTAATTTAGTTGCATGGCTGTAAGACGGTGTTCGTAGTCTAACATCTACAGGTAGTATATTTGATATAACCGCAAATTGAAGCCAGACGGAGATTTTAGTGCTATAATCTGATTTTTATAATGGCATAGTTATTACTAAGTGACAGTTGTGACATCACTATGTTAAGTGTCAACATTCAGTTATTACTAAGTGACAGTTGTGACATCACTATGTTAAGTGTCAACATACAACAACAAACAAATACATTGCGTGCTGAATTATTTTATATTGAAAAAAAAAAAAGATTTTAATAATTCACTGATCAATATAATAAGTGCCTATACTAAGACCCCGTAAAGTTTGCGGTTATATCAAATAAACATATACGCTGTATATTTTATTCACCTATATTTTCTGCCTCGCACGACTTTGTGGAATGAATTGTCGCTTGCGGTAGTTCCCGACCGATACGACAAATTTTCTTGCACCAGTAGCACTTAGTATTTTTAATTTTACGCCTGCAGTTTTTAACCACAAACATGTAGAACAAAAGCATTCCGACGAAATGAGAACATCCTCTTGATTGAACGTCGATTGAAAAAACATCATAGCGGATACTTCGAACACAACAACAACAGACTATTTAGGCTTGTCTCTTGAGATTTTAGTCAGATGTTACTAAAACGCTTGACACTTTGCTGTAAATGAAAACACATATCTACAGCTCAGCTAAAGTGACGCACAGACGCACCGACAGACGTGTGGGTTAATATAACCGTTGGACGGATTAAAACGTCATAATACGGCTCGGTTTACTGGATTATGAGTGAATACGCCGACGTCCGTACACGTTGATGCATGTTGCTGGATGTGGCGTTCTTTAGAGTCACGTGTGTAAGTATACGCAGTGGGTGATGTACGCAGTGGGTAAGTGTACCCAGTAACTAAGTGTATACAGTGTCTAAGTGTACGCAGTGGGTTAGTGTACGCACCCATTTATTTCGGACTGAAATACATGGGTTTGCGGACACTTATCCACTGCGTACTCTTGTCCCACATGACTATGATGGAGCCTTTGCTCGCAGTATTACTCTCGTTATAACATCAACAGTCAACACTCTCCTACAGACATCATGTCTTTTTTTGGGATAAAAAGTAGCCCAAATCAAAGCATTATTTAATAGAATACAGTCAAGTGGTTGTCAAATCCAAGTTTATACTTTTTAATAGAGACTATACCTATCTATTCTAATCATGCAAATCCACCCCTTTCGGCGTGAAGAGCGGATAATTATTTTTGCCAACAAATGGCGCTGGACGGCAAGCCAAGAAACTTTTGGACTCACGAAATAAAATCGAAAAGTGGTAGACCAATGTTTTGGCTGAGTGACTTAGCATCAAAGATAGCTGATAATTTTAGCATGCAAGTAGGTACGTCAGTACTAAAATTTATAGCTCGTTTTATTATTGCGGGCCTTATGATATTAAGTTTTTTACTGAATTAATGACCCCTCTCCATGCATCATTGTTTCTTAGTTTTATTTACATTGTACCAATGAACCATTGATACAAAAGTAAAAGCACAAAAAAAAAGTAACCTGGCGGAAGAGACCGGGAATCGAGCCCGGTACCTTTCGATCACCGGTCCAACGTGTAACCTTTCCACCACCCTAACGCCAAATAACCTCTCAATTTTTTCCTTCTGCTCTGTGTGTCGATCTTTGCAATGTTTATTTTAAAGGCTCCATGTTTCAATTATCACCAACGTTAAAAAAACAACAACAATTTCAGGCAAGCCCCGTTGTAAAAATTCTCTTCCATAATATATACAGCCGTGTTAGCGCTAAGTCCCCGTCTCATACCGTTATTAAATCTAAGCACTTATCCTTTGTATATATCTTATTTGAACGAGTTACTCAAGTTTAGATGGAATTAAGCCTAAGAGTGTTGGCGCTGTTCGTATGTGAATACGGTTTAGAGCGAGACAACTAGTTGTGAAAGCGTTGCTAGGTGATCTTAATCGTCTTAACTGACGGGATTAGACGGGGATCTAATTAGGTTGTTTTTGGAGGATAAATGAGTCGATATCTGTGAAGAGTACGTTACATACCTAGGGAGGTGAATTCGCTAATGTCGCAGGCGTTCGTGACCCGAACCGAAGGCGACGACCATAAATATGCGATCTGGGGTTTTACGAATTACCCGTGGTTTGTCTAAAGTTTTACGTCTCGACTTAGCCAGGAGGTGAGATTTTCTCTACCGGGCTGCAAATCCCACTTACGACCCAGGGTGACGTAAAATTTAACAAACATACAGGGAAGGCCCCCATCAAGGTGGACCGAGGACCTGGCTGGGATCGTGGGCAGAAATTGGATGAAGGCGGCGCAAGACCGATCGTTGTGGAGAACTTTGGGAGAGGCCTTTGTCCAGCAGTGGACGTCTATCGGCTGATATGATAATGATGACGACTAGTAGAAGCATACAAAAGTAAAAAAATTGAGTTGCAAGATTGCACCTAACTCAAACAACTAACAGGTAAAGTTTGTAATTTTTTAACAAAGTAATTTGATCATGATCACGTTCTTAGTATTTCGTATTATAAAATATGACAGTTTCTCAAACCTAATTTCCATAATAAGTACTTACCAACTATACGTAAGGTAAGCAAGTTGGTAAGTAGTTTACTTAACATTCAAGTTGAGCTTTAAAACAGTATCGGCGCTTCGGAGCTCCAAGCACGTGTCAAGCTGTCAATTACAACTTGTGATTACTGGCGGGAAGTTCATTGCAGCATTAAGTTCGGTATTGGATCGTTTTGAGTATAATAAAAGTCTAGGTTAGTTGGTTATCGTGTAATTTTTTTTGGTTATATTTCGGGAAGTTTGTATGGACAGCATCAAAAGTGGGTGCCAATTTTACTACTGGCTTGTCAAATTGCATACAACAATTGTAAACTACTTTAGATGCCGACTGTGTTATAGAAAATGACGGTTAAAATACTACAGTTGTGTGTCAGGAATGGCCTTCGAACTCGTATGAAACTCCAATAAATTTCCAATAACAACAGAACGAGTCACTATTAATAACACAGAAATCACTACAGATGCCTTTGATATTTGAAAAGTTACTTCGATTTTTCATGAATTTCGCCATCAGATCACCAAAACTTTATGGGACCAATATGGTGTACTCTTTTGGAACAAAATAAAAAAAAATTAAAAAAAAAATCAAGTCTGTTTATAAACTATACTGTTTATAAAACAGAGTTCTGATGTGACAAGCATAAAAACAAACAACCAAATTGAGGGCCGCCTCTTAAATATTAAAGTTGGTTGTTTAGAAAATCTTCTTGGTCTTTACAAAATACACACTTTTCACGAGTAGCAAAGGCTCATCATCCTCGTATAACTCAATATACAATTCCGCAAAGGAATATAAAACAAATTACAAAATATAACTAACACATTTCCCCATTCCTGTAAATAGATCTTTTCCTTTTTGGAACACGGTAAAATCCCATGAATAAACTTGACGGCTGAAATGTCACATCACCATTGTCGCAACCACAAGGCATCCGTATGAACTCGTACAGTCCGTTTAGTTTTCACTCCACGTCAAAATCATTACCGACTTGTCATAACTATAGTTAAACCTTTTTTGTCACGTCCGATCTGTCACGTCGCGTGCTAAGGCGTGACTGTCATCCCGAAACATGGATTTACGAGTGACAAAAAAAAACAGGCCTTTTTCGACCCAAACATGACAGCAGTAAGTCTTAGTTCGATATTTGACGTGATTTGTGGGTGAATAAGTATGCGAGCTATTTTGAACTTTAGGAAAACTGGAATAAGTTGAAATAGGTTGAGAGAGGTTGGTAATGGAATACGTGATATGCGAAATAGGACTTTATTCCTAAGGGATTGGGATGAAAGTTTGTTTGGAGGCCGTTTGGATCTCGTATAAGTTTTTGAGTAACTAAACTAATTATAGAATGTGAGGACTATCAGTTTTCGATCGTGATAGACGATATGTCCCCATATGAGTTCTTGATAGTTTTTGATAGTAAGCAATGTTTACTTAACGCATCATTTCAGGCTTAGGCTTAAGGTGTTATGGCCAAATTGGCCTACTTTAATAATAAAGACTATATTTTTAAATAGGCTATTTATTTACAAATGTATGTATTGTTTCCAGATTTTTCTTATACTTGTATTATAAGACGATACTTGCCAAATTTCATAGGTTTAGGTCAAAGGAAAATACCCTATAAATTATGATTCCCTTGAGAGTATCGAAATATACATTGTTGCGGCATATTCGGCCGTATCTTTTTTTTACGTTAGCTAAGATGTTTGAGTTTTTCACAGCTTCGAGGGCCCATGACCTCAGTATTATGGTTTTAATTTCAATTCGATACTTCCACGCGTTCCCGAGATAAAGGGTCTTGACAGACAAACGGACGGATGGACGGACAACTAAGTGAAATGGCTCCGTTTTTTTCTTTTAGGGGTACGAAATCCTAAAAAGACTATTGTATGATTATCCTCATTACTGCCTTAATTTAAGGTTTATTGTGGGGAAATAGGGGGTGTCGAGTAGAGAAGGTCACTTACTCCGCTCATTACTGAAGGGAACATTATAGTGATGGTATTTTATTGGTTTTATCAAAAACGTCACATTAAACCCTAAAAATATAATATGATTATTGTATTAAGCCGTTTACACTCACGTGAAATTGTCAGGAACGGTCCGACATTTCACGTGAGTGTAAACCGCTTAATACAATAATTAAATAAGTCTCACGAAAGTTTTAATAAAATTATAAATATAATATGGTTAAAAAATATTACACTTTTCAAATTTCACACATCCATGTCACATAAGCTCAAAAAAGTCCAATAAAAGTCCAAACCTGAAAGCTCAAAGCACCATTCCTGATGGACATCCCAACAGAAGTGTCACTTGTAACACTTGACAGCTAGTTCACTCGGTGTACAAAAAGACATAAAAACCATTCCTAACATTTCGCCCTTTCAACCGTATAACCACTGTCTAAAGTTTATATTTCTGGCAAACTTCGTGTAATACCGATATTTTTTTAAACTGCATTTGGTTTTTCATGCATTTACAATTCGCTATGCAATTACTGTTGCAATTTGTCAACGTATTTCAAACTGTATCCCTTTTCAATAGAGTAGGGTTTCATGGTGATTTTTTTGATTCTGTCTTTATTGATGTTCTGCTGACACAAATACTTTAATTGAATTTGGATAAAAAAAAAACCGGCCAAGTGCGAGTCAGAGTCGCGCACGAAGGCTTCCGTACCAATATCGAGCAAAAACACGTTCTTGTATGTGGCCCCCATTTAAATGTTCATTTTTATTACTTGTTGTTAAAGCGGTAATTAAAATATACATTTTGTGAAAATTTCAACTGTCTACCTATTACCTATTTTTTTTTTCTATAATAGTGACTTGCGTTTATTAGAACTTTATGGTACCCAGAACATTTCTTGAAACAGATGATGTTAATTAATAAATAAATAAATAAAAATAAATAAATATTAAGGGACAATCATACACAAATCGACCTAGTCCCAAACTAAGCAAAGCTTGTACTATGGGTACTAGACGACGATATACATAATATATAAATACATATATAGATAACATCCATGACCCAAGAACAAATATTTTGCACAAATATTTGCCCCGGCCGGGATTCGAACCCGGGACCGCCGATTCAGTAGGCAGGTGTCTACCAACCGAGCCAAACGCGTCGTCAAATCCTAATAATCCGTTTGATTCGTAATGAAATCCGTTTTTGTCTAAAATTATTTTTTTACAAGTTGAATCACTTATGGTAAAGGAATTAATAAATAGTGGTCAATTTTTTTAAGTTAATCATAAATTTTCGGTTGGAAAGAAGGTTGTATTACATAAAGGACACCGTGTATAATGACGTCCATATCCGATCCCTGAACTGTTTATATACCTTCTAGTATGTACCTTCTCTTGTATATAAACAAATATAGTAACACTAAACATCCCATCAAAAACATAAATGTAAAATGAGAGCCAAGTTCAATATCGCGTGCACTTCGCCGACAAAAGAATTGAGATCTGCAAGGGCGCCAAGTTCTTTGCCCTAAAATTTTTAGATACAAGGACATGCGACATACTCAATGCATTTATTTTACTTGGGGAGTAATTCAATATCAAGATTTGACTTGGCTAGTTTTCACAAACTAACTAAATTTTATATAAGTAACAAGACGTGCACTAACTTGCGTACTTACCTTTACGAAAATAGGTTAATGATTTGATTGATTTTTATTTATAATATAAATTTATATTTTAAAACTAGCCAAGTCAAGTCTTGATATTGAATTACACCCCATCACTGTTTTCGATTTTTATATGTATACACACACAATTACTAAGCTGGATGCCAAATTTCACCTTTCTAGGTCACCTGGAAGTGGGTTAGGTTTTTGATTACTAGTCAGTCAGTCAGTGATAAAAATACCGTTTTTTGGACTTTATTATCTCAATAACTATTTAACCTATATTAATGAAATTTGGGGTTCTACTTGTTCTAAAGGATCTTAATACATAAGCCAAATTTAATTTTTTTATGTTAAATAGATCTGGAGTTATTGGGGGGTCAAAAGTGGCTCCAAACGGTTCGTGTAATATAACACACGGCTGCTGCTCGCCAGTTCCTGCGGTGAACTTGGCTGGACACGCTGCCGCGTGTCTAGATAGTGCGCTAATTCCTCCGATCGTTTTCAATTTGGTTTAGTTATTAGTTCCCGAAATTAGTTTTCATGCTCCAACGAAACCGAGGGGATTAGTTATCCATTTGTTGATTAAATTAGTGTATTGCTATGTTTAAAGCAACGCTAGCGACTAAGGACTGTTTACTCTACTAGCTGTGCCCCGCAGTGTTACTCGCTCACCACGGGAACACTAAATTTATTCGGGGTGAAAAGTATCCTATGTCCTTTCCCGGGACTCAAACTATCTACATACCAAATTTCGTCTAAATCGGTTCATCGTGAAGTGGTAACAGACAGAAATAATACATACTTTCGCGTTTATAATATTTGTATGGATTTGTACTAATTCTGTGTCTATACTAACGTACAGGCCAAAAGAGATATTTTGCTGAAGCATGTGTTAAGTATTAGTTAATTAATTTGGTTCGCAAGATGATGACAGAACTAATAGCCTTATTAGTTCTATAATAGTAATAATTAATAAATATTAAGAGACAATCTTACACAAACTAAGTGAAGCGTGTACTACGGGTACTGGACATAAATACATATATAGATAACATTTCTGACCCAGAAACTAATATCCGAGTTCATTAGACAAATATTTGCCCTAGCCGGAATTCGAACCCAGGATTACGGATACGTATTCTCAGACCAAAATATACTTACTGTCCGGCAAACAGCCAATCTAACATATTATTTATTCAAATTAGTTACACAGCATTACAGTAAATTAAACCAAGGCACAAAATTATACATTAAAAACTTAAATCTAGTTTGATTTATTTAATATCGGACAATCTAGGATGACGATAAACATACTTACTAAATACATACTTAAATACGCATAACATTCATGACCCAGGCACAAATATTCGAGTTCGTCACACAAATATTAGCCCTGGCCGGGATTCGAACCCAGGACCATCAGCTCATAAGGCAGTTGAATAACCACTGCTCCAACCACGTCGTCAATCGTTATATTGTAGTGCGTCGTTATTAGGTTGCTGTTTTTGTTATGATTATAATTATACTAGCTTCTGCCCGCGACCACGTCCGCGTGGAACTTGGAAGTATGGAAGCAACGTCGTACAACACGAAAGATATCCACCTAATCAACTTAATTATTAAAAGGGATTATTAAGAGCGCCTAAGCAAATGTAAGAGCAATTGTTCTTTTGGTCTAATCATTACATTTCCTACAGGGTCAATGTCATCATGAATTACTTACTCACTTTTCAATCTTTTTAGGGATAATTTGCACGATGAAAACTATCCTATGTCCTTCCTCGTATCTTAAACTATCTCCATGCCAAATTTCATCAAAATCGATTCAGCGGTTTAAGCGTGAAGAGGTAACAGACAGACAGACACACTTTCGCATTTATAATATTAAGTATGGATTAGTATGGATAATATTAGTATGGATTTATGTTGAATATTATGTATATGTATTTATATAGATATTACGTAATATGTATTAATATTGACTGTCTGCCTATCTCTCTCTCTGTTGGTTTTTGCATTATCATGTGTATTATTGTAGTTAATACTCCTTTAAACCATGAATACAAAGATCAAAGCTTAAAGAAAAATTGAAAAAGGAGCTACCTGGTGGAAGGGACCGGGAATCGAACCCGGTACCTCTGGATTACCGGTCCAGCGCGTTAGCCACCTTGCTACCCTCGCTCCACGTAGACCTGACGAATTTTTCCTTATGCTTTGTGTGTCGATCTTTGCATTGTTTATTTTGAAAGGTTTTTACACCTTAGCGACCTCTATGTCAGAAATATGTAAATATTATAAATAACCACTTCATCTAGTCAAATGTATAATAATAATATCCAACTAATTTAACGTACCGTGAAATACGCCAACTTTGCCTCCACATGGAACTTTCCCAAAACGCTACTTAACAAAAGAAACGTTACTGTAGAAAATTTCAAGATGATTATGGAATCATCTTGATTAAATGATTATGGAATCATCTTGAAATTGTCTACAGTAACGTTTCTTTTTTTAAGTAGCGTTTTGGGCAAAGTTCCATGTGGAGGCAAAGTTGGCGTATTTCACGGTAATTAATAATGTAGACAATGTGATAACCATAAATTAAGTTTAGTGATAATGATAAGTTAAAACCTTTCTGTTATTTGTAAAATAAGTAAGTAACTACCTACCTATGATCAAAATTGTTGACATGTAACTTGGTGTTACCAATAAAGAATTTGTATTTGTATGTGAATACGTTAATATTCACATCTTATCGCACCACTTTACAGCGGTGAACGAGCAAGCGAGAGAGGGCGCTGTTTGTTTTTATAATTTTATGAAACACTAGCTTTTGCCCGCGGCTTCGCACGCGTAAACACAATATCATACGTTCACTACACTTATTGCGAGGCCAAAGGCCGAGCTCCGCGTAGCACCGAAGGTGCGGAGCCTCCTAAGGAAGCCGCCCACCCACTTAATGTAAGTCGAAGTAACTTAATGCGAGGCCGAAGGCCGAGCTCCGCGTAGCACCGTAGGTGCGGAGCGTCCCAAGAAAGCCGCCCACCCACTTAATATAAGTTGAAGTAACTTAATGCGAGGCCGCAGGCCGAGCTCCGCGTAACACCGAAGGTGCTGAGCGTCTCAAAGAAGCCGCCCACCCACTTAATATAAGTTGAAGTAACTTAATGCGAGGCCGAAGGCCGAGCTCCGCGTAGCACCGAAGGTGCGGAGCGTCTCAAAGAAGCCGCCCATCCACTTAATATAAGTTGAAGTAACTTAATGCGAGGCCGAAGGCCGAGCTCCGCGTAGCACCGTAGGTGCGGAGCGTCCCAAGGAAGCCGACCACCCACTAAATATAAGTTGAAGTAACTTAATGTGAGGCCGAAGGCCGAGCTCCGCGTAGCACCGAAGGTGCGGAGCGTCTCAAAGAAGCCGCCCACCCACTTAATATAAGTTGAAGTAACTTAATGCGAGGCCGAAGGCCGAGCTCCGCGTAGCACCGTAGGTGCGGAGCGTCCCAAGGAAGCCGACCACCCACTAAATATAAGTTGAAGTAACTTAATGCGAGGCCGAAGGCCGAGCTCCGCGTAGCACCGAAGGTGCGGAGCGTCTCAAAGAAGCCGCCCACCCACTTAATATAAGTTGAAGTAACTTAATGCGAGGCCGAAGGCCGAGCTCCGCGTAGCACCGTGGGTGCGGAGCGTCCCAAGGAAGCCGACCACCCACTTAATATAAGTTGAAGTAACTTAATGCGAGGCCGCAGGCCGAGCTCCGCGTAGCACCGAAGGTACAGAGCGTCTCAAGGAAGCCGCCCACCCACCTAATATAAGTTGAAGTAACTTAATGCGAGGCCGAAGGCCGAGCTCCGCGTAGCACCGTAGGTGCGAAGCGTCCCAAGGAATCCACCCACCCATTTAATATAAGTTGAAATAACCTAGTGCGAGGCCGAAGGCCGAGCTCCGCGTAGCACCGAAGGTGCGGAGCGTCCCAAGGAAGCCGCACCCACTTAATATAAGATGAAGTAACTTCATGCGAGGCCGCAGGCTGAGCTCCGCGTAGCACCGAAGGTGCGGAGCGTCCCAAGAAAGCCGCCTATTAAGTTACTTAAACATATGTTAAGTGGGTTGGCGGCTTCCCTGGGACGCTCGTGGAACTCGGCCTGCGGCCTCGCATTAAATTACTAAGGGTTTATAAAGTAACTTAGCACCGAAGGTGCGGAGCGTCCCAGGGAAGACGCCCACCCACTTAAAATATGTTCAAATAAATTAATGCGAGGCCGCCCACCCACTTAATATAAGTTTAAATGTGTGAGCGGCTTTCCTGGGACGCTCTGCACCTTCGGTGCTATGTGAAGCTCGGCCTATGGCCTCGCATTAAGTTACTACTTATATTAGTCAGTGGGCGCCTTCCCTAGGACGCTCCGCACCTTCGGTGCTGCGCTTGTGAACATGATCTTGGTTTAATTAAAATTGAGGCAAGATTTATGTTTAAGAAATTGTTTTGAATATTTATTGTCTATTGTAGATTTAAATAACTTAATGCGAGGCCGCCCACCTAGTTAATATAAGTTTAAGTGTGTGAGCGCCTTCCCTAGAACGCTCCGCACCTTCGGTGCTACACTTGTGAACATGATCTTGGATTAATTGAAATTGGGGCAAGACTTATGTTTAAGAGATTGTTTTTAGGGTTTTGTACCCAAAGGGTAAAAACGGGGCCCTATTACTGAGACTTCGCTGTCCGTCCGTCCGTCTTTCACCAGGCTGTATCTCAAGAACGGTGATAGCTGGACAGTAGAAAATTTCACAGATGACGTATTTCTATTGCCGCTATAACAACAAATACTTAAAATAAAATAAAAAAAATATTTAAGGGGGGCACCCTACAACAAACTTCATGCGCGAGCCGGACTCGCACTCGCCCAATTTTTAATATTCATTGTCTATTGTAGATTTAAATAACTTATTGCGAGGTCGCCCACCCACTTAATATAAGTTTAAATGTATGAGCGGCTTTCCTGGGACGCTCTGCACCTTCGGTGCTATGTGAAGCTCGGCCTACGGCCTCGCATTAAGTTACTACTTATATTAGTGGTTGGGCGCATTCCCTAGGACGCTCCGCACCTGCGGTGCTACGCTTGTGAACATGATCTGTGTTTAATTAAAATTGAGGCAAGACTTATGTTTAAAAAATTGTTTTGAATATTTATTGTCTATTATAGATTTAAATAACTTAATGTGAGGCCACCCACCTACTTTATATAAGTTGAAGTGTGTGTGCGGCTTCCCTGGGACGCTCTGCACCTTCAGTGCTACGTGGAGCTCAGCCTACGGCCTCGCATTAAGTTACTACTTATATTAGTGCGTGGGCGACTTTCCTAGAACGCTCCGCACCTTCGGTGCTTCGCTTGTGAACATCATCTTGGTTTAATTAAGATTGAGTCAAGACTTAGGTATGTTTAAAAGATCGTTTTTAATATTTATTGTCTATCGTAGATTTAAAAAACTTAATGCGAGGCCGCCCACACACTTATATAAGCTTAAATGTGTGAGCGGCATCCCTGGGACGCTCTGCACCTTCAGTGCTACGTAGAGCTCGGCCTACGGCCTCGCATTAAGTTACTACTTATATTAGTGGTTGGGCGCATTCCCTAGGACGCTCCGCACCTGCGGTGCTACGCTTGTGAACATGATCTTGGTTTAATTAAAATTGAGGCAAGACTTATGTTTAAAAAATTGTTTTGAATATTTATTGTCTATTATAGATTTAAATAACTTAATGTGAGGCCACCCACCTACTTTATATAAGTTGAAGTGTGTGTGCGGCTTCCCTGGGACGCTCTGCACCTTCAGTGCTACGTGGAGCTCAGCCTACGGCCTCGCATTAAGTTACTACTTATATTAGTGCGTGGGCGACTTTCCTAGAACGCTCCGCACCTTCGGTGCTTCGCTTGTGAACATCATCTTGGTTTAATTAAGATTGAGTCAAGACTTAGGTATGTTTAAAAGATCGTTTTTAATATTTATTGTCTATCGTAGATTTAAAAAACTTAATGCGAGGCCGCCCACACACTTATATAAGCTTAAATGTGTGAGCGGCATCCCTGGGACGCTCTGCACCTTCAGTGCTACGTAGAGCTCGGCCTACGGCCTCGCATTAAGTTACTACTTATATTAGTGGTTGGGCGCATTCCCTAGGACGCTCCGCACCTGCGGTGCTACGCTTGTGAACATGATCTTGGTTTAATTAAAATTGAGGCAAGACTTATGTTTAAAAAATTGTTTTGAATATTTATTGTCTATTATACATTTAAATAACTTAATGCGAGGCCACCCACCTACTTTATATAAGTTGAAGTGTGTGAGCGGCTTCCCTGGGACGCTCTGCAACTTCAGTGCTACGTAGAGCTCGGCCTACGGCCTCGCATTAAGTTACTACTTAAATTAGTGGGTGGGCGACTTCCCTAGAACGCTCCGTACCTTAGGTGCTACCATTGTGAACATCATCTTGGTTTAGTTTAAATTGAGGCTAGACTTATGTATAAATATCGTTTTGAATATTTATTGATTATTGTAGATAACTATTCAAAGCACCTTGAAAAATAATTAGCTCATAGTCCTACCTGAACATATATTAATGACATCTATTAAGATAACAATAAATTATTTTCGTCTACAATGGTACTAATACTATTATAATAATATGACCTGTCATAATAATTTCCTAAGTAACGCCATAAGATTCAGGTGCCAACTTAACTCAATCGAGCGTACGTCAATAATGGCGACAGCACCACTGAACGGATACGTGATGGCCTCACTGTTTTGTTATCCGTGGTATAATGAATAAGGAAGCAAAGGAAAATGCATGAGATGACACGGTTATTATTTCAGTAGGTTCTGGGTTCAAATCCCGGCTGGGTGAAATCCTTTCTACATTGTAAATTTTATAATTTTGTCTTGTCTCGAATCATGGTTGTTTTTCATACAAAATGCATACATTGTCGAGCAGCAACTCTCAATAATTGATACACTGCTGCTTATATTATTAGGTATGCGATCAATATTCAACAACTTCTGTAGTAATTCTCGAAGTCCGGGTTAACCCATCACACTACACCCTAGCTTGCGCCGAATGGTGGTCACAGGCACGCAACGACGTGCGTGAATTCTTTACATGTATGGAGCTGGTGTTATTAACTCGGGAAAAATCTTAACAGCGCGATGCAGCCGCTAGTATGGAGACTTTGTCAAGGTAACAACGCCATCTAGCGGAAAATTGGGTCATCAACAAAATCTCAACACGCCGTTAAAAATAAAGAATGATTGATATTTATTACTTTGAATAAATTTTATATATAAAAAAAACTACATAGATGCAAAATTGTCGCTAAATATATCGTATATTTATCGTTTATTATACATTTCGCTACCTTATTAGTAAGTTAGGCCAAACACAAACAATACCAAAATTTGCGCCTAATGTTCTAAATGTTGGTTGGTAAAACATATTTAGAACTGTATTTAATTTACTTAAATTGATTCGAAATACTTTTATTTCAATTACACTCGATAAAATAGCATTTAAAAATCTGTTATTCATTAACGTTTTTAATTGCGTCTCCGGGATTTGGTCGATACTTACAAACTACAGAAGAATATAATTGTATATTCAATAAAAGAGCATTAGTTCCTATTCCTATTGTCGCAAATTGTGTTTTTAAAGAAATGTATAATTTTTTTTTGGGCATGAGACAATTTACAACGAACATTGCACTCATATTTTCGTCTGTGTTGGTCGATAATTGGCGCCATCTTTTCTATCTAACTAAGATCGTTTCCGTAACTCAACGCCTCAAACAACCTTAACCTTATTGTTAATGCCGGTGGGCCGCGCGGAGGTATTATGTCGAATTCATACTTTTTAGTTTTTGTAGACGTAAGAGCCACGCGGGGGTCGCGTCGTTCTAAATTCAAAATCACAAACGCTGTCATTATAAGGTTTACACATTGTAAGGAAAATATTTCATGGAATTTATGTTTTCAGAGATAAATATTAATCATAATAAAAAGTATCCTATAACCATCTTTGGATGTTCAGCTATTCCTGTACCAAAATTGGTAGCTTTTTATCCAGCCGTTTCGGCGTGATGCGAGGACAATGGTTTTTTTGAAAACAGATGGCGCCAGGTTGGCACGGCGACGCGTGTCCATACAAAACAACTATCCGGCTGCATCACGCTATCGAGATTTTTCCTGAAATCATGACCTCCCTCCATAGAAAATTTATTTTCAATACAAATTTAGGATTTTATAATAGTATAGATGTAATGTCTCATTTTTTTAACGTGGGTACACCACAATTTTTATTTAAACCATGAATACAAAGATCAAAGCTTAGAGAAAAATTGAAAAAGGAGCTACCTGGTGGAAGGGACCGGGAATCGAACCCGGTACCTCTGGATTACCGGTCCAGCGCGTTAGCCACTTCGCTACCCTCGCTCCACGTAGACCTGACGAATTTTTCCTTATGCTTTGTGTGTGTGTCGATCTTTGCATTGTTTATTTTGAAAGGTTTTTACACCTTAGCGACCTCTATGTGAATACGTTAATATTCACATCTTACCGCACCACTTTACAGCGGTGAACGAGCAAGCGATTGTGGTGTACCCACATTAAAAAAATGAGACATTACATGTTTCATAAAATTATAATACTCCTTTGTTTACCATTTAAATTTGTGTTTAGCACTCATTTGCTCAAAGGTTAACTGGAAGTGATCCCATAAAGGGATAAGTTCGCCTTTGTACATGCTTATTCTTTTGTAATGTGTTTTTCTTGTTTTTATGTACAATAATATGTTTACAAATTGTAGTAGCAAAGAACTTGTCAGAGCGCGCACACACGTTTTGTGAGTAGCTATACTGTGATAGTAGAGGATAATTCACAGCACAGGCTATTGGTGCTTGCCGTCCGTCCGTCTGTCTGTATTCAAACTAGCCAATCAACATGATATACGCACTCGCTCCGCTCGGGAATAATGTGATTGATTTACGAACCGAAGCGCAGGGTTGCCAGTGAATGAACGATCTATTACGGGTAAAGTTTGTACCATTTATGATGATGAATATTATTTAAAGGGATATATTTAAATGCACATCTATTTTTTTCAGTACACTAGGTAACTCCACTAATTAACTGAATGCATACCAGAAAAACGAATGCTGTGCAAAAAAACTATTGATTAACTGAAAATGTCCTACAAAAAAACTTAAACATCATACAAAACGAGATAACCTTTTTAACCGAATTCAAACCAAAAATATGGTTCGTACATCAGATAATATTTGAAAGTTTCACCAAAAATACTGACTTGCACACTAATTATCCTCGCACTGCACACTAAAATCCGACTCGGCCGGGTTAGGTTAGGTTAGTTTTTTTTTTTATATCCAGTAAAACAGTTTTGCAAATACCTTTAAATAGTAGGTATATTGAATTCGCAATATTTCGTGTGCATACCTAATTAGTGTGCAAGTCAGTATTTTTGGTGAAACTTTCAAATATTTTGATCGGAAAAAGGGAATATACAGATATCGATTTAAATACATGCCTTATTTAAATGTAACATTGTCAGCAATTCTGTAACGTTTATTACTAACTATATGGTAATATTATCACACTAATATTAAAAAGGCGAAAGTTTGTGAGTGTGCTTATGTGTTTATAGCCCCACCTTATTTAAACGTGCCAATTACTCACAAGCACTTGCCAGCTTGGCTCTTAAAAATCTTGACCTCCTTCTATCTAGCGATAATCCATATTTTATTCTTGAAGAATTATTAAATAAACTCAGGGATAGCCTGGAAGAAAGTAAAGTCTCACTAAAAACACCCAGTAAAAAACGCATCATAAAGCCCTGGATCACACCCGGCATATTAAAATGTATTAACAATCGTAACATAATGCAGCTTAATGCACGTTCATCCCCGGATAACGAGATTCTGAGGGTCACCTACAGGAGATACCGTAACTTCTGCAATAATTTAATAAGGAAACTCAAAAGGGAATACGATAGTGACCTGTTGGAAAAATCTGTCAATAATCTCAAAACCCTCTGGAGTAATATAAAAAAGATAACTCATTATAAGCCCAAAAACAATAACGGTGTGGAACTACTTACCTCCGAATCTTCGCCCGACATCGCAGTTGACAAGGTTAATCATTTTTTCGCAAACATTGGTAAGGAACTAGCAGAGACCATTTTGATTAATCCCTCATCCACTGATAATGTCAATGCTGACTTTACTCCATCAATTCCCTGATCCTTTGTCCTATTAGACTCCTGCCCCGAGGAGGTGGATGCCATCTTGATGAGTCTAAAAAATGAAAGCTCCGCGGGTTGGGACAATATTCCCACTAGGTTTTTGAAGATGGCAAGGCCTCTTGTTGTTCCCATAATTAGCAAACTAGTTAACTTATGCTTTGCCCAAGGGGTCTTCCCTGAGATGCTGAAACAGGCCATTGTCACACCAGTTTTTAAAAGTGGGGAGCGGGATGACGTAAATAACTACCGTCCGATATCTGTATTACCGGTGATTTCGAAAATTCTAGAAAAAATAATAAATAAGCGGTTAATGAGTTATCTTAATAAATATGATATTCTATCTAGATCACAATTTGGATTTCGTCAGGGTAGGTCCACGGAAGATGCGGTTCTGGCACTTACTACTGAAGTAACGAGCCGCGTAGATCAAGGACAAAAGTGCCTTGCTATCTTTATGGACCTGCGGAAAGCATTCGACTCGGTCTCACTGCTCATCCTGTTGCGTAGGCTCGAAGCTATCGGCATAAGAGGTGTACCCCTAAAACTATTTACAGATTACCTGCGTAACCGCTCACAGAGGGTAAAGATTGACAACCACCTAAGCAGCGAGCAACATGTCACTTTTGGCGTCCCCCAAGGGAGCGTACTTGGCCCCACGCTGTTCTTAATATATATTAATGAACTCCTCAGTCTCCCTTCTCACGATGGATGTGTGTTTTCTTACGCAGATGATACTGCGGTGATCTTTGAAGGTGACTCCTGGGAAGGGGTTTATCATAAGGCTGAAACAGGATTAAATAAAATCGCCTCCTGGCTAAATCAAAACCTCCTTACCCTTAATGCCGACAAGACCAAACATATCTGCTTCTCTAAGTATGGAAACACACAGTCATCTGAGCATCTAGAATTAAAACTACACAATTGCAATCCAAACACTATACACTGTAATTCTACCATCATTGAAAAAGTCCCATCTATAAAATACCTTGGCATTGTACTTGACCATAGATTGTCCTGGCATGATCATATAGAGCACCTAAATGGGCGCATTAGGAAATTAATGTGGATCTTTAAAATTTTAAAACATGTGGCATCATTCAAACTCTTAAAACAAGTTTATATAACTCTTGCACAATCAATAATGACTTATTGTATACCTGTCTGGGGTGGTGCAAATAAAACTAAATTCCTCGAAGTAGAGCGGGCGCAAAGGTGTCTACTTAAAGTAACCTTCAACAAACCCTTTAGATATCCCACAACAGATCTATACAGAGAATGTGAACTCCTTTCAATGCGTAAGTTGTATATTGTACTCAGCGTGACTAAACTTCATAGAACCCTAAGCTATGTGCCGCAGACTGTTATGCGCAGACGAAAAGCCAAAGTAGCCCCTATCCCTTTTACTAAATCTAGTTTCGCCATGAAACAGTTCGCGGCACAAGCTGCCTACCTATATAACTACATTGATGTCCATCTTGATATTTACCCAATGCAACTTCACAATTGTAAAAAAGCAGTTACCTTGTGGATCATGAATTTAAATTACGAGGAAACAGAGGCACTCCTAAAACATCTGTCGTAAATAACGTTTACATAAATATAATAAATCTAATGTAATGAATTTAAAATATATTAACATAGTCAAACTTTCTAAATGTAATAATAAAAACAAGCACTCTCTCATGCATATCCACACACTCTTGTATATTCATTCTAGTTAAGTAGATATAGTAAATAGCACCTAAGTTATTTTGTATTTATTTGGTTTATTGCAAACCTCCGAGTGATGGAAGAGCGGGTCGTTCCGATACAAGCAAACTGTGCTTAAGGAATGTCCCAACACTTCATGTTGTAACATAAACTTTTTAAACCTAATAAATATTTTTGTTTTTTTTTTATTTTTTGATGTGTATGTTTGATACTTCCTCACGCTCAAATGGCGGGACCAATTTTGATACATATTGGTATGAAGGTAGCTGACAGCCTAAGGTAACACATAGGCTACTTTTTAGCCGTTACTTTATAGCTAGTAATGTATATTTTTACTGTTCAAAATATTGATAACGACAAACATGGCGTGGTAAATAACTTTTTTTTGAATAAATATCCTTAGAAGCTAAGCATTTAGTTTTTTGGCCGCCTTGTATAAAAATATAATAATAGAATAATGGATTGAAAAATCGCTTTCGGGATAAAATATTCAAAATAATATATTTATTTAAGCTTTATTGCACAAAATACATAAGTAAAAGTACAAATGGCGGACTTAATGCCAATAATGATGCTTTCGGACAAATAAAATTTCTTTTTTGGGTGTTTATCTATAAGTATTAAGCGGCTTACACTCACGTGAAATGGCTCTTCATTTGCTACCCGTAGGTACCGAGGGTGGTGCTTTACATGCCTACTGGAAGACATGGGAACGTGTAGACAAACAAAAGAAATACTTCCGAATAGGAATCACAAACTCACCACCATCTTACTGAGAATCCACAGGAACCAACTACGCAAGATAGTAGGACTAATAACGGGACACAATACTCTGAACAAACACCTCTTCAATTTAGGTATAACAGACAGTCCAGTATGCAGAGCATGCATGGAGGCAGAAGAAACCACCAATCATATTCTACTAGATTGCAAACAGGTAGAAGGATACAGGACGAAATACCTAGGATCTCCAAGTACCGTACACGAAGCCATAGGCAACATCAAGGCTTTACTTAGGTTCGTGGAGGAGCTGGAGTGGTTGGAGTAGCGCTACCCCCTTTTCACGCAAAATAGGCACGTTGGATGTCGACTTGCGGAAAATGCCCAGCGCAACTAACTAACTAACTAACTACATGCCTACTTGTCGTCCGACACTTCAACGTTACTTTTGTCATCCATAGACATTACGCACATATTTGTCTATTGCGGATACTCATCTTGATGTATGCTGTATGCGATAATACATATTATCCGTTTTTCTCTCCAGTTATGGTTTACATTTTATAAATTCTGTCTTTTCTTTGTTACAGGTAATAATCACATCAACAGTGAAGAAGAAAATAACGTACATTATTTGGTAAAATGGTTTAGTGTAGGTATTTCTTCGCCAATTTATTTTAATACAAGTCAGAGTAATCTAAAATAAAACCTACCAAAAATAATTAGCGTAGGTATAAAACCGTTATCTTTGATGATAATTTTACTTATGACGAAATAGATCATTTAATATTCTATTACTTTACCCCCAAAATTCACCATAAATTTCAATCGATGTGACCCTAACTTTAGTATCCCTAAATAATAAATGACGTAGTGCCAACCCTACGCAATGGCTATCAAATCGGGGTGAAATGTAGGTCGAGTTTTGCGACGTCAGCTACAGTCATGGACTGTAAGTACAGTGAAGTCACTACAACACTCTTGATATTATAAACTAAGTATTAGTAGGTACTACTACAGATGTAGTGCATAATTATTTTCTATCGAATGCTGTCAAGCAAGGTCATTTTTATATTTTCATCCCTTCTTTTTCATCGAAATAGATTGAGAAAGCATGTTAAAACGAACAAAGCATGCTAAGCGGAGATATTTCGCGGGAACTTTCCAGAAGACATAGTTTAGTACATAATAGTTTGAATACAGACGGACGGACGGCAAGCACCAATAGCCTGTGCTGTGAAATATCCTCTACTATTACAGTAGTAATAATCAAAAAGGGGTCATTTTAATGAGAGCGTAGCAACCCTAGAGTAATGTCCGTCGAATCAGAGCGGAATTTGGGCCGCTGTGAAGGCCGAGTTTTGTGATGGCCGCCGTTCATGACTGCTCTTGCATTAACAACATTCCAGTATGGTTTAGCCACAGAGTAAATAAGTTTCTGTCAAAAATTACATTTTAGTGGCAAGCTTTTATAGCCGACTGTACTTTTCTTTGGATATCCATCAAATGCTCACTGAGACGATTCTAAAGAGCCCAAGCTCGGTAGGATTGCTTTTTCTATTATAGAGTTCCTATGGCCACCTTCCGGCTCCATCATCAGATCAGCCCTATGGTAACATATTATTGTATTGTCATCAAAGTTAAGTAAGTATGCAAAATTTCAGCTCAATCGGTTGACGATATCTGCTAAAGCTTTTAAAAACAAATGTAGGTCGAATTATAATCTTCGCAAAATGCCCCTGAAAAAATGGCTTACCTACGCGTTTTATATGAAATGTATAGTAAAAATTTTGTGCAAAAAATAATTGTGAGGTGAGGATAAATCTTTCAGCAAATCCTTTTTAATGTCTTTAGGTACCTACATCGAAGATAGTTCAATAAACGTAAATGGGCTTTTTAAAGGTAATCCAAAAAAAAATATGCTCGTCTCTGATTTCAGTTTTGTCTTGGTCAGTTTATCGCGCCTAGATATAGGCCGTTTGGTCATTTGACTGAACGGCACGGGCACTAGTGTGTGCGTGGCAGGCACTTCGGAATAGACCACGCGTGTATCAGTGACGTCATTTCGTGCGCAGCGTGCTCGTGCATTACTGTGGAAGTATTTATCTACCTACATTTTCATACAAAGCGTTTTTGTACCCACGTGTGTAGCTCGACCGTGCGCAGCAGTGGGGCTCCGGCTTTAATAAAACGTACATTGTACAACCTACGTCGTATAACCTACTACTTTAGTCTACGATCCTATATGCGCTCATTCCTCTTACCCAACAATTATTTTACTATAACAACGTATGTGTCACAGAGATAGTTATGTATCAATATTTATCTCTCAAGTAACTCCAATAATAACAGGATTCAAATCGCGGTCTCCCTAAGCCCGCAATCGGATTACTGAGGTCGAATTCAACTTTAACAACTGTATACCTATTTTATGGCTACATTTCATCTATTATGTGGAATCAGTGTAGTGAGATAAGGGTTACAATTCTGAGGGCCTAGTGATTTGGGTTATAAGTCAAATGTTATTTATTTATTTAAACTATTGTACAAAACAAAAGTCAGTTCAAATGGCGGACTCAATAGCAAATGGCATTATCTACCAGTAAAATATGGTTTCGACATGATATGATATGATTGCATTCAAAAACGAGCTATACGCATCATTGCTAACAAACCATACGATCACCCTGCACAAGATCTATTTAAAGAATACCAAATCCTAACCTTATCTAGTGTGTATATTCTAGAGGCTTGCACATTTGTGAGGCACAACCTTGACCTTTACACGACTCGTGCGCAACAGCACGGCAGGAACACGCGCGGCCTGCACCTGTTTTACTCATCCCGCTGAGGAGATTAGCCAAGGTTCGAAAATCACTCGATATAATGGGGCCAAAACTGTACAACGCTCTTCCACAAGAAATTAAAAACTCGTCGAGTAATACAACATTTCATAAAAATAAATAATGACACAAAGGTAAATTAAGAAAGAAAAATTGAATGCGATCTACTACAATCGAAGCGGGGTTTGAACCCGCAACCTCTGCGTTTCCGGCGCATTGCTCTCCCAACTGAGCTATCCGACCGCTACGTCAATCACACCAAATCTTTCATCCCTTAATTCTTTACGCCACTGGAGCGCCCTCTACGTCATATATGTTTTTTGAAATGCTTATGCGCATTAGCCATACCCTAGGATGTGCGTTTTACACACACAATCCCCAATCCCCATTGCTTTACAGCAAGTGTGAAGACTGCGAGAGAGATGGCGCTGTTCTAAATATTTGTATAGAATCTTTTTATCGATTCTTATTTTTTATGTGGTAATACCACATTTTATTTTTATAAATAATGACACAAAGGTAAATTAAGAAAGAAAAATTGAATGCGATCTACTACAATCGAAGCGGGGTTTGAACTACTCTATACTTACTTACTCCGCTGGCGCAGCGACCCGAAGTGGATCTTGGCCTCCGATACGAAATGACGCCAGCGCGCTCTGTCCTGAGCAATCTCCTCCCAGTTTCCTGCTTGTAGAGCGCGTAGGTCCTTCATAACTTCGTCCTTCCATCGGTACCTCGGTCGGCCGACCGGTCGACGACCTACAGGCTGTCCAACATACGCTCTTTTTACCGCCCTATCGTCCGGCATTCTCTCTGGATGCCCGAGCCACCGGAGTCTTGCTGCTTTTATCTCCAATAATATATGGCTCAGACATTAGGTCTTCCAGTTCTTGGTTTTTACGGATCCTCCAGCTACCATCTTCCCTCCGTGTCGGTCCCAGGATCTTGCGGAATATCTTTCTCTCTGCGACAAGAAGCTTATTTTCCTCTTTTAGGGTGAGTGTCCATGCCTCACATCCGTACATTAAGATAAGGTCTTATGACTGTTTTATAGACTCTGATCTTAGTCTACCGACGCATCAGCTTGGACACCAAGACCTTATGCAGACTATAGGTTGTCAAATCATCCATGCACCTAAAACCACGGGGTTTAGTTATAACTAATGTCAGTAAAGTAATAGACTCAATTTTATTAAGTCTACTATATTTTTTTCACCTGATTTAGTACTTATACTAAAACTAGGTTAGTAGCATGCATCTAGGTCATCTGGAAACGCCTTGAGCAAGAAGTATCAGGAGGATATATCCCCAACAGCACACTCGTAAATAAAGATGGCCGTTGGCGAAATATAAAATGCGTTGGGAGTATTTTAAACCCAGGCACACCAAAATCATGGATTTACGAAACAGAAATATGATAATTTTGCGGTTTTCTGTGCTTGATATTGACAACATTGGAGCAATATGTTATATATTTTGTACGTAGTGGTATTTTCATATGTATTTATCAATTATCAATTAGGTTGACTGGTAGAGAATGCCTCATGACATTAAGTCCGCTATTTGCACTTGTTTGTAATGTGCAATAAAGTTTTAATAAATAACCTATTTCGCTTATTTTTTATGTTTTAAATTCCCATTTTTACGGTTTTCTAATAGTGGCATGACGTCACGACCAAAAAGATTTGTACGATGTTGATTTTACTTTTCGGTGAAACGTGTTCCGATCCTTACTGTCACTGGCACCAGCATCTCGCCGCCATTTTTTCCAAATCGCCCCAATATGTTCCCGCCATCTGCCGAGACGATATCTCACAAGGATTGCCGACAGCTTTATAAATAAACATGGATGCCCATTTGTTCTTGAGCTATGCTACCATATATACATGAACATACGCTACCATATATACATATAGATACCCTAGTGCCCTTGTGATAGATATAGATATCACACTAGTTGTTTATTATTGAAACTTCACTTTGTTTCTATATAGTTTATTTTCCCGTAGACTATTTAGTATTTATACTTGTTTACACTTTATTGTTTGTACTGGTTTTCACTGGTTCTTTTGGAATAATTTAACAATATATTCGAGCGGAGTTATGAAAACAGGAAAAATCTTAATAGCGTGATGCAGCGGATCCCTTGAGCGGATCAGTGACATCTGGTGTGATACTGATTAACAATGCTTTGACACTAAAAATATCACACAAATGTGGTACTACTAATGCCCTCTAGTATAAAATACAACAATTAAAGATAGTTAGAAACTTATACCACCGGAGGCATCTATGGTAAAATAGCGTAATTATGAAATAGTGAAAAACCCGTACCACCGGAGGCATCTGTGGTTAAGTATCATAACTAAATATGTAAAGTCGGTTAAACACTAGTATTATAAAGACGAAAGTTTGTCAGTGTGTTTATGAGTATGTTTGTTACTTCTTCACGCTCAAACGGCTGGACCAATTTTGATAAATTTTGGTATCAAGTCATCACTGGCAACAGACACTGGTCAAAGACTTGTTTTGAGACACTGCGGGATTGGACGAAAAGATAATACGTAGCCTCCCAAACGCTGCCCAGCCAAGTCGGATTCGACGATTGACCTCATTCTCGAAGTTGGACCTACCTAACTGGACAGTTTGTCTAAGGTATGTATACTGGACGACGCAGCGTGGGTAGGCCGTGGCGTTCTCTGGGGAGGCCTATGTCCAGCAGTGGACGTCTTTTGGCGGGTGATGATGATGAAGGTAGTTGATACCCGGATTAACACATACGCTACCTACTTTTTATCCCGAAAAGTGTAGTGTTCCCGTGGGATCAGCGGGTAACACCGCGCAGTTCAGCTAGTAATGCAATAATAGTTTAGATTTTCCATTGGACTATTCAGTCCTTTGACCAATACCACATTAAGCCGTAAAGCCTCATTTACATAATACGATCGTACTTATTTTTATATGGCTCATTTACACGGTATGGCGGCTCGACTGATTTTTAAACGCCATTAACTTTACATGTTGCATTTTGTGGATTTAATTTTATTTATTGCATCTATTAAAGCGATTTTTTGAACAAAGAGGCGAGATTTAATCGTACTTGTATTTATTAAAATATGGAGTCCCTGTTTTGTTTAAAAACCTGGTATGAATATTAATGAGTATTGTTTATTTCACATATAAAGACAATGAAACAAAAAATAAAATATTATCGTTGTTGGCAAAGGGAAGTTTATTCCTGCAAGGGTTCTCTTCCAGTAATGATGAGTAAAAAATAATCGATAATAAAGGATTTGTAACGCAAAATATACCAAAACATTAGTAGGTAATATGTTTTATTAAAGCGTTTATTGTTAACTAAGGAAACCCGCCCCGGCTTCGCACGGGTGCAATGCTGATAAATTATGCATGTATTATAATTATAAACCTTCCTCTTGAATCACTTTATCTATTAAAAAATCTCATCAATATCCGTTGCGTAGTTTTAAAGATTTAAGCATACATAGGGACAGACAACAGGAAGCGACTTTGCTTTATACCATGTACTGAATTGTTTACCCTTAATTTCGAACCTAGTAAGTAAACGCTTTATTGTACACAAAAACAGTTAAAAAATACATCTATTACAATTAACATATAGGTACAAAGGCGAACTTATCCCTATAAGGGATCTCTTCCAGTTAACCTTTGAGCAATTGAGTGAGTACGAGAAGAAGATAGACAAACTAACACCGTGTACAAAAAGGTATTAAAAATAGTAAGACTACTAATAATTACACATGCAGCCTAGCCTAGTGCATGAGCCTAGTGCATGGCAGGATCAAAAAAATCTTTCACAATCTTTTTTTTTTTTTTTGAACCATTTTTTTTGCTCTATTCTACCTTAACGAGGCTTGAATTAGCGACCCTCGTAATATTGTGTTACATTAAGAGCTAAAGTTATTATGCACAAATAAAAAACGATACAATAAAGAAATAATAAAACAAACGCTAGTGCAACAACAGGCGGTCTTATCACTAAAAGAGTAATCTCTGCAAGACAAACTGGGAAGCAAAAAAACTCGTTTAATTTGTGGAATTAGATACATAATAATTGATGACGTAGCCATTAATGATTTAACATAAACATTTTACATGACAAAGAACACATCTCTTAAAGTCTACCTACAAGTACATCTGTTTGTATGTATGTATATGTATGAGAGTTTGATCTAAGCTGTATTTGGATCTTTGTTAAGCCTGTAATGTAGTGAGGAGCAATGTGCAGTTCAAAATTAATTTATCGATACAAATTGTAATTACAAAAAAAATACAAATAAATTCACATACAGTTTGCAGCTTGGAATCTCAAGATTTTATCGAATTGAGATTCAATAATAAGTAATTGAATTAAATTTGTGTTAAAATACATACAAAATGGGTTTACTTACGTCGTAGAAGTCGAATCGACAGGTTTCGAATCAGTTCACGATTCAGCCTCAGGAGCGGGGAGGCCAATCAAATAGGGTAGTTTAGCCGGTTTCCCGGCCCCCTCTGGTTTTCGGCCTCTACGCAGTAAAACTATAATAACAAGAAAATTTTACCTCACTTATTCAAAAAAATACTGTTGTCACTCAAATTCGCTTAACACTGACGCCTCCTAAATGTTTTCGCTTAATAACGTTTCAATTGGCTCGCCAGTACGCCAACGCAATTTAGTCAGTGTGAGTGTGTGTCAAAATTAGGGAAAAAAATAGTGCGCGCCATTTTCTTCAAGACAAGTTAAAATGTTGATTATTTGGTTTTAGAAACATTTCTTTGACTTCTATACGCTCTAGAAGAGTTGAAATAATGTCATTTATATTCAAATGTATAAAATATGTAACAAAATCCTTTCAAATGTGATGGCCGGATGACTAGATTGCATTTCGTAAAATCATTTACCTTCCGGCCTCCGGGCCGAGAAATAACTTGAATACGTATATTATTTAGGTGCCGGCCGCATGTATCTTAAGCAAATTAATGATTTAAATCAGTTTATGATTGTTTGTTTTTGGCGGCCGAGAACTACATTTTGAATAACTAGTTTTCGGCCTAGGTAAATGATAATGTCCGGAAAATAGAAACGATTAATTTAGTTTTCGGCCGGTAACTAAAAGTTATAAAGGAATGGCCGAAAATAAGTCTTTTAAAAGCTAGTTTACGGCCACTGCGGTTAACATGGCCGAGCATTGGTGGAGAGTATTGTTTGTTTTCGGCCGCGGTGACAGAAAGCGGCCGTAAACTAAAACAAATTTAGTTTTTCAGCCCTGCTTCATCATGCGCCCGAAAAACAATTTGTATGTGTTCCATTTTCGTCCCTATAAATATAAGACGGCCGAAAGTCGACTCAAATATTTTTAGATGTCAGCCGTATTAATCCAGTAAAAAAAAGGTTGCAGCTAATTACATTTTCCATTGATTTTTACTTTTTTGTTTTATTGAATATGAAAACCTATTATTTCTCAAATAAGGGTCATTTAAAATATAAATAACAGTGGCCGAGAACTGGCTAAATAAACGGCCGTAAACCAAAACAAGCGGCCGAAAGCCAACTTAGTAGCTACTTTCTGATATTTTATATTATAAAAATAAAACTATATTATTCATGGCAAAATGTGATACGAAATAGGAAACTACAATATGTCTAAGATTCGTAAATAATACTTAGACTAAGGTTTGCTAAATATATCGCCCAATAAATCCACCTGAACTCAAAATTTTGCTTACTTGGCCGAAAACCGGCTAAACTACCCTACTCCATTGAAGTACACGATGTTTCGTTTATTTTCTTCCTGTATTCACTCAATTACTCAAAGTTGAACTGAAAGAGAGCCCTGATATGAAATTACACAAACGGATTTACTCACGCCGTAGAAGTCGAATATCGCTCGACAATCGACATGTTTCGAATCGGTACGTGATTCATCATCAGGAGAGCCGATCAGTCGCGGCGACGGTCAACCAGTGATATTCGACCTACGACGTGAGTATAAATCTGTTTATGTAATCTAATATATCTGAGACTCTCGGTAACAACCGTTCTATGTAAAAAAATCCATTTTATGTTATTTTTTAAAGCTTTTATTTAACTTGCAATGTATGTATCTAAGTATGTTTGTTCGGGTGGAATCTTGCAACTCAATTTTGAAGCAGATATCGTCAACCGATTGAGCTGAAATTTTGCATACTTTCTTAACTTTGATGACCATACAATATGGTACCATGGGGCTGATCTGATGATGGAGCCGCAAGGTGGCCATAGGAACTCTATAATAGAAAAAACGATCCTACCGAGTTTGGGCTTTTTAGGATCGTCTCAGTGAGCATTTGACGGATATCCAAAGAGAAGTAGAGTCGGCTATAAAAGCTTGTCACTAAAATGAATTTTTTGACAGAAACTTATTTGACATATATGTATTCAACTATTTTTGTGTGCAATAAAGTGTATAAATTACATGCATATATAATTAACGGTAATTAAGTCCCATCCCTAGCGGGATTAGTGTAAGGTTGTGTAATGTTTGTCGACAATTAGAACACACACAAACAAACAGGGGACGGCGGTGAAGGATTTTTGTGTTTACTCAAATTACTGTGTAGCGTTACCTGGGTAAATGAGACGGGCTAGCGTTGTTCTCATGAAACAAATACGACGACGCTGTTGGCTCAGTTTATAGTGCACCTGCCTACGGAGCCGGCGGTCCTGGGTTCGAATCCCGGCCAGGGCAAATATTTGTGTGATGAACTCGAATATTTGTTCCTGGGTCATGGATGTTATCTATATACTGGGAGTGCCCGCAACTTAGTCCGCGTATTATTTTATTTACCGTTAACGGATAAAAAGTATCCTATAACCATCTTTGGATGTCCAGCTATCCCTGTATCAAAATTGGCTAAAAAAAATTTATTCCATTTAGGCGAGATGCGAGGACAAAGGAAAGTATGGATACAGATGGCGCCAGGTTTACGAAACAAATGACGATCCTGCATCACGCTATCAAGATTTTTCCTGAAATCATGACCCCCCCCCTCCATATATAGAAAAAATATTTTCAATACAAGCCTAGAATTTTATAATAGTATAGATGTATTAGGTATGTATATCGTCGTCAAGTACCTATAGTACAAGCTTTGCTTAGTTTGGGACTAGGCCGATTTGTGTAAGATTGTACCTTAATATTGAACATAAATAATTTATTGCAAGAAAAACTTAACTTATAACAAAGAAATAGTAATTAAAATAATAATGTGTAGCAAAAACTAATAAAACACATTCTCTGCAATGCATATTTAACCTTAATATTTATTTATTTATTTAAACAGTTTTGAACATGAGATTTGAATGAGAAAATGCACTTCTTTCGAGCTTCACAAAGAGAACCTGAATATTCACAATTAAACGAAAAATTTAAATATTTAATGGTTCAATGGTACGATGCCACCCTAAGGCATGCGGAGGCAACTGGTTGAAAAATTCAATGGTCCAATAGGTGGGACGCCCTTGTTGGCCTGAAAAGCCGTTGGAGACGCAGTTTCGAAACCCTGCATGAACCATTTTTTTTTTCCAAATTCCAAAGTCCAAATTCTAGTTTCATTGTATACATTACGATACTATTAGGCTTCGTTTCCACCAGAGCGAGGATGAGTAGCGAGGGATGTGTTTTTGCCAATGGAATAACTTCATTTACTAATCCTCGCTCAGCGCAACTAATTCTATTGGTTAACAAAAACACATCCCTCGCTCTCGCTACGCATCCTCGCACTGGTGGAAACGAAGCCTTATTTATATTGGTTTTTCATAAAGTTACCACTTGAACTAGAAACCACTTCACTACGTATTATTTGTATGTTAACTCCTGAATAGCGTTTTTTCTCCCACCGCTAAGTGTGGTTCCGTGTTCGCGGCATTAATATTGAATGGATTAAGTGGTCCGGTGTGGCCCGCCTTTACAATCCGTTAAACATATATGAGGGGAGAGGTGCTATGGAAATGCAGAGAATTCAAGAGTTCTATTTATTTTTGGTCTGCTTTTCGAGCGTTTAGACCGTTCGGTTGACTCGTCGCGTAATCCACAATATACTATGTAGTTTTCTCAAACATGAAATGAAATGTAATTACGTGCGTTATACCAGGCTTCGAAGTATCACGTTTCGGGCGAAACAACTGTAGAGAACTGTAAAGTTCATACAAAATTGAAGCTCTAAGCTGGAATGTTTTTTTTAAACACAGCGCATATTGTTAGACTTTGACTGAAAAAAAAAAAACATTAGTGACTGCATGAATTTTAGAACAACGGTATACCTATGCTACCAAATGTCCTATCCCTAGCAATGTACCTCCCATGTAATAAGTTACAGGTGCCATCTAGTTAATAAATAAATATACATAACACATAAGTCTTACCATGTTCCAAAAATACGGTATTTACGACATGGGAAACGTCTTTCATTAAATAGGGTGAAATCACCAATAGAAGGGTTGTCGTTCCGCCGTGCGCCCTCCGCAGTTTTCACCCTAGGAGCACCCATAAAACCCATTCCTGAATGTCATGCATACTTCTTTTAAAACTAGTTGGATAGAGCAAATTCTTAAAAAGGGCTGCGGTAATCATTTCAATAGACTTAAGTATTTCGATTTCGTACATGATAACATGAGACACAAGATTATATATTGCAATGTTATTGTTTTTGCTCCAGATGAATAAGAGGGGTGTTATACCCTTAAAGTCGCAAAACATAAAAGAAACCCAGGTTCCAACCTCGATGCCGGTAAAAATAGTCAAAAAATGTGTTGCAAATGCAAAAAGATGGTGAAAAAATATGTATATCTCCGCTACCTAAAGGTTGTCTGAAAGAGATCGCTATTTAGCGACAATACCGCCTGTTGTTTACCTCTGCCTATTATTTTAATGTATCTCATGTTGTGTTGCTGTTTATTCCTTGATGTTGGAGGTGTGAAATATAGAGTATTTGTTGATGTTGTTGTTGTTGTTATATCTGACTATACATCGTGAAATTAAGGGTTAACATAAATATCTGGGTATTTGTGTATCTGTGTGTCTATCTGTCTGTGGCATCGCAGCCCCCATACGGATGGACCAATCTGAGTGCAGTTTTTGTTTTTTGAAAGACTTGTCAGTCGTGAGTGTGGGTATGTATGTTGGAAATAACCCCTCTTTTTCGTAGAGGGTTAAAATCATCTAGCAGGATTACATTTCACACGTCGGTACACGTGTAGTTAATTCAATGAAGAATAGGTTGTCTCCGTAGGTACCGGTTTTAATAGGTTTAATTATTTAATGTAATACTAGATGTCGTGAACAGTCTTGGTTGTTATCGTTTATTTAATTCAAAAGAATAGTCGTTTTATAGTCCGACGGATGGCAATGTTGGACCATAATGTTCATTTTAAATAGATTTAAAATTCGTCGGGATGTCGGGATGTTTATTTTTCATTATGTACCCAAATTACACGGACATAAAAAAACTTCGGTTTCCGCGACTGTCACGTTTTTTTAAAGAGTATACCCCAGAAATCCTTGTGTACGTCCAGATATTTGGATGACCAGATTTCCAGCTGTTTTGCCTGTTTCTCGTGAAATGTTGAGCGCAGGTTCGTTAATTATGTATAATTTAATTGTTTATTCAGCTTTCATTTTTTTTCTTGCAAAATGGGGGAAATACGGGAGACATCATCATCAGCCAAGAGACGTCCACTGCTGGACATAGGCCTCCCCTTGAGGACGCCGACATGACCTATCCTGTGCCTCCCGCATCCAGCGGACTCCAGCGACCTTCACCAGGTCATCAGTCCACCTTGCAGCATAGGTAGCCCTCTCCATTGCTCGGGGGACAAAAATGTATAAAATATTTCAGCCGTTTTCTAAATGTTCGTTGTTCAGACTCGCACAATAAATCAGATAAGATAGATAGTCAATAAATCAGAGCCTAGAAACGGGTCAATAATAAAGCAATTTCATTCATTATCATGATATACCGCCATATTTACTTTTTATAAAATATTCCAGGTCTTTAATGATAATTTATTCACATACGCATTACAATTGCTGATAATTTATTCATAGTCATATTAAAACTGTCATTACTGTCCCTGTAGACATGATACGATAACGTTACATAAACAGTGGAATGGAATAAATTAAATAAAAATAAATATATATCAGACAACCTCACACAAATCGATCTAGTCCCAAATTAAGCTCAAGAAGGCTTGTGTTATGGGTACTAGACGACGATATAGATACTTATATAGATAAATATAAAAATTGTAAAGCGGTTTACACTCACGTGAAATTGTCAGCAACGGCGCGACAAGTTTCGAACTATGTATGGAGCTCTTTATCAGGGACAGCAACCCATACATCGGCGCGGCAACTCTGTCACTTAAGTATTAACAAGATTAGATACTGTCCATTGATACAAAGATCAAAGGTCAAAAAAAATTTAAACGCATAACCTGGTGTAAGAGACCGGGTATTGAACCCGGTACCTCGGGATTACCAGCCCAGCGTGTTAGCTTTTCACCACCCTAACGCCTAAGGGACGGATTCCTGGGTCGTCGAATCCCAGCAAGGGCAAGTCTGTGTGAATAACACGAATATTTATTTTGTGCGTGGGTCATGGGTGTTCTATTGTATTTAAATATTTTAGTTAGGTATCAATGTAAGTATGTATATCGGTGTCAAGTAACCACAACACGAGCCTTTTTGAGCTTAATTTGGGACTTGTTTGATTTGTGTGAGGTTGTCTCATATTTATTTATTTATTTATTCGATCGCTCAAGATCGCTACGCCAATCACAACAGCGCCTTATTAGGGTTCCGTAGTCAACTAGGAACCCTTATAGTTTCGCCATGTCCGTCTGTCCGTCTGTCCGTCTGTCCGTCTGTCCGTCCGTCCGCGGCTTAGCTCCGTGATCATTAGTACTAGAAAGCTGAAATTTGGTATGAGTATGTGTATGTATCACGCCGACAAAACGGTAAAATAAAAACTAAAAAAAAAATTTTTTTTCGGGTACCTCTCGAACACCTAAAGTGGGGGTGATTTTTTTTTTTCGTTTCAACCCTAGTGTGTGGGGTGTCGTTGAATAGGTCTCTTGAAAATAATAGGGGTTTTCAAACATTACTTTTTGATAAAGTCAGTAGTTTTGTAAATATTCGCTCCGAAAATAAAAAAAATTGTGTCCCCCCCCCCTCTAACTTTTGAACCACAAGTCAAAAAAATATGGAAAAATTCATGTTAATGCGGCCTTATAAGTACTTTCAATGAAAACTATATTGAACAAAATCGGTCAAGCCGTTTTTGAGTTATCGCCAAATTTCATATTTTTTCTTTAAAAGGTCGTAAGTTGACTTCCAGAAGGTAATAAGTGATTACAGTTTCTAGGGCGTTTACGACCTTTTTATAGAGCTTAAAATCTGTCTTAACTTAAACCTCGGGCTTAAAACAGCAGTTTATTGTGAAGGATGAGCAACTACGGAACCCTACACTGAGCGTGGCCCGACATGCTCTTGGCCGGTTTTTTAGTTCAACAGTCCGCAACTTTATTCATGCAAAGGTCAAATGAAACTTAACAACATCATATTTCTTACCCCATAAAAAGGGTAATCTCCCCATAACGGGAGTTTCCGGTGCTTCCAGCGTCTCGAATATTACACGCAACATTAACATTTTTACCGCCACATAAATTGGGCTAATTTGAGAAGTTACCAGTTTTGGCACGAACTAGTGGCGTTACTGTCAAACTTTCGAAGTATCTACTCAAAACTGGCCAAGTGCGAGTCGGAAGGGCGCGCGAGGTTCTGCGCTTTACGGAAAAATATATTTTCTACCCCCCTAGTTGTAATAAACAAGAATAAATATCATTTCAGTCCCATTCTGCTCATCAAGGCCAATCAGACGAGCCTGAACACCATGTCTTTATCTTTTGTTGTTAAAGAGTTCCAACAATCATCACCAGCTCCAAGATACGAAATTATTGTACTGTCAACATTTTATTAAATTGTTGGTTGCTATCTAAGTAGCTGGTTATCATGAGACCCTCAGTTCGTGAGTGATCTGGATAATGCAAAATTCTTGGCTTCAATATTGGCTGAGATCCATTCACAACTAACTGGCCGTCATGAGATCTTCATTTTGTGAATGTTATAGAAAATGCTACTAAAATTTAACCAAAATTTGGGATTCTTGGCTTCAATACTGGCTGAGATCTTGTCACTTGTGCCAATTATAGCTGAATATCTTGGACACTACAGGTCCGATTTCCACCAAACATATGTAGCTAAGAACCATCTCGACGGTAAAGTCATTCGATAAAAAAAAAACATTGGTCCATCCGTTTGGAAGCTACAATGCCACAGACAGATACACAGATACACATGTTAAACTTATAACACCCCTCTTTTTTGTGGGCGGTTAAAAAAGATATAGATTTACTTACATAAATACTTAGACATAAATAAATAAACTAATTAGTCTTATAACTTCTTTCGCACAGTAGCGCCACCAATTTTAAAGGGCACTTTTAGTTTGGATACAGAGATTGCCCTCCTTACTTTTTAACGGCCCTTTTTCCGTCACAGGTTAAACAAAAGCATCATCGCTGGAATTTACGACAATACTTTACAAAAATTAGAAGATTTTATTTTACTCTCATTGATTTTTGTCGTGTACCTACAGCATTTATACAGTGTACGTTGATGTAACGATAGCGCGATTCAGCGTGCAACTGGCGCCACCTAGTGGCGAATATTAAAACTAAAACCTTGTTCAACAAGTATACCGGAGGTGGAAAAAATCCCAAGTGATCATGAAGTGCGGAGGTGTGTTGCATGTCCCATGTGAGTCGTGTGACCCCTCCCGGATACTTAAAATCATAACCCCACTGTAGAAAACTTCTACAATTTTAATTTTCAATTTTATAAAAGTTACCCATCAAAAATGTAACATGTAAAAAATTGCAAGTCTCGCAACCTTCCTTCTACCGCAAAAAGTTGTGAACGACAGTATAAAACCAAGTCAGTTAATTTATTCAGTACCTGTCGAAGTGCCCCCCCGTAATTATACATGTTCACCGAATTACTTAACTAGTTTAACAACAATATAGGGTCTCGGCCCCGAATAAAATTTTGTACCGTTTGGGGTCGAGACCCTAGGTCCATGGGGTCCCAGCGCCCACAAACTTCACAAAGGGCTCTCCAAAAGATTTAAAGAGACCAGTGGGGATCGAAGAGCTGGCTGCTTCCTCGCATAACGAATCAGCAAAGCTGTTCAGCGAGGAAATGCTGCCACCATTTTCGTTACCATGCCGGAGGAGAGTAATTTTTTGAATTTGTTTTAGTTTATTTTAATTTTAGCTTTTTTGTACATAGTTGTTAGTAGTGTTAACTTTTTTTTTACCTTTTCATTGTTTTTCCTTTTTTCTTGTGTTGAAATAAATACTACTACTAAAAGCATATTACCATGATCGTTGTAGTGCCTGTATTAACATTACACATCTTTATCTTTAAATACCTCAATCCATCCATACTAATATTATAAATGCGAAAGTGTGTCTGTCTGTCTGTCTGTCTGTCTGTTACCTCTTCACGCTTAAACCGCTGAATCGATTTTGATAAAATTTGGCATGGAGATAGTTTAAGACCCGAGGAAGGACATAGGATAGTTTTCACCCTGGAAATTATCCCTAAAAAGATTTTAAAGTGAGTAAGTAATTCATGATGACATTGATGACCTTGTCGAAAATGTAATTATTATACCAAAAGCACAATTGCTCTTACATTTGCTTAGGCGCTCTTAATAATCCCTTTTATTAATTAAGGTGATTAGGCGGATATCTATCGTGTTGTACGAGGTTGCTTCCATACTTCCAAGTTCCACGCGGACGTAGTCGCAGGCAAAAGCTAGTAATATTATAAATGCGAAAGTGTGTATGTCTGTCTGTTACCTCTTCACGCTTAAACCGCTGAATCGATTTTGATGAAATTTGGCATGGAGATAGTTTTAGATACGAGGAAGGACATAGGATAGTTTTCATCCTGGAAATTATCCCTAAAAAGATTGAAAAGTGAGTAAGTAATTTTGATGACATTGATAATCTTGTAGGAAATGTAATTATTAGACCAAAAAGCACAATCGCTCTTACATTTACTGCTCTTGCTTTACTTTTAATAATCCCGTTTATTAATTAAGGTGATTAGGTGGATATCTATCGTGTTGTAGGTTACTTCCATACTTCCAAGTTCCACGCGGACGTAGTCGCGGGCAAAAGCTAGTGTTACAATAAATGTAATTAATGTAAAGACTGAACCGTACCTGCCAAACAGGTTCACGATTTGTTTCTCTAGAATTATAGAACGTAATCCAACGTTCCATGTAAAACTCCGGTAAAACAGTGTATCTGCTTGTTTAGGAGTTGCGAGCAAACAAACTGACAACAAACTTTTCTAATAAAAAAGTCCGGAGGTGTGGCGCATTATGAATTTACAATGAAATTGACTTTCATATGACATGAAGGCAAAATAGGTATGATGAAAAAGAAAAATTTACGCAAGGATTATGAAAGGCAATGTAATAATAATATAATTATATGGTTCATTGCCATAAAAAGCTATTGTTTTTCTTTTACAAACAAATTCTTATCAAAGACCGTAAATGTCATGTGATAAAGGTCTGAATTACCAGTAATTTTAAATACATATATTTGTAAGACAGGAGAATCCATACTTATATAATTATATAATATAATATATATAATTATATAATATAATATATAATAATATTATAATATTATAAATATAAATGCGAAAGTGTGTCTGTCTGTCTGTCTGTCTGTCTGTTACCTCATCACGCTTAAACCGCTAAATCGATTTTGATGAAATTTGGCATGAAGATAGTTTAAGATCCGAGGAAGGACATAGGATAGTTTTCATCCTGGAAATTATCCCTAAAAAGATTGAAAAGTGAGTAAGTAATTCATGATGACATTGATGACCCTGTCGGAAATGTAATGATTAGACCAAAAGCACAATTGCTCTTACATTTGCTTAGGCGCTTTAAATAATCCCTTTTATTAATTAAGGTGATTAGGTGGATATCTATCGTGTTGTACGAGGTTGCTTCCATACTTCCAAGATCCACGCGGACGTAGTCGCGGGCAAAAGCTAGTTTTTAATAAGGCAATAAAAAGTATAGAAATTAGCAGATTTTTACTTTTGCTACTCGTCGCTAGATGTCAGTAAGTAAGTAAGTAAACGCTTTATTGTACCCAAAAACAGTTAAACATACATCTATTACAATTAACATATAGGTACAAAGGCGAACTTATCCCTATAAGGGATCTCTTCCAGTTAACCTTTGAGCAGTTGAGTGAGTACGAGAAGAAGATAGACAAACTAACACCGTGTACAAAAAGGTATTAAAAATAATAAGACTACTAATAATTACACATATAAACGATTAATACATACATACATATATACATACATACATATATATATAATGTAATATAAATATACATATAAATATAAATACATTGTAGATCCAATTCACAAGTCATTGGAAAGCCATAACTTCTTAAGATTCGTCTTGAGCGATGCTACAGATGGAGACTTCCTAAGGGACAGTGGCAATTCGTTCCACAACTTCACAGCGCTTACTGTGAAAGATTTGGCGTACGTACGCGTCTTGTTAGACGGTACAGCCAGAGTGAGATTGGCAGACGACCGCAAGCGGTGACCACTGCCATCGGCCATATATTTAAACCTTTCACTGAGGTAAGGAGGTGAAGCAGGGTTGTAGAGAACATTAAAAAGCAATGACAGGACATGCAGGTCTCTACGCTGACGTATTGGCAGCCACCCCAGCTGCGCTCTAAAGGCGGACACGTGATCGTATTTGCGCAGTCCGAAAACATATTTTATGCACACATTTTGTAAGCGCTCGAGCTTGTCAAGTAGTTCCTCTTTGATATTCGTCATAGCAATGTCACCATAATCCAGAAGGGGCAGCAAGAGTGAACTGGCAAGAGTAAGCTTGGTGGACATAGGAAGGAAGTTCTGCTGTCAGTGTTGTTCTTATCAAAGGTTTTTCAGTTTTTTACAGAATATACAAAGGTCATGTAGGAAAACGACACTTTTCAAAAAAATCATTCTTCATTGTGGTACAAGGATGGTTGGACATTGAAAGATGACAGATATATTTTTACCCAATTAAGGTAAAAAATGGGGTTGCAGCAGACGATGGGACTAAAAACTGAAACTTTTTTTCTTTTCGAGATGTCATTTGAAAGTCTAGTCATTATCATTGAAATGTAAATTATTTGTTGAGTGTTTGTAATACTTATAATAAAAAAATATCTACATCGCACATTAAACCTGCTCCTTTTGAAGTCGGTTAAAATTTAATAATTTCAGTGAATACAGCGCCGAATGAAAACGTCACCCACACCATGTCTACGGGTTCATAATAACCCCTCGCGCCTGTCACCCCAATAACGCAAAAGCGGTCTGTCTGTCAGCTTATCAAATACTTATAGAGAGTTATTAAGTACAGTTGACCTTAATAGTAGCTTAACACTTTGGTACAAAAGACTCTGGTTGTTATGTAGAATAATACCTACCGCCAAAAAGTGTCAATAAAACTAGATACTCTGTGAGCTATATAGACCCTGCACGTGTGTTTTGAGTGGTAATTTTATATTAGTTTCAGACGACATAATTATCTTTGCCATAAAATAGAAATCAGAAAGCTAAATCGACGAAATAAGTCTTATAATTATCGGATCTTCTTAGAAAATTCACTATCCACATCCGAACACAAGCATTCTTGCCCAAGCTTATCAGCAGAGCTTCGCTCGCTTTGTCAACAATGTCATTTCTTGCACTGATCGTCGGTCGAATATTAATAACACACTCAATGACGTGACGGCCATGATTGGATTCCCACAGCCTTGCCGAGTTACGAGTCCTTTTGAAGAAATACTAAGTGAAATCTACTCCAGTAATACTTTTACGGAGATGCTGCTTTGGGTGACCAGCGGCCCGGCGAGTGGTTGAGCGAGAGATCCGAGCGCCGCGGCTGTACAAGTGAGCGAGACACACGTACCGCTCGCAGCTAAGACAGTTCGTTGCATCTCCCTTAATGTTACGATAGTAGCCTGCAAACGATACAAGATATAGCTCCAGAACGATACAATAAATCTATTATTATTTTATTAAAATAGATTAGGAGAGCGGTCATGATTTAAGGAAAATTAAAAAAATATGGCGCGATGCAGGATGGACTGTGCTGCGGCATCTGTTGGTTATCATTTCTTTTGTCCACTAATCACATTAAAACGGCTGAACTGATTTGAACCAAGTTTGGTGCAGGGATAGCCGGACGATGGCCCTCTAGTTAATTAATAAAAATACTAATCAAAGTTTCACTTTGACTTTGTAATCACCAAAGACATTGAATTCGTAATATTGTTCTTAATTAACGAACTTCTGTTCGAGTCAATGTGTATGTGACAGAAAGTCGATGGAATCCAATTTATATTCAGTTTGATATTTTGATAAGTTAAATAGTGAATCTTTATCATTTTGTGTACTAATTCTCCTAAACTACGGGTATAATATGTGGTATGAAGCATGGAAAAATTAAGTATTTAGTTAAAGTGAGATAGATCGTTGGGGGATCGAATCAAAAATGATGAGATACGCAAGAGAACCAAGATTGTAGATACAGCTCAGACAGTCGCCAAACTTAAGCTGCAGTGGGCCCCTGCAAATTGCTCGTAGAACCGATAGCCGTTGGGGCAGAAAAGTTCTTTAGTGGCAACTGCGGACCGGAGGACGCAGCGTGGGAATGCCCCCAACAAGGTGGACCGACAACCTGGTTAGGACCGCAGGCAGAAATTGGACGAGGGAGGCGCAAGACGCACTCTCCAAGTTTCAAGCCTAAAGATTTGTATTTGTGGGGGCGGGTCGGATGGCCGGTGTAGTGTGTGGCACATTAGTTGAGCTATTCGACATAGTTGTGGACGAGGAGGTAGTTCGAGTGAGATGAATCACTTCAGATACAATTAACTTGATTTATTCCTTATACAATGAAGCACTTGGCCGTGTTTCGTGAGCGCGGAGTTAATGCATCCCGCGCAATGCGTAGCGACAAGTTAGCCCACCTCCTGGTAACGCCCGCACACAGGCTGCGTAAGACGGAGAAATCGGTATATGTCATGGGCCCGGCGGTTTATAATAGGCTGCCGGACACAATTAAAAGAGATGCAACTTCCACGGCGGTATTTAGGTCGAGGTTACGTAAATGGCTCCTTGACCATACATTTTATTCAATCGACGAGTTATATGAGCTTCCAATTCAATAATTTAATATTATAAATAACTTGTAGAATCAGAAATATGTAAATACTATAAATAACCACTTCATCTAGTCAAATGTATTATAATAATATCCAACGAATTTAACGTAATTAATAAATAATGTAGACAATGTGATGGTGTGTGACAACCATAAATTAAGTTTAGTGATAATGATAAGTTAAAACCTTTCTGTTATTTGTAAAATAAGTAAGTACCTAACTACCTACCTATGATCAAAATTGTTGACATGTAACTTGGTGTTACCAATAAAGAATTTGTATTTGTATTTGTTTGCACAAAATAACAGTTCATCGCATAGAGAGAATAGTCTTTATTAATGAACACTAGGCACATTGCAGAGTTATAACTGACTCTTATCAACTTGGTATAGCACAACGAAACGGGACAGTTCCAAGGTAGCAGTGCACTCGATGGTGACCCAAGGTGAAGTGTGGTGGGCGTTCGCTGAGGGAACCGCCAAGACTCTCTAGCGCGCCAAAACAGGCTCAAGGGGGCGCTACTGTCGCCTTCCAATGGCGCGCCGGTTTCGTTGAGCTTCCATACTCATGACCGTCTCCGACATATTGAAAATAAGTTTTCTATGGAGAGGAAAAATCTTAATAGCGTGATGCAGGATCGTCGTTTGGTTTATATGCCGTACTAACCTGGCGCCATCAATTTTCATAATTTCCTTTGTCCTCTCATCACTCCGAAACGGCTGGACGGTTTGTAACTAATTTTGGTACAGGGATAGCTGGACATCCAAAGATGATTATAGGTTACTTTTTATCCGACTATACGGTAAAAAAAAATACGCGTACGAAGGTGCGGGCGCCCTCTAGTATGTACTTGTACATATATTAGTAACTATAAGGATAATACCAGCCCATAAGCACGTCTGATACTTTAATCAACCCAAATTCATCTCCATTTATACCAAAATTAACTCTTAATTAAAAGGAATACCATCGTTACCGGCGCATTTGTATGAATTAATTAGGAATTACGCCACGGACAGTAATTATAATTATTCAAGGCAAAGGGATGGTTATTAAAAAGCCCTTTGAACGTGTAAATTACCTTTACTTTTACCTTTAAAAGTGTGTCGCCATTTGAGCGTTTGAGATGCGCATAGAACTCATCAGTTATGAAACTAGGTTTTTTTAATTGATATAAAGATCAACGCACAAAGAAAAATTAAATTGTGCTCATTTGTGGTCCACACCGGGACTCGAACCCGGTATCTTTGAATTACTTTGGAATATTTGGTGTAACGTAAGATATGTAATGTCAGTCACAATGTCAAAGTATTAAAGACGACGCTTTTGGCTCGGTTTGTAGACACCTGCCTACTGAGCCGGCGGTCCCAGGTTTGAATCCCGGCCAGGGCAAATATTTGTGTGATGAACTCGAATATTTGTGCTTGGGTCATGGTTGTTCTATGTATTTAAGTATATATTTATTTATATAAATACGTATATCGTCGTCTAGTACCCATAACACAAGCCTTCTTGAGCTTAATTTGGGACTAGATCGATTTGTGTGAGGTTGTCCGATATTTATTTATTTATTTAAGGGCTGATTGTTCAATCACCAGATAAATTTATCTGCCAGTTATAATTATTGCTATCATTTTCTCTCGTCATATAAAAGAAAAGCGACAGCCAACATCTGACAGATATGTTTAATCTGGTGATGGAACAATCGGCCCTAATTAATTTAAAGGAGAGACAAGTAATGTTCTTAAAGGCGTGTTTTGAACGCGGCAACGGATTGACTTCGTTTCAATCGGTTAGGTACCTAAAATTTTTGGATGACCATTTTTTTTTTTTTTAGTTCTTGCTGTAAGGTGTACTTTTTCTGTAATGATTTGTTAAATTTTTGACATTTGACGGTTTTAAATAATAGTTACTTGCCTAAAACTGAATAACAGAATAGTCGATGTTTGTCAAAATTTAAACGTTTTGACATTGACAAGGTGCCAACCATCAACGATATTTTTTTAATTAAATTTCGAAGGCAAAAATCCCTTCAGCCCCTATTATTGAGAACTGTGAAATTTCCAATTCAAAAACATTTCCGAAAAACCATGGTAAACAAAAATGAATGACTACAGTTCGCAGATCCTTACAGGAAGGACTATCGAAATAAAAATATAATTGAATGGTCATCCAAACATTGTACCAAGCCTATTCTACAGAGAGAGAGTTCCACAATACAGCCTGGAAGGTAAATAAGCTGTTAAAGTAGTATTTAATGCTTTATTTATTATTTATTAGGAAAACCAACAGCTACAAATAATACGTGGTCTTAGAAATAGTTAATGGAAAGCCAATTACATGCTTTCACCGGTAGTGACATTATATACAAAAATAAAGTGCTCGCACAATTCACAACATCGCAACTATCTGTGATTACAAACTAAGTGTAATAGAACTTAATCAAAGTACCAAACAGCTGATTCGGTTAAAGCACGCTCACTTAAAGAATTCGTACGGCATCTTACGCCTTACAGCCGGGATATTACAGCGGGGAGGGTAGAGAATGCCATTTGGCATTAAGTCCGCCATTTGTACTGACTTTTGTTTTGTGCAATAAAGTTTAAATACATAAATATTACTGTTGAAGATGTCGATATTCAGCTCTTTCACTAATTTATTAAGACTTTTACCAGCACGCACCAGAATTTTGTTTCCTATAGTGACGCGAGGAACTGACGTAAAGTGACGTATTGTAACGTTAATTTAATCTAAAGCAACTAAACTGAAGTTGTAAGTAGGCAGTAATATTTCCCAACTTTTCATAAAGATTCGTTACTAATACGTAACATTATTTTCGACAGCGAACTACCGGATGTGACTAGCTTCATAAATAACCAGTTTTAACCTTTTAAAACTATGGCAATAAAAAAGAAATATTCCTTGGAAGTTAGGCGATAAATGTGCAGTTCTGTAATTGGCCTACAATTTATGTAGCGGAGGTGATGGCCCGTTTGCATTGGCGAGTTATTGGCGCGAGCACTGGTGTCAACATTTTGGTTTTACTTAATGAAATGCGTAATTCCGGCGCTACACTGAAGTTTACCGAATCCCATTGACCAAAGTATGAAGTACTTCTTACACCGAAGTGCCTATCCACACCATCAGATTCCCCTACCTCGGTCAGTGCTTGCATACTAATGTCTCAGCTAGAAAGCACTGCCCTTTTCCTGGACAAGGCGCAGGCAGCAAGGCGCAACAAGGCAATTCGTTAGCGCAAAAAAAGCAGCCATAACGCTCTTTTTCGTTTCCCCGTGGTAGGGTAGATTGTATCATAATCATAGTTTAATATAAACATTTGCGTCCCGCTATCCCAGTGTGTGTGTTTCAATTGCAATTTATATTTCCTATTTACTCTTAAGGAAATTGTATTTAGCTTTTGATAGAAAATAAAAGCTTCTTCATCTTATTTACATGTATATGTATTATATTTTTTATCATAGTCATGACACAATTAAGTTACTACAAAATGAAACTGGAAAAATATAAAGCTGCATTTTAATTTACATATTGATGAAAAAGGAAGCAAAAAAAACATATTTTAAAAGATACGAAAAATATGTTTCTTTTGTGAGGCACTCAGTAATTGTACCTACACAGTATTATTGTGTTCCTTACTACCAAATTCACACTACACTAGACTTTAACTTCTACGACGCGCTCAATGTGGCCGAGGACCATGGGACGTGGCGCAACATCATCCGAAGGAAACTGGCCCATGGTGGATGTCACGTCACAACCCTCAGCAAAGAGGATTACGAGGCACGGAAGAGTATTGTGTTGCGTAATAGAATATTCCAGTGACTAGCGCAAGTAACTCGCCCGTTCGAACCAACCGCATCCTGAGGCGAGCTCAAAAACTTTCCGTTTTTATGTCTCAGTCAAAAGTTCCGGATCGGGTCCTCGTTACCCACGGGCTTTATGGCCGATGTTTGGGAGATACGGGGATGGGCCTAGGGTTGCCAACCATTCTGCTGTACGCAAGTCTCTGGAGCTCTAGAGTATGAGTCACGGTTTACTAATGTTTCGCAGAAAATAATTTTACCGAACTTTATTTTTCGCATAATGCTCATATCGCATAATTGTTGTTCTACGGACACCATTTACTTTCTGAAAAGTGATAATATAAACCTTACCTAACCTACCCTAATCTACTAGGCTACACCAATACATTTTTAAATATATTTCCCGTTTTAGCTAAGGAAAATTTCTGCCAAATGATGTAGTATGCGAAACATTACGTTCGGTTAAACAATTTTCTGCCAGATGAGGGTAACCCATGTGTCACGCATTGTGCAATGGAAAGGCCTATGTTCGGAGTTTCTTTGCGCGATAGAATCAGAAATTAGGATATCCGCAGAAGAATGAAGGTACCCGACATAGCTCACAGGATTGCACGGTTGAAGCGGCAATGGCCATGTAGCCCGGAGAATGGTCGGCCGTTGGGGCAGCTAAGTCCTGGAGTGGCGACCGCGTATAGGAAAGCGCAACGTGAGGGTAGCGGGGAATCAATGGCTGCGGTCTGCACAGAATCGCACTTTGTGGCGAGTCATGGGAGAGGGCTATGTTCAGCAGTCTGTGGCTGATAGATAGGTAGATAGAATATGAGTCCCGCAAAGAGTCCACGCAGGCCGCTGATTGTCCTGTATCGTATTCTAGCTAAGTAGACTAGATTATTAAGCACTAAAATGCTGTTATAACTTTACTGTGACGTGACTAACGCGTGCCATATGCTCACTAGTTCGCTCGTCACTATACTGAGCTCTTCTCTTCAGTTCTTCTTTCCTTTTCTTTCTTCTTTTCATTCCTTTCAATACGTTGACGGCCAAGATTCCTCACACAGGCCTAATTCTGTGGACGAGCATTTTCAAGCCAATTCCCGGATATTGATAGCAAATGTATCGCAAATCTGTGCACTAAGGTTGGCAACCCTAGATGGGACTCACGGGCAGGGCAAAAAAGGCCGATAGGACGGTGAAAGATTATGTGGAAGTTTTCGGCCAATTGCGTTATAAATTCAGAATACTAGATTCATCTTCGTTTGTAATTTTCGCAATATCATACTTAAGTGTAATACGCATCGATCGGTCCCGCCCCATGACCAATAAATAATAAATAAATATAGAACAACCTCACAAAAATCGATCTAGTACCATAATAAGCTATAATACTCGTAGGCTTGTGTTATGGGCACTAGACGACATCATGATCCAGAAAAAAATATTCGAGTTCATGACACAAATCTACCCTTGCCACGATTCGAACGCAAGACCGGCGGCGCTCAGTTTTAAGCAGTTTTTATGAATATCAAAATACTTCGACGTCCAGTGAACTGTATACGAGTAACAGCGTAATAATTTTAATAAAATATTGAAGGGTCTAAACCCTTGATCCGCTGCGAAAAAAGTTATAAAGCCGGTCCTAATTGTAAAAGGACGTTTAACAAAATTACAACCGTAATCTGCAAGTCCCGAGTCCCTAGGGCACAGAGGCATGCAGAAAATACACTTTGTTATTAAAACGCTTGACAATGTCAGAAGACAAGAAAAATAAAAAAAATTGCATTGCCCGAATTGTCGTTTTTTTTTCATGTTGTAAAGAATTTTCCGATTGTCGACTGGTAATCAGTTCAAGTCTGTCGAACATAAATTAAAGTCTGTATAAAAACCAATTGCAGTAGGTACCAATGTAGACTAAGGTCAAACTTAATACACAATGGCAATGTAGCTACAACGTGCAATTGTGTTTTAATTTATTGCAGAGAAAAATCTATTATTACCATTATTTCATTTTCACAAAACTTATTTACTTTATTCAAAAACCTTGCCTCTCTATCCTTAGAAGTATTTGACGACATCTCAAAATTTACAGCCTTGTCAAAAATAGTTTACCATTGTAAATACTACAATAAACTTAGACATGAAGGTTATATGACATAATCACGAAAACACTTGACTTATTTTCCTCGACTGCCATCAAGTAGCCATATCTGATTAAAAATAACTTGCTTTTATTCGTTTCTTTTATTGCAGCACTAAACCGCTTTAATAAAATAACGAATTTATGATCTTAAGTGTTATTGTACGTGCCTTGTTTTATTAGGGTGGTTAAGATATTAGATGTGATGTTTTAAATAACCTTGCTTGGTTTTCCGCTCGTACACCGACTATATTCCCGATAAGAAATTTAATGAATGTTTAATGTCGCAGTTACAAAAAACAACGACAGTATCCCTAGTCGCGTTTTACGATCAGGCCAATTATATTAGCCAAAGACAATATTTTTTTCTATTTTCGATAACACCTAGAAGTACATTGTTTGATCACCTTCACAATTTTAACTTAACGTAACTCTGAAAAAATATAGTAGTTTGGGCTCTGCCCGCTGTTGATGGCACCCTATGTTAATTTTTAATGTAATTTTATGATATTTGTATTCACATATTTATTATGTATGTTTATTTCTCAATCTGTAAAAGGGCCTATGTACGAATCATAATAATTTTGTAAGCATTAACCATAATTCTAACTCGCTTTATTGTCTCGTATGTATAATATCATCTATAAAAAAATATGAAGAATCCAGCTTGTTACAGTTCAGGATTAGGAGAATCATCAAATTTTCCCATTTAATACTTTATGTTCTTCGATATCAAATGAGTAACAAACTGAACTAAACGCCTTAATATTGCATCGTTTTTTCACTCTAGTGACTTATCTTCCCAAACCTAATCTACAAACGGAATCGATGGGACAATTACTCAGGTCAACTGGCGAATAATTCGCGACGGACCGGGTCAAACGCATTACAACCGCCCCAATACAAAAAGGCCTAACACATACACATTTCAACCCCACTTACGTCATTTTAACATCGAGAACTGGACAGCGTTCTTCTGAATTCTAAAAGGAAGTAAGTGTATGTCGTTTAGAATGGCGTTTATATCTTTTGGAATGAGTTAGATGTTATGACATAACTCGTAACGTTTTACGGTATGCATGCTGATGGGGATTGGATTGGCGTGTGATGGGAGCGTAATATTGTTTACGGCTGAAGCAAATGAGTTTTGGATCCCTATACCTATTAGGTAAAAGTGCTTTAATATAGTATTCAATTATAATAATTCTTCAAATCTAAACTGATAGAGGTATATCCAATATATTTGTCGTAGTTAACTGGTTGAATCTGCTATTTGATTGAATGACTAGCGCGTTCATTGAATGACAACATTCAATTGAATGACTAAAGGACAACTCGTCAAGTAGTTTAATATAACGTTCAACGTCTTGACTGAACGTCATTTAGCATTTCAATCACCTGACTGATTTTACGTCTGCTCTGTTCAAAGGGCTATGTTACAAACCGCTAACTAGTTGGACGTTGAGTGACGCTTGGTCAATCAACGTTCGGTCTAGTCATTCAGTTGAATGTTGTCATTCAATGAACGCGCTAGTCATTCAATCATATTTGATTCAACCAGATGACTGCGACATATCTACCCTCAGACGTTAACTCTTGAGAGAGTGGTCGTGGCTGTATGATGAGACGCATTGTAGAAGAAAATTAAAAATTGGGCAAGTGCGAGTCCGACTCGCGCATGAAGGGTTCCGTACCTATACATATAAATATATAATCTATAACAAGTTTGTTGTATGGGAGCCCCCCTTAAATATTTATTTTATTTTATTTTAAGTATTTTTTGTTATAGCGGCAATAGAAATACATCATCTGTGAAAATTTCAACTGTCTAGCTATCACCGTTCTTGAGATACAGCCTGGTGACAGACGGACGGACGGACGGACGGACAGCGAAGTCTCAGTAATAGGGTCCCGTTTTTACCCTTTGGGTACGGAACCCTAACAAGCTATGCCACTACGGAATCACAGGCGAGACTTATGTCGTCATCACGCCATGATTGGTTCGTTGGTTCTGTCAATCCGTTTCTGTGTTGCCAGTGGCGTATCGTAATACTCTCCAATTCCCTTGTTACCTGTAAGAATCTCATGAAATACGGTTTGATAACAGCTCAAATCAGCTACTCTTTATGAAATGTCAAAAACGATCTGTTAGTATGAAGCTTCTATGATGATACAGGCATGTGACGTCATAAAAAGCAGTAGTCAAAACTCGTCTTCTTTTTAGTTATTGTACAATTAAAAATAGTAATATAATGTCCAAAAGTTAGTGGTAGTTTATTTGGTTCCGTGTATTTTGGAATGAGTGTTTAAGTGGTTTCAATGACACATTTCATTTTCACTATTGTGAAATAGCGTATTGTATATAATTAATTATTTTATTAGAAACAAAATAAAATTTCGTCAAAGAATAAGCCAATTCTAATACCTACATGCATTTTTTTTTTGTACGACTGGCGGCAAACATTTTTTTCTTTATAATTAATTTGCAATTTGTAGAAAGTCTCACCAGCCGGAGTGTTATACCTTGTTTTCTTGTACTGTGGGGTCCGAAATATATCTACCCTCATTCTTTTACTTTTGAGAGAGTGGTCGTGGTTGTATGATGAGACGTATATGTATATTGTAGATAATGCAGCTCTCGCAATGCACCTCCACTTGCTAGGTGTTTTTAGGGATCCGTACTCAAAGGGTGAAAACGGGACCCTATTACTGAGACTTCGCTGTCCGTCCGTCCGTCCGTCTGTCACCAGGCTGTATCTCAAGAACGGTGATAGCTAGACAGTTCAAATTTTCACAGATGATGTATTTCTATTGCCGCTATAACAACAAGTACTAAAAATAAAATAAAATAAATATTTGAGGGGGGCTCCCATACAACAAACTTGTTATAGATTATGGTACGGACCCTTCATGCGCGAGTCGGACTCGCACTTGCCCAATTTTTCTATTTTGCTGACCATAAACTATGCCTTTCGCATCCTGATTTTTTATCAATAAAGTCCACATTCCCGACCATTTTGAGAAATAATATTTGCCACAATTAAATTTCCATAAGATCAAAAAGCTGAACCGACTCTATATTTGTACTATCATATCTATTCTATTCTAAGTATCTAGTCCCGAACTTAACAAGCACTCAGTCCGAAACAACTTCACTTATTAGAGGAAACTTTGCAGGAATGCTACCATCGTGGCTCACTTCAGCTCGGATGGACCATTTCCGGTGGCATGTAGTGTAGTGTCTGAAACATTAAGTGTATAACAAATATATATTCTGAAGTTTTCCTTGCAGCTTTCTCGCGTATTTGCGTACAGGTACGTTATTTGTTTGTAAGTTTTTTTTGTCCTACCGAAACGTTAGGGAGGCTCAAATAATTAATATACGCGATATAATCCGTTTAAATGGTTTTATTTAGTTTTTGTTTCATTAACAGTTTTTAGTCGCCTGCTAAACACGTCTGCTAAATTTGCACCGTAAAATGTTTCAATTTTTTCGCTTCATTAAATAAAAAATTAAAAAATGTATTTATTCAGTAACACAGAAATTCAGCTGACAAACAGTGTTGGTACCCCTTTTTAAGTATTTCATACTCGTGCTATTGTAAACATTTGTTTTATCGTTGCACGATTGCAAGTCTCAAAATTTGCTTATTTTTCCAATGATTTCTTGAAAAGTCTGATTTCCTAAGAAACCTCACATTACCAGGACACATGAAAGCGGCGGTGAACCAAACGTGGTCGGCATTCCTGCAAACTTCCCGCCTAATAAGTGAAGTTGTTGCCTGCGGAGCTTGTAAAGACGTTCGGATACAGACTAGTGGAAACAGTGGACGCAGTAGATGCAGATAGTGTGTCTTTTTTAGTAAATATCGGACAAACTTACACAAATCGACCTAGTCCCAAAGAAAGCTCCATTAAGGCTTGTGTTATGGGCACTTAGACGAAGATATTTGTTTTTATACTGAGGTGACACATAAGTGATAGTAAGCGGTTACCATAGCCTATAGACGCTTGCAACTCCAGACTCCTTTTTTGAAGAACTCTATACTGTAGTCCTCCGGGAAAACCTCGTTAGGGAGCTCATTCCATAACCTAGGCATTCGCAGGAAAAAAAAATCGTCGGAACCGAACCGTACGCGACCATTTTGGTTCCAGGGTATGGAGACGAATCCATAAAACACATCCATGACCAAAGAACAAAATATTCGAGTTTACCGCACAAAGGTTTACCCTTGCCGGGATGCGAATCCAGGAACGCCGGCTCAGTAGGTCACTCTGCCAACCGCGTCATCAAATTTCTTAGACTATATCACTCAGAGAAAGCAAGGCTGGCCATCACTATGACATAGGATACTCGTTACATATAATCATAATATTTTCTTTGGTTTAAGCGATTGTTAAAGATTTAAACGGTTTAAATCGCTTAATACTGAAGAGGAACCTCTTGAAAAAGCAGCGAACGTAAAATTACATTGGAAATAAAGGTCACATATTACGAGAAGAAAATATAACCGTATGGTGAACTGATTACAAAAGTAGCATTAATACTGCTTGAAATTCATCAGTTAGTTCTGTACTCATTGGCCACACCTGTGTACCGTCCATACTTTTTAAAGGAAAATTTAAAATGATTTATCTTTAGTTTTCCAAACTTACCTATTGGTGCTCACTATCGTAATGTACCTAAGTACTGTAAATTTTCATCTACGTCGTTCGTTTGCTACAGAGTTTGTGAACTAGTTTTTCGCTTCAGATGGTTGACAGAAGTGAGCGCATTCTTCTTGAAATACCTCAAGTTATCGTGAGACATAGAGTACTATTGATTCAGTCAAAGGCTGTTAGAAGTTCAAAAGTTGCGTCGAATTTTATACCAATTTGACATTTATTTTCTTACTTATTTCTGCCACAGTACAAACATATGGTATATTTATTTTAACTGTATTGCACAATACAATTGTCAAAGAGAGCCCTTCATTACCTTGAAACTTATTTAGCCGAATGTTTCATTCCGCCGATTTTTTTTTGCAGAATTTGTATTCCTCTATAGTCATATTTTTTTTCATAATAGGCATGTTGACTGATGTTGAATTCTACAGCGTAGTAGTTATATGAATAAAATTAGCTAAATATATCATGAAACAAAGAAAATAAATCCAGAAAAATAGATCTGTTTGGAAATATGTGACTTCAAAGGTACGCAAATTTTATGATATTTTTTTTTTAATCCAAAATAAATCTTGAGAATCCTCATAATTTTACAAAACAATAATTGTATGACAACCATGAACTTAAACGCACTTTTTCACGGTGAAACTGGCAAATTTCTTAATTTCTCCATACAATTATTGGTACCTATACCGGCCTGTGACGTCACTAGCCTGGACGCCATTCGTATGGAGCGTTTTTAGCACTACGTAGGAATGTTGAACTTTGACGGTAATTTCTGACTTTTAGAGCAGTGTAGTCAGTCCCATATAGAAATTTGATCACAATAAAAAATAGAATCGATTGACATCCTCAAAAAAAAATTATTCAACATGTCTATTCTTGCAAATATCATCCTATTGATCAGGTTAGATTAGGCTAGGTTTGTTTTATAACAATTTCGAATAGTTTACGGTTGCAAATTAATATTTTAGAGTATAATTAGAGTAGAATAGAGTTTTAAAACCTGTTATGAAATTCACAGTGCTTTAGTTTTTTACTGTCAGCTGTATTATTTTGTAAATAAATAAATAATTCTAGGTGTCAATAATAGACGCTAATATACTTGGTACGCTTAACCCCATAATACCTTCCTTACCTAGTTGATTATGGGTCCAATCCAAATAGAAACTGAAACTGGCGTTATTGTCTAGTAAATTTTATTTTCCTGTTATTTATGTGACAATATATTTGCCTATGAGACAAAAATTTACATTACAAGATTTGGTTGCTTTCTTCTGTGGACATTGAAAAGATAATTTTTATACATTTAGAACCCGAAGGACAAGCTAGACGAAAAACCTCCTCATCTCATTTGGACGTTTAATTCCGTCCGTTTGTCGCATTCCGAGTCTAATTGGAAAACCTGTCAACGTCAGCAGAAAAAAAGAAAATGGTTTTCTTAATTGTTATTCTTCGAGAATTTATTTTAAACTATCGAATTTAACTTGAATAGTTAATCGTGACTCATGGAACCATGAGAATATTATTAGCGGTGGTCGTGGAAGTAGGTCCATGAGAAAGTAGACTGTTATCTTATGATGGTCACGGGAAATCACTTGTCAGATAGCATAGGGCTGGCAATCGTCGAAGATAATCCCAAGCATTTCGGGAACAACCGTTCGTACTCTGATCTCAACGAAGGGTTTCCTGCGAATGTTCCAAGTCTATTTTAATACACCTGAAAAAACGTGGATGTAATAATGGTTTGGGCGTAGTTTTGGTGACTTAGTGGTAGTTTTTCGGTGATAGTGGTATTTTTTCGGTGACTTAGTGGTAGTTTATCGGTGACTTAGTGGTAGTTTTTCGATGACTTAGTGGTAGTTTATCGGTGACTTAGTGGTAGTTTTTCGGTGACTTAGTGGTAATTTTCGGTGACTTATTGGTAGTTTATTAGGCATCCGTATTGGCCTAGAGCGCCGATGGTGTCGTGAATTCGACTCCTACTTTATAGTATAAAGAATAAAAATAATAACTTGCACACTCTTGCGAAGGTTTTACAAGTAATTGAAATTGTCTGCCCGATAAACGCTACGGCCCGGACTAACACAATTTTAAAACTTACATTTTCCCCGCTTTTTTACGCAAAAATGTTATGTAAAAACCTCAAATACCAGACTGGAATTACACTAAGCGTTTATTTAGAAGTGAGATAATAAGCGTTTCTGAGGATTACTGTCGCATTTGCCTGTTAAAAACATCAGAACCAAAACGTCGTTTACAAAAGAGAATTGCTCCTATCAACATTCCTTTGATTCCTAGCTTGGAAAAACATTCTTTTGCATACCAAAGGTCGTAAGAGACGAGCATTTTATACTGAGGTGTGACATTTTGTACAAAGTGGTGGAGGTGCTGCGCTGAGGCCAGCAGAAAGCGATTTGGCTACAGGCGGCTTAGCGACTTTTGCTTTTTTGAGACGAAATAAGGTCTCATCTCATTAGTTGGGCGTTTAGTTAATTTTGTAGATTGTTAAAATGTTAATATGTGCGTGATTTATTCTTCGTTGTCAATGATTCTGAGGTGTACCCGTGTTACTGTTATGTTTCCGCAAGATTTACGAATGTAGAAAACTAGAAAGTTAAATTCATCATAATTATTTTAAACTGTCCGCGTACAACTGATTTCTTTATAGCGGTTAAAAGGTATCTTATGTATAACCATCATTCGATGTTCAGCTATTCCTTAATACCGAAATGGGTTAACCCGTTCAGCCAGCATGATGAGAGGACATTTTTTAAATTCACATGGGCGTAAGTTGAAAAATGTATTCACTGTTCATTGCTTTTCTGTTACACAATAGTTCTTGTATTAACGAAACGGCCAAGCCATTTATTTTGACCAACGTATAGTTTGTGAAGTTAGGTTAGTTCTCTTAATAGGTCTGAGACTCGCGGGATTCTATGTAAAACACATTAATTAACCTTTTCTTGATCAACCATCCACGAGCCTTGCATAATTAATCCTCAGGCAACTACACGTAATTAATCAATTCAGTTAATGGTTCCACGCGCCATTTCACGATTACAAAGAAAAGGGTTTAATTTGAAGACAGTTTATAATTACTGAATATTTACAGAGTTTCAATTATGTTTGTGATATAATTGTTTCTATTAAATGTTCCTACGTTTAAGCTTGTTTTGATAAACCACAAACTACGTAGTTTAGGTAATTAACCTTTGTATGTTTGTATACCGTCGTCTAGCACTTAAAACATAAGCCTACTTAACTAGAGCTGAATGCGGGACTAGATTCTGTAACATTATCCGCTATTATTTCATTAATATGCCTAAAGCGTTTACCTATACATACGTACGGACATTATTTAAATAATTTTGATTATATATATGCTGACATCGTTTGTTTTCGTTATTGTTAAATCTCTGTCAATTATTAAATCTAAACGGTAAAGACAAATATTTGTGTAATGAACTCGAATATTTGTTCCTATATCATGTCAAACCCACTTCTTTGTTTCGCCTCTGTATATGTAAAAAAAATGTTTTTATTTATAATTATAGATGAAAACGTATTTATCACTAAATGAATGTCTACATCTACATCAAAATATTATGTCAATTGGTTTATCGTTATTCGCAGTGAATGTTTCCATAGTGCATACACTGAAAAAAGTATCTCAACTAGTTTAACTTCTTGAGAAATAGCCAAATTGTGCTCAGTAGTAACCAAAATTAAGCTAATTTTACACAACTTATTTTGGTTACTAGTAGCCCTCAGTTTGTCAGTCCTCCGATGCATTAACTAGCAGCTAAGATTTAGGCTACTGTTAACAAATCCTTTTTTTTTTCAGTGTATTCCGAATAATACTCGTGACACACAATCGTATTGTAAAAGGCTTTGTAATAAAATACTTTGACGAAAATTTCCAAGAAAACTTTTTAATGCAATTGCTTAGAACGAATTCCGTTAGTCACTTTCGTATTTGTTCAAATTTGTACCTTGTTATATGATTATAAGGTTGAGTTTTGATAGTGGGGAATGAAATGAGTTTACATTTTGGTGCCGCGACCGGGATTAAAATTAAATTTTGTACTTTTTTATAAAATTCTACGTGTAGTTTTGTACGTGCACAGTTTTATAAAATTTCCTCTCTAAATGAAACACTCACATGAAAACTAGCATAGTATTCCTTATTGTTCTGTTTGGCTAATCAAATATAGCCTTCGTGGCACCTAAGTCCTGAAGTGGTGAAAACCTACCGGAAAGTGCAGCGTAGGATGATGACGATGATATATCTATTTTATAAATTTTCTAGCGTTCCTATTATCACTTAAGAAACAAAATGACAAAAGACCTGTCGTGTTTTGTCAAGTATGTACCCGAGAGTGATGGATTTTTTATTACTTATCACGTGGGTTTATCAATTTTTCTGTTGCTCGTTGCCATGATGACGTATGCCTGCCTTTGGGTCACTCTTAAAAACTAATAATTTCGGCGGTTGTATTTACCAAAAACGTTGTAATTGCAAACAGTTAAAACCCTATTCCTATGTGAACTATGCTGACCATACCAGTAATATAAATTCATCAACATTTTTCTTGGAAATTTAATAACTATTGTCCCCTGTATAAATCATGTCTGAAAAGAAAAGAAATAAGGGAAAATGTTTATTCCATAAAAGCACACACAGACGGGACATTGTTGGCATCACAGTGTTCTTTTAAATATTGTATGCGGAGTAAAGATATTTCCAATGAGTCCAGCAATGTGCGTTAAATAAAAGATTTTGACTCAGCATAATAAGAAAGAACCTTTTCTTTAGGAGGCCTTACCTATACATTTTAGAATGTATTTTTTTTTTATATCATGACTAATATATTGAAAGTATCAACCAACTTTTTAAAGTGAATAACACTTTTCCCTGATTTGTAGATGTTGTTGCAGTAACATAGCTATTTCATGGTTTCATTACGTGCAGTTGAATATAAGTAAAAAAAAAAAAAAACTGTGTGAATTTTGTCAATTACGAGTAGTTATTGAAACAAAACCTATCACTAAAAAATTCAAACTGTAAGTTTCAAATATATACCAATAAATTGCAATAGCCCTGTTCTTAGTAGTAACATTAAAAATACGTTAAGAAACATGACTGTTTGATCATAAAGAAAAATGTCTAAAACAATCAGCAGTTTTGAACAGATAAGGAGCCTTAACGCACACATTGCTGGCTCATCTCATGTCAGCTGACCATCTGAATTTCGAATCCCTGATGATGATGAAGCTTCCTACTAACCAGCTTACTCTTGTCCTCAGAGCCACGCTCGGCACTAGTGGGCGAGACGGCGCACATCAAATGCCGCATCGACAGCGCCGCCTGCGGCGAGATGCACAGCGTGAAGTGGTACAAGGACGATGTCCGGATATACGTGTTCTCAGCGTCGAAGAGCTCGGCCATCAACCGGCCCGAGGGCGATATGATGACAAGGTAAGTGCGATAAAGATTTATTTATTGAAAAAACAGGTTACATAACATTACAGTTTACACCAATGCGTCATGACCCGAACAATGTTTATTTCGACGGCGAAACGGCGTAGCTCCGTTGTTACGACATCTCGGGTGTTGGATTTGGTAGGAAGATGCCAATATTGCGCGTATTTCAGTGGAACAGACTCGTCTCCTAAAAATAAATAATAATAATAATAAATATTAAGGGACAATCATACACAAATCGACCTAGTCCCAAACAAAGCAAAGCTTGTACTATGGGTACTAGACGACGATATACATAATATATAAATACATATATAGATAACATCCATGACCCAAGAACAAATATTTGCACAAATATTTGCCCCGGCCGGGATTCGAACCCGGAACCGCCGACTCAGTAAGCAGGTGTCTACAAACCGCGCCAAACGCGTCGTCTCCTAAAAATGCAATCAGTCCATGTAATTCAGGAACACATTTTTTGTAATATCCCTAATGTGGTAGGTATCCATATGCGATGGTAATCGCTTGCCATCAGGAAATCTGTATGCTCATTTGTATTCCTATGTCATAAAGATACCAAGACTGAGGATTTAATGAGAGCTCTTTTACAGTGATCGGAACAGCCCGTGCAACATCGCAGTTTTCGGCGTAAAAAAAAACGAACATAATTGTATAAAATATAAATGTAACATAATTTTATACTCAATAGAACATATTTTTTTCAAGATCGCGGGATTATAATTTTCATATTACATTTTCTATACGAAACCCGCGGTGTTTCGCGTCGTGTGGTGCATGAGCCGTGCAGATAACTGCTTATTAAATTAAACTTGCTCAAAAATTTTAGGCCAGAAGAAATTGAAAAAAAAAAAAAACAACGCACTTTTCCCCAGATCAAATTAAAGCTGTCTGCTCATTGAATCGGATCGGAGCGGAGATGTGTAAAATGGAACAAGCACATTCCTCAGATTTAAATACACTTCTTTTGAACGTCACAAAGACTGATTGGCTCACTTTCTTGGCTCCGCTTCAGTGGATTTATTCCTTTATTAGTTATCTCCCGTAAACAATAAACCCTAATTTGCACTTATTCACACACTAACCCAATTACCCGATGTCGCCAGCGCCGCCAAGCGGCCGAGGGACGCAACTTCAATAAGTTGATTAACTAAACTCACTGATAATAGCGACGTGACTCTGTTGCGGGCACGTATGGGGCGTGGTCGGGGGATGAGCGGGAGCGATATCTGCATTAAAGCAATGTCGGTACATCGATGTGCGTTGTTAGTTAAGTATATGTTTCATGTGTTACAAATATTCGGCGACGCGGTTGGCGCAGTGGTTAAGCAACTGCCTACTGAGCCGACGGTCCCGGGTTCGAATCCCGGCAAGGGCAAATATTTGTGTGATGAACACGAATATTTGTGCCTGGGTCATGGATGTTCTATGTATTTAAGTATTTATTTATCTATATAAGTATGTATATCGTCGCCTGGTACCCATAACACAAGCCTTCTTGAGCTTAATATGGGACTAGGTTGATTTGTGTGAGGTTGTCTGATATTTATTTATTTATTATTTGCGAATTCCTGTAGTTGGGTCTATGCTTCTTTTTAAGTTTCTATGTTTAGTGTATTTGCTGTTTGTTCTCCTAAATAAATAAGTTTGGAATCGCAGCCGATATCGAACGTTAGCCAGCCGAGGGACGGGACTATACTAAGTTGATTAGCTAAACTAACTGATAATAGCGACGTGATGTTATTGCGGGCAGGTGATCACTACAAACCGATACAGAATTTACGTTCTCACTTGTTTTTCCTGGTGGCATTACTTACACAGAAGGATGAAAATAATGAACACATTTTCAACTCCTGTTTAGTCTTTGTTTGAATGAAGATCCTTATCAATTGCAGCTACCTAAACTATATAACTGAAAAGTTTAATGAAAATCTGTCACGTAGTTTTTGCATTTATTTTGAACAAACATTCTCACCAACTTGTCGTATTTCCTCGGACAAACTCGTTTCTATATTACCATCCCAACTTTTTAAGTAAGTTGATAGAGAAAGCGTGCTAAAAGGAACATTTCATTTCATTTCATTTCACACAAATCGACCTAGTCCCGAACTAAGCAAAGCTTGTACTATGGGTACTAGACGACGATATACATTATATGTAAATACAAATATAGATAACATCCATGACCCAGGAAAAAATTTTCGAGTTCATCACACAAATATTTGCCCTGGCCGGGATTCGAACCCAGGACCGACGGCTCAGTAGACAGCTGCACTACAAACCGAGCCAACCGCGTTGTCAAATATGTACTTATAACTTATAAAGCTCACTAATTTGATCCGCTATCCGCCTATGACTTGTCCCGCGGCGTCAGTGGATATTGTATTTCGATCAATGTGGTATTTACGCGATCATCACGAACCGATACAGAATTTATGGTCTCATTAGCGGTCGACTTACAGTATCGATGCGATTTCGCTTAGATTTCGAATTCACTAACATCATGAAACAATTTATAGTTAGTAAAGGGAAACTAGTGATTTTATTTAACATTGTGTTATAAAATAAAATTAATAAATATATATCAGACAACCCCACACAAATCGATCTAGTCCCAAATTAAGCTCAAGAAGGCTTGTGTTATGGGTACTAGACGACGATATACATACTTATATAGATAAATATATACTTAAATACATACATAGAACAACCATGACCCAAGCACAAATATTCGAGTTCATCACACAAATATTTGCCCTGTCCGGGATTCGAACTCGGGACCGCCGGCTCAGCAGGCAGGTCTCTACAAACTGAGCCAACCACGTCGCGTCGTCGTGTGGCGTGTTATGCATTTTTTTTTGTTAGCCTGTGTCAAACAGTCGTTGTCGTCGAACCCATATGGCGGTCATCTCGTGAGTCGACTCATGTACTTGCTGGGTTTATCCTATGCACTCTGGTACTGGTTTCGTCTAATGATGACCCACGGAGCCGAGACGCGGTCTCTAACTATGGCTCTTAAGAAATCTGAGAGTCCCATAGCTATGGAAATGGCTATGCTCGGGATCTCTCTACAAAATCGAATCAGAAGTGAGGAGGTTCATAGACGAACCAAGGTCACTGACATAGCAAACTGGGTAAGTAAATTGAAATGGCAAAACACAGGGGACACAGCTCAAAGAACCGCCGTTGGGGCAGAATGGTTCTCGAGTGGAGACCACGTTTTGGCAATCGAAGTGTAGGATGGCCGCCCAGAAGATGGTTGGATGACCTAGTTAGGATTACTGGTCGCTTCTATCTGGCCCGTGTGGAAGTCTATTAAAAAGGTCCTTGTCCTGCAAACGTTTTATGGCTGAAATGGTGATGATGACTCTGATTCTTGAAAGCTAAAATTGGCACAAGTTGTTGGACGAAGGTCTCTCCCGAAGTTCTCCACAACGATCGATCTCGAACCGCCCTCATCCAATTTCTGCCCGTGATCTTAATCAGGTCGTCGATCCACCTCGATAGGAGCCTACCCACGCTGCGTCTTCCGGTCCGCGGCCACCACTCAAGAACCATCGGTTCAACGAGCAATGTGCCTCACCCACTGCCACTTAAGTTTGGCGACTGTCTGAGCTATATCTACAACCTTGGCAAGATGAACATAGAATCGTAACAATTTGGGCGTCGAAATGGTATCAAAGTTTTAGAATATTTACACAACATCAGCCCAGCAAGCACATAAACTATTCAAATGTAATTTAAATCGTGCTCTGACCATCCATTATCGCGTGAATCCGATAGCGCTAGTTACTGGAAGCGAGTAGACCTATTACGTGTATTGATGGCAATCGGCACATGTGTTACAACATGGGGCCATTTAAACGGAGCGTGAAGGATCATCTCTCGTGCCAATATGAGAGTGTCAACTGAAAATACATCGTTGGTTCTTATCAGTTGCCATCGCGACTTGGGCTCCGCTTTTTCTTACCATCAGGCGAAGTTGTATATGGCTTCTTCAAGAGGGAAGTAAATAGGTTCTTAAAGGGTCGGCAACGCGCGTGTGATGCTCCTGGTGTCGCAAAACTCCATAGGCCACGGTAACTGCTTGACGTCAGGTTGTAGTATAAAAAAAATAGTCTTAAGTCTATTCCTAACTAAGGAAGTAGCATACGGCGACTTGTTTCAATTCAGAAACAATGTAGTCGCGACACAGTTGCGATGCTGTTTGGTCATATTGGTTGCACATGTAAATTCGATTCTGCATCGACGTAATCTGCCAGTTTTTTTTATATTTAGGGACCATCTTACACAAATCGACCTAGTCCCAAACTAAGCAATGCTTATAAATAATGACACAAAGGTAAATTAAGAAAGAAAAATTTAATGCGATCTACTACAATCGAAGCGGGGTTTGAACCCAAACGGAAACGCAGAGGTCGCGGGTTCAAACCCCGCTTCGATTGTAGTAGATCGCATTCAATTTTTCTTTCTTAATTTACCTTTGTGTCATTATTTATAAAAATAAAAAAATGTGGTATTACCACATAAAAAATATGAATCGATAAAAAGATTCTATACAAATATTAAGCAATGCTTGTACAATGGGCATTAGACGACGATATACATAATATATAAATACGTACATTGATAACATCCATGTTCTCAGTGACGATGGAAATGTAGAACATGATGTTACTCACAGAACAACAACTGGATGGATAAAGTGGAGACAACTCACAGGCGTCATGTGTGACAGAAAAACGCCCCTAAAAGTCAAAGGTCACCTTGTACAGGACGGCTATTAGACCTGCTGTTCTGTACGGGTCAGAATGTTGGGCGACCAGCAAGCAGCATTTAAACAAACTGCACACTACAGAAATGCGTATGCTACGCTGGTCAGCGGGTGTCACACTACTCGACAAAATCCGGAACGAGTACATTAGAGGAAGCTTTAAAGTTGTCCCGATAACAGATAAGGTCAAGGGAAACGCCTAAGGTGGTACGGCCATATTCAAAGACGTCCAGATGACCATATGGTAAAGCTTGCCTTAGATATGCCAACAACAAAACGTTCGCGTGGGAGATCACCTGTCACCTGGTGGACGACGGTCGAAAAAGACCTAAAAGAAGCTCGTACGAACAAAGACGTAGCACAAGACCGTGCTAAATGGAAGTTGTGGACAAGGAAGGCCGACCCCAAGTAAATGGGAACAGGTCTAGGAGGAAGAAGAAGAAGACATTGATAACATCCATGACCCCGGAACAAATTTTCGAGTTTATCACACAAATATTTTTGTCCTTGCCGGGATTCGAACCCAGGACCGTCGGCTCAGTAGCCGCTGCACTACAAACTGCACCAACCGCATCGTCAAAATTTACTGTTGAAAACAAATTACATACAAAAAGATTACGGTTCAAGTAACTGATGATAAGGAGCAAACTGCTAAATAAATCATGGACCGCTTTGAATAAAATAAGATAGATAATCATTTTATTAGTTAATTATAATGACGATAGCAACTGGCGATACGTAATTCAGTCACAATCATTCAATAGATTAGTTCATAGTGTTGACTGAACCCCTATCAGTACACGGAAATGACTAATCGTGTTACGAGTTCATTTGATTTAGAGATGGAAAAAGCGTTACATTTCTATAACATTGAAATAATGAACTTCATTCTGCAAGTTGGCCACAAGGGTACTTTTACATCTATGAGTCTACCGGCATTTCACAAGAGGAGACCATTGTTCAGAAGAAACGCCAAAAGAAACGCAACAGACAGTCATTTTTCAGAACAGACACTTAACTATTACAGTAATATGAATATGAACTTAAACTAATTGGTACCTTTCTTAAGAATTAAGGCGTAGACGTACTTTAAAAAAAACGTATTAAAAGTGTAGCTATAAAATAATAATAAATTGTATTTTAAGTAAAAATTTAAAAAAAGGAGTGTGCTTTTTGAAACCAGCTGAAGAAGTTTACGATATCACACTAATATTATAAAGGCGAAAGTTCGTGAGCGTGTTTACGTGTATGTTTGTTACTTCTTCACGCTAAAACGGCTGGACTAACTTTGATACATTTTGGCATGAAGGTAGCTGACACCCTGGATTAACACATAGGCTACTTTTTATCCCGAAAAATTTAGTGTTCCCGTGGGATGTGCATACTTTTATTAATAAAGAAAAGGTACACAACGACATATACGAGTATACTATACCTAAGTGAAAGAGCGGCTTCATCAAACACAGACGATATACTCGTACCAATACTGTCAATTAATTAATTGACAAATTTAAATATTTTACACACCCTTTTTTAAATAAATCCTCGCCAATGTGTAGCTATTTAAGCCCACGTCCATTAATTAGAATCGGTTAATATTTGATAGCGTCGGAGTTGTAATGGACACTCCACCTAATGGATACCTAAAAATAGCAACTAACGCTAATGCAAAGTATCTGAACCGAAAGTTTGCGGTGAATTGTTTAACATAAGGGACGGCGAGACAAATAAAACGTAAATATGTATAACTATAACTTTTAGCAGCCTTGACTTACGGGAACACTAAATTTTTCGGGATAAAAAGTAGCCTACGACTTAATTCAAGGTATCAGCTACCTTCAACCAAAATTTATCAAAATTGGTATTAAACATACACATAAACACACTCACAAGAGCCTAGGTTGTCCCACTGCTGGACATATCCATATAATGGGTTAGTTTAATCACAACGCATAATTAGATAAGTTTTCGGTATGTCCGACTCAAGTAAAACTCATAACCATAAAAGTCCCCGCAAACTCCAATTCGTTGAGTTACCAAAGAGTACCTTAGCATGGAAACTGTTGTATCAAACGATTTTACAACATCGACAGACAGGACAATGTTTTATGCGAAATGTAAGCTATATTTATAGTACATTACTGCAGACGCCAGTAAAGCAGAACTTGTCGGGTGAGTAGGTATAGACGACCGACCGTAAGGCGGCTGGATAGTGATACGAAGGTTGGCAAGCCCTTTTCACGGCTAGGCATGTATAGTGCCTTTCTCAAACATATGCAAAGAAATAAAAAAATACACCACTCAAAAAAAATATTCAGCTGTTTAGCCTGTTCATGAACACACACAGACGCCATGTACAAAAGAAAATACTTCCCAGCTTAGGCCTTCAATTTTGTATGAAATTCTTATACAGTTCTCTCGAGTTGTTCCGCCCGAAATGTAATTCTTCGAAGCCTATTATTATTTGTCATAATAATGTTTTTGTCTTAGTTCAATTAACATTTACATAGAAAACTGTGAACAACCGCCAAACACCAGTACTCAAGACATTACCTTATTCCTACAATTAAGCTCAAGAATAAAATAAACAAGCCCAGCATAACCGCCGTTTAGATGAGTTTTAAACGACCGTTAGCGTTAATTAGCCAGTTAAGGAACCAGTTAGCACCGGATATAGTTATTGTGGGAGTTCAGGCTTAATTTTGGAGTGTAGATAAAAAACAGCCTAAGTCCTTTGGTAATATTATGTAGTTGAAACCTTGTTCTGATAGGCTGCAAGGTTTTGGTGCGTATTGGTTTGATACTGAAGTAGCGGAGGCTCAAATTCACTGTGTACTTGTAAGAAGGTTATTTACGAGTAAGGCGATGGCAAACGCTTTTTAAAGGTGCGGGCACATCGCTGCTCAAAATACCCATTCGGAGTTTTTATTTTACTTTGTTGGAGACTAGTTGCAATTGATTGTTTTGTTTTAATACACAACCACCATCTCAAAGCTATGTTTCGCTACCGAAAATGCTGCGATTATAGGTTGTATGTGGAAAATACAATGCAATTGGTCATACAGCACGAACAATCGACGCTTGGGAGACATCTAAAAGTGGCTATAAACGCGCGACAAACTTGCAAAGAGGCGGAGCCGGCCACTCTGCTTGATGCTGGTGCGTAGGCGCACGTCACGTGCGTAGTAGTACTGCTAACAAACAAACAAAAACACGGACAAATACGTACGTCATAGTATGAAGGAGGAACATTTCTAAATTGTTTACCTTTCTTGAGTTTAATTCGCTTAAATGATGACAAATAACACGTAACACTAATCGGCTTAAACTGAAGCGTTTATACCACCTTTAAGTTACCACTACAGCGCAGACTCGAGCAATTAGGCGCTCACAATTACCTCTATTGAGCGGCGATCGCCAAATGCGCTAATTCCGGCGCTCCGGCGGCTAGCGGTCGCGGGAAACATTTACAACTTTGTCGTTGTCACTAATTTGGTGCAATTCTGTTGATTGGAGTAAGACACTGTAAAATAAATTGACTGACAAACAGGACTACTGGCACAACATCTGGTCCTGCTGACTGCGCCATTTGGTAGTAATATCGAAAATGACGTGCTATTTCAAAAATACAATTCTGAAAAAGTTCATAACTTACAGCACCGACACACGTATGTCTTTATTTTTCAATTATTTTTTATTGGTGTTTGAGTGTCGCACTGCTGGGCAAAGGCCTCTCCCTTGATTTTCACGACTCCCGATCAGATGCCTCCTCCGGCCAGCCGTTGACGAACGTGTCCAGGTCGTCCCGCCATCTCCGCCTAGTCCTGCCTCACCTGCGCTGCCCATCTTGTGGCACCCACTCACTCAGTGGCCAAGCTAGCCCACCTTTCCGGGTGCATGCCGTGGCCGGCCCAGTCCCACTTTACCCTGGCGTAGTTATCCGTTTTATTTATATAGTTACGAATGCAATCAACTTGAAATCTGCGTAATACTCTATATATGCCCTTTAAAAATATTTTCATTTCCATTTTTAATTTTTCGAGTAAACATGTCATTTCACGTTTTATTTTTGTAAGATAAGCTTTTGAAGAAATCCAAGTGCATTATACCTACCTACATTTTCAGGAAAAAGGCTCCTTGGATGGAGATTCCGTTCTTTCGCTGTTCTATATAATCAAGTAGAGGAAATAACTGGGAAAAACCAGGCGAATAATACGAATCAGGAAACTGCTTCCTCTAGCAGTTTAAGCTAGGAGGCGTCATTATGCCATTTAGCGAAGCACTGGCCAATTTGTGTCCTCCAGGGAGACGAGCTATCGGCGATCGAAAACAAAACACGACACTAACGGGTTTAGACTCATCTGTGCCAATGAATACCTAGCTTATCTCAATGTACAATTCCAAGCAAATTTCAACTGTATTTCCAATGTAAATGATAAGGTTTTTGGAAAGAGGAAAGCTGAAGATGAGACTTTTGGTTGTGGTTAGATGCATTTGTTAGTAGAGTGGAGGAAAACAATGGTCGTATGTTAGTCACAATAAACAGAGGTACCGAAAGGTATTAAAGCTTTTGAGTTCGAGTCGTAATTTGGTAATTAGCAGGCAATGGATCTTCCATTGGGAAATGATCGTAATGAGAATTGTAATGGGAATATTTTCAAGTCCACTAAACAAACTAATTTAGTTGAGGACTCAGATAAAAACTACAATTTCGTTGTGATCGATATTTTAATTGCACCCCCGAAAACATAATAACGTATGCATGCAAGGAAAATTCACAAAGGAAAAGCCTATATCATCTAAAAATTATGATAACTTCTAAATTATAAACTAATTAGTTTATGGTTTTCTAGGTCCTTGCCTGTAGTAGAATGCATATTCCCTTCACGATAGTTCAAACCCATTTTTATTTTTTCATACTGTTTGAGTGAGAATAACCTAACGGTTGGCGGGTACAAAATGCCTTGCGACATTAAGTGCGCCATTTGTAGCGTTATCAATTAAATAACAAATGCCGTAAGTATTGGCCCTTGCCGGGATTTGAACTTGGCACCAACGGCTCAGCAGTCAGCTAAGTACAATAGCACCATCAACCTGTGTTCAAATTATTTAATCTTATTCTTTGTCCTAACAACTTGATGAGTCACATAAAATAATAAAATGTTTCGTTATTTCTTATAGCGAATCTCAAAGTAAGTAAATCGTTATCTTTTAAATAATTCAGATGAAGGCAACATAACATAGACGAAACAAAAAACCAAAAGCTGAACTAGAACCGAAAGCTCAAACAAATAACTATCTCATTTTCAGAAGTCTGCCTAAATGGGATTTCCATTCCTTCAGAAACAAAGATCCCTCTCCTGTTTGCCGAATGTGTCCAAAGTTTATCCTTGATATACAAGTACGCGATAGTGTGCGTATGCCGACTGCCATACAAACTGTTTTATATCCAATATACATTGACGTTTTATACATTGATAGAACATTTTCCCTTGACAATTCCATATACTACAGGGCCTGTTTCCATGAGTGGAAAATTAAATATGAAGTAAATAGAATGCTCAAGTGGTGACAACGCAACAATATTTGTTTTGTTTCATAAGTCCGTTAGCGTTTACGGACTAACACTCTTAAATTGGATCGAAAACCGATTTTATATGACTCCTCATAGGAGGACGGTTATGATTGCAGGGAAAATCTTAAAACACGACACCGTCGTTTTCTACGAGTAATAAACATATCAAGACACAATATTAAAAAAGCCGCGACCTACATTATGTCGAGCCATCTTAATATAAATCAGTCTGTCTGAATCCAGCAAACCCTACTGAAATTAAAACATTTGGAAGTTTGTCGTAGCCAATTGTGTTGATTGGAGTGACATACTGAATGGCGACAAACAAAATGTTGATACGCGGGAATCACACATACATAAGTGCCCGACCACTACCAGTAGCGCCATCTGTGAGCGTTAAAAAGAAGCTTCCCCCCGCCGTGCCAACTTTTTAAAGAGAATCGCGCTTTCATTGCGTGCAGTCGAAAATTAGTTGAAGAAAACAGTTTTCTGCGAGAATTTTGTCAATTTCGAGTAGTTTTTGAAACATAAATATAGTTTCTAATATCACTACATAGTATAAAACAAAGTCGCTTCTGTCTGTCCCTATGTATGCTTGGATCTCCAGAACTACGCAACGGATTTTGATGCGTTTTTTTAACACGTTCACCGGCGGTATACGGCTATAGCCGTAATGGTGTAGCACTGTGAACCTTGTGTCTTGACAGTACGGCCATCGCCGAAGTACCGCCGGCGAACGTGTTAATAGATATTCAAGAGGAAGGTTTATACATATGTTTAATACATGCATAATTGATCAGCATTGCACCCGTGCGAAGCCGGGGTGGGTCGCTAGTATACCAATAAATCGAAGTAGCCTTGTTCTAATAAATAAATAAATTAAAAAAATCTAAAACAATCAGCATTTTTGAACGGATAAGGAGACCTAAGACACAATATCTTTACCTATACTACAAGGTGACCTACATTTTGTGGAGCCACCTCTCCATAAATCAGTCTGAATCCAGCAAATCCTGGGTCGGTTAGATCTACCTGACTTTGATTTGTGGCGACATTAGGGAAAACGACGCTTATTACATACGAATCAGGGCACAAATTACCCCGTGCTGGGGATCTTTGATCATGTCGGGGATTGTGGCTTTAGAAGTCATTAGCTGTAAAATTATTTGGTTAAATTACTTGCTTTGTCAAAGCAGTAATGTACATTTAATTGGCAGCTAGGTTTTCTGTAATTTGTTGTACTTAAGATGTTCTTTTTAGGGTTCCGTAGTCAACTAGGAACCCTTATCTGTCCGTCCGCGGCTTAGCTCCGTGATCATTAGTACTAGAAAGCTGAAATTTGGTGTGAGTATGTGTATGTATCACGCCGACAAAACGGTAAAATAATAACTAAAAAAATTTTTTTTTTTGGTTACCTCTAGAACACCTAAAGTGGGGGTGAATTATTTTTTTCGTTTCAACACTAGTGTGTGGGGTGTCGTTGAATAGTTCTTTTAAAAATAATAGGGATCTCCAAACATTATTTTTTGATAAAGTCAGCAGTTTTGTAAATATTCGCTCCGAAAATTAAAAAAATAGCCTTTCTCGTACCTTAAGTCTATTGTGAAGGATGGGCAACTACGGAACCCTACACTGAGCGTGGCCCGACATGCTCTTAGCCGGTTTTTTAAATTTATGAAACATTTAATGTCTCTTTTTTTATGTAGGTACACACTACACACCAAAGCTAAAGTAAGCAAAGTTAAGTAGTAAGAATAGTCTGTATATTCTTGTGAGATGCCAGTAGATTCAGATTCAAACTAGTAAAAGTATCCTTGTTGCCTACTTGCAGACTAAACATTTGACTTTTGAATTATATAGAGCACATTGCTAAAGTATAGTGGTGATTAGTGTAGAAAAATGCCAGAAACGTGGAATTAGTTTCCTAGCAGCCTAAACTCAATACGACGCCCTAAGCTCAAAGAACGGCTGTAAAACTTAATTTTTAAGTCCACACATGTATGCTACTCGTTCAGGAACTGGGGCATGCATAGTTTAGCAAATATACGACTTATTTGTCCGAGCGGACTGCATAATGTACGATTCGGGGTCGTGGTTCAGGATCAAGGGGCACGGGAGCGTGTGCGGCCAAGTTCTTAAAAAACCGCAAGAAGGATTAAAAAGTAGAAATCTCTTCCGCGTTCCTTGGATTGCTTCAAAAGGTGACAATCTTGCTCCATATTTTACTTCACCGGTACTTGACAACAGATAACAACAAAAAGGAGTGTACCTATTTTTGATGGGTCGGCACATGTTCCCATAGAATGCGGTAACCGCTTCCCACGCTGTACGCTTGTTTGCCACCTCCGTAGTGTAAAAAAGGTGAGATTGAAGTTAAATGCTTGCCTATCTTAACTAACTTACATACTTATTACGATGACTCAGCGAGCCAAAGTCTTGGCCTCGGAAAGAGATTGACGCCATTTCTGGCAATCAACCGTCGTGTACAAGCGATACCTGGGGAAACCGACGCGGTTGGCGCAGTGGTTAAGCAACTGCCTACTGAGCCGACGGTCCCGGGTTCGAATCCCGGCCAGGGCAAATATTTGTGTGATGAACACGAATATTTGTGCCTGGGTCATGGATGTTCTATGTATTTAAGTATTTATTTATCTATATAAGTATGTATATCGTCGCCTAGTAACCATAACACAAGCCTTCTTGAGCTTAATTTGGGACTAGGTTGATATAATATAATATAAAAAAAAAACCGACGCTGGGTTCCTCTTCAGCGTTCATATAAAAAAAGACGCCTGTATTTATCAATCCATGTAAATTTACTCCTATCAAAAAAAAGTTTTTTCGTCTCAATGAGAAAGGAATGTCTCAAAACTTATACTGTGAATTGAGCACATGCTGAAAAATAATCATAAGTAGGATTGCAAGATCTTTGTCATACATTCGAAAGCCAGAACTTTCGAATGCCTTTGGTACCGTTTGGTAACTGAAAGTTCGTAACCAGCTTCGAAACGGGAAAAAAATCCCATTCGGTAACTGGCTTCAAAAAGGGACTTTTCCATTACCGATTCGTAACCGCGGTTACAAACAAGCTTCAAAATGGGAAAAAAAATCCCGTATTGTAACTGGCTTCAAAACGGGAATTTTCTATTACCGATTCGTAACCGCGGTTACAAACCAGCTTCAAAACGGGAAAAAAAAACCCGTATTGTAACTGGCTTCAAAACGGGAATTTTCTATTACCGATTCGTAACCGCGGTTACAAACCAGCTTCAAAACGGGAAAAAAAATCACGTATTGTAACTGGCTTCAAAACGGGAATCTTCTATTACCGATTCGTAACCGCGGTTACAAACCAGCACGGCTAGCATAACTTTGACACGCGACTCTTTCTCGCGCGAGATATACTACCTGACTCTATCTGTACAGTACTATGAGATAGTGACGGATGATGCTATCTCGCGCGACATGAGTCGCGTGTCAAAGTTATGCTAGACGTGCAGCTTCGATACGGGAAAAAAAATCCCGTATTGTAGGTAACTGGCTCCAAAATCAAATCAAAAGTAAAATATAAAAAACATAACTTGTTATAAATTTATGAAACATGTACTGTCTCATTTTTCTTAATGCGGGTAGGTACACCACAATTTTTATTTAACCCTTAAATACAAAGATCAAAGCTTAAAGAAAAATTGAAAAAGAGCTACCTGGGGGAAGAGACCGGTAATCGAACCCGGCACCTCCGGATTGCCGGTCCAGCGCGTTAACCATTTCGCCACCGTAGCCCCAGGAAGATCTGACGAACCTTTCCTTATGCTTTGTGTGTCGATCTTTGCATGGGCCCATCTGGCATGTATGAACACCTTTATTTTAAATGGCTAGGTAGTTTGCACAAATGTAACATTCTGTAGCCAGTTACAAAACTTGGCTACCAAACGGCACTACGCAGGCCCATTACGTAACCGGCTACAAACAGGGAATTACAGATTCCCATTCTGTAGCCAGTTACAAAACTTGACTACCAAACGGCACTACGCAGGCCCATTACGTAACTGGCTACAAACAGGGAATTTCGAATTCCCATTCTGTAGCCAGTTACAAAACTTGGCTACCAAACGGCACTACGCAGGCCCACTACGTAACCGGTTACAAACAGGGAATTTCGGATTCCCATTCTGTAGCCAGTTACAAAACTTGGCTACGAAACGGCACTACGCAGGACCATTACGTAACCGGCTACAAACAGGGAATTTCGGATTCCCATTCTGTAGCCAGTTACAAAACTTGGCTACCAAACGGTACCAAAGGTTCGAATGTATGACAGGCTTAGGCTTAGGCCTATATTGTACTTTCATGCTTTGTCAATATACAGTACACTGAACAGGGACCTAATTCGAGAATGTCGTTTGAGAGATCGCAATACGTCAAAACTCTATTAGATAACAGTGATATCGCCTTTGAACTGTCATTGAAATGCGATGAGCTTTCAAGTGACATATCTTAGCTCAATTTTGGAAATACGAAGGCGATAATGATAAAAAATGCTATTCATGCATATGGATTTCTGTTTTAAACGAAACGTTACTGACTACTTTCACGCACTACACGGTCAAGTTAAAGTATGCGCCTGTTATTTATGCCGTCACATACAAAGGAAACGCAAATTAAGCGCGACCGGATTCACGAAGTTGCGATGTTCTAGGTATATCGCCACTTGTCAAGTAGGGACACGTCAAAAGTGACGGATGGCGATGAAATGTAGAGATCTCCATCATCTCTATAAAATTGGTGTAATTACCCCCTAGGCCTCTGAATGTTTGGTACGAGACTGCAAGGTTGCCGTTTGGCCTTCCAGAACGGTGCAGAGAAATCTGTCCTTAGTTTTATGATCTTCGGAGCCTTGCTAGCCACGTCGTAATATTAAACGTGTCGCAATACAAATTGACATTGTGAAACACGTGGGACGTTTAAATTAAATAATTGGAAGACAACATTTTCATATTCTCACAGACGTACGTCGCAAGACGTAAATTAGGTACTTTATGATTCGGCATCACGTCTGTGGACTTTTATCTTCACAGAACTACTACTCCACCGCCACAGCCAAACAGTTTGGCTGTGAAATGTTACATTTCTCATAGTTTTTATATAAAAAGACGAATGCACTGTGCCGCGTTTAGCTAGAAATGAGTTTTGTCTCAGCCGCAGCATACCATTTTAAAAATTATCCTGTGCCCGTAAAAGTGTTAATTATATGTTACAAAGAAGACATCAAGATTGCAATTGACAACACTTCATTTTTTTATTAGACATCCGTAGTATATTATCAAATAAAGGATAAGTAAAACTTTCGTGAGACATATTTAATTATACATAAAAATCTATTAATTTGAAAAGTTCCTCATTCTAAAAGAGCGTAGGCGACAAGTAATTGGGTCACAACGCAGAAATTACACAGTCGAACTATTACTAAGACGGATTTAGTATGATAATAAAATTGTACCAACTGTTCTTTTTGTAGGTGACGACTGTCAATTTTTCCACAAGCTGACGTCATTTGAGTGTTGATTCTTTAGAAAACGCTGCTTTCATCTTTTTTATATTTACAAAACAAATCCACAATACTCAAATAAAAAAAATAGCTTTGGTTTCTGTGATAACTAGCTAAAGTTTAAACTTAACACTATTTGAAAATTTGAAAATTTGAAATGTTCTCAATTACCTACCCAAAATAAAACGTTATTTATATATGTATGCAAAATTTGCCCTAAGATTTGTAACATCGTTACAATACAATAAAGTAATACTTTATTGCACACCAATATCAATTATTTACATATGAAAACGAGAAAAAAAACGGTAGATGAAAAGGCGATCTTATCGCATTTCTCAATTGTATTGCATGTAGGTAGTATATGTAGTCGAAATTGTTTTTCAACCCCCCACTGTCCAATCCCGTCGTCCAATACCGGTAAATCCGGGCGTACACCGCTCGCGAGCAGTACACGGGTTAGCTTAATCCAAATTGGCTTTGCTAGAATCAATACGGTCCAAACAACAGGTTTAAAACTATAGTAAAATAAAGGGATACGTTTTTGTTAAAACAATAGATTACATAGAGTAGTTCTACTTTTTAAATACGGAAATTGGAACGTATGTAATGAAATAAAATAATTTATTGAATTGATTGAGTGAGTTATTAAATTGTGAGATATTAACTTGAGTGAGTTTATTTATTTAGTCGTATGGCGTATTTACACATAAACATTGAGTGAGTTGAGACGCCGTCTTATCGAATGAAATTATGTCACTTTACTTCCTTAGTCTTTGCTAGTAGGAAGTGTTAGTAAACTACTAGTAGTACTAAAACAGAAATGAATGCGCGCCACCGCCGGCAGGATTATTTATGAACTCATATCCCACGGGACGGGATGGCTGCTGGGGAGAGCAGCCTCGCGGGATAAGCGATTAAACGCGCAGTTATAAATAAAATAAATCAGAATCATTTACTGCAGATCTAATACGATCCATTGTAAGTTAATAGTAATAACACAGCAAGACTTAAGAATTATGCTAGTACAAAAATCAAAATCATTTATTATTAGTTTGTTAGCAACAGCTTGTCAAATTCTCCTTTTAAGTTATGCATTCGTGTTAGGAGGGTACAGTAGTTGTATAATAATGTCAGTAAACAAATTATTGGCAACTCCAACAATTGTGAAGTGCTACAAAATTTCACTATTAGGTGAAGGCCTTCCTCCGTTTCTTCTAATCTCCCTGATCTTGTAGTTTTTGATCATGCCATCAAGAAGGAACCCAAATCATCCTGTCATCATTCATTCATTCATTTATTTTGACAAAACGTAGTTTTACATGTCAACATAATTATCGGGTTCAAATCCCGGCCCGGGGCAAATATTTGTGTGATGAACTCGAATATTTGTGCTTGGGTCATGGTTGTTCTATGTATTTAAGTATATATTTATCTATATAAGTACGTATATCGTCGTCTAGTACCCATAACACAAGCCTTCTTGAGTTTAATTTGGGACTAGATCGATTTGTGTGAGGTTGTCCGATATTTATTTTATTAGATTAGATTAGATTATTTATTTCACGATAAAAATTACATTACAAATTTGCTTAATGTCAAAATTATACGAATTAATATCATGATCGTCAAAAATAAGGCAAGATTAATAATACAAGAAAATGTTTACAATGTCAAAATAAGTTTAAAATAAAAGGGAAAGTCAACAGGTAAATAAAGTATAAATAAATGAATCTAGTATCTCCCAATAAGGATCGTCATCACAAACTTAACATAATAATGGAATCAAATTAATAAAATAACGCTAATAATTTAAACAAAAATTATTTACACAATGTCAAAATATACCAGATTTCCAATACAAAAATAAAATAAAATAAAAACAAGTAATATAAAAATAACAATAAACAAAATGTCAGTTTACAGAATACAAGCATATTTTTATAATAGTTTGAGTTCCATGTACTCGTTGAGGGTTTTCCAACAAAAGGTTTCTCAGCCGGCGCTTGAATGTGTTGTCACATGGTTCGTTCCTTAAATCGGCAGGTAAGTGCTCGAAGTAAGTCGGACCTATGACGCGCGGGTTCTTTGCTGAAAGTGCCATGCGGCGAGGCACCGTTCTAAGGCGCCCAGTAGAACGAAGCTGTTTGCCTTTGACGTTTACTCTTGCAAACTGTGCAATATTTGTCTTTACAAATAACAACACTTCAAACAAGTATTGAGAGTAGTGTGTCATTATTCGCTGCGACAAGAAAAAACCACGACATGGATCCCTAGGCTTGGCTCCAACAAGTACACGGATAGCACGTTTTTGTAAAATTAGGATCCTTGTTGCGTCAGTGGAATTGCCCCAGATGAGCGTGCCATATGCTAGTAGGGAGTGAAAGTGGGCGAAGTAAACTTGTTTAAGTGCCTCGTCTGAGATAAGTGGCTTTAATTTCCGCAGCGCAAAGACAGCACTACCCAACCTGTTACAAAGTCCGTCAACATGGCACTTCCAGTTTAGGTTCGCGTCAATCGTGAACCCAAGGAATCTACTTGCCTGACATATAGGCATCGGACAACAAGAGATACACGGGGGTATTGGGATCTTACGGCCAGAGAAAAGCATAATGTTTGACTTTGCAACATTTAATAAAAGCCCGTTTGCCGAAAACCAAGCCTGTAGTTGTTCACAGGCTTCGTTGATCTTGGCACTTAACTGATCATAAGTCTTAGCACCAACCAGAACCGTAGTGTCATCAGCAAATAACACAGACAACCCAGAAACAACATTCGATGGTAAGTCGTTGACAAACAATAAAAATAGGGTATTTCCTAGGGCTGACCCTTGGGGAATACCTATATTAATATATCCAGCGTCAGATTGCAGCATTTTACCATTTGAGGGCAACTTCACAACTTGTCTGCGATCAGACAAAACGAGGCTAATAGTTGGTGAGCGTTATCCCAGATTCCGTAAGAATTCAGTTTGTTGAGAAGAAGCTTATGATCAATTACGTCGAATGCCTTTGACAGATCACACAATATCCCCGCCATTTTCTGTCCATCGTCCAACCCGGTCATAATACAATCGAATATCCTGTACGCCGCGGTGGTTGTAGACATTTTCTGCCTGTACGCATATTGATTGTTCGTAAACAGGTTATTCGATTCTAAATGACTCATTAGGTGGGACGATAAGACAGATTCAACAATTTTCGATATTGCGGGTACTATTGTGATAGGCCTATAATTGTTGACGTCATTCCTGTCACCCTTCCCCTTAAAAACGGGGCACACTCTAGTATTTTTTAGCACATCGGGATATACACCGGTTTCAAACATTGTATTTATTAAGACTACAAGTATGTCACCAACAACAGGCCAAACACTAAGAAGAATATTGAGGGACATGTCAAAAGCATCGACCGTGCTGCGCTTTTTCAGCATGGGGTGGAGTATCTTGTCCAAAAGATCACGTGTGACTACTGGCAGTAAAAAAGTAAAAAATAAACTCCGAGCTACGAGCGAACGCTACCTTACAACCCTCACAGTGTATGCCGCCACAACGACCTGACTGTCTCGAGGGATTGTAAGACACCGTTGCTGGTACTGGGCGCGCGTCGGCTTATATAGGCGGCCGGCTAACGGTAAATGACGCGTCGCCCCGCGCCGCCTGGCTCCGCTGCGGTGACACGCGCTGTGACGTCAGGCCCTCGTCCGTGTGGTGTGGTCCTGGTCTGGCTGCTCGTTATAAATTATATCTTGATTATTATTAAATTTTTCTTCTAAAAATATGTTTGTACAATTATGGGATATAAGCAGTGTCACGATTTTGGCGATTCTAAAATGACCAAATGTTAAAGAAGAAGGAGGCCAATTTGCCATGTAAAATAATATCGTAACACTTTTGTTTTAAATCTCAATCTATCAGTCTGGTATATTAAAATACATAAACAGGATTACTCAAATCGTAGAAGTCGAATATCACTCGACATGTTTCGGATTGATAGGCGATTCATCATCAGGAGAGCCGATCACTCATGGCTGCTGCTGCTGGATCTCAGCCCTGACTATCAGTCTGATAACTATTGTCAGTTATTCACTCCGTGTAAATTTTATCCTGAAACTCACTGTCTCACTGCAACTTGAACAAAAACTTTCTACAAAAGGGCGTTTAGTTTTAAGTGATGGGTTTGTCATCTCTGCCTCCGAGCTGAATCAGCGTTGAATGCAGTTTTCGGCGCGTAATATCGGTCAGAAATTTACCGGGTTAACATTTTACTAACTGCCGATTCACAACTAACTTTGGGATTAATTTCGTTATACTGTGTATTTGGTTTGGCTAAGCAAATTTTATGAATTCGAACTTTAGAAGATAAATAAGGCTATAAATTATCATTGCTTTGAAATTATACTAGTAACTTTTAATACATAACTAGGAATTAAACTAGTGGCTCTGTGAGCTGAAGACCTTGCGATTTTGTTTCAAAATGGCAGATTTTTTTTCATTTTTACGCTTTCAACCCACACCACCGCCATTTTGAAAATTTTCTTGAAACAGAATCGACAAAAAACCATAAAATTAACGAACCTACTCACAAACATGAAAGTCGGTTGCGAAACGACCTGTAGGCGAGAAAAGCCAATCAGAGTTTTGGGCCAAGCTGAAACGAAGACGCTTCGCTCGCTAGGTCAATTATATGGTAGTGCGGTCCGGCGGACCGAATGGGACACTGCATGATATCTGTTAGAATGAGATAGTACTATACATTCTTCACTCTTACAGATAGTAGCGTCCCTCTCAGTCCGCCGGACCGTTCGATCGTTTATTCATACTTTGTATATTCCTGCCCAATTCGCGGAATTCGATATTACTCTACGAATATAGAGGTTATGACGAAATTAATTAATGGTATAACTGCAATGTGATTCAATTTGTAGCTACTACTAATGACATCTAGTGTCCAGTAGACAACATTTCACTTTTAACATTGAACATATCTATGTTTTTCTTGAAATTGAATAAATATAATTACATAAAAATTCCTGAGGCTCACAGATTACAGAGTCGCTAGGTTGAAATGTATATGTACTTTATATATCTTCCTTGTTGAGATGTGTATGAAGGGGTACTCTATCATTTCTATTATTTTCTTACATTAGAACATGACTGTAGTAAACGTTGTTCGTCCGTTTGCAGCAGTTTAGTATTGCGAATAAGACCCGATATGGAATTTTTCCTTATTTACTGTTGCATATTGCTGCAGGAACACAGAAAGGAGTAGAGATGACTTTGATCTTATAGTCCAGTGTTTTTCAAACCTTTTGGTGTCACGGCCCAAAATTACCAATAAAATTCTTTCGCGACCCCCTAAAACTTAGTTTGTACGATTAAACTTGCAAATGTACAGTAAGCTGCAGAGAAACCTGACCCCTCCGCCATATTAATCACTATGGCGGGTGGGTCAGGTTTCTCTGCAGCTTACTGTACATGCTTGAAAAAATCTGCATTCCTTGTAGTCACGAGACTTTCTCGATGCCGATCCTCGCGACCCCCCTGGATAATTGCCGCGATCCCCCTGGGGGTCGCGACCCACAGTTTGAAAGACACTGTTATAGTCTATATTTTAAATTATAGCCTTAAGGCTATAGACTACGAAATACAAGATCCACATTACGCGCGGTAAATGCGCGAAAATTAGCTCGCTTTTTTTTAGACATGACTTGAACTGTATCAGGGCTGGTCAGCCCTCACTACCAGTAGTCGGGCTTTGTGTAGGAGTATAACCCGCTAATGGGATTATCTCCGCGCCACGGGGGTAATTTGGGGAGGGTGACGCGGGCGCACTGGGCGCATGGACTGCGTCGTGAATAGACTGAACCGAGTCGGTCTGAGTTAGGGCGGGGCTTGGATTTTGTAGTGTATATTTTAATTTATAACCTTCAGGCGCGCATTGCGCTCATTGGTTCGCGCGGTGGCCGCGCGCAATGTAGACATTTATTTACATTTATCATGGAGTTTCAATGGGCGGTAGCGACCCCTAAAACTGATTTAAAATAATAAATAAGAAATCAGTGACGTTTTTTCGGGTCCTAGAACAGAATGAGGTGTGAGAGTACGGGGTTAGAAAATAAGCAACACCCTAGTAGACGGGGTTGCCGCATGGTAACGGTTCACTGTTGGTTTTTGGAGCCGCATCAAAAAAGCTTCAGTCGCTGCGTGCGCAATTGGTACGGTTGTATAAATCCAAAATTAGGCGCGGCAATAAGTAAGAGAAAGAAAGTATTCAAGAAGATGTATGATGTTGTCACTTGTTCCAATTTAACCTGAATAACTTAGGAACTACTGGTCTTATTGCCACTAAACATAGCTAAGTTGTCTGTGATAGCTAAGAAACCATCTCGACAGACAAGTCTTTCGATTTAAAATAACCCGCACTCAAATTGGTCCATCCGTTTGGGAGCTAGGATGCCACAGACAGACACAGATACACATGTTAAACTTATAACTCCCCTCTTTTTTCGCCGGGGGTTAAAAAAGAGGGGTGTTATAAGTTTAACATGTGTATTTGCATGTGTATCTGTGTCATTATAGCTCCCAAACGGATGACCCGTTTGAGTGCCGTTTTTATTTATTTAATCTTTATTGCAAAAAAGAAAACTTATCGTACAAAAGGCGGACTTAATGCCATGAGGCATTCTCTACCAGTCATAATTAGGGCTATAATTAGGGTCATAATTAACTTAAACAAGTTTTAATAAAGAATATTTAGATAAATGCATTTATTCATATAATATATATTATATACATATAAATAAATACAGATGAAACATACTAATCAGATAACCTAAGAATTCACAACTGTGGTAGCGTGGAGGACACGCAAACATTTTTTGAAAGCTCCGAACAAATGGTGTTCGGAGCTTATTTGATCTTGAGGGTAAGGCGGTTCCAGAGGCGGGAAACTTTGACGGTGAACGATTTGTGGTATAACAACTCCACTCCACGTCTGTTCCTCTTGTTCGCGTGCATCACGATTGCAGCCCGGGGCTCGAAACAACGAGATGCTTTGACCCGCATTCAGTCACGAAATGAAACTGAGATTATTAATATGAATAGGAACTTTGTTCACCGTTCTGTCTTTTCGAATATTTTGGATGGAAAAGTATGTTTGTTGGCTTATTTTTAGGGTTTCGTACCCAAAGGGTAAAAATGGGACCCTATTACTGAGACTTCGCTGTCCGTCCGTCCGTCCGTCTCTCACCAGGCTGTATCTCAAGAACGGTGATAGCTAGACAGTTGATATTTTCACAGATGATGTATTTCTATTGCTGCTATAACAACAAATAATAAAAATGAAATTTTTGTCTATGTGTAATAAATAATTGTTGAATTTTTGTATACCTAATAATTCTTCTGTACTGTCTGACCGATTTGGGTGAAATTTTATATGTATATTTAATGATTTCTCATCGTGACCCTTTTCTTGAAAAAAAAAAACAAAGCATTACTTTGATCGTTACTTGTCTTGCCTAAGTAGGAAGACTAGAATATGAAAGTTACCCGTGCTTTTATTTTATTTTTATGAAACCAACTTACAAAAAATCCTTTTCAATTGTTCCGAAAAGAAAACCAGCGACCCGAGTTCGATAAAATTTGATATGGAGATACTGTGACTCCCAGGGAAATATATAATGATAGATTTATGCCAAAAATCATCCCTCGAAGGAATGCTAAACTCAATTAGATGTAATTTGTTATGCAGATAGTTTTATCCCGGGACATCATTATCCGGGATTCTTACTATTTCTATACCAAATCATTAACTGAATCTGATTAGCAGTTTACGTGATTAAGTGGCATATATCCAAACATCTCACAAAGTTCTCATTTATAATTTGTATAGGATTTTTATTAAAATAATCACTATTCAGACTTCATCAGAAAATAAATCGGGTATTAGAACGCGCGCTGGTAATTCGAAGAGATCTCCAATCAAGGGCTCTTTGTTGTTCGAAGCTGTGCTGAAAATAATTTGTTAACTACTATTTATTTATTTACTAATTAGGTAGTCAAGTAGCTTTAAATTAACAAGTAGTCGAGGTTTTATCTATGGAAATAATATTATTAAAACCTTCGTGAGACATCGTTTAAAAAAGGATTAAATAATAAGTTAACCCAGTTTAAAACAGGGTTCGGATACCGGTATTTCGCTACATACATTACCGGTAGTCAATTTCGGTTTTTCGCTTATTATCGCATAGGTAAATGCAAAAAAACGTAACCTAGCTAGATTTACCCCTTTTTCAGATAGTTATATCATGCACTGAGCAATTTTGTGGCCACTAACATTACCGTGGACCGACAACCTTATGAGAATCACGGGAACAAATTAGATGAGGGTGGCACACTACCCACCTTTGAGGAGAAGTTTGGGAGAGGACTCTGTCCGGTAGTGGACGTCTATCTATAACTAGACTAAGCCAGTTTATCCCCTTATCCCTTTATAATATATTATGGAAGCTAACTCACTTGATTGTGCCCAGTTACCACATTTTTGAATGAAGTAGCTGACGACGCACCCATAGCTCTTAAATAACTCCATAGTCCATATTACCCATTGGCCCCTTATCCCTTGCCCCTTGGGAAAACAAAGGCAAAGGACTCATTCCCACGTCCACCTCTAACTTGTGTAGATATAGACTATTGTTTTAACACGGTGACCACGTATTCAGCCATAAATAGGACAACGTATTAAAAATCGTACAACGTTTGGCTATGCAGGGAGCGTTGACCAAACAGTTTGGTTAGGGGCGGACAGTTCTGTTTATTGTCACCCTAAGGGCACACCTAAACAAATGCTGGCTTGGGACAAGTGACAATCGGGAAACGATTTGGGCTTTTTCTTCGTTGAAAACGTCATGTTAACATGATTCTCAGAAACTGTAGGCGTACTATGTCACCAGGAATCCTATTCCAACTCCGAAATATCGCCAAATTTTCAATTGTCCGAAACTATTTTTCCTGAAGCCCCTAATACTTTTAGGATTTTATAAACATCGTTTTAAAGAACCCATTAGGTTAGGTAAGGTTTGTTATATAATTATTCTGAAAAATTTACAGTTTTGAGCAAAAATGGCTATCGGTCCAATGAAAATTTGGCAAAACGTTACAGGTGGGTTACAAAAATTTGTATTTCCATGATTATCACCACCTCCTTATAGGGCTTTTGCTCAGAAAATACATAATTTTACTAAAATATGAAACTGATGATTAAGACCGCAAATGATCAGTGAAATAACCGTAATGACACGTATTTTACGGATTGTGGTAAGCTCTCGCTGAGGTTGTAATTATCGTCGCAAAGTGTTTTCGTTAGTATTACGATCCCTGAAGGATTCGACGGAACTCCTCAATTGTTTCTATAACACTTTTATACGTTTTGTAATTTATCATGTAAATTACATTACATTTCAGAAAATTATCGTTTTCTTTTTGCTTAAAAGATTCTTGTAGTCAGTTGAATAGTAATATCAGTCAAAAAGGAATTCGACGATTCTCTCTATGCCTTACTTGTTTCAAGACCCATAATTGAATGTGAGTTCATAGATAAAGGACAAATTCATTAGGCAACATGATAGAAAACATACTTACTTACTGCGCTGACTCAGCAACCCAGAGTAGATCTTGGCCTCCGACACCAGAGCTATCTTCTTCAATTTTGAGCTACCTCCCGCCATTCCGGTTGACGAAGTTCAATCAAGTCATTGATAACTTGACCACTCCACCGATATCGGTGTCGTCCTGTTGATGACTTACCGTTGAGTTTCTTTCGGCTTTATTCTCAACAGCGGTTTCCTCTTGTAAAAAGCCGGTAGATTCAGATTCAGACATGTGAAAGTGCCCTTGTGGCCTACTTACAGCATAAACGTTTTGATTTTGCTGTTGTCCCACTGGACGTTTCCCGCATGGCTGTCCGGTATTATGCTCTCTTCACAACTCGTTAAAAGCCATATTGTTGACTTGAAAACCTTAACCTTTTGAAGTCAATTGATTAGAACTGACGTCAAAAGCAGATTTAAAATGAATCTTCCCTCTCATTCCTCGTACCACGCATCCCACGAACCTAAATAAATACTTCCCGCTCGTGAGGTGTGTTGTGAAATACGGGTTTTTACATAAACTCCCCGTTACGCCTTATAAATATTACCGATATTGGATATGTTTGTGCCCGAGGCGTATGGTTTCATTGTGGGCTTTCGAATTGCTGATATTCTTACGTGTTCTTTGATATATACAGGTAGGATTCATCCGTATTTTTGAATCGTATACTTACGATTTCTCGAAACTGTTGTCATTTGTTCTGTAGGCATACGCTGAAAAGCATATATAGTATCGGTGAAAAAATCTATTACATTCAAACATAGTATATAATGAAAAGGCTTGGGTTTAAACGCCTACCAAATATGATTAAACGCCTACCAAATATATTGATAAATTACTACCAATAAATTCTTAATGCTCACCAAAACGGATGAATGCTCACCAAATAGTGTACCCTAAAGTATTCTATAAATAAAGCAAATAATTCTTTTTCATACATCCTATAAAAATATATAGAAGCACCGGGAAAGGCAGCAGAACGATCGACAGAACGTCCGTCATCAGTATCACTCATTATGAAGTCAAGATGCCAGAAACACAGAAATAAAATCACTTTAATCACAAATAACAATCACTGGTTTTATTTAAACACACTCGGAATCAAAATAAAGAAAGATTAACAAGATAAACACTGATTGAGAGCCAATAGGTTAGTATGCATGCACACTCGTGCCCAGCTGTCCGTCAAGTCACCAGCTGTCACCGATTGGCGCCTGCCTACTACCCTATTCGGGGTGCCCCGCTCTTATTTCAATATACCTTCAACATTTTTATTAATGTCAAGCATTATCTAAAGTTACCCTCAACTATTTCATTGATGTAAACAACACTAGTTACTATTACGATTTACAATCTTAAAATCAAATTAACCGTTTAAATTACACAGAAAATCGGATAATCAAATCAAACTATTAATAACCGGCATCATATTTGCCTGCGCGCCGTCAAATATATGAACACCTAAAAAGTTAATTTCAGACCAAATAATCTAAATTACTGTTAAATGGATGTCACCAATATTTTATATTATTACTTCCATTTTAGTCATTTTTGCTGAGGCAAAAAACTAAATGCTCACCAAAATGGCTTTTTCTCAAACATCCAATGAAATGTCTTTACGTTCCTTAAAATAGGCTCGGAAGTATCGCTTTTTGGGCGCAACAACTCGAGAAGACTGTAAAGGGATTTCATACTGCTTTTCAGGCCTAGGCCTGCAAAGTAACTTTTTTTTGGTTTCAACAACAAGGTCATTCACACAGCTGGCTGGTTTGACAAAAAGCAGGTTTTGTTTTTAAAGATTGGTTGTTAGACACTTGTAGAAAAAAAAATCAAGATGGCGACATTTTTTTTTTTTTAATTTCAAATTGGTGCTAGGCGGCTAAAACTCGGTATCGGGGGCTCTCGGGGCTCAAAAATATGAATCCGAAATCTTGTCCGAAAATTCGGTCAAATTCGGAAAATATCGAAAAAATAAAAGCATAGCTAATACTGACTACCGCACATTATGGAGCGTTTTTTAGGGATATAAAATAAAAACTAACCTAACCTAACCCGGCCGAGTCGGATCTGCTCTGAAAGGTGATCAGGATTAGATGGTTACCTAGCTGAAACACTAATTTATGAAAACAATATTTGGTGAGCAAAAAATCCATTTGGCGAGCAAAACATCCATTTTGGTGAGCAAAACATCCATTTTGGGAAGCAAAAAGATATTTTTTGGTAATAATTTTGATGTTTTATGAAAACAATATTTGGTGAGCATAAAATCCATTTTGGGAAGCAAAAAGATATTCTGACTCAACATAAAATTATTCTGGTGTAATGTATATCGATTTTGGAATACAAAATGATTTAATTTGGGGAGCACTGAGTTTAATTTAAATGGAAGCAATTCATTTTACTTGCAACTTAGTTTTGGGGTATAAAAGTCATTTTGGTGAGCGTTTAAATTGTTCCCGAATGAAAAGAAGGTAATGTTAATTGTCAATAGTGCAATAGATAGCGATACATTTATAGGTGAGTTGCAATTATTATTTTGTTTTGAACTTACAAACAGTACCTACTGAATGATTAAATTATTAGTATCTCAATCGGCAGATCAATAAGTAAATTGACCCCGACCTATGTCGATGTATGGGACAATAGTTTTCTAACGGCAAACTTAAGTGCGCACGCTGATATATTTTTAATAGTGGGTATATACCATTAATCTTATTAAAACTTTCGTGAGACATATTTATAGCCGGGAGGCTTAGGTAAACACCGGCTACAGGTAAAAATAATATATTTAAGGGATAGATGTCAAAGTATATGAAATTAACAGCAAAACACATAGAACAACAGTTCTCTTCCGGCAATGAGTCTAAACTGACATACGTCTCGCTCTGACACCTTCATTCTTACTATTCTCATTCAAATACAAACCTCTGTCATTCATCTCCAGCCAGCCATCAGTCTCAGTCCCACATATCATATACCATTAATGAAAGAAAAGGATTAATACCAGCCTCATTTGTTATGAAAATAACATAAAACTAAATATTTTCTTACTCTTCTTTGAAATTAACAATACTTCTGTCGTAATCATAAGCATACCTCGGGGGTTTCGGTGCAAGAATGATTTAACACTAGGCCGACAGTAGGCGTCGAATTACTTATGCACCGATAACCCCTTGGTATAGTCATAAGTGAACTACCGTAAAAAGGGGTTACTTTAAAATGCAGGGGCTACATTGTAAAAGTGTTTTTACGCCATATCCTTTTTTTTTGTTATCTGTGTCAATGCAATACTTAGGTATTTTACTTCATTTGCTCAATCGCACTATGAATATTTGCGTTTTTATAACCATTTAAAAAAAAACCTAAAGTAACCCCGTTTTACGGTACATGACGTGACCATACTGAAACATTTCCAAGCTCTACGATTGTGTCTTGAATCCGCCAATCCTTTGACGTTGTTCTGTGAACAAAAATAAATGTCCAGCGTTTCTCTCCAGGACCAAGTTCCCATCCAGTCCTTTATGCGCCAAATCGTATGCGTTTCCCCCCGTAATGCATACGAAATCGAGCTGCAAAATCAATTCCGTCCAAGCGAAACTAGCCCTTGCTGATACCTATTAAACTTGTAAGTTATGTATGAGTTTCTTTTGCGAAGTTTTTCAATTTAGCACATTATAACTTGCTATTAACTTTCTATTAGCCGGCGAATGTTTCAGAAGTTAGACCGCATTGATATTTTGTGATTAAGGTAGTTATTTGATGTCGATTTTACAGAATAAAATGCAAGGAAAAGTGTAACCAGGTAATAGCATCTTGATTCTTGATTTGCAGGATACTTGGTTCTACTAATGTAGGTTTGGATAAAAAAAAACACAGGTATGAAATAATGAACTTTATTCTGCAAGTAGGCCACAACGGTACTAGTTTTATGTCTAAATCCTTTACCGTCCAAGTGTCTCGCCTTTGGAACCGCCTTCCCCTCAAAATCAAGCAAGTCCCGAACAAGTTTGCTTTCAAAAAAGCTTTATGTGATCTATTTGTTGGCAGAAATGTGAACTCATAGCTTATCTGATTACTTTGTTCATCTGTATTTATTTATATGTATATATATATATATATATTGTGTGTGTATATATCTATTGTGTGTATATCCTATAGGAATATGTCTTTATCTAAGTATACATCTTTTGAAATTGTTTTAATTTAGTTGCACCGCCCACAAATTATCTGCTTAGCCCAATGGTTGACTGGTAGAGAATGCCCTATGGCATTAAGTCCGCCTTTTGTACGATAAGTTCTTTCTTTTGTGCAATAAAGATTAAATAAATAAATAAATAAACGGTACTTTTACATGTCTGATTCTACCGGCATTTCACAAGAGGAGACCACTGTTGAGAAGAAACGCCGAAAGAAAGATTTTTTTAACAACGAATATCATGAAATAACCTAAATGAGTTAAACAGAAACGTGTTCAAAAATGTTCAGTTAAAAATCTGATGAAAAAAATAGAAAAAACTGAATATGAATACTTTTAATTGAAACGTCAAATCCGCACTGACGCGGCCAAAATAGGTATGGGAGCGGTTTTTAATAGAAATGGCCAAAATGACCGAACATTCCACTCACACGATCCTGGCAACAATGGGCCCTAAATCTAAACCATTCACCTGCCTTTCCGGTGGTCACGTAGTGTTTTTATGTACTTCCGTCGCTAGTGGTAAACACGGTGAGGCGAATATTGGTGCCAACATGGCAAAACATCCGCAAACTTTGACAATAACAAATATAAAGCGTTTTGCTTTTGCAACAGTGGAGAATTATCTGCCTTTGTCAGTATTTCTGGCCGCTTATAATAATCTATTATGTATTTATAACAGATAATGCAAATATTTTAGGATAAAAGTGTATCTGAGTGATCTCGCATTTCCATAAGGTGCATCAATCGTGATTTTAGTCAAGAGTCTATTAATATCCTAAATTAATCCTTAATAATAATCATTAATCCATACAGATAAGACGTACTATACTACTCAAGTAGACACAACACTTTTTATTGAACTTACAAAGTTTAATTATTAAACTTTATCTGCAAGGATTTTCACCCTTTTATGCAAATAATATCCTTGGTTAGGAGTAAACTTTTAGAATTATTTTTTATTACGCCCTTTGTATTTCCGTAGAACTCCTGTTCCAAGTCTTGTTTTCTTTCATGTTTTTTAGGCCACTGTCAGTTGTGTATGCTATTTCGTATTCGTGCATCTCTGTCAGCCACGGAGCTTTTTTACTGGTACAGTGCAGATATAGCTAAAAAACATTTAGTTTTCCCGGTCATGATGTCGCTATACTCCTAGTCATATTGGATGTTACCTTAATATAACATATAACTGCTTTTTAGCAAAACTTGATAGCAATTCTCCACCAAAATTGTCACCAATCCAAAAGTTTGGCCAACATAAGCCGAAATACAGCCCATTATTACAAGGAAAGAATAAACGTAACGTAATGGTATACGACCCTCCAATACGTGGGACCGAATCACGATCATTTCCACACATACTTACAAAAAAGGTCATAACTGCGTTAGAAATCTAAGCACACTTACAACGTTTTCAGTTTGAATGTTTTCTTGATTTGTTGGGACTGTAAAGACGTAAGAGTCTTAGGAACTTAAAGGCGTTAAGGACATTTTATGTTGAATGTTCTTAATATTTCGACCACTGCTTGCCTATTCTTGTCGCATAAAGCTTTAGGGTTTATTATGTTATAGGTGAAAGGGAGAATAATAAATAAAAGAATATACAATGCAGGCTCGAATATTCGATATTGTATGAGAAGGTATAAAGCTATGAGTGAAAACGTGGTAGTATGATACTTTATACTCTCGCGGTTTGTACACATAATCATACGCGATATTCCTTATTATCAGTACATCTGAGACTACAGCGTGTGCAACCCCGCCGAAACGTTAGATTATGAAGGTAAATAAGGAATATCGCGATAGACCCGTTATAACTTGTGTTAATGACGTGGTAGTAATTAATATTTAGAAGCTCAGAATCTCAGAACTTTCTCAAAAAGTTTTTCAAGACATTCTGAGATTTTTCATAGTTCTAACTTTGGGTTCTGAAGAAAGTTTCAAAGCTTTTGACTTCAAAACTAAAAGGTGCGCAACTTTTATCCGCACGAAAGAAAGATCATAACATCCTTTTTATGCCTGTGCTAAGCCAGTGTCCCGAAAATAGTTTTAGAGAATGGTACTTAACTAAACTATCTAAGTAGACAATCGGTTTTAATCAGTTTCCTCGCTTAGCGTCTTAGCATAGCAATACAACGAGATAATGCTGCCAGCGTCTTTGGTAAAATGCCACGGGGGCCATTTTAGACTTAGTTTAGATTTAGATTTAGATAGACTTATTTTTATTGGCTTATTGTAATTTATAAATTTATGAAACATGTAAAATGTCTAATTTTTAGGGTTCCGTAGTCAACTAGGAACCCTTATAGTTTCGCCATGTCCGTCTGTCCGTCTGTCCGTCCGCGGCTTAGCTCCGTGATCATTAGTAAGTACTAGATTATAAGAACTTACCTTATAAGAACTTTCAATGAAAACTACATTGAACAAAATCAGTTAAGCCGTTTTTCAGTTATCGCAAAATTTCATAATTTTCTTAAAAGAACATAAATTGACTTCCAGAAGGTAACTATTGTGAAGGATGAGCAACTACGGAACCCTACACGTGAGCGTGGCCCGACATGCTCTTGGCCGGTTTTTATTTAATGTGGGTACACCACAATTTTTATTTAAACCATTAATACAAAGAAGCTTAAAGAAAAATTGAAAAAGGAGCTGCCTGGTGGACTGGGAATCGAACCCGGTATCTCTGGATTATCGGTCTAGCGCGTTAACCACTTCGCTACCCTAGCTCCAGGTAGACCTGACGAATTTTTCCTTATGCTTTGCGTGTCGATCTTTGCATTGTTTATTTGAAAGGTTTTTAAACCTCAGCGACCTCTATGTGTTAGATTTTCATAAATTTATAAAACTAACAGCGCCCTCTCTCGCTTGCTCGTTCGCCGCTGTAAAGTGGTGCGGCAAGATGTGAATATTACCGTATCAACTATGAAGTGTTTAAAAAGTGTAATGAGTTTTTCGTCCACGTGAATCAGTTGCAGGCTATTTCTATCACTCAAATAAGTATGAATACTCGTATGTCCGAAAAATTCTATTTGGCCTGACGGTTGAATAGTAAAGAATACTTTAAAGCAGTAAGTTCGTCTAATGCGCCTTTTTATTAATCAAATGTAAAATGGTAAAATGGGCCAAGTGCGAGCCGGACTCGCGCACCGAGGGTTCCGTAGAAGCACTTATGCCATCTTAACTGGCGGGTAATGTTAAGTTTGCACATGGTATGTATGGGCTGTGGTATGGGGTCGGATACAAATGAGGTGCAAAATAAAGCAACCGATCACGTTTGTTGTATTTATCGGAGCCCCATTTAATATTTATTTTATTCTGTTTTTAGTATTTGTTGTTATAGCGGCAACAGAAATACATCATCTGTGAAAATTTCAACTGTTTAGCTATCATGGTTCATGACTCATGAGATACAGCCTGGTGCCAGACATACACACGGACAGACGTTCAGACAGTCAGATTCTTAGTAATAAGGTCCCGTTTTGTACCTTTTGGGTACGGAACCCTAAAAATGTACGTCCTAAATAGATAATTTCACAAATTTTACATATTGGCTGTATTGTCAAACAAGCTGCCATCGTTCCTTTCACCACATCCCTCATATTAGGGCTTTATTGAAGCGTATATATTTTAGGAAAGATAAGATAAAAGACATAAATCTACAGGACAGTTATCTTGCTATTATGGACGCTATAGGGGAGGTTCAGTTTGATTTGTGTGTACTCGTACTATCATTCTATTTTCACCTCCATCACAAAAAGAAAGAACGTATAAAAATAAAGCATTAAAGTTTTTGTTTCTTTAGTATCCGTCACGTTTTGAAATGCGAGTGTAGGCGGCCGATGCTTTGTCACTTATTTATCACTTGATAAACGCAATCATAGGCCCCCAGATCGCCGATTTACCTTTTTGAGGGCTTTCCCACGCATCGTCCTCCCATACGTGGTTATGTCTCAAGACCTTCCGCGGGACATTCTTCCTACTGCCCCTCTTGTCTGATCAACATCTAGGGTCTTGGTCTCATTTAAAATTACAAAGAGCCATTCGTTCTATATATAACCTAAATTCTCGTGACTCCTTAAGAGACATTTTCAAAGATATAAACATCTTAACTGTAGCGTCCCAATATATTTATGAGAGTACATATTATGTATGTTATTAGAAACCTAGATTCATTTACAAAAAAATCCGATGTCCACAGTTTTAACACTAGAAATAAAAATAAAATTGCTATTAGAAAGTTTCGTGTTCGTAAAGTAAGTAAATCATTTTTAGGCCAATGTATTCATTTTTATAACAAGTTACCTGATCATGTTTTAAAATTAGCCTTTTCATCTCTCAAAAATTATTTAAAAAAATCTCTAATATCAAAAGCATATTATACAGTAGAGGACTATCTGACAGACAAAAATGCATGGCCTGAACCAGAAACCGCGTAGCTGACTCCTTCTTAGATTGTACCTAACTAGTTTAAGGGACACAGTTCTAATAAGAAAGCATATCAAACGTACATACATTGTGATAAACCGTCAGGCTTTCTTGTATTTTCTATTTTATTCTTACACTTTTCCTCACTTATGTCTTAAAATACACTTTTAATATGTTTTCTTGTAGAACTACGTATAGTTAAGTTCATATCATTGTAATAGTTAAGTACTTATGCTTTCTGAAAAAATGACTGACTGTTGAGTTTCTTTCGGCGTTTCTTCCCAACAGTGGTCTCCTCTTGTGAAATGCCGGTAGACTCAGACATGTAAAAGTGCCCTTGTGGCCTACTTGCAGAATTAAGTTCATTATTTCATTATTTGAACGCGAATATCATTTTACTTTCCTCTTAGGTTAGTTGGTAAGGGAGAGAATGCCTGATGGTAATAAAGATTAAGAAATATATACTTGGCTTGACGCGTTTGGCTCGGTTGGTAGACACCTGCCTACTGAGTCGGCGGTCCCGGGTTCGAATCCCGGCCGGGGCAAATATTTGTGCAAAATATTTGTTCTTGGGTCATGGATGTTATCTATATATGTATTTATATATTATGTATATCGTCGTCTAGTACCCATAGTACAAGCTTTGCTTAGTTTGGGACTAGGTCGATTAGTGTATGATTGTCCCTTAATATTTATTTATTTATTTATTTTATTTATACTTAATAGTAAAATTGATATTACCTTCTATATCAGCAATGTGGTAAGGCTTCAAAGGACCGATAATTTTGTAAAGATCGCTTGAACCTGACAGGTCCGTTCAGTAAGGAGATCCTTGGGGAAGGCTTTTGTCCAAAAGTGCACTTTATTCGTCTGCAAAATAACTGAAATATAACTGCTGGCTGTTAATTTAGTACGAATTCCGCAAATAGTTATCAGTTTCAAATGTAGATGGCTCTGAGTTCACTCAGACAGAAAGCTGATAGCGTTTACAGGATACAGAAGATAACATACAGTAGGCAATATGGTGGGTAGAATAATAATTATATTATGTAACTTCTCCTCAATAATGTAGGTTTTGTGAGCTTTGGACCTCACGTCCTCACGTATTTGTTTCTAAATTATATAATTTTTTCATACTAGCCGCGCCGCGCGGTGTTACCCGCTCATCCCACGGGAACACTAGATTTTTTCGGGATATAAAGTAGTCTTTGTGTTAATCCAGGGTGTCAGCTACCTTCACACCAAAATTCATCAAAATGGGTCCTGCCGTTTGAGCGTGAAGAAGTAAGAAACATACATACAATCACATACAAACTCAAGACTTTTTGGGTTGTTTTTCAGATCGTATCGTTAATAATTTACTTAGTTATTAGATTGATCCTGATCACGTCTTCCAAATCATCCTGTATGATAATTAATTGTGGTCTCATTTTAGTCTAATTATAAGGAAATCTCAAAAATTCAATGTTATAAAGTAGTAACAATATTCACCGGAAGATGGCGCTGATCGCATCGTGCATCGCGCTATCGATGTGTTTGCGTAGATACCATAAGACCTCTCCGTCCCAATCCGCCCGTCGCAGGGTCGTACGTCGAATACAGCTTAGCTTATATATTAAGTTTGAGACTCATTAGCCATTTCATGGCATCGTCGTACTATGAGCTATTAGATCGCCACGTCAATCACACCAAATCCTTCATTCCTAATTCTTACACTACTGGAGCACCCTCTGCGTCATATGTGTTTGAAATGCTTATGCGCATTAGCCATGCCCTAGGATGTGCGCTTTACACGCACGATCACCTGTCCCCATTGCTTTACAGCAATGTTAAGGCTGCGAGAGAGATGGCGCTGTTCTAAATATTGTTTTAAGTAAGAATTATGGAATAAAAGATTTGGTGTGATTGACGTAGCGATCTAATAGCTCAGTTGGGAGAGCAATACGCCGGAAACGTAGAGGTCGCAGGTTCAAATCCTGCTTAGATTGTAGTAGATCGCATTCAATTTTTCTTTCTTAATTTACCTTTGTGTCATTATTTATAAAAAAATGTGGTATTTCCACATAAAAATAAATAGAATCGATAAAAGATTCTATATAAAAAAAAACTAACCCTTATTCAACTTATCACAGCTGTGTAAGCTCTGGGGTAGTAACAAGGTCCTTCTGTAAGTGTTTCAACTACGCAAGATCCTCATTAAGATCGAGTCCGGCTTTATGATTTAATCCCTCCATACTGCGTTCTCTTAAATTAATTAAACGCGAAGGAAATTGCGGCTAGCAGTAACGGGATTACATTGAGATGGGATAGTTTGGGCAAATATACTTGAATGACTTCCTTTGCCATGATTTCGTTGGTCCATCTTTGAAAGAGCTAGGTTTTCCGTGTGCTTACCTACAATGATGTTCTAAAATTTCATCATTATGACAAAATATTTTAAACCATTATTATTATTATAATTTTTTTATTTTAAACCATTGATCCAAAGATCAAAGCTTAAAGAAAAATTGGAATCGGACCCGGTACCTCTAGATTACCGGTCCAGCGCGTTAACCACTTTGCTACCCTTACTCCAGTAAGGGTAACCTTACTCTGGAGTACAGGGTTCGACTCCCGGTCTCTTCCACCAGGTAACTCCTTTTTAAATTTTTCTTTAAGCTTTGATCTTTGTATCAAAGGTAAAAATAAAAATTGTGGTTGTACCCACATTAAAAAACCGGCCAAGAGCATGTCGGGCCACGCTCAGTGTAGGGTTCCGTAGGTGCCCATCCTTCACAATAGACGAAAATTACGAGGAACATTTAAATTACGAGAAAGATTTCAAGCTCTATAAAAAGGTCGTAAACGCCAAAGTAACAATAATTACGCCAAAGTACCTTCTGGAAGTTATCGATTATACGCACCAGATTGAGCGAAATGTTTTAATACAGTATGGCACTTAACCAATATAACGTTCAAATCGCGCGGCACTTACGTCATTTTAAAGAAAATTATGACTTTTTGCGATAACTCAAAAACGGCTCGACCGATTTTATTCAATACAGTTTTCATTGAAAGTACTTATAAGGCCCCACCTTTATGAACTTTTCCATAATTTTTTGACCCATGGTTGAAAAGTTAGAGGGGGGGACACCTTTTTTTTTATTTTTTGAGCGAATATTTACAAAACTGCTGACTTTATCAAAAAATACTGTTCAAAGACCCCTATTATTTTTAAAAGACCTATTCAACGACACCCCACACATTAGTGCTGGAACGAAAAAAAAAAATCACCCCCACTTCAGGTGTAGGGGACACCGGGGTTGGAAGTCACATTTTATTTCTTTTGCATTTTTAGTACTATTGTTTTTAGTTGGGGATGATAAAAGATAATTTAATGGGTAGTGTATTTATTTGAGTTTAAAAATATATCAATACTTTTTCGCTAATATTATGTACGGAGGAAATATTTTTATGAAAAAAGAGAAATGTGACATTTAACCCCGTATCAGGGATGGTTGTCACTGGTGCTCGGGTACGTAGTCACATAGTAAAATAATAGGGATATACAATAATAACACATTTATATAAAACGTTTTTATCTGAAGATAAAAATGTTTTATGTAAGTTACTGTAACGGAAAATAACGAAATATTCGTAATTCATAAAAAAACTCAAAATCATTTTTTTCTTTCAGCTATTAGGTAACTTATATGAACTTAAATGTTGTATGTAAGTCACTGTAACCAGGAAAGTAACGTAATACTTATTCATTAATAAAAACACCCACAAACTAAATTTGCTTTCAGCTACTAAGGTTGTCACATGTGACTACCAGCCCTCGTCGACCTGAGACAACCTGCCCCAAACACGTTTTAGAAAATAATCTTACAAAATAAATTCAAATGAATGTTTCCACTAAAAACCTTATAACAATATGATTATACACAAATTCAACTGGAACAATACACGAAAAAGCATATTAATATGCAAAATAAAAGTATACAGATGCACAAATTTACTGGCGGAAAAAAGTTAACGAACGTGCGATCCTTGGACACCGGTCGGTAAACTCATTCGTGTGTTTAGTTGTCAGTTATGGCCGCTGTGACAACCAACCCGTGTGACTTCCAACCCCGGTCTCCCCTACGGGAGGTACCCGAAAAAAAAATTTTTTTTACTTTTTATTTTACCGTTTTGTCGGCGTGTTACATACACATACTCATACCAAATTTCAGCTTTCTAGGACTAATTATCACGGAGCTAAGCCGCGGACGGACAAACAGACGGACAGACGAACATGGCAAAACTATAAGGGTTCCTAGTTCTTACGGAACCCTAAAAATGAGACATTACATGTTTCATAGATATATAAAATAAAACTTCAACGAAACTTTTAATCAGGGGTGCAAGCTTTCGAATAAATAAAAAGTCTAAATTGGTTAATTTCATAATGACGGGATTTTTACAGTCGAATAAAACAAATGATCGTTACACCTGGTACCTACAGAGATATCACGGGGATAATTGGTTCAATTAATGAACTTTAACATAACAATATGTAGTTTTTAATGAATAAATAATTATCATAACCATAACAAAATAGCATTGTGCCTCTATTTAAAATAATGTTGTATTTTTTAAGACTTGAAAACATGAAGCAAATAGTCCCAAAAACAAAACTACTAGCGCCATCTTGTGGCGAATAGTGCTAGACTTTTAAACATAACCATATTTCTCGTAATAACATAGTTACTTCGCTTTGTTATGCGGTAGGTATATCATATAAAAACAGACTGCAAAGGTATACCTAGTAAAAAATATAACCAAGAGGATACTTATACAGTAATGAACAAAAATCGAAACAAGACGATACAAGCAGTTAAAAGCATACTACTCAAAACCGTGATAATTATAGCGACATAAAAATCACTACATAGTATAAAACAAAGTCGCTTCCCGCTGTCTGTATGTCTGTCTGTATGTCGGTCCCTATGTACATATGCTTAGATCTTTAAAACTATACGCAACGGGTTTTGATACGGATAGATAGAGTGATTCAAGAGGAAGGTTCATATGCATGATACATGCATAATTTATCAGCATTGCACCCGTGCGAAGCCGGGGCGGGTCGCTAGTTATATCATAAGTCGTCTTTAGCGCAATTGCCCATTCAGTTAAACCCAAACAATTCTATAACATCGAATCGTCAATGCACCCCATACATACAATGTATGACAGAGTTCTGCAACGGACTGTACGGATGACAAATGGAAAAGCTAATACTCACTTCCATCTGTCACGAGCAGATGTCGACAAAAGATCTACAAGCGAAAGGCTGTCTCGAATAACGTAACTTGGTAGCAAAATGGTGGTACTTACGACCTTTTGCACAAAAGATCTACAAGTGAAAATTATCTAAAATAGCACAACTTGGTGGTAAAATGTAGGTGGTTACGACCTTTTGAATGGGAGCTTGTGGACTGTGGAAAATTGTGCAGATGCTTTTCGAGCTTTGTCAATAACTGGTTAAGTGCGAGTCGGGCTTAAGTGCCGAGCTCCTTAGAGGATGTAGCTACAGTTGTATGCATCTAGCATTTTCTTTGATAATGTTATTTATTTTATTTAAAATCTATTTGAAACGGGTTTACTCTCGTCATTTAAGTCAAATGTTGATCGACACGTTCGAATCACAGGAGCTCCAGTCAGACGCGGCGGCGTACTTCCAGTCAGACGCGGCGGCGTACTAAAATTATCTTTAAATCTATCTAGCCGATTCAATGTGATGAAGCAGCAAAAATACAAAAAAAAAATATTCAGAAAGTAATCTAGATCCGATTCTCATGAAATTTTGTGAGTACGTTCGATAAGCATATAGAGCACTTTCTTGTCGCTTCAGCTTTTTCAAATATTTCAAAAGGCGAAGATATGAGAAAATCGTAAAAAAATGCATATTTTAAAAATGTTCGCAAGGTCTACAGCTCACTGAGTCAGTTTTTATAATGTTGGCTACGGAACCCTACAAGTCATCTGCTACAGCCACTCCATACCTTTCTTCCCATTCAGCGCATGCAACAACGTGCAGCGATGGATTCCAATTTCATTGTCCGTTCGCCTGTCCATCACTGACGGTCAGCAAAAAACTGAGCAAATATTCAAATATACAATATAGGAGGATCTTTTATTTTAACTTTATTGCACAAAATACAAAATTAAAAGTACAAACGGTTGACTTAATGCCATAAGGCATTATGTAACAGTCACCAAACCAAAAAACAGCAGTAGGTGCAGGATCATTAAAATCCGTGGCTAGAAACATAATATATTTACATATAAAAAATAATAATAATAAGGACGAAACAGAACGGACAGGATATATTAAACTATTGATACAAAGGTATGAAAGCTCAAAGAAAAATTTAAATGACAGGATATATTTTGCTTATTTTATTATATTTGGTTATGAATCAAAGAATGTTTTAAATAATTTGCTAAAGCTAAAATTCATCATAATGAATACTTCAGAGATCAATAAATGATTCATCTTGTTCTGTTTTATAGTTTAACTGAACTTAAACTTTAAAATAATGACCAATTACAGAAGCGGGGTTTTTTACTTTAAAGTACTATTAAATAATATTTAGTACTAAATTAATGAAAGCAGCATGATCAACATATGAATTAAAGTAATTAAGGTGCGTGTGTTGCTAAAAAAAATCTCATTTTTTTTGTAATATAGTGCAAAACCACACATTACAATTGGACTTGAACAGCATATATACACTAAAACTATATCCGTTTACTATTTGGCATAGCGTCTAGCCCAGCAATTTTCCAAACGAGAATATCTAAGCAGGTTTGTCAGCCGAACCCTTTTTGCCATTTTAGCGGAATATTCGTGTGTTCTAGAATATTCTATCGCGCGTTCATTAGCGGACATTCGTTACTGCAATTAGTAATATGTCAGTAGTACCGTCGGCAGATTTGTAAGGAGAAATTGAGAACCAAGAATCATTTGAAACTTACATTAATACATTTTAGTTTTAGATAAATTAAAATACTTACAAAACTGGTTTTACTGATTGACAAGTAAACTTGTTTTTTAGGTATTTTAGATAAATTATTTTGGATCATATTTTGCATTTATTTTTGTGAAACATGGAATATTTAATTATTTTTTTAATGTTAATCACTATTTTTTTATTGAAACGTAGATACGTAGGTAGTTTTCGATTCAATCGAAGCGATGTGTATTGAAATCGCTTGGATTGGATCGATACGTTGGATCGTAATCCAGAGGTACCGGGTTCAATTCCTGGTCTCTTGCGCTTGTTACACATTTCAATTTTTGTTTGTGCTTTGATATTTATATCAATGGTTGCTGTGCATTACATGTGGTACATATTATAATATAATAGTATTGTACTGTGTTGTAATAAGAGTCCAATAAAGAGTTTGAGTTTGAGGTCCAATATTTTACACTTGTAAATTACGAATGATAATATCTAATTGTCTAAATAATATGTACTTAATATCTATCTAACGTATATCTTGAATGACAATCCAATCGATTTATCATCACTACATAGTATAAAACAAAGTCGCTACCTGTTGTCTGCCTGTCTGTCTGTCCCTATGTATGCTTAGATCTTTAAAACTGCTTTTTTTAAATAGATCTCTATCTTCTATCGATTCAAGAAGACGGTTTATATGTAAAATACATACATAATTTATAGAAAGAAAGAAAGAAAGAAATACATTTATTCGTGACGAGACACAAAACATAATTACATAAAAGGTGTGACAGAAATTAGAAGAAAATAAAATAAAACAATAAGCAATTATTTTTTATGGCTGTGCCACGAAAAGGTCCCACCTCAGCAAGATGCTAGCTCGAGAGCCAGCGCTGATCTTCCGGTGGGACCATAGGTGGCGCCACGGAGAGCTGCACGCACGAGCGCTAATCGCGTTTAGGATGCGTGAACCTGAACGCACCCAAGCGCTGTCAGTGTCACGTCAAATGTCAATTAATATTAATAACCTAAACTAAATCAAAAATGCGATGTTTGCGTCGTGAGCACAGCTCTAAAGAAAGACAAATATTCATAATATATATAATATTTATAATATTAATATAATAAATTATCACCATTGCACCCGTGCGAAGCCGGGGCGGGTCGCTGGTTCTAAATTATATTTAAGTATCGTTGCAAGCATTTCGACATATTTTCCGACGGTACTGTCTACATGGTGCAGAAATTGATCCGCTCGCCTAATTGGGGGTGGGCCCAAAAAAAACCATTGTCTGCCTAATTCGGGCTTTCAGTCGAACTAAGGTACATTCCTAACTAGAGATGGGAAGAAACATTGTGTCGCTGTGACTTGCGTACCAATAAAACATTCAGTATCACATTGACATTACTTCTGTAATGTTATGAGGCCTTATTCGTTTTTTTATTATGACTAACATATTTATAATTTTAACCAACTTTTTGAAGTGAATAATACTTTTCCCTGAGTTCTAGAAAGTAACATAGCTATTTCATGCTTTCCTTGCGTGCAGTCGAAAATAAGAAAAAAAAAACCGTTTTCTGCGTGAATTTTGCCAAATTGGAAAAGTTTTTAAAACAGAAATTATCAATGAAAAATTCAAACTGTAGGTTTCAAATATATACCTACCAATAAATTGCAGTGACCCTGTTCTAAGTAGTAACATTGATAATATTTTAAGAAAAATGTTTGATTATAGAGAAAAGTATCACAAACAATCAGCATGTTTGAACGGATAAGAAGCCTTATCAAATTCATGTTTTTGTCACACTCCAAACGAAGTGTGAAAAAGCATCTCACGGGCGATGGCCCGTGAGAACTGACAGGCCACCGTTGATTACTTGACGGTTGCCATCGCGACTTTGGCTCCCATTTTCCCTTATCTTCAGGTAAAGTGAAGCCTTTAAATTTGAGCCTTTTAGCTTAAAAGAAATCGTTAAATAGAGACTGCAGTGCCGCTATAGGCAGAAAATATGATATCGCTATGAGTAGAGGCTTTCCTTAGACCGACCTACGTGAATACGTGTCGTTCTATAAATTTATGAAACATGTAATGTCTAATTTTTTAGGGTTCCGTAGCCAAATGGCAAAAAACGGAACCCTTATAGATTCGTCATGTCTGTCTGTCTGTCTGTCTGTCTGTCTGTCCGTCTGTCCGTCCGTATGTCACAGCCATTTTTTTCCGAAACTATAAGAGCTATACTGTTGAAACTTGGTAGGTAGATGTATTCTGTGAACCGTATTAAGATTTTGATGCAAAAATAAAAAAAATATAATAAATATTGGGGGCTCCCCACACTTAGACCTGAAACTCAAAATTTTTTTTTTTCATCAAACACATACGTGTGGGGTATTGGATAGGTCTTCAAAATGATATCGAGGTTTCTAAAATATTTTTTTTCTAAACCGAATAGTTTGCGTGACAGACGCTTCCAGTGGAAAAAAGTTGGTCCCCCCCCCTCTAACTTCTAAAATAAGAAAATGAAAAATCAAAAAAAGACATATGATGTACATTACTATAAAAACTACCAACGAAAATTGTTTTGAACGAGATCTAGTAAGTAGTTTTTTTAATACCTAACTTTGCACCTAATTTATATGGGGCGCTATACATACCAGGTGCAAACTTAACTTAACCACCTAGGGATGGAGTGTTTGTACGGAACCCTCGGTGCGCGAGTCCGACTCGCACTTGGCCGGTTTTTTTTTTTAGGTGGGTACACCACAATTCTTATTTAAACCATTAATACAAAGATCAAAGCTTAAAGAAAAATTGAAAACGGAACCACCTGGTGAAAGGGACCGGGAATCGAACCCGGTACCTCTAGACCTGGCGACTTTTTCCTTATGCTTTGTGTGTTGATCTTTGCATTGTTCATTTGAAAGGTTTTTACACCTTTTGTATCGTTCTGTCAATTCACAGTGATAATATACTTTTGATCAACCAATCACTGTGATTTTCCTGGTATCTGTTACCTCTGTTCCCACACCCTAACTCTCCGCAGTTTCAACTCTACTACATATAATCTACGAATCATTTCACACATATAGTATAGTTGTTTAGCAAAAGTTTCAATCGACGATGTAATTTTAGCTTTATCGAAAGGAGATTGGGTGTAGTTTGGGGAGATCGTAACTTGCAAGAGAATGGTTGGGCTAGTAACAAAAGGGAGTATGTTACTAGGAAGCTATTAGTAGTTGTAGCGTTTTGTAGTTGATCGATATGGGCAATTTAGGAACAGTAATGTAGGTATGCTAATATATTAGTCTTGTCAGACTGCCTATTTGCGTAAGGCAGTTGATTAAGAGTCGAATAGGTGAAATTGACAGAGTATTGTGGAATTGAAACGGACTGAAATTAGATTTCAATTTCGGCCTCCGTTCGACATGCCAAAGTCAAGAGGTATTATTAAAGTGGGTGCTCCTGATATGCCATTTCATTGAAGTTTGAGTGGAATTCATGACTGAACGAGCGAGGCGTCTCGGTTTCGGCTTGGGCAAAAATTCTTTCGTGTCCGGATGTTTATCGCATACCTATCTCAATCGATTTATAAGTTAGTTTACTTTTTAATGTTATTTTTTTTATTTTTTTTTATTTCGGAAGTAATGGTATTTAAAACTTAAAAAAATCTTCGGCCATTTTGAACCAAACTCCGTCCCATAAGCGTCTATAGGCGGCAGTAACTGCTTAACATTGGGCCGCGAGCTTGTATGCCACCATCGTAGTATAAAAAAGGCTCATCACAATAAGGTGTGATCCCGTGCAGAACCCATCCATCCACTCCTGCGACCCTAACGAGGTCATCTGTCTCATTGCCTCAATGTTTACAATGAAGCAAAAAATTTACAAATTAATGGTTCAGGCAGGTTTTGAACTTGCGCTTCCAACGGCTTCCCGAGCCAACATGGGCCAATAGGTAGGAATTGGACCACTGAACCTGATGCGATAGCCATTGATTTTTCAACCAGTTGCTTCTACATGTCTTAGGGTAGCATCGTAGCGACATCTTCAGTAAAGATTCAGACTGTATGATTGGCACCGTCGTCTCAAATTATGTTGAGAGTCGATAGTAACTATGTGCTACACCCAAATTGATTATAACCGATGATGGCCTCTTGATTTTACACGATTATAAATGAAACCATATCTATAAAACTACATTCGAGCTTGGCTCGTACAACCAGCATCAAAGCTGAAATTAGTATGCAATTTGCCATGAGCCTTTAGTAAAGTTGTCATCTACTTTAGATGCTGACTGTTCAGTAATCTGCTTCCGGGCTTAAACCGAAACTCCGCAAATGTGTCAAGGTTTAATAAATGGGAAACAAAAAGTTGGAATCTCGGCCGACACGCGACGCAAGCGTGACCGGACTCCTAAGCCGCACTGGCTTACATCAAGACCTAGTACACGCCAGGTCTGGATCGCGTAAGAATAAGCGAGACAGGTATAATAAGCTAGCTACCTTCACGAAAGAAGAATTTTGAAAGAAAGGCATGAAGCCGAAAGGTGTTTTATTCCGGTGGTTGGAAAAATGTGACCTAGTTTAGTCTTTTTCGTATTGAATATGTATGTTAGATTGTAAGGTATTTATCTGTGGGCCTCTGATGAACTTGAATCAAATCTTGTTGGCTCATACACTGTATGTGTTCCGACCAAATTGAACGCAAACATTGCTGGACTCATCATTATCACGTAGGGCTAGGCTCTTTTCGGTGAAACTACTTTAATGTTTCTCTATCTTCAACGTTATGATTACCTGACACGAAATCAAGAAGAAAGCTGAAGATAAAGAAACACAACACGCACACACACACTTTGCTGAACTCATTGGAGATAATTTAAAATACTCCCGACACAAGTGGCATTATGAGGCCATCCGATGAGTGATTTAGAAAATGCTAACTAAAACTGAACATAACCACAGGGGCGACAAGGGCCTATCGGTGTAACTCGTGCGTCAGTGACCTTGTAGTGCCGCGTCTACGCGTAGGGTTGGCGGTTTAGCTACCGCGGCACAATGAAATAATAATTATTACTTAATGAAAGATGTTTATTTATTTAAGGTTTAAAATATATAAATATTTTGACGACGCGGTTGGCGCACTGGTTAAGCAACTGCCTACTGAGCCGACGGTCCCGGGTTCGAATCCCGGCAAGGGCAAATATTTGTGTGATGAACACGAATATTTGTGCCTCGGTCATGGATGTTCTATGTATTTAAGTATTTATTTATCTATATAAGTATGTATATCGTCGCATAGTACCCATAACACAAGCCTTCTTGAGCTTAATTTGGGACTAGGTTGATTTGTGGGAGGTTGTCTGATATTTATTTATTTATTTATTTAGTATAATAGTCTTGACAATGTTATAAATTGCTTACTTTTATATATTTTCTGTTTTTGCGACTTACTTTAAACATTTTATTATTCTCTTTAATTACGGCGAAGATTCGAAATCGTACGAACAGTTTTTTCAAAAAATCTAATGGGAAGCATTCACAAGGCATATCAAAAGGTAAAAGTAGAAAGCGCATACGACGCGGCGCGAGCGAACAATGTGAATTGATTCGAGCAGAGACGGCGGCGGCCCTTTGAGTCGTCGAGCCGGGCTCGACTTTCCCCACCTCGCGCGTCCCGCGCTCGCCCCCGCTCGCCCCACGACACGCACACATAGCCGCGAGTTCTGTTACTGCACACAAGTGTCAGTGTCGTTTCTTTTTACGTTAGTATATATATTCTTTGACATAACTAAAAACATTGGAATTCTTAGCTTCAATATTGGCTGAGATCTTGTCTCCTGTTCCAATTATAGCTGAATATCTTGGAAACAGGGCCATTATGAAAAATCATACATAAAAAAGAACTAGTCAAACGGCACAAGGCATTTATTTTTGTACCTATATGGAATATATAAAAAACATGAGATATGCTCGGCTGTAGATGGAGTGGCAGTTTTGTGATGATAAAAGTCGCCGTCCATGGACGTGGTGCCGTATAACTATTAAAATATTGTTAATTATTAATAGTATTCTATATTGACTGTCATAGGTTTATTTGAATTGCATATTGCCTTAATTAAACTGTTATAGTATTATGCATAGTATTGTGCATAAATAAACCATGAGGTCCTAATTTATGTCTATCGACGAACTGCCCGTGAAAGTTAAGAAATGTTTTTCCAAGAATTTGTCACTTACTAGGTTTTGACACAGAGTAGTCGAACGGTGCTCGAACCGAAACACGTCGCTCGTAATCACCGAGACACATATATTAGAGTTGAGGGTTAACTTTTTCGAAATTACTGACAAAGACAAGACGTTTATTTCGTTTCAGATGAAACCAGGAACCTATATGATAGTTGCTTATATCACGCGATAAATAAGTGACAAAGCATCCGCCACGTTTTATCTAAATGCTAGTGTGAGTGACAGATGTTTTGTCACTTATTTATCACGTGATAAACGCAAAAATCATAGGCCCTACTTGTTACTTTTAGATCCCACCATAAACATTTCATGTAAAATTGGCGGCCAATACTCACATGCTTATAACACTTTCGCTGTAAAAATGATATCAGATCCCAGGAAAAGCCAAGCACCTAAGCCCTGACTTTATTGAAATGAAATGAAATGAAATCGAGTAATCTATTTTGTAGGCCTACTTACAAAATAGATTACTCAAGGGCACTTTTACAAGTCAGATTGTGAATCTACCGACATTTCGCAAGAGGAGACCGCTGTTGAGAAGAAAACCGAAAGAACCTCAACAGTAAGTCATTTTTTCGTAAATAATCCCTGCACCTTGGTATCAAAAGTATGGTCTGTCCGTTTCATAGTTAGGATTAAGATTAATCATATTATCTAGCACGGACGCCCATCCTATTCTAAAATCAACTACCAATGTTCGTTAACATTGTTTTGGTCAAACGCACTTTGTGAATGAAATATGACCATGATTTATTCAGCAAAAAACCGGCTAAGTGCGAGTCTGACTCGCGCACCGAGGGTTCCGTACAAACATCCTATCTTAACAGGCCGAATTAAGTTAACACGTTCACTGCGAAACAGGTCATTTTGACCCTGTTCTGAACTTCCGCCTGGTGCGGCGGCCGAAATACGCGACTTTGCACTGGTGCGAAGGCCATAACGTTATGATATTTAATTTTTTTTATATAGTCAAGTATACATTTAGATTCGTCATGTTACAATCTACCCGACAACATATAAATTAATTAACAGGTCACATATGACCTGTTCGCACCAGATTAAAACTTTTGTTATTCAGTGCGGAACAGGGCATATATGACCTGTTGTGTAGGGCCCAGCTGTACAGCACTGCACGTAAGTGCAGAGTGCATTAGTGTTGTTACCCTACTATTAGTACGCACGTTTGTTTCTGTTTATACGTAAACATGAATGGGTCTAAAATGCGGTCTCGTAGAATGTTGGTCAAAAATTTTAAAAAGCTGGAACAAAGACGAAGTTCACATATTGGAACATGATTCGGTTAGAACCTCCATGTCCCCGAGTGGCAGTCAACCATCGTCGGCGGTTCATCTAAGTACGGAGAACGAAATTGAAATACCCTCAAACGCATCACACAAATGACGTATTTACATGAGCCCATCATCTGGTTGCAATGTAACAAATGTAAAAAAAAAGTAATACATTGTTTCGATATATTTATTTGGTTCATCTTTCCCATCACTACTAAATCATCGACATTTTTATCTGTGCCAGTCCTGGCTGTGCGTTACAAGTCAATTTTGACCTGTTAATTAATTCGTCTATAAAATCTCAACGAACAGTCATCAACTTCGGCGAAGGCAGTATAAGGTAGACTCATTATTAGACTAACCATTGTTATAAATGTTATAATTAAATTTCATATATATGTATTTAGTAAAGACATTTAAGGTAAAATATAGAACCCTTCTTACAGGCTGTAATTGACTTGTACCGCACAGCCAGGAAGTTCAATACAGGACTCTCATGGGTTGTAACGCACTGAGAGTGAGTTCACAAAATGAAGCTTCGCATTGAACGTGTTAAGTTTGCATCTGGTTTGCATGGCGCCGGATACAAAGGAGGTGCAAAGTTAACGCAACCGATCACGTTTGTTGTATGGAATATTTATTTTATTCTGTTTTTTAGTATTTGTTGTTATAGCAGCAACAGAAATACATCTTTGAAAATGTCAACTGTCTAGTTAGACAGTTTTAACCTTTTAGACACGGAACCCTAGTAAAAAAAATCTATAAAAGTGACTTACAGCTCAATATTATGGGAGAGAAACAAAAAATAATTTTCCAATAATCTACATTCTCCACGGGAAATTATTTAGTTGACCCACGTTCATGTACCGATTATTAAACCAATATCCATGAAAATATAATGAAAACCTCCAAAGGGATTAAAATATTATTACGGTTCATAAATATCTCGTTACAAATGAGGTTTGACCTAAAAATTATTTATTGAATATTTATTCATGCTGAAAGTATTTTACTTGTGAAATTTGATATATTTTGCACATGCAAACTATGCTCATAGTTTATTAATAAAATTTTACGAATCTATAATAAATGAAGGTTCATACCTATTTACCGCGATTTTATGATCATCACCATCATCATTAGTCACAGTATCTGTTGTATAGTGCATGTATAGTGAGACCAATTTTTCTGTGAACTGACAGTCGTATGTTTCAGCATAACTGTCGTAGTTCCCAAATTCGCCGGTTCACTGTAAAGTTGGTCACACTATAGGCATTCTGCTCATAGAGCGACCATAAACATCTGTTTACGGCTATTTTTACCTCCCGACAAAAAAAGAGGGGTGTTATAAGTTTAACGTGTGTATCTGTGTATCTGTCTGTGGCATCCTAGCTCCCACGGATGGACCAATTGAGTGCGATTTTTTTTTTATGGAAAAACTTGCCGTCGAGATGGTTCTTAGCTATGTTTGGTGGAAATAGGACCAGTAGTTTCCAAGATAGTCAGCTTTAATTGGAACAAGTGACAAGATCTCAGCAAATATTAAAGCCATGAATTCCAAATTTTGGTTAAATGTTAAGTTTTATTATTAAAGCAGTAACGTTTGCTAACATAAACCAAATGTTTAGAATGAAACAAAAAAAAATATGGATAAGGTGGGGTTCGAACAACGGCTTTCCAGGCCAACACGGGCGTCCTGCCTATTGGACCACTGAACCTAATGCGAGAGCCATTGAACTTTTCAACAAGTTGCTTCTTGCATGCCTTAGGGTGGCATCGTAGCGCCATTAACCGGAAAGGACCCGGCCTAAACCAAAACTGTGTACAAAGCCAGACTGTATACCACGAGAGCTAGACATGAATCGTTCTCTTCCATTTGAGTGACATTATTTGCTCATCCCTTATACCTAAACATATCTTTCTTCAGCCATTTTGAAACAAACTTACGAGTTCCAAAGCTTACAGTATCCTTACCATGAGTTAATCAGAAATGAAGAGATCCGTAGAAGAACCAGGGTAACCGACATAGCCCGAAGGATAGCAAAACATAAGTGGCAGTGGGCAGGGCACATCGCTCGTAGAACCGACGGCCGCTGGGGCCAACGATTTCTTGAGTGGCGACCATGCACCGGATTACGCAGCGTGGGTAGGCCCCCCATGATGACCTGGTGAAGGTCGCCAGAGTCCCTTAGATGCGGGCGGCGCAGGACCGGTCATGGTGGCGTTCTCTGGGGGAGGCCTATGTTCAGCAGCGGACGTCTTTTGGCTGATGATGATGAGGAGTTAATGTGACCGTACTTTCCAGCTGTCACTAACAACGTAAACAATTTGCATGAAGAATAGTACAGCGCCCCCTAGCGGTCACGTTGTAAAACTACAATTTTCCGTACAAATCGTCTACGCTATCGCTAACGAGTACGGTCACTGTAAACTCATGGTAAGGGTACAGACACAGGCGCGACAGCGGCCTATCGGTGTAACTCGGGCATCGGTGACCTTGTAACGCTGAATCTTTCGACGAGGCATTCACGTGAATGCCCTTCACCCCCGCGCGTCCCGCACTCGCCCGCGCTCGCCCCTCGACACGCACACATAGCCGCGAGTTTTGTTACTGCACACAAGTGTCGCTGTCGTTTCTTTTTACGTTAGTATTATATTATTTTCTTTGGTATAGAGCTGCTAGTTTACTCTCGAATCGTACGTTCCTTCTCGTGTTTATTTTCACCTCAACTATTAAACTTTTTCTTCCCCCCATCACGTCCGAGCCTTTAATTCGGCAGTAAGTCGCGAACCAAACTCTAATGCTCGCTCCATCGCGCAAACTGTATCGAACTCGGCTTAGCCGGATAAACGAGCACGTGAGTGGAAATCCTTTGTGTCATTAATACTTCGAAGACGCGCTGAGATCGGTTTGCGAAGTAACACTTGAAGTTAATATTTACGCATTATTAATCGAACGAGCGAGCGTAGCGAGCAAAGCGTTTCAGCTTGTCCAAAAAACCTTTCGTTGGTCCTGGTTTTTGGATGTCTGGATATCCGGTTGTTTTCGCCTACAGGCCGCATTTGACCGATTCCCGAAAAATTATGACGAACATAAACTAATGTGAAATAGAATCAATTTCTATGAATAATACAACATTTTAAAACAATTTGTTTACAAATAATTAATTACTCAAATAAGTTACACATCGTTACAGTAAAAATCAAGGCATTGTGAACTACAAAAATATATATCAACAAAGACTTAAAACTACTTAGATTTAGGCAACGCAATGGCGTGGCTCCGTTGCGTCGTCTGACTTGGTGTAGAATAAGATAGCTCCGGAACTGCCGAAACACAACTACCTTCGGCCAGAAGTCTGCACTCAATAAGGTGTTCAAAAACATTCCATCATTTAAATATTGTCGAATATTTCACCCAATGTTTAAAAATAAGTTTACTCCAGAAAATATAATGTTATTAAAACTATCGTGAGACATCTTTACTAATTATAAAAACGGTATAAACTCACGTAAAAATTGTCAGGAACGGCCCGACATGTTTCGAACTCATTTGGAGCTCTTCATCAGGGGTAGCTATCCGTGCTGTCCAGAAAATATACTACAAGGCTAAAGAAACCTTTTGCTGATGTTAATTTGTTTGTTCCAGGTAACACCCAGGAACTAATTATCTTGAAGAACTAAAAGAAAACAAGTAGTGAAGTATAATATTACTAACTTTGCCGACGCTTCGGTGCAAATTATAAAATCAACGAGCAACAATCTCATTGTATTTCTTCATAATTGTAAGTTATTATAAAATAGGTAGGTATTATTGCGCCATAGATTTAATGTGAAAATTAAATGGGCGGATCGTACATAAAATATATAGTCACAAACTAAGCAATGCTTGTACTATGGGTACTAGACGACCATATTATACATAATATATAAATACATAGATAACAACCATGACCCAGGAACAAATATTCGAGTTCGTCACACAAATATTTGCCCTGGCCGGGATTCGAACCTAGGACCGACGGCTCAGTAGGCAGGTGTCTACAAACCGAGCGAAACGCGTCGTCAAACAGATCATCCATGCCCCGCCGCCGTCTTTACCAGTATCTGAACTTGTTATATCAATTGAAAAATATGGGTGTAGATAACATTTAAAATAGTGTACATTTTTTGACAGTCACTTTTCAACCATCCCACGCGCTCGAAACTCCCAGTTTCGATTTAATTCCAAGTTTAAACTCGTTATCCGATGAGATAGCACCTTAATTAACTTTCCCGTTTCGGTAAATTCGCTCCGGTATGAAATATTGTACTTATCTGTGACAGCTTAACAGTTTTCTATTAAGAGTAACAGTGTTTTGGTTTTTCGAACAACGTTACTACGAGACCTGTACTACTGCACAAATGCATGGCTAATTTCTTAAGATAGATACAAATAGGGTTAATTTCATATTTTTCGATTCTTCTCAACAGTGGTCTCCTCTTGTGAAATGCCGGTAGACTCAGACATGTAAAAGTGCTGTTGTGGCCTATTTGCAGAATTAAAGTTCATTATTTCGTGGCCCATTTATGAATGAATTCCTTCATAAATGGGCTATGCAATTCTGCATCTGATTGTATATGCAACACTCCTGACTACTACTGACATACATACTGCTGATTACCAAAATTATCATTATTCAAAGCTGTGGATATCCGCAATACGAAGTCTATGGCTACCGGCAAACTGGTACAAAAGGTCAACAATTACTATGGGGACAGAACCCTTGGAAAACGAGGCCCAGACTTGGTCAATAGTTTGCCAGAAGACATAAGATAAGAGGCTAATCAGAAAAAAATTAAGACTGATTAAAAAAAACACATTTCAAACACCATGGAACCATCCGAAGCTTCGGCAAAATCGAAAATCAGAAGTCCATCAATTGGGACGATGTTTTTTTTCTATACGTCCATGGAACCTAATTTTTATTGAAATCATAAATATCTATATGGGACTAACTATACTTCGAATGATATTCTCTTCGGTTTCCGCGACTGTCACACATTTAAATAAAACAATGTGAGCGCGATAGGGAGGTTGCCTCGCTCCACACCAATCTACTGGCACTCCAAGAGCAGTTTGAGAACCAACAACAATGGAATATGCGGAACGAGATTGAAATTATAGGGTTAAATGAATCCCCTAATGAAAATCTCATTCATATAGCTCTTCTAACCGCTAGCAAGATTGGGATATCTCTTCATGAAAATGATATTGACTGGGTTCATCGTGCGGGGCCTAAGCGCTCGACTGAATCGGATAACAGCGGTGCCGTGCAAAATAAGCCTCGACCCGTAATCCTGCGTTTCTTAAGGAAGACCAAACGCGATTCCTTTCTTCGTTCGGCTAAATCGCGGCGTCTATCCACGCCTGACTTGGAAATCCCGGGCACCTCAAGGAAAATGTTCTTTAACGAGCATCTAACTAAGAAAAATCGGCAGTTATTTCGTGAGGCTCGCCTTCGTGCCAGTAATTGCGGATACAAATTCTGTTGGACCCGAGACGGCACCATCTACGTTAAGAAAAGAGAAGGGGGCCAGGCCACTCCCATTAAACGCCAGGCAGATCTCGATGCTCGTATCGGTCTCCTCACTGCCGAAGATCAGCCAGCACCGACACCGTCTACGAGCGATTCCCCTTCTTCTTAATGAATCAGTATTATTTCTATGCATGTTTTTAAGGCTTATGTTTTTTATTAGTAACATTTATTTCTACATCCGCACACACCATACACACATCTCATACACTTGTATTTTACTTCCAACACAAATCGATATTTCAATTGACTTGCTACAGGTGTCAACATCAAAAGGCAACTTTTTATTTATTATTCTGAAAATATATGCGCAATTTCATGCAGTGAGTGACATGGCTCTGAAGAAATTATCGCTGTATAAACACTTTGGTTTGTTTCATTCAATGATGAACTAGGCATGGAATTGGATAACTCCTTCATCGTTACATGTCACTCCCTCGACAGCATTGAAACCTGTACTAAATTGGTCACGAATAGTCAATTCAAAATCCTTTGCCTGAATATAAGGAGCCTTCAACGCAACTTTTATGATTTTACAATTGCGCTCAAACGCTTTGAAAAGAATTTTGACATAATCATCCTCTCGGAGTGCTGGTTGCATGATAATTCTGTTATCGGTCAGCTTCCTGGTTACAACTCATTTCACACATCCAATCACCTGAATAAAAGCTGTGGTGTTACTATCTATGTTATTAAGTCTCTTAGCCCCTCAGTTCATGAACCTCCCACTCAGGGGGCTGACTTCCTGATGGTTAGAGTCAATAATATGTCTATTCTGGGGATTTACCGTTCTCCGTCATTGAGTGACTTCGATAGCTTTAACCGTTCTCTTGATCTAGCTTTGAAAAGTGTAAGCGACAGTTCTTGTATAATTGTAGCGGGTGATTTAAATATTGATCTTCTTGATACACAGAATTCTATAACTGGAGACTACTTGACCTTAATGGCGTCGCATGGGTTGATACCAGCTATAACTGCTCCTACCAGAGACAAAGCTTGTCTGGATCACATTTTTACCAAAACTGTCCAATCTGCTACAGGCATAGTGTGCAAGTGTGCGATCACGGACCATGACTTGACAATGATTAGTCTATCTCATTCAAAAACCAAAGAAGGCCAAGACCGTAATTCCTGTCGCGTCAATATGCAAGCAGTCGCTGCCGATTTTCGGGACACTGACTGGTCTCCGGTACTCAGCTGTGGGGATCCTGACAGGGCTGTAGCGTTATTTGATAGCGTAATTTCGAATTCAGTTAAGAAACACAGTCATATTGTTAAGGTCAGCCGAAGTCGTTTTACCTTGAAACCTTGGATGTCTGCTGGACTAATTAGGTGCATGAAACATCGTGATAGGCTTCACTTGCAGTTGAGGAATAGTCCTGATAACCAAATCTTAAAAATTAGCTATACGCGCTATAGAAACTTCTACGGTCAACTTCTACGTAACATTAAAGCTGATTATGACAATAGAGAGCTTGCCCGCAATAGCGATAATCCTAAAAAACTCTGGCAAACTATCAAACGAGTCTGCGAGTATCCTGGTCGCTCCTCCGACGCCAGTGCTTTGACAAAAATCACTGCTAACAGCCATGAATCCCTCACCGCTTGTAATAAGCACTTCGTGTCAGTAGGAAGTGAGTTGGCTAGTAAAATTTTAGACAAACTTAAAACCACGCAGCAGACTCTAGCGTCTAATTATACATCAGGTGAAGCGCTACCTCACTCCTTCTTTTTTGCTCCGACAGATCCCCAAGAAGTCGGTGACTTTATAAAAGCTCTTAAATATGACAGTGCTCCGGGGCCAGATGGCTATAAATCTTCCCTGATTAAGTCTGTGAGAGAATTCATTTGCATTCCTTTGGCTCACATCTTTAATCTCAGCCTTTCGTCGGGTTATTTTCCTAACGCTTGGAAGAAATCAACAGTATCCCCCATCTTTAAATCTGGTGAAAAAAGTAATCCTGACCACTATCGACCTATATCCCTTCTTAACATTTTTTCAAAATTATTGGAAAAAATTGTAAATAAACGTCTAGTAGACTACTTAGATAAGCATAAGCTTATCTCAGATAGGCAGTTTGGATTTAGGCGGGGAAAATCCACGGAGCAAGCAGTAGTGTTGCTCTCAAATACAATTGCTAAACATCTTGATCAGGGAAGGCATTGCATAGGAGTCTTTCTGGACTTGGCTTCGATACCGTCTCAGCGCCGATTCTCCTAAAAAAACTTGAACTCAAAGGAGTTCGAGGCTCGGCGCTGGAATGGTTCAAAAGTTACCTTGCAAACCGGAGCCAGCATGTGAGGGTCGTAGACTCTAAGAGCAAAGAGCTACCTATTGTTTTTGGTGTCCCTCAAGGAAGCATTCTCGGTCCAACCTTGTTTTTATTGTATATTGACGACATTTTATCACTTAACTTGAAGAACTGCGACTTAATCTGCTACGCGGATGATACAGTAGCCCTCTTTAGTGGTAAATCATGGCCAGAGGCAATCCACATGGCGCAAACGGGAATGACAAGCATTTCAGACTGGTTAGACACAAACCTGCTTACCTTAAATACAAAAAAAACTAAATTCTTAACTTTCTACAAGACGGTATCTTCCAGCCCCCCTTTGTGTAATCAATTAACTTTGTCGTCTTGTTTTGGTACACGAGATACTATTGAGCGAGCAGAAATGATCAAGTACCTCGGAGTAACCATCGATCAAAGATTGTCCTTCAGACAGCACATTGAAACCTTATCACGTCGGGTTAGAAAGGTCATATATATTATGAGACTCCTGAGAAATGGAGCCTCCAGAGAAATTCTCCAGTTAGTATATTTCGCACTATGCCAATCTATACTTCAATACTGCATTGCAGCCTGGGGTGGTGCAACTAAGAGTGCTATGATTGGAGTTGAGCGGGCGCAACGAGCTGTGCTTAAAGTCATGCTGAGAAAACCTTTTCGATTTCCCACTGTTCACTTGTATAAGGAGGCCTCAGTGTTAAGTGTTCGCCAACTTTTTGTACTGAGAGCTGTAGTTGAACCTCACCGAATTGCTGTCGCTTCCACTGATCATGTTAAGCGCCGTCAGCAACGCCACAAACACCTCGTTATTCAGTGTCCCAGAGCTAAAACCGCATTTGCTAAACGCCTTCCGTCGTACTTACACCCCTTTGTCTATAACAGAGTCTCTAAAGCGTGCAAAGTCGACGACTTTTCCTGTGCAATCCTTAAATGTAAAGTAAAAAAATGGCTTCTATCCCTATCGTATGATGACACCGAGAATATCATCAAACAATAAATTTGGTAAGTAAGTGATAATTCGTTGACACTTACACACACACACACACACTCTCACACACACACACACACACATACACACTCACACACACAAACACATACACTCTCACACTCACGCACACGCACATCCGTAGATAAGTAATTTTATATTATAGGTATCATCTTGTATTATAATTTCCCTCCAATTTGTTCACTCTGTTGCGTTAACGGGCTTTTTCTATGACTGTTTTAATTCTAATTGGTATACTGTACTCCCGGTTCCCAAGATACAGGCTGTGCCTAGTTTGGGGCCGTTGGAAATATCTTATATGCTTTTGTGTAAATTCCAGTGTGTAAGTGAAATATTTGTAAAATGTCTAATTGTAATAAGTTTTTGGTAAATAAATTATTATTATTATTTGAATTTAAACGGATTATATCGCGTATATTAATTATTTGAGCCTCCCTGACGTTTCGGTACCTTTACAGATACCGTTGTCAAAGGTTGACAATATAATTTACTTAGAATGCTCTAAAAGTCCGAAATTACCGTTAAAGTTCGACACAAAGCATGGAGAAAGCCATTTGTACAGAGCGTTTTATGCGCTCCGAACAAAATGGCTACCTTACCGTGACCTCATAGTCAAGGACCAAATTAGAAATACCAATGCGTCGATGGAAAAGTAAGTAAATACGTTGTACGTTTAATGTATAATTAATATATTTTTGTTAGTAATTTCAGCTTATAATTATTTAATCTTTACCATGACAGGATGAGTTATTTTTTTATATAATATCATTGACCGATAGGAGTCAACCTTTGACAGCGGTAAGGCTCATATATAATGAATACACGCAATATGTTTTTAACTAAGCGCGTCGCATGCCAAACATACATTATGATAAAATAAGTTACTGTTATAAAATTCATTTTAGTGACAAGCTTTTATAGCCGACTGTACTTTTCTTTAGATATCCATCAAATGCTCACTGAGACGATTCTATAGAGCCCAAACTCGGTAGGATTGCTTTTTCTATTATTGCAGAGTTCCTATGGCCACCTTCCGGCTCCATCATCAGATCAGCCCCATGGTACCATATTATTATATTGTCATCAAAGTTAAGTAAGTATGCAAAATTTCAGCTCAATCGGTTGACGATAATTATCTGCTTCAAAATTGAGTTGCAAGATTCCACCCTAACAAACATACCTTACATACATACGAGTACATTGCAAGTTAAATAAAAGCTTTTAATAAGTTTTCTTTTCTTAAAAAGAATCGCCTTGCACTTTTCCTTTCCGAAATAATCCCCCAATCGTTTTCAATTATCGCCTTACGAAATAAAGGAAAAATCTAAAGAGACGAATTCTAAATTGGAGCGGGGGCCTGAAACTTGGCCGCCGCTGAAATATGCGTTATTGAACGTTCAGCCGTATGGGGCGTCTGTTACACCGTTATGAACACGGTGTTTGATGACAGGTCAAATCAGCTACTGTTTATGAAAAATCGAAAACGATTTGTTAGTATGAAGTTTTTATGGAGATACTGGCTTGTGACGTCATAAAAATCAACAGTTTTCTTTTTGGTTTTTGTGCAATTTAAAGTAGTAGAGAGACCACTAAGTACTTCATTTCATGCTTTTTTGAATGTGTCTTTAGTGGTTTTAGTCTAAGATCCCTTTAAGAACGACCTTCACCGAGATGTTTATTTGATGAAATGTATTTTATATTTAATTTAATATGTCGATAAATATATTGCATATGGGTTGCCTAACAAATTTTAGTCCAGGGTAGGTTTAATTAATAATTAAAAAAAATATTTTTTTAAACATTTGATTATTAGATAAATTCTATACCAATCGAAAGTATGAAGCCCATAGAATATGCAAACGTTAGGTTGCCTATTCTTTTCCCGTCACAACTATCGGGTAGCCAGGTTTAAACTGGTAAATCTATACTAGCATTTTGCAACGGTCTGATTATTGAATTGAAATTAAATAACATTAAAGATTATTTTATTATGAACACGGTGGCATAGGGTTGCCTGCGAAAAATCAGTCCAGAATTCCGGTTGTCGAATTTTGAAAAGTAAAATATTGCAGCGAGTGAATGTGTGCGACTGAGAGGTCCCAACCAAAACCATCCCATACGATAGAAGAGGACACAGCATAGCAGCTGTTTGAAGTCCGCCCATTTAAAAAAAGAGAGTGCGCATGCTATTTGTGCTTGAAAATTAAAAGCATAGCGATAGACTCGTATATGCTGTACATTATTTTGGAGTAGTTTATTATTAAAATAGAGAAATAGTTATTTAACTTTTTTTTTAATCAATTAATTAATGAAATAATGAACTTTATTCTGCAAGTAGGCCACAAGGGCACTTTTACATGTCTGAGTCTATCGACATTTCACAAGAGGTGACCACTGTTGAGAAGAAACTCCGAAAGATTAGATACATTACATTTGTTTTATTCTACTACCTATGTTTCTACTTGAATCACTTACAATTAATGCCGTTTAAACACTTTTCACCGTTGGTTAAAATTCTCCAACATTTAAAAGTATGAGAATCTCTGAACACCATGATGACGTAGGCTTGTGTCAGTCACGTGGTTCGCGAGTCTCGGAAGAGAGTACCAGGCGGAGTATATTATTATACCATGCATTTTATTGTATCTATAGCGACAATCTACTCCAAAATAATGCACAGCATATACGAGTCTATCGCTATCCTTTTCATTTTCAAGCACAAATAGCATGCGCACTCTCTTTTTTTAAATGGGCGGACTTCAAACAGCTGCTATGCTGTGTCCTCTTCTATCGTATGGGATGGTTTTGGTTGGGACCTCTCAGTCGCACACATTCACTCGCTGCAATATTTTACTTTTCAAAATTCGACAACCGGAATTCTGGACTGATTTTTCGCAGGCAACCCTATACCACCGTGTTCATAATAAAATAATCTTTAATGTTATTTAATTTCAATTCAATAAACTGACCGTTGCAAAATGCTAGTATAGATTTACCAGTTTAAACCTGGCTACCCGATAGTTGTGACGGGAAAAGAATAGGCAACCTAACGTTTGCATATTCTATGGGCTTCATACTTTCGATTGGTATAGAATTTATCTAATAATCAAATGTTTAAAAAAAAATTTTTTTTTAATCATTAATTAAACATACCCTGGACTAAAATTTGTTAGGCAACCCATATGCAATATATTTATTGAAATATTAAATTAAATATTAAATACATTTAATCAAATAAACATCTCGGTGAAGGTCGTTCTTAAAGGGATCCTCTACTATTTAAATGATACAATTAATTGACTTTCGTCAAAAACCGTATTGGCAACCTTTAAGTTTAAATAAAACAGTTTAATCGGATTATATAGCATATATTCATTATTTTTCTAAGCCTTCTTGACGTGTCAATAACTACAATTACCAATGTGAAAGGTAAACATATTTTATCATCATGACACCCTCATTCAGTATGTTATATTGAAAATGCTACTAAAACTGAACATTACCCACTACAAAAATTTTAATTCTTAGTTTTCATATTGTCTGAGATCTTGTCACTGGTCCCAATGAAATTTTTAAAGATTTTCACAAGGTGGCCCCAAAAGGTAGTCAGACCAGATATCTGAAGACCTGGAATATCAGTCAGTGCTGCTCTCCACCAAGCAGCGGAACGTACCGATGGAGGCAACCAAGTGACGGAATCAGAAGGAATCACGATGCTCAGCAGTGAGGGAACGATTGAAGAGAGAGACATAGATAGAACCTTCTGTAGTGCCTGAACGATTTATGTGCTGTCGACTAAACGGAAACGACATCAACCGCAATTGTGATGAAATATTTCACTGAAAACCAGCGCTGCGCAGACGCCTGGCTGTCGCAGCACATACTGAGTTCGCTCATTTTGTCATGCGGAGTAATTTGGGTGGACAATCTAATTGTTATTTTTTTATGTCATAAGGGGCAAACGAGCAAACAGATCGCCCGATCGAAAGCGATTACCGTCGCCCATAGACACCTGCAACACCAGAGGAGTCACAAGTGTGTTGCCGGCTTTCAGGTGGGAGTACGCTCTTTCTTGAAGGATTGAAGGTCGTAATTCATTATGTGTGTTTGCTTATTCGTAGGTACCATTTCATTTTGGTGTAGCAATAAATGGTTTACTTTTTTCTTTAATATTGTAAGAACCTTACGCGTCGGTGTGACAGCCTCCCCCAAGGAGACAAGAGAGAGAAGGCAGATAAAACTTAGCGCTGTATTAAAAACTTCTTTAATGGATTTTTTGTGTTCCTGAGAAACGGTTTTGAAGAGTTTTGCGAAAAATATACTTTCAACTACCTACTGGAGTCCGTATTGTCATTTTTTGCCAACTATTTTCGAGTTGGACAGGAAAAACATTTTACCAAAAATTTGAATCACTTTTCTTTATTCTGAGGAAGTTCTCTTTTAAAAAGAATGAGGAAAGGTTTTTCTTAAATAACGTTATTCAGATGATGTCTATTTTAGTGTTAGTCCACAATTTCATTACACTGACATAAACAAATTGCGTGTATTAGTTTGTCGTGCTAACGGAATCACTAAATAATATAATAATAATAATAATAATGGCGTAGGGATGTGACGACCCCATCGCCCGCTGTTTTTACCAGCGCAATCAGTCACGCAGGGCAGCTTATGGCGAGCTGTTGGGGGGTAGCGACCCCACGTACCTGAGTGCTCCTGGGGGATCCTGACGGGGGGTGATGGGTCGGGGCCTCCGCCTCTGTCTTGCCTTAACCGGCCGGGCAGAGTGGAGTCGTGAGAGTTTCGGCTCGGGGGTGGATGTGGAAACGTAAGGGGTTAGTTGGCTTCGGTTTAAAGCCCAGTATTACACCTCTCCGCCCTTAGCCTTCCGCACCGGTGTTGCCCTTAGGCCACTTTATGTGTCGCTATTTTGTGGGGGCCCATCTAGCGGGAGGCGAGTCATCGTCTACCAGTCCCATTTTTGCTATGAGACACTTTTGCTGGTAGACGCCCGATAGTCTCACCCCATAGCCCAATTAGCCAGTCCTCCATTTCAAACCCATAGCCCAATTTGTATTTAGATTCCATGTCTCCATCAATAGTTCTTGCACCTAGCGGGCGCTGTCTCTGTGTGCGTCCCATGACACGGATAGGGACAGCATCCGCTCGATGTACACCTTGCATTTCATTAAATTGTCGAAAGGGCCTCTACGCGTTGGCTTCGGCTCCGTGCACGCCTCCCAAAGGTCCGGGACACTATTGTCCCGTGAGCGGGTGCGACATACAGGAATAATAATAATAATAATGGCTCTGGCTTGCCTTCATTGGCCGTCCAGAGAGGAGCGTTAGAGCTATATGCTCCAGGGGTGGAAGTGTTAAAGGCATCACGCCGCGAGTAACTTCGGAGAAAGCGCAGCACACCTCTCGACACCCCTGAGCCCTCACGCTCGTGTTGCTTCCGGCCGTCTGTACGACGGCATTACGGGGCCCACCTAGTGAGGGGCGAGTCACCACCCGCCAGAGGTAACAGTCGCATTGATGGTTACAGCGGGTGAAGTTTTTCTACTGCAATATATAGCCCAAATAAATAGTCCACCCAAACTCAATTTTAATAGCCCGGTTTCTTTTTCATGTCAATGCAATAGTTCAACCACCTGCTGGGACCTGTTCATGGATGTATCATCTTATTGATATGATCAGGAACGGGTTCCAGCAGGGCAACAGCCACAGCAAATTTCTCCAAGGGGCCTCTACGTGTTGGATCCATATCCCCACGCAAGCCTTCCAAAATACCGGGACATATGAGCCCGTGACTCAAAAAATGAGAAACAAATAATAATAATAATAAATGTTTATTTCAGGCAAGTCAGTACACCCATATACAAATTAAAAATTAAAAGCAAAAGCAGATGTAAAAAGTAGAATAAAAATAATAATAAAATATAAACATAATGCGAGTAATACAATTATTACTTCTTGTTCCCGTCCTGTTGCAAAGATAGCCTAAAAATAGGACTGTTCAGATCATTGTACACGGCCCTCAAGATTTTGTTCTTGGAGCGGCGTAGTCCCTCCCAAAAGGAGGCGATACGATTGCGCATCACGGCGAAGAAATCAGGGACCCCGGCCTCGGCGAACATAGTTGAGGCACTGCAGTACCTCGGTAGCCCCATCAGAATCCTGAATATGTTATTATACTGCACTCTGATGGCGCTATACGCTTTCCTGCTGTGCCTCACCCACAATTGACAAGTGTAGAAAGAGAGGCAATAAGCGTTAAATAACGTTTACTTGACTCCCTTGCTACACCTGGCTTTCCGGGCTATCATATTTCCACGCACGGGCATTGGCGCATGGCATCCTTTCACGCTCTATATCTTTGTCGTCCCTCAAGTCCCCGGAAAGTATATGGCCAAGATATTTAAACTGCTGCACAACACAAACCCTCTCCCCATTAAGTTGCACTTCGGGCACATTATCCGGACCTCTTCCTGCCTTGAACACCAGCAGTTCTGTTTTGGCTACATTATATTTCAGCCCATGTGAGTTAACATACTCTTCACAAACTAATAATAGCTTCCGCAAGCCCTTGATGGAGGGGCTAAGCAGCACCATGTCATCAGCATAACTGAGACTGTTAATGTGTCTTAAATGATGGGTCGTTTTATAAATATACAATTTTAAAGTTATGTTAAAAAAAAATTTCTGTGAAGGAAGGTTTTGTCTTTAGGGCAAAAACTTTAACTTCGCCATACACATCTTTTGTCTCGTTTATACATAGGCCGTCTCCTTGTCAATTATCTCTTCTCAAAATTCACCCTCATCAAATCGGAAAAAACTAGATGAATTTCAACCAATTTTGCCACAGGAATAGCTGAATATCCAATTATTGCTATAATTAAAACCTAAAATTGCACCTTCTACTGACTTATATCGACGGAACAACGAATCGGTGCGATCACTCGGATCACTTTTTAGGGTTCCATACCCAAAGGATAAAAGAACAGAACCCTATTACTAAGACTCCGCTGTACATCTGTCTGTCTGTCTGTCTGACACCAGGCTGTATCTCATGAACCGTGATAGCTAGACAGTTAAAATTTCCTCAAAGGATGTATTTCTGTTGCCGCTATAACAACTAGTAATACTTAAAACAGGATAAAATAAACATTTAAGTGGGACTACCATACAACAAACGTGATCGGTTACGTTAACTTTGCACCTCATTTGTATGCCATACCATGTGCAAACTTAACTTAACGGGTTAAGCTGGGAAGTATTTGTTCGGAACCCTCGGTGCGCGAGTCCTACTCGCTCTTAGTCGTTGTGCCTTGTCAGTTGACACCGCCATTTTGGCCCGAGAGATGCTTTCCAATTAGTGATTCGCGGAAACCGAAGATAATAATGAAAATATTAAACAGAAATGTTTCGATGTAAATTTTTATCACCGTAAATTCCCTCTACATCTCAGCTCTACATGTACCTCAGCTTGTCCTAATTATAAAGTTATTATGGCCGTTGGCTCTACACGTAACAATGTTAATCAGGGCTTGTTAACTAATTATCGGGGAGAGCATATTTGGAGTTCGAGGCTGTAAAAGGAATATGTAATGTAGATATATACCAAGAAGGAATGTTTATAGGTATATAAGTTCTTGGAATGATGGATAATAATTTCCTTGTAGAATGAGGAAATTCGTGGAAGAACGAAGATATTCCAAAATTCATGACGTAATTTTAAACTTCCCTGATTATCCTGTATGTGAATACTTTATTGCATATAAAACATTGACAAATTAAACTTAGATCTGTTACACATTCAACAATGGTCGGAGAAATTTGGCCTGTTTGTGAACCCTTCTAAGTGTCAGGCTATTGTCATTGGTAGCTCTCGCCAGCTTGCCAAACTTGATCTGGATTCTCTCACACCACCTAATTTCAATGGAATGCCTATTATATTTAGTCCCAGTGTCAAGAATTTAGGAGTTCACTTGGATAGCACACTGAGCTGGAAGGTACAGGTGAGCGAAATCAGCAGGAAAGTCATTGGCTCGCTTCATGCTCTGAACAAACTAAAGAACTTCTTGCCCATTAAAACCAAGGTGTTACTAGTAAATACCCTAATCCTGCCGATAATTGACTATGGTGATGTGTGTTATCCGGACTTAAATGAAGATCTTCTTGATAAGTTGGATCGACTTCTTAATAATTGTATTCGTTTCATTTTCTGTCTCCGTAAATATGATCACGTGCTCTCAACTTGGCTGGTTTCCCATCCGTCAACGACGCAACATTCGTATGCTTTGCATTCTCTATTCGATTCTTAACGATCCACAATCTCCTGAATACCTCAAGACTTTCTTCTGTTATATCGAATCCACTCGTAACCGTCATTTTCGCTCTTCTGGCAATCTCGCCCTTTCTATCCTCTTCACCGCACTGGTTTCATGTCCAATTCATTCTCAATTCAAGTGGCTCGCCTCTGGAACGGTCTTCCTCTCTCAATTAAACAGGCACCGAGTAAGCTAGCGTTTAAAAAGTCCGTGTGCAGCTTCTTTGCTGGCAGAAATGAAGTCTCGTAGTCTATCTGCTTAGTATGTTTCATCGCTGTATATATTTATGTATATATTTATTTATATTATATATGTTTATATTATATTAGATGTATGTATATATTTACATGTATAGCAAATTATGTATAAGTATTATAATTATGTTTTGTTACTTATGTGTAAGTTAGTTGCACCGCCTACAATTTTTCCGCTTTGCCCTAAGGTTGACTGGTAGAGAATGCCTCATGGCATTAAGTCCGCCTTTTGTACGATAAGTTTTCTTTTGTGCAATAAAGATTAAATAAAATAAAATAATAAAAACAGGTAATTACAGTAAAGAATCTGAAATTAAAGAAACCAACATTTTGCTAAACAAAACGTTTCACATGAATTTCTTATTAAGTATATCAAAGTCCTTAAAATATTGTTCCATTTTGCTTTAATTAAGATATTATCTCCATTGCTTTAGACATTTTCTGTGTTAAAGCATTAGGTACCAGTAAATTCAATTAGGCCGCGTATTAAAAAGATTTATTTTAGTCTTCCAGCGTAATAACCTTTAAATTCTTTGACTAAATGTTTTGAAAACTTAGAGCCTTATTCAATATTTTTCCATTACCTATAGGTAATCCACTATCAAAGAGAGGAAAGGAAGTAAACGACAAAATTACGAGTAATAAAGAAGAATGGAGGGAAAAAGTTGCACCGACCCCGAATAATTGGGATAAGGGCAAGGGAATGATGATGATGATCTCTAGGTACCTACATGTACGTACTACATGTATATAGGTACGTGTACAGCGCCATATGCTAGTGAAAAAAATCATCATCCGCTCAGCATGCCGAAACGGCTGGACGGATTTTAACCAATTTGGTTACAGGGATAACTGAGAATTCATAGATGGTTATAGAATGCTTTTTATCTGACTACTGCAAAGAAACAAGTACTCAGTCGAAGTTGCTGGCACCGCCCCCTATACAAATCTTGCATCGCGCTGTTCAGATGTTTTCTTGAAATAATGATCCCTCACCATGGAAAACTGATTTACAATACAATTTCAGAAGTTTATAATAGACTAAGAGGTGCCCGTAACTTCATATTTTTCCTTTACCGTAAGACGGATAAAAAGTATCCTTTAACCATCTTTGGATGTACAGCTATCCCTGTACCAAAATTGGTTAAAATTTGTCCAGCCGTTTCAGCGTGATGCGAGGACAAAGGAAATTATGAAAACAGATGGCGCCGCGCGCCCATAAATAAATAAATAAATATTAAGGGACATCATCATCATCATCATCTCAGCCATAGGACGTCCACTGCTGAACATAGGCCTCCCCTTTGGACTTCCACATATACCGGTTGGAAGCGACCTGCATCCAGCGCCTTCCGGCGACCTTTATAAGGTCATCTGTCCATCTTGTAGGTGGATGTCCTACGCTGCGCTTGCTGGTCCGAGGTCTCCACTAATCTCTCCATTAAGGGACAATCATACACAAATCGACCTAGTCCCAAACTAAGCACAGCTTGTACTATGGGTACTAGACGACGATATACATAATATATAAATACATATATAGATAACATCCATGACCCAAGAACAAATATTTGCCCCGGCCGGGATTCGAACCCGGGACCGCCGACTCAGTAGGCAGGTATCTACAAACCGAGCCAAACGCGTCGTCATCGCGTCGCCATGTAAAACAAATGACGATCCTGCATCAAGCTATTAAGATTTTTCCTGAAATCATGACCCCTCTCCATAGAAAAATGATTTAAAATACAAATCTAGAATTGTACAATAGTATAGATGACTAGACGGTTCGAAGTGAAATTCGAAATACGACGCTAAAGAAAACGCTCTCTATAGAAAATCTCTAAAGATCTATAGAATAGGTATAGATTCCAAAAAATGTCCAATCATCCCTTCCACTTATACCATACCCCATCTAATGGAACTTCAAATCGGAATAGAACCCCTGACCCTTAATAGCGCAATAAGTCATCGATATTGGCCTGATCTACATACATCGTCTCAGATTTATGTGGGCCTTTGAGCAAGCCAAAGGAGGCTGGAGGCTCCGGCTTGGATTACTACTGAGGTTATCATCAAATTGATCGCCGAGTCTGATATTGAACTACACATGCTTGTAATCCGAATATATATGGGTGTATGACGTTTTATGTCATTTCACCTCATATTTTTTTGGCTTGATAATTATACAATTGCTATATATACTTAATGTTGAATGGTATAACATTCTTGTTCAATTTTTCAAATTACCTAATGCCTCTAAATTACCTTGAGTCCCTCAGAGCGTAAATAGCCGCAAAGCGGGGCTTCGAAGACTTGCTCCCGCTATTGAACATTATAACAGACCAAAGCAATATTATACTTACCACACAAACCGTTATATCAAATTTAACATTGTATTTAAAATAATATACTTAATGACAATTAAATGCACATAATATCAAATATATATTTGTTTTTCTGAAATAACAATATAAAACATCTAATAATTATCATCATCCGCCTGTTGTCTACCATTATTTATAAAAATTGTATTTTTCTTATTTCCTTTTGTAAACTTTTATTAGTGTGCAGTAAAGTATTGTTGTATTGTATTGTATCAGCAATAGTATCACGTTCATCGTTTTTACAAGTTTGATTATTTATAGCATAATGTATATTTCTTTTCGACCCTTGTCTTGACCTTGTCACTTACGTAAATTAAAACAAAGAATGGTCACCGTTGTTAAATCCACCCTAATCGGCTTGTGACACCTAAACAGTATTTGTTTGCATCTCACCTTAAACATAATTCTTATTGCTTACCTTATTTATGCAAATCAAAACAGGGGTGACACTGCGATCATTCAGTCTATCACAATTACCCTGTGACACCTTAACATCATTTATTACTCCTACCCTTCTCACTACATCACTCTTATTATCATGCTTACTCTTTACTTATGCAAATCTAAGTATCTCAATCACCTTGGCATCATTTGTTACCCCAACACTCGTAGTAACTACGATATCATTCTTATTCCTCACTTACACTTATTCTATACTTATGCAAATCACAGAGATAATAGCACTCACATTCAGTCTATCATTTTCTACGCAAGCGTCATTTATTTCCAGTATCTTCGTTTTCTGAATATCATTCTTTTTTTTTTCTTTGCTTATGCAAATTGAACTGATAACAGTGTTCTAGTCCCCGTTCTTATCCTAATTGCCTCTCACCTCAGTATTGGTAGCTTCTCACTGTCGTACGTCAAATGGTATACAGCGTGGAACAGTACCATGGTATTTCCTGAAAATATAAGATATATATTTATTTGATGTATATTTGTCCTGCAATAGCAATTATTGTCGTTTAGTGCTCATAACACAAGCCTTTCAGAGGCAGTCAAGTTCTACCCTTTTTTTTTCGGAGTACCAAAAGCTTTATTAACCCCTCGTATGCTTAAACACGGATACGTGCGGGACATTTCAACTTTACGTTAAAATATTAGTTGGTTTAAAGTTAATTAGCAAATTTTTGACATCGCATACGAGGGGTTAAGACTACTAGAATTTACTCTAGGACTACATCGACTTGTGCTTGTAATAAAAATATATATATATTTTGTACGACCCTACTGCATTGATGATTATTGTTTATGATGTCAAAACGACAAATGACATGTGTACATTTAATATGGACGAAATAGAATAGAATAGAATAAAAATTTATTCGTTAACATACACAAAGTGGACAACAAATATTAGAAAAATAAAATAAAATAATATCGTTGTTGTGTAAATACTCAGTTTTTTTACATGAAATTTAACAAGCTATTACTTGAACGCGATGACAGATAGTAACATCGATTATTTGGAGATTTTAATGCTCTAAGGCTAAACAGTGCCAAAGTTTCAGCTAAGACATCGGTTACAATCTAGCGTCAATCGATCAATTTGGTCCCTCGGACTGACAGTCCGGGCTGATGAAAACGTAATATTTTAAAAACTGTCACCCTGACAGACTGAAACGACGCCAGAATCATGTCACCGATATCTAAGTCCCTCGGTTCATTCCACTCTGTATAGCGGAGCGGCAGCGTTGTAAAAAAGGTTCGCTCATATCTCTTACCTCGGCCCCCTGGTTATTTGCGGCGGGTTGCGTATAAATTTTATTTTTTCCGACCACGTGTGACAGTTTCCCAATGGGTTCCGTCCGATTGATTTACACCACTTTTTGGCCGAAATGTGACTGATAAATTACCCCTTGAAGAATGTATGGTGATAACTTGTGGTTCGGATAATGCGTGTCTATTACGGTTTGAAATGAAATGGAAAATAGCGGATGCTCTTCTTTTTTTGACAAACACTTCACTGAATGAAGCGAATAAAAATCATTGGTTCTCGCGTCAGGTTCAGTGGTCTAATAGGTAGGCCCGTGTTGGCCCGGGAAGGGAAGCCGTTGGAGACGCAGGTTCGAACCCTGCCTGAACTATAAAATTTTGAATTTTTTCGCTTTTTTGTAAACAATATGTTTACGTTAGCAGACGACTACTTTTTTTACCTGCCTTGATGCTTTTTTTAGCAGAATTCATATATTTTTCTGAAATCTTGAAAATGACAACCTATACATTAGGTAAGGTTAGGTTAGGTTTGTGTTATCACATTCCAATATATTTTTATTTAAATTTATTTCATTATAAAGAAAGATATAAAAACATTTAAATAGGAACTATAACTATATAATATTAAAAAAGATCGGGACCCCGTGGTAGGGTATACCCAAAACGCAGGCAGCATTCCCGCACTGGATAGCAATGGCTAACCTTTGCGCGAGAAAGCTGCCCGCGCGTGGATCGCCTGTCGCAAGCGCCTTGCTGACACATGTGACCAGGCGGCGTGCCCCCTGGCCCCACGACAGGACAGATAGAATATTCTTTATTAAAGCGTAATGTTGAAAACAATATAACACAACATACTTCAATTTTATTTTATAAAGGCAATATTTATTCACAATTCTTTATTACCAAATATATTTTAGCAATTCATACAAAAACTCCCGAAACCCGTCCTGTCACATAACAGCTACATTTACACAACAATAAACGTCACTTTGATTATGATTTACATACTAAAAGTACGTGTGTACGTCTGTATACGTAACCAACATACGCTGACCTCTCGATCTTCATACAAACCTTAATATTCCGTTTACGTTTCCAAGCGGAGAGAAATCGTCAAGCTCAAACAATACTGGTATTGCGAGTCATGTCTCCGTTCTACCAACTTAACTTTGCCGTTTTCATAGCTCTTGATACCTCGCGATTGGGGTGCTTTTGGATTGTGCTGATGCTGTTTTTTAGTTGGTTCTGGAAAGTCACGTATCCCATTGGGTATTCATGATTACGCCTCTGTAAAATATAAGGTGCTAGTTTTGACATGCGGCTTTGCTTTGTACGTCAGGTAAAATTTACTCGGGAATTATGATACGAGAGTATTTTGGCTGCGGTCATGTTTCGGATCTTTACTTTGGTTTATTAAGTGTTTAAATATTCAGGGCGTATTATAACGAAACGGTATTGATGGTGTTCAATTGTTTATTAATTACCTCGACGTTTCGAATGTGATGTTGCGTCCATGTTCACGAAATGACTGAAGAGGCGTGCATCAACGTCCTGTCCCACGATCTCCAACTACCCGCACATGCGCCCGTAGCACAACTGTCATACGTGATAATTTCTCGCATGAGATAATTACCTCTCTTTCTGTGCAGTAGTGGGGGTTGCTGATCGACTGACACATAACACTTACGGTATCTGCCGAAACCACATGGCCAAGCCACGGCAAGATTACAGGCGTAGTTATTATGTTTCTTTTTGTTATGTCATAGGAGGCAAACGAGCAAACGTATCGCCTGATGGAAAGCGATTACCGTCGCCCATAGACACCTGCAAGACCAGAGGAGTCACAAGTGCGTTGCCGGCCTTTCAGGTGGGAGTACGCTCTTTTCTTGAAGGTTTGAAGGTCGTATCGGTCCGGATGTTAGAGTGAACACGTGTATCTCTGTCTCACTCCAACACATAACAGCGTCCTACAAACTTGCTGGGCATGTGGCCCCGGCAGCTTCATACCGACCTATTTTATGTTATTTACATTTGCTGATGATTTTGGAACGCGATTTAGTTCCGTTTTATTGTAGTATTCTATTAAGAGTATGCTTTAAGGTTAAATGCAGGTTTTACCCTTAATTTAGCCACACTATGTAACAGCCACAGACGTCCACTGCTGAACATAGGCCGACCCCATGACTCGCCACAAAGTGCGATCCCATGCAGACTGCATCCATTGATTCCCCGGTACCCTCACGAGGCCATCCGTCCATCTAGTCGGGGGGCAACCTACGCTGCGCTTTCCTATACGTGGTCGATACTCTAGGACTTTGCAGCCCCAACGGCCTAATGGGCCGGCTAATGCGACTCGAATAGCAACATCCCTCATTTGGAGATATAGCAGTGCTTCGACAAATATGGGCCCAGTTTTTTGGTCCTATCTCTCGACATGGCCAGTAAAATAGGAAAAGCTTAATCGCATTAAAAATGTAATTGCAGGATATTAATCTACGATTAATTTAATCCCAATCCCGAAATCGAACCATTAAGATTCGTCATTTTTAATCGATAACTGCGATTAAGTAGGTAATCGTAAATCGTCAATCGATTACATTTTGCCCATGTTCTTGTAATAAGGCTGACATAGAACATCTTCAAAAGTCCTTGTCACTGTAAGCACTATGGGCCCAGTTTCTTATCTCTCGACATGGCCAGGAAAGTATCAGAAAAGCTCAGCTAGTAATCTCAGCTTGTTAAAATTCCAACAGCTTGTAGCGTGCATACAGGGTGTCGGCGGAGCGGGGGCAATTTTTAAGGATTCCGCCCCCCGTCGGTACTTATCGCGCGGTCGGAGATTAACCTCTCGCGTTTGGGGCCACGAAACCAGCGGGAAGCAAATGCAGCTTCTTTTTGCACTGGTTTCATGTTAGGTTATTCATCTATATTTTTAAACTGTTCTTTAATTAATTACTTACGGATCGGATATACACTGACGGATCGAAGGATGTACATGGTTCTGGTGCTGCATTTTTTTATGCGCAGTTGGAAATTGGTGTATGTTTCAGGATCGAGACTGAAATTTCTACCATGTCAGTAGAGTTACAGGCCATTGTTGAGGCATTGGCACGTGGAATCGATTGAAGCGACTAATATAGTCATATTCACCGATTCCAAGAGCTCCCTACAGCACATAGCTCAATGTACCTCGATGTATCGAGGAACACCGACAGCTTACTTAATTTTAGACCTCATCCGGAGGCATCGGTCCAGAAATAAGAACATCATACTCCAGTGGATTCCTTCTCATATAGGTATCGGCGGGAATGTAGTCGCGGACAGACTGGCTAAGGAGGCATCTTCCGAGGGCACATTGCTGAACAATATTGTATAAGTTTTATAAAAGTTGCGTTCAGTAAATTGTAATATACCATCAGAGAACGTATGGAGCGGCATGATCGTTAAACGACCAAGCTCCTGAAGTTAATAGATAAAAAAAAAAACTTAGCTGTAGAAGCGATCCTGTATCTATATACAGCGTAGGTATACCTAGCACGAGTTATACTCATGTTGTTGGCGAGATCGCAGATCTCATATTCAATATTATTAGCTATATGTGACTAAAACATGTTTTTAAATAATTAAATCCGATCAAATCACCAAAAACGAATCTAAATAATAATAATAATAAAAAAATACATTAATTTTCAACTACTCCGCTACCTAAAGGTTGTCTGGAAGAGATAAGACCGCCTGTTTGTTTACCTCTGCCGGTTATTTTAATGTATCTCATGCTGTGTTGTGTATTCCTTGAAGTTTGACGTGTGCAATAAAGAGTTGTATTTGTATATTATTATAACTTAGACCCCTTCGGTGACCCCATGGGCACCGCATGGACAGGCAGCATTCCCACGAGACAGCTGTATTTTTTGATTTTGATTAGCTTCCTAAAACTACGGCTAATCAAAAATGGCTTTCCTTCTAAAATATTCTCCACTTAATTTCATTATATATCTTAGCAACCAAATACTTATTGAATCTTCTGCCATAATATTCTGCGAAATGTTGTACCTCCTAATTTGACGTTCATCTCATTGTTTGGATGTTCTCATGAACAGGTTATATCCCCGCTATTTTAATGGCCTCGCCAAAATATAAGCGGCTTTATTCAAGGATTATCTCCTTAAGAGTAACGCGCAGCTTCACCCAAACATCCTCGCTTGTCATATGTTAAATCCTTTTTTATTAAAAAAAAGAATTTCCAAGCACGATGGGGATTTGCAAACTTTTATGTTATTTTTTTGGAATATACTTAAGGAATAAAATACGTTATGAGTTACGCATGTACCTACATTAAATGTAGCTTAAGGTGTGTTAAGGTTTTGGAATTGAAAAAGAAAATAAAGATTTTCTTCGTAAATATACCTACTTAGCTTCTTGAGTGAACAAAGTAAGGGCAAAGATGATGTTAAGTAGTGTCACAGCCAACTTTCTCAGAAGGCAACTAAGACATACCTATCTACCTCCCAGTTACTTCCAAATTTACCCCCGATGGAAAGGTAAGGTGCTATAAATAAGTTTTCGGTGTTATCATTCGTGTCCGGGGTAACGTTTGTGTATCGGTCTCTTCTCTCTCTCTTTGTGGAGCTGTAGGAGGAACACTATGCACAGCGTATAATTGTAAAAATTCTTCCGGATGTTATATTGTCTGGTAGTAGACATTTTATACCTGATAAGAGTGTCCAAGAAGGCGTTGTATTTACTGGACAATACATTCGTTAACGATTTGATTATAATTTAGCTTTAATTACATAGCTCTTAAGGAATCGAAGGCTCGTACATGCCTATAAGCGTTCAGCAAGAAAGTGATGTCCAGGGCTCGGAAAGATATTTACCTAAACTAAAGGATTTTATTCAGTTTAGTTAAATATCAATCCGAATTTCCGATCCTTGGTGATGTTTCCACAGAAGATGTACTCTAAATCTTACTAAAATTGTGTGTATGACCTTGGTAGCACTCAGAAGTGAATTAGCCACGTCACAAAAAGATGCCCACGATGTATTTTGATTTTTGCTCTCCGAGCTACGTGAAGTGATATTTCGAAAGATCACATCGCTTAAGTACACAGAGGATCTCCATACGTCATTAGAAACGCCGATTCATAATTAAATAACCCTTAATCGGATGATAAACGCTTGGCAAATTACGGCGATCGCCCGGAAGTGACGTCATCCATCATACGACGGAAGCGGCCCTCATTTAGATAATGGCGGCGTAGCCATAGTGGGGGTTAAGCTTCTTAAGTGTTCGGATGATTAAAACTAAAATCATGAGTACTTATCATGATGGGATCCACGGTATTGCAACTGCCTATGAAGCCGGTGGTCCTGGGTTCGTATCCTGGTAAGGGTATTAGTGTAATGAGCTGGAATGTTTGTTTCCTGGTCATGGATCTGTTTTAATAAGTACTAAATCACATTAATATTCAAAGACGAAATTTTGTGAGTATGTTTATGTGTATGTTTGTTAATTCTTCACGCTCAAACTTCCCAATTTTGATAAATTTTGGTAGGAAGGTAGCTGACACCCTGCATGAACATATAGCCTCCTTTTTATTTTTATTATTTTATACTAAAATTAGACCACAATTAATAATCATACAGGGTGATTTGGATGAAGGTAGCTGACACCCTGGATTAACACGTAGACTACTTCTTATCCCGAATAAAATAGTGTTCCCGTGGGGTGATGAAATGAGCGAGTAATACCGCGCGGCGCAGCAAGTACATATATTAATAATTAATAGGGCAGAGTCACCACGTTTTATCGTTGCTCTAATTTACCCACTAACGGCCCCCAGTAAAACAAATACTCAAAACACTGACGGATACGAAAGCTTAAAACATCTGAAAGCTTCAAAGTTAAACGCAATAAGATAATCCAGTTTGAAACAACGACAGATTAAGCTTTTTCGCTCACTGTGACGTCATCGTGTCGTGAGTATGACGTCATCGTCATAATCCGCATATCAATGTGTGCCCGACAAGCCTGCTACAATAGGATAATGGAAACAGTATCTTAACTTTAATATAAACGTTCGAAAGTACTAATATTTGAAACCAGTATTTAAAGTTATGACATATTGCACGAAACAGCTTAAGATTAACTTTATCTGTTCATAAAAATTCACTAACAGTTTGGGAGGGGATTTAGAACATGCATCCATACCAAGCCCGTACCCACTGTGATAAAGTGTTGTTACTTATTTCCTGTAGGTACCTGTTATTTTGGTATGAAATAAATGGTTTTCTTTCTTTCTTAGTCATTTTATGCAGGGAAGAATGGCGGCGTGTTGTAAAGCCTGTCACCAACATCTGAAATAATGACTGCGTCCACTGTCAAGAGTGAAACTGACGAAGAATAGGAAATGTCAGACATTACAATTTCCTTTAAATACAACTTCTAAAGCCTTTAAATGGAGCAATTAGTTCATATTTTAAATGATTTTGGACTCTCTTCGCGCATTAGAAACTCGCGTTTGCTCAAAACCCTATCTTTTATCAGGAAGTTTGATAAGTTTCATCAGCGTCTCCGGGTATTATCTCGATAATTCGGTTTGTTAATGATCCTGCGACATAGATACAAACAAACAATACAAACCAATATCCAAAGTGAGTTAAAGTACTGCCTATACAAGTTGTGGTGTTGAGCTTTGTAAATGTACGCGCGCCGTAAAGCTCCGTAACCAGGTCGTAAACGGTTAGCCGCGCGGCCTACGTTAAGGGCCAGTCCGTCTGGCACAACTTGGCTTCGTGACTCTTGTCACTCTCTCACATTACTGCACAGAAAGAGACAGGTAGTTATCTCGCGCCAGAAAGTGTCGCGTGCCACAGTTGTGCTAGGTGCAGCTTTGCTTTTGTTTTGAAGGTGCAAAGGAAGTATCATCATATCAGCAACCCGTCTGGCATAACTAGGCTTCGCGAGACCGCGCGACATAGCATCACCCGTCATTCTCTAACAGTACTACGAAGGAAGAGATAGGTAATATGTCTTGCGCGAGAAAGAGTCACGTGTCATAGTTGTGCTAGAGGTGCAGTAAAACGATCACAAGTTGACCTAGATCACGCCTATAGTTCTTCATAAAGATCGGTCGTGTGCTCATAGAAAGGCTTCTTGCGATCCTATGACGTCGGTCCACCTTGATGACTTGGTACGTGGGTATCTTCCGGTACGCGATTGCCAGTCGAGGACCTTTCTGCACCAACACCCATCAGTTCTACGTGCAATCAAACGCCCTCTGCCACTTAAGTTTGTCAACATGAGCTATATAAACAACCTAAGAATTTTCCTGCGGATCTCTTCTTTTCTGATTCGATAACGCAAGGAAATTCCGGCAACACCAGAGGAGTCACAAGTGTTTGCCTACCCGGAGGACGAAGATAGAATGCCTCAATGCTAGTAATTTCACCGGCTATCTTACCCCCACACCGGAACACAACAATGCGAACATTGCTGTTTGGCGGTGGGAATTTCGTCATATGATGGGATCGTGACAGTCACAACGCACAAAAAGAACTAGATACTATTTGTATAATAGATCCACACTAGTAACAGTGCTTATATATAATTTTCTACGCTGACCACAAACCGGTTACGTACGTTGTTTTAGAAGAGAAAGTTTTCAAAATACGGACTCGTCAATTTCTCAGTTGGGGGTTCAGTTTTCATTCAAATTTACATCTAAATATATACTATATCAGCGTCAGCGTTTTAACTTTTAGTGTAATACTATAAAGATTAAAAGAACTTAACAAGTATATCTTCTTTGTCGATTCCTGATCCCGTTATTCAGGGTCGGGTCTCCGCACCCTTTTGCGCCAAGTTGTCCTGTCTTGGGATGTGCGTCCTGGCATAAGGGCTTGCTTGAGATCTCTTTTTTATTTGAGCTATACGCTACGTCTTTTCATCTGTCCGTACAATCTGAGTTGGTTTTTGGTTATTTTTTCCATGACGCGTGCTAGGTGTTAAGCTACCACTTATAGAGATATGTATTCCTAAAAATATGGCCGAAATCGCTCCATCACATGAAACCTCCCCTTAACCCCGGGCGAGCCGTATTCCATAAACCCATAACCCAAACCCTTTCCCGACAGATTGTCTAGTTTATGGCTCCTTGCAGTTTAACAAGTTAGCTCCAAATAGCGTAGTTCAGCTGCTATTCATATTAAAACGGTCTGAGTTTCCCGATCTCCATAGATGGCGCGTGTACATCTTTTTATACATCTAATAATAGTTCTGAGGAATTAGATGTGTTTTGTTTAGACGGTTAAAACTAGTCATCCATCCTTCTGATTTATTTGATAAACAAGTTACCTACTTATCCAAAAATTATCAACGACTTTTTGTCTATAACTTCTTCTGCTTTTTCTTCGTCCTCGCTTCCTCATGACTTAGGGTTGTGACCATTTGAAGCCGTTATGCGTTGCACCAAAGCTCTCCATTCCACACGGTTTTCCGCCTGTAGAGTTTCCTGACAAGCTTCTTTCACGGCATCGGTCCATCGGGTCGGTGATCTCCCACCCCAGATAGCAAAGGTAGCGGTGAAGTGGCAAGAGAAGATCTGGAGAAACAGAGGTATCAGCAGAAGAACGAAATCAACGCTGATGAGAACCCTGATCTTCTCTATATTTCTATACGTTTCAGAAACCTACTATTTAATAATAATAATAATAATATTTCCTAAACAACGAGTGTGGGATTCATCGCGATGTAGTAGCAGTTGACAAAGGCCTCACCTCTCTCTCCTTAGCAAACGAGAACTGGCGCAGACCAAAGGTGCTTAGCACCGATGACCGCAGGGCTGTATGGAAGAGCAAGGAGCTACACGGGCGGTTCTACAAGGCCCTTACGGGGCCCGATGTAGATCTGCTCGCGTCGGTGAACTGGCTACGCTTCGGGGATCTCTTCGGGGAAACTGAAGGTTTTGTCTGTGCAATTGCGGACGAAGTAATGATGACGAACAATTACCGGAGATATATCCTGAAGGACGGTACGGTCGACATTTGTCGGGCATGCCGCCGTCCCGGTGAGTCACTCAGGCATATAATCTCCGGTTGTTCTCATCTTGCTAACGGTGAGTACTTGCACAGACATAACCAAGTAGCCAGGATCATTCACCAGCAACTTGCTCTTCAATACGGTCTTGTGGGGTCTGAGGTGCCGTACTATAAGTACGCACCGATGCCAGTTCTTGAGAATGGTTGTGCCACGCTCTATTGGGATCGATCTATCATCACGGACAGGACTATTGTAGCCAATAAGCCTGACATCGTTTTGGTAGATCGATCCAAGCGCCAGGCAGTGCTCGTCGACATCACCATCCCCCATGACGAGAACCTCGTGAAGGCCGAGAAGGACAAACTCAGCAAGTACCTTGACTTGGCTCACGAGGTGACCGCCATGTGGGATGTTGACTCGACGATCATTGTCCCGATAGTCGTTTCGGCGAACGGTCTTATAGCGAAGAGTCTCGACAAACATCTTAAGAGACTCTCGCTAGATGGCTGGATCAAGGGTCAGATTCAGAAGGCGGTACTCCTGGACACGGCGCGCATCGTCAGGAGGTTCCTCTCTCTGTAGCCCTAACCACCGGTAGCCTGGGCCCCGCCCCGCTGCCGGCGGCACCCTAGGTTAGGTCTTTTTTAGAATGTGTTTATATTTGTAATGTATTTTTTATATTTTACTTTTTATATAAATTTATTGTAAAAAAAACCTAGCCTAAGTACAAAAATGAATAAAGGGAATAATAATAATAAATCTAAAACTAAAGACGGCAGCGAGCGTCAGCCGTATTCCCGGTTATATCACATACTTAAAAATATACTTTTTCCATTCAATTAAACAAAAATAGGATTGTGACTTACTCGTCATAAGACTTAGTTACGCACAAAGAAAGGTGCCTACCTTTTAGTAGATAAAAACATAGATAATAATTTGCCGTTCCCTTTTAAATGCTGTCACATTGTCTACCATCATCAAAACGGGTTGTTTACGACGTTCACAATAAAATTCGCAATAAAAACAAAACGATCAGAATACAACATCGCCGGTCTGAAAGAGGTTTTTATACCGTCTATTTTATACGAGTGGTTTATGGTCGGTAAAGATATTTTCATTTAGAGCTTTGGATAGGTTAAAAGGATAATTTCCGCGAACGGATAAAGAGGATATCTGGTCTTGAGGTTCTTTGTGTGTATCTTCATTCTTAGTAAGACTTTTCGGAAATATGTTTTTAGATTTCTCAACTTAATGCTGCTTGTAAAGTGGGACAGAAAAAATGAAAAAATTAGGCCGAGTCTTTGTAAAGCCCAAAAAAGTGCATTTAAATGTGAGTAATGTGATCGTGTTCCATTTTACACAGTTTCGCTCCAGTGGATCAGCCGTAGAATAACAGAACCCTTCACTATTGTGAGCATCCTTTATCTGCCTTTCACAGGAATCTAGAGAATCTGATAATTTTGAGATTTTTTTCGTAAGTTAAGATCAAGGTATCCAGTACAATACAATACAAATCCTCTTCATTGCACACCTCAAATACACTATGAAAGATATACAGTAAAATAATAATCTAGATAGACGGTCTTATCGCTACATAGCGATCTCTTCCTGACAAGCTTTAGATACCGGAGTAGATTAACGAAAGTTATATTGAGAACTAGCATTAACCCGCGGCTTCGCTCGCGTGCCTATACAATATACAACATCCTACGGGAACAATGCTCTTTTTTTTCAGGATTAAAAGTAGGCTATAATCTGCAATATGCATTTCCCTGATGCATATCCGTCCAGCCGTTTTAGCGTGAATAAGTAACAAAACATACACAGACTTTCGCTTTTCTAATATTATTGGGAAATACTTTTTATTTTATCATAACTCCACTTTATCAAATCAAACCGAAAACTCAAGCACTCAAATCAAACGATCTCAGCTTTTACTGTACCAGATAAAGTTCACTTCAAAATCCATAACTCGAAGTGAAGCTAAGACACCGGGATATGTGTGCATTTTATTTGTATAAAGCTTTTATAATGTCCCGAGCCTCCGCTTATTGACTTGTGATATTCGAGATTGATTTAATGATTCTAAGCCATGTTCTAAGTTACGTCATGTTCTATTGTAAGATATTGAGGTTCTCTTCGTTGATGAATGAAAAATGTATTATTCTGAGCCAGATAAACATAATTCAGAATTCTGAAATGACTTAACATAATTATTGAAAAGCTTGAATGTATTTATTACGGATGCAGGCAGTTTCCCGATCATTACTCCTCCCGTCCCAACGCGCCGCCCGCCTATAGGTATACTCGATTTCATATACCATGGCCCGATGCACTTGAGACGGTAATTAGGCGTTAACAATAGGATTAGTGATAACAAAAGATACCTGGCCGGACCCTTTTGCGGCGTGGTATTTTACATGCAACCTAATGATCTTGATCGTTTAACCTAGTAATCTTTATTAATGTAAACAATATTTCATGTTAGTTGTCATCTGACTACATTTGTGATTACACGTATACTTAAATAATTATGTTTCGACCTTGGGAAACACCCACAAGTAACCCGTCCAGTGGTGATGTTAGTTTGCAGCAACGTAAGAAACGATTTTTAAGCAAGGACGCCCAAGATGTGGTGATAAGTGTTTATAAGACATTGCTAAATCGAATGGGTAAAAAAAATTTGATTAAAGAAACGTCTATATTCACCAGTGTGCCGGAAAGGACAGTTAAAAGGATTGTCTCATCACTCTCATCAGGACCAAGATACCTCCCTCGAAAACGAGTAAAAGCTTCTTTTAAAAAAATTGATAATTTTACAGAAGAGGTTGTGAAGAGAACTGTCTACGACTTTTATAGAAAAAATGAAGTTCCAACGCTCACAGAGATTCATCAAGCATTATTAGCAAGCGAAGTGGGATTTCCGTATTCAGAAACAACACTATGGAGACTTTTACGAAAACTTGGTTTTAAATATGGAAAGTTAAACGAAAGGAGAATCATTATGGAAACATCACGGCTTAAAAAATTAAGAGAAGAATTTATTACCGATATACGATTGAAGAGGTCTACTGGAAAAAGTATTGTATATTTGGACGAGACTTGGTTTGATACCCACGACACACTGAAAAAAGGATACAGGGACGACTCTCAAAATTGTGCTACAAATACTCCATGTTCAAGAGGCAAACGTTTAATTATACTGCACGCCGGTACTGAAAATGGTTGGATTCAAAGGGCTCTTCTTGTTTCGAGCAAACATCTGAAAAATTCAAGTGCAGACTATCACGAAGATATGTGTTCGGAGTTGTTCGAGAAATGGTTCGTGGAGCAGCTTTTACCCAATATCCCTGCCAATAGCGTTATCGTTATGGATAATGCGTCATATCATAGCCGTCAAGAGGAAAAGATTCCCAACACCAATTCAAGAAAACCTGACATAATAGCATTTTTAAGAAAGCGTCATATTACTATACCTGAGAAAATAACTGTTAAGAAATTGCTGGAAATTGTACAAAGTCAAAAGTTTGAAAAGAAATACTTCATCGACAAAATAGCGGCTGAGGCTGGGCATGAAATATTGAGACTTCCCCCCTATTATTGTGTGTTGAACCCAATCGAGCTTATGTGGAGTTATGTCAAGAAACAAATTCGTAAGACGAACATTACACCAACAGTAGGTGATTCTGTAATTCAAAATTTAAGAACTGTGGTAGACATGACGAACCCTACGCTTTGGAAAAATGCTTGTGAGCATGTCATCAAAGTGGAGAACGAGTTTTTAGCCCACCCTGTGTATCCGGTCATCATAAACACCTGCGAAACCTCAAGTTTGGAAGAATATACGTCAGAAAGCGAATAATTCTTATATTTTATGTAATTAATGTATATGTTTTAACGTAATTAAATTAAGTTAGTCTTAAAGTTACCTGAAAGTTGATTGTTATTACTTTATTGACACAATTAACATAATAATAATAATAATATGTATATAGATATAAATAAATGTTTCATTGACACAATTTTTGTTTTACAAAAGTTTGCTATTATTATTAAATAAAAAATATATATTAATATGTATTAAGATATAAATAGATATTTTATTGTCACAGTTGTATGTTTATTGTTATTAAAGTAAGTTAGTCTTAAGTTACCTGAAAATTGATTGTTATTATTTTATTGCCACAAATTTTGTTTTACAAATGTTAGCTATTATTATTAAATTAAAAATATATATTAATATGTATTAAGATATAAATAGATGTTTTATTGTCACAGTTGTATGTTTAATATTATTAAAGTAAGTTAGTCTTAAGTTACCTGAAAATTGATTGTTATTATTTTATTGACACAATTTTTATTTTAACAAATGTTGTTATAAAGTATTAAATATAAAGCTATTACTATTCAATTACTATAAAGATGCCGTACCATTATAATTAAACAATACCGTAAACAACTAATATTTCGTATTTTTATTTTCAAGTACCAAAATGTTTTAGTCCCGCTTTAGTTGCATGCAGATTGTACCGACGCGTGCCATTTTGAAGTGCTCCTAATTAGATAACAAAAGGCAAACATTATGAGCCCTATTGTTAAGTTTCAAGTCCATCGGGCCATGGTATATGAAATCGAGTATACCGATTGACGACGATCGAGATGCCACCAAATACAATTTTTTTAATCAATTAGGATAACGCGGGTCTCTATCCATACCTCAAAAGCAAAAACAGAACCCCCTTATAGGATCACGTGTAGCTGTCTGTCAGTCCGTCTGTTACAACCGATTTTCTGCAAAACTACTGCAATTTGGCACAAATACTTTCAAGAATTTTCATGACCACAAATAAAATTTCAAAATTGGTGGCATTTTCGTAATTAACGTCCCAACAAACCATAAAAATTACACCAATACTCATATTTAGACATTTCAACCCCATTTCACCCCAACAGGGAAGATGTTAATTCACGTCCGCCACGTTGGATTTAAAAATCGTTGCGGTTTTCGTAATTAGCGACCCGATAAACCATAAAAGCATTACCAATGGATTTTCAGACTTTGTCACCACATTTCTCCCTTTTAGGGGTTGAATTAAAAAAAAAACCTGAAACACGTGTTTACTCATTTATCGTTAGGAATACTCCTGTGAATTTTCGAATAAAATAGTCTAACTAATCTTGTTTCCCCATACAAAATTTGGAACCCCATTTCACCCCTTTAGGGGATGAGTTTTGAAAAATCCTTTCTTAGCGGATGCCTACGTCATAACATCTACCTACATGCCAAATTTCAGCTCGATCCGTCCAGTGGTTTGGGCTGTGCGTTGATAGATCACTATGTCAGTCAGTCAGTCACCTTTGAGTTTTATATATATAGATTGATTTATCCAATTACAGACAGTAAAAACATACATAAAGTGAAACATCTAACCTCCTCCTTATTTAAGTCGGTTAATTAGACTAGTGACCTGATCAATCTCCACGACGATGTAATCAAATAACTTTATGGTACTTTATTCTCAAACTTAATATTTATCATGATGATGATGATGATGATGATGAATATATAAGCTGTATTCGACGTACATACCCCTGCCATACGAATAAATAAAATAAATAAGACTCGTATGGTCCAAAAAAGTAGAAAAAATAGGATGACCTTAACAGCGGTGCTACAGCGTACTCTTCACACTTTGTGTAAATGCAGAGGCCTTAATCCTTTTTTTTTTCATATTACGACAAATATATTGATAATTTTCACCAACTTTTTGAATTGGTATACTTTTCCCAGAGTTCTAAATAGTGGCATAGCTATTTCAAGCTTTCATTGCGTGCAGTCGAAAGTAAGTTGAATAAAACACTTTTATGCGTGATTTTTGTCAATATTGAGTAGCTTTCGAAACAAAAATTATCAACGAAAATTTCAAACTGTAGGTTTCAAATATAAAGGTACGAATAAATCGCAATAGCCCTGTTCTAATTCTATGTAGTAACATTGACAAGGTTGATCATAAAAGAAAATATCTTAAACAATCAGCATTTTTGGACGGATAAGGGGTGACCACTACTCTCTCTCTCTCCTGACCTTTCTAAAACTCGGTCAAACGCCTCGGGATAAAGTCGTGTTCGCGCTCCGATGACGCGCGAAATCGCCCGCGGGCCGTAAGCCCGCCTGCCCCTATATCACCGAGTTTGATTACAAGTTCCTTTAATTCTTTCCAAGTTTTTCACCTTTTTGTACGTTTGTAGCTGTTCTATCGGGGGACGACAAACGGGCTATTTGGGGCCAAGCACGGGCCAAGTTCGTTTGACATTGACATCTAGCCACAGGACCGACTGATTGGCCATATCACAGATACTTATGTCCGTGGTATAACAGATAAATTTCTAGTACTAAATCTGTATACAATGAGATTTGCGAGTTTTCATAAGATTACGTTGCTAAAGTAAAACAATGGTGATAAGTAAAAACCTAAAGCCGTTGCAATTAAAATACATATGTTACGTCGTACAAGTCGAATATCGTTCGACATGTTTCGAATCGGTTCGCGATTCATCATCAGGAGCGCCGATCAGTCGGGCAGTAGTATTCGATTGGCCGCCGCCGCGACTGATCTGTGCTCCTTCCAATTCCCCATCTGAGACTCAAAGGAGTTCTCTATGTAAAAGAGCCGATGTGATTATTCCGTAGCAAAATAATGATTGTAACACCAGCCCCTTTAAAAATCATTAGCATACGTTTGACTTTAGATAAACACACTTTGAAGTACAAATTAAAAATCAATCAAAAACGGCCCATTGATATTCGCTGTTAAGAGCCCGCTTTGCATCGCAAATCATCGCCTCACCTGTAAACGCTTTGTTAAAAACGTCTTCTTTTATTAAAAAGATGGCAGGTGCAGTAAGAAAGATAATTTTTGCAATAGTGGGACAATTTGCTGAAAGTTATAGAGAATCTAAGGAGAGGGTTAATGTTAGGTCACCTTATACGACATGATGCTTTTATAAATAACATCATAGAAGGAATGGTTGAGGGGAAGCCAGGAAGAGGAAGGCCAAGAAAGAGAAGCGGGAAAGAATAAATCACATTAAACAGATAAAGGCGAAGGTAGGCTTCGCGCGTCGTGTCATATAGAGAAGACAAAGAATTGGAGTTGAATGGACAAAACTACATATTTCATCAGTTACACTGTCAAGAGTTTGGCTCTTAAATTAATGAATGAATGGGACAATTTTATTGTGAGATTACCATATTTGACAGTAGACAGCCTTGTGCTAATACACGTTTGTACAGACGGGTTGTTTTACGCCTTACATAGGAAAAGCAATTTATGTACTCGTATTGTGATCTATTTGATTAGTACACAAAGAATACAGGAATGAGTCACGTTCAAATTATGATATCAGGAAATGTTTTCCCTTCCAATGGAGAAGTGGCCATGCTATTAAATAGGGCCAAAATTACCGATAAACTGACAACTTTGAGCAAAAACAATATCTAGTTATAGCTTAGAACCACTAGCCTGGAAATCAGTGCCTTATCTATATTATAGTGGATCGACAAACTTGCAAGGGAAGCCGCAAAAAAGCCATCAGCGCATAGAAATTATTCTGGAAACTCTTTACGAGTGGTGTGTTTTTAGTTAGTTGGTTGTGATATTCTGTATTCTAGATATTGTTTTGTTTAATTTCAAATTTAATGCTTTATAACCACTTAACAAACCATGAAATATTTGTATAGAATCTTTTTTATCGATTCTTTTTTTTTTATGTCGTAATACCACATTTTATTTTTTTATAAATAATGACACAAATGTAAATTAAGAAAGAAAAATTGAATGCGATCTACTACAATCGAAGCGGGGTTTGAACCCGCGACCTCTGCGTTTCCGGCGCATTGCTCTCCCAACTGAGCTATCCGACCGCTACGTCAATCACACCAAATCTTTCATCCCTTAATTCTTTACGCCACTGGAGCGCCCTCTGCGTCATATATGTTTTTTGAAATGCTTATTTTTTTTTTATGTGGTAATACCACATTTTAATTTTTTATAAATAATAAGAATCGATAAAAAAGATTCTATACAAATATTTAGAACAGCGCCATCTCTCTCGCAGTCTTCACACTTGCTGTAAAGCAATGGGGATTGGGGATCGTGTGTGTAAAACGCACATCCTAGGGTATGGCTAATGCGCATAAGCATTTCAAAAAACATATATGACGCAGAGGGCGCTCCAGTGGCGTAAAGAATTAAGGGATGAAAGATTTGGTGTGATTGACGTAGCGGTCGGATAGCTCAGTTGGGAGAGCAATGCGCCGGAAACGCAGAGGTCGCGGGTTCAAACCCCGGTTCGATTGTAGTAGATCGCATTCAATTTTTCTTTCTTAATTTACCTTTGTGTCATTATTTATAAGAAACCATAAAATAGTGTCTTATGTGTACGTTAGTTGCTTCGCCTGTAATTTATCTGCTTTACGCTAAGGCAGAGAATGCATCCTGGCGTCAAAACCGCCTTTTGTGCAATAAGTTTTCTTTTTTTACAATAAGTTTTCTTTTGTGCAATAGCCTCATGAGGCCATGGGTACCTCACAAAGTACAAAAGTAACAGTTGCAACTAAAGCCCAGACAGTTTAAAGAAAGAAGGAAAGTGTACTTTGTGAGGTACAGTGGACATTTAGGCCTAACTGTCATTTTTGAGCTTGGTCCTCACGAGGATAAATAAATAAATTAACAAAACTAAAAAATAATGACGATCGGCGACTACAAAATCACTAAATAGGTAGAACTAACTTCTACCAAAACGTTTTCTCTATAAAAACACCCCAGAATAATCCGCTATACTCATTTATTCGCATTTCTATTAATATTCCCGAAAAATGTAATCCCGTACTTTGAATATTTTACCAAAATCTTTGATGTTAAATTTTTTCGATTCATCTAAGTGTTTTTTTATTCGGGATTGTTTTCCCTTTCAAACATGGATTTAGAATAAAGGCTGCGCTACGCGTTCGTAGACGTGCTACGAATGTGCTACGAGCTACGCTGTCTCTGCTACAGATTTATTTGGCAATAGGATTTATTTAGCAATAGAAATTTATTGAGCAATAGAATTGTTGTTTTAAAGCGAGCTGAGCTGAATCTTTTTGAGAGCTGCCATTATTTATTTGTTTTAAATAAACTGGAAATGGAAGAGCTTTTTAAATGGATTATACGGGGAATATACATTACTCTTTTACATCTGTGGTAGTAGAGTTGGCTGAGTTATACGTGTATAGAGGATTTATAATAAAATAACGAGAATATTGAAAATTCATGTAGGGAGTAATAAAAACCGCAAAAGCTTTCCCGTTAAAAAAACACAACAGTAATAACTATTTAATAATCCCGGAACACGTAAACTGGATTAACGGCCGGACGCTGTAAACCCGGGAATGGTCAAGCGTGAGCCGGGGACAAGTTGAGGTTCTGTAGTAGTACCACAGAACTTACTAAAAAAGTTACTTTATAAAATCTCATACAAAATAACGGAAAAATATGTAAAAAAGCATCAAAATCTGTTTGATAGATTTTGACCTTGCTGGATATAGTTTGTCTAGCTTTTTCCCGTACCTATTCACTCAATTGCTGAGAGGTTAACTGGAAGAGATCTCTTTCAGAGATAAGTTCACTTTTGTACCAGTTTTATTTGTTGTAGGTAGATGTATTTGTTTACTGTTTTGTGTACAGTAAAATGTTTACATACATACATAATAATACATATAGAAAGTGGACATCTGCACCTCAAGCACAACTGTGTTATGCGACTCTTTCTCGCGCGAAATATGTATTTATCTCTTTCTGTGCAGTACTGTGAGAGCGTGAAAGATGACTATATGCCGCGTGACAAGTCGAGATGTCAAACGTAGACTCTAGAACATATTTTTTCACCAATTTCAGCAGGAGGCGAGGTAATTACGTGCACACCGCCAAAATATTAATGCGCACTCTCACAAACACAAAGTTTGCTGTTGCGATAAATGCACACATACTCGTATTACATTACGGGTCTCCCTCGCGATTACATTACACATAACGCTAATACTATTATTAAAAGTATCGCGGCGCGGTTTTACCCGCTCACCCCACGGGAACACTACATTTTTTCGGGATAAAAAGCCTATAATGTTTATCCAGGGACATCCTGGATTAAGGTAGCTGACAAGCTACCTTCATACCAAAATTTACCAAAATTGGTCCAGCCGTTTGAGCGTGAAGAAGTAACAAACATACACAGAAACACACAAACTTTCGCCTTTATAATTACACTAACGCCTTATGACCAAGTTGACCAATGTACTTTGGCAGAGAAGTTAACCCGTGTTTCACATTTCCATAGGCTAAATACTCAAAGGACTGGATCCAAACTTAATGGAAATCTACGTTAAAAAAAAATATTCTGATACCGATTTCGACAAGCATTGAACATCTGATACCCTGTTAAGACCCCTAATGTAGGCTATGCCTCAAGGGTGCAATATCAGCTTTAAAGGTCCTCCGCCCACGGACCCCTATAACTTTACGGTCGCAGGACACTTCCAGTGACCGTGCCTACAACCGTTAAATCGTAAACGTAAAGAAATAATATACGGCGTCATTATCCGAGCCGTTAACGCCAGAAATTTCATTAGTATTGCAGTTTTTATTGCCGATATTGAAGGAAAAATGCATTTTCTGCACGCGTAAATGTGACGTGAATCGTATGTTTCAATACGTTACTGGCGTAGTTATGACTAAGGTAACATAATTTGCAAAATTTCATTCGTTTTGTGAGTTTTATTGCTGCCGATATTAAAGAAGGAAAAATTCATTTTCTGCACGACATAAGTGTAAAATGTGTGGATTGTTCAATGCAATATATTTTTGACAAAGTTATCCGTCATAAAGGTCTTAATTTATTAACGAACTACACTGAAAATAATAAACAGCTCAACTAGTTTAACTACTTGAGAAATAACCAAATTGTGCTTAGCAGTAACCAAGATTATGCTAATTTTACAAAACTTATTTTGGTTACTAGTAGCCCTCAGTTTGTCAGTCCTCTGATTTATTACTAGCAGCTTACATTTGGGCTACTGTTAACAAATCTTTTTTTTTCAGTACCTATAGTATTTTTATTTAAATGCCGATATTGATGACGAAACATGCAATTTATCCAAATTAATCGTAATTCCAATATGTTCCTCAACCTCAACACGTATAATTTTCATAATTTTCTTTTCATTTATGTTTTAGTTTACTGCCGCCGATTGGAACTAGTAAAATGCATATTGTCCACAGACGTCAAACATAGTGAATCGTAAAACGTTCCAATATATTACTCAGGAACCGCACGGTGAGCGGTCATTTAGGTTCCAATATGTGAGGACGAATATCCTGCGGTACGGCTAGAAACTGTCCGTGCGCGTCTCATCAAATAGTTACACGAAACACATCCCATTATACAAAAGGCTTACTCTTTGAGTGTATCACTATCCGGTCAATACCTACTCACTTGGTAAGCTCTTCTTTCCCGGCGTCTGCAGTAATGTACTATTATTTAATCTTGGATTATTAAAACCTAACTGGCGCGTTTAGTGGGATGCACTGCTTCTTATAAAATACTTGAACTCGTTGGGGTTTGGGCCATATTTAAAATTTTTGGTTAACCAAGCATGCACCAGAATCAGAATTAGGATCAGATTCTGATTCCGCACTTTTTTTAATTTAACTTAATCACTAAGCTAACACGCCGGTCGGACCAGATACGCTCTACCCTGAAGACCTCAATTTACGATGCCATACACGCAGCCCAGGATAGAGTGAGCTGCCTCAAAATAGTCCACGAAAAATTCATTCAGAGAGACCACGACCCTCAGCATTGAGGATATTGACTAAAGGAGGAGGAGGATTCAGTAAACACCGGTCGTTGTACGGGAATTATATAATCCTACCGACTGCGCCACTAGTTTGGTTTAATATTCTAAACATTTCGTACTTTCGCATCTAGTTCGAAGCTGTTAATTTGTAACCTACGCAATCTGTCTGTCTTTGCACTGGGTATTTAGACACGGGACATAAATCTCAAGGCAAAGACGATTAATGACGCCTCAGTGCTAGTTCAGTAGTTGCACAAACATTTGCTGTAGGTAACGGATAGCGCGGTGTAGAAGTTATGTGCGGTAAGGGATACACGGTTTAGTTAAGTTTGCACCTAGTACCAACGAGGTCGCGTACTGACTGGGTACAAACTTAACTTGACAACGTATGTCTTGACTCGACTAGTGTATTCTGGAGACTTGTGTACTGACACATCTAGAAGCGACTGAATCTGAAGGTTCTATTCCTTTTGAGGTAATGTTTAAGTCTCAACATGTCAGTATATTGGGCTGCGGAAATGAATACGAGATTGATAGGTATAAATGATGCATATGCGTGCTTGAGTTTAGTATTACAATTTATAATCTTTGTAAATTATGAGTTATAAGAAATTACTTGCAAAGTATTTAAAATGTGTTTTAGCTGCGTTGCTAGCATGATCTATGATCTATTCGATAAAAAAAAAACAAAATTGAGCTACTATGTAGGAGTGGCTTTATCTATAGTCACCTAATTTATTTATTTAAACTATTGCACAGATCAAACTAGTACTAGTGGCAGATTAATGCCACAAGGCATTCTCTACCAGTCAACCATAAGGCTAAACAGAAACACTGAGTTGGAGCAGGGTCTATAACGTTCGGAGACAATTTTAACAAACAATTTTAGAAATAAATACATACCTAATATATACATACTTTTTACACAAATAAATAATTATAATATACTGCATACATATAAATTCAATCATTTTAATGTTAAACAAGTAATTAATTTGCAATTTTAATGAACATTATTTATTATCACGACCTAAATGTATTTACCATAGTATTGTTCATTTGTTCGTTTTAATTTCTTCTTAAAGGATTGTCTATAGCCGCATTGTTATCGAATCTGATGTGTATGATACGACTTCCACGATACAGGCTAAGCCTTGTGTGGAAGTCACCGTTAAATTATGTTAAATGTAGAAATGTTTCTTTTGGTAAAATAAAAATTATTCGTATTCTTATAATTTAGTTATAACATACATGTTAAACCAAATTGATTTCCGCAGTCGGTATGATTACTTGTTTCGTATAAGAAATGTATAAGACAATAAATACAACAATTCTTTATTGCTTACCAAAATGAGATAGGTAATAAACAAATCTGAATAACTAGACGAAAAAGTATAATTTTAATGTATTCTATTCCTTATTAACTTTTGAAAGTAATTTGTCTTTAGATCTTTACTGTGACGATTTAAATAACAAAACATAAATCTCAGTTCAATGTTTGCTCAAACATTTGATGGTGCGGTTTTCAAGTTATGTGCGGTGAGGCACAGCATTTGCTTAAGACTTGAGCTGTACTTAGAGTAACACAGTCGGGGAAGTTGAGTGAGTGCCGAGACACAATTTCAAGTTACATTACACAACGTGGCACGATATCTTAACGTGATGTTACGCGTCGTGGTTTTTTTCTATATCGGACAACCTCAGATATATCTATCTAGTTCCCTAGTAAGCTCTAATAGGCCTATTTAATGGGGACTAGTAGTGATAAGCATTTATTAAGTTTCTCATAAATTTCACGTAAGTTTCTGTATGTTTCCTGAGTGAAAATCACTCTTATCTTATCTTACTATAGGGGTCCTTTCCTTACGGATACACTTCGAGCCAATGGAATCTTTTGTGTAGTTACCCCTTGTTGCACCTCACAAGCATTGTCTCACAATCTCCATATATCGGATGATGGAAGCAGTTGGTAGTGCCTGGAATTCCTTCGGTTCTGGGTAAGCAATACCAAATTTCTTCATTCTTAGTCTGGCGGGGGCATGACATTACTCTCATGTAAGTTTCTGTAACTTTCTCCATAAACAAACCATTTCTGAGAAACGTAAACGTGTGTATTGAGTGGCGTAACTCAATGGTAGTGCAACTGCCTACTGAGTTGGTTGTCCTAGGTTCAAATCCCGGCAAGAGCAAATATTTATCGTATATATTATATTTGCCCTTGCCGCTTTTCGAACCCAGGACCCTCAGCTGACTAGGGAGCTGCTCTTCTTCGTCAAATTGAGTTTTGGCCTTAGGATCAATCATCTTAGTGATCATGTGATTCAAAATGTGAAATTACGCTCAAACTGAAAAAGATACGCTCGCCAGCACCTCTGGCACGACTGTCACAAGCGACTATTTCTCGCGCGAGATAAATACCTGTCCCATTCTTTGCATTTATGTGAGAGGGTGTTGGGTAGCGCTATGTCGCGCGACAAGAGTCGCGAAGAGTTCTGCTAGACGGGCTGGATTCAGCCCTGCGCAGAAGGCTCCGCTCTAATTTCTAAAAATCACGTATTACTGGATCTCATCAAACATTTTATAAAATAATCTCGCTCGCTCAGGGTCGCTGGCGTTACTAAAACGCCACTAAAACCACGTTAACAGCGTTCCATTACGCGAGGTATAAATTAGCGACTAGCTTAGCCGGAGGCTTCTAGCCTCTATGTTTAATAGGGTTGCCTCCATTAAACTGCCACAATAAAGGTGAGCATAAAAACTAGCGCGGGGCTCATTTACACCGTGAACAAGGTATTACAAGTACTCTATATGTTCGTTGCAACAATTTCATTAAACCACTTCTCTCTCTTCACTTGACTATGAAATGTAGGAGAGCTTAGGAACATCAGGTCTACCCATCATCATCATCATTATGTTTCAGAGCTAGGCCTTCCAGCTAATTCTACACTCCGCTTTTTCTTTTACTTTTGTTATATTACCAGATGTTTTTTCTTTTAGTTGCTCCATATATGTCCATCTTGGTCTTCATCTTTTCTTCTCTTCTTCTTCTTTTTCTATTATCACCTCGATATAGTGACATATGACATGACATAACATCTTCCCTCTCCTATTTTCAATCAAGTTCAAAAAAGTTTTATTTTGGTTTACTATAAGGTAAAAACTTTTTTTGAACTTCCTCGTTACTTTCCTTTTCCGTCCAACAGATTTTTTCCATCTTCTCCAACACCACATTTCAATGCTACCAATCTCTCTCTAACCTACCCTCTTTTTTTTTAAACATGACTTGAACTGTATCAGGTCTGGTTAGCCCTCACTACCAGTAGTCGGACTTCGTGTGAGAGTATAACCCGCTAATGGTATGGTCTAACGGTGTATGCAAAATTGTTAATTTACCTGACAAAGTGTGTTCAGTTCTTTTAGATAGATTTACACAAAAAAATTACACTCGTGACCTTCCTGATAAAGCCATTTCTTTGTTATTAGCACATGTTACAAGAGTACAAGATGATATGATGTTTGATCCAGTAAATCCGGTTGAAATCAGGTTCATAGTAAAAAATCTTAAACCGAAGGTCTCATGTGGGTATGATGAGATCCCAATTGTAGTCATAAAGGAGAATATTGATATTCTCGCAGAACCTTTGACGTACTTTTTCAATGAATGTATCGAAACTGGTACATTTCCAGATCAATTTAAAATAGCAAAAGTCATACCGGTTCACAAAAAAGGTGCCAAATGGGACCCGAAAAATTATAGGCCAATTTCTCTTCTTCCCGCACTCTCTAAAATCCTGGAGACGCTTATGAAAGACAGATTGATGAAGCACCTCCACATGTATAACATACTTAACAAAAGACAGTTTGGTTATCAAAGAAGCAGGGGCACAAACGAAGCAATCACGACCCTAATTGAGGATATAGTCGGTGAACTCAACTCTAAAAAGAAGGTAGCGGGGTTGTTTTTAGACCTAAGCTCAGCTTTTGACACGGTTGACCACAGCATTTTGCTATCAAAGTTAGAGCATTACGGAATTAGAGGTAACGTGCTGACTCTCTTTCGATCTTATCTCACAAACAGGAAACAGTTTGTTGAGATAAGGTGGATGGAGGATAGAAACGAAAGAACGTTTAACTCAAAACTGGCCACACTTTCTAGAGGAGTTCCACAAGGCTCTATATTAGGTCCTATATTTTTTATAATTTTTATAAATGACATCATAAATTACATATATCACTCTGTACCGGACACTCAACTAGTTATCTTTGCTGACGATACAAACGCCATTATATCCGCAGAAAACATCGTGCAATTAAACTACCGAGTGAATGAAGTGTTGAAGTTCTTTCAATCATGGTTTAGTATAAATAGGTTAAAATTGAACTATGACAAAACTCACGCATTACTCTTCAAAACTACTGCAAGTAATAAAGATGTTCTGCAAGTCATTACGAATGCAACCAGTCAAATTGAGTCAACTGTTTTGAGTCAAGTAGATTCCGTAAAATTTCTTGGTGTACATATAGACTCAAAGTTAAATTGGAAAAACGAACTGGTAGCTGTCGTTAACTCAGTAAGTTCCGCTTGCTATGCTCTCAGAAGCCTTCGAGATGAGGCAAAACTGGTTCAACTCAAAATGGTGTACCACGCTTTGGTTGAATCCAAACTTAGGTATAGCATAAAGTTCTGGGGCAACAGCTATAAGTATAACATAAATGCAGCTTTTGTGGCACAAAAAAGGGCAATTAGGATCATGGCCAAAATACCTCAAATGACTTCATGCAAGAATTATTTCTTGGAATTTGAAATCCTCACTGTGCCTAGTTTGTATATTTTTGTAGTCCTCAGCGATCTAATAAAGCGTCTTCCAAACATTGAAACTCCAGAAGAAAGAACAAAACGTCTGGAGACAAGGAGAAAGAACCTGCCACATCTGGCTACAAACGCTAGGCTCAAAGTAGTTAAGCATTCTGCAGGTTACCAGGAAATTTCATTGTACAATAAGTTGCCGGTTGAGTTGAAGTTACTGTCGAGCGCAAACCTGTTTAAAAATAGGCTTAAATCATTTTTGCTAAGGAAGTGTTTTTATTCAGTTGAAGAATTTTTGACCGACTCATAACAAAAGCAAAAAGCACTGGCATTACTGGTATATATATATACATTAATTGAAGTACAAATGATTTTAATTTTAAATAGTTTTTAATGGGATTGATAATTTGAATATTTAATAGCTTTAGTGAATTAATTGACATTGTCTATAATTATTTACCAATTGTTTTTATTTAATGTGGATTTGTAGTTATAAGTTTAGATTTCAAATGCAATGTATATTGTGAAATTGAATAAATAAATGAAATAAAATTAAATGAAATGGTCTACCCGAGGAAGTTGATTCACATAGTAACCGTATAAGGCTCTCTTATCTTACGATTCGGTGTAACAGAGGGCTCATATTAAACTCCGCCGGGACAATAAGGGTGCTTGTAAAATGCTGCATTACGGCCTACAATAATGCATGCAGAACAATTGCTTATGAGGGCATTAAGAGGAGTTTTTTATTGCTTTAAGCATAAAGTATTGATTGAAGCTCGGGAATTGTTTTAGCGTTAAAGAGATGTGGCAAGTCTTAACTTCTAATATCTTCTACTCTTGTAATATAACCTATCTTTCAGCCACAGATTTCCTCTGCAGAACATATGCCTCCCCCATAGCTCGCCACAAAGTGCGATTCTGTGGAGACTATATCCATTGACTTCCCGCTACCCTCGTCGTCCCACGCTGCGCTTTCCTATGCGTGTAAATTAATAGGATTTTCGGAATATCTTCAACAATCTAGTTTTTAACCACCGACGAAAAAAGAAAGGTTTTATAAGTTTAGCAGGCTGTTGATTTTTTTGTGGCATCGTACCTTTCCAAGGGATGGACCGATTTGAATTCAATTTTGATCGAAAGTCTGGTCTATCGAGATAGCTTTAGATGTTTAGTGAAAAGAGATACAATCGTTTTCAATATATTCAGCTTTGTTTGGAACTAGTGATTAGATCTCTGCCAATGTCGAAGCTAGGAATTCAAAATGTTGTGGTTATGATCAGTTTTAATAGCATTTTTTGACGTCTCATATATTGCCCCGAATTAATAAGACGTATCTCATGTTGACTGGTTACCTACCGTAAGTTCGAACCTTTGTTTCCCATCTCTAACGTTTCGCCAAATTTGAATTTGTCCAAAGTGATACCTAGGATACCCATGTTTCGTGGTGAAATGCTCGCGATCCCAAGACGCCCCCATCAACACCAGGTGCGGGAAATGCCGTAGTGTTTTTACTGGGTAGAACTCCTCCCCTCCCTCTCGTTAGGAGAGAGATCGGGAGGTGGAAGTCCCACATAACCCCAAAGGCTTCCCCAAGTATGCGTAAAGCATTTCCCTCCGGAATAAAAGGACACCCATGTTCTTTTTTATTTATTTATTTAGGTTATGTATCTGTAGCATAGTTTGAAACACATGGATGTGTTTCAAACTTGTTGTAACAAATGTTTCACTTGCCAGTCTCGCATGCCGCCCCACGCAATGTCAACAAAGCTCAGCACACAATAAACTACAAGTCGATACTGGATAGCTAGAACAAACAAAACACACTGCACCCATGTTCTAGTAAGTGTTTTTTACATGTTCAACCATAAATTTATGTTGTTCTCATTAAAAAAACAGTAAAAAAACAACTAAGGTAAGGTAACCACTAACTAACTATTTTGGTTCAGTGACCCAAACAGGATCTTAGCCTCCAAAACGAGAGCATGCCGCTTGTCCCAATCCTGCGCAGTTTCTCGCCAGTTTTCGACTGAAGAAAACTGCCATTGTCCAATAAATAACTAACTGTTAAAGGTCTATTTTTAAGAACGTGACCACTGCATTGTTAAATTTTTATCATATTTTGGGTAATTATTTAAGCGTTTTAACCATCTTATTAATTTATGTATATGTAAACACCCTATTGGGCACAAAAACAAGAAATACATTTCAAAGGAATAAGGATGTACAAAGACGAATACATTAATGTGTCCAACTTTGCGTTTTTCTAGAAATTTCCTGCCTCGCACGACTGTATTGTTACAAAGCGCTGTACTATCCTCCATACAAATTGTTTGCGTGGTCGCTAGCGAGTACGGTCACGTTAAATCATGTAAGGGGTACGGTTGTTGCTCTTCGCATCAGCGAAAACGTGCCCTAATAGTGTTAGCCACGTTTTTGTGGAACTCGATTAAATACGACGTCAAACGCATAGAGCCATCAATCTGGGTCCACTTGATTAGTTCAAAGCGCCCTCTCACCGTCGAACTATTAGCCTCATTGTCTGCCAAACCCTTGTTTTTCGTTAATTAATTTACCATGACTACGTTTTTCTTAAAAAACAGCCTTTTTCGTAATTGGACACGGATTTTTGAAAGTTTGTAGACTAAAAGATTTTGTAAAACTGATACTTCATTAAAAAGACGAAAGAACGCCTTCGAACATTCTTTTACCTTTAAATTAATTTCTAGTCGAGGATATTACATTTAACTTTAAAAATTTTGCCCACACCGTTCTGTTTTAGGCACGTAGTTGAAATTAATAAAAACTGTTACTGAGTTTTCAAAGCGTTTAAGAATTCATTTTAATTTCCAAGACACTAAAAGTTATGTTTATTACAAGAATCTTCTCGTTTTCTTTCGTGATCATCGGAAATTTACTGTTGCTCGCCCACGTAAATACTGTCAGCCATTACATTTATCTATTACTTTAAATTTTCTTTTAACTGTTAGCTATATTCAACATTGGCTATGATTCCACCGTCAAGAAGCATGGCTTTCTTAAGAGAAGTTAATATTATGGGAACAATCCTACAAAGCGATCTAGTCCCAAACTAAGCAATGCTAGTTTTATAAGTACCTTTATTTTAAAGACAAACTTTTCATCAAATTTTAATTTCATACAAATATCATTTCTTAGAAATATCATTTCATCGTAAGCTTTTTTTCCTGAAACCATCAAATATTTAGGAATGTTATAACACGAAAGCTAACCTCACCTAATCTTTAGGTTGATATTTCAAGATTTCTAAAAAAGTTATGACTTCCGGGGTAAAACCTGTCTATGAAATGAAAATTCGATACTGAAGCATTCGGCCTCACCGAATATATTGATTTATAAAAGAAGAGTATCGCGTTACAGACGACGATAAAAACTCACTAAGTAACAAATACCTAATTAAAATATAGCTCGTATCGCAGTATCAATCAAAAAACTAGATACGAGATTTCCACGAGTAGTGACAATTGTTTTTGTGAGTTTTGATTGTCACCTGGCAAATATACAATATAATATACCCTTGACACAGAAACAAATATTCGTCCACAGACCCAACCGCATCGTCGAAAAGAGGTTGTATCGGTGTCACAACTAGAAGTCTGTTACTGACAGGATTTCTTCAAATTATGGGTACATTTATTACTGAGTTACCCAACGTACCAAGGGATACCACGCTTAACGCAGAGAAAAACTAAATTAGAAAGCAATGCTAATACGTCATAACCACGCACGCTGCAAACGCGGAGATGAGTTGCGAAAAAACCTAATCCCATTCTCTGTTGCATTATACAGTGATTTACATGCGAAAACAATTCCTGCCTAAAATACAATGCAAGCATTATACGTGGCACTTGACGTACGTTGCCTACATAAGCATTAACGTAACTATGTAAGCGGGATTTTTTTGATTTGTTTAGCAAATTGCGTTTAACGTGGTATGTATTTTAAATTAATGAATTAAATGTTAAATGAATTAAGTTACCCAACTAGTAAAAATGTCTTGGACACTGTCACATATATAAGAGCAAAAGCATTATAAAAGTTTTATAAGAGATTTGGTTAAGAATGGACCCCTTAGAAAGGCAAGCGTACAGACGTTTTGGACTATAGGAACTTATAAATAAATAAAAATAAATAAATAAAATAAATAAATATCAGACAACCTCACACAAATCAACCTAGTCCCAAATTAAGCTCAAGAAGGCTTGTGTTGTGGGTACTAGGCGACGATACTTATAAGGATCTCCTAAAGATAGCTCTTTTATGGGCCTTTTTGGGACCTTTTTTGTAAAGGGTATCTCAACCTCTTTAGAATAATATTGAATTTTCGGGTTATATTACTTTGAATCTCTTGTAACATTTGAACCTTTTACGAAAAAAAATGTCCCAAAATAGAATATTCAAAAAAACTTTCAGTGCGTCACGTGCACAGACATAAAAAAAAACGTGACAATTTACAATGGAAAGTTTCGGACACATTTTTCTTGTTTAGGTTCGAAAGTAAAGTTTATCGTGAAGTTAACAGCTTAGAGTTACTATTGTATCTTGAATAGGTAACTTTTTAACCGGAATTCTAACTTGAAAGAGTAAACGGTGTGTACCGACAAATAAATCTGTCGGTAGTGACATCGAACGAACGAATTAGTCCCGGGGGAGGTGGACAGTTTTAATTATTGGCTGTTGCCGTGTGCGGTGTTTACTACCTCTGTGGTTTATTTTGAAAAATCTTGCACGAGGTATCCCAAGACTTGAGGGTAGTATTAAATTTGCAGTTACAGATTTGGGGTCTATTTGCAGGACGCAGTAAAATACCGCAAAATGTTCTGTACCTATCCAAACTGCAGTTCGTGTTTCGTTATGTATTCTTTATGTATGTTATTGATATTCATAAGTCGAATATTTGGTAGGATATATTTCGAGATGATGAAGTATAGTATCCATTTTGGGGTTCGTTATAATATTCCAAGCAAAAACAATATCACATTTTCATGTTTTGTCTATTAACAGAGAAGTATACCTACATTTATTTTGACAAAGTATGCAATATCTTAAGCTTCATCAAAATCTTTCTCACGTAGAAAGAGATAGAAGCCAAATGCTTGCCTAAGTATTTATCTGCAAAAAAAAAGATGGCAAAATGATTATGAAGTCATTGCTAATTTAGGTAATTTTCTATTGTCCACAGAATGTCCATCACCCACGTGCCAAACTCCACGCACGCAGAGCTCGTCATCAACAGCGTACAGGCCAGTGACGAGGGTCTGTACCGCTGTGAGATCACGTATCTCCAGGTCGGTGACGATTGTAACACCGTGCAGCTCACCAACTTCAACACATACAGTAAGTGCTATGATTACTACACATTATTAAAGAGTAAAACAGAAGATCATTAATCTTCAGGCAAACCAAACTCAAGTACTGGACATATAACGAGTTACTTATGAAAAAATATAACAGAATGTGGCTATTAAAGTTATGACCACTCAATTGCGTTTGATACTATAAAGTTACCATGAAGGCAGTAACATTAACATATGAACTACTAGCTGTGCCCCGCGGTGTTACCCGCTCATCCCACGGGAACACTAAATTTATTCGTGATGAAAAGTATCCTATGTCCTTTCCCGGGTCTCAAACTATCTCCATACCAAATTTCATCTAAGTCGGTTCAGCGGTTTAAGCGTGAAGAGGTAACAGACAGACAGACAGACAGACAGACAGACACACTTTCGCATTTATAATATTAGTATGGATTGATTTACTTAATATGTTCATGCGGAGGTCTTGAATGAAGTTATTAATATTATAATAATTAAGATATAAAATGAATTAAAACGTATAACATTTCTTTTTGAAGAGGGAAGTTCCACAAGGCTTCAAACTAGGCCCTATTTTCTTAAAGTTATATTACTAAAGTGTTATTTCAAACTTGACAAACAACAATTTTCAATATTAATGTGTAGTTAACAAAAATTTATAATATTACTTTAATTGTGTTTTGCGCCAAAAAATTACTACTTTTAATTTTACATAAGTTACTGGTGTTTTCTCGCCCAACTTACTCGTACATATAAGTAGTCCCCAAATAACAATTTTTGTACCTCGTTTTTGACTTTGAATACTGCTGCAGCTTGTATTTAATTAGCAAATGTGTCAAAAGTACACAATAGCATCTACTTCTTTATCTCATCACTTGTACTAAATCAAAGGCTACATCCATATCGTCGCGCCGCATATCGTCTCTAAGAGTCTCTAATCCGTTTCGGGTGTCTTATCCGGATTAACCATATATCGCGAGTTGTGTCAATAACCAATCACGACGAAACAAATCCCACTAGTGACGTGAAAATAAAGTATCGATATGTTGCCGTAAGATTGTGAACACCGTCAGTTTATAATTTATCTCAACATCATCATTATCAACATATCAGCCGATAGACATCCACTATTGGACACAAGCCTCCCCCAAAGTTCGCCACAACGATCGGTTTTGCGCCGGCCTCATCCAATTTCTGCCCACGATCCTAACCAGGTCGTCGGTCTACCTTGTTGAAAGCCTTCCGACGCTGCGTTTTCCGGTCCGCGGTCGCCACCAAAGATTCTTTCAACGGCCATCGGTTCTACGAGCAATGTGCCACGCCCACTGCCACACTTAAGTTTGGTGACTCTCTGAGCTATATCTACCACCTTGGTTCTCATGCGTATCTCATCATTTCGGATTCGATCCCGCAAAAAAACTCCGAGCATAGCTCGGGCATCCATTTCCTTTTGAGTAACTTTGAACCTTCTTATGAGGCCCATTCTGAGCGAACACGTTTCAGTGCAGTATTTCATACTTCTATCTCGTGAAATTAAAATTAAAAACTAATCTAAGCCATCCGTCAGTTAACAATATCGCTACCTAGTTTATGAGTCATGTCAGGCGGCTGATTTTTTTAACTATAAATTGATTAATTTTAAATACTGGTTAGAAAATGTGACTGTCGTAAATAATATTCAATTACCTTAAGTGTTTCAGGTATTCTGACTAGATACCTATTCTGATAACCAGAACATTATTTGGAACCCCCATGAAGTAACCTACATCTTGCTTTTGGAAAGAGTGCAAAAGGCGTTCCTTCGTTTTTTATATAAAAAGTTATATGGTTATTACCCATTCTTATATCCGACAAAGTTTTTGCTGTGCTTCTTGGGCTTTAACTCCTTGGAGGTAAGACGGAATTTCAGGCTGCTTACTGTAGCAAGTAGCATTGTACGTTACATTTTATTATTGTCATAAGTTTCTTTGAAATGTTTATGTGTAAATACGCCATACGACTAAATAAATAATTGTACGTGGTAATTCAGACTGCCCCAAATTAGTTGCTCAGTTGGTGCGCCTGTAAGTTCCCACTCCAAGTAGAATCCTTTTCCGACCCCGTTGTCGCCATCTATTAGCGGCGCCGTCCGCGCGAACTGTGTCCCATCGAAAATCTCCACTGGTTCGGGCCCTGCACCTCTTAAACTCGCTCCTAGAATCAGCTCCACGCTTTGATATATTTGCAAGCAGATGGACAGATGTGTGCGATGAATGTTTGAGGTTTTGTGAGATGATGGATGTTCGACCTTCTTCTGTGTAATTTATAATTGTCCTTTGTGTAATATGTAAACGTTATGTATTCTTAGTTTCACAGTGCCTTGGTTGTAACTGTTATGCTGTGAAATGTAATAAATAAAAAATAAATAAATAAATAAAAATAAACATAAATATTTTTTAAAGTTATAATACCTCATCCTACTCAAATCATAATGCGACATTTATTTAAATGAACGAACTCTATTTTATGCATTTTATGCCTATAACCGTGAATGGAAAACTATGGCGAACTCAATCAAGTAAATTTCCAACAGCTTCGGTTAATACGACTCCTTTATGAAGCGTCGATATACGAAACTGCACATCACTAGCGCCATCTTCTCTACGATATTGTGTTTGTCCCGCCTCGAGCTATCCTATTCAAAGGTGCTATATACCATCCCCCTTTAGCCCACCACAATTCCTATCTCCCGTCTCTCTCGTCTTAGGGGAAAGCTTTATTGTAGAATAAAATGAATGTGGGATATTTTATTTGAAACGTTATTTTATTTCAGCTATAAAGGCTGAATGGTATTATTATATTTACAGCGCCTTTGTCCCGGTTTCGCTTGTATGTTTAGTTTAATTTTATTAAAAAAAAAAGCAAACGGCGCGTTGTGAAACCAAACGGTATTCGGTATAATTCATAACAGCCAGCATTATGACTTTTTTTCTATTAGTGAAAAAAAAAACCGAAATATACAAAATAGAAAAGGCTGTCAACGATGCTTGGCTTAAAACAATTTTTCTGAGTCGTTCATGCATAAATACTACTTAACTAGATTTTTTTGAGAACTTGTTGTCTTGAGATTGAACCTTAAATTTGCGCTTACTTTATGGTTAAAAAAACATATCTATGTTATGTCAAAAAAGTTAGTGCCTTATCATGTAATGTGACACACGCTTATTTTTTACTCTTTTTATAGCGAAGATAATTCCCCCATAAAACGCCTATAAAGATGTAGCCCCAAATTATCAGGTTTAGGGTTAATTCGGTCGTAAAGAGGAGTTTAAGGAGGCTCCTTAAACTCTTATAGATAGCTGCCTAGCAGTCTTGGTTGCTTAACCAGTCAGCTGATATGTCTTATTTCATTTGTCATGAATTTATTTAATCTGTCAAATAAGCGTGATCTGGTGGTCTTTGTCCTATTGTATAACATACCTATTAACTAAAAATAAAGTGTATGCGTATAAAGTGAAAGTGAATACATTGGAACGTACTGAAGGTTCGAGAGATATACGATAGCTTTAGTATCATTTAATGAAATGTGCAATTTTTATGACTATTTGTTGATTAAAGCCATTTATTTACTTGAATATTAACAATTTCTCGCTTACCACTCGAACTTTCGAAGTCAAAGTCAAAATTAAACTCTTTTATTGTTTGTGAGAATTATTGCTTGGTATGTACAAATTATAATTTTGGGGTAATAGATACACCATTTCTCTACCGTTTAAGGTGTACAACCACAAACATTATAAAAAAAATCACTAATCATTAAAAAAAACAGCCGTTCGTCACTTAGAATGAAAACAATATTTTTTATAATCAAAAACTGTATCAATTCAATTAAATCACAAAGAGGCCCAGTAAAAACAGATATTTAAAAATTCCGTCCTCTCCCTCATTCCATCTATTTAAACGTCAATACGTCACTGATTGGCCTCAGGCAATCTATCGATCTATTAAATTTCCTTTAGCAATATAGCAATTATTCAAATGAGGTTGTCGTTTAGCGCCGCCGGCGTGGCTTGCTTTAACAACCCCTACAGATTTTAGCCCCTTTAAGTTTGCACGAGGTAGGGAAAGAATGAAGATTACAATACAATACAAAATGCTTTATTGCACACCAAATAAAGTTTACAAACTAAAAACATATACAATAACTTTAATAACAATGCCTTTCGTGCGATGCTGCGGCTGCCGTGGCGGTGTAGTGCCTCCGGCATGTTTGCCACTAAAACTAGTCGATGACTTTTACGCCATTATTCGCAAAAGACACTGGTCCTTTGTCAAAAGGGTGAGCAAATCGACTAATAGTATAGTGAAAGTGGTGTGCGCAACATGTTACTTAATGAGTGAGGCATCAGTCATGAATATTTAAAATTAATATTTAATTTTTAAAATATCCTTTGAAATTAAATACTAAATCTAAACTTAATGTAGGTACTTAATTTAATTACGATGTGACAATTTAAATTTATTATCTCATTTAAATTTAATACTAAATCAATGGGTTAATACCTGAATAAACAAATATGTTTATTTATTTTTAACGGTAGACAACAACAGACAGTCTTTTCGCTAAGGAGCGATCTCTTCCAGACAACCTATGGGTAGTGGAGTTAATCATTATAAACCACACTGTAGGTGATGCTGAAGGGGATGGGAGAACAAAATAATTATCAACAGATAAGCAAGTAAACATAATGATAGATATACATATGCAGAACTAGATATATGTAAACCTACTTAAACATATATACACACCTAATACTTACTACTACCCTAAGTAGGTAGGTAAGTACCCACTTAAACACAAAATAACTTGAAGATTACTAGATAAATAGCAAATAAACTATAATCTAGTTATTTAATAAATCGTGGAGCGTTGTCCATTGAGCGCCTGGTAATTCAGGGCAAAGTAGACGGTACTAGACCACGCGGTATGTAGGTCTCCCATGAGGACTGATCAAATCAAATTGACCACAAACTGCCCTCTGCACGAGAGCACCAGACGCGCGGCTGTGAGAGAAGAATGGCGCCGTGTGGTTAGGCTTGCCACACAAGGGATGACAGCCACGACCACTGCGCCAATAGTGTAACGACAACAAAGGAAGGAGTTATTTAACCCTTAAATGCATGAATTAAAAAAACACAACATTATAAAATATTATGTTATTTCAAATAAATGTTTCTAGTTTTCAACCAGTAATTCATTTTTGTTTATGTAAGCTGCATCTTACACCATGCATTTAAGGGTTAATATGCATGCTCTTTAACCTTTGAGTAAATGTGAGAAGTACGCATTACAGAAGCTATAGTCTTCGTTTTTCAATTATGGTAATGTGTTAGAATTGTGGTAAATGAATTAAAAAAATTGTGATTAAATCAATTAAAGTCAAAGTCAAGGTCAAACATTTATTGCATATCACATTACATAATTTTGATGGAATAATTGAAAGGTATACATGTGACAGCCTGCAAGGGCACTGCAACATAAGAGGACTAACACTATTTTCTTTTAATTTTTAAATATATATACAAAACAATTTAAATTTCAAATTATAAACATTTACATCTACACATCTTAAGTTACAAATTATATTAAATAAAATATTAAATAAATATTAAATAGTGCATACTTGCACATTAAAATGATGATCTAACGATATCAAATTTATCGACGTAAAATAAGTTTTTTTCTAAGCGTAGAAGTGAGATTTGAGCGTAAAGTTTTCATTATACTTAGCGTCTTGTCAAAAGTGCATCTACCCCTTACAACATCGTGAGCAGTGTAAGTATTTATTGAATCACCGTTGCCTTTTGAACTAGCTTCTCCGCTCTTTTCACTACCTCACGGCAAACTGTCAAATTTTAAATCTAAATGTAAATGTCTCAACCATCAATCTGCGAATCTGTACATCGTTAGCGATGTCGGTATTAATATTCATCGTCGCTCTTCCAAGATCTAATAAAAAGGCTTATGTGTCCTAAAACTCTAAGGGGTTTTATCCACTTACGCCCTTTATGTCTAAGACGCTGGCTACATTGATGAAAGCTTCAAGTAATTTAGTGAAAGTTATAAGGGGAAGTTCATTAATAGTGGGGTTGAAATTGGTCTTTAAGATTTTCCCGTTGAATTAAGATCGACCTACATATAATAATATTACATCTATGATGAGACAGAGTTTTAGGCACAAGTTTAGCCTGTGTTATGTCACGTTATATAGGTACTGATTATCTTAACAAAAATGTATGATATATTTTGTTTAGGAAAAAGTGCATTTTTCTGAAAATTCGTATAAAAAATGGTCAAGTGCAATACGTCACGCCCACTGAGCGTTTTTTTTTTTTTTTTTTTTTAATGTCATAGGGGGCAAACGAGCAAACGTATCGCCTGATGGAAAGCGATTACCGTCGCCCATAAACACCTGCAACACCAGAGGAGTCACAAGTGCTTGCCCACCCGGAGGACGAAGATAGAATGCCTCTATGCTAGTACCGGCTATCTTACCCCCACACCGGAACACAACAATGCGAACATTGCTGTTTGGCGGTGGGTTAGCAGGCAAGACGGTAGTAACAATCCGGACGGACCCTGCACGAGGCCCTACTACTCCAAAAGTTTTTTACTACTACCACACAATATGCATAATATTTACAATTTATGTAATTTAGTTTTAATTGAGTTATTAATTATTAAGTCATGAATTTATTGTACAGTTGTAAATATTATGTATATATTTACATTTACATCTATATATACTATTATTAAATTATAGATTTGCATTGAAAATCAATTTTCTTTGGCGAAAGGATTTCAGGAAAAATCTTGATAGCGTGATGCAGGATCGTCATTTGTTTTGTATGGGCACCCGGCGCCATGCCAGCCTGGCGCCATCTGTTTTCATAATTTCCTTTGTCCTCGCTTCACGCCAAAACGGCTGGAATTTTTTTAACCAATTTTGGTACAGGGATAGCTGGACATCCGGAGATGGTTATAGGATATTCTTTGCCCGACTACGGTAAAAAATACTACTTTCAAATAAGAAAGAAATCTCAAGCCAGTACAAAGTACTACCTGAAAACACTTTTGCATCAAATATTTCTACTTTTTAGGTACAACTTTAAAAATGGGTATGGTGGTTGGATTGTTGATTTGTTCTTCCCTTTGCATATCTGCAAAGCGGAATAAAATTTTTCTTTGCATGTTGATGTAAGTATATCACGATGGTAAAGATTTATTCCCTCCCACGCCAATCTGCTTCAAAGGAAGGAAACACCACACATCTCAAGTCTTTTATCCAAACGATTTATTTCGCTGTACACTGCGCTCTAAAAATGAACACAATTTTCAACCTCACTCCAAGGGAATACGCTCTAAAATGCATACATTGCTGGCCGTGTATACGCAGCGGAAACTCCGAACGGAAGAGAACGCTCAGTGTATCTGATACATTGTTTCAGGCACGATAAAACTAACTATGACGAATGTACTGTTGTTCTCGTTTGTACCACATACATAAGGGCGTATGTGCCGTTGTAATGTTTTGTTGTTATTGCGTTTTTATTTTGATATTGTTCGTTTCCGCAGTATAGTAACGTAAAGTCGTATGTGCAGGGAAAATATAGTTGTTTATGTATTCTTTTGTTGTAGTTGATATATGGCGTGAAAAGAGTCGGTTTCTTATAGGGAAAATAGGGGTTACATGGAAATTCATGCTCAAAAGTTTTTGTTTTTTGCTGACGTCCATACAATAAATTACTGGTTTGCATTTTCTATTATGCACGAGGCTAAAGATCGTTTAAATTATTTACTGAACTCTTTTCATTTAAACATAAAACTACAATAGCATTTAAACATCTGATTAAAAACCGTTGCAAAATAAACCAACTCTTAAAATATCTAGATAATATTTAGAACTTATCTCAGAATCTTAATCAAATCGAAAAACTCCTTTGAGCTTCCGCCCGGTAATCCGCAAAGACATATTTTAGACTGAAAAGAGGTTTTTAATCTCGCTCTTTGGAACTTTCTGGTATCTTTACCAGGGATTTATGCGACTTATATTCGACGACTCCTTTTAAACGATATTTTTTCAATGAAAATCGCTTGATTCTTTCTAGGAAAGTGAATCAAAAATCGAGGTGAAAATTATCCCGGAAAGAATTCCGGCAAAAGTAAATATTCGTGAAACCTTCATCAGATTTTCTGTTTTTAAATATATCATTATCTGTAGGTGCTCGCGACTTCATCCGCTTATTTTTTTCTTTACAAAAAGTTACTTGTGCAGGCGTTGGTGTTACCTCTTATTGATCATGCTGATGTGTGCCTCACGAACATCACACAAGAGTCCCTCAACAAACTTGATCGTCGCCTATCCAATAATGGTATACGGTTCATTTTCAGACTTCGGAAATACGATCATGTTTCATTATTTCGCCGTCAGCTTAACTGGCTTCCTATTCGTAGTCGCAGATCCCTCAGGATACTTTGCTGTCTATTTTCTATCCTGTTCGAGCCTTCTACACCAGGATATCTCAAAAGTAAATTCATTTTTCAAACTCCCCGTCCGGGCTGTAAACTTCGTTCCTCTCGAACTCTCAAACTTTCCATTCCTTCGCACCATACTGGTTTCATGTCTAATTCTTTCGCCGTTCAGGCATGCCGTCTCTGGAATTCACTCCCTCTCTCTATCAGACAAGCCCCAAGCAAGGTAGCTTTCAAGTGTATGCTGCGTAAACATCTGCTGGAACAAGAGCTCGAATAGTTCATCCATCATCCCATGTTGTAGACTTTAGTATATATTTATATATATATTATATTATGTATATATCTGTATATATATTATATTATAGTGTGTAAATGTAGGTATATGTATTTGTGTATAAACAGTAATATAATATTTTGTATTTACTTGTACTCTAGATCCTCTCTGTACCATCAGATTTCTGATTTGCACCCACTTCTATTATCTCTGTTTGGCCCTATGGTTGACTGGTAGAGAATGCCATTTGGCATTAAGTCCGACATTTGTACTGACTTTTGTTTTGTGCAATAAAGTTTAAATAAATAAATAAATAATCGGGTACAAAGTATCCCATAACGCTGTTTGAAAAAAAAATATTACCCTCTGGTAGACACTAAATTAACAATTTGCTTAAATATCGCACTGTTTGTTTTTGTAATTTGCTTAATTTACATCTGGTTAGAGTAAACAGTACACGCTATATTCAATAGACGGCTTAAACGGAACTGCACAAAACCAGACGAAGCGATATCCAGAAAACTCAAAAACAAACCCCCACCCCCCACTCCCCCACCCCCCATCACTTGACAAATACGAAAATCGTGAAGTACTCGTGTCGCGCACTGAAACTGAATCGTGTACAGGAAATATGAAGTCAGTATTTACTGAGAAGAAATTGAATAAAGTTAAACATGTTTGCTTCAATGCGCCAGCATGCAATATTCAGGGAATATTGCTTCGGAGTGCGACGCCTGGTCCATCAATTTTGTTTCATTTTACAACTGTCTATTTTAACAGTGACCTATATATACTAGACTAAGTTTTACGTTTTTTTTAATAATTGGCCCGAAACAGCTAGGAACCGAGACGAGTGGAAATCCTTCGGAGAGGCCTTGGCCCAGCAGGCGCTACACCAGGCTAGCAAAGAAATGGGCAAGTGCGAGTCCGACTCGCGCATGAAGGGCTCTGTACCATAATCTATAACAAGTTTGTTGTATGGGAGCCCCCCTTAAATATTTATTTTATTTTATTTTTAGTATTTGTTGTTATAGCGGCAATAGAAATACATCATCTGTGTAAATTTCAACTGTCTAGCTATCACCTTTCTTGAGATACAGCCTGGTGACAGACGGACGGACGGACGGACGGACAGCGAAGTCTCAGTAATAAATAGGGTCCCCTTTGGGTACGGAACCCTAAAAAGTTTTACGTGTTAGCACGCCTCCGTGGGTTACGAAACCGAGATATCGATTTAAACTTATACGATTTTCACACATTTTTATAACAAAATACATACAGTGAAACATAGAACCTCCTCTTTTTTTAAAGTCCGTTAAAAACGGGACGTATCGCGTTCAAAAATGGTTTCTTTTATTACGTCGACGTAAAACACTCATTCAAGTATAAATGCGGTTTAACGCCTAATGCACTGTGCTGTCTAAAGTGACCTCTGGTATGGAATTGTGGATCTTAGCCTCCGATATATGACTACGCCATACTGTACTATAATATTCAGTGCAACTTGCCGATTATCGAAAATGGCTACTTGAGTCTGCCAAATATTATTGAATTAATTATTTATTTTGCGTATGGTAACAGTTAGCGAGGTTATTATTTTAATATAAAGGAGTTACTTCAAGTCAAGAGATTGCAACTTGCTCAAATAGTAGCGTTGAGAACGAATAGACATTTCGTTACATACCTAGGGCGGTAAAATCGTGAATGTCCCAGATCGTAGGTGTTTGTGGACCGAACCGGGGCTTTACGAATTACCGCCCGTGGTTTGTCTAAAGTTTTACGTCTTGCCTTGGCCAGTAAGTGAGATTTACGGCCTAGGGTGACGAAAAAGCCTCTGTACAGTAGTCGTCATACACAACCTTACGTGACACCACAAAAACACGGATGGCAAAAAAAGGGATTTACTACTTTGTCTAAATTCAGAGTTGAACTTTAATTGGCGCCGCTACAAAACTATTAACAGCCAATTATTTTGGGCTTAAAACATAACTAAAGCTTATACATAACCAGTCTAGTACACATAGTAAGTCGTTGTCCTCGATCAATTTTCTCCCTATCATTTTCAAACTGTCAATTTCAGTGTAAAATTTCCTCGCATACGGAATGAGGGAGGAGCGTAGTGAGGCTTCAATCGCCCCTTGATTACAAGGTGCGTAATGATAGTGGAGGGACACATTTGAAGGGTGATATGTGACATTGTCTTTGTCTGGACGTATGTCTTTGTACGTTCTAATTTTGTACTGAGAAAAGGATTTCTTGGAAGTGAAACGATTTTCATAGGGGGGTCTTTCGCTTCATTAACTTTACTTGCGGCTTAAGAGGCCTTATTCCTTTTAAAAGTTTTTTCTCTCATATTATGACAATATTGATAAATTCAACCAACTTTTAGAAGTGAATAATACTTTTCCCTGTTCTAAGTACTCGTAACATAGCTATTTCATTGCGTGCAGTAGAAAATTATTAAATAAAACCGTTTTCTGCGTGAATTTTCTCAATTTCGATGAGTTTGACCCTTTTTGCTTGCACAAGGCTCAAATTTCTAATTTTTTTTATACTGCTGTGTTCGTGTATGTCCAAATAAATATTATTTTCTTTCTTTATTTATTTATTTATTTAATCTTTATTGTACAAATGAAAAACAGATCGTACAAAAAGCGGATTTAATGTCATTGGGCATTCTCCATGCTTTTTCCTTCAGTTCAATTGACTTCAAAATTAACACTAAACTTGTTCTAAAAATAACTCAACGACTTTATTAAGCCGTTAAGCCGTCGTTAAAAATCTCATTACGTGTTTTTTAACACTAAAGACGCTGTAAACGGCGCCTCTGCTTTATCGACCCTTTTAAACGACTGCATTATATCTTATATCTTAAATAAGTATGTACAAAGTTACAAGGTCAAGTTTTAAGATTAAGGTCATTGGGTAAGTCTGAGAAGGCATCTCATTTTCAAAGTTCCATTCACAAACAGCAGAATAAAATACTAAAAACTGCTGTCAGCAAAAACTGCCAGACAGATTGGTTGTTTTTGCAAAATGGACGCATTGGTGATGGCGTGTAGTGTTGCTACCGATTGATGCGTGTGCGCCGCTGCGATTGGCTACAAATAAATAAATAAATAAATAAATAAATAAATATTAAGGGACAATCTTACACTTACCATATTTTTTTGTTGGCAAAGTCTATTTGAAAACATATTCCACGTAAGCTTTGATGACGCGGTTGGCGCAGTGGTTAAGCAACTGCCTACTGAGCCGACGGTCCCGGGTTCAAATCCCGGCAAGGGCAAATATTTGTGTGATGAACACGAATATTTGTGCCTGGGTCATGATGTTCTATTTATTTAAGTATTTATTTATCTATATAAGTATGTATATCGTCGCCTAGTACCCATAACACAAGCCTTCTTGAGCTTAATTTGGGACTAGGTTGATTTGTGTGAGGTTTTCCGATATTTATTTATTTATTTATTTATAAGTAAGAAATATTTTGGAATAATAAATAAATATCAGACAACCGTCTGATATTTATTTATTATTCCAAAATATTTCATGAAATCTTCAACGGCAAACGAATATAACTTGATATTCTAAGCAGTTAATAAGACTTCATAGGTCAAAATACAATGGATGTAAACGCAGTTGTGAACCACGTGTTTATGCCCAGTTTGAACTGAAACTTAAGTCGCAGTTTAATCTAACTTGGAGCATATTCTGGTACCTTCTCAACTCAACCCTAAAGTTTAGGAGCTGCGAACAAACAAACTGGCAGGTCGCATAAACATGTAAACAAAGATAGTATGGAGTTTGAGTGTTATTGGAGCTTTTGAACGTTGCGTTTATGTTAGACTATAATAATCCCTGACTTCATACACCACTAGAATAGCTCACTCTACACTTTCTATCTATCAGCCACACACGTCCACTGCTGAACATAATTATATAATAACAGACAACCTCACACAAATCAACCTAGTCCCAAATTAAGCTTTAGAAGGCTTATGTTATGGGTACAGGCGACGAACTTATATAGATCAATATATACTTAAATACATATAACATCCATGACCCACCCAAGCAGCACATTAGTGAATTTTGCAGCTTATCTTATAGCTTTAAGTTCTAAATGAGTGGTTTAACAGTGTTTGATACAACTTATAGCTTTAAACACAACTCAAAACTGTATATGAGTTCATCCTATCACTTGTAGTTGCATAGGAGCGTTTTTTGTTTCTACTTTATTACTTATGGTGGGATAAAGTCGATTTTGCTACTTAAAGTTGCATGAAGGTTCAAATTGTCACTCAATAAGAAGTAATAGTGCTATATAAGGCCTTAAAATCACTTATAAGCAACTTTTACATATAAGTGGGAACATACCCTTATTTGGAACTAAAAGTTCCAAATGACTAGTACAATAGCGAATTATATCACCAATAGTGGCTAAAGGGATAATTTTACGGCTCTTTTGGAACCAAAAAATATTGCAACTTTAAGGCCTAAGAAGTACCTTATTAAATAAATAAATATTATTATTATTAAATAAATATTAAGGGATAATCATACACAAATCGACCTAGTCCCAAACTAAGCAAAGCTTGTACTATGGGTACTAGACGACGATATACATAATATATAAATACATATATAGATAACATCCATGACCCAAGAACAAATATTTTGCACAAATATTTGCCCCGGCCGGGATTCGAACCCGGGACCGTCGACTCAGTAGGCAGGTGTCTACCAACCGAGCCAAACGCGTCGTCAAAATATTGCCACTCCAACGCATAAATAGGTCTCAGTAGGAGGTTCTTGGAACCAAAAGCAGTTATTTTCACTTATTTCAAACCACTAACGAACTAAAAGTTCTATTATAGTTCCTATTTGCGCCTTGTCAAAATATATTTAATAGTCTTGCTTGTTTAATAGTCTACAAAAGAGCAAATAATTACTATTGGTAATATCATTCACTGCTTTGCCACTCGCAAGATACAAATAAGTGATTATTAGACCTGATAGTTCCAAATAAGGAACAAATAAGTGAAAATAAACACTGTAGGATCTTTTTTGTTTCGCCATGTTTACAAGTATCTATTCCTTATTTAATTTAGCACTCTCTTTTTTAATATTCCTGATCAAATAAAGGGCGCGTCGAAATTTACAAAGAAACCATACTATAGTTTCACAGTAAAAAAAAATTCGCAAGAATTTCGTGCTTATTTCAATGCTTGTATAACGTAAAGTTTTAATCACAATCAAACAGACATATAAATCCAAAATGAATATGGCGGATCACGTATTACTTTTAATAAAACACAATTTGACAGTTGCCTCGCCACTCAAAGATAATTTTGGCGACTCATTTATCACTCATTGACCGAACTGAAATGTTTTCATTCGTTCACTGCGCATAACTTTCACCCATAGTTCTAATTACCACTTAAGGTAATTGTGAGATCTCTTATGGATTCTATTTAACACCAAAAATAGGCTGCCATTTTTCTCCTTTTGGTTCTATACTGGTGGCATAAGGGTTCTTGCCACCTATATAGCACTTAGTCATGGTGGTAAATTTCACTTAAGCATCTAATTAGATATGATATACGAGCTATTTAGACCCAGTTGTGCTACTTGGGCAGGCACGAAAATATTCGTGTTCATCACACAAATATTTGCCCTGGCCGAGATTCGAACCCAGGACCGCTGGCTCCACTCTAGGACTTTGCTTCCCTAACGGCCATCCATTCTTCGGGCTACCACACTTCCACACTACCACATATCAAACTAATGTTTTACGATGAGTGCTCCACCTTCCTCTTTTATGGGATGGGATTTGGCACACAATCGTAACCAGTAGCAAGCGTTAATCAATAGCAAGCGTTTTATACAAACCAATAAATATTAAGGGACAATCATACACAAATCGACCTAGTCCTAAACTAAACAAAGCTTGTACTATGGGTACTAGACGACGATATATATATGGGTAATATATAGATACATATTATATAGATAACATCCATGACCCAGGACCAAATATTCGAGTTCATCACACAAATATTTGCCTGGCCGCTATTCGAACCCGAGACCGCCAGCTCAGGCTCAGGTGCACTAAAAACTGCGCCAACTGCGTTTTCAAAACAAAATTTAGGATAAATATTTTAGTGTATTCTTCTGGACTACATCTCCACTGATCTAAATATAACCAGATACCTGAATTTGATGTTCCTATGTGTCTATTATATCACTACCTAAGCGATTTTGATTTAAACATCTCTAAGAAATTTTGATTCAATAATTATTTTGTATTGTTCCCTATTCACGTTGACGCCTAGAGACTTTATACATCTCTGTGGAATTAACTTCACTGAGTGTATCACATAACATGTCAAGACGCCTAGACTCCTAGTCTTTATACATCTCTGGAGAAGTCATTAGTTTGAATTGAATAAATTTTGTATAAATGTAGTTACCTTTACGTTTTTTTTTAGTTACATTTATTTGGAGAATCTATACATCTCCTTTATGTATACTAATGTATTTAGTTTTAAGTATGATTTACCAAAAAAATTAGTTGAGTTTCTTTCGGCTTTCTTCTCAACAGCGGTCTCCTCTTGGGAAATGCCGGTAGATTCACAATCTGACTTGTTAAAGTGCCCTTGTGGCCTACTTACTGAATAAATTATTTCATTTCATGGGTTCTATTTGCCTTTCAATGACAACTTAGCAATGTTACTTAATGCTAATTACTTAATAGACGTCGCTGAAATGGCTGTATGTCAATTCCAATCGCATTAGACCTCTAATTTGATTAAATACTAGTAGGTATTCCTTAAGAAAACTGTGAATAAATCTTGAAGAACGAATGTATTATTTATTTAGAGAGACAGACAGAAAAGATGAAAACTTCGTTAACTCGGCGTCCTTTTTATAAAGGCTCTTTACCATCGAATGCTAAAATGAAAGGTGAGGCATTTTCCTGGAGCCACGATTTCATGAAAATTATTATTATTAGCGTTCAAATACAATTGGCGGGTAAAATGTTTACTTTTAAAATTTGTTTACCTACATGGTAGTTACTTGGGTGGATCAACTATTTTCTTGTCTGTCCCGTGACCCAGGGGACCATAGTATTGGTATTGTCAGTCTATGTAAGAATGAGCTTATCACTGTTGCAATTACAAAGTTTTTGGTAAATATTACCGCCGAAATCTTCATTTTAAGGAGTGACCCAGGGGCCATCGCTATGGCATCGAGCCACCAAAAAATTAAAGCTGATAAAAGCACGTTAAAATAGTGAATGCCTCAATCGGAAACAAGACTTGTGAAAGTATCACCTTTGCACCAAAACGGTAAAAGCAGGTCTCCACAAGCCAGGACTTTCGAAGCCTGAACTGTCCAACTTTAAAGAGTTGCGAAAAATCCCACGACGGCTTAAACTATGCGAAGTTCCCATTTGTTCCATAGACTGGGACCCTAGTGTACAAAGTGGAACAAAAGTTCTTATACAGGGTGAAATGAAGAAAGTGAACACTTGGGATAGGTTTGCGTACGATGCCCGATACGGTAAAAAACATTTTCATTTATTTTTAAGCAACAAAAAAAATTGCCAGTTTTTTAAGAATAAACAAACAACGAAGATTTTTAAGAATTTCACCCACTCCCCTGTATTTTTTTCTAAATATCAATTTGTAATTTCCTCTTTAAAATACTTTCCAGATTAATTTAATGTGACTCCCTTTTAGGCTGTTCACTTATGTGGAACTAGCTTTTGCCCGCGACTACGTCCGCGTGGAACTTGGAAGTATGGAAGCAACCTCGTACAACAGGATAGATATCCACCTAATCACCACGCAAATGTAAGAGCAATTGTGCTTTTGGTCTAATCACTACATTTCCTACAGAGTCATCAATGCCGTCATGAATTACATACTCACTTTTCAATCTTTTTAGGGATAATTTCCAGGATGAAAGCTTTCCTATGTGCTTCCTCGGATCTTAAACTATCTCCATGCCAAATTTCATCAAAATCGATTCAGCCGTTTAAGCGTGAAGAGGTAACAGACAGACAGACACACTTTCGCATTTATAACATTAGTATGGATTTAAGATGTATACCTAACGTCTTGTTCATACTCACAGTGTGCCTCTAAGCATGGGCAAGTGTGCAACGAGCGTAAGAAAATGCATTTGAAACCGGATTGATTCACGACTTACAATTCACCCTGTACTATTGAGAATCCAGCATTCGAACCATTCTTCGCGGTTAGTGGGATAGAAGACAGATGGTCGCCGTAAGGAGAATTGGTTTGCCAGTGAAAAGGGCTTATGTCTTATTCAAATTGATGTATTTAAGACCTTTTACACTCGCGAAGATATTGAGTGCACATTAGTAATGTATGGTTTTGAACGTAGCAAGATATTGCCATTTGAATTCTCTGATACGTCTGCAGTCGACGATAGTTTTAAAAGCATGCTACTAATTTATTTATTGTTATATTTACTAAGGTACTTACTTAAACTGAAAATTCAAATAATAATTATGTACCTCAACCAATGTGTCGAAAAAAACAACCTATGTTTTTTCTTTCCTGTAATTATAAAGGCTCCACTTCGCCTGACGGTGCGCGAGAAAATGAGCCGAAATGAAATGCTTAGGGGTTCATTATTTTTTTTGTAGCAATAATTGTTTATTGAATGAGCTGATGCCATATTGGAAGATCGTTGACCGACCTCAAGTTAATATCTTTTTATACATTTTGACTTTTGATTGAATAATCAACTCATTCCCGTGAGGAAGTTGGTACAAAACGAAATATAAGTCAACGAATATCAAGTAGGTATATTCCATATTATTATAATTCTAAATAAAATAATAAATAAAAAATCTATGTAGAAAAGATGTCTCCTCTAAAGACTTATCTCCTTAAGATTTTCCCTGAAAGAATGATATTTCAGGGAAAATAACAGCACGAAGCAGAATTTGTATGGGCGCACGGCTTTAGCGAAACAGCGTCATCTATTGGTTAAAAAGTTTGTCGGCTCATCACGCCGAAACGGCTGCACAGATTTTAACCAATATTGGCACAGGAATAGCTAATATCTAAAGATGGTTATAACATACTCTTACCCGACTACGAAAGAAAAGGTTAAGACGGACGAAGTTGCGGGCAAATTCTAGTCTTGTCTACGATCTGTAATATTACAATAATAATACTCTTTATTGCGCACTACAAGGGAAAATAATAGAATAAAGAAATAAAGTAACATGAAATCGACGACGAGACGACGCGGTTGGCGCAGTTTGCAGACACCTGCCTTCTGAGCCGACGGTCCCGGGTTCGAATCCCGGCTGGGGCAAATATTTGTATGATGACCTTGAATGTTCTTGGGTCATGTATGTTATCTATGTATTTATATATATTATGTATATCTTCGTCTAGTAACCGTAGTACAAGCTTTGCATAGTTTGGGACTAGGTCGATTTGTGTAAGATTGTCCCATAATATTTAGTAATGCCAAGCGAAGCTACCTAAAGTACTGGACTGGACTGGTGCCCTAATAGAAATAATACAACCCCGATTTGTAATGGAAATGATTCGTTCAATATTCAAACACAGGTGCGAGGAATAATTAGAATTCGCCATTTTCTTTTTACCAATGTGGACGGAAGAATGGCGCCAAAGATTATTTTGAGGAAAAAGTAATTGATTGCTTTTTAATTTGCATTGATTGTATAATTATGATTTATATTTCATTTGGCTCTCAGTGGAAGAGAGGAATTATATTTGAGATTCTCTTATTTTACAGAAATAACTTTACTGAATGCTTAGAATTTTCATTTCATAGACAATTTTCCCTCAAAAGTCACACATTGGTGCACATAAAAAAACTTTTCATACAAAAGGCGGACTTAACGCCATGAGGCATTCTCTACCACAAGTTGACTAACTTTAGGGCAAAGCCGAAAAATTGAATGTTGAACTTTGACGGTAATTTCTGACTTTTAGAGTTGTCTAAGTGTAGTTAGTTTCATATAGACATTTGATCCCAATAAAGGATAGAATCAATTGTCATCATCAAAAAAAAATCGTCATGCCTATTGTCAATGTCAGTCAATGCAGCTCGAATACCAAAAATAGTTATTTTTCCGATATATGACCGTAACAAAACCGAGTTTTTGCTACATTTGGGATATAACAAGACTTCGTCGACTTGTGGCCTAAATCCATACTACGCCTTAAAGCAAACCTAACCCCATTTCTTTAAAAAACTAGCGATATTTCTAGCGATTCCTATCTGCAACAGAAAAATGGATCTCCCACGGAATGGGGCCATTCGGGCTTATCGGAAGTCCAATGAAATCTGAGCTTAAAGCTCGAATCCGAAGCTTTTGTGAGAGATAAGGTATAGATCCACTTAGTGGTTCCGTATACTTAGTTGTACAGTCGCCGTTAGATATATCGTAGCGGGCGAGGTGGTCAAATATTTATAGGCAGCAGTAAATTTAAATAAATTCCGTACATGACTTATTGGCATTAGTATTTGAGCTTCTACACGGTTTTCAATTACTTCTTCACACACCATGATTAAAGATATCTGCTTAAACAAAACAACAAAAATATATGAAGAATTAAGAAATTAAGCCTCATATCACTGCCACAGAATGTAGGAACACTTTATACCACATCCTGATATTATTTAAGTAAAAGTTATTTGACAGTGATAACTCAGCTGACGTAAGCGACATTACTTTTTTTACTAATTAAAAAATTCCATTTAGTAAGGAGATCTAAATTATCATGTGGTCATTGAAATATCATCGTATTTATTACTAATATTACTCCAAGGAGTACCACCAAGGGCGAGGAAGCGATTTAATGTCGACTATTTTCTCGCTCAAGAAACAAACAAAAGTTATAGCGGTGTCAGCAGAAGAAACAGATTTATTAATAGTAGATCGCTGGCTATTCACACTGCCAGCGCTTACTCTGTTTTCACTAGTAGATGCCAGCGATAAAAGATAGAATTCGCGCAGCGATACTCGCTTCGCGATCAGAGTAAAAACCAAATAGCGGTAATTTTACTGTAGTTGTTATCCAGAGCTACCTGTTTTGCGTACAGGACTGCCTACCCTTCCGCCCGCCCGAGCGAGTACTCGCCCTTCATACTCGAAGACTCGTTTATAGCTGAGCGAGAAAACTATCAGAACTACACGCTCGCTTCTCGCTGTTCACCAATTAATCGTCGGCGATGGGACAAGTATATCTGTCGTAGCAACCAAACATCTCTATCCCTCTAATAGAGTTTTATTTACACCATAACGCTTCTAAATTGTAAGAGGCGAGTTACAATATCAGTAACAATAATAGACGGCAATGTTTCAACCGTCGCTCGCTGGAATCGGTCACATTACGACGCGGTGTGAGTGAGAAGTGAACAGCGGTGTCAAAAACTATTTTTTTTTTATTAAATACTAAAATAGTTTGAACACCGAAATGTTTATATTTTCCTGATCGAAGATAGTGCCCCGATTTATTAAATTGTGACGTTTGTCTATAGTTTCGCAGATATGAGAGGTGAGTGGATGGGCCACATGTTAAAATGTGCGTCTGCCGGAGGGCTTCAAGACCAATTAACTTTTTGAGATTTCCTAAACTTTGTTAAAATTAAAAAAAAATCGCTGACTTTGATCGAACATTTACTAAAATCTTTTTTTTAACTCGCTATTCAAGAAACGAAAAATTGAATATCGGCTTTACATTAAGTTACAGTTTGAACCGTCTTATGATGTGGAAGGACAAAATATGTAGGCGGTAGCCCTTACGTGCAAGGTCAGAAAACAATTTTGTCAAACCGACTATTTCAAACAATCGTCTGAAATAGTCAGTTTATTAAAATGAGAATAATTCTTTATGACATTAAAGCAAACAAATGTACACCTTTTGGAGAGTATCGATGAACATCAGCAATGTACTCGCGTGTTCACTGTGTTGTCGCGCCGCCAAAGAGAATAAGATTAGCTTGCAACTATTTTCTTACACATAAAACGTACAATAGATGTTCAACCCATGAAAATAAAAGAGATGCGTGATTGCCAATATTGTATTATTACTACATCTATTAATACGTTTCTTGTGCGAGAAAATAGCATAGAACTAGGCACAGCTGGACTAATAAACTTACTAAAACGCTCTCCTACCTCGCTGCCGCGTGTGGCTTGTACCTTCGAAGGGTCGCTAGTGTAGGGCGCGGGTCGACTCATCTAATGTCACGTGAAATGACTCTTGGAGGACCTTTTTGATTTGCTAGGGATGTGACATTTCTTATCGATACTTAGTTCTGATGGATTATTTTAAGAATAGGTACTTTAAAGGGAAAATAGAATAGTGTCAATATTATGTAGATATTAAACTTCTGCATGGGGATAATTATAAAGAGGTTATCTTCAAGGTAAGAGTAAATATGCTATTACTGAACCGGCGAGCTACATCCTCGACCCCGTAGGTCAGGTGAACTGAGGTCAATCGCCAGTCAGTTTGTGAATATCGACCTTTTATGATAGTGTTTTCCAAGAGATTAACCTCATGTCCTATTTTGTATTCGGTTGAAAACACACTCCTATTAGACGAATTAATACAATGATATCTAATTATGTAAAAATCTAATTAAATCTTTAGGCTATAGAACATCCACAGAAATATATACATACAAAATACTAACCCACCTTCAGACAATGACTGCGTATCAACAATCATAAAACAAATAAACTTAGTATTATGCTATTGGATTCGCTTTATCGCTTAATAAACTAAGCTGGAATATCTCATCAAAATACAGATAGCAGAATCTATAGCGAAAGAAAATCCAGTTTGCATCTATGCTATTCGCATTATTTAAGCGTGGCATAATTACTAACTTTCTGCTCCGTTCACCGGGAAACCAATGTATCGATAATTTCCCCCCACTACCAGGTAATGCGTCGTGAAATGTCCGGCCACATCTGCTCCCCCCCCCCCTCTCCTCCCTCTCCCCCCACCGCTTAACGGAGCGGGAAATGACCCCCTCCATGTTTACTTACACATGCTATTCAGTTTTAAACTGAGGAATTTTGGAGGAAAATGTAACATAAGGTTTTGTTGTAATTAAAATAATAATTAGGTAAGTGTGGTGGGCTTTGTTTCCAAGAATACGTTATTACTTTATCTGCAATACCTATACCTACTTTTCGTCATCATTTATTATACGAAAATTACTTGAAATTTGCGAAATATTTAGTCCTGTTTCGTCTTTGTTTACATCGGTGAAATTCACTGACTTTCCCGTCCAAAAAACCAACCAGTTACCAAAAAATTGTCGTTGCCAGTAAAGTAAATTAGTAGGTACCACTGACAATCCGCAATATGACGTGGTCTAAAAACCGTCTGCTGAGCTATAGAAACCTTTTCAATTATGTTACTATTCGGCGTGGACGTCGGTGTTATTTTAAAATGTTTATTGTTTTACTTGTCTTTGGTTTTATTCTAATGCAAAGTTAACTCCATCATCATAATATATTTTATAAGCAGACTTATTTGTACCCATAAACCGTGTGGACAATAGACAATTATGCAATGGTGCAAATTATAGCAAGTAAGAGTATTAGAAGAACTACGACAAAATGGAACATGGGTCAAAAATCGAAAACTGTAGGTCAGGTTTGGTTTGTATTTGACCACGTAGCGTCAAAATACTTGCATGCTTGCTTGCATGTACACTTAACTCAAAACAAGCATTATGAAGACAAACTGTATCGATGTTTAAATCTTATGATTGACAAGTTCATTGTAATTTATAGTTCTGAATGAAAGAAATATGAAAATCAGCAATATGAGCACAAATAATCTTAGTGACGGCATTATGAATTACGATGTTTTGAAAACTGTCCATTATGAACTCGGTTGATAGTAGTACAAATTTATGACTGACAAAAGTACCTATAAAGTAAAAAAATCGGAAAAGTGATGATTCTGGCTACAAATCGGCAGTAGAAGAAACATTCGGGGAATGGATTTTATGAGCCAATATTGGCGTATAAGCTACATTTTGACATGGGAGGAAAAGCGTTCAAAAGGTTAAGTTCTGTATCTCAATCGGTACCTAAAACAAAATTATTAGATCTTTCTGTTGTTCGCCTTACTATTTGTCGAATCCTTGTCTTTAGGAATATACATGACAGCATTGATCTTTAAGTTGCTGATGTAATGCATTTCATTAACCATTCCACCTTCCTCACACTAATCGGTGACTACCAACAAAATTGCAGATCGCGTAATTCGCCAGCTTGCATTAGAATTGTTTTAATTGCCGTTTTATTAAATACGAAAACCACGCAAATACCAACCAAGCATCTGCGGGATAAAGTAGGATTTCGGATGTATGTAAGCTGTTATTATGGCGGTAAAGGAGTTTCAGGTTTAGTAAACAGTCTGTGAGCAATTACATGGAATTCGGAGTTAACTTACTATGTATGCGCAATGTTTAAGTTAAACTTTCAACTTTAAAGCTTTTTGTTTGTGTTTAAGCTTTAGGGATTTTATTATGAACACTTTGTGAGGTACATTTTATCATTCTAATATTATAAATGCGAATATTCGTGAATGTGTTGATGTGTATGTTTGTTACTTCTTCACGCTCAAACGGCTGGACCAATTTTGATGAATTTTGGTATTAATGTAGCTCTGGCACCTTGAATTAACAAATGCTACTTTTTATCCCGAAAAATTTAGTATTCCCGTAGGATGAGCGGGTAAAGCGCGGCGCAGCTAGTTCAAAATAATTTTCTTAAATACACAATATACAAGCCGTGTATTTTTACAACTCATGACGTAGATTTAACATGTCCCGACGAGGCCTCCTTAACGTCATCGCAACGTTTCAGATCGGGAATCGAACCCTGTACCTCTGGACCGGCAATCCAGACTTCGATTCCTGGTCTCTTCCACCAGGTTACGCATTTCAATTATTCTCTGAGATTTGACCATTGTATTAATAATAAATACAATAAAATAAATAAATATCAGACAACCTCACACAAATCGATCTAGTCCCAAATGAAGCTCAAAGAAGTGTTATGGGTACTAGACGACGATATACATACTATATACTAAATATTATACTTAAATACATACAACCATGACCCAAGCACAAATATACGAATTTTTGCCCTGGCTGGGTTTCGAACCCGGACCGCCGGCTCAGTAGGCAGGTCTCTGAAAACTGAGCCAACCGCTTCGTCATAATGGTTTAATGGTTCACGAAAATTTTAATAAGATTACCTACTACATGGCGGTTACTTCCTAAGCCTAGGAAAAAGATGTACACTAAATTATACTTAGTAACCACACAGTCGGTCACGGAAGTTCCTTCAGGCTTGCTGTAGCGTTCACTTTCTGTATTATTTACACTGCGGCGCACGTAGGGGCCGCACACGATTATTCTGCATTTGCCTTTAGGCTGCTTGTACACGACAAATAACGTAAGACAAAAAGAAATCTTCAGCTTCCGCAATTTTTAAATACAAATGATAGAAAACTATCGTGAGTCTCAGACATATTAAAATACTTAAACGGGTATACTCACGTCGTAGAAGTCAAATAACGCTCCTGTCCGAACACTCCTGTGTTCGGTTGGCCGCCGCCGCGACTGATCGTCTCTCGTGATAATGAATTGCGTACCGATTCGAAACATGTCGAGTGTTATTCGACTTCTACGACGTGAGTAAACCCATTTAAGTATTTTAATACATTTCAGTAAAATAATTTAAACGGATTCTATATATTGCGTGTATTAATTAGCTGAGCGTTCCTGAAGTTTCGGCAACTATTACAGTCAACCTTTCAGTCATCTGTTTAAATTGCTTTACATAAAAAAAATATATAAATATCGTCATGTATTTTTAAAATGTCTTGTTTTGTACTAACAAAATATGGATTTTGTTGTCCGAAATAAATGCATGCATGCAATGCATAAAATTTTTTTTTATTTGTTTCTATTATTTGTCTTTTTACTTAAATTGCATCTTCAGCTCCTCGTATAAGTATTGAAATAAATACTAATATTAAATCAATATTTTATATTATTGTCGTGAGAACATATTGTTGGTTATTGTGTATTTCATCTGTTATATCTTAATAGATAAGGATCTGTTCTTAATCATTGAACAAGATTTCGTTTTGTATTTTAACAAATACTCTAAATGAGGTACAATAAAAACAACCAGAAGTTAAAACGAGGTCTAATCACTAAATAGCGATCTGTTTCAGACAAGTTAGTGTTTTATTTTCATTTAATATCAAAGAACCAAATTGGTTTTACTATATTCACTTTACAAAAGTAAAAACTACCTACGCCTATTGATAACAAAAATATAAAATAGCATCGTGTTCAGGCACCCTAACACACGGCATTTCATAGCATGTAATGTTAACGTATTCCTGTCTTTCAAACCAGCAGGTGTGCAAGAACATGCACTTTTGAAATGCAGCAACATCTACACTAAAACGTCATAAGAAACACTAAAGTATTCATATATTTTAATCCTACCAACATACGCAGAAGGCTCAATTTTGTACTACGTTTTAAGTTACACTGTTTAGAAATGAAACGCTATTAGCATTATTTAAAAGTCATAAGGAACGATAAATTATTTATGAATTTGGACTGTTTACGATTCGTGGACGATTCAGTTCGGAGTTACATACATAGTAGTGTTACTCCGAATTATTCTGCAAGGGAAGTCTTATGTGGCGAATAAAAATTTTGAGATGCTACTCATAATGTTGCATTTTGTTTTGTTTGCTATGGATTTTTCACGTGTAGACTCATAGAGAGTTCTTTACACAATCCTTCATCAACATATCAGCCGATAGATGTCCACTGCAAGACAAAGGTCTTCCCAAAGTTTTCCACAACGATCGGTCGTGCGCCGCTTTCACCCAATTCCATCTGACATCGACAATCTTGACGGTCCACCTTTTTCACGGTATAATCCTTGCATTTCAAGTAAAAGTGGCGGTTATATTCGATACATGGTTTAATGTGAATGAATGTCAATGTAATTACAATCCGATGTTTGAGTAATACGGTATTTGATGACCGGTCAAATCAGCTACTCTTAATGAAATGTCAAAAACGATTTGTAAGTATGAAGTTTCTTTGAAGATACTGGGCTTGTGACGTTATAAAAATCAGTAGTCAAAACACGTCCTCTTTTTAATTGCTGTCCAATTAAAAATAGTAAATTGTCCAAAAGTTAATGGTAGTTTGTTTGATTCCGTGTATTTTCCAATGTATGTTTAGTGGTTTCAATGACATAATTCATTTTCAATATAGTAAATTCCCGTATACCCTAATAGATGTCACACCTATTTATCAAGTGTCTAAGATTGTATGGAACTAATAAAGCACTTAAAATCACGATAATTTTATTCAATCGATAAATTACCTACTCCTGTGGCGTGGAGATAATCCCATTAGCGGGTTATACACAAAGTCCGACTCACTAAGACTAAGCCCTGATACAGTTCAAGTTATGTCTTAAAAAAATCAATCAATAAAAGTCTGCATATAGTGTTACGCCTATTCCCTGCGGGACGTCTTTATAAGTGAAGAATTAAAATAAAATATTGAGATGTTTGCTGTTATTGATTTTATGCATTTGGAGAGTTATTTACACAACTACTTAGTGTCAATATACACGTACTTTTTGAGACATAGATATTCCTTTTTAACGTATTGCTTTTAAATCTAAATGTAATTTTTGTAAATTTACTTCGACTATACTAAATACGAGTATTTCCTATAAAAAATAGTGTTAGACAAAAGTACTTAAAACGTTTTAAATCTCGAATTTTCCGTGTGTGTAGTGAGTTGCATTGCCCTCGAAACGTCCGTTGATTCAGTTATCAGCTGATAAGCAATTTTAATCGAACTAAAAGCCTTAAAGAGAATACTTGATGGTTGTTTCCACTTGTGACCAAAAGTCTTAGAAAATTTAACGTGAGAACTAACTAATACAATAGTAAGGAAAACAAAATGTTACAAGTTCTTGCAAATTCTAGTTTATAGTGAAAAAACCCATGCATAGTAATAAAAAAACGCAACTTGTTTAAACGTGTTGTATGGTTAGATACACGAATACTATTATGCAATTCTAAAATTTTATTAATAATCAGTTTACTTACTGTGGGGAATGAAATTATTGATTCAGGAAAAATCATAACAATGCGATGCAAAATTTGTATAGGCGTGAAATTGTGGGCACATTCAATTTAGTTTCATCATAATATCAGTAAATCTGCTTGACAAAGGTTTCCAATGATCCGTCACGACAACCAGTCGTGCGCTGACGTCATCCAACGGTAGCCCACGACATTGACAAAATCTTCAGTATATCTTGTTCATGGTCTCCCACAGTAGGTACTTAATAAGCGTGAACATTGCAAAGTTGATACAAAAACATGACACAAAGTTCTTTGTTTTTCACGGACTAGACAAAATACACTGATTCGAGTGCGTAATGCATTTTTTATTACGTTACTTCCATATAAATATGCTTAAAATAGGACCGTTAGTGGAAATGAAAAATATGAGACACTATTTTCTTTTACTAGAATCAATAGTGCTCAGGATTCTGAGTAGGACTAACCCATTTTCTCCAAATGTAGAAAACCTGAAAATGGTCAGCCATTTGTGGAAACGCCCATCAGTACATAGCAGAGTAAACCTCCGACCCCTTACTCACTCAATCCCCTTGGCACCGCACCAGGCGCAAACAAGCCTCTCCGGCGATCAAACCCGCCAATGTTGCAACTGTGATATTTTCTAGCAACATTCTACATTAATTTTATTAAAACTTTCGTGAGACATATTTAATTATTGTATTAAGCGGTTTACACTCACGTGAAATTGTCAGGAACGGCCCGACATGTTTCGAACTCGTATGGCGAGTGACGAGTTTGCCGCGGCGGTGTACGGGCAGCCGTCCCTGATGAAGGGCTCCATACGAGTTCGAAACATGTCGGGCCGTTCCTGACAATTTCACGTGAGTGTAAACCGCTTAATACAATAATTAAACATTCTACATATTAACTTTATCCGCTAGTGCCAATATTGCAATTTGTGTGAAGTTTTAAAGACCGAGCCTTTTTAATTGTTACATGTAACGATTGCTCACTCATTATCATCATCATATCAGCCGATAGACGTCCAATACTGGACAAAGGCTAATTTTTTTTCACAACGATCAGTCTTGCGCCGCCTTCATCCAATTTCTGCCCGCGATCCTAACCAGGTCGTCGGTCCACCTTGTTGGAGGCCTTTCCACGCTGCGTCCGGTCCGCGATCGCCACTCAAGAAACTTTCTGCCCCATCGGTTCTAAGAGCAATGTGCCCCGCTCACTGCCACTTAGTAAGTTTGACGACTCTCTGAGTCATATCTACAGCCTTGGTTCTCTTGCGTATCTCATGATTTCGGATTTGATTCGCAAGGAGACTGAGCATAGCTTGCTCCATTGCCCTTTGAGTAACTTTGAGCCTTATAAGGCCCATTGTAAGCGACCACGTTTCAGTGCCGTATGTCATCACTGGCAACACACTGGCAAAGAGCGTACTCCCACCTGAAAGGCCGGTAACGCACTTGTGACTCCTCTGGTGTTGTAGGTGTCTATGGGCGACGGTAATCGCATTCCACCAGGCGATCCGTTTGCTCGTTTGCCCCCTATGGCATAAAAACACGTTGGTTAAAAACATTCGTCTTGAGACAGTGCGGTATTTGGGACGAGAAGATATTCCGCAACTTTCCAAACGCTGCCCATCCACTGGATAGCTCACTCGCTTAAAACAAATTGTTTTGTAGAATATTCTCGAAACCTTGGCACCATGCTATCTCCAGTTTCAATACAGCGGTGCCAATGGGCGGGCCCGGATCCGTCTACAGATATCGATAGCGATTTGAATATAGGAGACATTTACTACAGACAGTCTAGAGTTTGTGTCGATGTTGTTCCAAAAACATTGGAATATTTTCACATTCTTTTTCCAATATAGAAATGAAAATAACCTTAATTGAAAATTTAAGACACCCAGACACACAAGTAGCTGATCATAATGAGACTCTCACTCAATGAGTGATATAGAAGATGCTACTAAAACTGAACATAACTACATCGTAAGAATATGAATTCGCTTCAATATTGGCTGAAATCTCGTCACGCGTTCCAATTAAAGCTAAATATCTAACTACTAGTCCTATTTCCACCGAACATAGCTAAGAACCATCTCGAAGGACATTCCTTTTGATTGAAAAAAAACCGCACTCAAATTGCTCCATAGATACACTCTATTACAGTACACATATGACTCTATTACTGTTTTACTTTTATGTTTGAGTAGTTGGATTGTGTACTGAGCCTTTAAACGTATTATATCAATTAATGATCACTATACCATTATGAAATTATACCAAATTTTATTAAATCATTTATTTATTATATCCGTTTATCGTTATATTGACTAATATTATATCATAAGTTGTTGCCGACCGTTACGCACCCGGACCTACATACAGACATAGTTACTATTTTCTGCCGCTCATAATTACTCGTATAATGATTCCATCAATAACAATCTCTTCAATCAATTAATTACACTAACCAGCCTTTTCGTTATTCATCCAATCCAAACAGAGCCGAAGTAAATAGCTACGTGTACTCAATAAGGGATTTATTAAGCAAATATTGACATTTATTAACAAACATGTCGTTATGGATTAAATTCCACACGAATGTTAGCGTTTGGAATTTTAAATGGTTATTGGATTTAATGGAAGTTATGATATTGTTTGCGAATGTGGGAACTCATAAAGAATTATAATGTATAATTGTCGGGCTATTTTGTTTCATGATTATTTGTTTATTTCATAACGTGAAAGCGCTTTACTTTGACGTTTTTTTTTTCATATTTAGGTCCCAAATAAGTAAATATTACCTTTTAGAGCTGGCTGCTTCCTCGCACAATGCATCAGCATTGCAATTCAGCAAAAAATGTTGCTAGCGTCTTTAGGACCATGCCGCGGGATCACAGTTTTTCACACCTTATTTAATTTATTTTACCATTTAATAACATGTTAATACGATTACCTATCGTAAGTCCGATTTTTTGTTTCCTGTCTGTAACGTTCCGTACAATTTTCATTTGTCCGTAAGCCAGGAAGAAAATACTTTCGGGCAAATGTACACATGGGAAACAATGATTTGCAGTTGATATAGGATACCGTCAATGACACTGTTAAGAAGAAATGCCGAAAGAAACTCAACAGTCAGTCATGCAATGATTTGATTTCAATACGTTTAGCTCGAATAGCGGAATCACGCTGATTTGTCAGTTAAATGACACATCGCTCAAATGGCTATGCGTCTATGTTAATCGAATCAGAAATAACTCTACTAGGAGTGAGTTGTTTTAAATATAGTTCTGCCATATTTGAGTATAGAGTAAAGTAAATATTAATAGCGAAAACGATTTAAATACACATCTACAGCAATAAATCACAGCATGTTTTTAAGGTTCTAAACGATTTCTATACTCGTACTTTCAATATATTTAATCATATTATGCCTACACATATAAAGTTCAAACTAGGTCTGAAACTATTATTATAAATATTTCATAATATCTTTAACATTTTCACACAATACTATATTGAATTTTGAAAGCCAGAAATTCATATAGGTAGACTTACAGATTGAAGACTTAACAATGTTAAGTCTTCAATCTTTAAGTCTACCTATATAACATATATATCACTACTATCAAAATATCGTATTCAAATTGCTTCGGTTGGTTAAAGATAAAGGTGAAAATCAAAGTATTAAGGTTCATATTCGACTGAAAACATAAATCACCATCAGACTTGGATATCTTATATTCTATTGACATTAAATTTCAATTTATCACTGCTTTGAAGTGAAGATGAATCGAGTTCGCAATGAGATATAGATTTGGAATAGCGAAATATTGAATTACGGATTTCTTGAACTTACGTTTATATTTCCCGGGGGAGATGGCTTAGACTGTAGTGTAAGTTTGCTTTAAACACAAATAACACCTAGACCGCGTTGCTATTATTTTGCGTTCAATACTTACACGTGGCTTTTGAGGCTCAAAATGCTATTTAAAAGCAGGCCAAGTGGAGACGAACCCGCGCACAGAAGGTTCCGTACAAACACTTATCCCATCTTAACTGGCCGGGTTAAGTTAAGTTTGCACCTGGTATGGCACCGGATACAAATGAGGTGCAAAGTTAACGCAACTGATCACGTTAGTTGTGTGGGAGCCCCCTTAAATATTTATTTTATCCACTTTTTTGGATTTGTTGTTATAGCGGCAATGGAAATACACTGTCTATCTATCACGGTTCATGAGATACAGCCTGGTGACAGACGGACAGACAGACACGGACAGCGGAGTCTTAGTAATAGGATTCCGTTTTACCCTTTGGCTACGGAACCCTATAAATCAGTGTGTAAAGCAACACTGATATTGAGTTTATAATTTACGTAGGTATTGAAATCATGACAAGTAGCGTTTTCAACCGACTTCAAAAAAGATTCGACTGTATTTTGTTTTTTAGGGTTCCGTACCTAGAGGGTAAAAACGGGACCCTATTAGTATCCCCTGTCTGTCCGTCTGTCTACGTGACTTATTTATCTTCGAAAGAGAATCTGAGTTGTCTTCACTGATCCCTTAAGATTTGAAGGAGGTGACTAACTTCACTTAAGGTGAATAACTTTTCAAAAATTCAAGTGCGTTTCTTTGTACCGTTTTATTTTCTTTGTCAAATGATGGTTGAATTTTGATTTTTTTTTTACTAAAAACCTTCATTTGAATATTTCATTACGGTTTCTAGTAAGCAAAGCATCGGAAGAAATCTAGTTAACATGTAATATATTCTAATAAAACAATATCTATGTATTTGATAAAGAATATTAATTCTTTAGTGAAAAATTTATTATTCAAACACACGCTACATTTTATATGATAGAATTTAACTTTATTTCGTGAAGAAATCGTCAGCGGCGATAAATTTCCAAGTTAATATTGTATTCTGAGAACTCTTTTAGGTATTTCAGACTTCAATATTTTATGAAAGCCTTTTGCTAATGGAAGGTTTAAGGTTTTCTGTAAAGGTTACTAAATTAGGTTTTTTTTCGTATGTTTCGTTGAAATTATTGTACTTAGTGTTACCCTGAGTACACACAAGTTTTGCCAAAATACTTACTAGATTACTACGCTAGTTACAGTGAGCCTTCGTTTAAAATGAATACTTATATATATATATGTATATATATATATATATATGTTACATTATCTATCCCTTTCATAATTCGTATTTTATTCAAATGGTCCTATTATCTGTTGGCTGATTGTATATATGTATGTATTTATTGTTTATTATATTTACGTATTTATTTGTTTTTTTTTTCAACTATTAAATAAATCTTTATTAATAATTATTACTATGGAAAATAAACTATACATACTTAAACTTAATTAAAAAGAATCCCCCAGTACTGAGGCAAAGTTTGTTGTTTTCTTTGTTTTTATGTATATATGTATTATGATTATTATTTTCCGATTTTTGCACCGCCTAATAACAACATCTTTTTTTTTTCAAGTTCTCCACTACCCAAAGGTTGTCTGGAAGAGATCGCTCTTTAGCGATAAGACCGCCTGTTGTTTTCCTCTAATTGTAATTTCTTGCATTGTATTTCTCCTGTATGTTTTATGAGGTGTGCAATAAAGAGTACTTGTATTGTATTGTATTGTATTGTATTGTGTGCTAGTTCGCTAAATGAGTTATTTAATTGTAGGTAAAACCCTTGCTTTACACTACCCGCGAAGTTGAATGAAGTTGGCCGAGGCGAAGTTGGCCGAAGAACGGGTTTCCGTAGCGAAGTCCACACTATCATATTAACCACACCTTGACCAACTTCACGAGTAGTGTGGAGCTAAGGTTATACTCAAGAGACAGCAAAGTCCTGGAGGGTCAACGTATAGGAAAACGCTGCGTGGGTGGCAGTCCACAGGCAGGTAGACAGATGACCTGGTGAGGGTGGCGGATAGTTGATGAATACGTGTGGCGAGCTATAGGGCAGGCTTATGTTCAACAGTTGAAGTCAGCGACTGATAGATATATTACTCAAAGAAGAGACAAATACTAAAAAATCTAACTTATAAGTTCTATAACCCTAACTAAACCTTTAATAGTTTATACAAACAACCAATAAAATGCAGTTTTTAGCGGATTTTACGAAAACCACAAGAAATAACCATCGGTTATCTTTTATTCTATCATTCAATGCGGATCAGCAAACATGGATGTTCGTTATAATGCGGCCACAGAGTTGAGATCATACATAATATGGATCGAAAATTGGTCTGAAATAAATGATTTTTATTTAATCCATACTAATAGTATAAATACGAAAGTGTGTCTTTCTGTCTGTTACCTCTTCACGCTTAAACCGCTGAATCTATTTTGATGAAATTTGGCATAAAGATAGTTTAAGATACGAGGAAGGAAAGTTTTCGTCCTGGAAATTATACCTAAAAAGATTGAAAAGTGAGTGAACATTTCTGTTGGGGTGCGGTGACCCTGTGGGAAATGTTATTATTAGACCAAAAGCGGAATTGCTATCACATTTGCTTAGGCGATTTTATCAAGTTCCAAGCGTACGTAGTCCCGGGCAAAAGCTAGTTTTATATATTTTTATTTCTAAAATGGGGATATCGCAATGTCTCGTCGGATTGCCGAGTGCAACAAAAAGTGATCCGACGTCCCGCTGTCGCCGTCGCTGATCGTTAACGAACCGATCTGTGTCGTTAGTTCGAGGGTCTCGTTACTTATCGTAATGATTCCCCAGCGTGCCGAGATATATTGAACTGTCTTTACAATCTACGACCTTAATAGACCGAACCAGACTAAAAAAACTGTATAATCCAGCAGTTATATTATACACACGGATTTTCTTTTAAGAGGCCTTATTCCTTTTAAAATGCTGATTGTTTTAGACATTTTTCTAAATGATCAAACAAGTTTCTTAACTTATTATTGATGTTACTACCTAGAACAGGGCTATTGGGATTTATTGGTATATATTTGAAACCTACAGTTCGAATTTTTCATTGATAATTTTTGTTTCAAAAACTACTCGAAATTGACAAAATTCACGCGGAAAATTAGTTTATTCAACTTATTTTCGACTGCACGCAATGATAGCATGAAATAGCTATGTTACTACCTAGAACTCGTGGAAAAGTATTATTCACTTCAAAAAGTTGGTTGAAATTATCGATATATTTGTCATAATATGAAAAAAAAAAAATTAAAAGGAATAAGGCCTCTTTATTATCAAACATAAAATTACGATGATGCAGCTTTGAAGTTTCGCGTCACGTCACTTGTACGAGTAGGCACGATTTTTAGGGCTCCGTACTCAAAGGGTAAAAAAGGGACCCTATTACTAAGACTCCGCTGTCCATCCGTCTGTCAGTCCGTTTGTCACCAAGCTGTATCTCATGAACCATGAGGGACAGTTTAAATTTTCAGATGAAAAATGAAAAAATAAAAAGTTTATTGAACTTTACAGGTTTATCTTGTTGGGATTGGGTCCTCCTATTAAGTAAAATATACCTACCTGTGTCAGGAGGGCCCGCTCTTCCAGAAGCAACAAACTAAAACTAACTATTGTGGCGCAGTGAACCAAAGAGGATCTTGGCCTCCGAAACAAGAGAACGCCACCGGTCCCGATCCTGTGCTATTTCTTGCCAGTCATCGGCTCGAAGCTGACACAGATCCGCCTCCACACTGTCACCCCAGCGATATCTGGGTCGGCCCACTGGACGACGACCGAATACGCCCGACGAAATATGCCCTCTTCACCGCCCGATCCTCATCCATCCTCAGAACGTGACCAAACCAGCGAAGTCTGTGGGATTTAGTCTCGCCGATGATATTTTGATATTTCCAGAAGCAACATAGTAATTTAATTATTTAACCTAATGTACTTGTTAACTAAAAAAAATGTTTACTTATTAACTAATAATAATAAACAACTTATAAACTAGGGAAACCAAAAACAATGGAAAAACATTCCGCTGTTACGTTTTTCAGAAAATGTGTATATTAGTTGGTATATGTTTATGACAGCATATTTATATCTTATTATAGTAGAAGTGCCTCAGTAATATCGTAGCTAAGTGATTTCAGCCATTCTATGACTGTTTTTTTACATTTAAATAGTTGTAATGGATAAATAGATATTAGTTGTAGTTGTACGGTGTTGTATAAGTGTGCCGATTGTGTTGTGTACCTACTGCCTTTTGGCAAACAAAGATTTGGTGGTGTGCATAGGAGCAACCATTCCTTTTCTGCGCCGGGACAGTAGCTTTGGTCTAAAAGGAAGGGTTTTATGTATTTTTTAAATGGCGTTTAGGACATAAAGCTTTCGCATTGAGAGTAAATCAGAAATTTTATAGAGGTCACTAGTCGGAAATCGGTAAGGTTTTGAGTACATAACTTTAAGGAGGCATCTTTGTCCTCTCTCTACCCCCAGAAACTTCGTTTTGTTGTCAGATGTATTTCTGTTGCCGCTATAACAACAAATACTAAAAACAGAATAAAATAAATATTTTAGGGGGCTCCCATACAACAAACGTGATCGGTTGCGTTAACTTTGCACCAGTTAAGATGGAAAGTGTTTGTACGGAACCGGACGCGAGTCCGACTCGCACTTGGCCGATTTTTTGCCAATCGTGTCGTCCCCGTCTCATAAGCTGTAACCAGCATCAGCTGTAATGAGATGCCCCAGACACAGTAAGTGCACTAGGAAATAATTATGTCGCCAAGGTTTATAGATCATTTGCATGCACTAGATCCGATCTATGCATGCAAATCATGTTCGTCACTATTATTTTTAATTACATTTTAAGAGTATGTAGATGTGATATGTTTTTATTACCGACTGTACTTTCTTATAAACCAATCAAGCTTAGAAGTTTCACCTTACGAGTAGGTACTTCTCCATTATCAAATTTGCACCCAGATACCAAATTATTGCATTGTCACATGAAATACATATACATGCAAAGTTTCATTTCAATGCAAAAATTGATATCGGTATAGGTACCTACCTAAAAAAAAAACATTTTTTTTAAATCTACGACGTTTAAGGTAATCGGCAAGGACAAGTGAAAGTCGAAAAATTAACTTTGAATAACTTTTCACATTGTGTCATTATTGTCAAAATGTAATTATTGATTGCGGTATCAGAGCCCTATTCCCAGAAATGGTTTCTATATTATCATAGGTATTAACATAGGTATGTATGCACACCCTTTACGCTCATAGGTCGTCCAACGGGTCGCTTAGCGTCACCAATCTCACTCAAGAGAATATACGCAAGAAGAAGGAGGAAGACTTAACTGGAAGAAATCCCTTACAGGGATAAGTTCGCCTTTGTACATATCACTAGTTTAATGTCCTTATAATTATATTTTAATGTACAATAAAGAGTTTACATAAATACATACAAGACTTTGTGCTATAGTGAGGTTGCACATGATGAAACACACATCCTAGCACATAAAGCGCACATCCTAGGGTATGGCTAATGCCTATAAGCATTTCAAAAACATATGACGCAGAGGGCGCTCCAGTAGCGTAAAGAATTAAGGGATGAAGGATTTGGTGTGATTGACGTAGCGATCAAATAGCTCAGTTGGAAGAGCAATGCGCCGGTAACGCAGAGGTCGCGGGTTCAAATCCCGCTTAGATTGTAGTGGATCGCATTCAATTTTTCTTTCTTAATTTACCTTTGTGTATTTATAAAAATAAAAATGTGGTATTACCACATAAAAAATATGAATCGATAAAAAGATTCTATACAAATATGATGAAACATGGTTTGCTTCTCTTTCCCACAAGCGCAACTAAGATACCAGCGCGCAGCTTTTTCATTTCATCGAGTTGACGACGCGGTTGGCGCAGTGGTTAAGCAGCTGCCTACTGAGCCGACGGTCCCGGGTTCGAATCCCGGCAAGGGCAAATGTTTGTGTGATGAACTCGAATATTTGTGCCTGGGTCATGGATGTTATTTGTATTAAAGTATGTATTTATCTATATAACAATGTTTATCGTCACCTAGTGTCCATAACACAAGCCTGCTAGAGCTTCCTGCGGGACTAGATTGATTTGTGTGAGGTTGTCCGATATTTATTATTATCGATAGGCGCAACATTTATTTGTCAACTATGCGGCCGTGCAGTCGCTCTCGTATCGGGCTACCCAGTCATCTTCGTAAATGCCACACTTAAATAGACGCTGTTTAACTCATCTGTTGTAGAAGTAAAAGGCACATTATCAAAATAATCTAATAATACAGTTATTCTAAACACACGTAGCTATATTTAGGTAGTTTCACCTCGTCTGATATTCAGCCAATTATTTTGACACATGTCATAAAATCAATTGCATAACACTGTCAGTCGCCACCGGAAGTGTCATGCACAGCCGGCGCCGAGCGCGATATTGAACTATTTCCGGTTCGTATTTGGTTTTCTTCAATTCCATTCCAAACTAGCTTCCTTTGGGGAATATTTTTATGATAAAAAAGGAGCCCGCAACTTGTCTGCTTTTTTTTAAACCGTTGTCGGATAAAAGGTATACTTTAACCATCTTTGGATGTCCAGCTGTCCCTGTACCAGAATTGGTTAAAATTTGTCCAGCCGTTTTGATGTAATAAGAGGACAAGAATTATGACCAGCAGATGGCGCCAGGCTGGAATAGCGCCGCGCGCCGATACAAAACAAAAGACAATCCTGCATCGCGCTATTAAGATTTTTTTGAAATCCTGACCCCTCTTCATATGTATAGGTACCTACTCATTTATTTATAAAATATTTGCAATAGTACCCATAACACAAGCCTTCTTGGGCTTAATTTGGGACTAGATCGATTTGTGTGAGGTTCATCATCATCATCATCATCATCTCAGCCATAGGACGTCCACTGCTGAACATAGGCCTCCCCTTTGGACTTCCATATATACCGGTTGGAAGCGACCTTTATAAGGTCATCTGTCCATCTTGTAGGTGGACGTCCTACGCTGCGCTTGCTGGTCCGAGGTCTCCACTCGAGCACTTTTCGGCCCCATCGGCCATCTGCTCTGCGTGCTATGTAGCCTGCCCATTGCCACTTCAACTTGCTAATCCGGTGAGCTATATCGGTCACTTTAGTTCGTCTACGGATTTCCTCATTTCTGATTCGATCACGTAGAGACACCCCGAGCATAGCCCTCTCCATTGCTCGTTGAGCGACTTTGAGCTTTGAGATGAGGCCGATAGTGAAAGACCACGTTTCGGTGCCGTAAGTCATCACTGGTAACACACATTGGTTGAAGACTTTCGTCTTGAGGCACTGAGGTATGTCGGACGAAAAGACATTGCGTAGTTTCCCGAACGCTGCCCAGCCGAGTTGGATTCGGCGGTTGACCTCTTTCTCGAAGTTGGATCTACCTAATTGGACCACTTGTCCTAGGTAGAGTCAACAACTTCGAGTACCGAGTTTTCAACAGAGACTGGGATGGGCACAACCTTGGCATTTGACATGATTTTCGTCTTGTCCATGTTCATTTTTAAGCCCACCCGTTGAGAAACTCGATTGAGGTCATCATTTAAAATGTCACACACATTTATAATATAAAATTAAACTACTATTTAAATTAATACTAATAGAAAACTGATTTCGAATACAAATATAGAATTTTATACACGTAACACTTTTACGTTCATCACACATTTGCCCTGGCCGGGATTCAAACCCAGGGCCGCCGGCTCAGTAGGCAGGTGCACTATTAACTGCACCAGCCGCGTCGTCATCATTTTCTGTAAAGTCACTCTTCAACGATAAAATACGCTAGTGTTACTAGTGTTTGCTTTACATATAATTAGTTTTAAATTAATGGGTTTAAATTATAATTAGTATGTAAACGCGATATAAACAGCATATAAAGTTACGGCTAGTTGCGATGTAGCGATGTGTTTTATTGCGGCGCAGCTGAGCGGCTGTGATACCATCGCATTTGAATACAGGGCCCTCGAATACAGCACTGGAAGTGACAATTCCTTTATTCCATAAGTATTTTTGACGTGATAACGTCTTATAAATCGATGAACACCGGCTGCACGCACGAAATAGCATGACGCATTGTCACGATTCGCCTGAGCCGAGCGTGCAAGCGAGAGCGCGTTACAAGCAATAAGAAGGCAAGATCGGCCTTAGCGTTCGGCTTGTGGCTTGTGCGATCTGGGACATTCATAAATTCAACGTCCTAGGTATGTAATACTATGTATGTACTATGAACAATATGGTTATTTTGGTGAATTAGTATTTTTCACAATCACTTTTAAATTATGAATGAATTTAACAGAACGAAAAACGTACTTACTACTAATTATAGAACACTTTTGTAGATAATTATTTTGTACTCCCATCGCCTACTCATTGTGTGGTTTATACTAATCAACTCTACTACCCAAAAGTTGTCTGGAAGAGATCGCTCTTTAGCGATAAGACCGCTTGTTGTCTACCGTTATTAAAATGATTGTACTTATCTGTGTTTAATTTGTAAACTTTTTGTGTGTGTGTGCAATACCATCATCATTGGCCACAGTATCTGTTGTAGATGTTTGTTGCAGCATTTGTGGCTTTACGGTTTCCCACATAGCCGTTGGTGGATAGTTCTATAGCAGGTCGGCATTTCTAGCTACATTGATCACACACAATACAGAGCACGACGAAGACATTTCTGCTAAAGGTTCTCCACATCGACCACACGCAAAACGCGAGTCCGCAGGTAGTGGAGCACGACGAAGACATTTCTGCTTATTAAGGTTCTCCAGCCAGTCATCGTCATGTTTTGCAATAAAGCATTTTGTTTTGTATTGTAACACTTCCAGTCTCTGTAGGTCTGTGTAGGGTAGCTGCACCAGTTGTTGTCCGCTGATAGTGCTGCGATTATTTTGCTTAAATTAGCACATTTTGTGTACTTTATGTCGAGCGGCGGCCATTGTATTTTAGTTTATTTAGCGTTTTTAGCAATAATGAGCAGTTGAGTTAATAGCGTTGGCTTTTGCTTTATTATATCGTTTATCGTTTGTAGCGATTTAATTGTGGGTTTATTGCTGTGTGGATACTTTGTATATAATTGCCGTTTTATAAGCAATTGTTTATTTATAGATATTAGTATTGCCTCTGTTTTTTTTGGGTTTATTTTAGGAATAGAAATTGGCTACTTTTGAATCCTCAAATGTGCACTACACAAAGATTTTGTGTAAGGTATCACTCTACAGCGATAAAATATTCTAGCATTTGCATTCAAATACGCTATCCGAAATACTACATGAACCATGTTTTTCTTTCGGGATAAAAAGATAACCAAATTCAAAATTTAAAAAATCCCCGATTCAACTAAACGTAGCTAAGAACCATCTCGAGAGACAAGGCTTTAGATGAAAAAAAAAAATGCATTCAAATCGGACCATCGGTGTTGGAGCTACGATGCCACAGACAAACACACAGATATACAGGATACACGTGTTAAACTTATAACACCCCCTTTTTTGTCGAGGGTTATAAAAAGTAGCCTATGTGTTACGATAGGCTGTAAATTATAATTGTTAATTTCAGCCGTTTCGGTGTGAAAAGGTATCAGACATACACAAAACATCAATAGATAGAATAATGATATTACTAAATAAGTCACAGTCCAGCCTACCTGATTGTATAAAAGAGCCTCAGCCTGAATATTAACGCCCACAATCTAGATATAAATTTCCCAAATGACCTAACTTCGGAACCTCAACTAAGAGAAAACTGGCATATTTAATAACAGTAAACTGGCCAAAGCGTCTCATTTCTAATAACAATAAACTGGTCTTTTCTACCCCAAATTAATCGTCTAATAGGACGCCATTAAAAATAACGACAGAATATTTCAAAAACGAATTTTCGTTCTAATTTGTGGGCAATGGAGATAGAATTCCCTTTATAATTTGTGGAAAATATTGGTTAATAATTTGCGGAAACATAAAAAGATCTTTTGAATGAAACATTAAATTTAACTGTTGTTATCTGATTTCGTAGAAAGGTACAGGCCCTCAGTCCAAGTCGTTTTAGGGTTCCGTACCCAAAGGGTAAAACGGGACCCTATTACTGAGACTTCGCTGTCCGTCCGTCCGTCCGTCCATCCGTCCGTCCGTCCGTCCGTCCGTCTGTCACCAGGCTGTATCTCAAGAACGGTGATAGCTAGACACTTGAAATTTTCACAGATGATGTATTTCTATTGCCGCTATAACAACAAATACTAAAAATGAAATAAAATAAATATTTAAGGTGGGCTCCCATACAACAAACTTGTTATACCTATATATACATATATATAGGTACGGAACCCTTCATGCGCGAGTCGGACTCGCACTTGCCCTATTTTTGTACTTTGTTCCGACTGCGCAACAAACGACTTAAAGTGCTTTTTATTTCTGCTGTTATAAGACATTGTATTTTTCCAGTTTTAAATGGAAAAAGATCATCACGAATTCAGGAAACAAATCTTAGTAGCTCAATTGGTAATTGATGACTAAACCATCCATTGGTCAGGATCGGAATATATTTGTTAGGACATCACGTCAAAACGGTTGGATGGATAATTTATGTAAGACACAAGACTAATATGTGATCATTGTACTCTATTTAATTTGATATCGCTAGGAAAATCTGTACTCTGCACCAGTTAACATGTCAATAGCGGTCATTGACGCCTCCTACTATGAAACCACATTTTGAATAACGGCTCGCTTTGTTCACCCTAATGTGGTACCATTGACGTGGTAACTGGCTTACAGTATCACACTAATATTATAAGTATGTTTGTTACTTTTCCACGCTCAAACGGCTTTACCGATTTTGATAAATTTTGATATGAAGGTAGCTGACACCCTCGATTACCACGTAGGCTACTTTTTATCCCGAAAAAATTTAATGTTCCCGTGGGATGAGCGGGTAATACCATGCGCCGCAGCCAGTTAGTAATAATCTGTAGAAATCGCGAGAGAAAGTGTACTCCGTACTGCGTGTTCTTGTTTTGCGGCCAGTGCAGTGTAGGCGATGGTTTTACAAGGAGGAATCTAAGGGATAAAAATATTCCGAAGAAAATTAGTGTTCTCGTCGGATGAGCGAGTTACACCGTGCGACGTAAGTAGCATACTATTTAAGTATAACTACCTATTTATTAACAGGCAGCTACCAGTGTCCTTCCCATGAGTTTACAGTCACAGCATTCACTAGCGAGAATAGACATGTTGACTAAATTTTTTTGAGGATGTCAATCGATTCTATTTTTTATTGTGATCAAATGTCTATATGGGACTGACTACACTCAAACTGCTCTAAAAGTCAGAAATGACCGTCAAAGTTCAACATTTCTACGTAGCGCTAAAAACGCTCCATACAAAACGCGTCAGGCTAGTGACGTCACAGGCCGGTATAGGTACCTATAATTGTATGGAAAAATTAAGAAATTTGGCATTTTCACCGTGAAAAAGTGCGTTTAAGTTCATAGTTGTCATACAATTATTGTTTCTTAAAATTATGAGGATTCTGAAAACATTTTCAAAATTAATTTTGGATTAAAAAAAAAAAAACATAAAATTTGCGTACCTTTGAAGTCACATATTTCCAAAAAAGATATACCTATGTTTCTGGATTTTTTTTCTTTGTTTCGTGATATATTTAGCTAATTTTATTCATATAACTACAGTACGCTGTAGAATTCAACATCAGTCAAATAGCCTATTATAGTTCCTAAAAGTAACCGCTAGAGGCACTGTACTATTCTCCATCGCGATTTACGCTGTCGTTAGCGGGTACGGTCACGCTAACATGGTAAGGGTAGACATGAGCTGATCGTCTTAGCCGCATAGTGCTGGCGCGGCGCCACGCGCCACTCCGCTAATGTGCCGGTGCCATGTTTATCGATGCCCTGAGTTACGTCGCGACACTAGAGTTGGGACCACAGAGGGCATGCTTTCCAGTCCGTGCTGTTAACGCATCATCTCTTAAAAAAACGTATTTCCTGAATACTAATATCCATTTCTCCAGGTCATTAGCTCCTTATCTGATGACAAGGGGTCTAACTAAAAAAATAACCTTCATGTGAAATTGTCAGGAACGGCCCGACATGTTTCGAACTCTAATGAACATATTGTGCGTTTGGACAATCCCGTGGACACCATTAGTCAAGTGTGCGTAATTTCTATGACAAAAGTGACAATGTTGCCAGGCCCTGATGAAGAGCTCTATACGAATTCGAAACATGTCGGGCTGTTCCTGACAATTTCACGCGAGTATAAACCACTTAACGGAACATCAACCGCTTAATACACATAATGAAAACTGTCTCACGAAAGTTTACAACCCTACCAGGTTATCCGTCTACCTCGACGTGGACCGTCCTACACTGCACTTCCCTATGCCTGGTCGTCATTCCAGGACTTTCCTGTCCCGTGCACTCTGTGGGCAATTGACAGTTGTCATTAAAAACGTAGAATTTAGCCTCGGGTATAGGTAACGTACATCACAGAGGGTTTTCTCTGCGACGTATACTCGTAAATACTAACTATATTTCCAGATGAAGTCAAAGCTATAACTTCAGATATAAAGCTAAGCTTAAAGCTTCAGATATAATATAAATAACTTCAAGATTACGTTTGATCAATCGGCATCTGCAGACCGGAGTTAATTCCAACTAATAGCAATTTATTTTATGTTGCTGGACGCAAAGATTTAAAATGTAAGATACGAGTCTAGACGTTGGTTTTGAGGAAATGTATTACAGCTAGAGACTAGGTATACGAGTTACGGGAAAAGATTTTATCGAAATCCCAAGTAAATCTAAGTAAGAAAATATTTTGTATTCCATACAATAAGATAAACTCGCGGCTCTGTGTGCTGAAGACCTCCCGAGTTGGTTTTGAAATTAAGCCCCCAAAACTACGCCATTTTGAAAACTTTCGAAAAACGGTAGGTACCCTCCGTTGCATAATGACCTAATTTACGAACGCAAAATGATCTAAACGCAAAGTGTCGTAAACGCGAAAATAAATAAATAAACATCAGACAACTTCACAAAAATCGATCTAGTCCCAAATTAAGCTCAAGAAGGCTTGTATTACGGGTACTAGACGACGATATACATACTTATATTGATAAACATATACTTAAATTCATAATATTAACAACCATGACCCAAGCACATATATGTAAGGTACAGCTGTTAGTGCTAACATTAGTGGTATTAAATAAATAAATAAATAAATAAATAAATGAACATATATTCGAGTTCATCACACAAAATATTTGCCCTGGCCGGGATTCAAACCCGGGACCGCCGGCACAGGCAGGTCTCTACAAACTGCAGCAACCGCGTCGTTAAATACCAAAACAGAATGATGAAAACACGCAAAATGCCATAAACGCAAAATGGTGTGTGTGTGTGTGTTGCCGTGGAGTCTATATGTATTATAAAACGTATTCACAAGATTGCGCGCTACGCACCCTGAACCTCATCGCGACTGATTTAGGTAAACTTGTTTTTTGTGCTGTGAGTAAATGAAAAAAAATGCTTTATGAAAGATTACCTATCCTAGTTAGGTAATTAGGAAATGATGCCTGTATTTATTTAGACATAGAAATGTTTATAATATTATGTATATACATTGTATTTGTTTTGTTTCCTTTTGTAAACTTTTATTGGAGTGGAATAATACTGTATTGTATTACATTGTATCGTATCGTATCGTATCGTATCGTCTCGTATCGTATCGTATCGTGTCGTATCGTATCGTATCGTATCGTATCGTATCGTATCGTATCGTATCGTATCGTATCGTATCGTATCGTATCGTATCGTATCGTATCGTATCGTATCGTATCGTATCGTATCGTATCGTATCGTATCGTATCGTATCGTATCGTATCGTATCGTATCGTATCGTATCGTATCGTATCGTATCGTACCGTACCGTATCGTACGTATCGTATCGTATCGTATCGTATCGTATCGTATCGTATCGTATCGTATCGTATCGTATCGTATCGTATCGTATCGTATCGTATCGTATCGTATCGTATCGTATCGTATCGTATCGTATCGTATCGTATCGTATCGTATCGCATCGTATTGTATTGCATTGCATTATATTGTATTGTATAGTTATCTTTGCAACAATATTGCATTGAGGTATTCCACTGAAAATGAATAAATATATGTGGAAAATAAATGAATATAATTTCGGTTCAGAAGAAGTTCGGTCTCTTCACAGAAAATAGGGCAAAGGCATACAGAGTAAATGCGCAAAGATGTAGCGCCTCTAGTTGGCAGCGTCGCAAGACGTCGGCCGCAGGCGGGCGACTATCGGACTGCATTGTATGCAATCTGCGGATTCCGAGACGTCGCGCTACGGAATTTGGCTAATCTGTGTCTTTGGTCTTACCTAAGGCTCCTTATCTGTCCAAAAATAGTGATTGTTTTAGTTTTTTTTTGTATGATTAAACATGTTTCGTAACATATTATCAATGTTACTAATTAGAACAGGGCTATTGCGATTTATTGGTATATATTTGAAACCTACAGCTTGAATTTCTCAGTGATAATTTTTGTTTCAAAAACTACTCGAAATTGAGAAAAAATACGCAAAAACGTATCTTTTAGGGTTCCGTACCCAAAGGGTAAAAACAGGACCCTATTACTGAGACTTCGCTGTCCGTCCGTCCGTCTGTCACCAGGCTGTATCTCAAGAACGATGATAGCTAGACAGTTGAAATTTTCAGATGATGTATTTTTATTGCCGCTATAACAACAAATACTTAAAATAAAATAAAATAAATATTTAAGGGGGGGCTCGCATACAACAAACGGGATTGGTTGCGTTAAATTTGCACCTCATTTGTATCGAGCGCTATACATATCAGGTGCAAACTTAACTTAACCACTTAAGGATGGAAAGTGTTTGTACGGAACCCTCGGTGCGCGATTCCGACTCGCACTTGACCGGTTTTTATTTCAACTTATTTTCGACTGCGCGCAATGAAATCATGAAATAGCTATGTTACTATCTAGAACTCATGTAAAAGTATTATTCACTTTAAAAAGTTGGTTGAATATATTTGTCATAAAATTAAAACAATAATTTTAAAGTATAACATAAGGTCTCTTAAACAGATAGCACGTTATTTCTTAAAGTAATAGAATACAATACAACTTGAAAACATCAATACGAAAGAAATTACAAACACTTAAAACACCTCAAATAACAATAGAAGTAAAATCATATGCGGTCTTATCGCCGAAGGGACAACCTTTGGGTATCGGATTTAAAATAAACGTCTAAAATGATGTAGTATTAGATAATACACAAAGAAGTCATGAAATTAATTTTAAAACCTACCTTCCTAAAACTGAACTGTATCCCGAATCAAAAATTTAAAAAATCGTCCACATATTTTCATCGCAATTCATGTCATAACTTTGTATGTTACTTCAGTAGCATACCTAGCAGAGTATCTCGTAGGGTATCTTTAAGATTTTTCTTAAAATATAATCCCTATAAGTTAACTGGATTTAACTTTAGATGTTATCTTTCTTGGCCTATCCCTCACGCAATTTATCTACATCCCTTTTTAATTACCTTATTCTTTAAAATAACCATTTTTCCTTCCTTCCTTTAATTATGCTTAAAAAGACTTAGTCACTGTAGCTCCAACCCCGTAACCTAACTCCTAATCTAGTAATCTTGGCGCACAGCCTAAGGCCTAACAAATACCTAAAACGTACTACCTAACTTTGAAAGCTACGTCGCTTGAGCCTTTTCTAATGTGGAATTGTTTAAGGCTTTAATGAATACATTACTGAACCTAGATTGGACTAATAATTAAGTTCTAGTATTCTCTTTGCAACTGGAAACGTAGACATAATCTAGACATTTGGGCTACGTGTTTGAAAGGAGATACTCAAAAGGTAATTTCTCATAAAGCCGATTAGGCTTTATAACGAATATAGCCTAAATGGGATCTCACAACACACGCCATTTTGCGGATTTTTAGTGGTACTAATTTATCTAACTCGAAAGTCGGTGTCTGTTGACTGGTAGAGAATGCCCCATGGCATTAAGTCCGCCTTTTGTACGTTATTTTTTTCTTTTGTGCAGTTAAGTTTTAATAAATAAATGTTACTGATGCAAACACAGAGGAAACAGGGCTAAATATTCCGCAAATTTCAAGTAATTTTTGCATAATAAAGCTAAAACTATCCACAGTGATGAAAGTCAAGTCTTTTTTAATATAATTAAGTATTTATTTTTCAAGAAGAACGAAGGTTTGAGCAGCATTCCGGTAGACAATGTTTTGAATTTGGGTAATGGTAAATCCTTGACACATCGCCACTGACGTTTAATAATGCAAATATAATGACATGTGCACATCATTGCCACATGAAAGCTGTTTGTAGCGCCACTATGCCGGCCCGACACTAATTGTTATGCTATAAATGTTTCAAATGTATGTAGGTAGACTAAAGATGTTGTATAAATACCTTTTTAATTATACTGTATGAGCGTGTTTTTGAACGTTTTTCAAAAGCTCTTGAAAATGAATCGCGAACCGATTCGAACCATGTCAAGTGATCATTCGACTTGTACGAGTTAACCCGTTTCTAAGTTAATATTTGCGACTCAATGTAGTTTTCCAATAGGTAAAATTAATAAACTAAGAAAGTATTTATACCAGAAAAAAAAAACATATGTGACATCATTTCTATACTTTTAAAAAATTCTACATTTTGTATTGACAATCAGTTTTCTATGTTGATGCAGGATTTGTCCGTGCCAGCCTGGCGCTATCTGTTTTCATATTTTCGCATGACGCCGAAACGGCTGGACAAATTTTAACCAATTTTGGTAGGGGGATAGCTGGACATTCACAGATGGTTATAGGATCCTTTTTACCCTTGTACCTCCTCCTAGCACATATGCATGGGCAAGTTGATTTAGATTTTGCTATATAAGCAGTATAAGCACCTTCTCACCTTCGAATGGAGGCCACGCACCGGCAAGCGCAGCGTAGGACGTCCACCCACAAGGTGGACAGACGACCTGGTAAAGGTTGCAGGAAGCCGCTGGATGCAGGTCGCTTCCAACCGGCCGATCTGGAAGTCACTGGGGGAGGCCTATGTTCAGCAGTGGACGTCCTGTGGCTGAAATGATGATGATGATGATGATGAAGCACCTTCTAGGAACAGTTTATAACGTTATGACCAAACCGTACGAATGTATTAAACAACCATGTGACCACATCCGTTATTGCCACATAAAGTCGCTTTTAATTATCCCTTATGCAAACCCCAGCCCAAATTTCGAACCCTAATTCTGGCTGTTATTAGAGGCCCGTAAATAAGAGGATGTTTATTTTGTACCCCTTTGCAGTCCTTTGAGTTTTTGAAGCTATTTTGTAATAAATGTTACTGTACAGTTTTGACATCCTTTTTATATTCCCTATATGTAACTCAATTAATGTTTATTTCGTCCATAGCATATTATTGAGGTCTTATTATGCAACTGAGGTTAATGGGTACTTACAATAGGTATGACGATTTTTTTTATTGAGGATGGCAATCGATTCTACTTTTTGTTAGGATCAAATGTCTATATGGGGACTAACTACACTTAGACTGCTCTAAAAGTCAGAAATGACCGTCTAAGTTCATCAATCCTAGGGGCGCTAAAACGCTCCATACAAATGGCCACCTAATTCATCCTCCTAGCCTTTGTCCTATTTTTTTTTTAAATGAATTCTCAATCGGGGTTGGCTACCTAAATCCCAAGATGTGGCGTAGGCACTAGTTTTTACGAAAGCGACTATCATCTGACCTTCCAACCCAGAGGGAAAACTAGGCCTTATTGGGCTTAGGTGGTTTCCTCACAATGTTTTCCTTCACCGAAAAGCGAGTGGTAAATATCAAATGACATTCGGTACATAAGTTCCGAAAAACTCATTGGTACGGGCCGGGTTCGAACCCGCGACCTCCGGATTGAAAGTCGCATGCCCTAACCACTAGGCTACCACCGCTCCTCCACCAAATGGCCACCTAATTGTGATGTCATATTTGTATGTAGACAATAAGTAATTTGCCATTTTCACCAAAAAGTGATAACTGGACATCCGGACATACTAAAGCATTTTTGTCCATGCTGTAACGCTCACTCGGCCAATAAATATCAATAATATACACGGGTCACAAACACGATACAATAATGACGAAGTTTCCACATACTTTTAAGACCTTTAAGTCCTTATTTCGTTGCAAGTTACAAGTCGTATATTGTAACTTACAAACTCCGTAATAAAACAAATCGTGAGACTGACTTAAGTGCATTATAACTTGTTACTAAACTTGTATTGTTACAAGTTACTCCTTACTCTTAAAGCTGGATTTTGGGCTTTGCGCTTAAGGGAGAAAAGTGGGTTTTACTAACGGGAGGTAAGGACGAGAATGGGTTGGACGGCAATTTACTAATTGCGCGAAGTTTTGTAATATATGAGAGTGCAAAGTATTTATAAGTCACGCTAGTTTGGATAAAGGAAAAGCTTAAGAAAAGATTTTGGTTAAGTACTTAAAGCATTATAGTATTTATTCAAGTACAAAATAATAAATGCACGACGTATGAAAATAAAACAATCTTAGAACAGATGAAAATTTTGCAAATGGTATTAAATACCCGCTACTTTAGGTAAGGTATCTCAAACTCATACATTTGTTATAAAAGGGTTATTTTATTTTTTAACCCCAAAAAACAAGAACTATTTCGATCTAATTTTGAAAAAAAAGTGTCCCAAAATGTTCATATATTATTTTTTGTTTTCCATTCCGTTACCGCAATTAGTATGTTATGTTATATGTAAATGGTAACGGAATTGAACGAAAAAATATTGGAATACTTTCTTTCTCCAAATTCGATCAAAAGAGCTCGTGGTTCCAAGTGAAAAATACTTAAAATATCCAAATACTAAAAAAATTGAGGTGTTCAACAAAAAATAAAATGGTGTAATATCAAAAACTGACAATTATTTGCAAACATAGGCAAATAATTGGATGAGAGTGGTGTGTCTTAACGCAGGTTTCTATGCAAAACCATTTTCAAAACCAAAGATAGTGACAATTAAAATTAATACTTCACTTTGTTCCTTGTCAAATAAGTACCATTAAGAGAAACAGCAGCTCGTGTCTACACCAAACTAGTGATAATAACATAACAATGGTGATAGATATAAAACATTCCCGAAGCCAAATTCTCTATCATCGGACAATTAGTCGACAAACGGGACACATAATACACCCCCGGTTCTAGTCGCCTAATTAGGGGCGTTAGGGACACGCGGTGAGAATTTATAGAATCGCCCCCTTTTGGGGATAATGGGGGAAAAATATGGAAGAGGAACTTTTAGGTGATTAGATAAGTGGAAGTTACACGGTTGGTTATAATGTCTGAATAGGAATGTTTTTTTTACTCACTCCGCTTGCGAAAAACTATGTCACAGGCTTTCATTATTGGGCCAAAATAAATTAATTAATTTTAGACAACCTCACACTAATCAAACTAGCCCCAAATTAAGCTCAAGAAGGCTTGTAATAAAACAATCAAAATAATTGTAACAAGCTAATTATCAAGCTTAAAACTGTATTATCATTAAAAAGCATAACCAAACTCTAAAATTTTGATAATAATTATATTTAAAAAAGCTGCTTACGAAAACTGCTGTTAATTTTTTGCAGAAATGCAAATAAACAATAAAAATAGGTACCTATTTTTTTTTAAGTTTTATTCCAAAATTTATATCGGGATATGTTAATACTTAAAGTATATTTGAAAACCTTTGAGGATACCTAATGTAATATATTCTTAGTCAATAGTAATTGGACATTTTTACACGAGCGAACAACTTTGTTTGCTTAGTTTCATGGTCTGATGTGTATTATTAAAAGCATTCAACTATTTGCCTTTCTTTAATGGAATGGAATATACATAGTACTAGTACATAAAAAAACTGTACAATATTGCTTGCCAAATTTCATAGTTCTAGGTCATCGGGAAGTACCCTATCATTTTGATTCTCTTGAGAGTGTCGAAATGTACGTTTTTTGCAACATAAACGGCCGTATCTTTTTTTCACGTAAACGTAGAAGTTTGATTTTTTCACAGCTTCAAGGAACCGTAGATTTGAGTGTATGATGTTAATTTTTGGTGGTTGGTTTTTTTATGGTGTTAGTGTTTTTGTTTTTATTGTTATCTATTGTGTTAATTATGTATTATGGTCACGTCATGAATAAATGTATTTCTTTCTTTCTTTTTTTCTTCAATTTCAACTCGTTACCTCCACGCGTTCTCGAAGTAAAGGGTCTTGACAGACAGACAGACGGACGGACGGACAACAAAGTGATCCTAGTGGTTCCGTGTTTTCCGATTGAGGTACGGAACCCTAATAAATCTGAATAAAAAAGTATTTTCAACGCTCGTTTAACCACTACTCTAGGTTGAAACGATAATCATTTTATAAACCGTCCTTACTCTCTTTTTATAACCAAAGTATACGCCGGCAATGTAAAATCGCCCACAAACAATGTGGAGCGTAAACAGAACAAGTTCCTCCTTGTAAAACCATCGCGCACTGCACTGGCCGCAAAACAAGAACACGCAGTATGGAGTACACTTTCTTTCACAGTTTGTACACATAGTTACTACTTTGCGGCTGAAATTCGTATTTTTAGAGTTCCGTACCCAAAGGGCAAAAAACGGGACCCTATTTCTAAGCAGCTCCCCTGTCCGTCTGTCTGTGTGTCTCTCCGTCAGTCTGTCTGTCAACAAGCTGAACCGTGATAGCTTAGATAGTTGAAATTTTTACAGATGATGTATTTCTGTTGCCGCTAGAACAACAAATACTTAAAACAAAATTAAATGTATATTTATGTGGGGCTCCCATACAGCAAACGTGATCGGTTGCGTTAACTTTGCACACTGTATACCGTATACGGGATACCGTATTAATTAAGTCTACAATAAGCAACAAAGTTGACTCTTATGCCAAGAATTTCTTAAACTACTGCAACTCTCTCCACTGCGGTATAACTTAATCGTCCAACGTTATTGCTCGACTCACCAACTCCTTGTTTTGCTTACTCCAATATTGCAGTATTTAATTAAGTTCCCCCTCTTATTACACTTCCTATACCCTAAAGTTACAGTGAACTAAGTTGTAGGTATGACTGTAAAGTTTCAAGCCGTATAACGACAGATTGGTTCAGCTAGAGACTGTTGCAAATATCTTTAGTTCGACCGATTGACACACAATTCACTCAGCTCTCAGCATTTAATAATTTAGTTAGTAAAGACTATGTTTATGCAAGGTTTATGCTATAATAAGGGATAATTTATGCCAAATTGGAGTTATTTTTTTCCTTGGGAACAAATAAATAATTGTTTTTCTACAAGTTTACTTTGACGACTCGGTTGGCCTATTGAGCCGGCGGTCCTGGGTTTGAATCCCAGGGCAAATATTTGTGTGATAAACTCGAATACCTGGGTCATGGATGTTATCTATATATATGTATTTATATATTATGTATATCGTCGTCTAGTACCCATAGTACAAGCTTTGCTTAGTTTGGGAAAAGGTCGATTTGTGTAAGATTGTCCCTTAATATTTGATTTTTTTTTTTTTTATTGGGACGATTTATTGATTGTTCGAGCAGTGTCTCCGTTAGGATCTTTGTATGGCCAGGCGCTTTCTAGCTGTTCTCGTCCACATGTCGCATTTATCAACCGATTCTGATGACATTTGTGGGGAGGGTCCACAAGTGTATAGACTTTATTGGCAATTCAGTTTTTCGAAATTTTTCAAAATGGCGTAGATATGGGGGTTGAAAACGTAAAAATTACCTGCCTTTTGGAAACAAACTCGCAAGGTCCATTTCTTCACTAGGATGATACCGGATAAGTTAGTGTGTATATTTATATTTAAGTGTGTATACTTAAGTATATCCTAGCAATTGGTTTACGTAAATTTTACCGCAACTTAAGTATACCTACCCAGGCAGCGATCATAAATACATTACGTAAGCACTTTGGAGACGCAGCAATATCGGAAATTTTGAACCCCAACCAATAATTACCCAAATTGGCGTCCTAGCCTTTCATTACAGAAATTACCGAAGCTACTAGTTACATGGCGAGTGATCTCCAATTTATGGTGTTTTGACACTTTGGTGAGCTGATGTCATTGTAATGGTTAAATATAGAGTTTGATTGTAATTTTCTTTGTCTTCACATGAAATACTAACTACGCCGCGCGGTGTTACCCGCTCATCCCAGGAGAACACTACATTTTTTCTGGATAAAAGTAGCCTATGTGTTAATCGAGGGTGTCAGCTACGTTCATGCCAAAATTTATCAAAATTGGTCCAGCCATTTGAGCGTGAAGAAGTAACAAACATACACATAAACATACTCACAAACTTTCGCCTTTATAATATTAGTGTTATGCCAAGGACGTGTTCGTCCCGGGTCCCAGTAATTTTAAATGTTTTTATAGAATCTTTTTATCGATTCTATTTTTTGTGGAAATACCACTTTTTTATTTTTATAAATAATGACACAAAGGTAAATTAAGTAAGAAAAATTGAATGCGATCTACTACAATCTAAGCAGGATTTGAACCTGCGACCTCTACCTTTCCGGCGTATTGCTCTCCCAACTGAGCTATTAGATCGCTACATCAATCACACCAAATCTTTCATTCCATAATTCTAACGCTACTGGAGCGCCCTCTGTGTCATATGTGTTTGAAATGCTTATGAGCATTAGCCATACCCTAGGATGAGCGCTTTACACGCACGATCCACTGTCCCCATTGCTTTACAGCAAGTGTGAAGACTGCGAGAGAGATGGCGCTGTTCTAAATATTTTTATAGAATCTTTTTATCGATTCTATTTTTTATGTGCATAAGCACTGCTTAGATTGTAGTAGATCGCATTCAATTTTTCTTTTTTAATTTACCTTTGTGTCATATTTTATAAAAATAAAGAATGTAAAAAATTGAATCGATAAAAAGATTCTTTATAGTAGTTTATGCAACTGATACATAATGAGAGGCCTTAAAGCACGAGTGTGGTTTTATGAAACGAGCGTCAGCGAGTTTCATAATAGGATCACACGAGTGTTTTAAGGCCTAATTATGTACAGTTGTATACACTACTTTATCTACACACATATCATAGGTACTCTAAGATGGGTTCAGAAGTCATAAGGAAATGACCGGCACCACTAGTGCTACCTGTAAAATATCTAAAAACGACATATACTCATGCAGTAAGAAATAAATCTGAACAAATACATAAACATTGTAATAGTTGTAATTTACATTTACATTGAAACAATATTTTCAACTAAAATGTGAATTACAATAAATTTCACAATTCTACTTTCGTAACAGCAAAGAACCAACAAACAAATGACAACAATAATGGCGGCAATTCGAACCTCCGTCAAGACGAATGTTTTTTTTTTCTAAATCATATACAAACGAATGTATCCATATTCTCATGTCACTCGAGATCAAATGTCGTTCGGTTTTTATAAAAAAAACATACTGAATTGACGTTTCGTATCGATAACAATATTAATATCTATGGATACTAGAATAGAGACCAACTTGTGTTTTGACAGCTGTAATAATTTAAACTCGTAACCTTCCAAAAATCGGATTTTACCTACTACCACAGACAAAAAAATCTCATAGTAAAATTGGTTGTAATAATGCTGGTCATTTCCTACGATTTCTGAACGCATTTTAGAGCACTAATGATATGTGTGTAGATTAAAAATATTATGTAATTTTAAGTTGCATGCTTGTCAGACCGAACCCAATACCGCAGAAGCGTGTATACCCAACCCGTTCAATTTTTTTCGGTCCCCTGTGCGCAAATAAATCAAAAACATATTTATTATGCGCACAACCTTCCGCGGAGTGATAGCTATAAATAACGCGAATAAATAACAGCTAGGGTCTTTGAGCAATGTTGTAAGACATAGGGTAGATTGGGTTTTGAAGAATTTCTGAACAATCACCGACCATAATTTGTTATTTATTTATTTATTGCACAAAAGAAAACTTATCGTACAAAAGGCGGACTTAATGCCATAAGGCATTCTTTACCAGTCAACCTTCGGGCAAAGCAGATAAATTGTTTAGGGTTCCGTACCCAAAGGGTAAAAACGGGACCCTATTACTAAGACTCCGCTGTCCGTCTAGATCTGTCGGCCACCAGACTGTAACATAGGCATGAACCGTGATAGCTACACAGTTGAGATATTCACAGATGATGTATTTCTGTTGGCTCTATACAAATACTAAAAACGAAATAAATAAATATTTAAGTGGGGCTTCTACATAGCAAACGTAATTTTTTGCCGGTACGGCGCTTATTTGATGGTACGTTGCGAGTGTAACTTGCACTTGGCCGGATTTATAGCATTTTATTGCCACCATTATTATAAACAATCTACAAGATATGCACAATTTCATTCGCATAACCCTCTCATCTTTACCAAAGCCGGGAATAAACTATTTTATTACCATCTTTGATGTCTGTGTCCAGCTATCCCTAGTTAAAATCCAGCCAGCTGTTTTGGTGTCATAAGCGCCGAAAGATATCGAATCGATTACAATGTCAACAAAATTTAAGAGTTTTATAAATGTATAGTTATATAAATAAGGCAGGCCAATATTTGAAGATATACGTTAGGTACTTACCACTAGACAATCACTAGACGATCCTGGTCACGGCACCAAAAAAGATACACCTGAAGATGATCGAACAAGATACATTAACTGTTAAATCCAAAACAAGAACATTATTTTCAAAGTTATGTGAATGTCTAGTCATTTATTTATTTAATCTTTATTGCACAAGAGGAAAACTTATCGTACCTACTATCCATTGAGTGAACTCTGACTTTAGTGTGACCGATCTATAAGTCATAAAAAACTTTATAAAACAAAGCATTTTACTTTCGCACATAATGTTCGCTTTTATTGTCGAGACGTGACGAGACAACTTTAATAAAATACGAGGTATATGATCGGTTTGAATTCATAGAGGTCACCAGTTACATTTAGTAACCTTATATGCATCATGATCAGACTACTGAGTTGAGAGGTGGTTCGGAATATTAAGACTGACACCTTATGATATAATGTGGTCAATATAACGACCAAATGATAATTATAATTAACGAATAATATAATAACATTCCTTCTAACTTCATATGGCATAATATCATATGTGTCTTTCAGTATGAGTATGACACCACTCAGGAACCTTTCTGATCTACGATCAACGTGTCCCACTCAATGCCACTTAAGTTCAACATCTCGCTCTCCATCAATATTTTTTGTTTGTCACAAAACTTTGAATTCTCTATTAGAATGTCCCCTATTTGTACCAGAGGTAGGTTACTAGAGAGTAACACGAGTGCCTTATCGACAAAGGTATCGGTAATTTGAGCAATATTTCCCCAGAACTTGCAACATAAATCTTAAAACTCCAGTTTTCGATATTCGACAAGTTCGAAACATTCGAAATTCGACAAAATTTAACTTTTGTCGAGTTCTCTTTTCGGAATGAAATATAGTGATCGTACATCCAAAACAGATGTGAGACCCGTTCGTAAACTGAACTTTATGCGTCTGAATTTAGAATTAAATTCGCATGGAGCTTGTGGGATTTTTATTTTTAAACCGTATTTGCATTTGGAGAATTGCCCAAGGGAAAATAAAATGTTGTGAAATTGTCTGAAAACTATATCTCAAGAATTTTCTTTGTGCTTTATTTTTTGGAAAAAGTTAATAAATCGTTGCTCGGTGGCTTTGTTGTGCTTTGGATACCGCTGTGAATGGTTAACGGTTTTTAAAAGGAGTTAAATGAGTACTTTTTAGCTTATTGATGCAGAAAGTGCGCGGTGTGGAAGTCTTTGGGGAAGATCTATGTTCAGAAATCGGTATCGGGATTAAAACGATGATGATGATGATAACTACTTGACTATAAATACTTGGTTTGAATATCATTTGCCATTTGTAGTTTTGTTAAATAAACGCAGTAAAGTTGCAATCAATTACTAAGTTATCGTATCGTATTTAGGTAATAAATATTAAAGACTAGCTAGGCCGTGCGATGTTACCCCACTCATTCCACGGGAACACTCATTTTGTGGGATAAAAAGTAGTCTATATTTAAAGCCAGGGTGTCAGCTACCTTCATACCAAAATTTATCAAAAATGGTCCAGCCGTTTGAGCGTGAAGAAGTAACAAACATACACGTAAACACACTCACAAACTTTCGCCTTTATAATATTAATGTGTGTGTGTGTCTTGAATATTATTTTGCACTTTCATTAAATAAGCACAATCAAGCTGCAATAAGTAACTAAGTCAACCTATCTTTAGGTAATAAATATTAAAGATGTGTTGTGGTTCGTTCATTCAAAATGATTAATTTTTATGACTCGATCTTACCTGGATTAATATTTATATGTAAGCCAATTTTAGGGGAAAGGTTAGGCAGATAAAAATAAACAGAGTTCAGCCAGGATACAGAATGCTAAGGAACTGGACATACATTCTCAAACAGCCGTATATTATTTGTAACTTTAGTTCGAGACTCAACTTAATGTTCAAATGAACAAGACCCAGTTTTGAAGGATTTCGGAATGGAATTATTACCTTTTCTTAATACTATCGCGTGTTATAGGTAAATACCTTGACCTTTTAGCTTGGGTGTAAATAATTTACATAATAGAAGCGGCTGTTTCTCCTATTTTAGGAAGTATCTTTGTCTGTATATACGCAAAAAAAAATACTTTGTTCATCTCTTCTCGTTCCCTATGGTCACGTTAATAAAGTGATATATAAATGACAAAGATTCAGTCACTATTTGAATGAATGAAAATTTACTCGTAAACATACACGAACTGAACAACACATTAGAAATAAAATAAAATATAATCGTAGGTGTGTATGCCACGAAAAGGTCACACCTCAGCATGAAATGCTGGCCCGGGAACCAGCGCTGGTCTTCCGGTGTAACCTATAGGTGACGCCACGGGGAACCGTACACACACGGCTGCACTCTAAGACTGAACGCAGCTTGACATTTGACACATATATAGTGTTGGTAGATAATGCCTCGTGGCATTAAGTCCGCCATTTTGTACTTGTTAGTAGTGAGCGATCAAGTTTAAATTTCTTTGCGTGTTGATCTTTCTATCTGTATTGCAATTTAAAAGTAGTGTTAATTTACCCGCATCACTACATAGTATAAAACAGAGTCGCTTCCTGCTGTTTTTCTGTCTGTCTGTCCCTATGTATGCTTAGATTTTTAAAACTACGCAACGGATTTTGATGCGGTTTTTTAAACGATAAAGTCATTCAAGAGTAAGGTTTACATGTATAAAACATGCATAATTTATCAACATTGCACCCGTGCGAAGCCGGGGCGGGTCGCTAATTAAAAAATAATTACGAAAAACATAATTGTTTCGGAATAGAAGCATTAAATAAAAATCAAACAAAATAGGTGAGAAGTTTCTGGTTTTCCTGTTTGTGTGTTAAAATACAAAGTGTTAAAAACACATGCTTTCAATTAATGAAGTTCTAAAAGACTACCTTATCTATGTTAAACTATTTCACCCCGCGAAGGGCTGAATAATGGCTCCGGGCGACCTTCCATTGTTTCCTAAACTACACCCTTATTATTGTCAGAACTTAATTGTTTTACTTATACATTAACGTAGGTGATACCTACAACAACTCAACTAAAATAGTTTGTTGTTTAAGTGTATGGATCCGTGTATGTCCAGATGTTCGGATGTTTCAGATTTGTGGCTGTTCTCGCCTACATGCCACATTGCTCAGCCGATTTTCATTTGTGAGTAGGTTTCTATAAGTATATATGATTTATTTGACGATTCAGTTTTTGAATTTTATCAAAATGGCGAGAGATGAGGGTTGAAAACGTAAAAATTACAAATGTTACTTTTGCCATTTTATGTAGAAAACTGCCGCGAGTCTCATACATATTAAAATACATACCAAACGGGTTTACTCACGTCGTAGAAGTCAAATATCACTCGACATGTTTCGAATCGGTACGCGATTCATCATCAGGAGCTACGATCAGTCGCGGTGGCGGCCAATCGAAAACGATTCGATTTAGATTTTTTCGACTTCTACGGCGTGAGTAAACGTTTCGTATGTATTTTTATTTCGACCATTTTGAAAAAAAGCCGTCATACAGTAAAATAACTTAAAAAAGTAATTTACTACGCACACAACTGTCATACCTAAGTAAACACTTAATCTTACTGACCAAACAACCCTTCCAAAGACATCATAATTACTTTTAATCACGCATTCCGTAATTAAACCGAGCAAATATTTTTAATTAACCCAACCCATATCAATCAGAAGTTGCGCAATATATCCTTCGTCATGGAATGAAGCCGTCGTTTTGACAGTTATTGCGGGCGGTGACAGCCGGAATTACGGTTTGACAGCAATTATGACAGCTCGGGTAATCGGGTTTTAACTGACTTTTAAAAAGTATGTTCTCCTCGTGTGGAATATGTATAGTCTAAACGATGACATTGACGAAATATCTCAGGCTACAAACAGCTAGAAGTGAAAGCATAAAAGTATGTTTATGGCCTATTGAAGTTGCTTTTATTACGCGATAAATAGGTGACAAAGCATCCGTCACGTTTTGACATGATGCTAGTGTGAGTGACAGATGCGCTGTCACTTATTTATCACGTAATTAACGCCACTATCATAGGCCCCCGGGCCGAAAGTATAGTGCTGTTTGCGCTGAGTATAATTTAATATCTTTTGCCGTCGATACCCTGGGTTTGTGAGACCCTAACACACTAAGGCTGCGTTTACACCAGTGCAAGGATAGCGAGAGCGAGGGATGTGTTTTTGTTAACCAATAGAAATCAATTGCGCTGAGCAAAAATAAGTAAATGAAGTTATTCCATTGGTTAACAAAACATCCCTCGCCACGCATCCTCGCACATCTCTGGTGGAAACGCAGTCTAAACTTACTAACATACTACTAACTCCTCAAAAACCAAATTTGCTTTTGCAAGCCACATTCGGGCAACTGATCGGCGCTCGTGAAGGTCATGGAGCCAGGTTTGCCATTTATGGCTACGCCAAGGAGGACTATTTATATATACTAACTCCTCAAAAGCACGCAAATTATAGTAAGGTGGCAAAGGCCTCCCCCAAACTCCAAAACGATCGGTCGTGCGCCGCCCTCATCCAATTTCTGCCAGCGATCCTACCCACAGCACACAGGCTGCAAAAACTCTTATAAAAAGGCTCTTATACAGCCGTTTGCTACATGGGTAGCCAGGTCGTCGGTCCACCTTGTTATCTTCCGACGCTGCGTCTTTCGGTCCGCGGTCGCCACTCCAGAACCTTTCTGCCCCAATGGCCATCGGTTCTACGAGCAATGTGATTAGATCGATTTGTGTGAGGTTGTCCGATATTTATTTATTATTTATTCTGTAAATGAATTATGCTCAATTCCGGGCCAATACGAGCGAAGCTGCGGTTAAATGCTAGTAATCAATAGATCCATTATTCCTCAAAAAGAAGCAATACTGCGTTGCGAGATTTAATATCAGTATTAATGAATTCGGTTTAATTATCACCGTGCGGATGAAGTTAATTAAAAACACCGTTGTTTTATTTTTGTGGTGGCCCTTTCTTTTCGCTTCTTTGTGGAAAATATAATGTGTGTTACAAATGGAAGGTTTTTGGGGTTTTAAAACGCTTTGTGGGATATAATTGCGTCGTGTCGTCAACTTGTTGAGGTGATGTCACACAAAGTTTAAGTGAAATAATGTGAGAAACAAGGGTAGGGGAGACCGAGGGGCATTCAAACTAAAAAAAAAATACGAAATTGGTTCAGCCGTTTGGGGTGAAGAGGTGACATCTTTACGATCTTTGGCATTTATAATTTTAGTGTGATTAGTACCCATAGCACAACACAAGTAGAGCTTGATTTGGGACTATTTATGAAATAGTTCGGCAATTCCTTATCTGCCGAACTATAAAAAAATTGAACTTTTGCCAGCTCATGTGTTGCCTACTTCCTATAACATGGGGCCCTTCAAACGAAACGTGAAGAAGCATCTCTCGGGCCAGCATGGTAGTGTCAACTGACTTGGCACCGTTGGTTTCTTGACAGTTGCCATTGCGACTTGGGCTCCCCTTTTTAGTTACCACTATGTTGTGCCGTTATCACTACATAGTATAAAACAAAGTCGCTTCCTACTGTCTGTCTGTCTGTCCTTATGTATGCTTAGATCTTTAAAACTACGCAACGGATTTTTTTAATAGATAGATTGTTCAAAAAGAAAGGTTTACATGTATAATTTATCAGCATAACTCCCGTGCGAAGCCGGGGCGGGTAACTAGGATATTTAAAAAAAAGTGAGTAATATTTATAAAGGCGCCATAAAAACGCTGACTATTCCCCAGCTCAACTAAACGTGTATTGTGGTTATTAAACACGAAATACGTTCCGTCTAATTTGTCACTAGTAACGTGGCGACAATGGCGTCACCGTCGTATTAATAACGGGTTGCGTTAAAATTATCTGTCAGCGTCACCCCGCAACTGTCATAACTGAGTCACAGGGCGGCGGGAACGGCTGCCTCATTAATGTTTTATTGTTATTCGATGCTTTAGGTAAAGCTAGCCTAGCACATGCTGAGACTGGTATCCATTACTAAAAATGTGCCCTAACTATTAAAATTGTGTTGTTTTTTTGTTTATGCAAATTGTACCTACATTGTGTATTATTTACTGTACTGTTAAATACAATACAATACAAAAAAAAATATTTTACACCAACAAGAAAAATGTTACAATTGAAACCTTAATTTATAAATGGTAGGCAATACTTAACAGACAGAGTAATAAACAGATTTTTATGAGGTTTGTTCGGGGGCTACAGTTTGGGGTTCTTCCAGAGGGGAGTAATTAAGTATGCACACCACCTGGGATTTCGTAAATCGGATTACACCAAATGAAGGTATTAAAACGATTTCCCGCTTACTGGAAATTAATTTCAAAAACGCTTTCTATGGATCTAATTTGATTGACTTATTTATAACAGTTTGCTCTAGTAATAGTAGGGATATTCCTCTGTGGATTATTACTAATCATTTCTAGTAGCCAAAATGCTTTATTGTGAAATAATAAAACTTATCCGTCATTAATTAATTTGAAATCGTTCCAGCCGTAAAATAAATAACACAAAGTATTATATTAAAATTAACTTTGATCCTATGAACAGGCTTTTTAGCTTATAATTATTTCGATAGTTTAGTTTATCCGAAAACCGTTCAATAAACTATGCCAAATGTATGCTAATTTGATCAACACTTTTTATGCTTTATGGTGTCAGTTTGACAGATTTGCTCTTAAAGTTCCGGGCTTACATACAAGCGAGTGAGTTGTCTGTCCGGATGGGCTGTGCGGCACAGAGCTGACATCCCTGACAAGATGTCTGCCGTCGCTTTGTTATTGTTTTCGTTGCGGCATCATTTCAGCCCGTCTAGCTCAAATACTCTTGTGTGACAGCATCGCCCGTCACTCTCTCACAGCACAGCGAAGAAAGGGGTGCGTCCCATGAGATATAACTACATAATATATAATTTCATATCAATAACGTTCACAAGATATAATGAACTTTTGCTATAACATCAAAATCAATATTTTTATTAGGAATAACGGTCAATTAGCATAATACTCATGTTGTAGAATAATTTTTTATATAACACTCAAATACTCTAAATTCAGTTGATTAACATACATAACCTATATCGATCATAGTATATACTTTCTTTTAGTATAATGATTAGAAAACATAATAGCGTATGATATACTAAATAGGTTACAACTGCTACCCCTATGCCCCTAAAATGGAACATGGGTCAAAAACCGAAAACTGTAGGTTAGGTTAGGTTTGTTTTATGACCATGGATAGCGGAGCGAGCAAAGCGAGCGGAGCGTCAAAATGCTTGCTTGCATGGAGGTACCTACATTAAAATTTAACAGCGAACTATTGCATACGACATACGTATGTTCACAATTGATAATGGCTGATGAAATTCTGGCAAGTAAGAGTATAACCGTTTGGAAGAACTGTGATAAAATAGAGAATGGGTCAAAAACCGAAAACTGTAGGTTAGGTTAGGTTTGTTTTATGACCATGGATAGCGGAGCGAGCGAAGCGAGCGGAGCGTCAAAATGCTTCCTTGCATGGAGGTATATTAAAATTTAACAGCGAACTATTTGCATAAGTATGTACACAATGATAATGGCAGATGAAATTCTGGCGAATACGAGTATACCGTTTGGAAGAACTGCGACAAAATGGAATATGGGTCAAAAACCGAAAATTGTAGGTTAGGTTAGGTTTGTTTTATGATTATGACCATGGATAGCGGCGAAGCGAGCGGAGCGTTAAAATGCTTGCTTGCATGGAGGTACATAATTATATTAAAATTTTACAGCGAACTATAGCATAAGTATGTACACAATTGATGTGCAGACGGTTATTCTATACGAGCATTATGCATTTTGGTGTTAGATGTATTGAGTAATATACATTATAAATCTGAAATATTATGAACGTTATACGTTATGATCGTTATTTACAATGATATTATACTTAAATAACGTTATACTTAACAAAAATAGATATTTTGATGTTATATCCAACGTTCGTTATACACCTTGAACGGTATACAAAACAAGCTTATACAATATGAGCGTATATAATATGAATATTATAGCATAAGTTCTTATATCTTATATTACTTACCCGAAGAAAGAGATAGATATTATTTCTCGTGTCACAGTCAGAGGTGCAGGTTTTGTTGTATGCGGGAGGATTTTAACATGCCTTTGGTGAAACTAAGTTTTTGGCTATCTGTACTTATGAAACATAATGTGATTAATCAATTATTCATTGATGATGTTAATTAGAGATATCGGCATATAGTACATACAGGATGTAACCTTTAGAATTAGCCTTTCCATCCCTCGAAAATTATGAAAAAAAAACTTAAATGTCAAAAGCATATTATACAGTAGAGGACTATCTGACAGACAAAAAATGCATGGCCTGAACCAGAAACCGAGTAACTGACTCCTTAAATTGTACCTGACTATTTAGTTTAAGGGAAACAGTTCTAATAAGAAAGCATATCAAACGTACATAAATTATGATAAACCACTATAAACGACAAAATACTTTCTTGTAGTTTCTATTTTATTCTGACACTTTTCCTCATTTATATTTTAAAATACACTTTAAATATTTATTATGTTTTCTTCGAGAACTATGTATAGTTAAGTTCATATTACTGTAATAGTTAAGTACTTATCCTTTCTGAAAAAAATACTAACTGTTGAGTTTCTTTCGGCGTTTCTTCTCAATAGTGGTCTCCTCTTGTGAAATGCCGGTAGACTCAGACATGTAAGTGCCCTTGTGGCCTACTTGCAGAATAAAGTTTATTATTTCATTATTTCACTAACCGAACGATGCACCAAAAACTGATGATGATAATTAGACACGGAACGAAAATGGTTCGGCCAAACTTTCGGCTTATAATACACATTCACTAATACATATTCATTCGGAAAATCCTTTATTTTTGAAAGATCTTTTAACTACGTAAATCACACCATTAAATAACAATTGCAGCATTAAAAAACTTAAATGAACTATGAAAAAAAACCGCGGTCGGTTACATTAAGAAATAGCTGACTTTCGATAGTTCTCAGAAAATGCGATATTGCACTGTAAAATATCAGTTTTAATTAAATCAGTTTAATTAACTCGCTCAGGCGCCGGCAGTTGATTAAAACGCGGTTTATATTTCTATTTTTTGCGGTCACCATTTCTTATCATACATTATTTGTGATGAATTGTCTACAATGTGTTGCAGCATACAAAACTATAAAGAGTGTTATTTTAGGAAACCACACTTGCTATCCTCGTTCCTAAAATAAAGTAAATAAACACAGTTCTACGAAATTCGGATTATCTCGAATTTTTCGGATGTTTGTTAATCACTAACGGAATAGTGGACGGGCGCAGTGCACTGCGCCAACCGGGTCGTCCACTAGTAAGCAGTTGCACTACCACTGCAGTGGTAGTGCAACTGCTTACTGAGTCGACGGTTCTTGGTTCCAATCCCGGCAAGAGCAAATATTTTTGTGTAAGTTTTCTCAGACCCAAGAATTACATTACATTACAAGCTCAAATTGTTGTCAAAAATGTGAGTGAGACTCGAAACGGTTTTAGTATTTACTAAGTTAATTATGCCACAGACATTTATTTAACAAGAAAGTAAACAAATGGCAGCCTCTATTCTGTTTGTTATTGTTTGGTTTTTCATTTAATTCGAAGAGTCCCTTCACGAGTTTCACCCTGTATATGCGTAGTAAGCTCCAATTTACATTCGTAGCAAGTCCGCTACGGCGTAGCACCGTAGACGTGCTACGAACGTGCACCGATAGAATTAAATATTATGCACCGTATTATTGTAAATTAGGTCAGGTCATACGTCTGCTCGCATACTAATATGGCTGCAACCATTGTTTAATAAAAATAATTACCTGTGACAAAAATTATATAATTCAACAAAATAACAAGAACGTGCAACTTGGTCTGTGCAGAAAAATATACTTATAACCATTTTAAGGGTAAAAATATACTTATAACCATTTAAAGGGTAAAAATATACTTATAACCATTTTAAGGGTAAAACTATACTTATAACCATTTTAAGGGTAAAAATATACTTATAACCATTTTAAGGGTAAAAATATACTTATAACCATTTTAAGGGTAAAAATATACTTATAACCATTTTAAGGGTAAAAATATACTTATAACCATTTTAAGGGTAAAAACGGGACCCCATTACTAAGCTTCCGCTGTCCGTCTGTCCGTCTGTCACCAGGTTGTATCTCATAACCGTGATAGCCAAATACCCGGAACGAGGGTCGAGGTCTGCCTGTACCAAGCGCCACCCTAGCTCCATTAAAAAACTACCTATCGCCTTATAGATATTCAATTCAATTCAATTATTTATTCATAAAAATACATTTTATACGTCATTATATTAAATTTTACATTTTACAGGTACACGTAATTAACATTAAAAATATTCAATCATTATCATTATATTTATATTTTACATTAGTTTATAATTACATTTAAACGCATGTCACTGTCACCAGTGACGGAATTTACCCCTAAAAAAATTCGTCAATGGAATACAGTGCGTCAGCAATGAGTTTCTCCTTCAGTTTTTGTACAAACGACCTGTAACTAGGAGCTTGTTTAATACACTGAAAAAAATACCCAGTGGAGCCTACTGAAATTACAGTAGGCGTAACCGTTATTACAGTTAGGTTTACTGAAATGTCAGTAGGCCTCACTGTTATTGCAGTAAGTCTTACTGTAATGTCAGTAGGCTCCACTGGATATTTTTTTCAGTGTAGCCGGGGGGATCCTATTATAAACCTTGGGACCAATGTAGCCGAGGCCCTTCCTTGACTTTGCGAGGCGCGTGCATGGTAGACACAACTCATGTCGCCGTCGGGTGTTGAAACCATGCACGTCCGCGTTTGTGTGGAATATGTCAATGTTCCTCCTAACATACTTGGCTATTTCTAAAATGTATAGGCTAGGTAGGGTTAGTATTTTATACTTCTTAAAAAGATCCTTGGCGGGATGGTCCCAGCTTACACCCGCGATGACGCGTACTGCTTTTTTTTGAAGCCTGAATGCTCGTTCGCGTTCCGCGGCCGAGGCCCAAAGATCAACTCCGTAAGACAGTATGGAGTTGAAATAGCCATAGTAGGCTTTTTTTATGCCGGGGAGGTCGAGGCTCGGTCGCAGTCTGCTTAGAGCGAAGCAGGCTGAAGATAATCGATGGCATAGGGTGTCGATATGGGGTGACCACTTTAAACCGGCATCTATTGTTAAACCTAAATACATGACCTGCTCAACTTGAGGAACAGGCTGGCCGTTGCACTCAATGTCGAGTTTCAGGTTTACGATACCCCGTAGGCTAAAATGTATAATATTTGTCTTCTCGACATTTAACACCATGCCGTTTGCAGAAAACCACGCTGATATTTGGTTCATTACTTTTTGGGTTTTTGCTTTTAATTCCTTAAAGTCCTCTGCAGCAACAATGAGGCATCCATCATCCGCAAACAACACAAACTCCGCCTCATCCGTAGCTGAAGTGAAGTCGTTCATCAGCAAAATAAATAGGTTGTTTCCCATTATCGAACCTTGTGGTACAGCGTATGGACCCAATTGCAGCAAATCGGACCTTGTCCCGTGTACTTCCGTTAGTTGTTTGCGGGCCTTTAAAAAAGATTCGATGATTTTGAGAAAGTTGCCAGAAATGCCATAGTGATCTAGCTTGGCTAACAGGAGGGCGTGGCTTACCAGCTCGAAGGCGCGTGACAGGTCGCAGAATATGGCCGCCACTTGACGTCGCGCCTCGAGGTGTCTCATAGTTTTGGCTATTACGTCGCGAGCGGCATCGATCGTTGATCTCCCTGGCTGATAAGCGTACTGCTGTTTATTAAGCAAGTTATTATTGTTAAAATATGACATGAGCGCATCGCTTAGAAGGCGCTCAAAGACCTTTGAAAAGATCGGAATTAGTGAGATGGGTCTAAAATTTTTTAGCAAGTCTTTGTCACCCTTGCCCTTATAAATGGGTTGAACTTTGACATTTTTTAGGCTTGTAGGATATATACCATTTTCTACACATTGGTTAAATAATTGGCAAAGTATTTCGATAATAAAAGGAGGGAGTAGGTCGAATAGCTTCGTCGACATATCGTTGATGTCGGTGGAACATTTACGCTTTATTTTTTGCACAATTTTGATTACTTGCTCGAGTGAGAATCCATTAAAATTATGGACGCAGTTATGTCTCCCAATGTATTTGCTTAGAAATGAAAGCGATAACGGAATGTCCATGTGTGCCATTGAGTTTATGTTGGCGTTTACGTAGAACTGGTTTAGATCTGCGGCCGCGGCTGCTACTCGCTGCTCCTCGCACTGGCCGGCTGATTTGCTTATCAGTACGTCGAGCGCGTCCCTCCTGTTTACCTGCCTACCAGTCTCACACGCTATAATGCGCCATGATGTACGGCTAATATCGTTACTATTATTTATGGATTTCTTAATCAAATCCCTCCGGGCCAAACATAGTTCGTTAAAATATTCGGTTTCTATAGTTACCAGGTCGCTTGCCAGTTGACTGTTGTCAGGGTCTTCGCTCAAACGTGATTTTGTGTTACGGAGACGTAAACGTAGGAGTTTAATATGGTCGTTTATCCATACTTTTGACGTTTCTCTGAGTGGATACTTTTTTAAGGGGAAATGTATGTTAAAATAATGGGTAATAATATCAAGTATTGAGTTTACAGTTATATCTATACATACAGGTTTGTATAGGACCACTTGCCAGTCGTGATTAGTAAGACTCTCTTTAAATTGAAATGTATTATATTCGGAGAATAAGCGTTTCCATATTATATTATTATACTGTAGCACTTTCTGTATAGTGATGGATAAAATTACACACTGATGATCCGATATATGCATTTCGAATGGTTTTACATTAATAATTTCATGGGATAACAAGTTGGAATATGCGTGATCGATACATGATTTCTTCGTTTTACATATTCTTGTCGGAAATGATACAATGGATTTCAATCCAGCGGATGTGACTGAGTCAATCAAAAGTTTCTTTTCTCTAGTATTAGTGAGTAGATCTATATTAAAATCACCCATAATGATAGTTTTATATTGCTTTAAAAAACGAAGATCCATTACTTTTGTAAATCCATTGAGGAATGATTCAAAATTATTATTATCACCCGGTTGAGATACTAACATATTTCTACTCATCTCATTTCATTTATATTAATCCGCTACCCAAAAGTTGTCTGGAAGAGATCACTTTCTAGCGATAAGATCGCCTATTGTTTTAGGATAACGCTGCGCGTACTGCGCTCGGGCAGCGCATTGTAAATTGTTACTGTACCCTTTATTTTTACTTATTTACTAAGCTTGCGCTCATTAGTTTGTATTGAAACTTACGATAATTGTGTGTCTCATATAAGTGAATTGTAAATTAATTCTTATTAGATTAAATGATCTTAATGAAAACGTGCTGAATAAAAGAACATTTCTTGAAACAATACGTTTAAATAGTGTTACACAACGCCGGTTTCTCATTAAGCTTCTCATTACGACAGACGGACAAACAAATATTTAACTACTAACGAGCTTATCAGCTCCTGCCTCAGTTCCTCTTCATGTTGGTACAGTTGGCGATAAAAGTGTTACAACCGATATTACATAGTCATCATCATCGTTCGAGCTCCAGGATAAAAGGGTCAGATCATCCTAGACTTGTTTGGTGCAATTTGAACAGAATTAGAACTGGTCACGGTCGCTGCGCTCAATATAAACACCGCTGTGGGTGGGTGGATTCTCCTGCCTGCGCCTGTGGAGCCGAAGAGCGAACCATCCAGCACATCATCCACGACTGCCCCATAACGCACTATGTTGGCGGCCCTCCCGAAGACCTGCTTTCCCTCAGTGACGAAGCCATTAAGTGGCTAACAAATATTAATATTAAGATAAACATTTGTTGATTTGTAATATTAAGTATTCGAGTTCCCTGTTATCAGTTATCACTGTGTATGCCACACGATTAAATAAATAAATCGTCGTTGGTCAAAAGTCCGCTAAGACCGGTTTTACGCCGCCCCCATCCAACGGACTACAGCGACCTTCACCAGGTAGTCAGTCCTACTCGTAAGGGACTTACCGCAGACGCACACAATAACCAAGGTTGTAGATATAACTCAGACTCGCTAAACTAGTGGCAGTGGCTGGTAGAACCGATGGCCGTTGGGGCAGAAAGGTTCTTGAGTGGCGACCGCGGACTGAAAAACGTAGTAATATCCCCAACAAGCCGACGACCTGGTTATGGTTGCGGACAGAAATTGGTTAAGGGTGGCGCGAAACCGATCGTTGTGGAGAACTTTAGGTGAGGCCTTTGTCCAGCAGTGGACGTCTATCGGCTGATATGATGATGATTACACAAGAACGCCACTCGAGTTCTTGTCAGGCTAGCGGCCGCCAGTCCTACATACAATGAGGGCCTCGGTCCTCGTGTGGGTTGCACGGAGTGGGCGGGGGATACTTAAATGTTTCGTATTGATGTATTCCTCATTGAAATTAAGATAATTTATTTAGAGGTTCTGTATTTTTAGTATGTTTGTAAATATGTAGGTTTGTAATCAAACGAGTTCTGTTCTCGTCTGTACCATTGTCCCGACCGATCGGAGTCGATGCGACGTAACATCGTTACTTGATTGCTTCACTCGAATTAAGTCCAGTGTGTTAAATGAGCACATTTATAAGAACTTTAGTAGATTTATGTGCCCCGTGCATCGTAATCCTCATTTCCCAAGTAGCTCATAGGCTTATACAGCCCTTATATAGATTAAATTAGCTATACAATGGCTAAATAAGAAAGAAAGAAAGAAAACAAAGAAAACACATTGATTGCAGCGAAAAAGTCGCACCACAATTACAAAGAACTTAAAAACTAAATCATTTTACATACAATACCATAATCTTAATTTACACAGGAAATTATAAACATTAGGTAATAATAGTACATTACGTAACAAGGGTGGTAAACGAGGAATTACAAACGAGTGTCTATTAGAAGCCCGAACCCAAAGGCGAGCGACCAGAGTAACGTACACATTTTTTCATCACACTTTGGAGGAAATAAAACAAAAGTAATAAATAGTAGTCAATACCGAAATTACTAACCACCCAGTTTTCAAGCATGTAAACCCTTAAAGTGTGACAAAAATTACTTACCGCCCTAGGGCGTAATTTACAACTTACCGCCCGCTTTCCAAGCATGTAAACTCTTGTTTACGAGCAAGTGTGATGAAAAAATATACATAATGTTGCTGCCATGTTCACCGCAAAAGGACACCCCTCAGTATAATGTCTTCCGTGGTGAGATTTGTATAAGCGGTAATACAGCCCTTATATGAATTAGATTAGCTGTACAAGGACTGTATAAGTGGATATGCAGCCTGTGATCTACGCGGGTGCTGAGGGTCGTGATAGTCTTCATGGATCGGATCCCTCAAAATCATGTTGTGCCACCTTCCAGTCCTCGGCCACCTTGAGCGTCGTGGAAGTTGGAGCCAAGGGCAGTGCGGATTTGGTTGGACCAACGCATCGGGCTGCGGCCCCCTGGATCTTTCCAGTGTCCAGAAGATTTTCTAGATTATCGTCTCCTTCTTAATTTTGTCCAAATTCATATACACGAAGCTATAAAAATACCACCTTTCAGCTCATGGGATTTGCGTTTTTTTTTTTAATAGTACCTAACCTAACCTCTCAGCTATCGAAAATCTACCGGCTAGATCTGATTTCACTGCCGACGATGGACATAATTATGGCCTTTTTTAGTTTCGCGGCACATTGGCAAAATAGCATATCGCTAAAGCACCATATTGTGGTGAAATATTGGAATTTATTAGAAAAGGAGAAGTCGAATTTAATCCAATGTTCCTAATATTTAAACATTACACTCAACAAATAAACAGTGCGCTTTACATAAAATTATTCGTTTTCCAATTATAAACGCATTATGCAAATAAAGATCTACGTAACGAACGAAATTACCTTTCACTATAATTAATTTTATTTTACACAAAATTCAATTAACTTGTTAAAATCCAAAAGCTTCTATAGAAAAAAACCTAAAGCTCAAAAAAGTTACTTTAATTACTCTAAACCTAGAACAATGAAATTCTGTAGATATAGGAACGTAATCGAATCTAAATCTGACGTTTTTTTAGCTTGATTTGAATTATAATTAGGGCTGGTAAGCCTGTACCACCAGTGAGTCGGGCTTTGTGTGGGAGTACAAACTTACTAACGGGAATGTCTTCGCTTTTCAGGAGTGATTATAAATCTTACGTATCTAATAACATACTATGAGATACTAGAAGGTGCCCTGATACTAGAAGGTTAATCTGTTTTTAGTATTTGTTGTTACACCGACTATAAAAAACACATCATCTTCTGTGAACATTTCACCTGTCCAACTATCACGATTCATGAGATACGGCCTGACAGACAGACAGTCAGACGGACGGATAGCGGAGTCTTAGTACTAGGGTCCCGTTTTACCCCTTGGGTACGGAACCCTGAATTTTTTTTTCTACACATACGTGGATACGTTGCTCATATGGCTATACTATTATCGAATCAGGCCCTTGCTCGTGATTACTCCATACGCGGGATTTCACCGCGATTCGTTCGTGCAATTAGCTACAAATAATTCGAATTATCCAAGCGCAATTAGTATTTAAATTGTGTTCATTTACTGTAATTAAAGCTTACATTATTAAGTTGATTAAATAGCTCAGTCTAATTAACATTTCAAAACGGTTGCTAACCTTTTTACCGTCACGTCAAGGCTCTGTGAGACTGTTTAGAAATGGCTGAAATATGTTTATTAGGTTTCACTAACTAAACGGTTAAAACGGGACCCTATTACTGAGACTCCACTATCCTTCCGTCTATCCGTCCGTTATCTCATGAACCGCGATAGCAAGACAGTTGAAATCATCACAGATGATGTATAAATACAAATTATAATTGTGAAAAATACTGACGATAGAACCGCGCGGTTGAAACGATCGAAGAATCACCCGTTCATTGGATTAAAAAAAACTATGAAAATACTTTTAAACACTAAGCTAGGAACTCATTTATGTATTAAATCGTATGGACGTATTTACATACTAAACATTTCAAAGAAATTTATAGCAGTTATAGAATGAACTATAAGTCTACATTGGGGACCCCGGGCCACGAGATTATGTTAGGATCTCCCGGGGAACTCGAGTAGGAGTGAAGAGGACAACGCTATAATGTGCTCTATAGTTTGAGCCTCTACGCCAGTCACCGGCAACGCACTTGTGACTCCCCTGGTGTTGCAGGTGTCTATGGGCAACGGTAATCGCGCACCTTTAGGCGATCCGTTTGCTCGTCTGCTTATAGGGACAAAAATCAGCGTCAGCCGCATCTGTGACCTGGAACTAGGAACTCATTAAACAGCCAGGTTATAACTCGTGTAGTCAAATCGACAGGATTAAGTCGATATATTAGTGTTAGCCGCGGACGGACACTCAACATAAATTGTACCGCTCGAACAAGCGATCCAGATTTATTAGTGCTGCTATAATGTGACATTATGGTAAGCATGTCCACGCGTATGTTATTTACATCAGGGACAAGATGGTTGCGTTTATCACGTGACCGCATCTGTAACTCACACTCGCATTTTGTCAAACGTGACGGATGCTTTGTCACTTATTTATCGCGTGATAAAACCAATCATAGGCCCGCTGATCACAATTTACTAGTGCGTTTTTCTGTTTTGTTTGTGACCGTTTACAGGTGGAGTTATTTATTTATTTAAACTTTATTGCACAAAAAAAAAATTCAGTACGAATGGCGAACTTAATGCCTAAGGGCATTCTCTTACCAGTCAACCATAGGGCCAAACAGAGATAGAGAGAGAGTTATTGCAATGATTATCATCTTAAGTCATCGTTGCGACGCGTGAACCAATCTGAAGTTACATTCGAAGTCCTTCATCAGTCTCTTTAATTATTTTTAACACAAATCTTTTAGAAACTAACCAAATCGGTCGAGTTGTTATCATTTGCCTTGACATTTATGAATATACATGTAGGTACAAAAGCATGGCCCATTTATGAATATGAATGAATACATTCATAAATAGGCCATGCAATTCTGTAGATCATTGTACAGTAAAGGACACTGAAACGCATAAATTTTTGACCCTTATTGTCATTGTGACAAGAGATAAATTAAAAAGGTACACGTTTCAATTTCCCTAACGGTATATCCAAACGATAATGTAACTTTTTTTATAGAAATAGTACTTGATCAATTAAAAAAAAAATACACAGCCTACTTTTCCTCCACTCCTTAAAATCAGCAATTTTATGTGAATTAGCGCAGTATTTAAACCTCCTTTTCTCTTGTCCACAGTCAAACCAAAGTCAGTGGAGCTGTTAGCGACTGAAGGAGACAAGACCACCACCATCGCCGACGGCTCGACCCTCGGCCCCCTCATCATATACAAGCAGCTGAATGTGACGTGCCTTGTGAAGGAGGGGAAGCCTCAGCCCAAGGTCACGTGGTACTTCAATGGGAAAGAGAGGACTGATGGTAAGTGGTTTTGGATTGTATAGCAACAGAAGCGGTATAGAACCCACACTGGTTAATATATTAACAGCGGTGGAGCATATAATGGTTTTTGGATGGAGGTAGTCGCTATGGCCTACCTAAGGGGTTGTTTGACGCCAATGTAGTTCCATAAAATTGTTTCGCGTGATAATACACGGAGTGAAGTATGCCGAGTTAAAAACTAATAATTTTGGTGACCAGAGAGTAGTCCCTACCTTTTTTACTATTTACCTTTTTTCTTTTATACTTTTTACTTTTACCTTTACTTTTATACAGAGAAAGCGCATAATTTAATTCACGATGATTTTTATTGATATTTAAATGAAACTTAACATTCTTCAGCGGACACCTTTGGATAAATAAAGATAGCTCCTAGATTACTACACTTCATATTTCAACAATTGAGTTTACAGAATCTCCGATGAGATATGCTAGAAATACCCTCTAATGTCCAGCTGCAATCAAATGCATTTAATAACTTCATTAGACATTCGCATAGCTCTGATGGCAAACAATATTGCATTCATCCGATACCTATTGTAATATTAAATACCCTTGCCCAAACACGAGCATTCCTCAGCACCGCACAGTAAACATTATTAACTAGGATACAGTAAATACACACAAAATAATAACACTTGAAATAAAATTTTAATTTTAGAATAATTGCGTATGAAACCTTCTCTGCAATGAATCTTTTCCTCGAATTAGTAAATAACATTAGATATCTGCGTTCGTGAATAGGAATCTTCTAGACAAGCACTCTTCAAAGTTTTCGAAATGTCCTCGTCCAAATAGGTAATCGAAGAGAACGTCGTCGTCATCATCAGCCAAAAGACGTTCACTGCTGGATACAGGCATACCCCAAAGAATGACACCATGACCGATCTTGTGCCTACTCAAGTTTGTGACTTTTGCCAGGTCATTTCGCCTTGTGAGGACCAACACACCCTGTGAAAACTGGTACGCCAACTACGTTTAACTACTCGATTGTTTCAATTACTTGAGAGTAAGTGACAGCTTTGGGTTACTTGTTATGAATTAAACACGAATGCTAAGTTTACGTGTGTTTATCTCAGTGTTCCAGTCTCATTATACACGATGATTTTTAAGCGGTGATCAGGAGTAGAAAAATATTAATATCCAGCTAAAATTAAACCTAATAGGCGAGGTCTGTTTATTTAATTAAAAGTTGAAACATAATTAAAACTAACAACCACTAGATACACGGTCATCCTACATACATTTATTAAAGTACGATACGTACGTCAAGTGTCATCGCTTTGGCGGGAAATTTTACGAAATTTCCTACGACTTTGTATAGGTAATGACAATGACAATGACAAGTTATTACTCATAAATTGTCATTGCCATTAAATTATTAAAAAGGTTGTAAGCTTACAGATACAGATTAGTAGGGTGACAAGGAATTTAAGACAATATTGGTGTTTTAAATAAAAAATATCATAGAAAAATAAAAGTTTGTTTTCATGTAATTTCGACTTTAACGTGACCGCCATCATTTACTGAGTTAGAAAAGTTGGTACCTGATCACCGATTAAAAATCATCGTGTATAGACTTATTAGTATTACTGTTCTTATGTTATGGTACTGTGACCGCGGTATCGCTTCCATGCCCGATTCGGTACCCGGTATTACGATACCATGTTCGTCCAAAATGACCCAAACAAAATTATTTATTAGTTGCAATGTTAGTCCTATGCAGATAGTATTAAAGTTTATATTTGTTTGTTAATATGAGGGTAGTTGCAACGTTTTTGTGTTGTGGACACGATTAGGTAAATTAACGCTTTGCCTGCATTGTTTAGGTATTTGTATCCTGTGGGATTAAATTTTATTGGACGTTGCTGGTTACGAGTTATTTACTATTTGAATATGCTGCAAATAAACAGAAACGTTGTTTAACGCAAACGAGTATTCACACTCGGTTTAATTATTCTACGTTTAAATACAAGTCCTTTTTAGCATTCCGTACCCAAAGGGTATAAAACGGGACCGTATTACTAAGACTACGCTGTCCGTCCATCTGTCTGTCCGTCTGTCACCAGGCTATATCTCATTAACCATGATGGTTAGACATTTGAAATTTTCACATATGATGTATTTCTATTGCCACTATTATAACAAATACTAAAAAAACAGAGTAAAATAAATATATAAGGGGGCTCCCATACAACAACCGTGATCGGTTGAGTTGACTTTGCACTTCATTTGTACCCGACGGGTGTGTAATAATTCATAGAACAACAAATGGTATAATGTTCATCACATCGAATAACATATAATATAATTTCAACACATAGAATCGATCAATTGATAGAATTATCATTTCGTAGAAAATCAGTTTACATATTTTCATTTCTTATAACAACACTTGATATATTTTTTGTTTCGTATATAAACACTAAAAATAATGAACACTTAATATAATGAACATTTCATATAATAAACATTTAATAGAATAAACAAATAACATAATACATACTTAATAATAATGAACATTTCATACAATAAACATTTAATAGAATAAACAAATAACATAATACACACTTTATAGATTTTTTGTCACGAGAGAGTGACTATTTCTGTATCATTTACGCGCTTATGAATTAAAATTTATAAAATTCAATTACTTGTTTTTTTTTTTGCCAGTACTCCGCCTTAGCTCCAAACTTAATGCTTTCCTGGAAGTGGTTGGGTGGATTGTTCTTGTATGTAAACAGTATGAATACAAGCAAAACTTTTTTCGGTACGCAAAAAAAAAAAAACTCGCCTAACCTAACCCGGCCACGTCGGATCTGCTCTGAAAGGTTTTGCTCGCTCGCTTCGCTCGCTCGCTTGTTCAAATTTTGTAATTTATGAATTCGAAAGTATATTATACGAAAAATACATTCTATTAAACGTACATTCTATGAAAAGTACATTCTATTATACGTACATTCTATGAAAAGTACATTCTATTAAACGTACATTCTATGAAATTATTGTTATAAGAAAAATGGAATTATATTAAACGTGCATTCTATCAAATGATTGTTATAAGAAATGACTTTGTATCAATTGTGCTTCTACGAAATAACGATATATGAAATAAACATTCTATGAAACGTTGTTATACAATCTGAAAATTCTACCAAACGTATGTTCGGTCATATGAAAATATGTTAATTGTTTTTCTATGAAATGAGACGCACCCATAAATTGTACGAAAATTAGATATACAATTTATGCAATATCCTAAATGTTACGTTGATACTGACAGTAAACCTGTGGTATCAATACCGCAACTCCGTATTCTACAGCGACCGCGTTCGGTATCTCACGGTGCGGTGCATACCAATAGCTTTGAATATCGCACCGACATTATACGTGTTTGTCGGCCATGACACTAGCATCGGAATATGGTACAATTTGGCTATTAATGGAATAGGTATATTGAACTGAACAGCCTATTCGAACGGTGATATTTATGGAAGCATTGGCCCATGTTGGGCGCCATCGCTCTAAATTATACGTGTGTGTTGGCCACTACGCTAATATTATAAGATACGTTGTGGCTACTGCGCCTGTTATAGGACAAGTATAGCTTAAACGGCCTTTTCAGAGTGCTATTTTTGCATTGGCCCCATGTTGGGCGCCATCGCTCCGAATTATACGTTTTTGGCGGCCACGGCAGTAACATTGGAAAGATGTATAGTGTGTAGGTGTATAGATGATGTGTAGATGTATAGATGTATGTTGGAGCTTTAGGATAGGTATGTTCAGCTTAAATGGCCTTTGCGGACGCTGCTATTTATAGAAGTAGCTGCCCCACGTCGGGTGCCATTGCAATTATTTTTTTCTATATATATGACGTAATGACGTGAAGCGGAATAGTAGTTTATGTGACTGTACATATTGAAGGGTATTAAACACGAGTGTGGGTTTATGAAACGCGCCGAAGGCAAGTTTCATAATAACATCACATGAGTGTTTTAATGCCTAATTATGTACAGTTACATACACTACTTTATCTAGCCACATATCATAGGCCTCCATGATGCATTCAGGAGTCGCAAATTACGACAAATATTACCCGGTAATGGCGGTAATGAAGTTTTCTGGCAGCTGTCATAGTTTTTTTAATTCAGAGACAAACTAGAGTTGGCCCCAACTATCATATCGTTCGATATCTTACTTACGTGCGACATTTGTCAAATTTGATGCAAATTGACAATTCATTTCGAACTAAACGTCATCTCGACTGATATTAGAATAGAGGTCAAATCAAATTTCTTTGTTTTTCAAAGATGTTCGAAATTTGAATAAATAATATTATCGACAGAGTGGTGAGGAACGAGTTATGGTCAGCGTTGTCTGTGCATGGGGTGAGCAGTAAACTGATTCAAGCATTGAAATCTCTTTACATGAATTCCAGTGCTTGCGTAAGAGTTAACGGGGCATACACTGATTGGTTTAATATCCAAAAGGGTGTTAGACAGGGATGTGTAGCGTCTCCATGGCTGTTCAACTTATTCATGGATAACTGTCTGACGAATTTAAAAGAGAGTGACTGTGGGTTGAGGATGGGTGAATTACATGTCAAATGTCTCCTGTATGCTGATGATCAAGTATTGCTTGCATCGTCGGCTAAGGAATTACAGGAGATGGTGACAATTATGAATGACGCGTTGGAAAGAAAGGGAATGAAAGTCAATGCAAAAAAGACGAAAATCATGATATTTGAGAAAGAAGATAGTGTGACAGAAGTGAGTGTACGGATTGGGGACGAGAGATTAGAGCAAGTGAATGAGTTTGTATACCTTGGATCAATGTTTACGAGAGATGGAAAGTGTGAAAGTGATATTGAAAGAAGGGTTGCTGCTGGTAACGCAATAAATGGTGCATTGCAGGCCTTTATGGGCAGCCAGACAATCTCTAAGAGGGCGCGTCTGGCTGTGCATAGAGGTGTATTGGTTCCAGCACTCATGTATGGAAGTGAGAGTTGGGTGTGGCAAAAGAAGCACGAAAGTAGAATAAATGCAGTAGAAATGAGAGCATTGAGAAGCATGATTGGTGTAAAGCTGTGCGACAGGATAAGAAATAGTGAAATAAGGGAACGTTGTGGTGTGAATGACGATGTAGTCACTAGAATTGAGAAAGGGATGCTTAGTTGGTTTGGGCATGTAGAGAGGATGCATGAAAGAAGATTCACGAAAGTAATCTACAAGGCGAATGTGAATGGAAATGTTGGAAAAGGAAGGCCTAGACGAACGTTTCTTGATCAGATTGGAGATGTTCTGAAAAAAGGGCAAGTCAAGAGTACTTTAAACCGACGAGCATGCATGAGGAGATTAATGAATGTTGATGAAGCGAAAGATGTATGTCAGGACCGTAGCAAGTGGAAAGATGTGGTCTCTGCCTACCCCGTTGGGAAAAAGGCGTGATTTTATGTATGTATGTATGTAATATTATCGAAATCGATGTTATTATTTAGCAATAATAACATTTTCACAGATAAGAAATTTGTTCTAATAAAACAGTATATTTTTATGGTAGTCATAATGTGCGGTTCTTGAACGCATCATGGAGGGTTTATGATATTTGGATAGATAAAAAAATATGTGGAACGTTTCACAGCAACATTACGATTACTGGACCATTGGTTAACGCGAAAGTCCATAGTGCCGAGCTACCGATATATTATAAATACGAATATTTACATATAATGTATCTGTTATACGAAAGTATAACTGTCGGTATAATATTCATAGGTGGTACTTGGTATGCCGCGCACCGGGAGATATATCGCGGACGCGCGCCGCATACAATACGGGGGGAGGTAATTGGAGCCAAAGGTTTAGAGGACCCATATTTAACTGATAGTAACGTTTGTTAATCACGCATTAAATAAATAAAAATATATGACAAAACACCTTGTTTAGAAGTTTAACACAACTCACTAACAGATGTCGCTAGTAAATCATATCTTACTTAATATAGTTCATAATTGGTACACAGTATTACAAAAAATATATAACGCAAAACTCCTGATCATATTTAACTACAATATAACATACAATGTTATTATAGTAGTGATATTTCAGAGATATTTTTGAAACGTTGGATTCACAAAGGAACTGGAATATTTTGGCTTCGAATAATTAATGCTTTCTCTAAGCGAGAGAGAAATTGTATTTTATCATTATAACGATTTATAATCACCAATTTGAACTAAGTGATGTGCGTATTTGTCTCTAAGAGATCGTTATTTCTAATTATATACTATGTTAGATTAAAATGTGTTGTTGGTGTTTATTATAGCTAGTTGTATTGGCTATGTTTTTAATTTTAGACATACAGGGAGAATGGAATATCGTTACAGCTGTAAGAAAGCTGATCTCGTATACGTTTCCTTATAAATCTAATATGATCCAGGTATGTTATTTTGCGAATATTTCGGGCGCACGACGCAGAGCTATCATTCTTAGCTCAAAGACATCACGATCTGGTGTACAGTTGCGAGCATTAATGCTGAAGAAACTACATTGAAAGAACACGCATTAGGTAATACAAGTATTTGAGCATTCATTCTGATTCGCGGATTTAAAAAGTAAATTGTTAAAGTTGAAAGAATTTTTTGAACTTTACGACACTATATCAAATCATGATCACAGCATGGGAAGGCCTCCAAAAAGGTAGGTTAATGGATGACGGCGGCGCACGACTGACCGTTGTGGAACTTCAGGGGAGGCTTTATCCAGCAGCGGACGTCTATCGGCTAAGATGGTGATCAAATCACACCTTAACTAGAAACAGAAACGCATTCTCCTAATCGCGGTTAAGGGAAATTTACTTGAATCAAAAAAGTGTGTGGTACATTGTAACTTTATAGTATTGATGCGCACCTTACCAGACTTAGAAATTTATGTGCCAGTTTTTGAGAGCTCTCGTGGGACTCAGGATGATACAGTGTATAACTTATATAAATATTCCACCTTAATTTAAACTTATTTTAAAAATATACTAATTTATAAATATCAAAAAAACTGGCATGGCGCGATCGGTAGGATCTTGAAATGAAAAATTTGAGCGATTTATCCTTGGATAAAAGACATTTCATTTAGTATGAAAACATTGAAATTATACAAACGTTTTCCTGAAATGGTGTATTGCATCCGACTGTACCTATCGTGTAATATTCATAGGTTTTCGTCAGAGGCACTTGGTATGCGCCGCGCGCACAGGTGATAAATTACAGCATCGGCCCGACCGCCCCGTTTATATAGGAGATGATAACCGATTGTGCCGGAAATGTTTAAGGAAAACGGCTTAGTTTAGTTAGCTGGGGACTCATTTCTTTGATCTTGACATATATAAGATAGCCATTTGAGCGATGTGTTAGCCATATCTCAGACATATTTATTTATTACTCGTCATTCGTTTCCACTGCTTTACATTTCCTGTCGCAAATATTACAAAAGATAAAATACATATTACGAAACGGGTTACTCACGTCATAGAAGTCGAAAATTTCGATTTGTCGCCGACAGGACTGGTCGTAGCTCATGATGATGAATCGTGTACCAATTTTAAACACGTCGAGACAACGTACGTAAATTCGTTTACTATTGTATTTAAACGGGAGATTTTTATATAAAATTACAAAAATTTGGCAAAATAATCATAAAATATCAATAAATCGAATTTGTAGCGCAGTATATCGCAGTGCCCCGTTGAATTCGGCCTGGTCTCGGAGCACACCCGACACCCATTTTGAAATGCGTCCAAGTCGTCACTACGAATGCCAAGTGCTCGGCCAAATCTTGATTGGAATTGTTTTAAAGTGCTCTTTCGATACATATTACATACATACAGTGTGTTGCGTTTACAGTGTACAAGTACATGCGTCTGATACCTAACACTACAGTGCGTGATTCGAGTTTTATACCTATATCGAAGGAGAATACGACATTCAACATTGTTCAAAATCTAATCCTTCATAAGTTAGAAGTCTGAATGAATCAAGACCACAACCCATCACGCGTCTAAGCTATACTATTAATATAAAGCAGATGTTATTCAGCGGACAGATTCCTACTGGACCTCTTCTGATATTCATAGGTGCAATTCTAGATAACCAAGCACGCCTCAAGAATATATTAGCCAAATCTTAACATAACCACAAACCAAATTCAACTCAATATCTACGAATTGAAGCTCAAAATCCAGTGGGAGCCAACGGGTTGGAAATCTTTAACAGTGGCGACAGATAAAGATATACCATATGATAGCGGATTGGAGTATAATTTAGAATATGTATTAGAAATGAGAATTGTGAATTATAGTTTGTTCGGCCTTCTTTCGCGGAAAAGTTAATATATTTTGGCTTTTTTTAAAGCCTCGATGAACGTTATAAATTTAATGTGTACAGTCGAGTTCATTTACATCTAACACTTACGAGAACAAAAACATCTGAACGCGACCCTATTGTCAGGAGCATAGAATCGTGTTCTGATATTTTACATGACGGTGCTTCCACCTTCGTCCACGTATTTTTTTTTTCGTCGTTTTAGCGTAATGAAAGAACAAAGAAATTCTGACCAAAAGATGGCGCTGAACGGCTAGCGACACGCGTCCATACAATTTTTTTTTTTAAATATCGGACAAACTCATTTACACATTTACAATACACATTTTTCATGCAATCATGAAATACAGATTTTCAAAAAAAAACTAATTTCATAATAGCATAGTTATCTGGAAATCTAGCGTTGGCATTATAACATACACAACCACTCGAAAAATATAGCCCTTTGTGGCATCACACGCTTCTTAAAATCAAGCATATTGAGTCGTTTTAAACTGCATCCGTAACTTTATCAAAAATAAACCCAACTAATTTAAAATAACATTTAAAAGCTTGCACCTAACAATAGCAAAATTAACAAAACTTTGCTAGCGACAACCCTAACCGCGGAAAAGTTAAACAACTAACTTTCCTAGTGTAATGCTCAAAATCGCTCATTAACCCTAAACTATCAAACTTTAATACAAGCTAAAATCATTCCTATTTATATAACAACACATCACAGAACACCTTTTAAATCTAGCGACAAAGCAGTAGGTCTATAATCAACTTTATCACGTTCGATATAAAGTCGATATGGGTGGACGTTAGGGCTGTCACTACCCATCGCCGGTTTCATGCATTCAAAGCGCACAACCCTGGAATGGCGGGCAACAGTCGAAACTAATTTATTATGTGGACGGTAGTATTTGTTGGTGTGTGTTTCCATTGCGACACGGTCCGGTTGCTTGAGAGGATCATGTTTTCCAAAAGTACTTTATATTCCCAACTGTTGGATCTAGCCAACTAAAGAAGTATTCTATTAAACCTTCCAGAGCTGCTTATCAAACAAAGCCAGTCTAGTTAGCAGACTAGATATATTCTTCGCCTGATTAAAACAATACCCGTTAAAGATTTTAGTTTCGGAATAGAGCGTGAGTTAGTCAATGAAACAAAACAGAAAAAAAACAAACCTATTGTGTACTTTATTCAGTACGTAGGCCAGTAGTGCTCTTTTACAAGCCCGAATCTACCAGCATTTCCAAAAAGGAGACTAATGCCTTACCCTTCTTCGGATTTGAATACAAGAGATTTTTTTTAAACATTTCTTTAACTATACCAGGGCTGATTAGCCCTCTCTGCCAATGAGTTGGACTTTGTGTAGGAGTGCAAACAGACTTAAGGCAATGTATTCGCGCTACATCAGTGGTCAATCAAAAAATCAATCAATCAATCATTTATTTGCAATAAAACATACTTAAATGCGTGCAAATACAAGTATAAAATAGAAGTAAAAAAAACCCCGCAGCTTACCAATCAGAGGCAAATTTTGTGCTTAATAATATCAACACCTGGTTGCTGAGAAATAAACTGAAAGCCAACATTAGTAAAATTCTACGCTCCCCAAAATAACGCCAAAAATCTGGTAATTGAATATAACCAACAAGCCATTGAAAGTGTTCAAACCATAAAATTTCTTGGAGTGATGCTGGATTGCCATGGTAACTGGCGAGCGCATATTGAGCACCTGGTCGGCAAGCTGAATAGATTTGTGTTTGCTTTGCGCAGGATATCACAGGTGGTGTCCCAAGAATCCGCTCTTTCAGCCTTTCACGGCCACATTATGTCTAACCTCCGTTACGGTCTTATTTTATGGGGAAATTCCTCACAGGCCCAACAAGCATTTCTACTTCAAAAAAAATGCGTGAGAGCGATCTGTGGTGCCAAAACGACGGATTCATGTAGACCGTTGTTCCAAAAATTGAAAATTCTTCCGTTACCCACACTGTACATTTATGAAATGTGTCTCTTTGTGAAGGCTCGTATTAGTCAGTACAATATAATGAAATCTAATGATAGGTCAACTTCTAAGCACCATGGGCTTAATATCTGTTATCCATGTCATAGCTCTGCTCATTTTGAAAAAAGTATTCTTTTCATGTCTGTAAAAATCTTTAATAGTTTGCCAAATGACTTGAAATCCTTGGATTGCCAAGGTTTCAAACCCAAATTGTTTAAGTGGTGCCTACAAAGAATGTACTACTCTGTTAATGAACATTTTATGACCACCATACCTAATCAATATTTGTTTTATTTTATTATTATGAGTTTTTTTTTTGCATTGACATTCAAAGCTGATTTATTAAGTATTGTAATTTGCTGTTTACCACTTTTGTATATGCATGATATTAATTTATTATCTAACTACTTTTATTCTCCTCATAACTTATTTTTAATCTGACATTATTAAATACATACTCTTTATAGGTTTTAGTGACATGCATATTTAAAGATAAAATATTGTGCGCCAAATTCTGGCTGATTGTGATGTACCAAACACTAACCCTACTACCATTTATAACCACTCACATTCAAACAATAAATAATTTTGTTTTGTTTTGTAACAGTAACAAAATGCTCAATTAAAATAAATACAATGTCAAGTAACAACAAAATAAAAAATTATAAACATGTCGTATTTGAATGAAAATTAAATAAAAATATAAATAATGATATTGAATACTTATTTAAAATTAATCTAGCGCTCTAGCATAAATGAATAGAATGGTCTATTTGTAAAATAACCTTAATTTTCGTTCAAATATTCTGTAGCTACTACATTCCTTAATACTAATGTCCAATTTATTGTCCAAAAGAAGGGTTCTAAACCATAAAAAATTGTTGACATGTAACTTGGTAAATTTATGTAACATGTAATTCTCATTTTTTTCATGTGGGCCACAATTTTTATATCAAACCATTGATACAAAGATCAAAGCACAAAGAAAAATTGAAATGCGTAACCTGGTGGGAGAGACCCGAATCGAACCCGGTACCTCTGGATTACCGGTATCTTCCACCACGGTTACGCATTTCAATTTTTTTTTGGTTCAATGTAACTTGGTGTTATCTATAAAGGATTTGTATTTGTAAAGCTGGAGCTGAAGTACGTATTCATTTTACCGGCCCGTCAAACCGGTCCTATGGAAACAGTGCCTCTCCGCAAAAATACCGTGTGAGGGTAAAATATGTCCTCGCGAACCACTTTCGTAGCTGCGGCTTTATTAATTAGTTTACCTGCCAGTCCCGACTCCACTTTTTTGCCATCCTTGCTGCCGATGTTTTGAATGGAATTTGAGAATTAATTCCACTGGGTGTTTTTGATTTTCTTCTGTTTTTGAGATTAGTTTACCTGCCAGTCCCGACTCCACTTTTTTGCCATCCTTGCTGCCGATGTTTTGAATGGAATTTGAGAATTAATTCCACTGGGTGTTTTTGATTTTCTTCTGTTTTTGAGATTAGTTTACCTGCCAGTCCCGACTCCACTTTTTTGCCATCCTTGCTGCCGATGTTTTGAATGGAATTTGAGAATTAATTCCACTGGGTGTTTTTGATTTTCTTCTGTTTTTGAGATTAGTTTACCTGCCAGTCCCGACTCCACTTTTTTCCCATCCTTGCTGCCGATGTTTTGAATGGAATTTGAGAATTAATTCCACTGGGTGTTTTTGATTTTCTTCTGTTTTTGAGGTGTTTTTAGTAAAAAATATATTCATAGGCATCGAATGAAAAACTACAGCTCTTTCCTTTTTTATCCACGCAAAAACTGACTAAGAAATTGCCTTATTTTAGTTGCTTGTTTATGTAAAATACGATGTAACTGATCACGACATGATCAGGCGACGCGTATACGCCACTGCGAGTTGCTACGGACACGCGCAAACCGAAGCGGAAGTTAGAGCCAATCACCACGGTGCACGCCGGTGCGTAGGCAGTCTCAAATATACGCCACTGCGAGTTGCTACGGACGCGCGCAAACCGAAGCGGAAGTTAGAGCCAATCACCACGGTGCACGCCGGTGCGTAGGCAGTCTCAAATATACGCCACTGCGAGTTGCTACGGACGCGCGCAAACCGAAGCGGAAGTTAGAGCCAATCACCACGGTGCACGCCGGTGCGTAGGCAGTCTCAAATATACGCCACTGCGAGTTGCTACGGACGCGCGCAAACCGAAGCGGAAGTTAGAGCCAATCACCACGGTGGACGCCGGTGCGTAGGCAGTCTCAAATATACGCCACTGCGAGTTGCTACGGACGCGCGCAAACCAAAGCGGAAGTTAGAGCCAATCACCACGGTGCACGCCGGTGCGTAGGCAGTCTCAAATATACGCCACTGCGAGTTGCTACGGACGCGCGCAAACCGAAGCGGAAGTTAGAGCCAATCACCACGGTGCACGCCGGTGCGTAGGCAGTCTCAAATATACGCCACTGCGAGTTGCTACGGACGCGCGCAAACCGAAGCGGAAGTTAGAGCCAATCACCACGGTGGACGCCGGTGCGTAGGCAGTCTCAAATATACGCCACTGCGAGTTGCTACGGACGCGCGCAAACCGAAGCGGAAGTTAGAGCCAATCACCACGGTGCACGCCGGTGCGTAGGCAGTCTCAAATATACGCCACTGCGAGTTGCTACGGACGCGCGCAAACCGAAGCGGAAGTTAGAGCCAATCACCACGGTGCACGCCGGTGCGTAGGCAGTCTCAAATATACGCCACTGCGAGTTGCTACGGACGCGCGCAAACCGAAGCGGAAGTTAGAGCCAATCACCACGGTGCACGCCGGTGCGTAGGCAGTCTCAAATATACGCCACTGCGAGTTGCTACGGACGCGCGCAAACCGAAGCGGAAGTTAGAGCCAATCACCACGGTGCACGCCGGTGCGTAGGCAGTTTCAAATATGATCTCGCGAACTACTTTAATTACTGTGGCTTTATTCATTAGTTTATCTGCCAACCCAAAATAATTCTACGGCTAGATGCACAGTGGTGATAGTGGTGTGTCCTCGCATTAAAAAATGAGACATTACATGTTTCATTTTATAAAATAACAGCGCCCTCTCTCGCTTGCTTGTTCACTGCTGTAAAGTAGTGCCGTAAGATGTGAATGCTAAGGTGTAAAGCTTTTCAAATAAACAATGCAAAGATTGACACACAAAGCATAAGGAAAAATTCAAAAGGTTGCTTCGGAGTTTGGGTATCGGAAAGGTTAACGCGCTAGAGAGGTAATGAAGAGGTTCCGGGTTCGACTCCTGATCTCTTCCACCAGGTAACTCTTTTTAATTTTTCTCTGAGCTTTGATCTTTGTATCATTGGTATTATGTGATGTATGCATAAAAAATATTTAGGCAGAAATTAAAACAATTTACCTTATTATCACATTTACTAATCTGTCGTCGTACACATGAAGAATAATTTCGCAATGTATTGAAAAGCCATACATCTCTTATCCAGGTAATTATATACACACGATCAATTCATTAGAGTTAAAATATACGTCCATCCATAAATAGTAACAGAAGCTTCCTACTTAAATACCTTTAGTTTAAAATATCCACCATCAATTATATTTCATTCGGTCCAACATTTCCCTCGCACTTTTAATGACACATCCATAATTAAATCACCTTTAAAAACCTGTCATCCCTTGGGCATGTTTTAAATTGGAAATATGCTACAAAAAGTTTTGGAATGTCTGGCGCGGCCGACGCGGCCATGTGATTGGTCAGCTGCCGAAAAAATGAATGATTGAGCGAGTGGTGACCAAAGTTTTGTCACGCGATCATTTAAATACGTTGTCAGGTCTGAAAATGTTTAGGCTTATGAATAAAATTCTAGTGTAACTGTGTTGTAAATATTTTTCGCATTGTAGTAAATTTATTTTGTCAACGTCAATTAAAAGTTACTAGTTTAATTTTATCTTAACAAGGTGAAAACTATACCTACCTATATAAAGTATTCATTGGTAAAAATAAATCTACCTAGACATTCCCTTGTTTCCTATCAGGTAGTTTTCTCTAGTTATCTTGCTGTCTTTTACGAGTATGTTATGATGGTATAAGGATTTTTATCAAATAATACTACCGAGAGACCCAGCCTTCAAGCCGGAAGGTCTTCTTTACGTGTTATTTAAGTCTTATTGAATCTGAAAACGATACTTTTTTAGGCACGATATAAGTAAGTAAGTAAACGCTTTATTGTACACAAAAACAGTTAAAAAATACATCTATTACAATTAACATATAGGTACAAAGGCGAACTTATCCCTATAAGGGATCTCTTCCAGTTAACCTTTGAGCAGTTGAGTGAGTACGAGAAGAAGATAGACAAACTAACACCGTGTACAAAAAGGTATTAAAAATAATAAGACTACTAATAATTACACATATAAACTATTAATACATACATACATATATACATACATACATACATATATATAATGTAATATAAATACACACATAAATATAAATACATTGTAGATCCAATTCACAAGTCATTGGAAAGCCATAACTTCTTAAGATTCGTCTTGAGTGATGCTACAGATGGAGACTTCCTAAGGGACAGTGGCAATTCGTTCCACAGCTTCACAGCGCTTACTGTGAAAGATTTGGCGTACGTACGCGTCTTGTTAGACGGTACAGCCAGAGTGCGATTGGCAGACGACCGCAAGCGGTGACCACTGCCATCGGCCATATATTTAAACCTTTCACTGAGGTAAGGAGGTGAAGCAGGGTTGTAGAGAACATTAAAAAGCAATGACAGGACATGCAGGTCTCTATTACGCTGACGTATTGGCAGCCAACCCAGCTGCGCTCTAAAGGCGGACACGTGATCGTATTTGCGCAGTCCGAAAACATATTTTATGCACACATTTTGTAAGCGCTCGAGCTTGTCAAGTAGTTCCTCTTTGAGATTCGTCATAGCAATGTCACCATAATCCAGAAGGGGCAGCAAGAGTGAACTGGCAAGAGTAAGCTTGGTGGACATAGGAAGGAAGTTCTGCAGGCGCCTAAGTGAGTGAAGAGATGCGAAGAGCTTCCGGCTGACCTCCGAGATATGCGGAGACCAAGACAATGTCTGGTCCATGATGATACCTAAATTCCTAACAGTAGAGGATATTGTCCATTTGTCAGCCATCTACGTATAGATCTCTAAAAATTGCACAAACTAACTTTTCAATAGCCAGTTCAGCACAGTTTGAAAACCCTTAGCCCTGCAAACAAACGCATGTCCATCCGTCAGTTTTATTTGTCGTTTCATCGATTCCGAGCGAGGTACGGCGTCAGTAGAATTTCCCCCTTTTTAGGGTTCCATAGCCAAATGTCAAAAAACGGAACCCTTATAGATTCGTCATGTCTGTCTGTCCGGCTGTCCGTCTGTCTGTCCGTCTGTCCGTCCGTATGTCACAGCCATTTTTTTCCGAAACTATAAGAGCTATACTGTTGAAACTTGGTAGGTAGATGTATTCTGTGAACAGCATTAAGATTTTGATGCAAAAATAAAAATAATAATAATAAATATTGGGGGCTCCCCATACTTAGAACTGAAACTCAAAAAATTTTTTTTTCATCAAACACATACGTGTGAGGTATCTATGGATAGGTCTTCAAAAATGATATCGAGGTTTCTAAAATATATTTTTTCTAAAATAGATATTTCTAGAATAGTTTGCGTGACAGACGCTTCCAAAGTGGAAAAAAGTTGGTCCCCCCCCTCTAACTTGTAAAATAAGAAAATGAAAAATCTAAAAAAAACATATGATGTACATTACTATAAAAACTACCAACGAAAATTGTTTTGAACGAGATCTAGTAAGTAGTTTTTTTTTTTTTTTTTATATAATATAAATCGTAAACCGTTTCATTAAATCAAATCAAATATAAAAATAAACAAAAGGCCTTTAATTTCTTAAATCAATGGTACGGAACCCTTTGTGCGTGAGTCCGACACGCACCTGGCCGGTTTTAATGGTTTGGATTGGACAGGAGAAGCTACCTATTAGCTTGACCAGAGAAGTGGTCTTTGTGTGGGAAAACAAATCTACTACTAATGGAAAGGACTGCGTAACACAGGAGATGGGTTTACGTCGCCATTTTGTTTTTAAAAAAAAGAGTTTCGGAACGCACCCGCGACAAACGTCAAATTTAGACGTCGTATTTAGAAGTCGTATTTAAAATATTAAATCGTGTATTAACTACTTATTTTTAGCTAAAAAGTGATCTTCTGTGTACAAATATCCCATGAGGATATTATTTAAGGTGGAAGTGACACAAAAGGAGTTGTTTTGTACCGAAGCAATACACAAAGGAACCAACCGTCATTGTGAAAAATATGTATTTCTTTTCATAGAAATTGGAACCAGGGAGTATTTGTATCTAATTACTTATTGAATTTCATTAGTTTTTACTTGTTTTGTCACGTATTAAAACCATATACTCTGATTTCTTTTGTTTGTTAGTATGAGTATTAGAGTATAGTGTCAACAAATAAAATATTACCCCTTAATGCATAAAAATAGTGTCTTATAGGTATAATTATATTGCACAGACTAATACTAAGACATATTACGTTCCATTAGAACCATCACCTTAGAATTGTGTTTTATATTTTGTGGTAAATAATTACAAGAGATTAAACCCCTTGCCCTCTTTTCATTTATTCATATTTTTTAGGGTTCCGTAGTCAACTAGGAACCCTTATAGTTTCGCCATGTCCGTCTGTCCGTCTGTCCGTCTGTCCGTCTGTCCGTCCGTCCGCGGCTTAGCTCCGTGATCATTAGTACTAGAAAGCTGAAATTTGGTATGAGTATGTGTATGTATCACGCCGACAAAACGGTAAAATAAAAACTAAAAAAAAAATTTTTTTTCGGGTACCTCTCGAACACCTAAAGTGGGGGTGATTTTTTTTTTTCGTTTCAACCCTAGTGTGTGGGGTGTCGTTGAATAGGTCTCTTGAAAATAATAGGGGTTTTCAAACATTACTTTTTGATAAAGTCAGTAGTTTTGTAAATATTCGCTCCGAAAATAAAAAAAATTGTGTCCCCCCCCCTCTAACTTTTGAACCACAAGTCAAAAAAATATGGAAAAATTCATGTTAATGCGGCCTTATAAGTACTTTCAATGAAAACTATATTGAACAAAATCGGTCAAGCCGTTTTTGAGTTATCGCCAAATTTCATATTTTTTCTTTAAAAGGTCGTAAGTTGACTTCCAGAAGGTAATAAGTGATTACAGTTTCTAGGGCGTTTACGACCTTTTTATAGAGCTTAAAATCTGTCTTAACTTAAACCTCGGGCTTAAAACAGCAGTTTATTGTGAAGGATGAGCAACTACGGAACCCTACACTGAGCGTGGCCCGACATGCTCTTGGCCGGTTTTTTTAACTAGTTCTCTTGCATAATATAAGTTTTGATATCAAATATAAAACATATTCACAATGTTTTCAGCACAAGTTTCAAAACCAACCACGAGGAGTGATGTTATGGCTAGCCGACTGCGGCAAACACAGTTGGAACTAAAAGAGATAAAAGAGCTGAATGAGAGACTTCTTCAGGAACGCGAGGAGAGTGAAGAAGAGGTGGAACGTATCATTAGAACCAATACGGCCCTCAAAACTCAGCTCGCGGAACAGGATGCACAATTTGAGGACGTACTGGGTCAGCGCGATGAGCTCCAAAAAACTCTGGAACAGTTTCAGGAGTGTTGTGCTACACATGATCAAGCGCTGCAACGCATTCGAGACCTCGAACAACAGCTGGAGGAATTGGAACAAAAACCATTATCGTTTGATACTTGCAAACGTTGCTCCGAACAAGCAGACTACAATTTAAGTATATATGCCGAACTGAACAGCTGTGACCATATAGACATATTAAATGACACCATAATAAGTGCACCTGTAATCGAAACCATAGACTTAACAAATTCTATGTATATAAATAGCCACAGTAATGGAAAAAATATAATTCAAGGATCGAAGAAAATTAAGAAATATCTTAAATTAAGTAGATTTATTAAGCGATCAAAGGTATTATTAAAAAGACACAAATCCTTATTTAAATCTGTGTCTATCAAACAAAACAATGTGGCTCTGATGAATGATCTCATAGTTATTCAAAATAACCTGGACCATGCCCTGGAAATTATAAAAAAAAGAAACGATGAGCTCAAAATTCTAGAATCGACTTTAAAAGACGTCAACGATAAGTACGAGTTATCGAGTAACCAGATGCGGGAATACATCGGGTTTATGAACTGCGTCATAGATCTAGGGAACGGCAACGCGGAATGACTCGATTCTCTGGTGGCGGCTACGCCGCGCTGCGACGCCAGCGCGTCCCCCGCGCGCCGCACCCCGCTCGTGCCGCGCCTGCCCGCGCCCGCGCCCACGCCGCGCGCCGCCGGCCGCGCGCGCGGAGCCGAGCCGGCCCGGGGCCCGCGCCGCACCCACCCGGTGCCGGCGCCGCGCCGCGTCTCGTTCGCGCCGCCCACGCCCCGCACCCGCCGCCCGCCGCGCGCGCCCGACGTGCCGTCGCCGAGGCCCGCGAGTGCCGAGCAGGCGCCCCACACCCCGAGCGCCGCGTGCTGCGCGCCCGCGCCGGCCGCGCCGCGGCGCCCGCCCGCGCCCCGCACGGTGCTGTACACGGACCGCGTCGGTGTCGGGCTCGGCGCGCTGCTGGCCGGGCGCCTGCGGCAGCCGGTCACCAACAACTGCCTGCCGGGCGCTCCTCTCGGCCGCATCGCCTCGTGTATTTCTGCCGACGCGTTCGACCGCCACACCACCGTCGTGATCGTGCTGGGAGACAGTTTGGATTATTCCAAACGAGACGTTGTCGACTTTTGCGACACTCTCACCGGTATCGTCGACCGAGGCGTAGCGAAAGTTATTGTGTATGCGTTACCATTCCCGATAAAAACATCAGAAAGTATGTATATAAAAAAAACGATTTTTATAATTCCCTACTGTATAGACTGTCCATGTATAACTCTACGATTTCGTATTTTGATACGAATAAATTTATTAATAATTTCGTCCTGACTCGCAGTCGTACGTATCTTCCGAGAAGATACTTACGTGATTGTGCTAATCTGTTAGCATACAGTATAGTAGACCCCGTCATGACTCGCATGACGTGTGACAGTGCAGGAGCGAATCCTACGTTACGTTGTAGTGACAGTGACGTAGGATCTGCGGGCCCGGAGCCGCTGGGTGATTTAAACTAATTTCTTCGACAACGTGTGCACCCGCCGGCTCTAAGCCTCCTGACAACTGTAACACTGGTAGCAGTTCTAATAATAATTCGATGAATGTAGTTCACCAAAATATACAGGGTTTTACTAGTAAGGAACTTCAAATTGGTTTGTTCATAGATCATTCAAATATCCATGTCCTGTGTATAACTGAACACTGGCTTAGAGAACATGAACTCATGTTTAATTTTAATAATCATAGTATAGTGAGTTCTTTCACTAGAGAGGTTTACATCCGCGGTGGATCTTTAATTATGGTAAGGAATGATCTTAAGTGTAAAGAGCGGAAGGATATTGTCAACATGTCCGTTGAACGTCAAATTGAACTGTCATGTATAGAATTAGACCAATTTATAATTATATGCGTATACAGACCCCCATCTGCGAACTATAGTACATTTGAGTCAACTATGGATTAAGTGTTCAATAGTGTTTTCTCAAGTAACAAGTGCATTATTGTGTGTGGTGATTTTAATGTAAATTTACTTGAAGTTTCATCAACAAGTGTGAGTTTTCTGAGCACTTTCAAATCTTCTGGCCTAAAGAATTTGTTTTGTGAGCCTACCCGTGTCACAGCCACCAGTTCTACATGTATTGATAACATATTTAGTAATACGGATGCGATGGATAAATTTATCATAAACAAACTAAGCTCTGACCACTGTGGACAACAAGCATCATTCAGTTTCAGTAGGAAAATTGAAATTGATCCACAAAACACTATGTGCAGACCTATTACTGAGCATCGCTTAGATTTATTCAATCGAAATATTCAGGAAAAAATGTGTTATCTTTCGTTTCCTCAAGAGGATGCGGACGACATGTGTAAGGTCTTGTTTGATTGCATAAAAAAAGAATTTGATTCCTGTCTCAGTCTGAAAAAAGTACAAAGCAAGGTTAAAACTATATTTAGCGACTGGGCTACTCCAGAAATCCACGAAAAAAGACTTCGTCTCTACGATCTTTATGATCAAAGATCAATCGATAAGAGACCGGAATTTCTGGAGTACGTGAAGAATTTTTCTAAATCTTTCAAGCAAATGTGTGCAGCCGCTAAATCTGATTACCTGTCCAAGAAGATCATTAATTCTAGTGATAAAGTGAAAACTGTTTGGAAGATGATCAATGACGAAACTGGGAAGACTAAAGTCAAAGATCGTCATTATAACCTACAAATTAACGATACATTAGTAACTTCCGATCTTGAAGTTGCGCATCACTTTGAGCGGTTCTTTTCTAATATACCTGTGGAGACGACGCAGTCATTAAATTCATCACCAGATGTTGCTGAATCAATATTAATAACGAATGTAACAGAATGTACAGAGATCTTCAAATTTACTCATGTTACCCCTAACAATGTTATTAAAACCTTCAGATCTTTAAATTTGAAGAAGACCGAAGATGTGTGGGGCCTTTCTGTGAAAGTGTTATATTCAATCGTAGAGGCGATTGCACCATATTTGGCCGATATTTTTAACAAATGTATTGATAATGGAGTATTTCCTGATTTGATGAAGCACAGCAAGATCATACCTTTATTCAAATCGGGAACTAAATCAGACCCCACAAATTTTAGACCAATATCAATACTACCTGCATTAAGTAAAGTTTTTGAGAAACTCATTCTTAATCAACTTACATCTCACTTTAATCGACATAACCTATTACATAGCAGTCAATTTGGATTCACTAAAGGTCGCTCCACCACTGATGCAGGGGTGGTGCTGGTTAAACACATCTTTGATGCCTGGGAAAAGGCTCAAGATGTTGTTGGAATTTTTGGCGACCTATCTAAGGCATTTGATTGCGTTGATCATAATAATTTAATACGTAAATTGAAACACTACGGAGTAAAGAACGGTGCACTTGACCTTGTCACATCATATCTTTCAGGCAGAACGCAACGCGTAGTCATCAACGGAATGCAATCAACTGGGTCACCTGTTGCTATGGGTGTACCTCAGGGCTCAATTCTAGGCCCCTTTCTGTTTCTAGTGTATATTAATGATCTACCAAACCTTGTGCAAGATAAACATGAAATTGTGTTATTTGCAGACGATACTTCTCTCCTTTTCAAAGTTAAAAGACAAGAAAATAGCTTTGTTATTATTAACGACGCGCTGTCTACTATTGTGGATTGGTTTACTGCAAATAACCTACTTTTAAATGCCAAGAAAACCAAGTGCATTAAATTCACATTACCGAATGTGAAACAAGTAGATTGTGCCAAGGTGACATTGAAAGGTGACGTACTAGAATTTGAAGACAAAACAGTGTTTCTGGGTGTTACTTTGGACTCAAAACTGCAATGGAATGCGCATATAGCCACTCTTGCAGGTAAGCTTAGTTCCGCAGCCTATGCAGTGAGGCGAATCAGACAGTTAACAAACGTCGAGACGGCAAGGCTTGTGTATTTCAGTTATTTTCATAGTGTAATGTCATATGGAATTCTGTTGTGGGGAAAAGCGGCGGATATCCAAACCATGTTCGTGCTACAAAAACGAGCCGTACGCTCAGTTTTTGCACTAGGAGCTCGTGCATCGCTAAGAGAAAAATTCAAGGAAGCCAACATTCTCACCGTGGCGTCTCAATATATCCTTGAGAATATTATGTATGTCCGGAAAAATCTACATGCATTCAAGCTCAACAGTGACATTCACCAGTATAATACAAGAAGGAAGAATAAGCTTCTTATGCCTGCTCATCGTCTCCGTAAAGTTAGCTCTTCGTTCGTGGGGAACTGTGTACGTTTCTATAACAAAATACCTACCGAAGTAGTGAGTTTACCTTCCAGCAAATTCAAGTCATACGTAAAACGTCATCTAATAAATAAGGCGTATTATACTGTGAATGACTTTTTAGATGATAGGGATGTCTTTAAGCCAGTGGTTTAGTCATGTGAATGTAAAGTAAGCATTATTTTAGTCGGTAATATTAGTTTGTTTGTAATGTAACATGAGAGCACATTATGTTGTTTCTCACCGGGCAAATAGCATTAGTGATGAATGCCCGGCAGTGTGAGCAAGTCATGCTCGCTTAAAGGTCTTTGCTTACGGTGGCGTCGTTGATCGGGTCGCAACCTTCCCTATAATATGGTTGAGGGAGGCGATGGCTGAGATATGCGTCATGCTCGTGAACGGGTGCCGTTTGTGGGGTCCGGTCTGTTAATACTAGCAAGGGCCTAATTAGTTGTGTAGTAACTGCTTTCCAGTGTTCAATGAACTGACGTGAGAGACTTCATCCTGTACTCGACTGAAGTTATTTTTTACTTAGAGACTTAGAGACTGTATACATCTCTAATAAACTTAGTGTACTGTACAATGACGCTCAGAGACCTTATACATCTCGGAGGAATGAAATTTAACTATTATCATATATTTATTATTTATATTTTTTTTATTTTGTAAATTGTGACGCCTAGAGACCATATACATCTCTAAGAAATTTAGTTTAGGTAATTATTTATTTATTTATTTTTTCTTTTGTATAGTTAGTTTCTTATTCAGTCCTTAACTTTTCTAAGGATTTAAATTAATTTATTTTGTTTTGCATGTTGTGACGCCTAGAGACCATGTACATCTCTAAGAAATCTAAATTAAGTACTTAATTATTTTGTTGCATTAGTTATTGATTTTGACTCCTTGAGACCTTATACATCTCAACGGAATTGAATTATTTCATTAATTAATTATACCGATCTATATTGCGTGTCGTGACGCCTAGAGACCTTCTACATCTCTGAAAAAATCACTTTATTTTATATAATTTTTAGTGTAAACATTGATTTGGAGACTTGTACATCTCCTCTAACATATATGTATCAATTACCTAGCTATAATATAATTGTATTAGTTTTTAAGTATAATTCACGAAAAAATGACTTACTGTTGAGTTTCTTTCGGCTTTCTTCTCAACAGCGGTCTCCTCTTGCGAAATGCCGGTAGACTCACAATCTGACTTGTAAAAGTGCCCTTGTGGCCTACTTACTGAATAAATTATTTCATTTCATTTCATTTCATTTCATTTCATTTCATTTCATTTCATTTCATTTCATTTAACTTTACTGTTCAGTGCCAAAAAAGTTAAAAACTAAGATTTTAGTTCTCAATTTTGTCCGAAATATAACCACTTAATTGCTATTGCATCTTCTTTCTCATTGAGGTGAAAATCTTACTTTTAACCAACTTCCAAAAAAGGAGGAGAATCTGTTCGACTGTATGTGTTTTTTTACGTTATTTGCTAATCACTTTTATATAAGCAATCGCTTCGATAGATCAAACTAGAGGTGGTGAGAGAAATTACTAATATGGGACTTACAATGGTACAATAAATAGGCGATTAGAAAGGTCTTCTAATTGCCTATTCATTGTAAAGATTTCTTACGCTTGAAGAAAGGCCTCATCCTAAGTTTTCCACAACGACCGAGTGTGCGTCGCCCTTTTTTGACTTATAAACGTACTAATTTAGAATTACACATACTTAAGTATAGATTAGTATAGTTTAAGGCTCTAGTGTAAGTTAGCTGTGAATGCAAGAAAACTTGCAATTTTAAAAACTTTATTTATAAAGGAACCGTGATCGAGCTCGAGACGTTTGGTTGCGTTACAAAACCTACACTTCATGCTCAAACAGACAGAAAATTATTCCACTAGACGAGCATGGTATGTCTGGCCAGCTGACCGAAAAAAACTTTCAAATTGGAACAAAACCCCAAACAAATCCTAGCTCCGAACCTACGTTTATTACTCCACGCGTTTTTTAAACCTTCATACCGATAAAGTAAACCGGCCGAAAAATATTCCAATGCAGCATATTCTGATAGGGACCTGGGCTTTTTGTTTGGATCGAATGGAGTTGTGATAGACCGGAGATTCCGTATGTGAGTAAACATTGCACTGAAATATTCGTGAGCGTAATTGAAAAACGTTTCGTAGGCAAACATTTGGTTTTGGTTGTGGAACGTTTTGAAACATTCTACTTTTGTCTAGCGCACGGCGGGCTTTCTAACTTCATAATTATAAGTAGTTGAGATTGTTTATTTAAGCTTTTGTCTGCTAACGAAATCCAAAACCTAATAAAAAGCTTTTTTCTTCGCTCCACAAAAGGCAAATAAACCTGTAGCCATTTGCTAACTGAAACTTTATTACATCCTTTTAAAGCGGATTAAAATACCTTTTTTTGTCTTCTCAATCGCTTCCTCACAGCTTTGGATAGGTATTTGTTATTTTATTTCCTGTGAGGTGTGCAATAAAGAATATATTCTATTCTAAACAAGACTCATAACCGTGACGTTACTTTCCCGCATAATTTATTTGCATGAAATTATCCACCAGATAAATTATAGAAGCTTAAGTAAAGTATTACACTTAAGAGGTCCCTATAATTTTTCTATTAAAATAAGTGCATTTAAGAATCCACCTGTGCGTTTTAAAACAATATTTACATAGTGATTAAATACGAGATACCGCAGCACTTCCACCATGTATCGACCCCTTCACATTTTCTTGAAAATATTTTAGCCCTATCTTCGGAATCCCGCTTCAGAACTCATATTCCACAATATTCCTGAATATTACCGGCACGGCTTAGGTGTTGCTCTGGAATACTGTTTTCCTTTCAAATGTTGAAGGCTCCGAAGTGGGTGTTCCGGTCGGATTGCTATTGATGTTTGCTTTTGAATTTTGTGGGTTTCCTCAGAAGTATGTAGAAGTCTGTATTGTTTTGAAAATAGAATATGTACGTTGTCGGAAAAGTTCGGCTGTATTATTAATATGCATGTGTTCCTGGGGCTAAATAATAAACAAAAGAAATATCAACTTCAGTAAAATTACCAATATTTTAAATGTACAGTTTTCTTTGCAATTCTTTTCGATAAAAAAATAAATTACGTTATTAAGTTTGAGTGTATATTTAAGCCTTTGTGGTTATATCACTCCAAAATGGCTAGATAGCTTTCCACAGGTGATTATAGGGACATAGGGATAACAAACAAAGAGGGTTACGACTTCTTCCCGACACGAATGAAACTAGTTTCCCAAATATTCGAATTACAGAAGGCTGGTAGGATTTCATTGATAAAGCTGAGCTTTCGCTAACACGTAGCGAATTTAAATCCGCAGATAGAATGGAAGCTTTCGTGCGATTGCAAGCAGAGAAACATAAGGCTTAGGTTACGTTTGTGTCAATTTTCGGTGGAGTGGTCAAGTGATTTTCATAAAAGTACAGAGTAAAGTTGGAACAAATACGCCTAGAAACGTAGTAAGTCAGCGGTTGAAAGTGAAACCAGTTTTGGTTGGCGGGTTAAGTTTCGTCCGAGTGTGCATCTGTGTCACAAGCATCACGTCACAAGCATCACGTCTTTAGGAGCTTCTAAACGTGCCATGTTTTGCTGCAATTTGTGGCCGGCCATTATTTGCATCTTGCTCTAGCGTAGGGTGTCAGAGAAGGACGGCCATAGTTGCCGGCCACAAATTGCAGTAAAATATGGCCCATTTAGAAGCCCCATTTATGATTGGTTTGTAAACCAAAAGCGGCTTCTTGACTCTTGAAACTGATACTTTTTCACTCCTAATTAGATCGTAAGAGCTCGTGGTTTTGAGTAGATAATCGTTACGAAAATCCTACTAGACATAGGGTAAAGTGTTCCACATTCCCACCTTATCTATATCTCCATCTACCTCTTGCAGAGCTAGCATACCGCGCGGTTGTCGCGCGACTCACCATCAACTGTCTTGCTCGCACGGTGTTGAAAGGAAAGTGAGAGGTAGCATTTGTCGAGTGACAAATAGTCGCGTATCGCCCTTATGCTACACGTGTGGATGGGAATATGGACAAAAGGGGAATATGGATAAGTTCCTTCGGTTTAAGGATGTTCACAAAAGACATATGATACATGATACTGATCCCGTGGGAAGATTTGCAACTCGTCGTCCAGAGTGGAGGCGTTTGGTGCATGGAAAAATAAAGCATTTTGAAGAAGAGCAAAGAAAAACTGACCTGGCCAAACTATTGACGGCCATCAATTACAATTATGTTGACGGTGTCCTTACGTGCCGCCAATGCTCGAGTACTTTCACGCACAAGATTGGCTATTGTAGTCTTTTGACGGCACACGATAGGGCTAACCACCAGAGCCCCTAAACACCGGCGTAGTACCTAGGCAATACCGTAGCTGAAACCGGCAAGGGGGTCCAAACTTGTATTGAATGCAAACAAGATAGGAATGATAACGAAATTGAAATGTGGACGAGATGATAGTGTAAGTTGACGAAATGGTAATGTGGACGAAATCCAGCATGTAAAACTGAAAACATTCAATGAAACTGCGTTAATTTAACGCTTTACAGTACAGGACAATTTTAACATTTCCTAAAAAGTTTCCCAAAGCTCGTTTGGCGACAAAAGCCATCTGCATCCCTAAGCTGAACTTTCAGTTAAGCGGAATTTCACCTGTTTTGCATGCGCTTTGCTGTGTATCGTTGAAAAAGGATAGTGGAGGTGATATTGGACTTTTTTGGGGCTCAAAAGGACTTTATTAAAGGACCTTTGCCGGTGGTTTTTAATTTATCGAATGCAATCCATCGTTCGTCTATGGTAGAGATTTTGCCTGTTCTGTTTCCGTAGCAGTTATGAAAGAGACGTAAAAAAAATTGTTCGGTAAATAGTGAAATCCCCGAAGACGATGTCGAGGACAGGGCGAAGTGGAGAAGCAAAATAAGGAAAGCTGACCCCACCACCATGTAGGAGAATAGCTAGGAAAAGAGAGTACTAGCTAAGTTAATTACAACGAGCTGCAAGTGGCAGTGCCAAGTTTGAATCTCGACAAGTTGCAAATATCATTACATACGAGGTAAATTCAGAAAAAGTCATAATCATAACTCTGTTTTTGCTTCGACGTAGTTTCATTAAACGTATTATTTCCATCCGTGATGGGTAATCCGTTAATTTGCAAATAAACAAACATAGCAATCATCGAAGATCTTTTTCTATTTGGGAACTTTTTAATGACCTATTTCAATTTTTCAATTGGTAAAGTAGCATTATACCCACATTTTAGATCAAGTGGAAGATATTCGTTTAAAATAAATTATTAATAAATTATTTCATTAAACAATTAAAAGGGATCATATCGCGAATATTAAATTATTTGAGCCTTCCCGACGGTTCGGCAACTTTCCAGTTACCGTTATCAAAGGTTAACTGAGAACAACACAATTTTTTTTTTGTCAAAATTACATTTGTGCAAAATACCCATTTTAAATTTTCGAAACGTCAGGGAGGCTCAAATAATTAATAAACGCGATATAATTAGTTTAAATTGTTAAATTATTTAATGCCAGGTTTGAGACATTTCCTAAACTATGCCAAAGATTAAGCTCATATTCATGCAAAGTTTAATCCAAAATATTAACCCAACCTGTTTAGACAGGCAAAGTCTCAAAGTAGATAACCACAAAGTTGGCTTGATTTAATTTCCAAGTTCATCGCATACGATTTGATCCGAACTTCACTTTGATGTGAACATGTTTTGGAGGAAGTTGAGTTTGATTCGTTTTGAAAACGTCTAATAGCTGAGGAATTTATGATTAAGTAAAATTAGTACTACGTCACTTGTAAACTTCATTTTATGAAACGTTCATATCAAGGCTCTTTATCCGTGCAAAAATGCTGATTGTTTTATACATTTTTCTCTATGATCAAACATGTTTTTAAACATAATTGTTATAAATGTTACTACTTAGAACAGGGGTATTACAATTGATTGCTATATATTTGAAACCTACAGTTAAAATTTTTCATTAATAATTTTCGTTTCAATAACTACTCGAAATTGACAAAATTCATGCAGAAAACTGTTTTCTTTTTCAACTTATTTTCGACTGTACGCACTGAAAGCATGAAATAGCTATGTTACCATCTAGAACTCAGGGAAAAGTATTGTATTATTCACCTCAAAATACGAGTATAATTGTCATAAAATGAACAGGATTTAAAATTCAAAGGGAATTCATTCCTCTGACAATGCGACGTCAAATTCGTGTGTCGATATTTTATGTTTTTTCATCACATTTGCTCGTAAAAGATGGTATTACATGTAGGTGTACTGAAGGACTAAGGCCTATATTGTTCCCGCGGGAGTTATAAATTGTTATAACTCCCGAGGGAGTTATGGTTTTAGTTTTAAAAATATAGTACGCACTCGCAGTTTACTTCAGACTAAGGAGGTTTCAATCCAGCCAAGGTTTTTGTTGTACGAACAAAACTTGCCTACCAGCAAATTTTATTGTGTATTGAATTAATACGGTACATGTACTGCATTAATATTTATGTTTTACAATTATTTAAGTGTAATTTGCAATAATTTTATTAAAATTATTTTTGAATTATCGTTACAATCTGGCAGTATGGCTTGTCATGTTTCTAAACTAAACGCAGTTCTTAGCATTATCTGTGGTAGACGACACAAAAACAGAAAAAAGTTATAAAATTATTGGTTCTATTTAGTTTTGTAACAAAATTACTGTTCGTATTTAAGTTTTATAATATATAACGGTGTTAATTATTCCTGCATAATATTGTTAATTGTTATTTGTTTAATGATAAATGGTAAGATTCTGTGTATATTTGTTTTCTGTTTTAAGCTGATGGCCGTTTTGCCAGTGCTTATAGTAAATTAAAAAAATATATGCAGAAAAAATTAGCTGTCAATCGTTATCGTTTAATTAGTTTAATGTTTATTTTTGTCTTATGTATTTGTTATTTACTCCCAAATGTGATGAAAAATATTGTGTGTATGGCGGGAAGTAAGGGGATTACAAACTCAGGACATTAAAAGCCCTCCGCCTTCGGCGTCGGGCTTCTAATAGACCTTCGTTAGTAATCCCTTACTTACTACCCTTATGACACAATATACTATTATTTTTCCACCATGCATGCCACCAATGAAATAGAAACATACTTCAATGAATACTGAACATTGCTTTCAACAGACTTGACCGAACACAAACGCTATCAATGTTCAGCAATAAAATCTATTGATTCAACCGATATATTCTTGAACCATAGACCTCTCGCTAACATTAGTGTTTGATATACAACAACCATCACCACCACTACCACCACTACCACCACCATCACCACCACTACCGTTGTTGTGTGGTTGTGATAATTTCCTATCTTATTATGTCATATTTGTGTGCAACTAAAGTTGACCTAGTTGTTGCAATGTGTCTGAGGCAGCTCTGTGCGTCTTACACGCACAGTTTGAAAGTATAGTCCATAAAGTCGAGCCTCTGTATGTAAACAACTAAAAATCAGATTAAATGAAAGGGTCGTAAGCGAAAGTGCTATTCGTTGTATGCAAAACAAATAGGGTGATTTGATTGATGGAACCAAAGGTATATTGAATAAGCCTGAAGAGAGGGACTAAATCCGTTTATATAATTACAGATAAATGTGCTGTTTTCTACATTCAACTATGTAAGAACTTATGTATTAAACGACGTCTGTCGACTAAATTTAGTAAGACTTGGAAGGGTTTAGCTTAAAATCATGTTTTATGCTGCCTTGCCTGAAGTCAGAAGCGGAGCAGAGCAAAGATGTGGATAATGGACCAATCATATTTCTATACTTAATGTACCTATTATTAAACTAAATCTAAAACAGAACTATGTCTAATTTTTTTTTGTAAAAATGGACCTCGTGGCATTTCACCAAAGATGCTGGTAGCATTACCTCTGCCGACGGCGCAAGACCGATCTTGTAGAGAACTTTGGGGGAGGCCTGCTAGGGTGGACGTATATCAGCTGATATGATGATGATTTAAATCCTTGATAGAAATACTTTCGAGTAAAGAATTTCAAAACTTTTCAAGTTCAAAGGACACATCTGCAGACACGTCAGCTGTAAAATTCCCGTCAAGTGTAAAATTCCTTGCAAAACTAGGACCTGGCTCTGTCCGTGCGCTTAATTAAAATTCTAATTTAAAACAGCCACGCCGGGTGACCCTCTGGCGATTAAATGTTATAGACCTACTGGAAATGGCCTGAGAAGTATGAATGATGAAAGTTTTTGCTGGACAAAGTTACGTAGAGTTATGTCGTAGCTGAAAGCTACTGCTGATAAGTTGGGTGTAGGGAATGCAACCCGGTTATAACCGAAACCGTAAAAACCGGTTTTAACCGGTTATGTTGGTCTAAGTGTGTAACCGGGTTTTGGGAGTAACAGAACCGGTTACGGTTATTTTTCGGTTATTTCTTCTAATGCTATATAAGCATACGCTTACTTAAATTTTTCAAAAACACGATCTCTTTATTTATCGTTCAGCGTATATTTAACTCTAAATGCTATTACATGTAAAAAAAAAAGCGGTGGTAGCCTAGTGGTTAGGGCATGCGACTTTCAATCCGGAGGTCGTGGGTTCGAATCCGGCCCGTACCAATGAGTTTTTCGGAACTTATGTACGGAATGTCATTTGATATTTACCACTCGCTTTTCGGTGAAGGAAAACATCGTGAGGAAACCACCTAAGCCCAATAAGGCCTAGTTTCCCCTCTGGGTTGGAAGGTCAGATGGCAGTCGCTTGCGTAAAAACTAGTGCCTACGCCACATCTTGGGATTTAGGTAGCCGACCCCTATTGAGAATTCATTCTCAAAAAATGGGACAAAAGGCTAGGAGGATGATGATGCTGTATTACATGCTGAAGTACGTTAACTGGATGTTTAATTAAATAATACGAGTACGGTATAAATGGTATGGTATAGTGCCTCGTCAAGTAAAAATAATTACATTGTATGAACTTACGTAGCTAGTGACTAATAGTCATCAACACACGCAGAAATTACGTTAAAAGTGTCGTCCTTTTTGTTTCCTTAGCATAAATAATAACAAAACAAGCCTTGAACATTTGTGATTGAGAATTTGAGATATTTTATCGTTGCTTGTAATGAATATAAATATACTTAACATTTTTGTGTTAGACATCTGATTATGTTATGAGGTGATTTTATTTTAACTCTTGATTTAGGTAATGATAGAAGCTTATTATCCTTTGTTAAAGATATTTAAAATATTAATGAGATGTACATATTTTATTTATACCGCTTTTTTCCCAATATTTACGTCATTATTTGTTATTTTAATATTTTTTCGGTTATAACCGGTTATAACCGGTTATCGGTTATTTTACGATCATAACCGATAGGAAACCCGGTTACGATATTTTTCCGGTTATTGCATTCCCTAGTTGGGTGTGAAGAGTCCAAGGACAAATGGACAATGTAAATTTGATGATCGTTTCGATGTTGCAAAATCTCAATTTCTTACATATTTTGTACTAGAACAAAATTAGGAAGGAGTTAAGATGAAAATTATTGTCTTAATAAAATCTGTACTACTTATTTTACTAAATCTACTTATTTTACTAGAGAACTTCATAGAATGGCCAAAAAGATAATTTTGGAAAATAATAAACAAGACAACCACACACAAATCAACCTTAGCCCAAATTAAACATAATAAAGCTTGTGTTATGGGTACTACACGATGATATAGAAATAAAGATACACTTGAATACATAGAACATCCATGACCCAGGCATAAATATTCCAGTTCATCTCACAAACACCATAGAGAAGAGGAGAGGGAAGATGTTTGGTCTGCTAATACGACATGACGCTTTTATAAGCAACATTATCGAATGAAATTTATATTATTAAAGGAAAGCGAGGCAGGGGAAGACCAAGAATAAGCCACATAAAACAAATAAAAGAGCAGGTAAACATCATGTCGTATAGCCTCCCGTCAACGCTTCATCGAAACCACGTCGTCGTTTCGCTGACGTCGTTTCTGCTGGTGAGCCTGTTCCAGCCCGTCGGAAAGCCGCGCCCTCAAAAGCGCGTGAAGTTCGGGATCCTCCAAAAAAGGAAACCCATCGCACCAATGTGGACAATGAGGGTTTCACAACGGTGTCAAGAAAGCGTAAGACACGCAAGAGAACAGAATACAGAAACGATACAATACGCTGCAAATTGTGCATGATCTGGATGTCTACTCTGACAGTATCGGTTGCTGGAGGCGTAGACTGCTTTCGAAAGCTAGTGACACGTAATAGTTCCTTTTCTATTTTTATTTGATTGTAAGGATCGTTGTAGGTAGTCGCAAGATTTGTTTATTTTTATTAATTTATTTTTTTCTCTGTAAGTAGTTACTTTAGATTAAGTTAAGTATTTATGTACCTTTTTGCCAACCAGTCCAATAATTGTAAAAATGCTGTTGCACATCTGTCATTGAGGTGCGGGCTAGAAGTGCTCCCAGTGTTTAGTGATATTTTTTACATGTAAAGCCTTGTACTTTGTTGGTGTGTCGGATAATAATAAATAAATAAATAAAGAGTCAGTGTGGTACTGCAGAACCGGTTGGTTGTGGTCTGCGGGTCTCCACACCGATCAAGGCGCTGTACGCATCACACTGCCACCGCTGAAGAAGTGACGCAGTATGTTCGCCAGAAAACCGGCTACTCGCTAAGGGTGTTCCAGTTGCAGTCGCGCCACTACGTGCACTTCAGCTCATTTGTAGTGCGCGTGCCGCGGCCGCTCCAGGAGACTATCGCGTGTGCTGATTTCTGGCCGAAAGGTGTCGTGTTTCGTCGGTTCCGGGGCAACCTACCAAATCTAACACCTGAGATGTCGGAAGAACGGGGCCACGCCGTTTTGCCGTCGAAATAAACATTGTTCGGTTCATGACGCATTGGTGTATACTGTAATGTCATGTAACCTGTTTTTTCAATAAATAAATAAATAAATAAATAGGGAAATCAAGGAGTCGGCTATGGATAGGGATAGATGGAGACAGCTACATACTGCATCAGCTGCACCGACAAGAGTTTGACTCTTCAATTTATGATGACACAAATATTTGCCTAGATTGGAACCCAGGACCGCCGGCTCAGTGGGCAGCCTACCACCATTACCACTTCGCCAACCGTGTCTTCCAATCATTGGTTCTTTAGTGGTAGTGGTATAAAACTTAGTATAACTAATACTTCTAGTACAACTAACTCGGTGCCCAAATCCAAAATTAACGTTCCATTAGTCAACTCATTTCAGTTTGTGACGCTGTTAGTGACAAGCGAAATATCAGTTTTATTCTAACAGCCGTGGTGGCTTGTGTTGACAAAGAGCTAATCGATTCGATTCCGTTTGAAGCTCGTTTATTAATATTGTTATAATTGAACGTTCATTTCAAAGGACGCTTAATGTTATATCAGATCAGTTAAGTCTGTAATGTGACGTATCACTACATGGTCACTATCACTACATAATATAAAAAAAAACTCCTAATTAAGAGTAAATTAAAAGTTAATTGATAGTTTTTTTTTGAGATTTCGTGGGTGTCCCCATAGCGAAAGTTGCTCAGCGTCACCCTCCTCATCCCCTACTGGCACTACCATTCACGACTAAAAAGTCACCCTGTATAGTACTGATGAAATTTAATATCCCAATTGAAAACGTTGCTCTCAGTTAGGATAACTAGGGCAATTTTATAGTTTATTTTTTACTTAACATCTCATGTATTTTTTCATTGTCGTTGTTTTCAGTTCAGCTAAGAGTTTACATAACCTGTATACCCACATTCTCATCCCAGTTTCATACAAGTTCCTTTTCTAAAATATTGTGACGTAGTGTTTAGCCCCGCTAGGTAGATTAGGACGTAACGGGCCTAGACACTAGTACATATCCCTCGATCCAGACGGGATCTTGAGGGTTTTCCGAGCTAGCTTAGTTCGGGAGGCAAGGAGCGGGGGATAAATCAAACTAGGATGTCATATACTAACAAACTGAGGGCTTTTATGCCTGTTTATTTATAGTCAACCTTAATCCTACCCTAAAACCTAGACGACCTATCCTACACGTCCCTAAATTCCCTAGGGGACTCGGTGTCCCGGCCACGCGTCAGGTTAGCGTCCCGTCGGAGGAACAGTTAGTGGTTAGTACGCGTGGCAAGGGAGCTTGGTCGGTATCCTTCGTGGAAAGCTACCTCTAATCGCAAGTGCGGCCAGAAACACACTGCGCTTAAGGATAGATTTCCCAGCTGCTTGGACGACTAGATGCGTGGTAAACACACCGCGCCGGCAGCCTGGTCCAGGAGCGTAAGCACTAGGTTCCCGTGTCAGCGACAACGAGCGTGGTAAACACTCTGCGCTGGGAACAGCCCCGGGTTGTAGCGACAACGAGCGTGGTAAACACTCTGCGCTAGGGACGGCTCTAGGACTCAGCTTAGGACACCTGGATATCGACCTAACACCATTACCTAGATTGACGGAGAACCTACGGCGGCGACAACGAGCGTGGTAAACACTCTGCGCTGCGGGGAGCGATGGTTTACGATGCCTCACAGTTGGAGCCGCTCACACGACCTCACTGCTCGAGAGATGGTAACACACCGCTGCCCGTACTGGGCGCGCGTCGGCTTATATAGCGGCCTAACGGTACACGGCGCGTCGCTTTCCCCTGCGCCCGCGCTCCGGTGCCGCGCGCTGTGACGTCATGGCTCTGGCGGCGTGGCCTGCCCGCTGCTCGTTATACTGCCCTCCTTCTTCTGGAGATTTTTACCTGTAAAAATCCCCGATCAGTGGTGTTCTACTAAAGAGGTAGGGTCAGGTACGGGATGGTTCTACTGGTCAGGTCAACGCGTACGCGTTTTATAACGAGCAGGTTATAATGAATGATTTTTAATGAACTAAATTTATAACGACCTGGTTTACTACCTTTGTTTACTTCTATTTTCATTAATTGTAAGTGTTAAGGACAACTCTTTATGAACTTTATTTATTGAATTAAAAGAGAAGGGAAAAAAAACAAAAATATACTAAATTAATACGAAGAAAAAAAAACAACTAACAACCCTGTTGTCTCTTAAAATTTTAAAGGTTTCTGGATGACCTAGTTTTTTCTTCGACGTAGACCACGTCTTAGAGAACAAATACTGTACTAATGTACTGGTTTATTACCTTGTAAGTGTGTTACGGATATGCCCTTTTATGTCCATGGATTTTAATTGGTATCGATTTACCCCGGGATGCATAAAAGAAACAAAAATCTATGTATATATGTATATATCTATTTCCATAACGTAAACTATAGGTACGTCATCAACAAAGTAGAAAATAAACTATAATAACAAAAATGGACTTGACAATCCTGTTGTCGAAAACGAAAGAGAAAAAAAAACTATTCGTAATATTATTATTTACGAAAAAAAAACAAACAACAAAAAAAAACACAATCAGAGACGGAACGACACTTGTTCTGATTCTACGGTCCCTGGGCCTCCCGTTTTTTGTGTGGGAGTCGTATGAGGCCCTTCTTTTGGCCTCCGTTTTTGTTCCGGCCCCCGTGTCGGCCCCTCCTCTTCCTCCTCGGCTCCCTGCTGTCCATTTTTGGAGGTGGGCTCTCCGCGTTCTCCACGAACGCGGCGTATTCTCTCTCGTCCGCGAGAAGCGCCAGGACTTCATCGTAGACCGCTGGTAATTCTAGCTCCAGGTCTTGGTCATCCTCGTGTGGGGGTTCGGTGACCATCGGCGATGCCCCGAAGTCCCTGGTTCCTGTGGGGGGAGGGGCTTGTTCCTCCCCCGTGGAGACGGTTGTGGGGGCTGTCGACTCCAGCTCTCCGTTTGCCCGAATTTTTATTTCGGAGGCGCGCCCGCATATAGCGAGGCGCGGTCGCGTTGGCCTGCGTACGCATGGGTCCATGATAGCTTTCTCTTGTATGAGCGGGGTTGCTCGTGACCCCTATATATGGCCATTTTTTTTTTTTGCTCGAGGGTAGACATGAAGAATATTTTGATTTTCTACCCTTGTTTCTGTGCGCTCGTTTTTCCGTCCCTTTCCGACTGTCTCGCTCTTTTCCCAAAACGAAGACCCTGTTTCGGAGTATCCTTATTTCGTGTCCTAGTCGATGTATTATTGTTAGCCAGATGCGGGAGATAGGTACCAAATCCATGGGTTATGGAGCAGTTCATGTATATTCACGGGAAAGAAAAAATAATAATTTTCGCCAAGTTAAATAATCCCCGGTTGGTGATAACAAAAAAACATGCTATCCAAATCATTATACGTGATTTCGATCACCGCGTACTATTTAAGTTTTAATCTGTTTCTCGACGCCTCGTCGCGTATTTTCATCCTTATGCGTTTATCCTTACGGTGTAATTTCCGGTTGTTTTCCTTACGCTGGACTTGTATTACGGGTGATATGTCTTCGTTTCTTTTTAGTATAATTCGCTTCTAGAACGTGAATAGACCCCTTATTCCGTGATTTATATATTGTATGAAGCTTTTCGACTATTAGTATATACTCGACGTTATTTTGTTGAACACGGCGGAGTAACATTTCGTATTGTTTCCTTTGTTTACGATACTGGAAATGTTATTCGTCTTTGTGGCATACTTTTTAGTATATCCGGTCCCGTTTATATATGGTTTATATATTTCCTTGTATTTGATCGGTATTATGGACGTACTTAGGTGTATTTATGTTGGCAAAGTGTAATGGTGGCCTGTTGGTATGTTATTTCCCTACATTGGTATGCTGCATCGGATATTCCTTATTTAGTTCGCATATGGTTTTAAATCCTTTATGTGCGCCGTGACATTTTGCTTACCGTTTTTTTCATTACGTAAGATATATATTACTGGAGATTTCTTCTCCGTTATTCTGAACGGGCCTGTATATTTAGGTGCCAATTTCGCGCAAAAACCCTTATTAGCGTCGGACAGGACGTGATTTTTTTTCCATACTAAACTGCCTATTTCTGGTTTCCAATGTTTCCTTTTTTTGTCGTAGTAGCCTTTTTGTATTTCGGATGCTCTTCCTTGATTTTCTTTGACGATTTTGTAAATATCCTTCAATTTCTGGATTTCTTTAAGTTGCGGTGTCGGGAACCGGTTTTTGTCACCCGGCGGGCGTAATTCCTTCCCATATAATAAGAAAGCTGGCGTATACTTTGTTGTTTCGTTTACGGATGTATTGAGGGCGAAATTGAATTCGGGTAAATATTGATCCCATTTCCTATGGTTTTCAGATATGAACGTTGCGATCATCGTTTCCAATGTCCTGTTTACCCTTTCCGTTGGGTTGCATTGTGGTGAATAGGGAGCGGTTAATTTGTGCTCTGTACCATACCTTTTAAGGGTGTCCGTGAAAATCTTCCCCACATACTGCCTGCCGTTGTCGCTTAGCAATGTTTGTGGAGCTCCATGACGTAATGCCACGCATTCTTCAAATGCTCTTGAAATTGCATTGGCGGTCGCGGTACGTAACGGCCTTATCTCTGTCCATTTGGTAAATTTATCATGAAAGACTATGATCCATATGTGTCCTTTTGAGGATCTCGGGAGTGGTCCGATCAGGTCTGTGTTCACTACTTCCCATGGTGCTGTTGCGTTCTTAATATGCATTAACCCTGGAGGTTTTGTCTGTGACGGTTTGTGTGATTGGCACGATTCGCACTTCTGGACGTATTTTGCCACTGTCTGGTACATACCCGGCCAATAGTACCTTTGTGCGATGCGCCGAAGCGTCTTATTCGTACCTAAATGGCCTGCGCTCGGTGTGTTATGATTTTGTTGCAATATTTGGTGTCTTTCTTCCTCTGGTACGCACAACTTCCAATCCGATCCGGAATTCACCTGTTTGTTATATGCCGGATTTGTTATCTTCTTATATAACTTGTCTTCTTTTATACAGTAGTCGTCAGGGGGTGTTCTGTCGGTTTTTACCTCCTGTAATTTCCGCTCGTACCACCCCTGATCTCGCGTTGTGCACACCGGGTTCCGGGATAACTCGTCGGCTATCTGGTTATGTTTTCCGCTTCGGTAAACGATGTCAAACGAATACTGTTGTAGTTCCAGTGCCCATCGAGCGACTCTCCCCGACGGGTTCTTCATCGTGTTTAGCCATCGCAATGCTTGGTGGTCCGTAATTATCGTGAAGTGATACCCCTCCAAGAATGCTCTCATCTTCCGGATTCCCCACACTATTGCCAAACATTCCTTTTCCGTCGTTGAGTACCTGGATTCGGCTGGGGATAAAGTTCTGCTCGCGTACATTATGACCTTGGGTATCTGCTCTTCCTCCTGTATCAGTACGGCCCCGAGGCCTACGTCACTCGCGTCTGTCTGCAGAGTAAAGCTCTTCGAAAAGTCCGCTCGGGTCAATATTGGGTCTTTTATGAGAATTTGTTTTATTTCTTGGAACGCTTTTTCTTGATCCGGGCCCCAATCCAATTTCTGATTCTTCTTTAATAACTTCACTAATGGTGCGGTGATTGTTGCGTAGTTCGGGATAAACTTCCTGTACCATGACGTCATGCCGATGAACGTCCTGACCTCTTTTACGCTTCCTGGTGCTTTGAGATCACGGATTGCTCTTATCTTTGCTTCATTCATCTTTAATCCTTCTTTTGTCACAGTGTGCCCTAAGTACTCTACTTCTGGTTTAGCGAACTCACACTTCTTTCTATTTATCTGAAGTCCCGCCTCTCGAATTCTTCGGAATATCTCTTTTAAGTGTTCTATATGTTCGTCGAAGCTTGAACTACATACTATTATGTCGTCTAGATAGACATATGCGTGTGGCTCGAGTTCAGGACCTATAACCCTGTCCAAAAGCCTCTGGAATGTGGCGCCACTGGAGTGTAGGCCAAATGGCATGACCTTAAACTGGTACAGGCCCCTTCCTGGGACGGTAAATGCTGTCACTGGTCGGCTTTCTTCTTCTAGGCTCACATTCCAGTATCCGTTTTTTAAGTCGAATTTTGAAAAGAACTGTGACTTCCTAAGCTTCTCTAGTGTGTCATCTATTTGGGGCAATGGGTATGCATCTTTTTCCGAGATCTCATTTATCTTTCTAAAGTCTATACAAAACCTATAGTCTCCATTCTCCTTCCTTACGAGCACTATTGGTGAGCTGTATGGGCTGTTGGATTTTTCTATAACCCCTTGTTGTAACATGTCTTTGACGTGTTCGTCTATGATCTGTTGTTGTTTTGGGTTCCTCGGATAGTACCTTTGTTTCACTGGTTCTCGATGTTTCAGTTTTATTTTATGTTGCACCCATCTGTTCCCCTTAGGGCTTCTCTCAGAGAGTTCGAACTCTCGTTCAATTAACTCGGTTAGGCGTTCTGCCTGCTGCTTGTCTAGGCCTGAATTCGTCTGCGCTTCTTCAGGAGTGTTTATGACGGTGTCCCGGATTTCTAACTCTGGTCCTGGTCCTGCTTCGACTAGACTGGCGTCCTGTTCTGTTCCGTCTTCCTGTTGTACGCTTTCCGGATCTTCCTGTGGCCATGCCACTTGCATGCCGACCTTGCGCAAGACATCCATGCCCAATATGGTGCACGTTGCCGTCGGTAGGACTCTTACCCAATGCTGTAGCTTCTTGCCTTTAATGAGTAAATCGATCAGTATGCTTTTATTTATCTGAGCTGTAGTTCCATTCGCCAGAACAATGCCCCTTGGTTGATCTAACGTTGCAGCCGCTTTCGTGATGCAATTACGGTACACTTCATAATTCACGTATGTGTTCGTTGATCCCGTGTCTACCAAACACCGATATTTTCTTCCCATTATCTCCACTTCCAGGTGTATGCGGTTATCCTCCCGTGACCGTTCCTTGGCTGTCTCCAGATACTCCTTTTTCCCCCACTTCTTCTTTTTACAACAATCTTTACTCATGGTACCCATCTTCCCGCATTGACTACAGAAAATCTTCTGTTTGCCTTTGCATTCCTTCAGGTTATGTCCCGGTTTACCGCATGACCAACAGCACGTGTTTGGATTGTAGTTAGGGTTAATCTTCGCGATCCCATTTTCGCTTCTCCTGGGCTCTCTCCCTTTTTCCCGCAGCTCGTTACTAGGTCCTGCCCGCGTTTCCCCGTATTTTCTCCATCTGTCTGGTGTTTCGGTCTCTTCCTGGTAAGTCTTTCGCTGGTATCCCTCTCCATACGCCGAAGGGGAAATGTTCTCGTACTCAGCGGCCAAGCTTAATAGTCCGTGTAAGTTCGTATAGTCTTGTCTTTTTATATATAACTTATACTCCTTAAGCATGTTTTCATGGATCCGGTGCAGTTGCTGTTCTCCTGTCAGGCTTCCATATCGCCTCATCAGCGTCTGCAGGTCCGTGACATAGTTAGTGAACTTTTCTCTGAACCTTTGTTTCCGTGCCACTATCCTCGCTATGAGGTCCTCCTCATAGTTGCTCGGGAAATAATACAACTTGAAAAGCTCAATAAATTCGTCCCATGACTTCCATGACTGGGCGTTGTTCCTATGCCATTGTAATGCTTTTCCCTGCAAAATCCTCGGAAGTGCCTGCAGTATGTCGTTCTGCTCGACGTTGCTGGCCTCCATCAATTCCTCCAGCCTCTCTAGGAATTCGACGGCATTGTCTGTTATCTTGAACGATAGGTTCCAATCTTTTAACTGCTTTGACAGCTCTCTCCTGTCCTCATCCTTAGGACGATCGTTTTCAGACATGACTGGTTGTTCTTGTTTTCCTGGCGTTCCGAATTCCTCGGCCTCCTTGATGATTTCTACGAGGTCCTTTCGTATTTGTTCTACGGTTAATCCTACTACCTGTAAGCCTCTCTCTTCGGCTTCTTTCATAAGTTCTGATTTCTTTAGACGGTATATCCAGGCGGTGGGCATCGCCTAGGTATCCTAAACTGTAACCTACTTTTCTCTGTGAGACCTATAATTACAATGACTTATCTCTGGCGCGGGTATGGACAATATTATGTATACGGACGGTTTGTAAATGGACGGATTAAACGGACGGACGGTAAGAGTTTAAGGTAGATCTAGATTAAGGATAGTCCTTGCCTGTAATGAGCTATAAAACTCCTGTATGAGCTATTTCGTTGGGCGCCAAATGTGACGTATTGTAAACCATCGCTCCCCGCAGCTCGGAGTGTTTACCACGCTTCTTGAGATGCCGTAGGTCTCCCCGTCAATCTAGGTAAAGGTGTTAGGTCGATATCCAGGTGTCCTAAGCTAAGTCCTAGAGCCGTCCCTAGCGCGGAGTGTTTACCACGCTTCTTGTCGCTACAACCGGGGGCTGTTCCCAGCGCAGAGTGTTTACCACGCTTTTCGTCGCTGACACGGGAACCTAGTGCTTACGCTCCGGGGCCAGGTTGCCGGCGCGGTGTGTTTACCACGCATCTAGTCGTCCAAGCAGCCGGGGAATCTATCCTTAAGCGCGGTGTGTTTCTAGCCGCATCTGCGACTAAGGGTGGTTTGCCACGAAGGATACTGACCAGGCTCCCTTGCCCACGCGTACTAACCACTAACTGGTCCCCCGACGGGACGCTAACCTGACGCGTGGCTGGGACACCGGGTCCCCTAGGGAATTTAGAGACGTTAGGATACGTAGTCTAGGTTATAGGGTAGGATTACAGTTGACTATAAATAAACAGGCATAAAAGCCCTCAGTTTGTTAGTATATGATATCCTAGTTTGATTTATTCCCCGCTCCTTGCCTCCCGAACGAAGCTAGCTCGGAAAACCCTCAAGATCCCGTCTGGATCGAGGGATATGTACTAGTGTCTAGGCCCGTTACGTCCTAATCCACCTAGCGGGGCTAAACACTACGTCACAATATTATATATGATTCCACTATAGTTCCCCTGCGTACTCGTTTTATTTAATACACCCATTTAAAACTGGGGTTTATTAGAAAATATTCTAGACTGTAATATCGCTTAGTGTCAGGCTAGACTAGACCGGGTCGTTCAGCGGATCTGGCAGTTTATGGTGCCGTAACGTGGCCGAGGTTAAGTTCGTTTAACTTTAGGATCTTCTTCAGAGTTAAAGTAATTTTTGAATAACACTATATATTTTTGAAGTAAAACTTCTAATGCGACTTTCAACAAGGTTGCGTTAAACGTTTAACGGTTGCGTTAAACGTTTAACGCAACCGTGGAGTGGGTGGGAAAGCACTGTTGCGTTAAACGTTCAACGCTCCTGGGGAGGGGGAATAAAAAAGGGACAGAGCGAGAGTGAAGAAGTTTGCCTTAAAGAAAGAATATGAGTTCACTAAAAATCAATTTCTACCCCTTCCTATTTTCATTTCCACATTACGAAGTTTCACTTCTTCCGCGCGGAGGGACTCCAGCACTATTTTTTTTTATACATGTCCATCTAGGGCTAAGCGTTTTTTCCTGTAACCGTTTATATAGACAAACGGTTTTTTAATTAAAAAAAAAATACTAACAGTACATTGACAGCGGTACGTATACCATTATGTAGAAACATGAAAATGATCGTGTTTTTCGTAAAACTAGTTACATTCCTGCGACACTGAAAAAAAGTGGTTTTCTTTAGTCGGTTTACGGACGATAATTTTACGTGCCGGCCGATGGAGTGGAAGAGAAATAGATTCGTCACAAGCCGAAAATTTAGGCCGATCGTGCCTCTCTATCGCTTGTTCAACGCTCTCGCTTGCACGCTCGGCTCAGGCGGAACATGACAATGAGTCATGCTTTTTCGTGCGTGCAGCCGGCGTTCATCGATTTATGATTATGAGACGTTATCACGTCAAAAAATTTACGAAACTCAAAAACCCCGTCACTCAACAGTTGCAAACGAACGAAACAGTTATATCAGGTTTCTAAAAACAGTTTTTTGTGAAACGGAAACGGCTACGTTTCGTTTTAAGAAAACTCGCACTGCTCGCCATCGGCAGGGTGTTCATCCTCACATGCTAGAGCCTAAATGGTCGAGAACTGTCCGGTTCCAGAGGAACTTCCTACCGCGAACGCTCCGCATGTGGAATGAGCTCCTGCCGAGGTCCCCGGGGCTACAGTATGCGGTTCTTCAAGAGGGGAGTAAATAGGTTCTTAAAGGGTCGGCAACGCGCGTGTGATGCTCCTGGCGTTGCAAGCATTCATAGGCGGTGGAAACTGCTTAACATCAGGCGGGCTGCATGCTTGTTTGCCACCGTCGTAGTATAAAAAAAAAACTCGAAACCACCGAGATCTAATGTCATCCAATCGACCTCTACGAAAATAAATCCTTATTCCCGGAGCAAATCTGTGGATTTATAAGAGTAACGGCAAAAATTTTCAGCGCGTGCTGATAAAAATTTTGGGTGTTTTTTGTTAGCTTTAACTATTAAGTAACGTTACTAATATTAAAATAAAAGTTTATTCGTAATTAAAAACTAAATATTCTCTGATTTAATCATTATAAAAACTACTCGTGTGCCGTGAGTCGCGTAGCAGCACGGATAGTTGCCCCTGATGAAAAGCTCCATATGAGTTCGAAACATGTCGGCCATTCCTGACAATTACTTATTAATACGTGAGCGTAAACCGTTTTTATAATAATTAAAGATGTCTCACGATAGTTTTAATAATGTTACGCCGGTAGGTTAGGTCAAAAACTTTGAACGTCATTTTCAGTGCGTTAGGAGCGTTTTCAGCAGGCTGAAAAGTCAGTTCAGGCCGTTTCAGAAGATGCTCTATCACATATCTAAAGATCGAAATTTCACCCAAGTTGCCGTCGTTTTCAGGCGCCTGAAACATGTTTTCAGTCCGTTTCAGGGCACCCTCTATCAGATGACGCCATAACCTGAAAACCCGTTTTCAGGCGTTTTCAGGACCCCTTATGGGCCTCTGAAGCACAAATCGTTATATGGCGAAATATCCCGTAGGTGTGACAGAGATAGCACTAGTAGAATGAGATAGCTATACTCGGAACATTCGAGAAGTGTGGGACAGAGATAGGACTACTAGAAAGAGATAGCTATACTCGGAACATTCGAGAAGGGAGTGACAGAGAGTGCACCATTAGAGAGAGACATATATGGCCTCGAATGTTCTCGGCCCTCACTCTGGATCTTACTAGAATATTCGCGATGTGTAGACAATGCGTCCAGAGCGGTTCCGCGGGATATATAAGGCGCCGACGGCCGGCGTGAGTTAGTTACATTTTAACTGCGAACGAGTGCTAGTACAAGGATAATCGGAGAGAAAGACTCTTGAGTTATTAGTGCGCTTAAGTACAGTTCGTGTGAATAGTGAGTGCATAATTTGTGAAATAGTGTGTTTGTTTTAATCAGTGGATTTTAAGTACAGTTCGTGTGAATTGTAAGTACGTAATTTGGGTAATAAAGTAAGTGTTTTATTTAGTGGATTAATTTGTGCTTTTCTATCATATACGAACCCCACGCTCGTAACAATAATATTATTTCTCCGTTTTCCAGAAACCTTTCCCACCGGCCCAACTCGCGCTTGGCCAGTTTTTAATTCGTTTCCCAGCGTTCTTTAATTAGTTCCGTTCCGGTCAATAATTGCGAAGCCATTTGCAGTTATTTTATTATTCCCCCTTTTATGTCCCATTCCCTGGACTTACGGGAGCCGGACTTAAACAAGGGCAAATAAATAGCGGTGGTCAACTAAATAGCGGGACATTTTCTTTGGAAACACTGCCAAAGGAAATGGTGGTCATGCGCCACTTAACTTAAAGATCTTGAAAGGTTTAGCACCGATTGTAGTGACAATGAATGAATAAGATTTTGTCTGTGTCCTTGAAGAAAATAGTGAGAATAGCTTTGTAAATTATACATTTTAAAAAACAGTTGATAAGTGTTTCATATTAGCCGCGGATAGTGATACGAAGCCGGCAAGCCCTTTCACGGCTAGGCATGTATAGTGCTTTTCTCAAACATATTATGCAATGAAATAAAATAATAAGCCACTCAAAAATATATATTTCAGCTGTTTAGCCAGATGCCATGTCTAAAACAAATTACTTTCCGGCTTAGGCCTTCAATTTTGTATGAAATTTCTTTACAGTTCTCTCGAGTGGTTCCGCCTGAAACGTGATACTTCGAAGACCGTTATATCGCAAAACGATATTTCATTGCATGTTTGAGAAAAGTTTTAAATTTTGACCAACAGAAACTTTGAAAATATTCTTTCCCGTCCAGACGGAACTAGGGCAAGATATCAATTACCAGACACATACTTGCCAAAGAATGCTTGATTTAATCAAGAATTTTAATTAGAATCTCGGTCCGATTTCCCCGGGGCTGTAGTTTGTACGGATGACGGTAAGTTTAAATTGCATTGCGTACTCTTTATTGCTCTGTCAGCCTGGTAGCTGGGACAACTTGAGCGATGTCCTAGGTTCAGAAGCCCCTGTTCAAGTTATATTAAAGCCTTACTTCTGCGATGCAAGCATTTGTACCGCTGTTTTTTAACCGATTCCATAAAGGTGAAGATTCTTTTTAGGGTTCCGTAGACGTAAGACTCCGCTGTCCATCTGTCACCAGGCTAGGTATCTCATGAACCATAGTAGTTAGACAATTGAAGTTTCACAGATGATGTATTTCTGTTGCCGCTATAACGATAAATACTAAAAAACAGAATAAACTAACTATCTAAGGGGGCTCCTATGCAACAAACGTGATCGGTTGCATTAACTTTTCACCTCATTTGTATCCGCGTCATACAAACCAGGTGCAAACTTAACTTAACCCGAACCCTTGTTTAGGGCCTTATCACACTTGCGATTTGAAAGCGTTTTTTGTACACTGAAAAAAATACCCAGTGGAGCCTACTGAAATTACAGTAGGCGTAACCGTTATTACAGTTAGGTTTACTGAAATGTCAGTAGGCCTCACTGTTATTGCAGTAAGTCTTACTGTAATGTCAGTAGGCTCCACTGGATATTTTTTTCAGTGTATGAAGGCGTACGCGCAGCGTGTTCGCCGCGTCGCTTATTTGTATAGAAAATACGCTCGCAAATCGCAAGTGTGATAAAGGCCCTTAATGTATGTTCCCCGGTTACTTGCAAATCTTTCTTTGTTTGCCATTCAAACTGTCTGCCGCTCATCTATCTACATTTATTAGCCCGCTTATCAACACCTATTCCAGAGGATAGGTCTATTAAACATACATGCCCTGTCTATTCTTGGTACATGAATCACAGAGCTTAAGTTGCAAATTTGATCAGGAACGTATGACAGCGCGTTATAAATTCAGCTCGCTGAGTGCACTCCGTCTCCGGGTTAACAGGGAGCCTAATAAACTGACTATGAGACCGTCTTTTGTGGAATATTGCTATTCTTAGCCAGAACTAAATTATAGACATACGAGGATACGCACATCTTGCTCAAATATTACAGAATCTATCAGTGGATTCATACTGTAGTTATATGAATAAGATTAGCTCAATATTTATTTATTTGTTAAAATTAGTTACACAGCATTACGGTATAAATCAAGGAACTGTGAACTACAAAATAACATTTTAAAAAAAGCTTAAATCTAGTTTGATTTAGGCGACGTAACTGCGTGGCTCCGTTGCGTCGTCTGATCTGGCGCAGGATTCGGCAGATTGCCCCGAAACCGACGAAACACAACACCTTTCGGCCAGAAGTCTGAAATAAAGAAAAACATATTTTTTTTATACGACTTCTTGCTTTATCATATAAAGAAGTGAAAGAAAAAACGGAGTATAGATGAGCTGGAAATCACTCCACCGACAAGAGCCTAGCTCTTAAAAGTAAAGGTACGCAAATTTTACATAATTTAACAAAACAATGAGTACAGCGCAGCGGCGCGGTAACTTCGTTACTGATTCTTTGATCGACGGTCTGCGACGGCGACTACGATGCGACGCGCAGACAAATAATAATTAAATATGTCTCACGAAAGTTTTAATAAGATTATACCGGGTGATCAATCCAAATGAGTCAGTAGTGAGAAGTCACAAACTATAAGAGATAGGGATATCAGTTTTTGGGAACCATGTCATTGATTTTAGATTAAATAAAAACTGCATTATTATCTTTTAAATCTCATACATAATTATAATTACATACATTTAAACCCGGTCAAAACTGCTTTAATAGTATTTTATGCAATCGTTGCACAATGAAGGTTCATAAAGTCGAGTACTGCGTTTAGGTCACGAAGCTTGCCGAGTGACCTAAGTAATGTACGAGATTTTAAGACCTAATTGTGTAACTATTGCATACAATACTTTTTATACGAGCAAAACATAGAAAAATCATTTTTTACTTTAATCGCCATTCCTCACTATGAATTTTTATTTTTGATTTAACCTTTATTGTTCAAAACTGACCTATTAAAAAAAAACATGATCGCGATGGTCATGGCGGGTTCCTCGTGGTTGGTTGAATTTTTTGACAAGTAATTTCAACCAATCAGTGAACAGTAGCGTGCTCTTTTTAAATCAAATATGCTGATGTTCTCTTTTTGAAATTGTTAGAGTTGAGTAGAGAGATGTCTTATGAATATTAAAGTTCTGTAGCGGGTTCCATAGAGTATAGAATTTTGGTACAGGATTAAAAAGTGCGTTATTGTGATTTCGTCTGTGAAATTATAATTGACAGATAAAAGTACGCGAGTATAAAAATAAATATTACAATACGACATGCGATTTCTTACAGAATTTTAACCAGGTTCAATTCCCGGTTATGTATGCGGTTTATAAAGAAAAACACATGCCGTTTCTATTCAATCTAAAATCGACGACATGGTTCCTAAGAACAAATTACCCTATCTCTTTTAGTTTTCGTTTTGTCCCTAGTATCCATAACTGACCCGTTTGGATTGATCATCATGTATATGTCGGCGGCCGATCGTAAAATCCGGCTGATCACGAAATTCCTAGGCATATCATGAAACGCCGCCGTTTCATGATTTGGCTTAATGACATCCGCCATATCGTTCAAAACATAACGTTTTAACGACGTTTAGGCAGATCATGAAATTCCTAGGCATATCATGAAAGGCCGTCATTTCACGATCTGGCTAAGTAACACCCACCAGTGACGTTTAGGCAGATCATGGAATTCCTGGGCATACTCTGGGAGCAGTTTCGTTTTATGGGTCACAAAAATAATAACCCTAACCTAGGTAGGTTACATTTCTGGGAGCAGTTTCGTTAGGTTAGGGTCATAAAAAACCCTAACTGTCTAGGTTAGGTTAGGTTAGGTTATGAAATGGCGGCTTTTCACGATATGCCTAGGAATTTCGTGATCTGCCGGATTTTCACGATGTGCCCGGTATAGAGCTAGGAATATCGACGAATGCGTTGCTCTAATCGATCTGCCGTATTTTTTATCAGGCACATCATGATATGCCTGGTAAATTTTTTCACAAATCATGAAATGGCAGCGTTTCACGATATGCCTAGGAATTTCGTGATCTGGCGGATTTTACGATCGGCCGCCGACATATATATGTATATACAATTTTGTAATAGTATAGATTCGTAATTGAGCATAGTTTGGTTGTCAGCGCTCTTTGTAAACTCCGTCACCTAACCAGGCGGTGACTTAGTTGTGAACTCGGTTTGTGTATGAGGCCTTTGTCACTGGATGCCTGGTTTACAAGTTATACTGGGGCAAGTTCGGTCGGTGGTGTAAGTGGGGAGAGATCGCGATTTTAAGAATTTTTAAGTAGGGCCCAAAAAATATTCCACGAACTGGCGAAGAGACTAGTCGATGCGACGTGTGACCAGAGGGCTGGCTCATACCTATGCCAAAGAATAGCCCTGGCTATTCAGCGTGGTAATGCGGCCAGCCTCCTGGGCACCCTGCAGCTCGGCACCGATCGGAAGCCCGTATTTTTTGTACATAGAAAACTATCGTGAGTCTCAGACATATTAAAATACTCAAACGGGTTTACTCACGTCATAGAAGTCGAATAACGCTCGACATGTTTCGAATCGGTACGCGATTCATCATCAGGAGAGACGATCAGTCGCGGCGGCGGCCAATCGAACACTGCGGGCATGCGCCCTGTCCGCGCGGCTGCTCGACGCGGGTGTCACCGGCGGAGGCGCAAAACTACCCTCATCATCACGCACAATGCCAATTGTCGGGTTGCACACAACACTCACTACGTCATTTGCTAAGGTCTCGTCCACACTAACCACCGATGTAGTATTCTAAACCGTCCTCCAACTAGGGGGCACTGACCATCCACAATCTCGGTTAAAATTCGGATGACGACTAATTTCGATAGCCTCCCGTACTTTCCGCGGAATGGAAAACTTTTCTCTCGCCAGCACAGTTACCTTATCGAACCGAATATAGTGAGACGTATCCGAATTCAGTGAATGTTCCGTCACTGCAGAACCCCGGGTATCCTGATTTTTCATACTACGTATGTGTTCAGTCACTCTTGTGGAAATGTTCCGGCCAGTCTCTCCTATATAGTTCTTCCCACAGGAGCACGGAATCATATATACGCCAGGATTACTTAGGGGTTCCTTATCTTTGGGGGAACGCACCAACTGTCTGAGCTGTATATGAGGGCGGAAAATCGTCTTGATGCAATACCTACGGCGTAACAAGTATCCGATTTTATCCGTCACGCCCTTAAGAAAAGGCAAGTATAAAGGCAGCCTCTCTACTGCAGTTGGGCGGGGACGAGCCGATGCGTTCGCAACCCGATTACTCTGCCTCCAGTTGTAGCCGTTGCGCTCCAAAACATGTTTCACGTGACTTAGTTCACCATCCACAAACTCAGGATCACACAGACATAAGGCTCGATTGATCAACGTCCTAGGCACAGAAGACAAATGACTCGGGTGATGATGTGAATCCGCCCTAAGGTACCGGTCAGTATGAGTTGGTTTACGATACACTGTAGTCATCAACCGCCCACAAGGTCTACGCATCACCAAAACATCCAAAAACGGCAACCTTCCTTCATTTTCCTTCTCCACCGTGAACTTGACCTTATGATGTAATGTGTTAAGGTACCCCTGTGTGTAAGGGGCCTGTCACACCTAGATATTGGTGGCGGTATGTGGATGACGTATTTGCTGTTATCTCGGAAACCGGCCTACTGGAATTTGCGGGGTACCTTAACACATTACATCATAAGGTCAAGTTCACGGTGGAGAAGGAAAATGAAGGAAGGTTGCTGTTTTTGGATGTTTTGGTGATGCGTAGACCTTGTGGGCGGTTGATGACTACAGTGTATCGTAAACCAACTCATACTGACCGGTACCTTAGGGCGGATTCACATCATCACCCGAGTCATTTGTCTTCTGTGCCTAGGACGTTGATCAATCGAGCCTTATGTCTGTGTGATCCTGAGTTTGTGGATGGTGAACTAAGTCACGTGAAACATGTTTTGGAGCGCAACGGCTACAACTGGAGGCAGAGTAATCGGGTTGCGAACGCATCGGCTCGTCCCCGCCCAACTGCAGTAGAGAGGCTGCCTTTATACTTGCCTTTTCTTAAGGGCGTGACGGATAAAATCGGATACTTGTTACGCCGTAGGTATTGCATCAAGACGATTTTCCGCCCTCATATACAGCTCAGACAGTTGGTGCGTTCCCCCAAAGATAAGGAACCCCTAAGTAATCCTGGCGTATATATGATTCCGTGCTCCTGTGGGAAGAACTATATAGGAGAGACTGGCCGGAACATTTCCACAAGAGTGACTGAACACATACGTAGTATGAAAAATCAGGATACCCGGGGTTCTGCAGTGACGGAACATTCACTGAATTCGGATACGTCTCACTATATTCGGTTCGATAAGGTAACTGTGCTGGCGAGAGAAAAGTTTTCCATTCCGCGGAAAGTACGGGAGGCTATCGAAATTAGTCGTCATCCGAATTTTAACCGAGATTGTGGATGGTCAGTGCCCCCTAGTTGGAGGACGGTTTTGAATACTACATCGGTGGTTAGTGTGGACGAGACCTTAGCAAATGACGTAGTGAGTGTTGTGTGCAACCCGACAATTGGCATTGTGCGTGATGATGAGGGTAGTTTTGCGCCTCCGCCGGTGACACCCGCGTCGAGCAGCCGCGCGGACAGGGCGCATGCCCGCAGTGTTCGATTGGCCGCCGCCGCGACTGATCGTCTCTCCTGATGATGAATCGCGTACCGATTCGAAACATGTCGAGCGTTATTCGACTTCTATGACGTGAGTAAACCCGTTTGAGTATTTTAATAAGCCCGTATTTTATTTATAGTTAATGAAATAATGAAATAATTTACTTTATTCTGCAAGTAGGCCACAAGGGCACTTTTACATGTCTGAGTCTTCCGGGATTTCACATGAGGAGACCACTATTGTTTCGAGTAAACTGCGTAACTACGTAAAGTAAACTGCAAGACTTACAATGCTTAGAGTTCCGTACCCATACGGTAAAAACGTGACCCTATTACTAAGACTTTTATGTGTCTGTCATCAGGCTGTATCTCTTGAACCGTGATAGCCAGACAGTTGAAATTTTCACAGATGATATAGTGGCCGCTATAACTATAAATACTAAAACAGAATAAAATAAATATTTAAATGGGGCTCCCTTACAATAATACAAACGTGATTTTTTGACGATTTTTGCTCGCTACTGTCACCAGGCTGTAGGTATCACATAAGCATGAGCCGTGATAGCTAGACAGTTGAAATTTTCACAGATGATGTATTTCTGTTGCCTTAACTTTGCACCTCATTTTTATCCGGCGCCCTGCATACCAAGCGCTAACTTAACTTGTTAACCTGGCCAGTAAAGATGGGATAAGTGTTTGTACGGCCCTCGATGTGCGAGTCCGACCCGCACTTAGCCAGTTCTTTTTAAGTTTCATTGCTACTTGAACCATCAAACCTATTGAAACGTGTTTCCGCTATATCATCTACTTTATGCCACCACCTCCTCCACGATCTAGAAACTAGCTCAAAGTTAGTTCAGTTTGGGCGGTCTCGGTTATTATTGAGCTTCCGCGGACAAATTCTGTGGCCAAAGTCGCCGAGGCCCAGCACTGTGTATAGCAGCACTGGTTTTTCTCAAACATGCAATGAAATTACGTCATAACGTGCGTTATAACAGGCTTCGAAGTATCACGTTTCGGGCGGAACAACTCGAGAGAACTGTAAAGGAATTTCATACAAAATCGAAGTCCTAAGCTGGGAAGTATTTTTTTTAAACATGGCGTCTGTGTTCATGAACTGGCTAAACAGCGGTGTTTTTTAAGGTTTAAAAACATTTGAATGTCCCGCGCGGTCCCGTGCCTTACGAGTTGTTAATAATTATATACTTACGTAAAGCAATATTGTCTTTCTCACCACGAAGGTGGAAACAAGATTGATAAATAAAAGTCAAACCACGGTGCTTACGGAACCATAGCGGACAGAAAGATGACAATAGACGCGAAGTAAATTCGTAAAACTTGCTACTTAGTGTGAGGAGCGGGACGACTTTTTGTTGTAGGTACTCTGAGGATGGTATTATGCGATATTGAAAAAATTGTATTTTTCGCCATTATAAATAATTTTATTCGTAAATTGGGAAGCGCTAAAGAATAAAATTACACTTTAAATTATAGAGTCAATAATTTTTATGGTTTTTTGTAACTAGTAGCAGTTAGCTGACTGAGCGACATCGACCTTATCACTAAGGTTTTTTAAAATGCGAGCAAAATTCATTGAAATTCGTCACATGCTTGTCATACATTATTTCAATTGATTTTGCTCGCATTTTACCATCCCTGCTTATCACTGACCTAGTGTCGTGTTATGGCCAATACCTATATATAATATAAACCATTTAGGTACAGTTTAGCATTTATCTGTTCGAGCTGCATTAAGTGACTTACCGATTGATCATTTGATCTAAAAATAAATACAATATTAAGGAGTGATAATATTTCGAACAGATGTCAAGTTAGTCCCTTATGTTGCATCATCATTATCCTCACAACGACCACGCCACTCTCATCCAACGCCTTCACGGAATCTTGACCAGATTATCAGTCCCCCTAGGTGAGGGGGCCTTGTCTAGCTGGCTCTTGTTGCATAACACCATCCAATACCAATCCTTCCTTGCGTTCAGCGACCCGCGACGTCCCTTAAGGCCCTAAAAAGGTCCACTCACAATTCAATTGATTTGGACTCGAAAAAGAACGTTTAAATCTTAATAATGCAGCCAATTGGTTGGATAGAACGTTCTTTAGCCATAAGACCGCCTGTCGTCTACTGCTCTATATTGCGTAATTTTTTCTCAGTTCTATTTTTCCGCAATCTTGTAAGTGATTTCTTCGAGTATACTTTTGAGTAAATGGGAGAAGACAGATACGATACTTATTTATTTATTATTTAGAAGAACCAATATGTTACAAATAGTTCTTGCACTGAACAACTGAACATGAAACATACACTTAAGTAACAACGCACATCGGTGTAACGACGAGTATTTAAGCAAATATATGTAAATACTATGAACAGTCCTTAAACTTTTAAACCTTAACTTTTAGAGCCCACCTAAATACCTAATATTATTATTTTAGTGATTTTGTTTTTTTCAACTATTTATTTCAACGATGCACAAATATTTTCAGAATATAATATTTCAATAAACCAGAATACAATGAAATAAGTTTCATCAATGTATTTATTCGATTAAATCGAATACCTACTTATTTTCATCAGGTAAAAATATCAGACTTGAAGTTGCTTAATTTAGGACAACGAATGTTAGAACGGAGTCGGTATATGCGTTCTGCGCAGGATCGCTCTCTATGGCGAGCTATAGGGGTGACCTATGCCCAGAAATACATCTGTGGCTGCTAGATAGATACTGTGTTCTAATAAACCCCCATAGGCAAACTCAGGGCGCAAAAGCCGGTCTAAAATAGAAGCCTAGACCAATGCGTCCGGTTGTAACCGGAACAATCCGGTTCCGGCTGATCCGGATTAAGAATGCACTGAAATCAATGACGAGCTCGTAGTGCCGGTAGTTTTTAGCGTTGTTATTACATGAATTTAGGGCAAGATTTGAATTGAATGCTACTCTATATATTATATGCTATCTCGCTCTATATAATTAGCGTGTTACTTAAGGCGACGCGTTTGGCGCAGTTTGTAGATCACCTGCCTACTGAACCGGCGGTCCCGGGTTCGAATCCCGGCCAGGGCAAATATTCGTGTGACGAACTCAAATATTTGTATTTAAGTATATATTTATCAATATAAGTATGTATCCTATCGTCGTCTAGTACCCATAACACAAGCCTTCTTAAGCTTAATTTGGGACTAGATCGATTTGTGTGAGTTTGTCCGATATTTATAAAAAAAGAAATTCTTTAGGGTATGGCTAAATGCGCTGAAGAGGATATAATATCACTCAGCTCCTTTTCCCAGACTATCAGTTTACGTTAAGTTTGCACCTGGTAGCTATGGCGTCGGATACAAATGAGGTCCAAACTTAACGTAACCGGATTTTACAAATCGAGGTTTAGTTTTCGTCTGTTTCCTCCTCTAAAACTAAACCGATCTTTACGAAATTTTAGGAACTGAATGGGAAAGAAATGTTCTGTGTCGGACCATTAACATCTTTACTGAAATTATTAATAGAGTTTGGGTACTAGGCGGCCGTTTGCGGCAGAAATTTGGCCACAACCAGACGCACACAAAAAAAAAACTAGTGCACAAATTTCATAATCATCATTATATCAGCCGATAGACGTCCACTGCTGGACAAAGGCCCAAAGTTCTCCACAACGATCGATCTTGCGCCGCCCTCATCCAATTTCTACCCGCGATCTTAACCAGGTCCTCGGTCCACCTTGTTGGAGGCCTTCCAACGCTGCGTCTTCCGGTCCGCGGTCGCCACTCAAGAACCTTTCTGCCCCAGCCGCCATCGATTCTACGAGCAATGTGCCCCACCCACTGCCACTTATTTCATAATAAAAAGACAAAAATAGAAACGCTACAAACGTACGCATTTATGTTCTTTTTTTAATCCATACTAATATTATAAATGCGAAAGTGTGTCTGTCTGTCTGTTACCTCTTCACGCTTAAACCGCTGAACCGACTTAGATAAAATTTGGTATGGAGATAATTTGACACCCGGGGAATGACATAGGATACTTTTCATCCCGAATAAATTTAGTGTTCCCGTGGAATGAGCGGGTAACACGGCGGGGTACAGCTAGTCCAAAATAATTTTTCAAATTGTTTTCAGAATCCTCATAATTTAACAAAACAAAACAGACGACCATACACTTAAACGCACTTTTTCACGGCGAAAATGGCAAATTACTTATTGTCTACAAGTATTGGTACCTGACCCACAAAAATTACGTCACATTTGTATGGATCGTACTTAGCACTCCGTGGGAAGGTTGAACTTTGACGGTCATTCCTGACTTTTAGAGCAGTCTAAGTGTAGTTAGTCCCATATAGACATTCGACCAATAAAAAATAGAATCGATTGACATCCTCAAAAAAAATCTACACGCCTATTGATAATTAGAAAGAACATTACACGCCAAATGAGAATATCCCGTAAAGGAATGTACAACATAAAAACTAAATCACGCGCGCTAATGAATAGGCCTTGGCCCTCATTCACAATAAGGCCACTTCGCTATTAATTAAGGCCCATAAATTGCGCTTAACCTACTGCCGTAATAGGCTCCCTATCCCTAGTTTATTTCATCCCCTGAAAGGGAGAGGTATATAATGCATCGGGGGTTTGCCCTAATAAAACATTATATAAAGGTTTTTACACTGAACACTCCCGTACGACTGTATTAAAATAAATTTGAAATAGGTTCAGTCAAATAACGCTCAATGTGTTTCGAACCGGTTTGTATTTATCTTCATGAGCTCTGATTGGTCGCGACGTGTTATTACCAGACTGAAAGAATGAGACGTTATAATTTTTATTGAACGATAATAGCTTTCATAGTGTCTTTCGGATATATAAGAAAACCAAAACTAAGTTTAAGTTTATTTATAATTATATGCAGGATTGGTAAAAGGCGAGCAAGATTAATTAAAGAGCTTCTAGAGTCGTCACTGGTTTTCATACGAAATTTCACTAGATTTTACTCGCATACGATCCCTGATTTTATGGCAAGTTATTTTAGTTTAATTAAAACAATTTAAACGGATAATATCGCGTATATTAATTATTTAAGCCTCCCTGACGTTCGGTACCTTTACAGATACCGTTGTCAAAGGTTGACTGAGAACACAATTTTTCTCTGTCAAAGTTACATTTGTGCAAACTAGGTACCCATTTTATAAATATTAATTTAAAATAAAGGTATTTATTTATACATGCCAGATGGGCCTAATGTGTAAAGACAGTTACACATGTGCCAGAAGGGCATTTATTTATTTTTTTGTTAAAATATCTACGAAACTGGAGTGCTTGGTTGGCCGCGGCCGCGACTGATCTCCTGATGATGAATCGCGAACTGATTCGAAACATGTCGACCGATATTCGTCTTTTACGACGGGTTTACCCGTTTCGTTGATATTTTAAAATATCCGGTAGTTTTCTATTTAAAAAAATGTTGTTGTTAGATTGAGTAAGTTGGTACATGCCATTTTAATGAAAGTTGTGGCAATAAATATATTTTCTTTCTTCGTTTCATGGATGTTTATCATCTGACCCAACATTTGTTAAGATAAAAAGCTGAAGATTCGTCCAACAGATGTAAACGTTACATTTTATAGCCTTATTGAAAACAGACGTTTTTTCATTTTCGGTGGACCGGTTAACCGAAATAACATTATTTCACTTCACTTTTCAGTTGAATTCACACAAAAAACTTCCGCCCAGTCTGATCAATCGTAGCCAGATCCCATCAATCTGTCCTACTTCACATCCAAAAAGGAACATAAACCATACAAAATACATCCACATTCAACCTTTTCCAATTAAAAATGAGTGCTCATCCCGTTTTGAACTTTACAGAATTTGGAATAAAGATAAAAGGTCGGAAAAATGGATAAATAAATTCAAATGTGCTTCCGAGTGATGCATGAATTTACTTTGTACCTACTTTCAATTAAACGGAATATGTAAAAAGCTTTTGTTTTGAGACGTTGTTTGACTGTTGTTTGAAACAGGCATCTGTAATAAATAACATCATATAAGTGCTTATATATAGGTAATGTAATTTATACAGAACGCATGTTTGTTTGTAAAAAACGGGACCCTATTACTAAAAGACTCCGTTGTCCGTCAGTCACCAGGCATATATAGGTGTATCTCATGAACCATGACAGCTAGACGGTTGAAATTTTCACAGATTATGTATTTCTGTTGCCGCTATAACAACAAATACTAAAAAACTAATCAAATTAATATTTAAAGGAGCTCCTCTACAACAATCGTGATCGGTTGCGTCATCTTTGCTCATTTATATCCGGCGCCATACATACCAGTTGCAAACTTAACTTAACCCGTCCAGTTAAGATGGGAAGTATTTGTACGGAACCCTCATTCCGCGAGTCCAACTCGCACTTGGCCAGTTTTTATTAATCCCACGCTACACATTTTACACAAAGGAAACCGAATAAACAGCGCCGTGGGGCGGGTCAAAGTTTTTCCAACTAAAAGGGACTCAAACAAATTTAATTACGAGTAAGTAGTTCCGATGTTCCTAATACGTTTCGGATGATGATACATTCGAGCGAGTTTGATTGTGTTCGGGAACCGTGTGGGAGCAGCTGGGGGGTTTGCTTGTGAAATATGGCTGGTTACTTCCGAAAATAAAAGCAGAAAAGAAGGGAAAAGAAAAGCAGAAAAGTGCAGTACACGGTTCGAAGTCCATGACCAGGCCAATAAAATATATGGTACACATAATTAACACAAATTATAACGGGTCTATCGCTTTTTGAAGCCGACTGTATGCTTTGACCTATTATTTCTATATCAGATATCTCTCCTATTTAGAGCAGCCGTAGATAAAGTTCATATACTATAGGATGGCCGCTAACTTCCCGTAGTAGATTACACCAAAAGACGACAAAATGCAGGAGAAATCTGAAAGTGATTGTCACCAGTTTTTTGTCTTGATATTCTCTCACTCTTAAATTCATTTCCTTAGCTAAAACAGGTGGATGGCCTGTATCGCACTACACACACCTAACGGCTTCTAGTTAGGTACCTAATACTCGCAAGATCCTCGATCAAATTTAAGCACGGTGCATATTAAGCACGGTGTTGCCGCTCGAGAAACTACCCCGATGACCATTGGTTCTATTTATTAGATTTCAAACTTAGAACAAATACACCAAGAAAACAGGTGAAGCCAGTTTTGGTTAGCTACGGACTAAGTTTCAGCAGTCTGCGCACATGTCAAAGGCAATGAAAATCCTGTTCTAGCTTATTCCATGTAGCTATTTTATTTTTGGTGTGGCAATTATGTTTATTTCTTCTTTCTTTCTTTCTTTCAAAAAGCATAACGTGTCTATGATTGATTGGTAAATACGCACACATAAAACCAAAAGAGGCTTCATCTTTCGCGATTCTGTTGTATGAGGAATCTCGTTCCAGGCGTAGTTATTCTAAGATTTTTTCAACGGATTTTTTCCAGTCTCTGATATTTTTTTTTCTATCAAAATAAGCCATGTTTGCGTTCGTGTTAGACAAAGCGCTTGCTATCCCGGTAAAAAGCTAAAATTTACTGCAAAATCAATTATCAGGGGATAAAAATCAGCCTCAAAGCCTTTAAACAAATTAAACCCTTCCCCAGCTTCAAAACTAACAAATTCCAGTCATATCCAAAATTTTACCTGCGAAATCCCTTCAAAGCAATAAGATTTAAAGGGGGGCTATTCTCGACGCGTGATTTCGATCAAATTAACGAGAATAAATAAAGTAAAGTTACGCCCGACCCTTCGCATCTGCAATGGCTTTTAGGCTTAAGTGACGTTAATGGTGAGGTAGTTACGACGTTTTATTTTAAGGGGGTTTCTAATCTGACGTAATAAAACAGCACGTGTGGTAGGGCTGGTACGCAGGAAACATCGGAGGCCTATTGGGTATACAATTGAATCGCCAAGTTTTATATGTTTTCGTTTAGGAAAATAATGTTCCTTTTTTGAATGCAGATCTTTGATTGTCTACGTCAGTTGTGGTGGTCGCTTGCCTTAATGGTGACACTGATAAACCCAATATTTTCTTCGGTTTCCGCGACTGTCACACATTTAAATAAAACAATTTAAACGGATTATATCGCGTATATTAATTATTTGAGCCTCCCTGTCAACCTTTGACAACGGTATCTGTAAAGGTACTGAAACGTCAGGGATGCTCAAATAATTAATATACGCGATATAATCCGTTTAAATTGTTTTATTTAACTGATAAACCCAATTGAATTCCGAGTGCAAATATTTTCAATCCATATCAATTCTGTTTGAGAAACAAATAATACTTCGTCTTATTTCCTGAAGCTAAAAGATTTTCCATATCAACAGATTTTTTGTGAAACAGAAACGTCTGCTAATGAAATCAAAATTTTTCTTAAGCAATAAAATAAAAAATGTTTTGACCGGGATACGAACCCAGGCCTCCATCGTCTCTTCGGACCATTTCGGGCTGCTTAGCCACCAGGCTATCGAAGCTATGCTCTAGCAATCGATTTTTAAACCAGTTGTTTAGTTTTCTATACGCATTCAATTATGGAGGGATAAACAATTTCAATGTTATTTTACAATAATCATGTTACCATGAAATTCGCAATTTTTAAGGCAAATTCACAATTTCTTATATATTACAAATACAATGATAGAAACAGTGAAAAAAATTAAACCCTGACCAGATTTGATTTCGTATCCTATGTCATGCAGAAGGGGGCTTACTATTTCATAGTAACGTTCGTAAAACAGTCAATAGCAACACTCTTACCAGACTCTATAGCTTAACTGTCCAGAGCGCATCGCCCCGGCATGGCATAAGATACGAGTTCAAATCTGGTCAGGGTCTATTCCATCATAGTATTTGTAAATTTCAATTTTTCGCTTCAGTAAAGACATTTCATTATCAAACGGCTTTAACAAAATAGCATAATTGTACAATATTGGAAATACCTTTCAGCTTTTACCAACACTTTTCAATTCAACAAACTATTCAATTCAACACAGGACTCAATTCAACACGCTCTCACAGTTCCCTGCATGCATTCGTGGACTTGGCAGCCGTGGATTTCTCACGGAGCGAATGAAGCGAACTTACCGAATTAAGATAGTTGAATCAAATTCAAAGACCGAAGCACGATTTGGATTAAGTTATATATACAATGGTAAACGTCACGGTGTTCTGGCAGTATTTGGTTTATATTTCGTGAAATGCGTATTTTCCTGCGGCTTTTGACGTCTTAATTCACGATTTGGTAAATGGAATGGTATTACGGAAATTTCTTAAACATTCAATAAAATATCGTCATAACGTGCGTTATAACAGGTTTCGAAGTATCACGTTTCGGGCGGAACCACTCGAGAGAACTGTAAAGGAATTTCATACAAAATTGAAGAAGGATTTTTTTAGGAAGGGCCTAGGCCAAGAAGGATTTTTTTTTTAAAACATGACATCTGTATTCTTGAACAGATTCAATAGCCGAATCATGTTTTTTGAGGGGTCTATTTTTTATTACCTACATTGCATATGTTTGAGCATATATATTGGACTTTGTTATTTTCAGTGTTATTTTTATCGTGTTAATTCTTGTATTTTGACAATCCATTTATGAGCTTCTTTGACATTTTTATCTGTTTGTTTAAAATTTTGACATGTAATTATTTTATCTGTTTTATTATTAATTCCGCTGTTTTTACTATCATTTTCATCACATTTCATTTGTTAATATTAATATATATATATGACGATCATTAGTATAAGTGCATGTAAATTGACTTAGTGTAATTTATATTGACATTTTATATTATGAAATAAATAAATCTAAATATAAATCTAAATCAAAGAACTATACATTATCCGGCCTCCCTACTGCCGGCCGTCTATACCTACTCACTCGGCAAGCCCTTCTTTCCCGGCGTCTCTAGTGATGTTTTATACTTTACGTCACCAGTAATACTTATCCCAAGCGCTCCAAATTCACACTTCTGCCCAGGTGAATCCTTCAAACTCAACAGCTGCCAACCCTGGAAATTTCTCAAACGACAGACGAGAACCAAAGTCAATGAAGTGAAAAGTCTTTAATAATCTGAAGGATCAGCTTTATATTAGTCCTATTTGTTATGAAAAAAAGCTGCACGTTGTGATGGAAGCAAGCCGTTTTGCAGTGTTAATATGGATCAAAATAAACGATTTCACTCGAGGAGAAATTAGTTTCACCCCTTAAGAACAGACACTGCACCACTTACCCAAAAATAAAAAAATCTAAAACCTAAATGGATATTTTAATTTTGATAATGAAGGTGCCAATCGACAGATAATTACTAAAATTAGTTTCAAAAAATAAAATTAAAATTAAAATAGACAAAAGTAAAAATAAATACCAAAAATAATACCTTTTGAAAACATTTCTTTTGGGGTTTTATGTAATTTCATACAAAAGAAATGTATGAATATGGCTTTGTTTTGCTTATAAATATTATTACACTATTAATTGATAGTTTAACAAAAAACCGCATATCAAGAACTTGTATGGTTCCAAAGTTATTGAAGATTTTACTATAGGGTGCCGTGCGTTGCTACCGCCACACGCGCAACTTATGTACAGTCATTTAGAAAAGTATTAACCGGCGTCTGCAGTAATGTACTATAGTTTACGTCGCCAGCAATACTTATCCAATAGGGTGGCGCGAATTTTTTTTTTTGGAAATTCAAATCAGGACGTCTCTAAAACGTTGCATTAGGCTGCCAGGTGTACGAGAAAAATAATAATAAAAATATTCAATACTACTTTTAGCCCTCTACTGTCATCTTGAATATTATGATCAAGCCCATATTGAAAAAAAATTTTTTTTATCAAAATCTTGTTTTTTTTTAATGAAAGTCAAGTGATTTTTTTCTAAGCACATAATACTCGAAATAAAAGATATTTATTGCATAAAAATATAACAATATTAAAAATATTTTTTTTTTTTAAATAGGTACTGAATTTTAATTTGGGACTCAGGTTCACGTAGTAGTTGCCATAAGTATGAAATAAGCTCAAAACATTGAAGTTGAAACCTCTCTTTATAAATCTAATACTAATTACGTAAAAAAAAGTTTATTTTTTACCAATTATGAGTAAAAAAAAATTTTTCTAGCTCAAGTAGAGGGCTGAAACATATAAAACCAATTACATATATATATATATATATATATATATATATATATATATATATATATATTCATTAATATCTTATCTAAAGGCAACATATTACAACTGTTCCAGGTCGATCAGACAACTTTTTTTTTTCTCCATACATCTACGCTCCACCCTATTATCCTAGCTAACAATTCACACTTCTGCACAGGTGAATCCTTCAAACTCAGCAGTTGCCAACCCTGGGAATTTCTCAAACGTTCACCGGCAACCTAAGTCAATGAAGTGAAAATTCCCGCCATCTGTTACACACGGGATAGCCTCATGAAATATGGATGCCTACAATGGGATATTTCTTTGTTATTCTAAAATTTCCAGGGATTTCGAAGGTGTAAGTTTAAGGAAATGGTAACATGGCGGCTGGGTTAAATTACTGCCCGAAGTATTTAGTTAGTGTGAAGTATTTTCTGTAAACGGTTTTTCTAATGTAATGACCTAAATTTAAAACGACCCTGACAATAACAGTTGGTCACCGAGGTCTTGTTTCAATGAGTAATATAGAAAACGCTACCAAAACTGTACATAGCAAAAAAAAATGGAATTCCTAGCTTCAATATTAGCTGAGAGCCGGTCACTTCTATGTATGTTTGTATGTAGACACTTTATTGTACACAACGACTGGTTATAAATACATTCATAACAAATGAAACATGTACAAAGGCGAACTTATCCCTATTAAGGATGATAGGGATACGTTCTTGCTTTACTAAAAGCTGAATATCTTGGAGACGAGAGCTCCGATTTTTATCTTATATCTTGGGAACCGTCTCGATAAATCATACTTTCGATAAAAAATCTATAAAAAAACTCGCTCAAATCGGTCCATCCAAATGGGCGCTACGATGTCACAAACAGACACACAGATATACAGATAAACATGTCAAACTTATAACACCCCTCTTTTTTCGTCGGAGGCACTTTTACTAATCTCAAAGATACTTTCTATCAAAAAACGTACATGCAAAATTCATCAAGCAAAGGTTGTTGGAAGAGATCGCTCTTTAGCGATAAGACCGCCTGTTGTCTACCCCTTTTTTTGTTTTTTGGTGCGAAATAAAGTGTATTGTATTGTGGCCAACCGGCCTTTTTTCGAAAACCAAAAGATGCCAAATTTATTTATTTATATTTTTTTATTTATTTATAATAAATAAATAAATAAAATTTTAAGATTGGTTTACGAAAGACAGACAGACACAGGGACAGTGTAAATCAGAACAAAAACTTGTTAAATAGTCAACCTCCTTTTCCCAAATTGAGTATTGAGAATCTTATAAACCCTTTCGAATCCAGTTGAAAACTAATCAAAACGTTGCGAACTACTTATTAAGCAACTTTTAATCAAAAACTCATTCAACAAAAACCCCTTGAACTTTGTTATTCCGAGAGTCTATAAAATTACCGAAACACACATAAATTACCTTATAACCCAATCCTCGCCGTATCGGGTAGTTTACCCCGATTAGGGGTAATTTACCCCACAGTGTTAACGCGAGAGATGTTGATGTTAATGTAGTTTGCAGCGATTGGATTTTAAGGGCCGGAGGCGTGTCTAATATGGATATTGCAATTTGGAAACAATTTTGTATTTATAAGGGTTGATTTGATTGGTTGGATCATGGTATAAAACAATAAGGTATGACACTTCGACGAGTGAGACTTTCTTCGTCACTGATTAACTAGTTGCCCCTTTACGGTACTTAATTTAACAAAATAATTATAAGGAAAAAAATGTTTGGCGCCAGTCATACAAAAAAAGTTTATTTTGTCGTAATAATTGATTAAAAACAATCACGATTTGGATTGGCAGGTCAAATTAAATAAATAAATAGGTAAATAAATATTATGGGACAAACATACACAAATAAACCCAGTCCCAAACTAAGCAAAGCTATGGGTACTAGACGACGATATACATAATATATAAATACATAAATAGATAACATCCATGACCCAAGAACAAATATTCGAGTTCATCACACAAATATTTGCCCCGGCTGGGATTCGAACCCGGGACCTAAACCCGGGAATTAATTGTCAAAATGGGTCAAGTCAATCTTTTTTATTACTTAGTTTTTCAACATAGTTACTTATTATATCAATAAGTATCTTTCTTAATATGACACGTCACTGAGACCTTGACACATACGCATCTGTCACTTTCCGGAGATCACCAAATGCGTTGCCACGGCATGAGCACCATTTGGTGCCATTTGACGCGTTGGAGCGCTAGTAATCTACTTATTAAATATCATTGACTTGAAACGGGCAAAATTTTGATTATCTAGTGACTTCTTATTTATTTTATTTTTAGCCTGTACTGTCCCGCTGCAGGGCAAAGGCCTGCCTCCCTTTCTTCCAGTCGTCTCTGATCAAGGCAGCAACGGACCAATCCTTTCGCAATGTGTCTAGGTCGTCCCGCCATCGCCGTCGTGGTCTGCTACTATATTTATTTATTTGTGACTTCTAATAAATAAATATAGTAGCTTATGCAACTGCCACATAATGGGATATCTTAAAACACGAGAGAGTGGTTTTATAGCAGGATCACACCCGTGTTTTAAGATCTAATTATGTACAGTTGCAAACACTACTTTATCTAGTGTGATTTTGATCGTTGCCAAGTACTGTAGGTCCTTAACTATAGTATTTGAACTTGTTATAGTAATTTAAATAAAACAATTTAAACGGATTATATCGCGTATATTAATTATTTGAGCCTCCCTGGCGTTTCGGTACCTTTACAGATACCGTTGTCAAAGGTTGACTGAGAAAAACACAATTTTTCTCTGTCAAAGTTACATTTGTGCAAATAAGGCAATCTGGGAGATTTCTTTCGACGGTTCTTTCTCCTCAGTAAGCCTTATTGTGAACCGCTGGTAGATAATTTAAATAAAAAATAAATATTGTTATTAAAACTATCGTGAGACATCTTTAATAATTATAAAAAAACGGTTTAAACTCACGTAATGAGTACGAGTTCGAAACATGTCGGGCCGTTCCTGACAATTTTTACGTACCTAAGTTTAAACCGTTTTTTATAATTATTAAAATAATAAATGGCTAAATGCCCTTCTGGCACGTGTATAACTGTCTTTATACACATTAGGCCCATCTGGCATCTACATGAACACCTTTATTTTAAATTAATATTTATAAAATGGGTAGTTTGCACAAATGTAACTTTGACAGAGAAAAATTGTTAATATACGCGATATAATCCGTTTTAATTGTTTTATTTAAATGTGTGACAGTCGCGGAAACCGAAGAAAATTGTTATAGTAATGTAACAAGATGGGTGTAGAAAAATTTAATAATAAAAAATCTAATGTTCCTTTTTCGTTTGTTACAGCCCAAAGATCAACTCCAGACAACTCGACCGTCCAGCACAGCCTGTCCCTCACGATATCTCGGGAGGAGCTTGGAGGAGAGCTCAAGTGTTCCGTCGTGTCGGACGCGCTGAAGGAGCCCATCATTAAACGCGTCAAGCTGGATGTCAGAGGTAAGATAAGATAAGATAAATAATGAAAGGCCGGCAACGCACTTGTGACTCCTCTGGTGTTGCAGGTGTCTATGGGCGACGGTAATCGCTTTCCATCAGGCGATTCGTTTGCTCCTTTGCCCCCTATGACATAAAAAAAACAGTCATCGTACCTATACAGTATATTTGGCTTGTAATTTTATGAGCCAGTCGACGATATGATGTTTCGCGGGGCTTCTATTTATGTTCTTTGGAATGTAAAGTAACTAACAAAAGTAACTAGACCGAACTTCTATTATACTAGCTACAACTCAATCGGGAGGTGAGTAAAATTTTACCTTGCAAGATTCGATTAGATGGACGGACCGGGGCATGTGAAACATAGATTTAAATACTAGTAATAACTAATGACACAAGTAGCTAGTTATCATGAGATCCTCATTCAATGAGTGATGTATGAAATGCTACTAAAACTAAATATAACAACATAATTTAGGACTCTTAGCTTCGATATTTCCACCAAATATAGCTAAGAACCATCTCGACGGACAAGTCTTTCGATTAAAAAAACACACACACACAAATTGATTCATCTGTTTGGGAGCTACGATGCCACAGACAGACACACAGACACACAAATACACAGTTAAACTAACACCCACCCTAAATATATAAAATTAATATTACTAACACACTATACAGCGATATTTCCGGGATATGGTCGGTATAAATTATGATGTATAGAATCATATCATACTAGTATTATAAAGACGAAAGTTTGTGAGTGTGCTTGTAACTTCTTCACGCTCAAACTACTGGCCCAATTTTGATAAAATTCGGCATGGAGGTAGTTGATACCCTGAATTAACCTACAGGTCACTTTTTATCTGATAAGCCGCGGGTAACACCACGGGTGCAGCTAGTTTAACGTAATTTTTGTATGGCACATTGAAGCAATAGCTTAATAAAAAAACCCTTAATAGACTCACAATGAATAGAGCAAAAACTCAGTTGATGACCAATGGAGCAAAGTATTAACTCACGGTGGATGGGCAGGACATACACTATGTCGACGAATACATTTACTTGGGCCAGATAGCTTCTTTCGAAAACAGGCAGTGTAAAGAAATCGATAGACGTATCGCAAACGCCTGGAAAAGCTTCTGGTCCTTGAAGGCTTTATTGAAGGGTGACCTTCCTCTGTGTCATAAGCGCAAACTCGTCGACATGTGCATACTGCCCATACTAACGTATGGTGCTCAAACCTGGTCATTGACTGAGGCTTTAAAGTCTAATCTGAAGGTTTGCCAGAGAGCGATGGAGCGCAGTATACTAGGTGTTCGGAGAACTGATCGAATCAGAAACACGGAACTGCGCTCCAAAACTGGTATAGTGGATGTGGGTGTCAAGACCGCAAAACTGAAATGGGACTGGGCTGGACATGTCTGTCGCATGCATCTAGAAAGGTGGGCCACAATAGCAAGCCAATGGATCCCACAAGATGGATATCGGAACAGAGGCAGACCAAAAAGGAGATGGCGGGACGATCTGGACGCATTCTGCAGAGAATGGCAGAACCGCACTAGCAATAGGATAGAGAAAAGAAGGAGAGGCCTTTGCCCAGCCGTGGGACACCTAAATAGGCTATTAAAAAAAAAGTAGACTTTTTGAATACTCAAAAGTCATATTTTCATTCTTAAGCTCCTTGTCGCTTACATTTCCGTACCATATTTCAAAAATTACAACAGCCCAGCAAAAAAACTCCTTTTGCGAGATAAAACGAAATTAATCGTGACAAAATAATTATCACGAAAACAGAACAAAAGAAAGGCAGCGCACAAGAGAAAAAAATATTATCAGCAATCATAAAGTAAAATCTTCTACAAAGAGAAATGTTGAGCCTGCGAATGCCGAGGGTATATTATTTGTAGGTAAAAGTAGGTCCGAAAGGAGTCAGTAGCGCCGTATGGAGAGTCTGTGAATGCCGAGGGTGTAAATTTAAAGTAAAAGTGGCTCCAAATGGAGGCGTCGGTATTGTACGAGGGAATGATAATTTGAATGGTGCCCATTTGTTGCAGTCCTTAAAAAAAAACGTGATTATTTGCAGTCCATTGGGTTTATTATCTGTTTTTGTACTTTTAACATTAAAATTAAGGGGGACAACTTAAAATTCGACTTTAACTTGTCTATTTCAACGATATGCTCTAATTATCTTAAAATTTAAACTTTTTAATGCAGCCTGAATAGCAAAAATCGATTTTTATCCCCCATGTCTATATATCAGACACAGATGTACACTAGTGAATAATAAATAAATATCAGACAACCTCACAAAAATCGATCTAGTCCAAAATTAAGCTCAATAAGGCTGTGTTATGGGTACTAGACGACGATATTTACGTACTTATATAGATAAATATATACTTAAATACATAGAACAAACATGACCCAAGAACAAATATTCGAGTTCATCACACAAATATTTGCCCCGGCTGGGATTCGAACCCGGGACCGCCGGCTCAGTAGGCAGTCTACAAACCGAGTCAACCGCGTCGCCAAACACGTCAAATTTTAACGATATGCTCTAATTATCTTACAATTTAAACTTTTTAATACAGCTTGAATAGCAAAAATCTAAATCCCTCATATTTACATATCAAACACAGATGTACAGTAGAGTTCATTTACATCTACACACTTACGAGAACAAAAATATCTGAACACGACTTTATGCTCCTGACAATATGGTCGTGTTCAGATATTTTTGTTTTCGTAAGTGTGTAGATGTAAATGAACTCGACTGTACACGGCTAAACATAGGTCTCCCCTATAGCTCACCATAAAGCGCGATCCTGTGCAGACCGCATCCATCGATTACCCGCAACCCGCAAACCTCACGAGATCATCCCACATCTAGTACAGGGTCGGCCCACGCTGCGCCTTCCTATACGTGGTCTCCACTCTAGGACTTAGCTGCCCCAACGGCCTTCCGTTCCCCGGGCTACATGGTCCGTCCACTTTAACCATGCAATGCTGTGAGCTACGTTTTTTCTTTTTTTATACCATATTAATTTGGTTCTTATTTACTTAACATGTATTTAAACTTTATTGCACAAAACAAAAAGTCATTACAATTGGCGGAGTAAGTGCCAAATGGCATTCTCTACCAGTCAACAATTTTTAGTCATTTAATGCTTGGGACAGTTAATAACCGCAAAGGCGGTTTGGAATGAAATAGATGAATGAGTATAAGAATGAATTGTATTTTATATTAATATCGGCTCCATAGCACTCTTCCTATGTCCTATCGTGCTATTAGAAGACCTATGCCAAAAGTGTAATTGGCATGGCCTCAAAAGTGTATAACCGACTACCAAGTACCATTAGAGATAAGGAGGATATCCTAGAATTTAAGTTAGCTTTAAAAAGATTATTGCTGGAGAAGGCCTATTATTCTGTAATCGAATATCTGAACGATAAACAAGGTGCCTATTAGTACGAAAATGTGATTTGTTAATTTAAGTTTTATTTGTAAATATTGCATACCCTAGCAGGGTCCATGTTTGAAACTTTAATCATTTTAAGATCTACTGTATTAACAACATGTGTGCAATAAATAACTTTGACTTTGACTTTGACTTTATGCCAAGTCATCACTGTATCGCTCACCGTTGTCCATAGGCTATTAGCTCAGCCCGGTGCGTGTAGTAACCCTGTGTTTTAGCCTAAAATCGTACATCTCAAGGCGTCATAAGCCGACTGTCCCTTAACCCCGACTTTTTCCAGTTTAATTTAGCTACGGAATAAATTTTCATTAAGAGAGATACGGAGTTATTAATGGCCGCAATTATACGGATAAGGAAAAACTCATTTAATTCAGCTAATACCTATTAAACTAGCTAGTGATTTACAGCTAATGTAGGAAGCTAGGATTTTCACATTTGTGACTAAATTCGACAATTTTGAGATCTCCCTATGCTGCCGTCGTAAAAGGCGACCTTTAGACAAAAGCCATTTTCGAGATAAACGTCAAATAAAATTTCAAATTAAGTTACCAGTGATTACATACGGCACTGAAACGTGGTCGCTCACAATGACCCTCATAATGCTCAAAGTTACTCAAAGGGCAACGGAGCGAGCTATGCTCGGAGTTTCCTTGCGGGATCGAATCCGAAATTAAGAGATACGCAAGAAAACCAAGGTTGTAGATTTAGCACAGACAATCGACAAACTGCAGTGGGCGGCCCACATTGCTCGTAGAACGACCATTGGGGCAGAAAGGTTCTTGAATGGCGACCGCGGACCGGAAGAGGCAGCGTGGAGGCTCAACAAGGTGGACCGACGACCTGGTTAGGATGCAGAAGGTTAGGGCGGCGCAAGACCGATAATTGTGGAGAACTTTGGGGCGGCCTTTGTCCAGCAGTAGACGTCTATAGGCTGATAATATGATGACTTATTAAACAATTTAATCAACTCAAATACCGTAGTAATCTCAAACCTCTCGACATAACAAAGTACATTATTCTCAAGTCCGTCGACACGGCCCTACATTGTATCGGGCCCGGTATCGACCCCCGATATTGCAAGGTGGTAAAACTCCCGACCTCCATTACTTTTAGTGCTGGGACAACGGTTATCGATGAATCGTGACCGTTAAATAAAACTAGACTTAATTTTGTATGGGCCGTATATTTGGAGAAGGACGAAACATGTGAGTGTTGTTTTGTTTTATCGATATGGTTTAATGCTGTCTTTTAGTGTGCGTAGTGTCCCTCCTTAGTTGATGAAAAAGAAAAATCCTTAGGATATAACAAACGGATAAGATAGTCAAACACAATCGGCTATTTTTGTCATTAATGACTTTTTTTGGGAATCTGATCGCGTTAATTTAGAGATTTCCTATAATATACCGAAACCTGTTACAGATTTAGTTGGATACATTTAAATATTGTTATTTTACTCTATCAACTATATCGTCAACCATAAACAAACATACTTAAATAGTGTAGGATCTGCAACCTATTTAAATAAATAAATTAATAAATAACAGACAACCTCACACAAATCAACCTAGACCCAATTTAAGCTCAAGAAGGCTTGTGTTATTAAATAAAACACTTATGTGACAAATGTGTTCTAATGACGGGAATTATGAGCTTAGCTTTAAGTTTTACAGAAAACCAGACTAGGTACAGTCGAGTTCATTTACATCTACACACTTACGAGAACAAAAATATCTGAACACGATTTTATGCTCCTGACAATAGGGTCGTGTTCAGATATTTTTGTTCTCGTAAGTGTGTAGATGTAAATGAACTCGACTGTACTATGTTCTAGTTTTAGGTTTCATGAACTTTTTTTAATATAATCTTTTTATCGATTCTGTTTACGAAATACCACATTTTTAATATTTAGATTTTATAGTTTAAGTTCACTCTTCAACTATAGAAACCCGGAGTTTTGACTACTATCTATTGGCATTGTCTCTGAATATCATCGATTATCGATAGCACCGACACTGCTCCCCCCTATTACACTATCTCACCACTTATTAGCTATACATTCTGGCAATTTATCGGGTGGCTGAAAATTGGCCGAAGCGACTAAGTGATGGTGTAACGCCGCGCGAGCAGGGACGGACTTGACTGGAGAGGACGTCTTCTTCTAATTGTTAGACGTTATGAGACGTTATAAGGTTTAATAATATTGTTTTACAACTGAGAAAAAGAGTTTTCTCAAATCGACTCGCATGTTTTTTTTTTTTATATTTCAGAACGTCCTCGCGTCCATAGTACTCCGCCATTGCGTCTGCTAGCGTAAACTGAATGTTAAACTTTTTAAACATTTAATTTACGCTAGCAGACGTTACTGCCGCAGGACTTTAAGTCATCTACTTACTGCGGGACTAGATTGATTTGAGTGTAGGACCAGAACCGAAACGACTTTCGGGACATTATTTTTATTATTATTCATTGCACTCGTTCTTGCGCCTTCTCCTTGACGTTTAACTTCCCCTTTATTTGGTCCATGGCAGCTCTCCTTGGTCTTCCTCTCTTTCTCCTCCTTTCAATCTTTCCTTATTGCAAGAAATGAAAAAAAGAACGAGAATGAGATGCATGGAAATTGCTCCACCGACAAGAGCGTAGCTCTTAAACTTATGATGATTCATTGCCCTCAGTCCGTCCCTGTCTGGCAACACACAGCGTCCAATAAAGTGATAGTTACTGTCGAGACTCCCCAATTTTAGATTTCAATTTAGTTTCGAACTAATCTGCAGTTAGGGTGAGGATCAGTCGAGGGTGGAGCGATGGAGTTGTGCATTTTTGTCGAAAATCGCTTCTTTCAAGAGATTCTTAGTCTACAAAAAGTACTTAATAAAACATAAAAAACGTAAAATGTTCTGTAGCAGCCAACCTAAGATCGAACAGCACATAATGCTTACATATAAATATAGTAGCGATATCTTGGATAGAGACGAATATCGATGCTACATTGTTGGTTTTAAACCAACAACCAGGGAGTGACTTCATTTCTAATCCGAACCGCTAAGGAATGGAACTCGCTCCCATCGTGTAAAATAATAAGTAAGGAAAAATATTATAATAACATGGACATCACAAGCATAATTTTGTGACGGTTTATCACAATTGATTTACGTTTCATATGCTTTCTTATTAGAATCTAATCCGAACCGCTAAGGAATGGAACTCGCTCCAATCGTGTGTATTCCCATAAAAAACTATAATTTGGGTCTCTTCAAGTTACGTGTGAGCACTGTGAGCAGGCTGTTGCTGAACCAGCGAGCTACATCCTCGGCCCCCGTTGTCTTACCATCAGGTGATAAATACTGATGTCAATCGCCGGTCAGCTTGTGAATAAAAATAATAATGAAAAAAATACTCAGAAACCCTAAACACCCAATTTCTTTTCTCCCTTAATAACAAGAAATCTCCATAAGGAAGTTTTAAACTGATAGAGAAACACACTGGATTCAAAAATGCTAATTATGACCGACTGAGCGAGCGTCACCGTTTTAGCTTGGGCCAAAATTTCCACTGTTCGCGCCTAGAGGTCTTTTCAACCGATTCTCATGTGTCAGTAGGATCGATTTTTTTGTTGGTCCAGTTTTCCACAAATTTTCAAAATGGCGGAAAATGGGGGTTGAAAAAGGGGTTGACTTCAGAAATTTTGAAACACTCACGGGGTACGTAGCTCACAGAGCCATTAAAATACTCGTAGGTACCTACCGGTGGCTAAAAATCAATCCTCAAATTGAAAACTAAATATTCATACCCTTTTCCTTGAGGGTAAGATATCTGCATGAATAGGATAGTCAATTACTGTATCAGGTTCAGTTAATGAACGTTATTGAGGGTCAAGACGCCATAACTTTGCGATATTGTTTACATTTTAGTGGCAATAGACGCCATGTTGCCAATATTGTCGGTTGTGAAAGTTATTGGTGAAATTTACATTTCGGTTTCAGTTAAATTATTGCACATGTTAAGACGAAATATCACTGCTCGTTTTTCATACAAATCTAGGTTTCGTGTTTGTCTGTTTCTTCCTCTATAACTAAACCAATCTTAATATTTTCTTCGGTGTCCGCGACTGTCACACATTTAAATAAAACTATTTAAACGGATTGTGTCGCGTATATTAATCAATCTTTATAAAATTTTAGGAACTGAATAGGAAGGAAATACTCTGTGTTGGACCGTTTTGATTTTCGCGCAACTTATTATAGAATTTGTGTACTATGCGTCCGTTTGCGGCGGAATTTTGGCCAAAAACAGACGCCTAAAGTCAAGTTTTGAATTAGGCGAACTTACTTGACTTTCAAGTGTCAAGTAAGTGTTGTCAGAAATAGAAAAAAAAAAGTGATTGGTTTAATGTCGATACAAATATGTCGATATTACCTTAACTATACACCCATAGACCTTAACATGTTGCAATAATTTATATTCGTTTACAAATGTACGGTTATCAGTGTATTCCATAGTACCACTACCACAGATGTCATGTCCTAAAATAAAGTTCGTTCGATTTAAGTATTTTAATTCCAACCGTTTTTTTTTTAATTATTGATTAGTGTAGTCAAATTATTAGTTTGATTTCAAACACAATAATGCAAATTTATGAAACATGTAATGTCTACTTTTTTAACGCTGTTTAACTAAACCTCTGCTATGAACTGTTTTTAGGGTTCCGTACCCAAAGGGTAAAAACGGGACCCTATTACTGAGACTTCGCTGTCCGTCCGTCCGTCCGTCCGTCCGTCTGTCACCAGGCTGTATCTCAACAACGGTGATACCTAGACAGTTGAAATTTTCACTGATGATGTATTTCTATTGCCGCTAAAACAACAAATACTAAAAATAAAATAAAATAAATATTTAAGGGGGCTCCCATACAACAAACTTGTTATAGATTATATATATGTATAGGTACGGAACCCTTCATGCGCGAGTCGGGCTCGCACTAGCCCATTTTTTTTTTAATATCGATATTGACAACACTAGCAAAACTGTGGCAACATTCGTGTGCTGTGATGAACTGTCAAGTTAGTTCGCCTAATTAAAAACTAGACTTTAGCACACAGATGTTATAGTTCACATCATGTGCCCAGAAGAGATCAAGTCCAGAAGTAAGCGCAAAAATCAAAACAGTCCGACACACACCATTTCCTCATCATCCAGTTTCTAAAATGTCGTATTTATTGGTTAAGATTTGGAGGAGAAAACGAGAACGAAACCACGATTTATATAACCCGGTTACGTTAAGTTTGGACATATTTTTTTGTATTCGACGCCATAGTTACCAGGTGCAAACTTAACGTAAACTGATAGTATAGGAAAAGGAACAGTGATATATCCTCTTAATGTTTAGGGATGATATTGTTTGTCGTAAAATGTTATGAGATCCATTAATATCATTGAATAACAATAACAGAAATCAACTGAGAATCACAGAGGCTCTTGTTTGTATCAGCTATATATGTCTGTGATACGGCATAGTGCAATGAAACTAAAACACACACAGGCACATTTACAATGCCCTTTTATGGTTAAATATCTGTAATTTATCTGTACATTACAGACATCGTAACAATGTCATGATTACCCATATACAAATTGTACGCTAAGGTAGACGAGCGAAAAACAACGAAATCGCCGGGCGGTCGCCTGGCCAGCGCTTTAATATCCGGTTCGAAGGACCAAAATAAATCACAATTTGCTGCTTAAACACCTTTCAAATATATTTGTGTACACTTTTGCAATGTTTATACATTTATATCAACAATTGGAAGGCACATGCGGGCCATCTGCATTTGTGGAGGAAGAAAAAGGTAAGTATAACATGTTTTTCTTCAGCATATTCCGGTAAAAAATATTCTTTGACCATCTTTTGATTAAAAAATTAAAACGTCATCGTTATTTTGTATTATTAGATGTCATCTGATTATTATTTTCTGTGTATATAGATTGTTTGCTTTGTTTTAGGTTAATGACTTAAAGTTGTGATGACGATCCTTATTGGGAGATTATATTGATTATTATTATTATGGTTATCATTTCTTGTGCTTGACATTGTTATAGTTAGTTTTATTATTATATTTTTATTTTGACGATCATGATGTGAATACTTATATTTTTGAATATTTAATGCAAATGTATACAGTTATTTTCACATGAAATAAATGAATCTAATCTAATCTAATCTAATCTAATCTAATCTATTTTTTTGTTTCGATTTCCGTGACTTTCATTCATTTAAATAAGGAATAACGATGATTGCCCGTCAATCCGAAAAATTGGAACTCTTTCGAGCCCTTCGTACTTGTATGCTGACTGTACAAAAAGCTTTAAATTAAACCTCTTACACAAACACCATAATCTATCCGCGGTCCAATATCGGCCCTTCGCCGCGTCATCGTACAAATAGGGAGAATTGGAAGGCATAAACACAGGAGTATACGGAGGGTTATAGGTAACGGCCCAATCATCGCTTTCGAGTGTTGGGGGTTGGATCGAGGGAAGAGCGCTAGCGAAGCCGAAATATTAGGAAAACAACCTATATTTCGTGCAATGTTTTCGTTATCATCTTCATCATAGTGTCTAAATGCGACTTTTCTCTCTGGATCATTATTTATCTACTTTAGCGATGTGCTCTATTTTTACGCTCTTTATAACTCTTCAGCAAATATTTCAACCCGTTGCCCCCTTACGTTGGAAAATGAGACCGATGAAATTGGATATCACATTAACTATGTAACGTTTGACAACGCGGTTGGCGCAGTGGTTAAGCAACTGCCTACTGAGCCGACGGTCCCGGGTTCGAATCCCGGCAAGGGCAAATATTTGTGTGATGAACACGAATATTTGTGCCTGGGTCATGGATGTTCTATGTATTTAAGTATTTATTTATCTATATAAGTATGTATATCGTCACCTAATACCCATAACACAAGCCTTCTTAAGCTTAATTTGGGACTAGGTTGATTTGTGTGAGGTTGTCTGATATTTATTTATTTATTTATGTAAGCATACCTTTCACAACCTTGGTCACTACATCCTCTTGTATTTCGCATCTTTCTCTTATATTATTATTCGTTTGTTAATTTGTTTGCCTCTACAGTACACCGTGTAGAAATAGAGAGAATTGGAAGTAATAAACACAGGAATATATGAAGCGTTATAGGTAACGGCACAATCAACGCTTTCGAGTGTTGTGGGTTGGAACAAGAAAAGAGTACGAGTGGCGAAGGAAACACAGTTAAATAGTTAACCGGTTATATTCTAAACAAGAAGAACTTACCGCGTACAAATATTATTTAATAACATTGATAATTGTCCCGGGTAGCAGAATGGGGTAAGCATGCAGGCAGAACCCACCAGAAGCTATGATCCTTACACACTTGTTTTGCTTCAAGCACATGCAATGCATTACTTCATACACGCTTAACAGCACTCCTTATGAGTACTTCTCATCTGGTTATTCTTTCAGTATCGACGCAATCTCGCCTCTTGCAACCTTTTGAACCGGTTTATCGACATACATTATCTTTGTCGGTATTGTTTTACCCATCCTCTTAACATGCCTAAACCACCGAAGCATACCTTTCACAATCTTGGTCACTACATCCAAGTATTCCGCATCTTTCTCTTATATTATTATTTATCCTATCGAATTGAAAACATACTAACTTCTTGTAAGAAGGACTGTAAAGGGTAAAAATGGTAACTTATTGAATTTTTCGCATTTATAAATATTACCAAAAACTGTTGTAAGGAAAAAACACCAAAATTTACGGAGGGTCAATAGATGATGGTCCAATCATTGCATTCGAGAGTTGGTGCTTGGAGCAAGTTAATAGTGCAAGCGAGTCCCTAAATATTGAGAATTATTTCTCTACCATTAAAAGTTTAACCACCAGTGGGCCGTCCAAATTGAACAAAAATAAATCACTCAGTGTCTGAAGTACGCGACCGTAGAATTATCTGCTAAGAGACTACCAATAATCCGATCCCCATTCAATCGCAATCTTCCCCATGTTATATTTCTGCTGACCAGCTTACCGACTTAGAATAGAAATACCCGGAAAAATCCCAAAACCATCGCCTTCAGGCCACTACCAATTTGTAAGCATTACACTCGGGCCCCGCGTAAATAATAGGGTGGGCGGGTCAATTACACGCTCGCTGATTGGCCAGCCGGCCGGCCGGCAGCCGCGTTACTGACCCCACTAATTGAACAGAATTATTTTCCTGTTATGATTTATGGGGTGATGGGTAAAGGTTTTGATTTCGAATAACTATTAGGGAATTGATAAGTCGTGGATCAATTTCGTTATGGAAAATAATTTCATTATTTGTGAACTATTTCCTTGTTGAGATATCGAGTACCTACTTTATTTGTTGTTTTAGTAATAACTTAACTATATTTTCTCTTTAGTATTCATTCTTAATACTAAAACATGTGACCAGCTCATCGCTGCTTGAGTTTAATAACTTATTTTCTCGAACAAAGTCAACTACTTTACTGATTCTTTCTACCTGACATTATTGCACAGATATGCATGATTTTTACCTTGTAGCGTCACGTGTCACGTTCATAAAACTTGCTAGGTATTCCGAACACAATGAGAACGTCATAAAACACCTAGCATAGACAATTCTTTACATTTCGTGCGACCGTTTATTTGGTTGCGACAAAAGGCTTTCTATTTCGAGCCCATACATATTTATTGGGCTGTCACCGCCCAACCCTGCCGCTGCTTAGCTTTAAGACTTGGTAGATGACATTTTAATCCTTAAGGTGCGTTTCTACTGATGCAGAGTTCGGTGGAATGGACAGATGATTTGAAAAATCGCTCTGTTTTTACTGACACTGTTCTACGGTTAACAAGTTATTGGTTGAATACATCAGTTGTATTTTAACTTTATTTACTTTATACTGATTTAAATTTATACGATTTTTACACATTATTATAGCAAAATGGGACTTGATTGTGTTCAAAAACGTGTTTATTTCATTACCTTGACGTTTAAAATTTGATGTTACTTTCAGGATAATGCAGTCCTGAACCTGAACCACAAGACCACGAACAATCACTTTTTTTAAAACACTATTTAGTCTCGTACTGTTATAATAAAGATTTACTTGTTTCACTTGTTACGGAGTCTGATCAAATCTTGCAAGTTTAATATTCCTGTTTCCGATTGAGCTGCAAATTTGTTTACTTATATAAATCAACAAAATTAAGTTGAATTTGGCATGTAATATAGCGACTGAACAATGAAATCTTTTGCTTGACACTGTCTCATTATATATTTTTTTTATTTGTTGTCACATGTGACCATGATAATACACTACTTTATGCAAGCCATTTCTTATTAAACGTGGCTCTTTAGCCCTCAATACCAGTGAGTCGGGCTTTGTGTGGGAGTATAACCCGCTAATGAGATTATCTCCGCGCCACAGGACTGATTTACGGTAGAAAACCCTAAAGAAACATGTTATATGAGGAGCGCTCTATTTTTTTTTCTTATTCAGCATTTACTGTTATAGCGGCCATACTAATTATACATTATACTAATATTTCAAGTCTCCACCTATTACGGTTGGAAAGATACAGCCCTGTGACAGACGGACAGACAGTGGAGGCTTAGAAATAAGGTCCCGTTAGCACCCTATGGGTACGGAACCCTAAAAAGTAGTCTGCCCTTAGAGCTTATCTCAAAAATAAATTGTTTCATTTCAACAACTTTTATAAAATACGCTTACTACATTCTAGGTATCACCAGCCACTTTGTCTAAATGGTCAACGACTCTCATACACTCAGTAAAAAAGTCAAGTCTGGATAATAAAGTAAAATTGTCTTTCAAGTCTTTGTTGTGATTTATGTCATTTATGTGCTCAAAGAAAATGTATCTCCCTCAATAAATTCCACTTTCACTTTCTTTTGTTACCAATAAATGGAATTTTAGAAATCAATATTAGAAAAAAACCGAAGGTATACAGACTAAAAACAAAAGGTTTCAATAAAGTTAAAGAAAATGATGAGATGGATACGTTTTAACTGACTAAGGTAAATAAATAAAAAAATCGTGAATAAAAATGTACGGTTAATTAAAAAAACGGCCAAGTGCGAGTCGGACTCGCACACCGACCGTTCCGTACAAATACTTATCCTAACTGGCCGGATTAATTTAAGTTTTCACCTGGTATGTTTTTTTTTTTATCGTATGGCATTTCAGTCACTGGATATAGGTAGGTACAATTAATTAAATTCAATTTAAAGGTTGAAGTTAGCCTTCTCCAAGTAATCTCTGGCAATTTCAGTGAGGTTTTTGATGTCTTCTATTCCTCCTGTGAATTTGGTGGTAGGACAGTCGAATACGATGTGCTTAAAAAAAAAATGTGTGTAAAAAAAAAAAACCTGGTATGTATGGAGCCGAATACAAATGAGGTGCAAAGTTAATGCAACCGATCGCGTTTGTTGTATGGGAGCCCCCCTTAATTATTTATCTTATTCTGCCTTTGTAGTTATAGCGGCAACAGTCATACATCATCTGTGAAAATTTCAACTGTTTAACTATCACGGTTCGTGAGATACAGCCCGGTGACAGATGGACAGACAGACAGACGGACGGACAACGGAGCCTTAATAACAGGGTCCTGTTTTTTACCCTGTGGGTACGGAACCCTAAAAATCGCGAAGTTACCTTCTAGCAAGTACATAAAAGCCAGTAAAAAGACGAAAACACTTCCACGCGCACTTATTGTATTTCTTCCACCAGTAGATTATTGTCCTTCGATACCCGACTGGAGATATCCCGTCTATTGCCGGGAGTTCCCGAGGGACGGGAAAAAATGCTAGATCAGTAACTATTTTATGTCTTTGGGCTGCGAGATGTGTGGTGGTGCGTTTGGACTCGTTCCAGTACTGTACCCTTATCAAGAGTTTACAGTGACCGTACTCGCTAGCGACTGCGTAAACGATTTGTATGGAGAATTGCAGTTACTTATTTTTATTAAACCAGTAACGTCTGCTAACGTAAACTAAATGTTTACAAATGAAGCGAAAATTGAAAAATTTAATGGTTCGTTAAACGCGCTACGATGCCACCCTAAGGCATGTCGAAGCAACTGGTAGAAAAAATTAAATGGCTCTGACATCTGGTTCAGTGGTCCAATTGGGAGGACGCCCGTGTTGGCCCGGAAAGCCGTTGGAAACGGAAGTTCGAATCCTGTCCGAACCATTAAATTTTTGAATTTTCGCTTCATTTGTAAACATTGAGAATTGTAGTTCTATAAAGTAACCGCCAGGGGCGCCATACTATTATTATTCTCCATAGAAACCGTTTACGCTGTCGCTAGCGAGGAAGGTCAAGTTAACTCTTGGTAGGGTTATTGTTCTAAGTGAAAATGTAAGGTCTGTTGGGAAAAGGGGCCATCCATAAATTACGTCACACGTTGAGGAGGAGGGAGGGGGTCGATGAAGTGTGACATTGAGTGACAAGGGGGTGGGAGGGGTCCTAAATTTCGTGACGTCACATTTCAAAATCTATTATAAGTGTTAAAACACGAACTTTAAACTATTACTTTACGAAAACCTCAAACACACACAACTATATCTGTGTAAATATAAGATACTAATTGTTTTGTCGACCACTCGCTCTACTATCATCGTTTTTAGGGTTCCGTACCCAAAGGGTAAAAACGGGACCCTATTACTGAGACTTCGCTGTCCGTCCGTCCGTCCGTCCATCCGTCCGTCCGTCCTTACCTTACAATCTAACATACATATTAAATATTAAAATAATAAAAACATAAGTAACTAACTAAAGTAACTAAGTAAAGTAATCTATATATCTTATTATACGTAAATATGTATTTATCAACGTAACTAGTGTGTTTTGTTTCGACATTTGCATCGTGTGTATACACGTATTGTTGTACACCATGTGTCTCTGTTTGACCATGTGGTTGACTGGTAGAGAATGCCTCGTGGCATTAAGTCCGCGATTTGTACTTTTACTTATGTATTTTGTGCAATAAAGTTTAAATAAATAAATAAATAAGAGCACCAGTGGGACAAGCGCCTACCATATCGAAATATCTAATAGTACATTATTGCCGAAGCGAGGGAAGTAGGCAATTGCTGGCCTAGTATTAATTTTAAACCGACGACCTTTGGAGTTGTCCACTCGCAGTAATTCTAGTTCAAGTCCACTCGCAGTAATACGAGTTCAAGTCCACTTGCCAATCAACTCGCCCGACCACTAAGCCGTTCTAAACGCAGCCCCCTACATTATGACTGCCTGTAACTCGGAGCAACTTCGGCCGGATTGTACTTCTGGGACGAACACACTTGGCCGAGGTGAACTTTTTATTTCCTATTAGATCCGAACAGGCCGTCGACAGATTTGCTACATTATTATTGCTAGTCTTTCCAAGTCGTTGTTTCTGTAGTCTATTTTTAACTCACGGCAAAAATAGTTTATGTATAAGTTTCAAAATCAAAAATCAAAATCAAAATCGTTTATTTGCAGTTACAAGTAATTATAAGCTACAGGATGTTGATGCATTGGATAAGGTGCTGTGTAACTTGCCGATTAGGCGTGCAAATTTAATTTCCTGATCCATGCATGATACACATTATACACAAAATCAGTGCTCAGAAATGTTGAATTACTTGAATTTCTAATAACATTGACATATTCACATAAAATCATTCCATTACATTGACATTATCATTATACATATTACATTATTAGTTGTCAGATTACAAGGATAGAAATATTAATATTTATCATATTCACATTCACATAATATCATTTTATTACAATTAAATTATTATTAGGTATAAGATTTTTAATTCACTATCATTATATATGTGCACTTTTACTCATCGAAAATATAGTTTAAGAACTCCGCAACTGAATAGAAACATTGTTTCGCTAACATTGACCGCAATTTATTTTTAAAGGGCGTTAATGGCAACTGTTTAACACGTAATTGTCTCAGTCTATCTGTGGTATAGAATAAAATCTGTCTAGAGTAGAATATATTAGCCATGGAAAACCACTTATTAACATAGGCCTCTCCTATATCCACCGACTCCCCGTAACCTTCAGGAGGTCATCCATCTACCTAGAATGTAACAGATACTCTTTATTGCACACCTTAACACAAACACACATGACACGAAAAATAACACTATTTAGGGGATAAAACAAGTGGTCGTATAGCTTAAGAGAGATCTCTACCAGATAACCTTCGGGCTGTGGAATTCTGTGGCAGCTTCTAACAAATGGAACGTTATGTCTACCTTCTGAGTTTTGAAAGATCCTAATGTATTCGGTAATATCATATGCTGTAATTTTGATGGAACCGTAAAGTTTTCAAGATTGTTATAAAACGAAGCATCCCTTATTATATGGGTTTTCTACGATTACACAATGTGATCAACTACTTTTTTTTTATTTAACAATGACTTTGGGTCGTGGTTTATTTTATCTATAAAATCTCTAAAAGCTTTAAGTTGGCAACAATCAATTTCTTCTTCTCACCACCACCTTCTTTCCAGTGCCGCCCGCCCGAGTGGAGATCTTAGGAGTCGGAGACCACGAGACCCAGGGGACCTTCCTGACGATGATGTGCGTCGTGAAGGGCGCCAACCCAGCAGCCACCGTGCAGTGGTACAATGGAAGCACCCTGTTAGATGCCAGGCAACAGAATATGCATGTGAGTACCTTTTCTTATCCACTCAATTGCTTCAAACTTTGAGTTGGACTCTATTTATATAATATAATAAGAACGATGACGCGGAGTCATAGTTACCAAAAGCAATTGAGTGGTTATGATAGAAAGTAAATTGTGAACCAGGTTCAGCCAAACGTTTTAAGACCATAAAGATCGGAGGCCTGCGATGGGCAGGGCACGTGTTACGAAGGACGAGGCCAGAGTACCCAAACGCCTCTCGAAGGCAGACCGGAGGGCCGCAGCAGTAGAGACCCAAGCGCAGATTGGACGGCGTGGAACAGGATACACGATCTTAGGGGGTAATAAGTTGCAGAAAACAAGCCACGAATAGATCGGACTGGAGAGATGTGCTAGACGAGGCTAAGGCCCACCCGCGGTTCAGGTCAGCCTTAGGGGAAAATATTGGGGTACGTGGTATTTCTATCGACTATTATATAAGGTGCTTCCAAACTAAATGTCAATACTTTTGGAGATGATAGTACTCGGGTCCGCAAAAGTGTTAAGCATTAATGTGGATGATATAGAAGAAGAGGAAGACCAAAGATGGATGGATTGTGTGAAAGATGATATGAATAAGAAGGCAGTAAACGACAATGACGAGTAATAGGAAAGAATGGAGGAAGAAAGCATGTTGCGCCGACCCCGAATAAATGGGATAAGGGCAAGCGAATGATGACTCACCTCCTGGTTGGTATTTGTTAATGTCAAACCATTGAAATTTTGACACACGTCGGTGTCAAGTGTCAACCATTAACATTTTTTCTATTAAGACTTTCGCAGGCAACGATCCCCACAGCCACTATAGAAAGCAACTGTCAAATTGTTAATATAAAATAATCATTTCGTAAAAACTATGGTAAAGAAAAATTAATGATCTGCAGCTTGTAGATCCGTACAAGGACTATCGCAAAAAATTCATGGTCATCCAAAAACTGTACCAAGGCAGCAAAAATTATGTCATTAGAACCCTCAAATATAAATCCTAGTGCTAGACCCAGTTTCATTCCACAAAGCCTTAAACTTTACGACCTTGGACCGTAAAAAGCAAGCAAAAAAGCGACTTCCAGCAAATTACATTCGAAGTTAAATGAACCAATGAATAATAACTCCGAATCTCACTAAGCGCAGTAACGGAGGTTATCTCAACTCTAATGTGAGATGCCTTCACTTAATTTAACTTAAAGACGGTGGCGAATTCGTCTTCATTAAGAAGGAAATGTTTTACGCCGGCGGCCAGACAAATTTTAGGCGTTGGGGTGCTTCTTTCTTGCTGGCACCTTTAGGAGTACAAGGTTTCATAATTTTAAGACGATAATTTTATTAATTTATTTATTCTCTTTGAAAGAGGATCACTGTTTTATAATATTTCTAAGATTACTTATTATATTAATATTAATTTCTTAAAATTTACTAATTCTAAAATGTCGTAACTCCAAAAGTATGACTATAAAAAAAACAAATGACGTTTTTTTATGGCACTTCTGAGCTTGACATTATCGACAGCTTATTTATTTCGCGGATAGCTCGAAGACTACAACTCTATTCAGGCATAGTTAAAGGCAGTTGCACTACAAACTGCACCAACCGCGTCGTCAATAAATAAATAAATATCGGACAACCTCACATAAATAGATCTAGTCCCAAATTAAGCTCAAGAAGGCTTGTGTTATGGGTACTAGACGACGAAATACTTATGTAGATAAATATATACTTAAATACATATACCAACCATTACCCAAGCACAGATATTCGAGTTCGTCACACAAATATTTGCCCTAGCCGGGATTCAAACCCGGAACCGCCGGCTCAGTAGGCAGGTGTCTACAAACCGAGCCAAACGCGTCGTCAATGTTATCAATTGTATGGCGGCCGGCGTCGCCTGCGCCGCTCTGCGCCGAATACTGAAGCACGTAGAATAACGAATTTTCTACAGACTTCCGCGCGATAATCAAAGGCGGTACCTGACGCCTCGCCGTATTCAGACTACGTGGCCACAATATTAATAAATACCGGACTACTTTAGTGATAGAGGTAAATAGGGTGACATAATATTACTTCGAGAAGAAGCGCTGGAGAAAATTTACTTTTTAACGTGATAACGTCTTATAAATCGATGAACGTCGGCTGCACGCACGAAAAAGGATGACTCGTTGTCACGTTCCGCCTGAGCCCAGCGTGCAAGCGAGAGTGCGGAACGAGCCATAAAGAGGCACTATCGCCCTTAGCGTTCGGCTTGTGACGCAATTAGTATGCAATTTTTTTTTTTTTTTTCATTAAAATACCTTACGATTGACATTTCAAATATAGCCGTTTGATATCAGTATCCTTATAATGAGTTTACACTTTACAGTGACCGTACTCGCTAACGACTGTGTAAACTATTTGTATGGAGAATTGTAGTCTACAAAGTGACCGCTAGGGGCGCTCCTATACTCCATACGAATCGTTTACGCTGTCGCTAGCGAGTACGGTCACTTTAACTCGTTAAGGGTACTGCTAATCTATCTATCTATCAGCCACAGACGTCCACTGCTGAACATAGGCCTCCCCCATGACTCGCCACAAAGTGCGATCCTGTGCAGCCCGCATCCAATGATTCCCCGCTATCCTCACGAGGTCATCCGTCCATCTAGTCGGGGGCCGACCCACGCTGCGCTCTCCTATACGTGGTCGCCACTCTAGGACTTTGCTGCCCCAACGGCCATCCGTTCTCCGGGCTACATGGCCTGCCCATTGCCACTTCAACCGGGCAATCCTGTGCACTATGTCGGTTACCTTGGTTCTTCTGCGGATATCCTCATTTCTGATTCTGTCGCGCAAAGAAACTCCGAGCATTGCCCTTTCCATTGCACGTTGCGTGACTCTTAGCCGCTTAGGTACTGCTAATAGTCAGCTACAAACGTCAAATCAATACCCATGTCAAATTAAATTGAAGCGCTTGGAAAAAGTAAAAAAAAAACACTGAAATAGCAGTTTTTTCGCATTCCGTCTTTATAAACACTAAACCAAACCTAACAAAAGGGCGTTTTGCAAACCAAAGATCATTAAAGGCTATTCGGAACGATAAAACTTTGTCCAAGTACAACAACCGTTTTTCGTAATGTAATTAATTTGCGCACCCCTTTCGGGGGCCTATTCCGTGGCAGTCGATAATTTGTCGCGCTATCTGATTGATGCGATAGACAAAGTTGGGTAAGTCGACCAATTCCGATATTGGCTGGTGATATAGTGACCTAGATGTATGTGTACTAAATTAGAATTTATCTGCGATTTGCCCTTCGGTTAGGCACATTAAATAATAATAGATCGACTAAGTTTATCTTTCAAGATCCTCTTTCGATTGTAACGTGGCAAAGCTTCATGGTGAAGCACTTGCCGATTACTAACGCCATTAAATAGTACATTACGTAACAAGGGTGGTAAACGAGGAATTACAAACGATTGTCTGGCTTTAATGACACGAGTTAGGAATTCCTTTACCACTAGAGTCACGTACGATACCAAAATTACTTACCGCTCTAGGGCGTAATATACGAATTACCGTCCTAGGGCGGTATATACGATTTACCGCCCGGTCTCAAGCATGTAATCACTTAAGGTGTGATAAAAATTACTTACCACCCTAGGGCGTAATTTACGACTTACCGCCCGCTTTTCTAGCATGTAAGCCCTTGTTTACGAGCAGTGTGATGAAAAAATATAAATGCGTTCGACGCTGGTTTTTTGTTTTTATTTTTTATTATTGTTACAGACAAGTTCTGACTTGCTACTGAACGAACTCGAGTGTTGATGATATTATATTTAAGAACTAGGAGGTAGTACTCACAACTTTTTCCGCGATTTTTTTTCTTTACCATAGACGGGTAAAAAGTGTCCAATAACCATTTTTGGATATCCAGCTATCCCTGTATCGAAATTGGTTCTTTGTCCAGCCGTTTCGGCGTGATGAGAAGACAAAGGAAATTTTAAAAAGATGGCGCCATACTGTCATGGTGCCGCGCGCCCATACTAAACTTAAACCATATTAAATAAACTTATATCTTTCTTTCTTTCTTTCTTTCTAAATAAAAGACAATCCTGCATCACGCTATTAAGATTTCTACTGAAATCATGACTCCTCTCGATAGAAATCTGATTTTCAATACACTTCTAGAATTTTATAATACTTGGTATAAATTACATGTGTTTAGGAACTGTAATGACACAAACACACTTACATACGAGTATTAAACTGATGTAACGTGACGCGGTTGTCGCAGTGGTAGTGCTGCTTCCTACTTTTTGAGCCCACATGTATGTCGTCGTCTAGTGCTCATAACATAATCCTACTAGAGCTTACTGTGGGACTAGATCGATTTGTGTGAGGTTGTCCGCTATTTATTTAGTTATCTGCCTGCAACACACTTGTGTTGTACCATCAAGTGATCCATCTGGTCGTGTGTCTCCTATTGAATAAAAAAATGGTTTTTTTTTTTTTTTATTCAAAATAGCCATGCATTTAACCTCGATTGCACCTGATGTTAAGTGACAATAAGGCCTAAGATGGAGCATGCTTGGCTAGAAGATGCCTATTCACTCCCGACTTGAAGAGATCCAAGTTAAAGTAAAAGTAAGGTTGTCTGTAAAGAAAGTCGGTTAACGGACGATAATTTTACATGATAACGTATGCTGGCCGATAAAGTGGAAGAGAGATAGATGCATCACAAGCTGAACGCTTAGACCGATCGTGCCTCTCGCTTGCACGCTCGGCTCAGGCGGAACGTGACAATGAGTCATGCTTTTTTGTGCGTACAGCCGGCGTTCATCGATTTATAAGACGTTATCACGTCAAAAATGGTCGAGAAATTGTCGAACGACACAGAATAGCCCCTGTCAAATATTAGCGCACGAAACTGAATAATCTCCCCCTGATTCAGGATCAATTTGAGTTTCTAATATTTTAAAAAAGTTCCAAAATGTGCTGATTTCTTTCTATTCTAAGTTAATGAAGTCGATTTAACGTACTTTGAAAAGGCTTTTAAAAGTTAAATCTTTGTTAATACTAATATTGGGGGACTGATTTTGCCGGCTGGAAAAAAATTAGGAAATTTGCACGTTTTGTTTTAGATTGTTATGTCCAATACCTAATTACGTTCTAGTTGGATAGTTTCTAGATAACATAATTTTTTTTTTTGATTTGCATCAGAAATACTGGACATTGTATAATTACAATAAGTCTCATATATAAATTAGACGGCAACTTATTCTGCATTTTTTTAGGGTTCCGTACCCAAAGGGTAAAAACGGGACCCTAATACTGAGACTTCGCTGTCCGTCCGTCCGTCCGTCTGTCACCAGGCTGTATCTCAAGAACGGTGATAGCTAGACAGTTGAAATTTTCACAGATGATGTATTTCTATTGCCGCTATAACAACAAATACTAAAAATAAAATAAAATAAATATTTAAGGGGGGCTCCCATACAACAAACGGGATTGCTCGCGTTAACTTTGCACCTCATCTGTATGGAGCGCTATACATACCAGGTACAAACTTAACTTAACCACTTAAGGGTGGAAAGTGTTTAAGTACGGAACCCTCAGTGCGTGAGTCCGACTCGCACTTGACCGGTTTTTTTTACCATAGTCGGGTTAAAATCCGGTCTTGCCCGTTAGCCGTGATGATAGGACAAAGTAAAATATAGGTACCAACAGAGGGCGCTGTACGCTGACGCCACGCTGCTGCATTGCGCTGTTAAGATTTTTCTTGAAATAATCCCTCTCCATAGAAAACTGATATATATATACCTCCTAGCCTTTGTCCCATTTTTTGAGAATGAATTCTCAATCGGGGTCGGCTACCTAAATCCCAAGATGTGGCGTAGGCACTAGTTTTTACGAAAGCGACTGCCATCTGACCTTCCAACCCAGAGGGGAAGCTAGGCCTTATTGGGCTTAGGTGGTTTCCTCACGATGTTTTCCTTCACCGAAAAGCGAGTGGTAAATATCAAATGACATTCCGTACATAAGTTCCGAAAAACTCATTGGTACGGGCCGGGTTCGAACCCGCGACCTCCGGATTGAAAGTCGCATGCCCTAACCACTAGGCTACCACCGCTTCTCCATAGAAAACTGATATTCAATTTAATTCATGCCCATGTGTGTGTATTTCCCATTAACGTTTTCTAGTCATCATCATAATGTATGAACTCAACTCGAATATTTGTTCCCCGGTCAAGAATGTTTTACAATAAAATACAATGCAAATCTACTTTACTGCACACCTCAAATACACAGGGATACAAAACGTGAGAGATAAACAGAGGTAAACAACAGGCGGTCTTATCTATATACATATATTATGTATAGCATCGTCTAGCATGTACTATGTTTGCGAGACTGTCCAACCGAGGGCATGTAGGTTGTGCTTTTCTCAAACATAATATATGCAATTAAATAAAAAATACACCATTAAAAAATATATAATTCAGCTATTTAGCCTGTTCATGAACACAGACGCCATGTTTAAAAAAAAACCCTGCTTAGGCCTTAAATTTTGTATGAAATTCCTTTACAGTTCTCTCGAGTTGTTCCGCCCGAAACGTGATACTTCGAAGCCGTTATGACGATATTTCATTGCAAGATTGAGAAAAAACATATTTCAAGTAACTTAAAATCATGAAAAACGAAAAACATTCACCAATCACGAGAGCCCCCGTCACCTTTCGAGGCCACTTTAAAAAAACATTCCTTGATCAGTTCGTTCGGCGGAATTATTCCTCCAACTTAAACCAAGATGACGTTGAGGAATGGTCGGATTAATTCTTTTTTGTCCGAGAATTTTTCCGCACAGAATAATGGTGCTGCCGAGCGGAGATAATGTTTTTGTGAAATAATAGTTCCAGTTTACGAGAGAGATGTCAGGACGCCGGCTTTGGGGTAATTAAAGGTGTTATCTTGGTATTTCGGTTTAATTTGGTTTAGGGGAAATTTGGGAGGCTTTTGTCTGCTCTTTTATAGGGTAGTAACTCTATAGGCGGCCTAACACAAAAACAACTTAAATGCGGTAATGGCTGAGGACTAAATTTAAGAAATAAAAGAACAGTACATTTATTCTTTAAAATAATAATCATGAAGAATAGGCACTTTTGATTTAATATGTATCCTAGAAAAAAAAACATGCTAACGACTAATGATCAGTAAGCATTATATTAAAAACGCGAGCAAACTCAAACTTGGCACCAGCGTATGTGCTTCTTGATAATACAATATAATTCGGAATTTTATATTTGATAAGTTTAAAAATAGGAAATAAAAAAACAGATGTAGTTGTATTCATGATTAATGAAACAAGTTTAACACAAATGTATTAGTTGCAGGCACCTTCTAGAGCTTATACTTTCTTCTACTGACGCGTTTGGCGCAGTTTGTAGACACCTGCCTGCTGAGCCGGCGGTCCCGGGTTCAAATCCCGGCCGGGGCAAATATTTGTGTGATGAACTCGGATATATGTGCTTGGGTCATGGTTGTTCTATGTATTTAAGTATATATTCATGTATCTATATAAGTACGTATATCGTCGTCAAGTATACATAACAGAAGCCTTCTTGAGCTTAATTTGGGACTAGATCGATTTGTGTGACGTTGTCCGATATTTATTATTATTTATTTATTCTAGGTCGTCCATTGGTGTCTAATAAATAATATATCGCCATAATTTTATCTGTCTATTCTTATAGTCGTACATAGCTACATTAACTTATATGATTATGCTTAACTAGCTATTTAAATATTTACTCTAATAAAATAATCTGTAACTATAATATACTAATTATTAATTTTGTTACATTTTAGTCACATTTCATCCATCCATCCAACTATCCAAAACAATTAATTATACATATTAATCTAAAGCAGTAAAGCATAACTCCTAAAGGACTCCATAAGGATAACTCCTCGTCCAATGTCCCAATGCTTCATAGAGTCAAGTTCATTTGTGTTACAGTATCACCTAACCTAACTAAATCTAACAATTTTGACAAAAGACCACAAACTGTCTCTACAGAGTACTTTCTAATCCTAAAATAAACGGTATATTGCGCTAAAAATACAAAGAAAACGGCACCCCAGTTTAACACAATCGGTCCCCAAACCTTTCTAAATTCACCTTTTAAAGTTGCTGATTCGAGCGAATTCTTTGAAACAATATTAAGGGAAGTTGCCGGTGGAAATATAAAATTCGCCGGAGTGTGACGTTTCATTTGTGAACATTATTGAATTTGACTTATTGGAAAGACGGCTAGCTGGCGCGGACAGGGCGTGGCACGGAGTTGATTTAGTTCATTTAGGTTGGCGGCGACGGAACCGCGACGAGCGATGGAGCTGACAATTTAAAATTAAAAGTTAGAAAATAACTAAACTGAGGTGGCCAAGATTGGTTGGACAAGTGCCTACAATAAATTCTGCATCTGTAAGTCTTTTGGCGTAAAATCATTGCAAATGCTGATCTGTGGTTTATCACTAACCAGTTCAGGTGATACTGACACTAAGTGGAACTTTATTGGCCATCAGATTCACAGGAAGCTTAAACGCTCTCTTATCAAATAAGGAAAATAGAATAAGAAAAGAGGCCTGTGACGGTTGCTTTTATCACTCACACTCACATTTTGCCAAAACGTGACGGATGCTTTGTCACTTATTTATCACGTGATAAACGCAACCATCATACAGAACTTTGTGTAGGTTCTTGAAGAAGCCCTTTGCTATATTCAGTAACATTGATGGACAACCGTGAGGGAGGTATCCTTGAGAGAAATTGTAAACACTATCGGGCATAGATAAATCCATTGGCCGGAATGGAGTTATTTTCGATGGTATTTTGTCCACTATAAGATCTATATCGATGTCTCATAAATCACACAATTTGTTTGTTTAGTAGCAAATCAGCTCTTCAATTTTTCTTTGCTATGTTTTTCTATCACCGTGAAAGGTGTGTTAACTTGGTGAGCAGTATTTTCATCGCCACAAATTCTATATTGCCTGGTGACAAGCAAAACTCAATAAAATTTCTGTACGCACATACGCGCTTTGTTTTAAATAGGTATTTGTTAATTAGTGAAATTTGGTTGTCTGGGCCATTTTTTCTAAAGTTGTTCACTTTTTTTTAAGTTCGATATTTTGGGTATTTTCTACTCAGAATCACGAGCTCTTTCGATCAAATTAGAAGAAAAAAGTGTCCCAATGTTTTTTCGTTCCATTCCGTTACCTACTACAGCGGTAACGGAATGGAAAAACAAAAAATGTATGAATATTTTGGGAATGTTTTTTTCTCGTAATTAGATCGAAAGAGCTCATGATTTTGAGTAGAAAATACCCAAAATATCGAATATAAATAAAAAAAGCGTGGGGTGTACAACTTTAGAAAATGGCCTGTCTAGAGACGATATGTTTCAATCAAGTTGCCATCAATTCGACTCCATGCTTCTCCCGTTTGCCGCCGGCAGGTGGCTCACCGGCCAGCTGGAATTACGCTTCGTCTGGACTGGCGGGAAATATTAAAAATAAACAATATGGACAGCGTGAGAGAATCGTTGGAGCCAAAGGTTCGGTTGAATAGGTACGGCGAATAGTTCAAGATAATCGCGAGTACTTTTTTTAAACATTTGAACTGTGTTTGGGTTGTTTAGCCCTCACTACCAGTGAGTTGGATTTTGGGTACAAACCCACTAACGGGAATGTCGCCACGCCACAGGAGTGATGGTCGAGATCTGAAAGCTAAAGTATCAAATCTTATCGTTTTTAAGAGTTACTTTATCTGTATTTAATTAATTCTAGATTTTACTTCTTTAGTCTTATCTTTTAACTAGCTTTTGCCCGCGACTACGTCCGCGTCGAACTTGGAAGTATGGAAGCAACCTCGTACAACACGATAGATATCCACCTAATCACCTTAATTAATAAAAGGGATTATTAAAAACGCCTAAGCAAATGTAAGAGCAACTGTGCTTTTACTCTAATCATTACATTTCCTACAGGGTGATCAATGTCATCGTGAATTACTTACTCACTTTTCAATCTTTTTAGGGATAATTTCAAGGATGAATACTATCCTATGTCCTTCCTCGGATCTTAAACTATCTCCGTGCTAAATTTCATCAAAATCGATTCATCGGTTTAAGCGTGAAGAGGTAACAGTCAGACAGACACACTTTCGCATTTATAATATTAATAACTATGGATTAAGGTTTAAATTTAATTTAATTGTCTACTGCAATAGCCTTATGGGGTCCTAGGCACCCCATGGAGCCGATAGCCACCCCATAGGAGCCCATAGGACCTATGAGAAGAGGGCCTATAACCTATGGTATAGGTTATAGGCCCTCTTAACCTCATTCTTAAAATTAAACATACAAAACAAAAATAAGCAATTAGACATTAAAGAATAAGACGACGCCATGGTTAACTCGTATGAAAATATGTACTAACTAAACTCCTAAAAATCATTTGTTTTAACCGCCGCATTTCCCTGATTATCGAAATCATCAGAAATATGAATAAATATTCAATTATTAATGACTAGAAAGTGCCCGTAATTCGTACGCGCATTTTTTTTAATCTTTGGGTGTCCAGCTATCCCTGTACCGAAATTGGTTAAAATTTGTCCAGCCGTTTCGGCGTGATGCGAAGACAAAGGAATTTATGAAAACAGATGGCGCCAGATTGCCACGACGCCCCGCGCCCATATAAAACAAATGACGACCCTGTATCACGCTTAAACATTTTTCTTGAAATCATAACCGCTCTCCATAGACAACTGGTTTTCAATACAAAACTATAATTTTACATAATAATAGGTCCTAAGCATTACAAAGAGTCAACATTAAAAACCGATTTTAAAACATTTTCAATTCAACTGATCTGATACTGAAACCATTCGCACTACATTTCCTCACTGTAACAAAGTACTTAAATTCACTTATTGCCATCAACTTAAATAAAACTACAGATTGAAATAAGAAGGAAACACTTGAAAAAGTAAACTACAGAACCACCCATTGTACCTTTTAAATCCTTACACAAACACTTCGAAATTTTACAAGATTGAACTATTCTTACGAAAGACCCATTGCAAAAAAGCTATTAGAAAAGATAACAAAAGACCTTTCCAATCTTACCCAATCAGTACAAACCTTTGAGTATTTACAAATCGGCTGATAAAGCTTAAAAAAGCTTGTTTTGCGCTTTTAAAGCTTCCATAGTTAACTCGACAAAAGCTTTGTAGCTCGCAGCTTCACGAAATTAGCTGTGAGTGAAGTGAATCATTTACTTGGGAGGCAAGGGTGAGCATGGCTTATAGTTTGCGGTTCCGTAGAATAAGCAGAGTTTGCAATCTCAGAACCGTTTAGTTTATATACGATCCAAGTGGCAGACAAGCTGTAAACTGTAGAAGAGGCTACGTAGGGTTGCCAGAAGTCCATTTCCATCGTAGGGATACATGCTAATCGTCTGTCGTCACAATACATTTAATTTTCATTGAGATGAATTTAGTCTATTCTGACAGGCGTTCAAAATGTCAACTTTTTTGCAATTTGACAGCTTTCAAGCGTACCGCATTAACCCTACGAGACGTATAGGGTCCACAAATATATGAAAATGATAAAAACTTAACCTTTAAATAATTTTAATAAGAAATAGTGAGACGGAACCCTAAAAAACTGCGAAGCGGAAGAAAAACTCAAGTAAGCGATTAAATGTAGAAGGCGCCTTTTGTTGCACGCTGCAATGTGATCACATTAAAAATAGTGTTGTGTAACGATGCACTTTATCGATATCGGTGTAAACTTAGTTTAAGATGCCGTCATAATCGAAATAAAAACTTAAGTAGACAAGCTATTAAAAATAAAAGGTGCCTTGTGCTGCATGCTGCAATGTGATCACATTAGAATCAGTGATCTCTTGATGTAAACTCGATAACGCTAAGTAGCACCACTACACACCAATTCCACGCCATTTAGAGACTTTGTAAAAAGTTTGATAACCTATATTATTTTACTTGAGAAATTTCACAAATGTTGTTGTGATGTTAATTTTCCTCGCAATTCAAGAAAGGGTTAAGTTAAGTATGTATAACAATATTATTCACATGCTTGGTTATAGTTAATCTTACCTTGACTAGAAAAACTAATGCCAAATTATATGTAATTTGTGGGTGCCCTTTGAAATCTCGACAAACATTTTATCGAATTTCATTTCATCAAAAACGATTCATAGAATATTCAGTATAAATATTATCTCTTGGAGTATTATGGTTTCATCGACTATTCATTACATATTAAAACAGTTATTAGAACAACGGTAGAAGGAATTTTAAATGCTTAAAATTACATTTAATAAATTATTTTAAAGATAGTACATCAAATAATTTCTGTTATTTCATGGACGTATTATTATACAACTAATGAATTTTATACTTTAAGGCAGGTCAGACTTAGGTTAGGTTAGTAACGACGACGAGCGAAGCGAGGAGAGGAAGAGGAGGAGGAGAAGCGAAATGCTAGAACCAATATTTTTTATTCCCCTCGCATTGCGTTTAGTTGAAGAATGATAGGTAAATACTGAAATGATTTTCTACAATGTAAAACTTACAACAAAATAATAAAATATGAAATAAAGATCTGCGAAAAAAGTATTTAAGTAGTACAGATTAACAATAGGTGTTTTAAAAGTATTTAATTGTTCGATGTAATGAATATTCCATCAAATGAAAAAATGCGTAACGTTGACTTTGAACTGAATTTCGATTACAAGTTTGTTGAAATTTCAAGGGATAACCGTAATTTTTTATAGTGAACATATTTACAATATTGTATAATTATATCATATTTTCATAAATAATAATAAATCTATATATATAAAACTCAAAGGTGACTGACTGACATAGTGATCTATCAACGCACAGCCCAAACCACTAGACGGATCGGGCTGAAATTTGGCATGCAGGTAGATGTCATGACGTAGGCATCCGCTAAGAAAGGATTTTTCAAAACTCACCCCCTAAAGGGGTAAAATGGGGTTCCAAAGTTTGTATGGGGAAACAAGATTAGTTAGACTATTTTATACGAAACTTCACAGGAGTATTCCTAACGATAAATGAGTAAACACGTGTTTCAGGTTTTTTGAAAATTCAACCCCTATAAGGGAGAAATGTGGTGACAAAGTCTCAAAATCAGCATGGGTATTGTTTTTATGGTTTATCGGGTCGCTGATTACGAAAACCGCAACGATTTTAAAATCCAACGTGGCGGACGTGAATTACCATCTCCCCTGTTGGGGTGAAATGGGGTTGAAATGTCTAAATACTAAACGGCTGGTTCTAGAGAGTTCAAATTTGGCATGTAGGTTCCTTATAAGGTGTAGGGGTGCACTAAGAAAGTATTTTTCAAAACTCACCCCCTAAAGGGGTGAAATGGGGTTCCAGAGTTTGTATGGGGAAACAAGATTAGTTAGGCTATTTTATTCGAAACTTCACAGGAGTATTTCTAACAATAAATGAGTAAACACGTGTTTCAGGTTTTTTTTAATTCAACCCCTAAAAGGGAGAAATGTGGTGACAAAGTCTGAAAATACAACGTGGCGGACGTGAATTAACATCTTCTCTGTTTGGGTGAAATGGGGTTGAAATGTCTAAATATGAGTATGGGTGTAATTTTTATGGTTTGTTGGGACGTTAATTACGAAAATGCCACCGATTTTGAAGTTTTACTTGTGGTCATGAAAATTCTTGAAAGCGTTTGTGCCAAATTGCAATTTAATCGGTCCAGTAGTTTTGCAGAAAATCGGTTGTAACAGACGGACTGACAGACAGCTACACGTGATCCTGTAAGGGGGTTCTGTTTTTGCTTTTGAGGTATGGAATGGATAGAGACCCGCGTTATCCTAATAGATTAAAAAAATAGTATTTGGTGGCATCTCGATCGTCGTCAATCGGTACCTATAGGCGGGCGGCGCGTTGGGACGGGAGGAGTAATGATCGGGAAACTTCCTGCATCCGTAATAAATACATTCAAGCTTTTCAATAATTATGTTAAGTCATTTCAGAATTCTGAATTACGTTTATCTGGCTCAGAATAATACATTTTTCATTCATCAACGAAGAGAACCTCAATATCTTACAATAGAACATGACGTAACTTAGAACATGGCTTAGAATCATTAAACCAATCTCGAATATCCCAAGTCGATAAGCGGAGGCTCGGGACATTATAAAAGCTTTATACAAATAAAATGCACACATATCCCGGTGTCTTAGCTTCACTTCGAGTTATGGATTTTGAAGTGAACTTTATTTGGTACACGAAAAGCTGAGATCGTTTGATTTGAGTGCTTGAGTTTTCGGTTTGATTTGATAAAGTGGAGTTATGATAAAATAAAAATTATTTCCCAGTAATATTAGAAAAGCGAAAGTCTGTGTATGTTTTGTTACTTCTTCACGCTAAAACGGCTGGACGGATATGCATCAGGGAAATGCAGATTGCAGATTATACCCTAACTTAACAAATAGCCTACTTTTATTCCTTAAAAAAAGAGCATTGTTCCCGTAGGATGATGTATATTGTATATGCACGTGAGCGAAGCCGCGGGTTAATGCTAGTAAATAAATAAATATCGGACAACCTCACATTTACTCCCACAGAAAGCTCTAGTAGGCTTGTGTTATGGACACTAGACGACGATAAACATACTTATATAAATAAATACATACTTAAATACAAATAACATCCATGACCCAGACACAAATATTCGAGTTCATCACACAAATATTTGCCCTTGCCGGGATTCGAACCCGGGACCGTCGGCTCAGTAGGCAGTTGCTTAACCACTGCGCCAACCGCGTCGTCATTTCATAATTTTGTAATACGTACAACACATCGCCTGTTCAATAAAAAAATACATATTCTCATAATAAAACGATGTCGTATGTCACCATTTACAAAATACCAAGAGAGTTATTATGAATGGTGGCAAGCTTTCTTGTAGTTTTAAACATAATTATATAGCGGAGATCAAAGTACCTTCCTTTTTATGTTGTGCTATCCCATTTATTACACTGTATAATAAATTAATAACTAATTATATAACATTACATTAAAAGGAATCCGTGTGTTATTTAAAATAGTGACGACATTGCCCATTTAGGAATTTAAAGATGTTCGAAAAATCTTTAATCTGCTTCTCTGAAGAAATTTTTTGCTATTTTCATTTTAAAGTTTCGTAGTCAACATTTCGGCAAAAATAAAGCAACAAAAATTTCTCCTTTCATCATCGCATAAGCCGCCTGTAAAACTGTATTGTATCGGTTATATCTGTAAATTACAACACAATTTGTCGCGGAAGCATATCCGGGAGACGCGTCTCCGCTACGAAATGCTACGAACGCGCAAAAGTTCGGGCAGAGCTGAACACTCACGTGTTCGCTAAATCATAGATTTCCAACTACTGTTAAGTTTTTTATCGATAACTCTACTGACCTTGACGCGCCCGGCACTAGCATTGTTTACGGCAACTTTAGCTGAATTATTTTAATAGAGGACATCTTGGGCGCCGCGTATTCCATCCTTTTCATTTACTTTGCGTCTGCTCAAGAATGTTTCAAGTTGCAAGCTTTAAGCGGAAAACATATATTGAGATATTTTTATTTTATTTATTCCTTACTTTACTTTAATTGGCGACGCAGTTGGCGCAGTAATAGAATGCAGAGCCGGTGGGCCTGTGTTCAAATCCTGGCAATGGCAAATATTTATGCGATGAACTCGAATATTGAATGTATGAGAATTATTATTACAATAAAATATGGTACAGCAGGTGTTACATCATAAATGTATCACATATTTTACCGCTGGCGCGACTTGTAATTGTGTCGTGTGTGACGTGTTCTATGTATTTAAGTATATACAATACAATACACAGTATGACGTTTCTATATAAGTATGTATATCGTCGTCTAGTACCAATAACACAAGCCTTCATGAGCTTAATTTGGGACTAGATCGATTTGTGTGAGGTTGTCTGATATTTATTTATTACTGTTACACTCATTAAAATATGGATGACTGGGTATATTATATCAGTATGGTACCTGGGTGAATCAACTTTTTGACAGACACTTTTGACTGTCATTGTGTCTCCTGGTTCAAGTCCTGCTTACATTACAGTGGATCACATTACATTTTTCTTTCATAATTTACCTGTGTTATTTATCATTTATAAACAAGTTACTTAATGCAGCTCGAATAGCTACAATCTATGAAACTATAATTATTGGCCATTGGGCATTGTCCCCGGAATGCCAGTGTAAATCGCTACCGCTTATAACTTGGCGCGCGTCTCGAGAAAAGGTTTCGCGTTAGACAAGATAATTGCTTCTCGTTTGCTCTGTTCTATCAGATACGCGATTATTCACTCGCCTACTACTCGTACTCGTTGTTTGGCACGTTTGCCGAAACTTACATCAGGGTCCTGATTCGAGGAGGCACTGCCCTATCTACATTTTAGCAATATCTTGACTTAACAACTGCTATACTTTGTATTCATGTCAATGAAAAAGAAAATGTATATATGGATGAAGAAATATACGTATGAAAAAAGCGCACTCAAACCGGTTCACGTGTTTGGGAGTTACGTTGCCACAGACAGATACACAATATTAATCTTATAACATCCCAATTTTTTCGTCGGGGGTTAAAAATGAGCATCAATCGTCTAAGCGTACAGCAAAAAATGGCTGCTTTCTTGATAATCTTTTATGTAGAGAAAACGGAATATTTCATTTGCAATACATATTCCGATAGCAAATATTTGACAACGCATATTTGTTTTCAATTACTGAAAGAGGATGTCACATGATAAATAATGTACAGTTTGTGCCCTCGGGAGGAAATGTGATGGAAAACATGTAAAGCGCTACCGGTGCGCATCCATATTTCACATTCTATATGATGTTTTCTTAGGTTGTTAAATTACTAAGTTTTACTCGCAGCTTTTCCTATGTAAAAGACGAGTATAGGATCCCCATAATTCTGGCATTATTATTACGAGACCGGTTAATTGACATTATGATTATGAAGTTGTTTGTTTTAATATGTAAGTATGTTGGTTTTTGTGGCATATATCTATGGACCACAGTTGCCTGGTAATAGATAATTTTATTGATTGATTGTTGAATATCATTACCATTGACTACTTTATTAACGAGCGAAGCATCTCTGTTTTAAGTAAGACAAAAATTCTTTCGTTTAGTCCGAATACGATGACAAAATAAATGATGTATCATTTTATTGTCACTAAAAATATATTTATTTAACGTTGCCACAAAGATACGAGTATTTATACTTAAACTAAACCTAAAAATAAAACTAAACTATAATAAAATAAAGATAAACTAAATCTAAAAATGTCCCCTGCGGCCTGGTGCCGAAAATTCTGACGGCGTTTCCTCGCTGAATTGCAAAACTGACTCTATGAGCGAGGAAAGTCCAGCTCTCCATCTATGGATTTAAAAGTCGGCCAATAAGATAATTTCATACGAGTTTATCCGAAAGCTATTATTTATTCGGTACCTACTATCCTTCCTCCTTTAATCGATATCCTCAATGCTGAGGTTCGTGGCCTTTTGGAATAACTTTCTCGTGGACGCTCACTCTATCCTGACTACGCTAAAGCTACCTACTATACTCAAAATTAATCCAACGCAAGCGTAGCCGCGGCTCACTGATAGTCCTTTGCATACAGCGGGCAATATCCTAAGTAATACCCGCTAAGAACTAGAGCCGTCTTATTAAAGCGCTGGGTGACAGAATGAAAAATTGCTATCCGCGACCTAATTTCGTCACCCATTAGTGAACAAGGATGTAGGGAGATGGATGGTACAGCTTATATTCACAAAATGTGTCTGATGCTTATCGCCACAGTACCTGTGACACCTAAAAACGTATCAATATATTTTTAATCATAGATTTATTTTGTAGGTTAAAGGTAGATTAAATTACAATAAAACTAAACCTAAAAATTAAACTAAACAAGAACACACTAAAATTAAACTAAATCTAAAATTGACCCTTGCGGCATAGTGCCGAAGATGCTGGCGGCATTTCCTCGCTGAATCGCCAAACTGATTCTTTGAGCGAGGAAACCGCCAGCTCTCCGGTCACCAGTAACATCAATAAGCCTCTTCGAGATATCTTTGAAGAGGCTTAATGCGCTGGGGCCCCACGGACCCAGGGTCTCGACGCCAAAAGGCAAATTGTACTCAGCGCCAAGATCACTATACTTATTTCTTTTATTTATTATAGATTACATATAAACCTTCAAGAAAATATCGTAGGAGACTATATGAAAAGCTGGCAACGCATATGTAACCCCTCTGGTATTGCAAGACTCCATGGGCGACGGAATTGTTTACCATCAGGCGTTACGTCTGCTCCCTTGCCTCCTTTGTCTTACAAAGAAGTATAATAATCTTGATTCACTGGGCCAGATATAGTCCAGCCCAGTCCAGTGTCAATCCCAAACGGAAAATATGGATGTACTATTTATTGTTGAAAACTTGCGCCACTTGAGGTGCTTCGCCACCTGCCAAACAGATCCAGTCTTTACTGTGGTGGTACCAGAGTATCGGCATATGTCGCGTCTTAAATAAGTATTGGACAACCTCACACAAACCGACCAAGTCCCAACGTTTTTTTTTTCGAGTTCATTATACAAATATTTGCCCTTCCTGGGATTCGAACATTTTCATCACTTTCATCAATAGCGCATATTAGGGCTATTATTCGCAGTTTAGAAACCGAGAGGTGCACGCCTCCTAATATCTAGTCGTGGGTCCTACCAGATAATTTGTCTTTAGCCCTCTACCAGTACTAATGCCACTGCTACGAAGGAGTAGAAATAGAGGAAGACCAAGCGCAAATATGGACTAAATTCAGGAAAAGGTGAGCGTCATGTCGTGCCAGGCTGTCAGGGCGTCTCAAACAGCTTAATACATAGGTATCACACTAATATTATAAAGGTGAGCGTCATGTCGTACCAGGCTGTCAGGGCGTCTCAAACAGCTTAATACATAGGTATCACACTAATATTATAAAGGTGAGCGTCATGTCGTACCAGGCTGTCAGGGCGTCTCAAACAGCTTAATACATAGGTATCACACTAATATTATAAAGGTGAGCGTCATGTCGTACCAGGCTGTCAGGGCGTCTCAAATTCAATTCTTCAATTCAATTCAATTCTTTATTTAATAACAATAAACATTGTATTTGAAACACTTACATGTCAGATTTTACTTAAGGCTATATTATTTCTACCACTATTCTAGCATCACATTATATATTAATATACTAAGAAAAGAAATAAAATATAATTAACAAAAACAACAATAAAATTACAACTACAATTATATGGTCAAGTAAAAAGTTTGAAATGTCAATATGATTATTAAATAATAACAATAATAAATACAGTTAAATTATTCGAATATCTCTTCAACACTATAACAGCATCGCGCCAACAAAAAATATTTCAATTTTCGTTTAAAAATGGACCAGTTCGCAATGACCTATAGCTCAGTGGGCAATTTATTAAATAACGTGACCGCCTGATACTTGGCACACTGCTTCGCAACCTTAAGTCTAGGATAAAAAGTGTGTGCAATATTTTTAGTACGTGTAGCTAGTCTCTCTTCTTCATCCTCGTATGTGACGTTCTTGGATCTCGACTTAACAAATTCTGTAAGAAGAATAAAGTCGTACAAACGAGGTACTGTAAGAATGCCCAGCGTTACAAATTTATCTCTACAAGAAGACCATGGAGGAATGCGTGTCATCGTACGAATTGCCCTTTTTTGGACAACAAAGGCTCTATTTATATTATATTTAAAACTGTTGCCCCAAAACTTTATACTATAGCGCAATTTACATTCCACCAATGCGAAATAAACTTCTTTAAGTTGAACCAAGCTCAATTCGTCTCTCAGGCTTCTTAAAGCATAGCAAGCGGAGTTGATTGAGTTCTCCATTGCTTCCGGCTCTCGTTTCCAATTGAGGTTCAAATCTATGTAGACCCCGAGAAATTTCACATGATCTACCGGGCTTGCAGTGTAATCAGCATTCATAGTAACTGCAACATTATCATCTTTCTTAAGGTTAGGTTTAAAAAGTATCATTTGTGTCTTGCTACTGTTTAAACTAAGGTTGTTGCTAGAAAACCAGTTATGAAAGGCCAATAAAGCTTTATTTGTAACACTATTAAGCTCGTCCATATTGCTGCCAGATATTATAGCGTTAGTGTCGTCAGCATAAACGACCACAGAGCAGTCAGGAACACTGCCACTTACGTAACAGCTTAATACATAGGTATCACACTAATATTATAAAGGTGAGCGTCATGTCGTACCAGGCTGTCAGGGCGTCTCAAACAGCTTAATACATAGGTATCACACTAATATTATAAAGGTGAGCGTCATGTCGTACCAGGCTGTCAGGGCGTCTCAAACAGCTTAATACATAGGTATCACACTAATATTATAAAGGTGAGCGTCATGTCGTACCAGGCTGTCAGGGCGTCTCAAACAGCTGAATACATAGGTATCACACTAATATTATAAAGGTGAGCGTCATGTCGTACCAGGCTGTCAGGGCGTCTCAAACAGCTTAATACATAGGTATCACAATAATATTATAAAGGTGAGCGTCATGTCGTACCAGGCTGTCAGGGCGTTTCAAACAGCTTAATACATAGGTATCACACTAATATTATAAAGGTGAGCGTCATGTCGTACCAGGCTGTCAGGGCGTCTCAAACAGCTTAATACATAGGTATCACACTAATATTATAAAGGTGAGCGTCATGTCGTACCAGGCTGTCAGGGCGTCTCAAACAGCTTAATACATAGGTATCACACTAATATTATAAAGGTGAGCGTCATGTCGTACCAGGCTGTCAGGGCGTCTCAAACAGCTTAATACATAGGTATCACAATAATATTATAAAGGTGAGCGTCATGTCGTACCAGGCTGTCAGGGCGTTTCAAACAGCTTAATACATAGGTATCACACTAATATTATAAAGGTGAGCGTCATGTCGTACCAGGCTGTCAGGGCGTCTCAAACAGCTTAATACATAGGTATCACACTAATATTATAAAGGTGAGCGTCATGTCGTACCAGGCCGTCAGGGCGTCTCAAACAGCTTAATACATAGGTATCACACTAATATTATAAAGGCGAAAGTTAGTGTGTTTATTTGTTACGTCTTCACGCTCAAACGGCTAGACCAATTTTCATAAATTTTGGTATGAAGGTAGCTGACAGTCTGAATTAACATATAGGATACTTTTCATCCCGAAAAATGAGTGTTCCCGTGGGATGAGCGGGTAACGCCGCGTGGCGCAGCTAGTATCGATATATTTCCAAGCCTATCCAGCATGTCTGATCCGCGTAGGCGGTTCCCGTGTGCAAAATTCAATTTTCCTTAGAAGGGATGTTTTAATTAGAGAACACGCGATTGATGTCCCCGCTATTGCTTCAGGCGCCACTTTATGGGACGCACAAACCGACATGCGTGCGTTTATGTTTAATAGTAACGACGATAAACTTAACGTCTTAAGCTGCCTATCCACTAGTGCGGAGCGGAGCGAAGCGGAGCGAAGCTGTGTAAAATGGGTCCTTAGAGTTTATTAATAATAATAAATAATAACAATAATAATCAGACCCCGTTATCAGTGGTGAAGAAACATTGAAATTACTAGGGCTGGTACTACACATTAATATTTCATTAATATGTTTACGTGTATTATTTGACAATCCATACTAATCCATACTAATATTATAAATGCGAAAGTGTGTCTGTCTGTCTGTCTGTCTGTCTGTCTGTCTGTTACCTCTTCACGCTTAAACCGCTGAACCGATTTAGATGAAATTTGGTATGGAGATAGTTTGAGACCCGGGAAAGGACATAGGATACTTTTCATCCCGAATAAATTTAGTGTTCCCGTGGGATGAGCGGGTAACACCGCGGGGCACAGCTATTATATATATATATATTATATTATAAATGCGAAAGTGTGTCTGTCTGTCTGTCTGTCTGTCTGTCTGTCTGTCTGTCTGTGTGTTACCTCTTCACGCTTAAACCGCTGAACCGATTTAGATGAAATTTGGTATATAGATAGTTTCAGTCCCGGGGAAGGACATAGGATACTTTTCATCCCGAATAAATGTAGTGTTCCCGTGGGATGAGCGGGTAACACCGCGGGGCACAGCTAGTAAACAATAATACCTACTCATTTTATTCATATGTATACATTTATAAATGCAACCTACGGTGCAAATTTCAACTCTCTATCATTTGTAGTTTCGGCTCTGCGTTGATGAGTCAGTCAGTCAGTCAGTCAGTCAGGACACTTGCATTTATATATATATATATATATATATATATATAGATAATGTGAAGCCAATTGCCTTAGAAAAAGTTTCATTTGGTTGTTGAACTTTATAATAATACGTACTAAATTGACATTTATTTGTCAAAATATGTTTGATGTAATATAAATACTAAATTTTATGTTCAGCAAAAATATGAAAACATTAAAATGGAGCTAATGGCAAAACTGGAAATAAACCGAATGCGACGCGGAAAAAATGGTTCTTGATTTTAGTAAAACTGTGCAATAGACGGCATTTTTTTTATTGTTTTAGCAACACTTATACCAGTATGTCAAATGTACACGAATTAAATGTAAATGAATATTGTGTGACAACCCTATGATTCGATTTCAATGAATTTTCACCACTGATAACGGGGTCTGATAATAATAGTCCTTGCACCTAGCGGGTGCTGTCTCGTGTGCATCCCATGACACGGGTAGGGACATCCGCTCGGTGTACACCTTACATTTCATTAAATTATCCAAAGGGCCTCTACGCGTTGGCTTCGGCTCCGCGCACGCCTCCCAAAGGTCCGGGACACTATTGTCCCGTGAGCGGGTGCGACATAATAATAATAAATATTGGACAACCTCACATTCATCAATCTAGTCCCACAGTAAGCTCTAGTAGGCTTGTGTTATGGACACTAGGCGACGATAAACATACTTATATAGATAAATACATACTTAAATACAAATAACATCCATGACCCAGGCACAAGTATTCGAGTTCATCACACAAATATTTGCCCTTGCCGGGATTCGAACCCAGGACCGTCGGGTCAGTAGGCAGTTGCTTAACCACTGCGCCAACCACTTCACCAAAGTCGTCGTCAAGAGTTAAATGGAATTGAATATAATTGAATACGCCAGATCAGACAATGCAACGGAGATATTTCCCGCATAGATGCGTTTATTGTTTTTTCATCACATTTGCTCGTAAAAGATGGTATTACATGCGGGTGTACTGAAGGACTAAGGCCTATATAGTTCCCGCGGGAGTTATAAATTGACATAACTCCCTCGGGAGTTATGGTTTTAGTTTTATAAATATAGTACGCACTCGCAGATTACTTCAGACTAAGGAGGTTTCAATCCAGCCAAGGTTATTTGTTGTATCAACAAAACTTGCCTACCAGCAAATTTTATTGTGTATTGAATTAATACGGTATATGTAACTGCATTAATATTTATGTTTTACAATTATAATAATAATAAAACAATACTTTATTGCACACCAATAAAAGTTAACAAATGGAAACAAGACAAATACAATTTATAAATAACGGTAACAATTTATAATACAATTTATAAATTATTTATGTGTATTTTGCAATAATTTTATTAAATTAAATTAAATTTTTAATTATCGTTACAATTTGGCAGTATAGCCTGTCAAGTTTCTAAACGAAACGCAGTTCTTAGCATTATCTGTGGTAGACGACACAAAAAAAAGGAAAAAAGTTATAAAATTTTTGCTTAGGAACTATTTAGTTTGTAACAAAGTTACTGCTCATATTTAAGTTTTATAATATTACGCTGTTAATTATTGCTGCATAATATTGATAATTGTTATTATTTTGTTTAATAATAGATGGTAAGATTCTGTGTATATTTGTTTTCTGTTTTAAGCTGATGGCCGTTTTGCCAGTGCTTATAGTAAATTAAAAAAATATATACAGAAAAAAGTTGGTTGTCAATCGTTATCGTTTAATGTTTATTTTTGGATTGTTTATTTGTTATTTACTCCAAAATGTGATGAAAAATATTGTGTGTAAGGCGGGTAGTAAGGGGATTACAAACTCAGGACATTAAAAGCCCTCCGCCTTCGGCGTCGGGCTTCTAATAGACCTTCGTTAGTAATCCCCTACTTACTACCCTTATGACACAATATACTATTTTTTTCAAGTATTTTGCAGTGACGTCATTACTTAGCCTGAATCGTACTGCAAAGTTGTAAAGACAAAAGAAGGTTGAAACAATAAATATTAATTGCTTTTCATGGGCACAACATAATTGTTTATTGCGATATAAGAACCGTATTTCTAAAAATGGTTTCTGAATTTACATGGGTATACCCAATTGAAGATATCGCAAAGCTCCATCAGGCAAATACTACTTAAAAAATCTCACACATTATTCTCTGTTCGAGCGAGACATATCTAAAATAAAAGTCATAACTTCGTAATAAAAATTAATACTTTCGTAAACCGCTGGACTAAATTCCAATTAGGAGAGGCCTAAATGAATTAGCGAGGGTTCCTTAAATAATGGGCACGTTATTAAGCACCTGGCGGAATCCGCTAGTATTTATACTTAGTATTTTGTAACAGGTATAAATACTTCCTAGTATTTAGTACAAATTCCTAGTACAAATCCTTGATATCTTTTTTTTTATTCAAAATAGCCATGCATTTAACCTCGATTGCACCTGCAGATGTTAAGTCACAATAAGACCTAAGATGGAGCATGTTTGGCTACACTGAAAAAAATACCCAGTGGAGCCTACTGAAATTACAGTAAGCGTAACCGTTATTACAGTTAGGTTTACTGAAATGTCAGTAGGCCTAACTGTTATTGCAGTAAGTCTTACTGTAATGTCAGTAGGCTCCACTTGATATTTTTTTCAGTGTAGAAGATGCCTATTCAGTCTCGGCTTGAAGAGATCCAAGTTATATTTTTCGGGGAACAGGTGCGCAGGAAGATGGTTCCATTCCTTAGCTGTCCTCATAAGGAAAGTAGACGCAAAGCGTTTCGTACGAATCAGTGGTATATCGACAACATAAAGGTGGAATCCAAGTCCGCGCAGAATATTGTATTTTCTGAAACGTTATTATCTGTTTTAGCAAAGCCAGGTTGCAAGGTTTCGCCAGGCTATCCCCACGCGTTTCGGCCGCGCGAAACATTCCAATCTCTAAGTGGCAACCCGGCGCGACAAAATGCCAGTGGGCTGCCACGCCTCGCGGCGAGCGGACGGCGTACAGTTAACGTTTCCCGCGCAACCTGTGCTGTACGATGTCGAAAAATAAAAGTCGGGCATATTGTTTTGGTGGCAACAAAGACGATTGAAAATGATTTCATTTGTTCCAGAACACATTAAACCCTCCGGAATAAAAGATTTTGTTTAAGAATTAACGTTTACTGGGGCACTATTGACGCGTAACTATTAAAGTCTGGGTATTTCTCTAAAAATCTTTATGGGGGCGCCTAGCTTTTTTTCGAATTAATTGTGTTGGTTTGATTCCATGCTGTGTTGTTATTACTGAATGTTTAGTTATACAATCAATAAGTAAAATATTTAAAGATTCACTTGTAGTTTCCTCGATAGTTTTTTTTTAAAGTTACCTCAAAAAAGCAACATAAACCCTTAGAGTATGTCATAAATACTGCAGGGAAAGTTATCAGTTTTTTTAATAATAACATAACGAGATGTTAACTATAATGTATACGTCTTACATTTTCAAAATCTGTATTATTTTAATAATTAAACCGAAAAAACATGATTTCCGCGCTCCCAGCAGAGATGAGCAAAAGTTAATCGATTAACGATTAAGATTAACTTTTTTAATCTCGATTAACGATTAAAATTGACGATTAGTTAATCTAATCGTACGAGTTCCGATATTAACTTTTTTAATCTCGATTAACGATTAAAATTGACGATTAGTCAATCTAATCGTACGAGTTCCGATTGATTTAATCTCGAAAGATTAAGTTACCTAATTGTCGATTAAATTTTAGCGATTAAATTTTTAATCGATTAATTAATTCGATTAACTTTCTCTCGATTAATATTAGGAAAAATAAGATAAGACTTTTTGTAAGTCTAAGTCCCTGCCTAGAACATCTTAGAGTACCGCACTATAAAAACCATCTTGTATTACTGTAACAAGAGGGAAGAGCGGAGAGGGAAGAGCGGAAAGCGGCGATCGGAGAGCGGAGAAAGGCGTGCGGAGAGCGGAGAGTGGCGTGCGGAAAGCGGAGAGCGGAGAACGGAAAGCAGAGAAGCGGAAAGAGGGAACGGTCGGATGCAAAGGTAACCAAGGGTCTTTTTAAAGACCCTGTTCAAACCGTGTAGAGAATGGTGTTTAATCGTCCTGAAGTGGGCAACCCTCCCCAAAAAAGGAGACCGTTCTGAACCATCTAATTACCGTCCCATTGCCGTAACCTCAGTGTTGTGCAAAGTCATGGAGCGGATCATCAACGACCAACTGATCCGATACCTTGAAGATCACTCCCTAATTAATGATCGTCAGTATGGCTTCAGACCGAAACGATCAACGGGCGATCTTCTAGCGTATGTGACACACCTCTGGGGGGAGGCTATTGATAAACACGGCGAGGCTTTGGCTATCAGCCTTGACATTGCCAAAGCTTTCGATCGGGTCTGGCATAAAGCACTTCTTTCCAAGCTTCCTGCCTACGGTCTGCCCATGCAACTGTGTAAATGGATTGCTGACTTCCTGCATGAGCGTAGAATCCGCGTCCTCGTCGAAGGGTGCGCTTCGCGGTTCATGACAGTGAATGCTGGCGTCCCACAGGGCTCTGTTTTATCACCCACCCTCTTTCTTCTGCATATCAATGATATGCTACCATTAGGGAACATACATTGCTATGCGGATGATAGTACGGTCCATGGTCGATATTTTGGCCGGCCAGGAGCTTGTAGGGCGGAAATCGGCGCGAAACGTGAGAATCTTGTCGTTGAACTGGACCAGGTTCTGGACCTCATTAGCAAATGGGGATCTGTTAACCTGGTTGAGTTCAACGCCATGAAAACCCAGGTGTGTGCGTTCACTACCAAGACGTCTTCGTTTCTCCCTACTCCTAGTCTCCAGAGCACTCCTCTTGGTTCGCGTGATAGCCTGAATATGCTAGGCATGGATATCCGCTGCAATCTGAACCAAAACGAATACATCGAGTCACTGATTACCACAGCTTCCAAAAAACTGGGGATCCTGAACAGGGTGCGACAGTTCTTCACGCCGGACCAGCTTTGCCTTCTTTATAAGACTCAAGTTCGGTCGTGCGTTGAGTACTGCTCGCATCTTTGGGATGGCTCCGCCCAATATCTACTCGATGCGCTTGACAGATTGCAGCGTCGGGCGGTCCGCATCATAGGTGACGAGAAAAGTACCAGATTCCTCGAACCCCTTCAATTACGTAGGGACATTGGGTCGCTGAGCGTTTTCTATCGCCTATACCAGGCGAGTGTTCTGAAGAGTTATTTTCTCTTATCCCACCCTCCCCTTTCCGTCATAGAACCACACGTGCCAGCTTGCGATGTCATCGCCTCACCGTGGAGAATATTCCCACACGTACCAAGAAGTTTGGCAATTCCTTCATCTGCCGAACTATTAAAGTATGGAACTCCTTGCCGGCTCATGTGTTTCCTCCTTCTTATAACTTGGGACCCTTCAAACGAAGCGTGAAGAAGCATCTCTCGGGCCAGCATGGCAGTGTCAACTGACTTGGCACCGTTGGTTTCTCGTCAGTTGCCATTGCGACTTGGGCTCCCCTTTTTGCTTACCATCAGGCGAAGTGGAGCCACTATGTTGTGCCGTTATAAAAAAAAAAAAAAAACCCAGTTGGAATCGGGTTGTCTGGACGCTACGCCTCTGCTGACTAGACTGGTTGACCAAACGAGCGAAGGCATGAGAAAAAGCTAGCGTTTACATAACGGAGGCAACCCTAGCGCACATTCCAATGACGTTGCGTCACCCGCGGGAGGGGGCATCGATAGCGATGGCAACGCCTGCCGTCCAAACAAGTGGGGTATCTGTTACGTAGTAACTTGTATATAATCTGTGGTTTTGCTTCAATGCCTCGTGGGGAAAATTTTTGCTATTCGAGATGCCTTCAGTGACATTGACAAGATGTCATTCATAGGTAAATAGATAAAAGTATACATAAGCTGTTTCCTAGGATACGACTAATGTGTACTGACATGCGCATAAGCAAATAAATATGTTTCACGTCGCGATTGGCGCAGTTTGTAGCGCTCCTACGTTCTGAGCCGGCGGTACTGAGTTCGAATCGCGGCCGGGGCAAATATTTGTGTGATGAACTCAAACTCCTGGGTCATAGATGTTATCTATATATTATGTATATCGTCGTCAAGTACCCATAGTACAAGCTTTTCTTAGTTTGGAACTAGGTCAATTTGAGTAAGATTGTCCCTTGATATTAACAAAAAAACGCAAATACGATGTTCTAGGTTTCTTTAAGTAAGATTGCTACTATCCAAAAGCGCGTGAAAAGTATCAAGTATTTATACCAACTTGTTCCAGCACAATACTTTATTAAAATGGAACAAGTATACTTGACATGGTTTCATTTCTGTACATTGGGGTCCTTAGGGGATTACTTAAATATTTAAAATCGCATTTATTAAAGGGCTCATGATGGGGAGGTTCCTCATTCGCTTAACACAGGAGTGGTGGAAGCAAAAAATGGAAACATTTATTAAAGATAAAACCGACACCTATGAACGAAAAAAAATCCAGCACATGCTTCGTCAATTTAAAAATAATGCATGCAATTCGCAATGTATATATCCGCAACAAGCCTCGTCAGAATCAAATCATCATCATCATCATCATTCGCTTGCCCTTATCCCATTTATTTGGGGTCGGCGCAGCATGTTTTCTTCCTCCATTCTTCCCTATTACTCGTCATCTCGTCGTTTACTTCCTTCTTATTCATATCATCTTTCACACAATCCATCCATCTTTTCTTTGGCCTTCCTCTTCTTCTATATCCGTCCACGTTCATGCTTAACGCTTTCCTGGTTACGTGGCTTTCCTCTCTTCGCATCACGTGCCCATACCATGATAGTCGGTTAGCTTGCAGCTTCTCCCTAATTGGTGCTACTTTCAGACTTCCTCTTACATATTGGTGGAAGCAAAAAATTTAAACATTTATTAAAGATAAAACCGACACCTATGAACAAAAAAAAATGCACAACATGCTTCGTCAATTTATAAATAATGCATGCAATTCACAATGTATATCCGCAACAAGCCTCGTCAAGGAAAACTTAACTTATTAAATCCCCTCTCAGGGCCATATTCGGTCCCAAAGTCCCCATTATGCTAGCAGCATTGCCCCGCTGAATGGGAATGGAGACTTGCTGAACCAACCATGACCCAGAGCGAGGATCGCTGCCCCTCTCTCTCAATCGCCGCCCTAAATCCCTAAAAATCTCGCGAGCCTCACTACCCCAAGGTCGCAGCAGAAGTGGTTCAACTTGGATAGTTAAGTCCCGGGTTCTTATTATTTGATATTTTTTTCTTTTTATGTATATTGAGGTTGAATATAAAAACATTTTTTTTGTGCGATCCACGTTGCAGGGAATTGACCTCTACTTATCCGGAGTAGTGCGCTGACCCCCGAGCTACCGCGAAGTTACGCACATCGTGTATTCCACCGAAGTTCCCTCTGTTTTCTTCTTGTTTTGAACCCCAATATAAATCAATCAATGTCAAACCGTTGATATTTTGACATTGCAGTGATTATTCGAGCGTTTTATCGGCATCATTACCGTGACCGCGATATTGGCCAATTCATAGAAGCAACCAACATCATTTTGATAAGAATTTTAAAAAATTGCGTCTTCTACAAGACAACCGAAAATGGCGCCTCAGTTCATACGGGGTACGTCAATATTGTGGCTAAAATAAAAATCACCGATTGACAACCGACAAACACCGACAATTTCTTCTATAGTTGGACTTTAAAAGCATATAAAAATCCAATAAAGTTATATACATTCATTAAGATTTTATTTTTTATAATTTATTAAAAACTATTTAAAAAAAAAAACCATTGCATAGTCTTCAAAAAACTTTACATTCCGAAACCCTACGCAATAAACTTTTACTGTTCTTCGTTAACTGTTCCATTTAATGGTAAATACCATTGTCACTTTCTACTCGATATTTCGCGTTAAATAACTTACACTAAAGCCTCTTGCATTTGTTCAATCGCAAAACAGGCTTATAGTTTTCAGAAGTCATTGTCAATAATTTCTCCTGCAAGTGCCGGCTGTGCCAAAGCCCCTTGTCTCACCAAACGTTGCATTTCGCTCAATATTGAATCGAGTAAGAGGAAAAAGACCTGTTTGCACTGTGCAAGAGTTCCGTGGGACATTTGTTTAAATACAGTGAGCTATGGAAAGTGTAGAGGTGGATTTTTAGGGTTCCGTAACCAAACGGTAAAAACGGGACCCTATTACTTAGCCTCCGATGTCCTTCTGCCCGTCTGTCACCAGGTTATAATCTCATGAACCGTGATAGCTAGACAGTTGAAATTCTCACAGATGATGTATTTCTGTTGCCGCTATAACAACAAATACTAATAAACAGAATAAAATAAATATTTCAGGGGCTCCGATACAACAAACGTGATCGGTTTCGTTAACTTTGCACCTCATTTGTATCTGGCGCCATACATACCAAGTGCAAACTTAACTTAACCCGACCAGTTAAGATGGGATACGTATTTGTACGGAACCCTCGGTGCGCGAGTAAGAGTCGTACCTAGCTGGTTTTTGTATTTATCAATCACTTTTTCACAAAAAATAACCGATTTCAAGGGGAAGAAATTTTATTTCCGAGAACTTGACGAGATACTAGTTATAAAGAACACTAAAATCGCTATATATAGATGTTCAACAAAAAGTTACAATTAAAAACAAATAAAAAAAAACAGGAAAACGATCAATGTAACATTTTCTGTTTACCTAATCTTAAATTTAAAGATTGTGTGCCAAGTAAATTAAATTATTAACAATTAAGTGCACATATTAGAGCATCCCTCAAAAAGCTTGTACCCAATTAAGACTCCAATTGAAGTTCAATATAATTATAATTTTCCCATTCTGTTACCAAACGTTTAAATCGGTTCATAAATGACGAAGCTCTGAATTTTTTTACTAACAGATGACACTGTCCGTCTGGCGCCTCGCTGCTGCATCGCGCTGTTAAGATTTTTCCTGAAATAATGGCCCCTTTCCGTAGAAAAGTGATTTTCAAAACAATAAGTACCTAGTACAAATGAACCCTAAAATCGCACCTGGAGAAACAAAGCACTAGGCAAGTTGCAGAACATGAACTAAAAAAACAATCAAAAAGAGGGAAATATCTTTAATGCCCGGTCTTCTGTAATCGCATTAAGTGTAGAGACGGGCATTACTTTATCGATAGACACATTTTGTCGATAAATAAACCGATTTGTCGATAGATTCTTGATGATAAATCGGTTTGAGGTTAAACAAATTTAATAACAAACATCAGAGGATATGAGATGAATATTATGTAGAATGACATGTCTAAGAGGGATACGATATCGATAAACGGCGTTTATATTCCTTATTGTTCTCAACACAACGAATGTATGGAGAGTTACCTAACCAACGATAATAACGCCGCCCTATTTTTTCACGCACGTATTTTTCTTATCCAACCTATCTAAACCAACATTCTGCACACCAACCTGATATTTTTAATCGGCATCTCCCTGCTGAGCAAAGCTGTAGTCCAACCTTTAGTGTGGATATGTGACTCTATTATCCATTACTGAATTGCAAATAAGCACGCTTAAAAGGAAACTTAGGACCTGGCACTGGCAGAGAAACGACATCAAGCTAATGTAACTCTCCACTCATGTCGTGTACTTAAATCAGGAGTATTCTTGGCAAGGAGCACATTTATGTAAATATCATTCACTTACAAACCCCAATACTCTTAAGATAGTAAAACTGTCACGTCCAAATTTTATTTCCAAAACTCCGTTTTACTTCCACCTGCCAATAAATTTAACATCCCAAAACAAAATCCAAACAACTGATAACCATTTGGCTCCGACCCAACTTCAAGTAACGTAGTGCCAAAAATTTATCGATAAGCTTCCGGCGTCGTCCCAGCTCTAGTGTGAAAATTCACGAAACTTTGCAAAGTGAAATTCCGACCAATTAATTCATGGAAAATTTGGAAAAATTCGTACGTTATAAGCCGTGTTTCTAACTTTTGGTGTACAAGTACATCTCTGAACTCAGCTGTTAAAAGGTCGTATGTCCCAAGAATTCCGTATCCAAGTAAGTCCTTTTGTATAAGCTGGGTTACATCTGTCGTGAAATATTAAAAAGTAAAACCAAGATGGCTGGCGCTTTTTCGGAAACCCAGGATTAATTGTATCGTGTATAAAATGGAGGTGGATTTTTGTGTAATTTATTGAGAGGGAGCACTCTGTTGAGATGTTTAACGGTTTTATTTATATTAGACGATTAAGTGTTTGACTTACAGCGAGTTTATTTTAAAATGTAATATTTAGGAAATTTCTCGTTTTAGAAAACCAAAATGAGATGGTAGCTCATTTGTTGTTGTTTATATAAAGTAGACTGATAATTATATTCGATACCTCTATTTAAGAGTTCCTTTTCTTAACGTGTTTTGTTATTTTAATGACATGTTATAGTACTAGTACGAGTATGATGAACGTTTGTCATAGGGACTTTTAACAACACTCTTGAATTTATTGCAGAATGATTCTGGGTAAACTTTACACTACAATACAATACAACAATACTTTATTGCATACCAACAAGAAAAATATTGCATGAAAAATCTTAAATTAAACAATGGTAAACAATAGGCGGTCTTATTGCTAAAGAGCGATCTCTTCCAGACAACCTTTGGGTAGCGGAGAAAACAAAATTAAACAGAAAATAATAGGTAGTAGTAAAACTTAATTAATGGTACGTAATTATTACGGTTAGTTAATTTTTTTTTCAGCTATAGTTATAATAATACATAACCACTATTTTGCTTAATTAAGCTGGTTTATGACGTATGGAATATCGACTGACAGGTGGAAACAACTGTTAAATGACCGTAAATAAGTAACAGGACGTAATTTTTTCAATCGAAATTGGGCGTTATGAAATCATAAATGGCGTCTGTGTGTGTACACTTTGTTCATGAACTTTTTTTTTTTCAGAATGGTGTGTAAACCCATACAAAAAAAATTGTGTCCCAATATTTTCATTTCTGATCATCACGTTTCTGTAAAATATTATTTGAATTCTATAAAAAACATACAATTTTTATTATCGTGTGTGCTAAAGTGTGTGTATGTGTGTGATATTCTGAGTAAGATAAATCGCCTAAAAATCTATTTTCTGCAAAAAAAAGTCCCCCTAAATTTTTTATCGATAAATACCAGCGCTCCTTGTCTCTGCCCTTCGTACATATTAATTAGTTCTTTTTAAAAATGGCTGACTGATGCTGCGTTCCGTTTTATCTTATTCAAATAAATCACCTTCTAACGAATACTAAGTCGTAGATATCTTGCTGACTAATTGAGAGAATTGGAACGTATTTTTAATAAAAATGTTTCTTTTGTTTCATGTCCGGTGCAGAATAATACAATAGAAATGGTAAGTGTTATGAATTTTATTTATTTAATCTCTACTGCACAAAAGAAAACTTATCGTACAAAAGGCGGGCTTACTGCTATGAGGCATTCTCTACCAGTCAACCTTAGGGCAAAGCGGAAAAATTGTAGGCGGTGCAACTAAATTACACATAATTATTAATTATTATATATTTATTACTAGCTTTTCCCAGCGGCTTCGTTCGCCCAGAAGGATGAAAAGTGTCAGTTTCATTCCTCAGCACTCTAATTAAAATTTGCGTTGCTAGTTCTCTATTCGTAGTAAAACTCGTAACTTATTGTGACCTTACTGTAAGGTAGTTTTACGTTACCCTAGGCCGTAAGTAGGATTTTCTGTCCGCGTAGCGGATATGTGTCGAAAATGGATAGGTGCCGAATATATTTCAAGTTCATTATCATATCAGCCGTCGGTCCACCCTGTTGGGGCTTTCCCACGCCGCGTCTTCCTGCACGCGGTCGCCGTTCAAGGAACTTTTTCTGCCCCAGTGAACATAGGTTCTACGAGCTATGTGCCCCGACTACTGCCACTTAAGTTTGGCGACTGCAGTCTGAGCTATATCTACAACCTTAGTTCTCTTGCGTATCTTATCATCGGCTCCAATGCCTTTTCAGTAACTTTGAGCGTTCTTATGAGGCCCATTGTGAGCGACCACGTTTCACCTTCGTCTTAAGACACTGCGGCGGTATTTGGGATGAGAAGATATTAAACGCACCTTCCCGAACGCTGCCCATCCGAGTTGGATTCGACGAGTGAAATATTTTTCCAAATTTGGCCTACGTAACTATAATATTAGAACATTGAAATCGCCTTAACCAAGACAGGTTCACTACCTACGTGAACCTGTCTTGGCTAAGGCGATTTCAATGTTCTAGTTTCAACTGAATGGAAATGATGAATTTTTAAAGTAAAATGCAACTTTTGCGTAAACGATGAATTATTGCGACCCATAAATTTAATTTTTGCCCGAAGTTTTGAGACGTGGAAGATTTATTATTTAATCTTAATAACATGTGATAATAACTGCATTTTAACGTGTTGTTTTGGATCCGTAGTTTAAAGTCTACGTAAAATAAAATCTATTATATGATTATGTGTGTAGATAAAGAAGTTTATGCAACTGTACATAATTAGGCCTTAAAACACTGATGTGATCTTATTATGGAAATCGCCTTCGGCTCGTTGCATAAAACCACACGCGTTTTAGGACTCCTCATTATGTAACTGTTGCATAATAGTATTTTATGCAATCGTTGCACAATGGAGGTTCTTAAAGTCGAGTACCGCGTTTAGGTCACGAGGCTTGCCGAGTGGCCTATGTAAGATACGAGACTTTAAGACCTAATTGTGTAACTATTGCATACAATACTTTTTATACGAGCAAAACTCAGAAAAACATTTTTTACTTTGATCGTCATTCTCCAATATGATTTTTTATTTTTGATGTAACCTTTTCCGTTCAACTAAAACAGACCTATTAAAAAAAACATGAGCGCGATGGCCATGGCGGGTGCCTCGTGATTGGTTGAAATTATTAGAGTTGTGTAGAGAGATGTCTTATGAATATTAAAGTTCTGTAGCGGGTACCATAGAGTATAGAATTTTGTTACAGGATTAAAAAGTGCGTTATTGTGATTTTGTCTGTGAAATTATAATTGACAGATTAAAGTCTGCGAGTATAAAAACTACTATTATAGTTTTGCCTTGTACGTCTGCTTGTCACAGTGATTTCAATTATTTCAGTAAATGACAAAAATGCAAAGCTAACACTACTAATTAAAAGCATAACGTTTTATTGCAAATGAAAGGCGCAAGGAATATATACCTATACATAGTTTTCATATATTGAACAATCTTGAACTTAACGCCCATTGCATTAACACTATAATATTATATTTATTCCAATAACAAAATATCACATTAGATTATTATGTTTTCATTTCATAATATAAAATAAGTGTATAAACTACACTAAGTTAATTTACATGAATCTTTATAGTACGATCGTCCATTAAAAATAATAATAATTAACAGCACTAATAAGAAGAAGAGAATCAATTTAAATATAAACAATGGTATAGGTACAATGGTATCTTATGCCATGTCGGGGCGATACGCTCTGACCAATTAATAATATACAAATATATACAAGAAATAGTAAAAAAAAGTGAGAAATCACGGTAATATGATTTTTGTAAAACAATCAAATAATTATATCTCCAAATCAAATAATTAAGGTCAAAATTTCAAGATGCCATCTTAAAGATCAAATCTTCCAATAAGGATCGTCATCACAGAAACTATCAGTAAAAGAGATGAGATTACAGACACAATTTGTTAATGTCATGTACTGCTGCTCAAAGATCGATATATGTTTGTTGTAAGTCTGAGACATCATTAAATGGGGGGTTAATACAATGCTTCATCGAAAGCTTTACCTTGCTCAGTAAATATTCATGACACTTCAACTCTCCCCTTTTCCAAACTCCATCTTAAAATTCCAAAGCCTTAAGCCCCATAATTTCATTACAATGTTAACCTCACATAATGTGTATGTATTAAATAAATTGCTTCATATTAAACAATACACATGTCCCCAACTCGGCCTGTTATTTTCCATGCATATCTAATTAATGGCGATTTACATTGCAAATACTTTGGATGAAGTTTTGGAGTTAGGTGCCTGGAAGTGGAGTGTAAGGGGTATTTTCGACGAGGTTCACCTACTCTGGTTAACTTAGTTGGTAGTTAGCTTGCCTATACATACGAGTAATACGATGTATCCCGTATAGCACGGCCAATTGTCAATGTCAATTGAATTAGACCCAAAGACAGAACCAAGCGGTGACAAACGAAAAGCTGACTCTTCTACTATGTATATAGAAATTTGGCCTATATACCGATTGTTACTATTCAAGATGGATTAGCGACATTGACAAGTAGTGATTCAAAAGTAAATAAAGCACACCACTAAAGTAATATTACTTGAAAATGTAATTATATATTTTTTTATTTAGCCCTGGTCAACGGTATATTTGTTTATGGTCCGCTAGCATGTTGACAATTGGCCCCTCGTTGGGCGCCACTATAGTTTAAAAAGTGTGTAGTATCTCTAAAGTAGATATGTAATGGTAATATTTCGTGCAAATGTCATTATAAACGTCTAATTTAGACGCTGGTCAACGATAAATTAGTTTATGGTCCGCTGGCGTGTTGACAATGAGCCTCTCGTTGGGCGCCACTACAGTTTAGAAAGCTTATAGTAGACTTATTAAAGAACAGTATTGCATAGTTGTTTTCAAGCGACTATGCACAAGCGACGTATATCCCGGGCGCGCAGGATTCCAGCGTTTGAAGATGATTGCAATATGTTCGATTATATTTATGTCAACCATTTCTGTATAGTGCATATAAACAAAAGAGTTGCTGCGGGTATCAAATATTTCCCAAATGTTACTAACAATAGTTAAAATTACTCATTAAATTACTAAGAAATCGGTTCCATGTTGGTGATGATTTAAATATTAATAATAATCTAATATTTTCTCTAAACTAGACCAAATTTGTTCCATAGAATGTTGTGTGAGAAAGTTGATCTATCAATGTACATATGTATATATGTAAGTATAGAAAGTAAAACGTAAAAAAGGGAGGAACACCCCAATTCGTTTAGGTAAAGTATGTCTCCTCCACATACTTTAGTTCCGCGCTGAAACTCCTTTCAAAGACACTGACAGTTGCCCCCGAGGGGGGAGGGGGGAAGAATTAAAATTTTACCGCGCCCTTAGACCTATCACTGCCTATTACACCCTCTTACGTAAAGTAATAAATTTACGGAAAAATCTGCCAAGTTTTATTGGAACGTTGAAGTTGTGAAGGCGATTTAGGCTGATGAAAAATTTAAGTGATATAGGGGAGTAATAGGAATGTTTTTGAACCAAGATGGCAGTTGTGTGATTGTTCGTTAATCGAATGAATTTTTATTAGACCAATGGGGATACTTAAAGAAAGTAAGGGATCTCTTGTGAGCGGTTTTTTCTGTCAGTTCGTCAACATCAAAATATTTTTTTGCAGTTGCACTTTTATTATTGTTAGAGAACATAATATCACTAATAGAAAATAGAAGAAGAAATGTGATAGGGCATCTACTTCGACATTACTTTTTCCTTAAAAATATCATAGAAGGAGTATCGAGGGAAAGCGAGGTAGAGGAAGGCTAAGACGAAATTACTTTGAGCAAATAAAAGAAAAGGTTAAAGTCATGCCTTAACAGGAAGTGAAGGAGAAAGCCCCAAAAATAAACGTTTCTCACTGTAAAAGAGCGTCGGCGACAAGTTTTTACTAGTTTTTACTTGGTCACAGCGCACTAAACCATACAGTCGGACTTTTACTAAGACGGATTTATTACCACTGTTTTTAGATTGTACACTTTGTGTAGGTTGCGACTGTCAATTTTCCCACAAACTTTCACCTTTCTTTTAAGATTTTCAAGCCTAGTGCATATGTGGTAGTCCACATGGAAAGGGACCTTATGGCGCGAATGAGTTATCTACAGAAATGAAATCTAGAATCATATACCTATAAGCTATATTTCACGAATCAACCTCCTAGCTTTTTTATTTATTTTATTATAATTTTTTAAAGTTGATCCATCGATATCTTCAGTTTCGAGAAAATTACAGTTAAAGTTTGGAGTCCCAAAAACCTAACTTATAATGCGAAGTTATGGAGCTGATGGTATATTACAATTGACTATGATGTAATCTACCGGAAAATCACATAATATGTACAAGAGCTTTCCTACTTTAGGAGCTAGTGACGCCCAAACACAACAAGGTGCAAATTATCGATAATGGATTGAAAACACATTAACTCCCAGATTCTACGATATTTTTTGCTACTTTTGACTTTCTAGTAGACTACATTTATTGGGGAAATGTCACATATAAATAAAACTAAAATATCTAGATTGCAACATTTTTTTTTATTTTTTTTCTTCGTTTCAATTATTTTATGAAAAATAGACTCTTGAAGCAAAATCCTAACACGTATTCATAATAACGTCATAAAGTTTACATATATCAACATAATTATCAGCTTTACAAACATAATTTGCCTTAAATCTAAAAGATTTAACAATTTTTAGTTACGTAGAGACGGTATCATTTTCGCCATACTTCAGAAAAAGGGACCTTATGGAGGTCACTAAACTCAATTATGTACCTAATCAAAGCATGAAATATCAATATTTTATTGCAATTTCGCAGTAATTTTAATTGCAACTAATTTAACAGCGATATTGAAGAGCAAAAATATAATTGTTAAGCGGTTAGATTTCAAATCAACGTTAAAAAACTTTAGTGAGAAGAAGAGATTTAATAAAAGGGCCCTTATGGCGGCCTTTAGCAAAAGTGACTTTAAGGCTCGTTTGTTATATTTTTAAGGACTATCTTCTTTAATATATCATTCACTTAGGCTACTAACCCCAGACTGAGCCCCATACAGCGAGCGATGACCGCGGTAGTGAGAGAGAGAGAGAGATAGAAGGGCGGTTGAGGCGCGGGGCGCGGCGTGCTTGTCGAAGCGCCGGAGGCAAGATAAAAGAACGCGGCTACCCAGCAATTCACACGATTTAAGTAATAATAAAAAAAATATGTATTTTGAACTGCATAATATGCAATCTACATTGTTACGTATGGTACAATCTGCAAACAGCAAAGTTATTTCCTCTGCAATATTCCCACGCGGAAATGCAAAAGGAATACTGATATATTTATTGACTGTACGTAATTACCTACCAGTTGTTAATTCTGATTCTGATGAATAAGGATCTTAACAAAATGATTGTATTGTGTAATTAAGTCATCCCGCCACAAGGTCCCTTTTCTACTAAACTTAACAGGGATTTAAAACCCATAATATATTGACGTATATAAAAGTGAGTTAATTGAAAAGATAGTATAAATAACGTTCTGACACATTTCACAAAACTTCGATTATCTCGGAAACTAAATGCCGCCATAAGGTCCCTTTTGATTTGGATCGTCACATATAATAAAAATAAAAAATAGTTTTGGGGTCTGTGATAATAGAGTAATGAAATTAGTTTAAACTTAACTTGATTTCAGAGCGACTCAACATTCGAGACGACGTCGAACCTCACGTTCGAGGTGACCCGCTACGAAAATGGACAGAAGTTCAGATGCACGGGCGAGAACGAAGTCAACAAGATGATCAACGAAGATCCTCTCGTCAGGACTAAGGAGCTGGAAGTCTGGTGTAAGCTTACCTTAATCGTTCAAACTTGATCAGCAAGTGGCTATTGCAGAAACTGCTCATAGATGAAATTCAGTTTGCTCTAATTTAATTTGTCAAAATCGTTTCTATCCTGATATTCATCAGCTTTTTCATAATCGTTGAACTTACTGACTTGACTTGAGATCGGCCATAAAACCTCTTATCTTCTTATCACTTTTCAAACTAAAATTTACGAATGTGACGTAAACGTTACCATTACTAGCAAAACGAGCGAGCGAAGCATCTCCGTTTCAGTTTGGCATAAAATTATTACATGTTTGAATATCCGGCTGTCTGTTTGTTCGGATTTCCGGCTCTTCTTGTCTAGAAGTCGCATTTCTCAACTGATTCTCATAAAATTATGTGAGTAGGTTCGTTAATTTTTTTTTTCTCGTGACATGACGAAATTTTTCAAAATGGCGAAGATAGAGGGTGGAAAACGTAAATCATTACCAATTTAACCATTTCAAAGCAAATTCGCGAGGTCTACTACACCCAGAGCCACTAGTATATTCATCACTGAACTTGTTATATGTATTAGTACGAATAAATATAATGAACAGGTTCCGTAACCGTCACTTTTCAGATCCTCCTATAGTCCGCGTCAGTCCGCCGAACATCACTGTACTACAGGACTCCAAGATCCTTCTCAAGTGCGAGTACGAAAGCAACCCGTCTCACCTCAAGGATGTCGCCTGGTGAGTTGAAATTATTGTAATATTTATCATCACCGTCATTTTAATCCATTTCTCTTCAATGCTTTCAACATTCTTGAAGATCGTGATCACTGATTATTCTTACATTCTCTATAATCTACCACATTCTCTAATAATCGGTCTGTATCAGTTTCAACATCGTTACCTTCATGGTCCGATGGAATTTGTTAGAGGACGCCCCTTTACTAAATCTTCATTAACAATTTTTATTGACATTCACACCATACGCTTACTGATCGGTCTCTAAAGTTTTTTAGCTTATTTTTACCTACGTCTTGGGGCCTCCTCCACTCGTCAATTTCGTCATTGGTAGTGGTGATTCTTCGTATGTTATCTAAATACCTACAATTTCGTTTACAGGTACAAAGACGGCGTGAAGGTGGACGTAAACGCCTCTCATTACCAGGGCGGCAACACCAACCAGCACTCTCTCATTATCTTCAACGTCACCGGAAACGACACTGGCAACTACACGTGCCAGCTCCTCAATGATGTCGGGAACGGCACTAGTGATACCGCCATCCATGTTAATGTGCTATGTAAGTAATTTAACACTATAAAAATCATTTTTTGCTTCACCAACAATTCGCTGGCCCAATATTACAGGGTTCTATGTTTGACTTTTGACGAGTTCTAATTGGAACATTGTCATAAAGTCATTAAGTCCAATTTTGACTACCCTGAAAATGTAACATAGAACCCTGTAATATTGGGCCAGCGAATTGCCTTCCTCACCAACCCTATCACCAACGACTTGGAAAATGGCACAAGCGATGCTGCCATTAATGTTAATGTGCTATACAAACTTGTAGCATTGAGTAATAGTAATAGTAACCTACTTGCTAAACTTCATACGCCGATAAATTGGTCTGTCAGCACTTAAACGACATTGACAATTTCACCAGAGGCTACGCCATTGATGATAGTGTACTATGCAGTATTCCATTGATACCGATACCACCAGCCACTACTTGATAAGTATCTACATTGCTTAGAGTAAAAGCCAAAGTATAAAGCCTGAACATCAATGAACTTACGTTTTAGGGAACTATAGATTTCGAGGATTCTTTGCCCTTACTTAATATTTCAAATGTTCTGATCCGTCTTTATTTTAATTCCAGATAAGCCCACAGTCAGGCTAGTGATGTCAGAACCAAGTCCTATTAACGAGACAGAACATAAGAACATCACACTGATGTGCGACGCGATAGACGGGAACCCCAAGACCCTGGATGAAGTCACGTGGTATTTAGATGGAGAGGTGCTGAAGAAGCTTCCAGAATGCAATGGTACAGATGGTAAGTTGCAATTCCAATGAGTAGTATAACATCTAAAACGAATGTACTTGCAAATGGTCATAGACACTAAATGTGGTATTTAAGGTGATGAAATGACATTTGACTTTTTAAACTGAAAGCAGTCATATTATGCCGTTCTACACTCTTTCCGACACGTTTGCTCCGCATGATATTTATGCTAAATACTTGCAGTCTGTTAAAATTGCCTTTGAGTTTTACCTGTATTGCTTCATCTTATGCGGTTGAATTTGAACCTCTCTGATCTTATCAGAATTCGTTTGTTGTAAGGGCTCACGGACCCTATGAAACTTATAATAAGAAATATACTTTGGTATCTGCTTCGTTATCATTTTGTCTGCAGAATGCTTAATTTAAACCTAACTTTGAAATTATGAACATCTGTATACCTACTACATCTTTCAACATATTATTAACCTACTGTATAAATAATGTCATGAAATGTCCGCATTCTAATTCGATAAAAGGTGTAAAATTTACTTTCAAACTTAATATTATTGATACAATATAAATGGACAATTAAATTAAAATTAACCGAAAAAGATAAAACTAAAGAACTAAAAATCTAAAATGAATTAAAGCTAAAATAAATCTAGAAAACTGTGCCCCCGCGGCATGGTCCCGAAGACGCTGGCAGTAAAATGATAAAATGATAGCACATTAATGTTAATTCCAGCGGCTCTCTGTGATGAAGTGGACCCCTCAATGCTGTTGCTCCAAGACACTACGAGAAGTTTCCATGGCAACTACTCGTGCCGAGGCAAGAACACCGCAGGCGAAGGCGAAGAGAGTCCGAAAACTGAGCTGATTGTCAACTGTGAGTATTCAATGAAATTTAAATTCAATAATCTAATATGTATTCGTTCAAATCCTTTAAAAGATCCATACGCCATATTATACAAAGAAACCTCAATAAAACTTAGCATTTGGTATAGGAATGGGACGGTCCAAATACCAAAGGGTTTTATGACAAATACCAGAAACTGCACGAAGGTTACATACAAACAACACAAGTTGCGATTTGTTTGCAATTTAACCCAAATCTTTTGTATCATCGGTAACTAAAGTATTAAGTCCCACACAAACGGGACGAAACATCGTTATAAAAATATTAGAGGTCACTAGTGTGTTTTTAAAACTAAAAGTCTCAGCGTGCTCAGGTTTCGTAAACAAACTTACAAAGACTTATAATGTGCCTTAACGCATTGTTTCAGATCCACCCGGGCCAGCAAAGCTGGTTTACTCACCATGGCGTGTGGTCAAAGGGAAATCCCTTATTTTGACCTGCAGCATAGAAGAGAAGGGCAGGCCCGAAGCTCAGAGGTACCTTTTAGTATTTCACATTAATTATTCTGATTTATACACCTATTGCTCTAAGGTAACTGTGGCTACCTAACTAAACCCATCAATTTTTCTTACTGTTTTCTGTTACCTTTTCTTCCATCTCCATCGTAATAATCTTAGAAACGTCGCTTTTATACGACACTTCCCAACTCCATTTTTCTTAATTTTATTACATAGCTACTATCGCTAGACCCGCCCCGGTTTCGCACGGGTGCATTGCTGATACTAAATATACTATGCATGTATTATACAATAAACCTTCCTCTTGAATCACTATCTATAAAATCCGTCGCATAGTTTTAAGCATACATAGGGACAGACAGACAGGAAGCGACTTTGTTTTATACTATGTAGTGATTTCTTAAAAAATACACTTTCTCTCTTTACCTAAACATTAAACTCCTTTTACACTGTCCTATATTTTATTTTCTTACCCACTTTTTAGCGATAAGATCGCCTATTGTTTACCTCTATTTGATAAGTGTTTTCTGTATTTGTATTTCTTTCTTCTTGAGGTGTGGAATAAAGAGTATTCTATTCTATTAAGTCATTACTGACACTTGTAATTTATAAATTCTTTGCTTTATAATTCTACTTTGTTAACCGCACTCGCAGATGGCCAAGATACAGGCTCAGCCTAGTTTGGTCGCTGATGTAACACTTGTAATGTATAAAGCTGTTTTTAGTTAATAAATTATTTTGTATTTTTAATTCTCCCAGATTCCGCTGGCACCGCGGCGGTCGCCAGGTGGCCGACATCGTCTCCGCCAACTGGACCATCGACCCGCTCAGCCTGGACCACAGGACCAACTTCTCGTGTCGGGGCTTCAACGCCGGCGGCGAGGGAGAGCCGGCGCACACGTACATTAATGTCCTAGGTAAGATGAATAGTATATTACTGCCGAGGCCGGGAAAAGTCAGTTCGTGGATGAGTATGATTTTGAATTCAATAATACGAATCTGCGAACTGACATTCCCGCCGAGGCTTGTATAGTGCTTTTCTCCAAATATGCTTGGAAATAATCACCAATCTACATTTTAATTTAATATATCAGTACCATGAAGTTCATTCGGTACTTATTTTTTTTAGGAATAGGAATAAAATTTCGGGTCCGAATCATATGTTTGATTTAAAACAAAATATATGAATAAGAATTAAATATATATGAAAACACAATAACAAAAAATATGCACATAGGTAATTATAAATTTTAGTTAAATTAACAACTTCTAAACACACTGTTTTTTTTAGAAACCATACCATATTTATCATTCGGAGAAATCATAAGTTCAAAATAACTTTTATATTGATTTGGACACAATCATTTCTGTTTTATTTTTTATTTGTTTACGTTTGGTACACTTATTAAGTTTCAACTCACTCATTAAATATCATCATATTATTAAAATTAAAACTTTCGTGAGAAATCTCTAATAAATAACTAAGAATCATGAAAATAAATTAACCGCATATAAGATTATTATTTAAATTGTTTGTCCGTTATTCGAAATTTGTCGACATTTCAAATACATTGACAGTAGCAGAGCAAAAAAATGTTCAGTGCAAGAATTAAACGCAGAGAACAATTAAAAAGTTTATAATAGTTTTTATTTTTTAAATTTAGTGGACAATTGGCTGTATGGTGAATTATCAAAGTCTTTGAAAAAATTAAAGGTAAAAATGCAGTAACCGGCCAAATTACGATTACCCTCATTTGTATGAGACGTTATAAACGGAAGGTGTGTTTTTTACTTAATCGTCTTATTTAAATAATATTGATTTCCCGGCTAAGGCCGATAATATATATTTTTTTTAATTTTCATTAACGCCTTCTAAATATAACGAACGATTTTGCGGTCCAGTTTTACTACATTAATGGGAACATTTCCAAGCAAGTTGGAGAAAAATTATTTATTTTGCACTAGCGACCCGCCCCGGCTTCGCCGGGTGCAATGCTATATTATGCATGTATTATAAATGTAAATCTACCGCTTGAATCACTATCTATAAAAAAAACGCATTTAAATCAGTTGCGTAATTTTTAAAATCTAAGCATTCATAGGAACAGACAGACAGACAGACAGCAGGGAGCGACTTTGTATCTACGCAGTGTAGACCACAGAGGCAATTTTACGAGTAATAGTTTTCATTTCCCAAGAGCCGACCACTGTTGAGAAGAATGCCAACAGAAACTAAAACAAGATAATGAAAAACTAATAAAGTGTCGACGGATTCTGCATTCGGTTCCTATAATCATTTTAAATAGGTTCAAATGATATGACAATAATCACGATTCTTATTTCTTTCAGCTCCTCCGAGCTTCAAGTATGCTATGAACTACTACAGCGGCGCTTTATACAAATCTCAAGTAAGTACCTCGTTTATTCTACTATACACAGGAAAACATCTAGGTACTACTAAAAATAAATAAGAATAATTGTATTTAAGAAAAAAAGGATAGATCTTTATGCAGACCCCGTGGTCTGCATAAAGGTACAAACTAAAAAAAACATAGAGACTCAACAGTGACAAAGGAAAACACTTAGATAGTCAATATGAAATTGATAACCATTTTATTTTAGTGAAATTTTTACATCATAAATGATGCGCAATTAGACCTCTGGATTTATATTGGTAAAATTTTTACTTCATAAATGACTGTAATGTATTTAATAATGAAATAATGAACTTCATTCTCCAAGTAGGCCACAAGAAAACTTTTACATACTGTCTGAGTCTACCAAAATATCTAAGTAATTTGGGAACTGACACTAGACATTCTATCAATAAGAACTGTACTAATTGAATAGTGGTCTTTCAATCTGCCTATCATGTGGACATTGTGCTGCTCGGACCGACATTACCCCAGACGAAGGTGAAGACAGCTACGACAAACACTAAGGCGAGGAATAACTAGAAATCGCGGAATTGGTTGGTGGTTTGGGATTAGAGCATGTAGACCTTGGAAATTTTAGTAAAGTGGTATCAGGAATGCCCGGTACTTTAATACTAAGATTGTCCAGAACTGCACTCCCTATTTCGGATCAGATGGTGTAATACTTGTTTCTAATTTAGCTTTCTTTCCAGAACATCTCCCTTAAATGCACCGTGGAATGCGCGCCTCGCTGCAGCGTCCAATGGCTCATGATGAAGGACGACGAGGAGATGAGGGTCATCGACCCCTCCAAGACTAACTTGTACTACATCGAGGAGAACCAGATCGGATATGAGGTTAATAGGAACGATTTCGAAGCCACAGAGAGTATTTTGGTGAGTTTCGTCATCACTACTATCACAATTACCACAGGTGCTAGCAGCATGATCAATCATCAGCAACACCTAAATTGTCGCTATCAATATCATCGACATCATCGGCATTGTTGTCTTCATTTTCGACGTCATCATAATCAACATTACAAATGTTAAGGGGTTCTGTACCTTAAAAGCAACAACCGAATCCTTTTAGGACCACTTTGTTGTTCGTCTGCAGGTGTCTCTCAGGACAAGAGAAACAAAAGACTATAGGTACTTTCTTTTTACCTATAATATTGAAATTTGTCAAGAAACAATGTCTTATAGCACAAGCAAAGGAAAAAGTCGTATATATACATAATATTTATAATGACATCACAAAATAGGGTGCCGTGTTGTTGGGTAAGGAACCTGTCTGGCTGAACGGGTTATTTAAATGTACATGGCCATTATTCGGTTTAACTTGGAACTTGTTTCAGCACTGGAACATGTCCGCATGGCCAGGCGGCGTGCTCGACCGCACAGCTGACAGGAACACCAAGTACATGTGTCGGTCTTCCCGCAACGACGCCGGGCCGGCGGTCAACAGCACAACACACTTCGCTGTCGAATGTGAGTTTTCTATTCACCATTTACCCTCTCGCTATGTATGGAAAGTACCCAACCCAAATTAGTGCTCTGCCGTAGCAGTACCAAAGTTCGCTTCTGGAGACCAGCACCAAATTTTGACTATGATGTTAGGCATGTCGTCCTAGTACTTCCTACATGCTAAGTTACGAAAGTAGACAGGGCACTACATTTTATTTCAATTTCGTTCAGTAGGTAAAAAAGAAAATTTCCTTCGTTTTTGTCTCTGAAACGGAACATAAACTATGATTTTCATAACCGTCTCTTCAAAAACCATGCATGATCATATATGTAACTTTGTTCTTTTTTTTTCTTTAGATGAACCCGAGAACATAACAGTAACTCCGAGTATAGTTCCCGTCACAGAAGGAGATATACCGGGCAAGGTCGTCTGCCAAGCTAGGTAAGAAAACATTCTGGAACTAAATACCACGTCAATAACGAATCATTCATCCGAGAGATTCCTCTATTTCCAACATTTACTAGTCCCTCATGCGATTCACACTAAAATTCCTAACCAATCTACATGTAAAACCAAAATGTGTTTATTACTGTTTATTACAGAGGCTTCCCAATACCCTCCTACTCGTGGCGTCGAGGGAACGCCAGCAAGTCACTGGCAAAGGAGCACACCAACAATTCGCTCGTGCTGTCTTCCTCCAACACTCTGTTGCTAGGGCCTGTTCAGAGGAAAGACGCCGGACATTACCTGTGCGAAGCTTATAACAGACACGGATCTGTGTCCACTACAGTGTTCTTGGATGTTATGTGTAAGTTCTTTTGATATATCACACAACAGCCCGCACTATCTGAAGAACCTGATGAAGATAGGAAAGGGTTTGACCAGTTAGATATCAGAAGAGGTGGAGTTAGCTGGAAGCGCTGCATCAAACAACAACCATTGGCGGTTTGGGCTGCTTGTCCAAACAAGCGGAACAAAGAAAGTGAACCAATCAGGCTGCGACTTTCTGAAGCCCAAAAGAAGTACATTTTAAACTGAGGAATGTGTTTTTTCTATTTACACATATCTGCTCCACTCCGATTCTGTGGACAGGCCTAAGAGATACGATCTACAGTAGTGAGAAAGCGACTGAAATAAAATTCCACACGTTTAAGGATACACTTAATACATCTCCAATTACTATTTAAGGAGTTTCACTTTGGAATATTTTGTTATTTTGCGAACTCACAGTTCCAATTCTTTTTTTATGAATAATGCCGGAATTATCAAAGTACAGTAAAATAAATTGGATGCCCTATATCGAAGAAGTCTTTAGGGGGCCTATGATTAGGGATTGCAATCCGGATTATTCGAAGTTAGAAAATCCGGATTTTATAGCCGTTCATGATCCGTTTTTAAATTCGGATTTTCGAAGTCAGAAATCCGAATTTTCGAATTTTATAAATATCACTCAACCACCGTATAATATCCAATATTTTCTTAGTGTGGTAGAAATAAATATAATTTTTCTTGTACAGTATTCTAATTTTATTTATTAAATGAATTAAGGGCATTTCTCCGAGCGTTTAAAACGCCTGACGTGTCGTGGCCGTCAATATCTCCGAAGTCCCGCAAGCTTTCATTTTTAACCCCCGACGAAAAAGAGGGGCGTTATAAGTTTAACATGTGTATCTGTGTGTCTGTCTGTGGCATCGTAGCTCCCAAACGGATGGACCAATTTGAGTGCGGTTTCGGGATCTCAGCCAATATTGAAGCCAAGAATTCAAATTTTTGGTTAAATGTTAAGTTTTATTAGCATTTTCCATATCACTCACTAACTGAGGGTCTCATGATAACCAGCTACTATAATTTGCTATCTTAGATCGGAAGATGACCGTTGGAACTCCTAATCACCACATGATAAACCCATGGTGTTTGAGCTCTTTGGTCTTGAAGATTAATAACGTTTGTGTAAGAAAGTACAGTCAGTAAAAAACTGAGTACCAGAAAAACTTCTTTGAGAAAAAAAAAACTCATATCATGATTTCTGTCACAGTACTGACCAACTGCAGTTTCTAAGTCTTTGCCATTCTGCTAAAGCTGAATTTTCATTAGGACTATTGAACAGTTTCCTTTGATTGAGGTCACAAATAGCAACACGTAGCAAGGTTTTAACGCGATTTAAGGCCACGTAAGCTTTCGCAAAAGTATTCTTGCCTAAGTGAATTACAGTTTCTAGGACTTTTTTCTTTTGATGTTAGTTTTTAGGATGGTTTGTAACGTCGGGGGTTTTTTAAATTTTTAATTGTTGTTATTATGCAGCAAATTGTACAGTCAGTTAGTCAATATTAGACTGCCAAAAATTGACCCAGAAGCTGGCGCTGGCGGCACTTCTGAGTTATTGACGTCCACGACACGTCAGGCGTTTCAAACGCTTTGAGAAGTGCCCTTAAAGTGATATTAATACGATGTACTTCTTACCCCCGCTTGATTCACACTCTTATATATGCATGCTCTTAGGTCGTTACTCGTCTTTCTATTCGTTTTCGTTAAGCCATTCGCCGAGCGCTGACATAATTAATAAAAACGAGTGCTTTACCTATTTTGCACTCATTTTTGAAATTTGAACGCACCTTCTACTTGCGGCGAGCCAAGCTGCAGCGCGGATTTCAAGAAGCTGTTTTATTCATTTTATAGCATGAGAACTTTTTATTCATTCAAATAAAGTATCTTTTTTTAGCGAATAAGAAAAAGTGGCAAAGTTCGAATTTTATTCGAAGTTCGGATTTCTGTGGGCGAAAAATTCGAAAATTTGGATTGGGTAAAATGCATTCGAATTTGCAATCCCTACCTATGATAGTTGCGTTTATCACGTGATAAATAAGTGACAAAGCATCTGTCACTAACACTCGCATTTTGTCAAAATGTGACGGATGCTTTGTCACTTAGTTATCGCATGACAAAAGCAACCATCTTAAGCCCTCAGGTTTATTACAATTTTGGGGTGTTTGGTGACTGGCCATTACTAATATATGCATTATGTGGTTTTTTTGCAAATGCTAAATTCGTAGGATTGACGGTCACTTGAGGGAATATAAACCTTAGTTGGTGAAGAAATACTCTATTAGCTGTCATATTCCCTTCACTTAATTTTTAACTTAACTTTCCAGTCGTTCCGGAGTGCGGCATCAAGCAAGCTGAATATAACGGAGAGCCGGTCTTGATCTGCACAGCCCATTCCAACCCTAACGAAGTAAGTGCATTCATTCATTCACTATTGTCAATTGTTCTGTCAACGGGTGGAACGAAAATTAAGAGACTGAAAAATAAAGACTAATTATAGAATAAACAGAACAAGAGCATTGCTGATTCTTAATAAGAATAAAGATTGTATTCTATCTTCAACTGAGTATTGATTTATTAGCCTTTAGTTCATTCATCAGATACGTTGGTGATCGAAGGTACTTACTAGCAGTTACTTTTTCATTGACTTTTACAGCCAGGATCTTAATTCGTAATTATAGTATATGTCCGAAATATCATGAATTCATTACTTTTGAAATTATTCCTTTCGTGTCACTATAAGTCAAGTAGCAAAAAATATTGACATTGCCACATGACATGGCCGATACGTTTCAAATAGCTACTAGTGACGTCAAAGCGTCAATTGAATTAGACCCGAATTCATGTGTTTGCTTTTAAAAGTATTATTCACTACTTTGCAGGCAGTGCCTAGCCATTCTATAATCATTATATTAAATGGACCGATCAATTAAAAGACTCATCGACCTCTAAATTCTACTCGGTTGTAAGAGACGCGCTGGACAGTAACCGATGGAGGTAGACCACGATATTCAGACATGTGGGACCGACTCCAGACTCCAAAGAGAGAGATTATGGAAATAATTCACTCTAACATTACATTTTAAGCATCATCAACGCGGTTTTCCAGGTATCCTTCTCCTGGAAGCTGAAGAACGACAACGACACCCTCACGGACGAGAAGATCTGGCAGCACAACCAGCAGAGCTACCTGCGACTGAGCACCGGCGTGGAAGTCCACAGGACGTACCTATGCTTCGCCAACAACTCCGTCGGCATGTCCAGAGCGTGCGAGCGGGATGTCATGGGTATGTCGAGCCTTTAACAGCTATGTTGCTTTTGGCATCATAACCTCCTCTTTTCTTTTTTCGATTTTTCTGTCCGACGATGTCGACGATTTATCAAAGGCAACAAGAGTCTTAATAGCGATGTTAGCTCACCCCAAACCACCCTTTAAGGTGACGTCTTTCTACCAATATCCCTGTATTACTTTTTATAATACATTCCTTTTTGTCGCTACTCTATTGTGTACCTGAGTTTTTTGGACCTGAACAACGAATCATGTTTTTTTTCTGGATCTTCCCTCATCAGACATCATTCATTCATTTGGTAGGTCATAGTCTATGACCTACCAAACAACAGCCCTCACAACGTTTGTCCATCTGATTGCACCGATTAAGAAATCTGGGGCCCTATGATGGTTGCGTTTATCACGTGATAAATAAGTGACAAAGCATCTGTCACTCACACTCGCAGTTTGTCAAAACGTGACGGATGCATTGTCACTTATTTATCGCGTGATAAAAGCAACCATCATAGGCCCGCTGCGTCACATAATTAGACTAAGGATTGTATATAATTCTTCACTGTCAATAACATCAGCAAGTTTCAATAACCAGCGAACAGCGCTTTTGTTAATACACACCTTTAAAAATAAATAATGCAATATATTTAAATGACAGATGTCTTACACGCAAAAAAAAACAAGTAGTTTTTGAGTGATAAATGTTAAAATATCTTGCATTATTTGTATGTAAATAAAGAAATTAAATGTGAACACATCGCTTGTGTTGTTATAAAATGCACGAATAGTATAAGTTGAAATCAAGAAATTGAACCGTTATTCTAACAAAACGGGACTTAATCGCGTTCATAGTGTTTATTTCATTACCTCGGCGTTTTGAACGTGATGTTACGTGGTCTCGAAGGAACGTTGAGGTAATTTAATAAAATAGTTGACCGCGATTAAGTCCGGTTTTGTTATAATAATGTGTGAAATCATGTAAATTTAAATCGATAAATTAAACCGTTTTTGTGTTCAGCATAAATTGAAAAAAATTAAATAAAACCATAATTGGTACTAAACTGGTTTACCATGTCATAACATTTAATTATATTTTCTAGCCAACCTGGAAAGCCTCAGTGAGTACTGTGTTATTTGTGGAGTCAGCCTAAAGGTGCAGATAGACCTGAATATTCACTTTGACAAACATCCAGCCAAGCCAAGCACAACGTTACGTTTCTTATCAAGCAGCGAATATTCGCAGGTTTATTTCAATGGAATGGTTAGATCTATTAGCACCTTTACAGTTGTAGTCTGAAACATGAGCATTTCAACCCTTGTGCTTAGCAATATTGTGATTTCAATTTGTAAAACCTTTATCAAAGAGAATCATAGTTTACTGTGATATTATAATATCCTAGCAAGCTTACTCCGATATTATAATTTTCACAAATTATTTTTTGTTGCAAGAGACTAGTAATGAAAAGGATAATTATTAGAGTTATACTCTTTTCTCAACTTACACTCATGGTTCACTCTATATGTTTATGTATTTGTTGCGGCTTCGCAATATTCTTAAAATACTGGTGAAATTGTAACGTGCCAATGCGTTCGTTTTACAAAATTTATAGAAAATAATTTTTAATTTAATTTTTCAGCACCGAAGTTAGATTGCCATCACCGTTTTTAAATTATCTACTTCTTAATTGGCTTATTAACTTCCATTACACATTTAAGTCCAATGCACGATGTATGTTGTTGCTGTCAAGTTGTGAACAACTAAGCCCGGAGGATCAAAAATTCATATTTTGAAGCAGATGACTTATGTTTCTTCCATCTTTGTTTAGGTTCTGCAGTATGGTGGCGGGATCGGCAACAACTTATTCTCATAGGTTGCATCGCCCTCGCCATTTTAGTCATCACAGTTATTCTCTGCATCATCATCATCTGTATATGTAGACGAATGAGGGCTAAATCCAAATGTAAGTACTACTTCACTTTTAAGTACTACTGTTATTAACAGTTTCATGTTTGTTGCTTATGTGTTTTCGAAATAACATATTGTTAAGGTTTTTGCTTGTCTCATTGTACAAACACATTACAGAAGTATTTCACGCTGTTTATTGTTTAATTCATTGTCTTCAGTGTAACTTTATTTCTATGAGGATTAAAATCATATGAGATCAAAATAATCTGTAGAAGAAATGTATCTGTGCATGCACTGAATTTAAAAAAATCAACAAAATATCTTCATTATTAAAATTATTATAAATAGAACTAATTTTGTTTCATGTTTTTTTTTTGGATGCTGCCTACTAAACCACACTTAACACCACTAAAATATACAAAACGATAGACAATAATCCAGTGGAATTAGAGGAGAGAGAAAAGTAAGTTTAATTTGTTTTTGTTCCTTATTTAATTTTATAGAATTACTAGCTGAGAATGACTATTCGTTTAGATTATTTATTGATTGAATATTCATTGATAATTTTGTTGTGTAGGATTTTTTAATTAATAGGCAAACTTAATAGAATAGTGTTAGTTATATATTGAGTTAATGATTTTTTTTAATATTTTATTTGCAAATTGCTTAGTAGGTATTGCCTACATAGCAGTGACTGCTCAATTTTATGTTAATGTACCTTATACCCTTAAATATCTCAATTATTTTTTAGTCAATTAGTTTTATACTTTACTTCATCATAATAACTATATTTATTTTATTCTAAAGTATAATTTCTAGGTGATGGTTTTTGTTAAATTGATACTAAATATTTTATATTTATGATCTAGAATTAATTCAAAAAACAATAGCTTCCTTATTACTAGACTTATTTTTTTCACTTTCTTTAGGAGTAAATGTTTAAAAATGATAATTTTCAGCCACGCCCTTGGTCCGAGCAGATTCTTGGCACACTTTGTCAATGCCACCCTCAAGGTCACCTCTTGTAGTGCCCATGCAGAGGTACTAGGCCTCCGAAAGGTCAAGGGCAAACCCCAAGGTCACTGAGTTTGCGTTTTTGCCTGTAAATGCTTGGACCAATGGCTAGTTTTGGTTTTCCGTTTTTACAGTCAATGATTTTTAGAATTGTTGTTTGAGCACTTTTCCCTCCTAATAACACGGGCTTTGAGGTTTTCATAATATGTGTATATATTTTGGCTAAATACTTTATTAATATTGTTACCTAGGTTCCTAACAGCTCTAACGCCAGATGTTCTCAGACTGACTACAATTAATACCTCAGGTATACATTTACTAACAATTATAACATTTTCTATATAGATGGAGAATGCTTTCTTGTTTTCACGCTGTTATGTACTTGGAATAGATAAATACACATTTGTAGAGTCACCGTTTTTTGTCACAGACTTATGTTTCACGACAGGCTTATTTCTATGACGTATTTGAAAAAACCAAGATTTTCATAAGGTTTCTTCAATATAAAAATCTGGAATAAGTCTTTCGAGCTATTTTAAGCCTAAATTTGCTTAAGAGTGGTTTCGTATGGTAAAAAGTGTGGTTATTTTTAACGTAGACGCAAATAAAATGATGTAGAAATTATTGGTTAAATTGAAATTTTGAGATTTATTTGCATGTAAAAAGCAAAGTGGAAAGCATTCTTCTAGCTTGATACTTTACGGGTTTATTTATGTAATAATCAAATTATACTATGTATTTTATTTTTCCATTGTGTATTTCAATAACAAGGTTAGGGTCCCATTATCAAACATAGGTTTTATTTGATTTTGTTCTGCATGTCCCTAACTGATTTTGTTTGTTTTCATGTTTATTTACACAGTCCGGATGGTAGCTGCCTTAATGAAATGTCAATCGCTCAGTCAATCATATCGCAAGCTTTGCCAGCTTTATCACCGCGCCTTAACTTGGCCTTTAGCCCTAAAACATCTGACAGGACTAGACTGGTTGATTCCCAAAGCTATCCCGATAACAAAACCAAAGATACACACACAAGCAGCCTGCAAGCCAATCTGTCTCAATTGGAAGCTACTATCAATGCAAATAAATCACCAATTAGAGACAACGAAGCAAACGAAACGCAGACACCGAAAAGTGAACCTAGGGTTCACAGTGACAAAGTTCAAACTGTAGTGACGCCGAGCAAGTGGCCACTGAAACCTGGGGTCTTAGTACACGTTAACTCTAATCATACTCTAAGTCCTAAAAATCAAGCTAGAATGGCTGCCAATGTTTCTCAAAATGTTGATAAAGAAGAAGATGCAAATTTGGGACTACTTGAAAGGAATAGGGTTAAAAGTGATGAAGAGAAAACGCCTACTAAATCTGAATATTCAAAGAAGAATGGTAAGCCCAGAAGACACACCCAGAACGTAGTGACAGGGATTTTCAAAAATTTGAGAAGGAAAAGTGATAATGACTCAGATGATGACAGTGGTAAATATAAGAAGATAAATAAGACTAATAAAAGGGCTGTGTCTTTGGTTAACTTAAATAAACCGGGCTATAGCCTGCCAAAGAGCAGAATAAGATCCTTTTTTCAAAGCGAAGCGCCTAATGTTATTGTTACTGAAGGAGGTAGTTGTTCATTTTCATCATTTATGTTTACGATTGATCACAAGAAAACTTGTATATTCTATTGTATGTTCTATATTTGGTCTTAAAAATATGCTATATTTTTTTGTGATCAAACTTATCAAACTTACTGATTTATCATTACTAATATATTATTATTTCAATCATTTGTCATCTTAATTAATTCTGGAAAATTTTGCAAATTTATGGTCGTATTCATTATCATGTTTCATCATCATCATCATCATTATCAGCCAAAAGACGTCCACTGGACGATTATCATGTTTAGACATACAAATTTTTTTCTACCTCGAAAAAATATTAATTTTATCATTTACAACATACACAGTTTGTAAGTACCCCAACAATTCAGCTTGCATGTAGCGTGTTTGTTTGCATGTTTTAGTCGTGTCGTTTAAGAGGCCTGATAGAATTGCCGCTAGTGTGAAACCTTTACACGATGACAATGCCAAAGGGACTAGGAAAAGGAAAGCTCCCGGAGACAGTGAGTACTGCACGATTTACAAATGTAAATTTCCACCCACTGCCATTTTATCCTAGTCTCATGTAAAAAGAAAACAAAATTTATAATTCTACAGAATTCAAATTAAGAAAATTACATCGTATATACGTCATAGCTAAGACATTGTTTTTTTTTTAAACCAAATTTATTGCTCCTAAGATTTGGCAATGGCAATAATCCGCGATTGAATTTTAGATGCTGATTTATACAACTGACTGCTCATTACATTTTTTTCATCTCGACAAAAGGCAGTGGGTAGTAATATTATAGCTGTAACTTTATGATCTTCAATACACTTATTTGCCTATTTTTTTTTCAATATACATTTAGATCCTAAATTATAAATAAATATTATGTGAAATGTTCATGTTAAGATAATTTCAAATTTTCTTATAGACTCCCCAAAACAGCCAGTAAATTGATTGACTCATGTTTAAAGTAGTTCTCTCATACATACGAAATCTAACAATGATATAGATATATTAGCATTCCCGAGCTCATTACAGTTTCTCAAGCCAGTCTCATAAACTTGTAATAACTTTCCACAGGCCCACCTATGAATGGCGTAGATAATGCAGCAAACGGCAACCTTGGAGCGGACAGTCCCGGCCTGTACGAGAACCTGCCGTTCCATGGGCTCCAACAAGCACCTAATAAGGTAAATAATGAACTCGATGACAATATTCAACAAATTGAAGTTCCTTCCTAACTAATAACAGGAAATCGATCGAAATAATTCTAAGAAGAAATATTTAGAACTAGACGTTAGCAATTGTCAAGTTTTGCCAAGCAAAATGAATGCTTCAAAGGAGTTTAAATATTGCTTTATTAATGATATTTGTCTTCTACATAGTTAATTGGATCGATACAAGTAAATTTTGTGAAATCTAATCTGGTTGAAAAGTATTTAGCATATGGTGGTTATCTGATATAGAAAAATTCAAGCTACACGGATCAAGCAAATGAGATTGTATTCAACTAGATTATATTTCCGGAAAGCCATTTAAAAGTTAAGATACTTATTTAATACATTCAGTCATTAATGTTTTGTTTGCTTCACCTACTAATTTGCTATTTTTTGTTTCATTCATTTCATGTTTGTTTGCATGATAGCCGGTACAGGCTATTCAACCACGAATCGATACGACCAAAACCGCTAAAGGAATAGAAGCGTTACAAAAACAATTAACTACAAACCCGTCCTTCACACCGAGAATCGTGTGTCCACCGTTTGTACAAAATATATCGTATCCAATGACGACTGCGACGAATTCGCAATATCAATACGGGATTCCATTACTATCACCTATTCAACAAATGTATCCATTACACCAAACGGTTTTGTTGAATCCATATCTACCACCAATGCAAACTTCTTTTCTCAAACAATTTCCAACCATAGAAGAAGAAGTATTAGAATCAGATACGAGAAAATTTTCTTCTCTGAATACAAGGAACCCAAGACGTCTACCACAGTTTCAGTCCATGAGAACTATCAGAAAACGAAACATCGAAAGATTCTACCCTAATACCGAATATGGAGAAAATTTTACTGAAATAAATAATAACAAAGGGAGTTTGAACATCTCAGATAGAAACGAACATGAAAATATTATATACGCTAATTATCCTTCCCTGATTAAAATTAAATCTGATATAAGTGGGGTTGAAGCATTTGAGAATTTAACTGATTCTATACAAGTTTATGAAGAAAGCAATGATAACATTAATGCTTCTACTGGATCGTTGAAGCCAGTGCCGGCGCCCAGGACCAAATTGTCGCCAATGTCTTCGCCCCAGAAAACAGACCATGTGTATGTAAATTTATCAATGCCATTAATTAATACAAAGTTCACGTCATTTGATGTGGTTGATGCACCAATAAGACCGACAAAATCTGCTGAAGATGTGTCAAAAAAACTTCGAACTGTTGTTAAAATTGAAGAAAAGCCAATATTGCTTCCTAAGCCCCGAATAAAAGTTGACAAAGGTGATAGTGATGATGATGGAAATAAAGAAAATCCCGATGAAAAGAAAGATATTTCTAAACCTAACATCATTGGTGCGACACCTAAAAGAAATACTTCTGTAATACTACCATCGACGTCGCTAGTGAAATCAGCTGTGAGTAAGCTAAATGACCAAGGGATGAACAAAGTTGGACTACCAAAAAAACAAGTGATTTCACCAAATAAGACACTACAAATACCAAAGCTTACCGAAAAGCCAATACCAAAGAGAAATTTAATTAAACGTAGCAATTCTGTTCAAACTAGCCTTACTTTGAATGACGCTCAGGTATAACGCTTATTTGTTTTTCTCTTCCTATCATCTTTAATTTTAACACTCTCAATCTCATCCTTTAACCTAACTTGAGCTCTTACTAAATTACTAACATTTTCCATTTCAGAATACTAATATACTTCAACAGCAATATCTCCAAAAACGTAATTTTGTAAATTTAAATAGTAAAGGGAAGAATAAGAAAAACTTCCAAATTCCATTACAAAAACATCACAGTTTCTGTTACTTCCAGCCTATAAGAGTAGACAAACGCATACCAGTCGATCAAGAGAGATCATATAACAATACCATCGGACCCATGATCTACCAGCCTGCAGAAGCTCAGTATTACACAAAAACATTAAATCGAAGCAGAGAGAAAAACAGTCACAAACTAAACCGCCTGAAAAAGTCAGAAAGCCTTCGAGAAAAACTATCCTGCGTAGGTGTATACGATAACTACGAAAAACCCAACTATCCAGAACCAGAGTACAATGATTCAGAAAGAAGATCATACCTACAACTCCTAAAAGGCAACTACATATCAAATTCAACGAGAAACTTAGGCCCTGAGCACAATTACAACACAAATTTCAACACAATGGGCCCCAAAGATGAAAAACCTAAGCATAAAAAACTAGTGTATGCAGATTTAGCATTAGGTAATCATAACTTGAAGTTTAAGAACACTGTCAATTCAAATAGACATTTGTACGACACGTACTCTATAGGTAACCATGATAGTACTAACAAGGAGAGTAATAGTAGTCATAGTAACGTAGCCAGTAGTCAGCGGAAGGGAAGTCACAGCCAGCAACGCAGTGACTACGCCACGCTTAAGTTTAACGAAATTGACGTTTGAAAGGTGAGTCGCATTATAACCATGATCTTACATTGCAAATATTGTATTAAGCGGTTTACACTCACGTGGAATTGTCAGGAACGGCCTGACATATTTCGTGTTGTTGCGCGCTATTAGGGCGGAGCGTCGCTCAAATAAATCAGTGACAAAGTTACCGCGTGACAGTACGGGTAGCAGGCCATGATGAAGAGCTCCATACGAGTTCGAAACATGTTGGGCCGTTCCTGACAATTTCACGTGAGTGTAAACCGCTTAATACAGAGTGTTTCAATTTGTCATACGAAAGTTTTAATAACATAATATTATCTTGTGTCGATAAACCCATAGTACTCGTTTAAAATTTCACTTTCTAGACACTTGCTATAGTAGTTAGCTAAAGTGAAAATAAACATGAACTTAGTAATTTCCAATTCAGAAACGATTACATTTTGGTTTATCGGCATATTGACGCAAATCATCCAGATTTTATTTTTATACTCATTTTACAAATTACTCGACAATAATGATTTCGATTATTCTTACCGTACTGATACTTTTGCATTATTACAACTAAAATAAATTTTAACTGACGTCAAACGGGATAATTTGCGTACATATATCATCTCGGAAAATATTTAAATTACTGTAGTTAGATATACGATTATATACATATATTGCTAAAAAGTTAGTATTTTTCGTTACTGAGTTCCTTAAATATTAAATAGTAAATTTTTGATCACCCTATTTGCATTTTTCAAAAGAATTGCTTACGTATGTATACTAAAAATTTCATAATCCCATTTCAGTTATTCTTGTCACAAATTAACAGCGTTCTGATCATTAATCTTTGTTAACGTAAATCAAGATTTTTTTCCCATTTTAAAAGTAGATTTCTGAAATTGTAATTTTTCCGTCGGTAATATGTGCCGAAGCGATCGCTTTATAGCATGACCCACGCCCTTGATTCGACGAAACTTTGCGATATCCCCAATTTAGCAATATTGTAGCTTTTGTCAGTTTATTCAACGATAAAGAAAATGTCATAACTGTTTTGTCATTTCAAACAGAGGTGTGATTCCTCGCCTGACGAACAAAGATAGAGATTTTAAGAATGCACTAATTCCTCATACCTTAATTGTGCCAATTTCTGCCACCAATCAATCCTGGAATATGTTCCCTGGTTCACAACTGCACAGGTGCAAATTGCAAAGATGGTCGGGCTAGGAAATATGCATCATTTTTAATTGGAGAACAAATTTTCAATCCGTCTCACAAATTGGCACTATTAAAATGAGAAATGTGTGCATTAGCAGAATTGACATTTCATGTTTTTAAGAATACATTTCTGTATTACGCTTAGAAAGAGGATGTTATCACGGTTTTTATATTTTTCCTGATATTGCTAATTATTTTTTTATATATTTATTAAAATTTACTCATTCTAAAATGTACCTAGTAACTCCAAAACTATGGCACAATGGAAAAGTTACTTTAGTCCGGTGTCTAATTAAAAAAGTTGAGCTGACATTGTTGACAGCTTATTTTTTTCGCGGATCGGTCAAACTATAACTCTATGCAGACATAGTTGTCGTAGATTTAGGTAATTTTATATACGGAAAACCTCATTCAAATAATTTCTTTTTATAGAATTTTTTTATCGATTCTATTTTCTTTTATGTGGAAATACCACATTTTTTATGTTTATAAATACTGTCACAAAGGTAAATTAAGAAAGAAAAATTGAATGCGATCTACTACAATCTAAGCAGGATTTTTCTTTCTTAATTTACCTTTGTGTCATTATTTATTCAAATAATTTATTAGGGTATGCAAATCTCTCTCGATCTTTATACTAATTTCCACCTGAAATAAATATGAAATGTTGTCAATTACGATCTGATCGTCCGGTCAGGAGGCATCACACCAATAGGGCCTGCTTAAATTACTTAGATAATGGTGAGATCTCGGACTGATGTCAGTAGAAATATCGAATGCAGGCCGGTGTTATCAATGCTTACGCATGTGTGCCGTGTTGTGACGTTTTTGTCTTGTTCTAGGGCCGCAATAAACTATTTACCAAGAGTGACACGTACATTTTTTAAAACGAGGTAATTTTCAAAACTTTTCCAAAATTGCTTTTAGAATGCTTTTACTAAAAATTAAGCACTAACAGAGTTTGAGCTGAAACATTTTTGGGTTGAACATATTGTAGTTAGTTTTTGCTTCAATAACAGTGATTATTCTATTTTTGATTTAATACGATTTAACTAACAATAATAAAGTTACTACCTTCGTTTATTAGATCGCTTGAAATAATACGATCCATTGGTTATAAAAATAATTTATTAAAAATTCACATAAAATTGTTATGCCTATTGCTGCGCGAAAGGTGTTTATAAAGTAAACAAGGAAACTAAGATTTCCTAGATTTAGTAGAAGGTTCACATTTAACAATTTTCACGTAAAATTTACATTTTTAACATTTACATCTCTTTTGCTCAATAGCTTGTTACAATTTAATCATAAATTCCCATTGAATTTGAATGCATCACTTGACACATATTACTGAAGAAAATTACTGTTTTTGTCTCCCGTTAATTTTTTAATTACAAATTTGAAAATCTTTTAAAACCTGTATTTTAAAATATCCTGTATCTTAAACGTATTTTATTTAAACAGTTGATACATTTCTAAAATATGTCGTAAACATGCATATTTCAATATTTATCTTTAGATAATAATATTATTGTCTTTAGATTAAAACCCATCATAAACTGAGCGCAATTCATCAAATTTAAACAAAATTAGTCGATTACGTATGAATACTATACGTTATGATCTGTTTTAATCTAAAAAAAATCGTCATTTGAAATACGTATCCTTGGATATTCTAATTCTATTGTAATTTTAATAGATCACATATTCCGTATATCTGAAAATATATTTCATTTCCACAGCCCTTCAAACCCGATGACATGTTCATTTATGCCGACGCCGATCTTAAGGACTACGGTCCGATCAACTACAAGCAAGCATCCATCTACTCGCAGATGAAGAAAGTCAAAGAGCAGCAAAAACTGCAGGAAATATACGACAAGCAACAGGACGATTTGCTGTGACGTCACTCTGGGTCCATATTGGCTCACATAAAATTCTTATTCATAATATTTGTTAGTCATAATTTTCTTAGTCATAACTTCTACTTTTCACTGAAACAAAATAACTTTTCGGGTTTGTTATAATACAAACCTAACCTAAGCTAATGGGTTTTACTCCCAAAACTCTTGTAAAGTTAATAATTTCAGAGTTATGACTAACGATTTTATGACAATCAATACGTTATGACAATCAATCGTTATGTGACAAAATGAGCACCCCGTCACTCTCTTTTACTTGAGCTCTTACATACATGCCACGACCGGCGGCAAGTGGCGACCAGTGGCTATAGGTGGGAGCGAAAGGTCCGAGCGCGACGGCTATACGACTGAGCGAGACACTCATATCGCCATCGCCATCGCCATTGATATATACCAATTTAAAAATGAAGGCGGCTGTAATTAGTTCATTTAATGAATTAATTTAAATTCGCTGATGAATGATGTTGCTGTAATTTACTTATCTATACTGCCATGCTACGGTAAAAGGACGTATCTTACTATGACATCCGTATAAAGATACGACCTTTTACCGCAACAGGGCAGTATACTATTATCGATTTCTAGACTTGTATTGAAAATCAGTTTTCTATGGAAAGGGGTCATAATTTCAGGAAAAATATCAATAGCGCGATGCAGGATCGTCTTTTGTTTTGTATGGGGGCGCATCTGTTGGTCACAATTGCTTTGTCCTCTCATGACGTCGAAACGGCTGGACAAGTTTTAACCAATTTTGGTACAGGGATAGCTGGACAATCTGGACATCCAAAGATGGTTATAGGATACTTTTTACCTGACTACGATAAAGATGTTTTTGTTCCTGTTTAAAATTCATGTTTAAATTGGTATATCTCTACCTGTTGCTATCTCGTACGACATAACTATAGTTTTTATACATCAATGTATCTATAATATTTGCATGTAAAACTGAACGGTGTATGTATGTAAGTACCATGCGTGTAAAAACCTCAGAAAGTTTAAAAAAATAATGTTGAAACCATTTAATTTGAATTTATATTTAATTACCAAAAAAAATATAAGGATCATGTTTGAAATTAACTCCTTAATTTTAAGGATAACCTATAAATCAATAATGTCATTTAATAATAAAAATGCTATAAATTGATGGTTGCGTTGTCAAACAAAAATCTCTCAAATAAGAACTTTACTTATTGATTTTTATCTGGTTACATTTTATTTTCTCACTATTTTATATATTGATACTGCATCAACTGCTAGTTTCGGTTTGGTATTAAGGTTAACTGGCAGAGAATGCCTTATGGCATTAAGTCCGCCATTTGTACTCTTTATTGTATGGTGCAATAAAGTATAATTTTTCTTTTGAGCATTGAGTTATTTTTTCAAGGACCAATTTCTTTCAACTTTCATGTACACGCACCCTTCGATATACAACTATTGATATAATGATGTTTTCACTTTAAAAATAATGAAACATTACTATTGTAACGTTGTAATTTTTCACAAATGTCTCACAATATAAGTTCAAATATTGTGGCGTGACTACGTTATTTTTTTAAATATTTTTGGAGACATCGCGAAAAATCTGTAAAAAATACTGGACTGACATCGGAACCCCAATTTTAACATTTAGCCTAAAATTGTACAGAGTAGCGTAAATGTGATTCGTATGTAAATAATATACAAACCTTCCTTTTCAATTTGTTAACCGACTGTGACTAAATTAAGAGGTTAGATACTTTTCACGTAAGCTAAATTCCCTATCTTTGAATAAACATGAAGTCATAATAACTAGGTCAGCAATCATTTCTCGAGAAGGATATTGTTTTTAATTTCATGACATGAAAAAGACCACCATGCATTAAAAAAAAAAAAAAACATTTTTTTTAATACCCGATTCGAGCTCTTATGACCCTTCTTACAATGTTACATGTTTGGCGCTTAAAGCAAAATACCAACAAGTACGAGAAAATGTCAATTTTCTGGCAATCCATCGTGTTTTGAGTCATACTATTTCTTGTCTGCAACTCCTAAATACATGTAAGAAATATTATAGTAATAAAAAGTTTGATGTTTCAGTGTACAGCACCGAAAAGAAAGCGTAGAGATTAAAAAGTGGCCCTACTGTTGTATCGTCCCGTTTCATTAGATTGATTAGAAAGGAACGACTACAGTATTGCCACCTTTTAATTTCTAAATTTTCTTTTTGGACTATAAAACAGTTCTATGAATTAAAGATATGAAAATTATTAAACACTGGTAACATGCCAAGCAAGTTTTTTTTAGTTTTTCTGCTTTATCTTACATATTGTTAGCCATATAAACAACCTGCAAAGGCATCAATGTATAAGCTTAGAGTATGACTACGTACCTAATCCTAAAATAAAAATACTATAAGCTGTGTGGAAAAAAATCTAGGCCGTAAATGCCAAGATTTTTCATATACAGTATTCATGAGGTATTATTTTATTTTTATTTATTGTATTCAGTACAACTTATAATAAAAATAGTTATAGTACAAGCAAAGAAATAAAAGTTATTCTTTGAACACTAAATCTTGAAGGGCTTGTAGAATTTTGTGTGACTAATTTTATTTTAGTTTTACTCCACAGCAACGTTTTTCGTAGAATAACAACACTTAGATTTTATTATCCGTCCAAGCGGGAAAGTCTACAAAATTAGTTGAATTTAGCTAAAACCCATTTCTAGGTAAAATTGTAATTAGTGTAAAATATGCTAAACTGTATAAAGTTAAAACTATAGTCGAATGATCAAAGATAGAAGTAATTTAGAAATTAATGATTGCTACCAGCATTTTCATAATGAAACAAATAATGTTTCAGATTTACAACTGTAATAAATAATTTTGAAACTACAATATAATGAAAGGTATTTCATTATGTTCGTAATTATTTATGTCAGTGATAGAATTGTCAATCATTAATCAATGAATGTTAAAAATATAAAATCCTTATAACCACACGATGTTGTGTTCATAATTTTATATTTTATGGGGTCCGTAGTATACTGGTATTTATTTCTATATGTATTCGTATATTTTGTACCGATTTTTAATTTTGCAACGAAATACGAATTTTAATGTACTTAATTATAATTTAACATCGCTTTAAGGAATAACACCGTTGTTACTTGTGATAGTACTCATATAAAACAATTATTAAAAAAAGGTACCACTGATAAAGAATTGTTTAAAATAATCTTCAATATTGGTACCAAAAATTAAAATATAAGTGGTCGTTTAAAATGAAAATCCCAAACAACCTGGCAGTTACAACATTATAAATATAACTATATATATATAATTATAAATATAATGTTGTAACAGCCATGTTAACCTAAATATTGTAAATGCTGATCACTAATATGTATTTGTGAGACTAAACCGTTTATTTGATGTCGAACTAATGTATATAAGGTCTTAATTATGCCAAAAATCTTTATTTTACTAGAAATGTTGCACTATGTTTGTGCTCAATTGAATTGATGTTTTCATTAAAATTACATCATTCAAAAGTAGATCTAATTCGCGGTTTGAATATTATTTAAGTAATCTCAACTACGTAAAAAATCACGTATTGTACATATTTATTTATAATTCCTTTAAAGGCTCGATTTTTATAAAATAAATACACATTATTTATTTTTTTTCAGTTTGAAGGATTCTCTAGATTTTTTAGGGTCATAGATGATTTTTCTATGAATCTTATTCATCCTTCTTTTATATAAATGGATAACTCAGTCTGTACATTTATTATTATGATAAACTGAAACTTTTACTGATAAAGACTATAATTTTCGTATACTAATAACGACTAGATTCTTTGAGTTTGAGCCAATAGTAAATAAAGCCAAACATCTTACTCAGTTAAAATTAGCATTAAATATGATTAACATTTGTGCAACTGAACATGTTCCAGATTATACAGAATATTAAAATACGAGTATTATGTATTTGTAATTCATTCCGCGATGGCTATACGTTGAAACTTAAATAAATAGGAACGTTAATGTAACTAGAGATTTTGTACATAAAGCGACTTGTTACTATATTGTCAAATAGTGTTAATAAATTAATTTATGGATTTTTTGGAGTTGTTTTATTATAAGTATCCTAAATTCTGATTTTCTTACTAAATATAACAGAATTGCGAAATCATCGCGACACTACATCATGATACGTATATATTAAAATAACACGTATAATTTCAAGACGTTAACAACTTGAAGATACATATATGCTTTATTATTGCTATTATAAACTGTAAAACTAAATGAAATATCTATAAAGTTAGGTTAGGTAAGTGAAAGAAGACCCCGGGATAAGTGCGCCACACGAAATAAATCACAGCATAAGTGCAAAAACAGTCCTAGGTAAGAAAAAATATGTTACTGCAATGTTAATTAAAGTTTATTGCGGATTGCTCCGCGCCGACCAATAAGTACGTATTAACTTCAGGGAACGCGGGCGGTGGTCCGCACGGACCCGTCAGCTTCATTCTAAAGCGCTCCCTGAAGTTAATACATTATATTGGTCCGTGCGGTGGCAATCCGCACCGACGGTCAGCGCGACACTAAAACCAGCACAAAGAAAATATTCCATTAAAATTCACTTTCTCCTTGCATGTTCGTTATCCACACACCTTACATAGAATATATTTTGCAAAAAAGTTTTTTTTTGTTCAGTAAGTACTACCTACTAGGTAGTTTACTACTGAGAAGTAAAAAAACCGGCCAAGAGCATGTCGTTCCACGCTCAGTGTAGGGTTCCGCAGTTGCCCATCCTTAACAATAGATGGGCTTAAAACCGCTGTTTTAAGACCATCAATTGTGAAGGATTAGAGGAGGTTTAAATTACGAGAAAGATTTCAAGCTCTATAAAAAGGTCGTAAACGCCAAATTAACTGTAATTATTTATTACCTTCTGAAAGTTATATTATACGCGCCAGATTGAGCGGAATATTTTAATGCACTATGGCACTTATCTAATATGTGTAACGTTCGAAGTATAAGGACACCGCGCGGTACTTACGTCATTTTAAAAAAAAATATGAAATTTTGCGATAACTCAAAAACGGCTCGACCGATTTTGTTCAATATAGTTTTCATTGATAGTACTCGTACTTATAAGGCCTCATTTTCATGAATTTTTCCATAATTTTTTGAATGTTAGAGGGACGCTATTTTTTTATTTTCGGAGCGAATATTTACAAAACTGCTGACTTTATCAAAAAATAATGTTTGGAGACCCCTATTATTTTAGAAAGACCTATTCAACGACATGAAACACACTAGTGTTGACACGAAAAAAAACCAGTACTTTAGGTGTTCGAGAGGTAGGTACCCGAAAAAAAAGCCGTGTTGTCGGCGTAATACATACACATACTCATACCAAATTTCGGCTTTTTAGTACTAATGATCACGGAGCGAAGCCGCGGACGGACAGACGGACATGGCGAAACTATATTTAAGGGTTCCTAGTTGCCTACGGAACCCTAAAAAGGGGGATGGTGACTTTTTATAGTACATGTAATCATAAATAAAACACAAATCAAACACGTACAGTAATAAACATTTATTTATTAGATTTTTTTTAATAAAATTATCACAGCCATTTTTGAGGCAGACTTAAGACACTTATTTTTGCACCATAGGTACTTACAAATACAAAGTACCTTATTAAAGTCTCCACTGCTTCAGTTAATATAAAATAACCTTTCTCTTAGCCAACTAAATTTTTACAATATGTATATTTCAGAGAAAAATCGCTCTAAATAGAAGTGGATAGGTCTTGCGTAACGTTAGTTTGATTAGATAGATAGAAAAAACATCTGTGCACAAGAAAAATAATGTTATGATTTCAAAAAAGTTAGTGCATAAAATCAAGTTACTGCTAACATTCAATATTATAGCATGTTTTATGACAGATGCTGGTAAAACTCATGATTCCACAAGCAGTCGAGAGGCTTTTAATTTCTTAACTACATGTGAAAATTCAACTTCAAAGATACCTATGCTCACCATGAACTTAAAGAAGAAGGCATAGAGCACCTTAATATACAGATAAAACAGCAAAAAGTTAAAGTAAAGCCATTAAAATAGCTTAGAAATACATGCGTAATATTGTATAAAGTGTATTCGCCCTTTTCAACAGTGTAATGTCAACATAACGTATCTCGTTTTTATATTGTCACATTTAAAATCATAATAAAATAATGTCACAATGATTGTATACCTACAATTTGTTCGCTCTTTTCAACGGTGTAATGTCAACATAACATCACATGGATCAAATTCTCTCACATTACCATCGATTGGAAATCCATTCTCAAATGGTGTCTTTATCTGTACAGAAACAATTTCAATGAATCTATGGTTTAATATCACAAATACGACTTAAAATCTAAATACATACTTAATTATCACATTTTATTCTAAGTGACGAAACCACTCTCACTATTCTGCCATGCACTATATTGTCTCATCATACGAGTTTATTTTACAAGTATAAAAACACTTCCTATTCGCCGCGATAACCCTTTCGTTAAGATATTATTGCAAGAGTCAAAGGTACAATCTAAACTTGATGTCTAGTACGATTTTTTTCTGTCTTTGGTATGAATATAAATTCTAGCGCCATCATCTGGCGTTGCCTAAAGTTAACTCGGAACATTTGACAACACAAATCACAATTCCACATTATGTCATCTTAAAGTTTAACTGTATTGTGTTTGTGTGTGTATCTTGAGAATAAACGGCAGATACTGTGAAAAGGTATAACGTGTGTATCGCTGCGACAAATTACCTTAATCTCACCTTTTGTACCATGCAATTAGAATCTACTTACAAATAAGAGATTATTGAACATCTAAGCATTGACAAAGATAGATGCGGCAAGTTCTTTGCGTTGTATATCGATTATATCGGCCAAAGCATATCTTAGCTCTTCACTAACTTAAAACTCTTCTTTTAACGTCCCGGTAGTCAAAACTGAACAAACCAGGTTCTCATACTTTCACAGGTTTGCGGCATCTACTTTAACTTAAAGGATAACAACATTTGTAAGCACAGTGACAGTTCCATAATTGAAATTTATTTCTCCTGGCTAGCAATGCGAAGAAAGGCGTTTAGTAGGCAACGCAGAACGACAATGCCACTCATGCTTTAACATTGTTTATTATTCTTAAAAGAAACCTTTAAAATATCTTCCATTCCTTGTGAAATCCAAGTTTGATCGTCGACGGGTTCAAGCGTAGAAGTCGTAAATTCCTCGTCCAAAGTAGACGTAATCGTAACACCATTTTCTGGCGCTCAAGTCGGACGAGCAGCAGGTTTTATATGCATCTTTGCCTTTTGTGAGCTTGGCACAGCGCTGGCAGAGGTCTACGAGCTCATCCTGAAAAAAAAGCAGAAAAGATTTAGAATAGGGTTCACGATAAGGTTAAGAAGGAACGAACATTATTTGTGGAGGAGTTAAATGCCAGTTTTGCCTCTAGCTTCTTTTATTCTAGCGTAGTTGGTTGGGACATATCAAACATTTTCGACATCATGTCTAAAAGGCATGATGAGACATGAGACCACGACGATATTTCGACCAATATGTGTTTTGGAAAACCGTTGGAATATCCCAGCGTAGTAAGCCAAAGAGTTACGCGTCATTAGTCGTGGATCAGAAAATTTAATGTGGGACGCCCTCATATTCAAATGAGCAGCAACACCTTTAGTGAAGATAGATTTGTGAGAACCCATGTTTAAAATACTGAGGATGTTGTTATTTCTTGAATAGCGGATAAAATAGACAGGCACAAACTGAATTGACTTTCAGCCATATAAATAAAAATAACAAACAACCTCACACAAATCGGCTTAGTCTCAAAGTAAGCTTAAAATAATGCTTGTGTTATGAGTACTAGACGACTATAGGTATATAAAAGGTGTGAGAAGCCTAAGGCTTGCCACATTACACATATGAAACAGAAAGAAGACCTCCATAGTAATTGAAACCAAGAATTTAAAGCCTGTGTTAAAACTCGGTAATTTAGGAAAATATAATTTCAGAAATTAGAGCACGATTAATAAAAATGTGTCGATGTACCGTAAAAGTCTTAGAATCTTTATCTTTAATAAATCTTTATCATAAATATGTACATTTTGATAAGACTGTTTGGCTATAATATCCTAAAATCGATATAACAAGTCAGTATAGGAATATCAAGTGCAGACTATAGAAATGATAATGCATGGAGACAAAGGACGTGGATTAAATAAAATCAAACACATCGTAACAACCAATATCCGATATCAGTTTACTAATGTAAGAAAGCGATAAATAGTTGCTCATTTGTAAATAAATGAAACATTGTCAGTTTGGTCTAAATATGACAAATACAAGATAAATACAGATAAGAATAAAACTAAGTCAAATAGCAACAGTAATTTCTAATTATATCACTCTATTGAGTCTGTAAGTAAATACTTAATAAGCAATCCATTAAGTGTAATATATTACGCTTGTTACTAAACAACATTATCTGAGAATAAATAATTTCAGCAAGGATCTTAAAACTTAAAAGACATCTATTAATTCTAATTGAATGCTACTAAGATAAATTCAAATTAAATGCCATGTGCTGAATAGATTATGTCCTTAAAAATCTGATTTTTAAGAACTTGGTGTACACAATTTAAAAATAACTAGGACATCAAAGACTAAGAAGTTGAAAGACAACGTAACGACTTTATTGTTTAAGCTCATTGTGTTAGTTTGTAACGATGCCAAAAACTAAACTCTTACATTATGAATTCGATTAAACAGCTGTTGATGAAACAAGTAAACGTAAGTAAGGCGTAATCAATCATAATTTTACAAAGCTCAACAAAGAAAACGCTGTAACCGCCAATGTATTAGTCGGCGGTTACATCGTTTCCATTTTCGCCATCGATTTTATTGATTCAGGTATTGGTAATAAATCATTGAGCAAGATTTCTTATAAAACTTATTTAATTTATACGCACACGACAGATACATACAAGTTATAAACGCGAAGAAGGAGGCGCCACCTAGCGGCCAGATATGTAAATTAAAAAAAACAGTTTACAAAGTAACCTACGCTTATGAAGCGTTTATAAAGATAGAGAGAAACCTTATAAATTTATATTTCAATACTCCCACTTAAATTGATAAGGTTCCAATCTATAGTACACTTAACCATTCAATTGCTTTTGGTAACTACGGGTACCTGTCACCTCTCTTATTTTACTATATAAATAGAGTTCAACTCAAAATTCGAAGCAATTGAGTGGCCAACAACTCTTACATATATGAAACTATACAATAAGTATGAAAACTAGTACTAATATGCTGCTAGAACATTACATTATCGTTAATTGCATTAAATTTGCATGCAGGTAAAGCCTTAGTGAGGAAATCAGCTAATTGAGAGGAACTTTGAACATATTTGATATTAATTATTTTTCTTTGAACACAGTCTCTTATAAAATGGTATTTAACATCTATATGCTTGCTTCGCTTATGGAAGACTGGATTATGTATCAACTTAATTGCACTCTGATTATCTATATTTAATGTAACTGATTCTTGGGGCTCGTTTATATCTAACAAAAACTGTCTAAGCCACAATATCTCTTTAGCTGCATCACTAGCAGCCATGTACTCTGCCTCCATTGTGGACATGGCAACGGTGGTTTGTTTTTTTACAAGCCCATGTAACAGGTCCACCATTCATCAAAAATATGTACCCAGTATTTGACTTCCTAGTATCAACATCCCCTGCAAAATCAGAGTCAGAGTACCCTGCTAGGTCACTATCATTGTTATAACAAATTGACATATCTTTAGTATCTATCAAATAACGTATTATTCGCTTTAATGCATTTACATGGACAGTATCTGGATTGCTTACATACCTACTCACAATATTAACTGCATATGCTATATCGGGCCTGGACACAGATGATAAAAACAATAAGGCTCCCACTGCTTCCCTATATGGAAAATGATTAGACATTTCAAGATCCATGTTTTTCGATAATTGTACGTTTACATCAGCAGGTGTACTACAGCCATTAGCATTTGTCATGTTAAATTTATTTATTAAAGTCTCTATGTAATGCTTCTGGTTTACAGACACACAATTCTTGCTTTTATTAATTTCCATGCCCACAAATGAATTGCAATTTAAAACTTTAACATCAAATTTTGTTTTTAAATCCTCTAATATTACAGATAATATGTCCTTACTTTTTGACATCAACAACCCATCATCAACATATATGACTAATAGTACTTTGACATTGTCAAAATATCCCACAAAGACACAGTTATCAGATTGACATAATTTAAAACCATATGTGGTTAGAAATGAACAAAACTTTTTATTCCAGCATCTCGAGCTTTGTTTAAGACCATATAAAGATTTGTTCAACTTACATACTTTAGTAGACTCTGCGTCAACACCCTCTGGCACCTCCATATATATCTCTTCAGAGAGGTCGCCATACAGGAAGGCTGTCTTCACATCAAACTGCTGGATCTCAAGGTCATCTCTGGCGGCTATACTCAATAACAACCTAATGGAATCGTACCTGGTAGTTGGTGAGAATGTTTCCGTATAATCTAGATCTTTGATTTGTGAGAATCCACGAGCACATAATCTTGCCTTAAACCTTTCAATTTCTCCTTCCTTGTTCCTTTTAACACAGAACACCCATTTACATGTAATAGGTTTCTTTGCAGTCATGTCAGTTATAGTCCATGTATTATTATTCTGATGTGATTGTAGCTCTTCTTTAATAGCTTTCTTCCATTCCTGTTGATTCATACCATTTACTGCCTCTTCATAGGTTTTAGGTATCTCTACTTCCATAAAATTTGCTTCCAAATTTCTAGTTTGTCGGGGGCGGAGTGTCACATTGCTTCGTTGTCCCTCATCCTCTATGATACCTTGTATAGGAGGACGGTATGATTCATCAAAATCATTGTTAACGCTCTGCATACTATCATCAGATGACAAATCTTCAATAATCTCCGCCTGGTGCATATCACTTTGCACCATCAGTGGTTCTACTCGCTGTTCCTCATTATCACTTTTCTCACTTTCAACATCATTTATATTTAACTGTGTAAAATTTTGTCTTTGTTGTATCACACTGTTTTCATCAAATTTGACATCTCTAGACACAGTAATTTTTCTTGTGACTTGATCGTACATTCTATAGTTTTCTTGGTCATATCCAACCAACAACATCTTCACACTTTTCTTATCTAACTTCTTTCTTTTTTCTTTTGGGGTGTGAACATATCCAACTGACCCAAATATTCTGGTATGCTGAAGGCTTGGTCGATCTCCAAACCATAGTTCATATGGAGACACACTAGGAGTTTGGCTGGATGAAGTTCTGTTTAATAGGTATACTGCACAATTGACAGCCTCTGCCCATAAGTTTAAAGGAATATCTTTAGCATACAGCATAGATCTTGCACTTTCCATTATTGTGCGCATTTCTCGTTCTGCTTTTCCATTTTGTTGGGGAGTGTACGGGGCAGTACACTCGTGACTTATTCCTTTATCATCTAGGAACCTTTTAAATTCATGATTCACATATTCACGGCCATTATCCGTATGTAAAGTGCGCACATCATGAAGAAATTTATTGTTAACAATAGCATTATATTTTCTAAAACAGTCGAACACTTCACTTTTATGCTTCATGAAGTAAATATGGCGATAACTTGTTGCTCCATCTTTGAAAAGAACAAAATATCTCATGCCTGATACAGAAACTTCCTCTAGGGGACCACAGACATCACTGTAAACAATATCTCCAGGCTGAGATGGGCCTCTATGTGATTTCTTGAAGGGCAACCGTGCTTGTTTGCCATATTGGCACGCTTCACAAACAAAATTATCACTTCCAGTCAATGTCACAGGAATAGCACCATTTTTACTCATGTTTTGAATTTCCTTAATATTCACATGACCTAACCTCTCATGCCACACTTTAATGTCAGATTGTACCACATTGCAACTTTCTTGTTTCACAGTCTTAATGTTCAACTCATAAAGATTATTTTCTTTTAATTGAGCACACATAACCACAGTATTATTTAGCATTAATAATGCACTTTGTCTGTTCTTCACTATCATGTATCCTTTCCTGGTTGCTGCACCCTCCGAAAATAAATTTCTCCTCAGGTCAGGTACATACAATACATCTCTTAGAGCACTTTGTACCCACTGTCCATCCACCAATCTGTTTATTAATATAGAACCTTTCCCACAAACTTCTATATCTTGCTTGTTTCCTAGCTTGACAGTTCTATTTACATTAGGGGTCTGGTACTCTTCAAGCTCACAAAAATAATCACGCTTGTATGTCATATGCATCGAGGCTCCACTATCCAAAATCCATACATCTTCACTACAGACTTCAGAAGAATTGTTTTCAACACTAAATGCTAACATGTCAGGCTGCTCTTGGTTCTTGCGAACAGATTTCTTAGGTGCTTTGCAGTCTCTTGCAAAATGGCCCCTCTTATTACAATTGTAACACACAAATCTATGCTTCGGGTTGGCTTGACTTGGATTTCCTCTCATTTTTGAATTCTTCACATAGCCTTTGCTCGTCACAAAAGCCGTCTCACTGGTTAGATCTTTAGAAAGGCTTGCTTCTTCATCAATGAGTCTTGATGTCAAGTTTTGAATCGTTTGACTGTCTTTGTCTAGTGACAGCCAAGCTTGACGAAGTGAACGATATGATGTTGGTAATGTTGTCAATATTTTAGTGATGACTGCAGTGTCGCTGATTTTTTCACCTGATTCTCGCAATTGTTTTGCCAGGCTTTTCACTTTCGACACATGCTGTGCCATAGAATCACTCGAACAGTAACTATATTGGTAGAATTGCTCATGTACCATCATCTTGTTAAATTCCGACTTGTGTTCATAAATTGCTTCCAATTTGTTCATAACTCCTTTTGCGGTATCGCAGTTTTCTATTAACGAAATCTGGTTAAGATCCATTGAAGACGTTAAAATGAACATCGCCATGCCATCTCTCCTATCCCATTCCGCTATTTTCGTGGGATCTTCAGGCTTCAACATATTTATATCTAAGCCTTTTGCTCTGAGAGCACACTTCACTTGAAACTTCCATTGCAGGAAATTACGACCATCAAATTTTTCATTTTTCATCGAGTTTGCAACCTCCATCTTTGAGGTTATGTTCGGCACGTTCTCGTGAACTAACTTGAAAAAAAATTCTGCTCTGCACTCAATTTTGTCAGTGGACTTTTATTTTGCGTTTCTTCCGGGTCCATAACCTATTGATTCAGGTATTGGTAATAAATCATTGAGCAAGATTTCTTATAAAACGTATTTAATTTATACGCACACGACAGATACATACAAGTTATAAACGCGAAGAAGGAGGCGCCACCTAGCGGCCAGATATGTAAATTAAAAAAACAGTTTACAAAGTAACCTACGCTTAGAGTGAAGCGTTTATAAAGATAGAGAGAAACCTTATAAATTTATATTTCAATAGATTTGTAGGATAATAAAAATTATGAGAATTATTACTTAATAGGTAGGTACTAGAAGGCAAATTCGTCCGCGAATTTTTTTCTCTACTTAGTCGGATGAAAAGTATCCTATAACCATCTTTGGATGTCCAGCTATGCTTAAGAATACTGATTTTAATAGAATAAAAAAAAATGTTATTTATTTAATAATTACATACAAATTAACAGTACACATAGTACCAAAACTTATAATAGTATAATATAAAACTTATAATAGTAAAGAAATAAAAATATATAGTATAGACACGCACTTTATTTATTTAAGACTTTTATTGTTGTTTTTGATAAGTTGAGACTGAGTCTGATAACGATTGTAAAACATTTTTAGGGTTCGGTACCCAAATGTTAAAAATGAAACCCTATTAGGTACTAAGACTTCGCTGTCCGTCCGCCCGTCTGCCTGTCTATCACCACACGTCTATCACAGTGCAATTTTTCATATGATGTATTTCTGTTGCCGCTATAACAACAAATACTAAAAACAGAATAAAATTAATATTTAAGCGGGGCTCTCATACAACGAACGTGATCGGTTGCGTTAACCCGGCCAGTTATTTTATTTTATGGTACGGATCCCTTTTTGCGCGAGTCCGACTCGCACTTGGCCGGTTTTTTATCTAAATCTTTCTACGCCTGGACATATTTTTAGGCTCATTATCTTTTTGAGGTCAAAGGGCAGTGGGTAAGCAGATTCATGGCCAAGATGTTGTTATAAAAGAAATTAATATTTAATTAGCTAAAATTTTACAATATTTAGATTATCGTATACAAAATATAAACATCACAAGTAAATTTGTTTTTTTGTTTTTCATTTTCTTAGCTTATTTATATGTACATTTTTAAACCGATTTTATTTTGATATACACAATATACCTACAACACCTACAATATAAGTGGCGTCACAATTGAGATTGTTTTAGGCAGTTTCATCGGTAATAACTATAATCATACTAAAATTTGTTGATATCCAGGAAGTGAAAGGTTATGAATAGATTTTACCTAATTACAGTGAAGCAAAATAGAGGTTCTGGTCTTTTTACGCGCAACAAATTCCACAAATATAATTTTTTAAAATGAAATCTTTGTCCTTTAATCACGTCTAAACGGCTGAACAGATTTCAACCATTTTTGGTATACGGGATACGGGATACGGAAACGGGATATTAGATCCTTCTAGTCGGGTAAAAAGTATCCTATAAATATCATATCATATTATTCCATGCGGACGAAGTTCTCGGGCTCCTTCTAGTCTCTATAAATATCTTATACTATTATAAAATGCTATATTTGTATTGAAAAACAGTTTTCTATGGAGAGGGGTCATAATTCGAGGAAAAATATTAATAACGTAATGCAGGATCGTCTTTTGTTTCGTATGGGCGCCCGGCGCCATGCCAGTCATAATTTCTTTGTCCTCTCAGCACGCCGAAACGGCTGGACAAATTTTGACCAATTTTGGTACATTGATAGCTGGACTTCTAAGGATGGTTTTAGGATTTTTACCCGTCTACGGTAAATAAAAACAAAATAGGTATACTCGATTTCATATACCATGGCCCGATGCACTTGAGACGGTAATTAGGCGTTAACAATAGGATTAGTGATAACAAAAGATACCTGGCCGGACCCTTTTGCGGCGTGGTATTTTACATGCAACCTAATGATCTTGATCGTTTAACCTAGTAATCTTTATTAATGTAAACAATATTTCATGTTAGTTGTCATCTGACTACATTTGTGATTACACGTATACTTAAATAATTATGTTTCGACCTTGGGAAACACCCACAAGTAACCCGTCCAGTGGTGATGTTAGTTTGCAGCAACGTAAGAAACGATTTTTAAGCAAGGACGCCCAAGATGTGGTGATAAGTGTTTATAAGACATTGCTAAATCGAATGGGTAAAAAAAATTTGATTAAAGAAACGTCTATATTCACCAGTGTGCCGGAAAGGACAGTTAAAAGGATTGTCTCATCACTCTCATCAGGACCAAGATACCTCCCTCGAAAACGAGTAAAAGCTTCTTTTAAAAAAATTGATAATTTTACAGAAGAGGTTGTGAGGAGAACTGTCTACGACTTTTATAGAAAAAATGAAGTTCCAACGCTCACAGAGATTCATCAAGCATTATTAGCAAGCGAAGTGGGATTTCCGTATTCAGAAACAACACTATGGAGACTTTTACGAAAACTTGGTTTTAAATATGGAAAGTTAAACGAAAGGAGAATCATTATGGAAACATCACGGCTTAAAAAATTAAGAGAAGAATTTATTACCGATATACGATTGAAGAGGTCTACTGGAAAAAGTATTGTATATTTGGACGAGACTTGGTTTGATACCCACGACACACTGAAAAAAGGATACAGGGACGACTCTCAAAATTGTGCTACAAATACTCCATGTTCAAGAGGCAAACGTTTAATTATACTGCACGCCGGTACTGAAAATGGTTGGATTCAAAGGGCTCTTCTTGTTTCGAGCAAACATCTGAAAAATTCAAGTGCAGACTATCACGAAGATATGTGTTCGGAGTTGTTCGAGAAATGGTTCGTGGAGCAGCTTTTACCCAATATCCCTGCCAATAGCGTTATCGTTATGGATAATGCGTCATATCATAGCCGTCAAGAGGAAAAGATTCCCAACACCAATTCAAGAAAACCTGACATAATAGCATTTTTAAGAAAGCGTCATATTACTATACCTGAGAAAATAACTGTTAAGAAATTGCTGGAAATTGTACAAAGTCAAAAGTTTGAAAAGAAATACTTCATCGACAAAATAGCGGCTGAGGCTGGGCATGAAATATTGAGACTTCCCCCCTATTATTGTGTGTTGAACCCAATCGAGCTTATGTGGAGTTATGTCAAGAAACAAATTCGTAAGACGAACATTACACCAACAGTAGGTGATTCTGTAATTCAAAATTTAAGAACTGTGGTAGACATGACGAACCCTACGCTTTGGAAAAATGCTTGTGAGCATGTCATCAAAGTGGAGAACGAGTTTTTAGCCCACCCTGTGTATCCGGTCATCATAAACACCTGCGAAACCTCAAGTTTGGAAGAATATACGTCAGAAAGCGAATAATTCTTATATTTTATGTAATTAATGTATATGTTTTAACGTAATTAAATTAAGTTAGTCTTAAAGTTACCTGAAAGTTGATTGTTATTACTTTATTGACACAATTAAAATAATAATAATAATAATATGTATATAGATATAAATAAATGTTTCATTGACACAATTTTTGTTTTACAAAAGTTTGCTATTATTATTAAATAAAAAATATATATTAATATGTATTAAGATATAAATAGATATTTTATTGTCACAGTTGTATGTTTATTGTTATTAAAGTAAGTTAGTCTTAAGTTACCTGAAAATTGATTGTTATTATTTTATTGCCACAAATTTTGTTTTACAAATGTTAGCTATTATTATTAAATTAAAAATATATATTAATATGTATTAAGATATAAATAGATGTTTTATTGTCACAGTTGTATGTTTAATATTATTAAAGTAAGTTAGTCTTAAGTTACCTGAAAATTGATTGTTATTATTTTATTGACACAATTTTTATTTTAACAAATGTTGTTATAAAGTATTAAATATAAAGCTATTACTATTCAATTACTATAAAGATGCCGTACCATTATAATTAAACAATACCGTAAACAACTAATATTTCGTATTTTTATTTTCAAGTACCAAAATGTTTTAGTCCCGCTTTAGTTGCATGCAGATTGTACCGACGCGTGCCATTTTGAAGTGCTCCTAATTAGATAACAAAAGGCAAACATTATGAGCCCTATTGTTAAGTTTCAAGTCCATCGGGCCATGGTATATGAAATCGAGCTCGATTTCATATACCATGGCCCGATGCACTTGAGACGGTAATTAGGCGTTAACAATAGGATTAGTGATAACAAAAGATACCTGGCCGGACCCTTTTGCGGCGTGGTATTTTACATGCAACCTAATGATCTTGATCGTTTAACCTAGTAATCTTTATTAATGTAAACAATATTTCATGTTAGTTGTCATCTGACTACATTTGTGATTACACGTATACTTAAATAATTATGTTTCGACCTTGGGAAACACCCACAAGTAACCCGTCCAGTGGTGATGTTAGTTTGCAGCAACGTAAGAAACGATTTTTAAGCAAGGACGCCCAAGATGTGGTGATAAGTGTTTATAAGACATTGCTAAATCGAATGGGTAAAAAAAATTTGATTAAAGAAACGTCTATATTCACCAGTGTGCCGGAAAGGACAGTTAAAAGGATTGTCTCATCACTCTCATCAGGACCAAGATACCTCCCTCGAAAACGAGTAAAAGCTTCTTTTAAAAAAATTGATAATTTTACAGAAGAGGTTGTGAGGAGAACTGTCTACGACTTTTATAGAAAAAATGAAGTTCCAACGCTCACAGAGATTCATCAAGCATTATTAGCAAGCGAAGTGGGATTTCCGTATTCAGAAACAACACTATGGAGACTTTTACGAAAACTTGGTTTTAAATATGGAAAGTTAAACGAAAGGAGAATCATTATGGAAACATCACGGCTTAAAAAATTAAGAGAAGAATTTATTACCGATATACGATTGAAGAGGTCTACTGGAAAAAGTATTGTATATTTGGACGAGACTTGGTTTGATACCCACGACACACTGAAAAAAGGATACAGGGACGACTCTCAAAATTGTGCTACAAATACTCCATGTTCAAGAGGCAAACGTTTAATTATACTGCACGCCGGTACTGAAAATGGTTGGATTCAAAGGGCTCTTCTTGTTTCGAGCAAACATCTGAAAAATTCAAGTGCAGACTATCACGAAGATATGTGTTCGGAGTTGTTCGAGAAATGGTTCGTGGAGCAGCTTTTACCCAATATCCCTGCCAATAGCGTTATCGTTATGGATAATGCGTCATATCATAGCCGTCAAGAGGAAAAGATTCCCAACACCAATTCAAGAAAACCTGACATAATAGCATTTTTAAGAAAGCGTCATATTACTATACCTGAGAAAATAACTGTTAAGAAATTGCTGGAAATTGTACAAAGTCAAAAGTTTGAAAAGAAATACTTCATCGACAAAATAGCGGCTGAGGCTGGGCATGAAATATTGAGACTTCCCCCCTATTATTGTGTGTTGAACCCAATCGAGCTTATGTGGAGTTATGTCAAGAAACAAATTCGTAAGACGAACATTACACCAACAGTAGGTGATTCTGTAATTCAAAATTTAAGAACTGTGGTAGACATGACGAACCCTACGCTTTGGAAAAATGCTTGTGAGCATGTCATCAAAGTGGAGAACGAGTTTTTAGCCCACCCTGTGTATCCGGTCATCATAAACACCTGCGAAACCTCAAGTTTGGAAGAATATACGTCAGAAAGCGAATAATTCTTATATTTTATGTAATTAATGTATATGTTTTAACGTAATTAAATTAAGTTAGTCTTAAAGTTACCTGAAAGTTGATTGTTATTACTTTATTGACACAATTAAAATAATAATAATAATAATATGTATATAGATATAAATAAATGTTTCATTGACACAATTTTTGTTTTACAAAAGTTTGCTATTATTATTAAATAAAAAATATATATTAATATGTATTAAGATATAAATAGATATTTTATTGTCACAGTTGTATGTTTATTGTTATTAAAGTAAGTTAGTCTTAAGTTACCTGAAAATTGATTGTTATTATTTTATTGCCACAAATTTTGTTTTACAAATGTTAGCTATTATTATTAAATTAAAAATATATATTAATATGTATTAAGATATAAATAGATGTTTTATTGTCACAGTTGTATGTTTAATATTATTAAAGTAAGTTAGTCTTAAGTTACCTGAAAATTGATTGTTATTATTTTATTGACACAATTTTTATTTTAACAAATGTTGTTATAAAGTATTAAATATAAAGCTATTACTATTCAATTACTATAAAGATGCCGTACCATTATAATTAAACAATACCGTAAACAACTAATATTTCGTATTTTTATTTTCAAGTACCAAAATGTTTTAGTCCCGCTTTAGTTGCATGCAGATTGTACCGACGCGTGCCATTTTGAAGTGCTCCTAATTAGATAACAAAAGGCAAACATTATGAGCCCTATTGTTAAGTTTCAAGTCCATCGGGCCATGGTATATGAAATCGAGTATACCCCAGGCCAAAAGTATGGAAACAAGCTTATATTACTTACTATACAAACCTGTGATTTCCTTACGGAATAAATTACAAAATCACAATATAAAAAATGATTATTAACATTTTAAAAGTCAATAACGCAAATTCTGCTTATGAAAATTGCCAGTGCAACATTTTTTAGAAAGGCAATAAAAAAACGACGACATGCACTTTGTCCCGGAGTTAGGTAAGTATATATATATTTTTACAATATGCAGATGTTTTAATAGTGGATGTTCTATTTTTTATCTTGTGGGGGTGGCCTGACGGTTACTAACATTTACACAAGGAATAATTATTGGAAACTTTAAATATTCAAAGAACAAACTTTGTTTCCATACTTTTGGCCTGGGGTGTACGCGGACAATGTCGCGGGCACCTGCTAGTTTACGAATAAAACTGTTATGATAAATCTTGTGGCAGAATTCGGTAATTATCTGAAGGACAGATGAGGCCTCGTTTATTATGAATATTATCACCGCCGGCTCCATAGATACAGTCGCGCTGGGCATTATATAATTGTGTTTTAATAACGTTTCCGCAATCGCTTAGCTCAGTTGATAATGCAAGTGTTAGTTAGCATTACAAAATTAATAAGGGCAGTCGGGACATGCGAAAATTAGTTTGGGTGTAGCACATCGATACTATCGATTCTCAACGTAATTTGACAATGGTGGCGATAAAGTCAGAATCTTTACGGTAGATGCAAAAATGCCACCCTAAAGCAATAAATAATAATACAAGCAACGTTGAAATATTCAATGGCTCGCGGTTCGGTGGTCTAATAGGTAAGACGTCCGTGTTGTCCAGGAAAGCCGTTGGAAACGCGGATTCTACCCCTCCTGAGCCATTGCATTTTCCAATTATTCGCAACACATTCAGGCCCGGATTTAGAGAGCCAGGGTTCCTAGGCACTTGGCATTTGGGGCCCCCTCCCCTATAAGGAGAACATTTTTATGGTGTAAGACCTGCTTCTGGCTGGGCCCCTAGGCCTCCTGGGCCTAGGGGTAAATACGGCACTGATCACATTCCTACTTCATTTTCGATCAATCAAAATTTGCTATTTTCTAATGAAATCTGTCTGAAATAAATCAACTTTAGAGTTGTGTTCTATCTGAGGAACCGTTATAGTATTTTTTTCATTGGAATGAATATCACACTAATGTTTATGTGTAATTTGTCAGTGTGTTTATGTGTATGTTTGTTACTTCTTCACGCTCAAACGGCTGGACCACTTTTAATAAATTTTGGTATGAAGGTAGCTGACACCCTGAATAGGCTACTTTTTATCCCGTAAATGTAGTGTTCCCGTGGGATGAGCGGGTAACACCTCGCGGGGCAGCTAGTAAAGTTTATTTTGATATATATTTATTTATTTAAACTTTATTGCACAAAATACAGAAGTAAAAGTACAAATGACGGACTAAATGCCATGAGACATTCTCTACCAGTCAACCACAAGGTCAAACAGAGACATTTTTGGTGCGGGAAGGGATAAAAATTAAGAACTTACATCTGTTCTACATTGAGCTGACTCGGAGAAGACACCACTGCCCGGGTTCCCAGGAGGTCGCGCGTTCGATTCCCGGACGAGCACCGCCACGCATATGCATAGCAGCAACACTGCCATGGAATGTTTCTGTAAATAACCAAATATAACTATTAAAAATATAATATAGACTATATATCACATACGAAATATACAATAAAATTACAATCGGGGACTTACATAAAAATAAAACGAATATACCGATAAATCGAGACGCTGTTCTGTTTTTTGACGTTGATAGTGAATATGCAAAACGTGACTAAAACTAAATAGGGTGTTTAACACCCATTTTGCAAAGTATCTCAAACTCAAATAAAAAATATATAAAATAGTGCCTTTAAATTGTACATTTTAGATTCGCGCGTCGTTTGACACCATAATCTAGTTGAGACGCTCTTACATTGAAATTGGTGTATTGGTATAATATTGGTGTATTGTTAATATATCAAGTTTTATACAAATTCATTTAACTGTTTCGTGTCATTGTGTCACAATCTAAACATCCACAATCTCTCACATTTGTCAATATATCAGCATGAAACAAATATTTAAACATGGCAGTATTCCAACAATAGGTACTATTGACTCTTGAAAAGATTAACATGATTAAATCCAAGTTAAATTGAGACCGATAGCAATATTGACTCGATTAACATTCAACCGACCTTTAACTTAATAACAAACTGGCCTAATTCTTGAGATTATCATCCTATCACCTAATCTAAATATATTGTCGTGAAATAATTACTCGTAAATAGATATAGATTGACCTAGTTTTGTTATCAAGTGGAGTCTAGATGGTTAATCTGGGTATGTCTGTAAAAGTATATTTATACTATTATACAATTCTAAAGTTGTATTGAAAATTTCTATCGAGAGGGGTCATTAAATCAGAAAACATCTAAAAAATACAATTCAATACAATTTTTGGAATTATACATATAATATGAGAGGGTTCCCTTTATCTTGCATAATATTGATTTTCCGAAATACATTTCGCATAGCAGCTATCACCGAAACATTTTTAACCGAATGATTCTTTAGCATAATCATATATTTATGTATGTATCATAATTGTCAGTTAGCATACTATTATTTTGCATGTCTTTAAATGGCAGAACACTAGTATCACCGACCTTTATTTCACATAATTTTATAAGGCAGAACATTAATATCGCCGAATTTATTATGGCATTAAGACATAGTTTACGGAACAGACGGGTGCTAGGAAACTAGTTTAGGTTTTAGGTTAGATTAGGCGATTGTGAACTAAACTGATACCAGTAAAATGGGTAAGGTTAGGTTAGGTTAGAACTACGACCACAACAGAACCGAACTGCTGCCAGTAAAGTAGGTTAGGTTAGAACCGAACTTAATGGGTTAGGTTTGGTTACAACTGCGACCATAACAGAATCGAACTGCTACAAGTCATGTGGTAAGTAGAAATAAAAAAGGAGTAGTTATCGAATTTCATTTATTTGAGACATGCAAAATACATTAAGGTTAAGTCAATTATGGATTATTCCTTGAAATAATTACACTAATCTTAGATTAGTGTACAATGTTTTCTGCTTCGAACAATTTTTATGCAATCTAAATATTATGAGATTCTTCGCAATAACTATTGTTACGGACATGTTAATATTATGCTTATTCATATTCTGCCATTTCTGCCATATGAATGTTCTGATATAAAAAATTATGTGAAATCACAATATGAGAAAATAAATTGCAAAATAAAATTCAGAGAAATGATGTTTCTGTCGAAGGTTGGTATACAAAATGAATTTATGAGTATAAATTTTATGCAACATATTAGTGAACCAATATGAGAATCTGTTTTATATGGGGAGGAGTGATTATTGCAGGACAATCTTAATCTTATAAAACTATCTAGCTGACCCGACCGACGTCGTTTTTTTTTATTTGATTGTCACGGTTTGCGTAACGGACTAAAAGCACAGAATAAAGACAGTACAGAAACCGCTCTCTTTTATTATTTGCCGCTTTTGCAAAAGAATTAGCCTACTAGTATCTGATTGGTAATTTTGAATGACGTGCAACATCGTTGGTTGAAGCACTTTGTGGGTGTGTCATACTCCTAGGGTTATGAAAAGGAAACTAACCTAGTTTTAGGTAATACATTTAAGTATTACATCCTTAATTTCTTTATTTTTATTAGGTAATCACGTTCACGCCACACTGCAGTCAATTGAACCTTGATAAAAAACGGAAATTTACAATTCGCCAATCTCTGTAGTATGTTTATAGTAGATAATCAAATGAATTACCCATTTTATTGAGAAGGTGCTGAAACTAAAACCATACCTCTGCCATCTCTCTGACTATAAGACGTAACGCCGCCAGCATGAATAAAAAGAGAAGGGGCATTCTTTTTCAGAGCCATTTTTTTAATTATATCATAGGTCATGTAGATTAAGGTTTTATACCTATCTTTTTTTTTTATTTGATGTATTATTAAAATGTTATTGGTTATAAAAATAAGGTATTTCTACTTTGTACCTACGGGCGTGGCGTTCGTATTTCACAAGTGTTGCGTACTCGTATTGTTTTGAGAAAATTCAAGCTAAAACCGACTTGCGGCAGATATTTTGTTTTTCGTCTTACATGGTTGCAATAAATATCTTCTTTTATCTATATATCGAGATATCTATTGATATTGAATTTAGAACTAATGCTGTATGACACATTTGAAGGGTACACGGAAAGAATTATGTCTAGTGACTTCTTTGGTGTCCTATCGTTTGACCAAAAGTCATTTTACAAAATTACACTTTACAAACAACGTTTTACAAAAAACATTTCGCCAATTGATAATTTTACAACATGTCATTTTACAAATGTATCACTTCACCAAATGATCACATGTTAAATTTACATTTTACAAAGAATTACCCAATATTTTGTTTCCCTAGTCGTTTTATTTCCATTCGCGTTTTTCCCCAAATTGCTTATTTTCCATTCGTCATTATGGCCGGCATTTAATTTCTTACACGTTTTTTTTTTTAATCGTATTTTTCGCTAAATGCATTTTTTTACCAGTCTGTGTTGTTCACATACGTTCACTTCACCTGTACAACATATTCCTCATAAGTCGGGTTTCGGGTCATAAAAAAAAAATTACCTAAACCTAACCCAACCAAGTCGGGTTTCGGGTCATAAAAAAAAATAACCTAAACCTAGATCTAGGACCGACTTGGTTATTTTTTTTTTTTTTTTTTTATGACCCGAAACCCAACCAACACCTAACCCAACCAAGTCGGTCCTAGATCTAGGTTTAGGTTATTTTTTTTTATGACCCGAAACCCGACTTGGTTGGGTTAGGTTTAGGTTATTTTTTTTTTATGACCCGAAACCCGACTTGGTTGGGTTAGGTTTAGGTAATTTTTTTTTTATGACCCGAAACCCGACTTATGAGGAATATGTTGTACAGGTGAAGTGAACGTATGTGAACAATACGGACTGGTAAAAAAATGCATTTAGCGAAAAATACGATTAGAAAAAAAAACGTGTAAGAAATTAAATGCCGGCCATAATGACGAATGGAAAATAAGCAATTTGGGGAAAAACGCGAATGGAAATAAAACGACTGGGGAAACAAAATATTGGGTAATTCATCTATACAGTCTGTTTGAAAAAGAAGTACTTTTTAACCGACTTCAAAAATAGGAGGGGGTTCTCAGTTCGGTTGTTTTTTTTTTGTTTTTTTTTTTATGTTTGTTACCTCATAACTCCGTCATTTATGAATCGATTTGGAAAACTATTTTTAGGTTCATGAAAAGACATCTCAAGGTTGGTCCCATAAAATTGTGGTGAAGATCGGATGACGAGATCCATGAGGAATCGCAGAAATTCCTGAAATTTTATAGGCACTCCTAATATTTTTCATATATTCTCTAATCTATTTAAGTATTTGCATATAGTCATCATCTTCCAATGCTGAACTGATGATGGAAGGTACAACTCCTTAACGGTTAGGAGTTAGGAGATAATTCAAACGAGATGCATGCCTTCAAGACCTCCCTGATCACCCCGCCATAAGTATTTTATATGAATAACTATAAAACGAAAAAAAAAAAAATTTTGCAAAAAAAAGAACCGACTCAGTGAAACTAAAAAGTCCGATCAAGTACAGATTACATTTGAATCACCCTTTGAAGTCGGTGCCAAACCTCACGTAAACTTTAATATATAAATATTATAACTGAGTGGTTTGGGATCGATTACAGACTAAGTCATAATGTTTGAAGAAGAAGTACTTTTTATGAATAATATATTTTAGTCTCACGCTGACCGCACGCGCACCGTCGGCGCTGATGGCCGAGATATATGAACTTCTAGGAAGTGTTTTTGACTGACGCGTAGCTATCAGCTCGCACGGTGGTCAGCGATGATAGGTACGCGTCGCGCGTCGGCACAACGTAGCTGTCGGCGCTGACCATCGCACGAGCGCCTCTGCTTTCAGTGAGCGTTCTAGTGTCAAGCGGAGCGGACGTCGTCAGCGTGAACAGTCAGTGTAAGGCGGTCAGTACGATACTAAAACGAGCCACGCTGAGCCTCAGCCCTGACGAACTACGCGCTGAGACATCAGCGCCGACGGTGCGCGTGCGGTCAGCGTGAGACTAAAATCAGCCACTATCAGTACAGTTAATTTTGTTATACCTACAGAGATAAGGGGGTTTTATATTTTCCTAAGTCACAGCGCCATATTACACAACCTCGTACATATAGAATGGTGTTCTTGCCTTATAAAAAAAAGTGTCAGGTGGCGCCAAGCACTATAGTGCGCATTAGTGCGTAGGCTATTAAGACAGCTAGCGGAATGTAATGGGTCCCTCTTGCATTAAGCGTAATGCGCAATTTCCAATATCACAGACGTAAAAACGAAAACCCCAATTATCAGTCTATTAGATCGTTACGTCAATCACACCAAATCTTTCATTGCATAATTCTACGCCACTGGAGCGCCCTCTGTCATATGTGTTTAAAATGCTCATGCGCATTAGCCATACCCTAGGGTGTGGGCTTTACACGCACGATCACCAGTCCCCATTGCTTTACAGCTAATGCGAGAACCGCGAGAGATGGCGCTGCGCTATTCTAAATGTTTTATAGAATCTTTTTTATCGATTCTATTTTTAATGTGGAAATACCACTTTTTTTTTTTGACACAAAGGTAAATTATGAAAGAAAATTGTAAATGTAAATTAAAAATAGAATGGATGGACTTATAAAATGAAATATATTATTAATTTAAATACTATAAATAAAGTCGACAGATAATCTTATTGAATTATATTAATAACTATGTAACCTTGTTTTTTTTTTAAATATAATGTGTTAAAATTGTATTATCTTACACTATAGGTATATACCTAGTAATGTATTGCTACGCCCTATCACGGCCCATAAGAAACTGTATTCAAATCTGATAAAATCTTTGTACCATGGATACAATCAATGAATAAATGAAATAAATAAATTGATAAAGAAGATTCTATAAAAACATTTAAATATAAGGCTGCTTTTCCATAGAAGCGGAGCTGAGAAAATTAACCAATCAGGCTGAATCTTTGTGAAGCCCAAAGCATTTACGAGTAAATCTGAGGAATCTGATTGGTCCTTTTTTGGACATTGGACACATCTCCGCTCCATTGGACAGGCAGCATTTTGAAGAACGCTTCTATTGCATGTGAAAGCTGTGCGCAAATATAAAAAAAAATAGTATATTTAAAAAACAAACTTTTTTTCGTAGGTTGAGAGAAGTATACATTTCTTTCCTATTCTACTAAAGTTAACGCTAAAATTACCCAATTAGGTTTGCCCATTGTAGAGTTTTAATGACGTCTTTTTACATCACACTTGAATCACTTGATTAGAAAAAAATAAACATTATAGGAATTACTTTTAGGTTCAGAAAGGATTCTGATTTAACCAAGGAAGTTAGACAACGAGCAACGTTACCGGTATTTTTGGCTTTTTTACACTTGATGTGAGCAGAATCGAGTTGTGAATCAGTTAATTTGATTATTTTTGTTTTGTTTAATTTAATTATGTGACTTTATCAAAAATTTGATCCATATAAAATACGTTTATCTTTTTCTCAAACGTGTGTTATAAAAGGCTTCGATGTATCACGTTTTGGGTGGAACAAAATTGAAGGGCTAAGCCAGAAAGTTTTTATTTATATAAAATAAAAACAAATCCTAATTTCACACAACATTTCACGTGTGAGAAATTTCATTGCATATGTTCGAGAAAAGCACTATACATGCCTCGCCGTGAAAAGGACTTGCCGGCTTCGTATCGTTATCTGGGCTTCCTACGGTCGGCCGTCTATACCTACTCACCCAACAAGCCCTTTTTTCCCGGCCTCACCAGTAATGTACTATTATTTATTAACTGTAGACCTCACTGCAGATAGTTGTAGTGATACCGATTATTTTTTGTTTAGTCTATCATAATAAGTAGTAAATACGGTGCCGGAAGCATTTATCGTTCACATTGATTGAGCTCTTATCTTATTATACTTAAGCCAATTAATTTAATTTAATCGATTGGAAACATAAAGGCTATAATAGGCTCGTCCACTATCCACCATGAAGATACCGAGATTCTAATAGGTTATTGCTATGTTCTAATTTGAATGCGTTATATATGTTATCATAATAACCGGGGTTTTTTATTTATTTAGTCATAACATCGTTACATGTCTGTTTGTTTGTGCTTCATTATTATTTACTAATTATATTATCAATATACATTACATTATATTTTCTTCGGCTTCCGCGACTGTCACACATTTAAAAAAAAACAATTGAAATGGATTATATCTGGGAGTTTTCTTTCGTCGGTTCTTTCAGTCAGTAAGCCTTACAGTGAACTGCTGGTAGATATTTTAAATAAAATAATAAATGCCCATCTGGCACATGTGTAACTGTCTTTACACGTTAGGCCCATCTGGCATGTATGAACACCTTTATTTTAAATTAATATTTATAAAATGGGTAGTTTGCACAAATGTAACTTTGACAGAGAAAAAATGTGTTTTTCTCAGTCAACCTTTGACAACGGTATCTGTAAAGGCACCGAAACGTCAGGGAGGGTCAAATAATTAATATATGCGATATAATCCGTTTAAATTGTTTTATTTAAATACATTACATTGTTATAAACACGCCATATACATAATACATATATTTATATTCATTTTTTTATTTGTTCAGATGTTATAAAATTGTTCCTCTAGCAGCCATTTTTTCGGTGTATTAATGATTTAACTCCAGGCCGTCAGTAGGCGTTAAATCATTTGCGCACCGAAAATCCCGGGGTATGATTATCATGCATAAAATCGATATCACACACACACGAAATCACACTCCGATTTCTAATCGCTTCCGAAACTTAGCAAAACATAACGAAAATCCATGAAAAAATTCTACCACGTCTAGTTTTTCTTCTCACATGGTGCAAATTTCGATACACTGGTCGAATCAAATACGTAAAAAATTGTGAAATACTTCCAGTATAAGGTTTAAATGTGTCATACAATTGGAATTATGACAGGGAAAATAATATTAATTAATAAAAAAGTCGTGTGTTAAAAATAGCTCGTGATCTAAATATTCGTATTCCTTTGCTTATCGTTTAAAGATAGAAAAACTGAAGCTCCGTTCAAGTACCAGCGACCGTACAATTGGATATTTGTTCGTAGTCAAAATCTCAAATAGGTCTAAGTCGCTGAAAGACCAAAAGTCAGAAGAGATTGTTCAGAAAATATTACACAAGGTCTTACATACAGTCACTTATGATACTTTAAAGTCATAGCTTTAAAGTATTATAAGCGACTATTATAAGATTACTTAATTAAACAAGAAGCGGATTTCGTTTCGATAGCAAAAAAGGTCTCTGACCTGTTATAATACATGTGAAAGATAAACTACTTATATTTATTTTGCGTGATACATTTTAATGAGAGTAAGTTGTTTATAACAATAAATGCGGCGATAATTAGGAATAATACACCTTATGATTAGATTTTTCCGACTTTATAATAAACACATAGACCCTGTTAATTTAAGTTTGCACCTCGTATCTATAACTCTATATAGAAAATAGGTACATATTTTAAATACCGGCGTATAAGAAATGAGTAGAAAAGTTAAGGTTGCTGTGTACTATTAAATATGTACCTAACCATAAGTTTTATTTCAACTTTGTTGTGTCTTTCTTGTTATCTTATTTAATTTAAACATGCAAATTGAAAATACTAAAGGACATTTCTAAATTATTCGTTTTTTGATGTGCCGGGAAAAAATATAGTAAAGCTATATCATTTTCTTATTTTTGGATTTTATTAGATAATTTGGGAATAAAATTGACGTTTAATGTCGAGTTGATTAACTTCAGTTGTGAGAATATAACTACACATATATAATTATTAACTTCTAATAGATTAAAAATATAACAACTGGAGTCTGGCTAGCCAAATAATGTTGACAGATATTTCCTTGTGGTATCACCAATATGATTTAAACAATTTAGTAGGTAGGTCCTCTATAAATAATTTTGATACTTTATGAACTAGTTCTAACAATCCGATTGAGTTGACATTTGGCATAGTACTTATGTAATTTTTTCAGTGATGGATTAATATGGTATTACCGAGCTAGGTCTTATTTACACTACATTTAATTTTTCGCCTTGTATATGGTTAGAAAGTGTAAACATAAATGTGTTTGTCGTTGACTGTTTTGTAAGTGAAAATTATGTGAACTGACAATGAGGCACATCGCATATATTTACTTATTTCTTTAGGTACCTTACGTGTGCACAGAAAATCAAAAATATGTTCAAGTATCAAAAGTATAATTGTTACTCCACAAAGTGTGACCAGCCGCAGATTTTTAAATTTCCCGCCTAAATTTTGAGTAATATTTCATTAGCCAGACTATACTTGTCTTCTAGAGTCCAAGCATACATAATGAACTTTGTTTTGCGTCGTCTATTATTAAATATGTTGCCACGAAAATCTATATTTTTTGTCTTAGTTACTCGATCGAGTCAAAATTTCATTAGATTTCTAACAAAGCATTTATATTATCCATAGTATTCATTAGTGCAATTTTTATATTGTATAGAGATAGACGCTACACATATAAGCATGGCGTTATAAACTGTAATGGCTTGAAAGCATGCTTAAGAGGCCTTATTCCTTTTATAATGCTGATTGTTTTAGACATGTTTCTCTATGATCAAACATGTTTCATAACATATTATTCTCAGGGCTATTGGGATTTATTGGTATATATTTGAAACCTACAATTTAAATTTTTCATTGATAGTTATTTTTTCAAAAGCTACTCGAAATTCACAAAATTCACGCAGAAATAAATTTCCGCGTGATAGGTATTCTTTCAACTTATTTTTGCCTGCACGCAATGAATTAGCTATGTTACTACCTAGAACTTGGGGAAAAGTATTATTCACTTCAAGAATTTGGTAGAAATTATCAATTTATTGGTCATAATATGAAAAAGATTTTTTTAAAAGGAATAAGGCCTCTTAACTAATTAGCATTATTCCGTATAGTACATATATTATTAATATGTTAATATAAAGACGATACATTCAAATTACTTACTATTTTGCAAATGTATCATTCGTATGAAAGGTAATCAATATAATATTTAAGGTTGACTTTATCGTTAAAAGCTTCCAATGGAAATATAGTTTTGGTATTTTATAAGAACACTATTAAATCTTATCAAGCGAAATAATGACAACGAAAATTGACAGTAAAATATACTACTTACATCTAGATTGTTTTCATTTTTGAATACTATACCAAATAATAAACTATGTATATGTTACTTCATCGTATCTACCCACTTGAAATCTACCGTTATTGAATGAACACTAAAACCTCGTCCCAAAAACAAAAAGTTCAATCAACCACAAAAACTCACCAATAAACTACACACAACGACCATTTTGCACAATCCACAATCTTCACGAGCACCGACTGGTTGAACGCTTGGTTACAGTATGGCTGGGCGGCTGCCAGCCTACGGTATAAATGAGCTTATCTCACACCTCGACGGAGCGTGCTACCCCTGTGATAAAGTGGCAGAGGTGACAAACTTTGATCATGGCTTTCGTGATGTAAGAATTTAGCTGTTAGCTCAATCCGGAGCATTAACACGAATAGGATAGCAAAATGCAGGGAAAGTCCTCTTGCCATTGAATCACAGCAGTGTAACCGCTACGGCGATGTGAAAATGTAGAGCACACTCGAAGACTACACGATTAGGGTTGCCGCTAGTAGAATAAGAAATGTATGGGCATTACTGCTAATATTAAGGCCTTTTGTTAACATGGTTCAGTTGGCGTTGGAATGAAGTAAAAAAATGTTCAATCTTCTAAGGCAAGGTAGTTTAGCGTTTACACTAATAGACGCTAATAGAGATGGATAACGCTTCAATTGTTAATAAAGTGTCAGTTAGGCTAAATTTCAGATCTAATTAGATCGAAAGAGCTCGTGATTCTGAGTAAGAAATACCTAAAATAAAAAATATAAAGATGGTGGGATGTACTACAAAAAAAATGCGCAGCTATTGACAATCATAATATCAATTCATGTAAATTAACTTAGGATAATTTGTAATGTAGTTTGTTATTATGAAATAAGTATATAAATCTAAATCAATTTTTGACGCTGACTGTACCTAGTTTTATTAGTATTATACCCTCTAATTATGTTTATCTCCCAACCTGCCCGTTTACGGCATCGTGAGTCACCCAGGACTTCCTCGTGAACGGGTTGTCTGTGCCCAAGGTTTAGTCGAAAGTCTAAAGTACGATATTAACGAGATAATTATTGCTTCTGGACCCGACAATAATTAACTTTAACTAATTATTTATCTAAAGGCGTAAATAACTTTTCTCAAACATGCAATGAAATGTGGCCATAACGTGCGTTAAAACATGCTTCAGTGTCATGTTTCGAGCGGAACAATTCGAGAGAAAAGTAAAGGAATTTCATACCAAATTGAAGGCCTGGGCCGGGAAGTAATTTTTTTAAACATGGCGTCTGTGTTCATGGACGGGCTAAACAGCTGGATAATGTTTTTTTAGTGGTGTATTTTTGTATTTCACTGCATATGTTTGAGAAAAGCACTATACGTGCCTTAGCCGTGAAAAGGGCTTGCCGGCTTCGTATCACTATCCGGCCTCCTTACGATCGGCCGTCTATATCAATTCACCCGGCAAACTCTTATAAAATTTCTCGGCGTCTGCAGTAATGTACTATTGATGCGTTGTTTCATACATTATGTGCCACTCCCTCGAGTGCGTCTCATCTATACTATTATAAAATCCTAAATTTGTATTGAAAATAAATTTTCTATGGAGGGAGGTCATGATTTCAGGAAAAATCTCGATAGCGTGATGCAGCCGGATAGTTGTTTTGTATGGACACGCGTCGCCGTGCCAACCTGGCGCCATCTGTTTTCAAAAAAACCATTGTCCTCGCATCACGCCGAAACGGCTGGATAAAAAGCTACCAATTTTGGTACAGGAATAGCTGAACATCCAAAGATGGTTATAGGATACTTTTTATTATGATTAATATTTATCTCTGAAAACATAAATTCCATGAAATATTTTCCTTACAATGTGTAAACCTTATAATGACAGCGTTTGTGATTTTGAATTTAGAACGACGCGACCCCCGCGTGGCTCTTACGTCTACAAAAACTAAAAAGTATGAATTCGACATAATACCTCCGCGCGGCCCACCGGCATTAACAATAAGGTTAAGGTTGTTTGAGGCGTTGAGTTACGGAAACGATCTTAGTTAGATAGAAAAGATGGCGCCAATTATCGACCAACACAGACGAAAATATGAGTGCAATGTTCGTTGTAAATTGTCTCATGCCCAAAAAAAAATTATACATTTCTTTAAAAACACAATTTGCGACAATAGGAATAGGAACTAATGCTCTTTTATTGAATATACAATTATATTCTTCTGTAGTTTGTAAGTATCGACCAAATCCCGGAGACGCAATTAAAAACGTTAATGAATAACAGATTTTTAAATGCTATTTTATCGAGTGTAATTGAAATAAAAGTATTTCGAATCAATTTAAGTAAATTAAATACAGTTCTAAATATGTTTTACCAACCAACATTTAGAACATTAGGCGCAAATTTTGGTATTGTTTGTGTTTGGCCTAACTTACTAATAAGGTAGCGAAATGTATAATAAACGATAAATATACGATATATTTAGCGACAATTTTGCATCTATGTAGTTTTTTTTATATATAAAATTTATTCAAAGTAATAAATATCAATCATTCTTTATTTTTAACGGCGTGTTGAGATTTTGTTGATGACCCAATTTTCCGCTAGATGGCGTTGTTACCTTGACAAAGTCTCCATACTAGCGGCTGCATCGCGCTGTTAAGATTTTTCCCGAGTTAATAACACCAGCTCCATACATGTAAAGAATTCACGCACGTCGTTGCGTGCCTGTGACCACCATTCGGCGCAAGCTAGGGTGTAGTGTGATGGGTTAACCCGGACTTCGAGAATTACTACAGAAGTTGTTGAATATTGATCGCATACCTAATAATATAAGCAGCAGTGTATCAATTATTGAGAGTTGCTGCTCGACAATGTATGCATTTTGTATGAAAAACAACCATGATTCGAGACAAGACAAAATTATAAAATTTACAATGTAGAAAGGATTTCACCCAGCCGGGATTTGAACCCAGAACCTACTGAAATAATAACCGTGTCATCTCATGCATTTTCCTTTGCTTCCTTATTCATTATACCACGGATAACAAAACAGTGAGGCCATTACGTATCCGTTCAGTGGTGCTGTCGCCATTATTGACGTACGCTCGATTGAGTTAAGTTGGCACCTGAATCTTATGGCGTTACTTAGGAAATTATTATGACAGGTCATATTATTATAATAGTATTAGTACCATTGTAGACGAAAATAATTTATTGTTATCTTAATAGATGTCATTAATATATGTTCAGGTAGGACTATGAGCTAATTATTTTTCAAGGTGCTTTGAATAGTTATCTACAATAATCAATAAATATTCAAAACGATATATAAACATAAGTCTAGCCTCAATTTAAACTAAACCAAGATGATGTTCACAATGGTAGCACCTAAGGTACGGAGCGTTCTAGGGAAGTCGCCCACCCACTAATTTAAGTAGTAACTTAATGCGAGGCCGTAGGCCGAGCTCTACGTAGCACTGAAGTTGCAGAGCGTCCCAGGGAAGCCGCTCACACACTTCAACTTATATAAAGTAGGTGGGTGGCCTCGCATTAAGTTATTTAAATGTATAATAGACAATAAATATTCAAAACAATTTTTTAAACATAAGTCTTGCCTCAATTTTAATTAAACCAAGATCATGTTCACAAGCGTAGCACCGCAGGTGCGGAGCGTCCTAGGGAATGCGCCCAACCACTAATATAAGTAGTAACTTAATGCGAGGCCGTAGGCCGAGCTCTACGTAGCACTGAAGGTGCAGAGCGTCCCAGGGATGCCGCTCACACATTTAAGCTTATATAAGTGTGTGGGCGGCCTCGCATTAAGTTTTTTAAATCTACGATAGACAATAAATATTAAAAACGATCTTTTAAACATACCTAAGTCTTGACTCAATCTTAATTAAACCAAGATGATGTTCACAAGCGAAGCACCGAAGGTGCGGAGCGTTCTAGGAAAGTCGCCCACGCACTAATATAAGTAGTAACTTAATGCGAGGCCGTAGGCTGAGCTCCACGTAGCACTGAAGGTGCAGAGCGTCCCAGGGAAGCCGCACACACACTTCAACTTATATAAAGTAGGTGGGTGGCCTCACATTAAGTTATTTAAATCTATAATAGACAATAAATATTCAAAACAATTTTTTAAACATAAGTCTTGCCTCAATTTTAATTAAACACAGATCATGTTCACAAGCGTAGCACCGCAGGTGCGGAGCGTCCTAGGGAATGCGCCCAACCACTAATATAAGTAGTAACTTAATGCGAGGCCGTAGGCCGAGCTTCACATAGCACCGAAGGTGCAGAGCGTCCCAGGAAAGCCGCTCATACATTTAAACTTATATTAAGTGGGTGGGCGACCTCGCAATAAGTTATTTAAATCTACAATAGACAATGAATATTAAAAATTGGGCGAGTGCGAGTCCGGCTCGCGCATGAAGTTTGTTGTAGGGTGCCCCCCTTAAATATTTTTTTTATTTTATTTTAAGTATTTGTTGTTATAGCGGCAATAGAAATACGTCATCTGTGAAATTTTCTACTGTCCAGCTATCACCGTTCTTGAGATACAGCCTGGTGAAAGACGGACGGACGGACAGCGAAGTCTCAGTAATAGGGCCCCGTTTTTACCCTTTGGGTACAAAACCCTAAAAACAATCTCTTAAACATAAGTCTTGCCCCAATTTCAATTAATCCAAGATCATGTTCACAAGTGTAGCACCGAAGGTGCGGAGCGTTCTAGGGAAGGCGCTCACACACTTAAACTTATATTAACTAGGTGGGCGGCCTCGCATTAAGTTATTTAAATCTACAATAGACAATAAATATTCAAAACAATTTCTTAAACATAAATCTTGCCTCAATTTTAATTAAACCAAGATCATGTTCACAAGCGCAGCACCGAAGGTGCGGAGCGTCCTAGGGAAGGCGCCCACTGACTAATATAAGTAGTAACTTAATGCGAGGCCATAGGCCGAGCTTCACATAGCACCGAAGGTGCAGAGCGTCCCAGGAAAGCCGCTCACACATTTAAACTTATATTAAGTGGGTGGGCGGCCTCGCATTAATTTATTTGAACATATTTTAAGTGGGTGGGCGTCTTCCCTGGGACGCTCCGCACCTTCGGTGCTAAGTTACTTTATAAACCCTTAGTAATTTAATGCGAGGCCGCAGGCCGAGTTCCACGAGCGTCCCAGGGAAGCCGCCAACCCACATATGTTTAAGTAACTTAATAGGCGGCTTTCTTGGGACGCTCCGCACCTTCGGTGCTACGCGGAGCTCAGCCTGCGGCCTCGCATGAAGTTACTTCATCTTATATTAAGTGGGTGCGGCTTCCTTGGGACGCTCCGCACCTTCGGTGCTACGCGGAGCTCGGCCTTCGGCCTCGCACTAGGTTATTTCAACTTATATTAAATGGGTGGGTGGATTCCTTGGGACGCTTCGCACCTACGGTGCTACGCGGAGCTCGGCCTTCGGCCTCGCATTAAGTTACTTCAACTTATATTAGGTGGGTGGGCGGCTTCCTTGAGACGCTCTGTACCTTCGGTGCTACGCGGAGCTCGGCCTGCGGCCTCGCATTAAGTTACTTCAACTTATATTAAGTGGGTGGTCGGCTTCCTTGGGACGCTCCGCACCCACGGTGCTACGCGGAGCTCGGCCTTCGGCCTCGCATTAAGTTACTTCAACTTATATTAAGTGGGTGGGCGGCTTCTTTGAGACGCTCCGCACCTTCGGTGCTACGCGGAGCTCGGCCTTCGGCCTCGCATTAAGTTACTTCAACTTATATTTAGTGGGTGGTCGGCTTCCTTGGGACGCTCCGCACCTACGGTGCTACGCGGAGCTCGGCCTTCGGCCTCGCATTAAGTTACTTCAACTTATATTAAGTGGGTGGGCGGCTTCTTTGAGACGCTCCGCACCTTCGGTGCTACGCGGAGCTCGGCCTTCGGCCTCACATTAAGTTACTTCAACTTATATTTAGTGGGTGGTCGGCTTCCTTGGGACGCTCCGCACCTACGGTGCTACGCGGAGCTCGGCCTTCGGCCTCGCATTAAGTTACTTCAACTTATATTAAGTGGGTGGGCGGCTTCTTTGAGACGCTCCGCACCTTCGGTGCTACGCGGAGCTCGGCCTTCGGCCTCGCATTAAGTTACTTCAACTTATATTAAGTGGGTGGGCGGCTTCTTTGAGACGCTCAGCACCTTCGGTGTTACGCGGAGCTCGGCCTGCGGCCTCGCATTAAGTTACTTCAACTTATATTAAGTGGGTGGGCGGCTTTCTTGGGACGCTCCGCACCTACGGTGCTACGCGGAGCTCGGCCTTCGGCCTCGCATTAAGTTACTTCGACTTACATTAAGTGGGTGGGCGGCTTCCTTAGGAGGCTCCGCACCTTCGGTGCTACGCGGAGCTCGGCCTTTGGCCTCGCAATAAGTGTAGTGAACGTATGATATTGTGTTTACGCGTGCGAAGCCGCGGGCAAAAGCTAGTAAGATATAAAACCCTATCAAACTATTGATTTTGTTTTTATGGCTAACGTTCATTAGATCTTGTGAGCACGATTACCTAATATGAATATAACGACTTTTCTCGCGTTTTATTTGCATAACTAAAACGAATTATAAGTCAATATGACACTAAACTCCGGTCCGCGGTTTCCACACAAGAACCTTTCTGCCCCAACGGGCATCGGATCTACGAGCAATGTCCCGCTCAATAAATATTATTATTATTATTAAGAGCCTATATTTAATATTAAGACAAATAATATTAGGGTACTTAATTTCTGAGAGCATTAGGGCAAATAACGTTAAGATCGTTAGGATAAAGGTTATTAGGAAAAACAAAAAAAGGCCAAAAAAATATGGGGATTACAATATATAGACCCTTTAAATATAACCGTATAGCGCTTGCATATTGAGCTAAAATTCATTACATTATTATTGAATTTTCAGCTCAATTGTTCTGAACGGAAAATCCCATTATACCTAAGTGCTTACTGGTTAGAACTAGCTGAAAGATATACATCGATAACTCGGTCAACCCAATCGCATTAAACTAAATCTTTATCAACGGGAATAGGAAAAACACAATCCAATATCTAATAATACTCGGGTAAAGTTGCCTGTTCGACTGTTTGCCAGATTACATAGATCTTGATAGGGCCGCTAAAATTTAAGGGCAAAACCGGGCTGCACGTGGGCCGTGGTTAAGGTGTGTTTGTCGACGCTGATAGCAGTGTTTGTGATCAGACAATGAATTTTAGCACTTGACCGAGAAATTTTGAGGGCAATTGGTACTTGGGAGTTTTAGTATCTCTATCTCAGCCTTTAAAGTTGTTCGTCTTCGGAGGTAGGCCTTTTCCAAATATTTCCGTCTCTTCCTATCTTTAGCTTCTTTCATCCAGTTTGTTTCGGCTACTCGTGTTATATCGTCTACCATTCGTGGGCTGTCAGAATGCAATTCGCGTTTTATAACTGTCTCGCTCGCTCTTACGCGATCGAGATAAGAATTCTCAGTTTATCACCCGAATCGCAATTTGAGAGATCAGGTAGGTACTGTACCCATCTCATCATCACCCCTGCCTCAAGTTTTTCCCATGGTCGCCATTCTAGCATCCTTCTGATACATCCTATGAATCATTTTTTCCTATGATTTAGTGAACAAATTGCACATGCGCTGTCTCCGCAGTATTCTGGGCATCACCTGGAGGGATCGTGTGACAAACGAAGCTGTCCTGGGCACGGCTCAGCTTCCCAGTATCACAGAAGAAGTACTGAAGAAGCGGAGGCTGAGATGGCTATGTCACGTGCACCGCATGGAGCACACTTGTTTGCCCAGACAGATTCTGCTCGGAGAGGTCGCTGAGGCAGAGACCCGTAGACCGACCCGTATTGCGCTTCAGACTGCGCCAAGCGTGACATGGTTGCTTTCAACACCCCTAGCAACCAAGAAGAGCTAGCCGAGGATCGTGACAAGTGACACCTTGTGGATGAGGACCAGTCAAAGCACGATGAAACCTGGTTTGGATTGCTGAGGGAGAAACGCACGAGACGTCACGAGCGGGCCGTCAACCCCGTCCACCTGGGGGCGCATACACTGGTCCCGATTGCGGCCGAGGGATTCAGTCACGAGCGCAAGTGTCACGATGCTGCTTAAACCATCTGTCATAGATGACAAGGCCTATTAGTGGATATACGAGAACTAAATTCTTGGGTACTATCAGCTGACAAACTAAAGGCAGAAAGTACTCGACCACTTGGCGGGTTACCTATGCGATGGACTGTCCAGAGAAAGTATGGTGTGGGGAATTAGTAGTTTATGCAACTGTTACATAATGAGAGGTCTTAAAGCACGAAGGCGATAATCCGCAATAGGATCAATGGATATACATACAACTAAAGGATAGTTAACCTATACTCGGGTACAAAAATCCAAAGCACGGCAACCTTATTTGCGCTAGTAGACGTTCTTGGACATGACAAATGACATTTTCATTCAGAATAATTGTGGCTCTGTGAGCTGTTATTAACTTATTACACTCACGAGTTTATTTCGGAACGTCTCTAATCCCCATATCACCGCCATTTTGAGAATTTTCGAAAAACTGAACGGTTACGAAATGTGTGGTCTGTAGCAAGCACAGCCGGAAATCTGGACAACCAAGCATTCGGACATACGAAAGAATCTTTGACCAAGCTGAACGGAGACGCTTCGCTCGGTCAACTAGATGCGTGGAGAACAGCCGCCAATCAGCTATTGTTTGCTTATTTATCCTTTTTGACACGGTGCCATAAAACTGAAATTTGTATGTAATAATAATGGACACTCTTAATTAATTTATTATTTAAGAACGCGTTATAATCATATTGTAACGTGCGTGCATTCATAATTTATTTATTTATTTATTCATGGAGAATCAACAGCTTAACTTACGCTAATAGTGACATAACTAGTCAAGGAGAGCCAATTATAGGATCTCACATATAGCAGCATAATAATATTTAACATTAAGTTAAATAACACGCACATTCTTACATTGGGCACATGCAATATTAACAGCAGATTAATACTAAAATACAGAAACTGAGTTATGAAGTAATAGTAGTATAATGTTTGTATTCCTGCATGCAAGCTGGATACATGGCACTTGGTATTGCTTAGATTATAAGACCTCATTTGTAACTACCTGTATCATTTGTAACTATCAATCAGTCAATCAAATCGTATATTTGCTAGAGCAAATATTCGGTTTGATTGACTGATTGATCCGAAAGAACATAGGTAGGTATATGAAAGAAAATTCGCGAAGCAAAAACAGAGGCGCTTTGCTCGCTACGCTTGCTCGATCAATATCGTAAAGAGGTCGCCTTTGTCTTTCGGTCAGATTCGGTTTTAAGGGTCAAACTAGAATTGCCGCTAATTTAAATCCAGAGCAGAATCGATTAAGATATGCCTGAGTGAGCGCAACGCTTGATATCTATGTGCTAGTACATAGTTTATTAATAATGATTAAATTCAGATAAGCTTTAGTATTGTAGTAATAACATTATCCTACATTCGTACCCACATTATACACACCTACCTAATGCTTATTAATGTAAATAGGTAAACGCCATTAGTGAAGGCCCAGATGGAATATTTATTTATGGGACGAAGGCACAAACACCGGAGATCTGAGTCTTAAAAATTGGCTCATTAATAAAGCATTTTATAGCTTAAAAAGTAACTCTTTGAATGTTCATGTCATATAGAGAATGTAGATTCGTTATTTTTAGATTGTAATTATAATTATAATCAAGTATTGCATGTCTGTTAAATGTAACTGTTGGAACGAATTATGATTTTGTCTACCTAACTATGTACTGTGGGGTGGACGCTCAGGGAAACTAAGTAGTTGATAATTTAGTTTATATTTAATATGACCGAAATACAATAAATATGGTTGTTTATTTGGCGGTGACTCGTAGAGGAATCATATAATATTTTATTATGTCATTTAGCTGACAATCTCTATTTAAACCAAATACTTCTTTATAACCGGCCTACATCCGTAGGGATATGCCGCCTCATACACGAGATAGGAGCCTATTATTATATTATCTCATTTTTATCTTTATGACGATCATAGTATAAATGCATGTAAATTGTCTTAGCGTAATTTATACTGACATTTTATATTATGAAATAAATAAATCTAAATCTATCTAAATCTAAATCTATCAAGGGATCCTATCAATAGGAAATCAGCGAGCTAGGTGATGAGGCGACGAGTTAAATTGACACTGATATTGCTGTGCCCTTGCAGGGTGTCACATGTCTCATTATTTCTTATAATTCCATCTATATGTTATAATGTGATATGCAATAAATGATTCTATTCTATTCTATTATAATTTATTGGTGGCTTTCTATGCGATGAATTGATGAAAAGGAATGTGATTCTTCATATTTTTCGATCATACCCTGCACCTCCACCATATGTGGGGTGGAGTGGAGGCTCAGGGAAACTAAGTAGTTGATAACTTAGATTTAATATGACCGAAATACAATAAATATGGTTGTTTATTTGGCGGCGACTCGTAGAGGAATCATATAATATTTTATTATGTCATTTAGCTGACAGTGACAATCTCTATGTAAACCAAATACTTCTTTATAACCGGCCTACATCCCTACAGTACACAGTTTCGCAATAAATCGTAATTATTTTTATATTTTTGTTCAATTGTTCGTTTAAATATTTGTACATCACATACCTAAATCAGTGAATTTGCGAAAGTCCCAGATCGCAGGTGTTTGTGCCATAAATATGCGAACTGGAGCTTTACGAATTACCGCCCGTGGTTTGTCTAAAGTTTTACGTCTTTCCTTGGCCAGGAAGTGAGATTTGCTCAGTGTAGCGGCAGAAAATGAACAAATACAAAGAGCAAAAAGTCACTACTATCTCAAAGCATACTTCGACTGTAAATTCATCCCTTAAAAATGTGGAGATTAATAAATAGCCAGGAAACAAAGAAGAAGGAACGGGAGAAGTAAGCATTCCCAGCAGCTGGAAACGGAAACAACCCACTGACCCAACGGATATCTGCGAGTGGGGTGCCTGTCGTATCGCATAACGTTTTTTGTCCCACAAAGTAGAACGTAGTAGTGTTAGATACTACTGCGACCCTAACAAGCGAGCCGCGGAGGCCTATATCGGGTGGTCAAAAACTGGGTCTCGTTCGTAATCCATAACATAATATAACCAAAGTTACTTAATTAAACATTTTTTAAATATATAACGTTTAATCGAAAACAGATTTCGTTTCAAAACTATCCTTGCTAAAAATTATTAAGATTTATGCGTAATGACATGTAGTCAAAACAATTTTAGCACTTTAAATACTAGGAATATCACAATTATGCGCATAATTCATTCGACAGTTGAATATTAGCCACAACAAAGGATAGAACAAATAATATTTATTATAAACATAACGGGAACAACAATTTCGACAAAGAAAAAATATGCGGAACAATATTATGCCCTAAGTTTTTCGGACAAAAGATGTCAAGCGACGCAATAATGGGATCAACAATTTTATGCCATCCGATAAAGATCCCTTCGAGTGTTTCAACAAATATTTCTCAAGCATAGGAATCTCACTGGCTAATAAAATTTCCAGTGTATCCAATTTCAATCGTAGTAGTAATCTAAGCTGTAAACTCGAAACAATATTATTCAGAGTTTGCCCCAACAACAGTTCTAGGAATTACCTCAATCACAACTTAGACGCAAATGATAGCTCGGGTTTTAGTTCGGTGAATAGAGACTAAACAACTGAGGGTGACCTTACATACGGTCCGGTAGTTCTGAATTTTTGAGTTGTCCAGGATGGTTTAGTGCGTGTTTAAAATGCAAAATGCACAATTCCCCCTCCTCCGCGCCCGCCGCCATATTGAAACCCGTAAATTTCTTCAGAATTTTGCTCATATCTTCGTGTAGCAGCGTTTTAGCTAGAAAAGAGCTTTCGTAGTGTTGTAGACAATTAAATGTCCTATTATTTACATTTTAATTTTGTTTTTAGGACAGATAGTTACGGAGATAATATATGGACTTTAAAAAAAATGTTAAACGTCGCATTTTTCAAGGCCTTGAAAAAGAGAGTTATATCTCTTGCGAAACCGCACGTTGATTATTTTATAGAAGTATGGGATACTGCAGGCGCAAGACAATTCAACATTTCACAGAGAGCTCAGAATAAGCTAATAAAAGTTATATTTAATTATGACTTACTAACACCAACAAATACAGCAAATACAAAAATTAACTAAGAAATGCTAATTGCCTAATAATTCGCACTCCCTGTACAAACTGTGGAAAAAAAGTATATTAAGAGTATATACGAGGGAGAAAATATAAAAATGCAGTCTATGCCCACTTTTAAAAGATTACTAAAAAACACTTAAGGTGGTTGCAGAGATGTCACTTTCATAACAAATCGTTTGATCAATACACACTTAGGCGGTTATGGCTTTAGGTTATTAAACATTCTTAAAAAAATCTTTAAGTGATCTTATATTCGCCAAGGAAATCAGTTTTGCTATAAATCATACAATTACAAAGTTATTAAAGCTTTAAAACCCGTTGAAATATTGTCCATATATGTATGTGTGCGTTGCTTTTACACACATACAAACGTAAGCGCACGTAAAGCTATTCATGAACAGTGCGTTCTGAAATATAATACTACTTAACTTATGATTTAGGATAATAAATTTAAATTGATGTTTCAATATTAATGCATAACTGTTTATTTTTAAATGATTACAGCTTTCATTAAACATGTAAGAAATAGTGACCGACCGAAGTTTCGGTTTCGGTTTCGGTTTCGGCCAGTTTCGGCCTAAAAATCATGTTTCGGCCTAAGGTTCGGTTTCGGCCAAAAAACAGCCGAACCTTTCGGCCACGCCGAAACTTACAACATCGTACTGTCGGGTCGCGGTCGACTAACGTCGGGTGCGCTCGGCAGTCGGCACGGCTGGCAATATGGCGTCGCTTGCCTGACTCCGCCGGCCGCTAAAATCACTTTGCTCAGTGAGGTGACGGTGTGTTTGTTCCCCGAATAATGTTAAGCAACTGACCGAGCGAATAGCATTTTCGTCTCAGCGTGGCCCAAAATTCTTTCGTATGCCCGGATGTTTCGATGTCTATGCGCTTACCGACTGTTGCCTTGCCATAATGTCGCATTTCTTAACCGATTGTCATGAAAATTTGTGAGTATGTTCGATAAGTATTATAGTATTGTTTCGTCAACTCAGTTATTTAGAATTTTTCAAAATAGCGGAGATTTGCGCTTCAAAATTTACATATACTTTAAAAAAAAAAATTAGTTTTTGTTATGAATTGATCAACTCATAGTGTAATTTTTAAGGCAAATTTTCTTAATTAACAAACAAATTGACGGCGATATTGGTTACTTAGGATAAAAGTGACGAGGTTTACTTATCTCGTAAAATTACTTTAGGATTCGTCATTGTAGCGTGTATGTAATACAATTAGTAACCTACGCGTGAATTAGCGTTACTAGGCTGCCTGATTGCGATTATATAAATTTAAACTCAACCAAATATTTTGTTGCTAAGTTTTTAAACTTGTTTCATTTTATACCATATGCAATTAACAGATCGCTGCCTCAGTACAGTGTACAGCTGTTAATGCTTTTAATTTTTTGAGTAATTTAATTTAGACCCAGTGTCAATGTTAAAATTTTAATTTAACGAAAGTGAAACGTGAGTTTGTTGTGTAATTGCTGAAATTTGTATTTTTTTTTACTTTGTCTAGCCCCGCCTAACTCTATATCCATCTGTACTTTTTTAAAATTTGCTCTAATCGACAAAAATAATCTAAGTAAAAAAATTCATGAGCATCGGTTAAGAAATACGACTTCCAGGCGAGAACAGAAAAGCATCCAATCGTCCGTACATACGAAAGAATTTTGGACCAAACTGAAATTGGAACACTTAGCTCCATCGGTCAGCGAAATTTTTCATTGTATTCATTATTAGATCTAGAAAGAACGGCCCGCTGACATTTTATACAACGTTTTAATCACGTTTATACAAGGTTCGGTTTCGGTTTCGGCCGAAACTGTAATCAGAACCGAACCTTCGGTTTCGGTTTCGGTTTCGGCAGAAAAACGTGTTTCGGTCGGACACTAGTAAGAAATAATTGGAAACATTTGGATTTTAAAGATACCTATTGTGTTTATTTGCTCATAACAATAAAGTGGAACAGATTTGGAACGCACTAAATCTTATGAATGAAATAATGAATTGTGTCAATACTGTCAATTGTGGAAATTCATATAAAAATGAATCATGTTTGGTTTACATTTTTTTCGTTTCGTGAGTTTTTACTTTATGTAGAGTGTGAATAATGAAACGTGCATATAATAAACATGAGTACTCAGGACATAGTGATCCCTAAACGATATTGCGATATCATGGGTCAGAAATTGCGGGGAGAGTATTGTGTTTGTAAACATTACAAATCGAAGCGTCCTGCCGTGAAAGAGGTGTCTCGCGCTATTTTCTTTTTAGGCGAAGGCAAGCATGGCGTGATGACAACCGTAACCAACCACAAAAACTGAACGCAATCGCTCGCTTTGGGTGATGAAAAAAAAACAAAGCTGTTCATAGTGGGTTCATATAGGTAGTTTCTTCTCTCTGACTGAATTGATACCAAGACATGTTTTTCAATAGTTTCAATAGGTGTGGGAAACGAAATCCTTTTGGGATTATCGATTCAGTGACTAAGTTTCCTCCTTGAAGGATAACTGTAATAACACTAAATACCCTAACACCCTGTAAGATAATCACATAATAGGTACTGCATACAGCGGTTTCCATTGCTGGCATTTTTGTGACGTAATAAATAATTTCTTTACTGATTCAAGGCCAGCTTAGAGCTTCATCAAAAGGGATTACTGTAAGATGATTTCCTTCATTGATTTATCAACAAAAATAATGTCAATTAAAGTTCATTCAGATGAAGGCTTCATCCAAGAAAAGCTGCAGAAACTTATAATTTTCTACAAAACATGCGTGTTGCCTAAAATAATATTACAACGTATACCTGCAAACCACATATGTAAATATAAACCTTCGTTTTCAGGCAGCCGTACTAACCACTAAACAGCACTAAACAGAAAGAAGCCTAGGTAATACACCTAGTTTTAACGAAAAAATTGAAAATGGCGAAGATCTGGGGGTTAAAAAGAAAAATAATCCACTATTTCTATTTCTATTTATTTATGGTTGACTGGTAGAGAATGCCATTTGGCATTAAGTCCGCCATTTGTATTGACTTTTGTTCTGTGCAATAAAGTTTAAATAAATAAATAAATAAATATTTCGAATTAAAGCGACGTCTACAACTAACGCAAACAATAGTATTATAATAAAACCTACACGTAACAAAAATTGTTTTATTTTATTTAGTGTGTGGTGGTTCTAAAATCCATCTGTATAATAACAATATATTGTCATATATTTTTATATGGCGCGAGCTAGCTCGGGGTCGTGAAGCGTGGCGCAAACAACACTGGTGCTGCGCTCAGTTAGTAGTAGTTCTAGTAGTTATATATTTTTAGACTGAACATTTTTACAATTAGACTCCATGGAACCACGACTTAGAACCACGAAAATCCCAACCCTAATCAGTACCTAATTCTTGATGTCGGGTTTTTGTATATCAGGTCAGAGTATAGCAAAAAGGGCCCGATCTTGTCATCAAGTAATAAAAAACAGAGGTATACTTTGTGATTTTTTTTTTCATCGTAAATATCTAAGTCCCAGCACAGAATAGATGATAGTACAAGTAGTTCCAGACTACGTACCTAGTAATTATATGGCAACTTAGGACCACTCTAATTCTTAAACGGGCAAGTTAATCAAACAATTGTAATTTATAAAAGATACTTATTTTAATGTATTCTTCAGTTTTAATCAAAAAAGTAACAAAAATGAGAAAAATATTTCCCTAAGAAAATATGTGTCCTAAAATTGGGCCCTTTTTGCTATAGGTACCCCAATCCCCAAAAACTTAGGACAAACTCAATAACATCACAAATTAAAATCATAATATATCAGAACAGAAACCCAACAAAAATACTTATTTAATTTCACCGATTCAGATTTGTAATTTCTTCGTATTATTTATTTTGACAATCCAGCCCGTCTAATACAACTAGGCTTCACGATTCTTGTCGCGTGACATAGCATCGCCCGTCAGTCTCCTACAGTACCGCAAAGAAAGAGATAGGACATATTTTTCGCGCGAGAAAGAGTTGCGTGTCACAGTTGTGCTAGAGGTGCATCTTTACTTCATCATCAAAATCAAAATATCATGCCTGCTTATTTATTCTGCGCTTACTATCAAACTGACAGATGATACGCGACCCTTTAATGAATGAATCACCCGCACACACTCACAATTAGTGTCTATTAGTGTGAGTACTTGCTGATTTTTCACAAATTGCCAACACGTGGGAGAATAAAACAATTTATGACGTGCTACTAATACTATATGAATAAAAGACTAATACGCGGACTCGCCAACATACACATTTTACTTCAAACTAAAGTAACATACGAAATAATATACAAAAACTACAAATCTTGCTTCCCAGCGCTATCTAGCGTGGAATGTCTAGTTTTGTTTCCTCTGCAACCACCTTAACTTCAACCATTTACAATTAAATCGATATACCGCTAATTACATAAATAAAATAAAATTAATTAATAGCACAAAATAACAATATGAATACATACTTACATCAACTAGATAATAATAAATTGGCGATATTAGTAGTACCTACTACGCTCTTGTTAAGTTAAGCCGCTTCAGATCGCTGCATAGGTATAAAGAAATTATATATAATTAAAGTAATAATGACCATTTCAGATTTAAAAATAAAGACTGAATTACTATCTTTATATATTAATACTGATTTTATCTCCACCTATTTTGGAAACCGCGACAGGTAAGTTGCGTAACAACGACGTCAAAAAGTAACGTCGCTTCCAAAAATACCATTTAACATCAGAAGTGGGATAAGAACGACTGTACTTTCTTACACAAACGTTAATGAGAAATTTATTAGTACAAAATAAAGTCTAAGGAATACAACTTAAAATACTTACAATAAAACTATACTAAAAATTAAACTAAACTCGAACATAAAAAACTTAAACTAAATCTAAAAATGGCCCCTGCGGCATAGTGCCAAAGATGCTGGCGGCATTTCCTGAGGAAATTCCACCTTAGCGTTATGCTAGCTCGCGAGAGAGCCAGCGCTGATCTTCCGGTGGCGCCACGGCACGGAAATATGGCGTGGCTTGCATTGGCGTATTTAGGGGGGTGGCCTAGTGCCCACCCCAGGATTTTGGGTTACCCATAGACATTCATGACTTAAACTCATAGGCCATGGCCAGGTCCCACCCAGGCCCCACCTGAAAAATAATCTTAGATACGCCAATGGTAGGATGTAAAACCTCTTGCAGAGCTATACCTATTTCGTTATCATGGTGCACACGCAGAAGGGCAGAACTTCGGTTACCGCACTGCGCCCGCGCAGTGACAGCGTGCCAGGATGTTTTGTTTTGTAGAATGCCGCATGCATTTTACGTCCACCCGAACAATTGTTTGTTATTGTTGCTCACTAGGGAGCATCCATAAATTCCGTCACACGTTAAGGGGGAGGGAGGGGGTCGACGGAGTGTGACATTGTGTGACAAGGGGGTGGGAGGGGTCCGAAATTTCGTGACGTCACATTTCAAAATCTTATAGTCTAAGTGTTAAAACACGAACATTCAACTATTACTTTACGAAAACCTAAAAAACATATACAACTATGTCTGTGTAAATATAAGTTACCAATTGTTTTGTCGACCACTCTACTATAATCGTTTGATTTGATGTTAATTTTATTAAAAAATAATTTAAATGGAAATAAAACTGACTTCGGAACTAAATGTAAATGCAAAATATGTGACATCACACTAGAGAGGGGGGCTCACAAAAGCTGTGACAAGGACGGGGGGAGGGGCAAAAAATCATGAAATTCGTGTTACGCTACTTGTGCTATTTTATTTATTTATTGATTCATATTTTAACACAGCATTAAGACACTGTGAAAAACAGCTACATACGTAATATATGTACAAAAATTACAAATGAAGAACAACCAAAAATACAACAATAATATCCAATCTTACATCTATATTAATATACGGTCGATCACCAATTGACAACATTTCATATTTATAACAGGTGGAAATGAATATAGAGATCGACAGGGCTTTATGTCGTACCTTAAAAAAAACTGAATTTATTCTTCTGTACTTAAAGAAATATAAGAAAATACATCAAATAACTGCAATCTAAATAAGACAATACGGTCTGAATAGGGTTGTTGTCTGAATAGGGCAGTTGTGATCTAACGTATGAGTGAATAGCTAATGAAGAATTCAACTTGAAGCGTTCATAGCCCTTCCTGGGTCAAGGCCCGATAGTCCGCGTGGTTTTTTGTAAATCGCTATCACTTTACAAAAAGCAAAACCTCACCGAACAACGGCATGCTCTACGAGCGAGAAATTGGCGAAATCATCATTAACCTGATGGAAGCCATATTTTAAAATTAGAATAGAAGTTTTTTTTAAATAAGAAAGCCGACTAAAGTAACCGATCCATTAAATTCTGGTTTTGGTGTTGCCACATTTTAAAATGAGTATGTTTTTATAAATTAATTAATTGTTTTTATTATTTAATTAATAATAAAATAAATAATCATCTCAGAAAATAAATAAAAACAGAGATAACTTCATCTTTTTAAGCAGAATTCAGAAAAGTAATAAAATGATAGTCTTAAAAATATGAAATGTTGTCAATTGTCTATGATTGAAACAATTTAGTACGTAGGTCCTCCATAAATAATTTTGATACTTTAACATTCCGATCGATTTGGAATTTGGCATAGTACTTATGTAATGTTTTTGGTGCCATATTAATATGGTATTATCGAGCTAGGTCTTATTTACACTACATTTAATTATTCGCCTTGTATATGGTTAGAAAGTGTAAACATATGTGTTTTTGTCGTCGACTGTGCGGTACATAGTGGTAGAAATTATGGGAGCTGACTATGAGTGCACGTCAACATATATTTGACTTATTACTAGATTTTTTCAGAAATATATTTTAGTATCAAAACTATAATTCCTACTACGCAAAGTCACCAGCCGCAGATTTTTTAAATTTCCTGCCAAAACTTTGAGTAATATTTCATTAGCCAGACTATATTCGTATTTACTTAGCTTACTTCAGTTTATTTTAGTACATTGTTTTGTTTTCTCATGTAAGTGAATTAATGACATTATTTTTGAGACATAAAGATCTTGTAACCAAAAATCCTACTTACGGCCCAGGGTGACGTAAAAAACATTGCAATATTTGCTCAGAGACATAAAGTAATTAAAACCGTAGATATATAAAATCGTCCTCATCAATTATGACTCACAGTCATAGTTCACACATGTTTCTCACTAACCAATAAACTGTACCTAACTCTGAGAATTATAATTAATGAGCTGATACTGTTTATAGCATTGTCTTGCTATTACGACAAAAAAAAAGAATATTCCGCTTATCTATTTAATCGTATGGCGTATTTACATAAACATTTCAAAGAAACTTATGACAATGATAAAATTTAACTATAAGTAAAACAAGCCAATTAATTTCAGGACTTTTGAAAACATGCCTGAAAGGGGTTAAATGGGAGGTGAAAGTCTGTATGAGAAACTTCGGATTCTTTGAGTAAAAGTGGTAATATTTCGTGTATCGCCTGTTCTATATACGAGTATAGTAAGTAAACAACGTTCAGCAATTTTCGAAATTCATCCCAAAAAGGGGTTAAATGGAAAGTGGAACTTGGTATTAGAAACGTGGCCTTTTTTATGAGTAAGAGGTGCAAAATCTTGCGTCAAGATTCTTGATCAAAAACTGGGAATATTGATTTCAGCGTTTTTGAAAATTCAACCCCTAATGGGATAAAGTGATAGGTGAAAGTTTGTATGGGAAACTTCCGATTCTTTGAGTAATATTTCGTGTATCGCCTGATCTATATAAAATAAGAAAACAACTTTCAGCATTTTTTGGAAATTAATCCCAAAAAGGGATTCAATGGAAAGTGGAACTTTGTATTACAAACGTGGCCTTTTATGAGTAAGAGGTGCAACATCTCGCGTATAGAATCTTGAGCAAAAACTGAGAATATTGATTTCAGCGTTATTAAAAGTCCAACCCCCAATTGGGATAAAATAGGAGGTGAATATTTATATGAAGAGCTTGGGATTATTTAAGTAGGAGTGGTGATATTTCGTGTATACGCTCTTCTATCTTCTTCTTGGTGTGTCGTATTTCTCATTGCCGAGGGTCGTGACCTCTATTTATCACTCTTCGGACGATCGCTCTCCACTTATTTCGATCTACTGCAGACCGCATGGCGTCGGGAAACTTGGTGACCGTTGGCCCCGAATCTGGTCGGTCCAGCGCATGGGACTCCTTCTTGGTGTTTTTCCTTGAATCTTTCCTGTCACTAAGAGTTTTCCCGATTGTCAATCTCCTTCCTGGCTATATGACCAAAAATATCAAGGATTCTTCGGAGGCAGATGTTGGACAGTCTCATGGTGATTCCCTGTGTGCGTGAGTCCTGAAGAATGGATGCCTTGGGGCAATGGACCGTCCATGGTATTCTCAAGCTCTTCTATACAAAGTAAAAAAGCAACTTTCAGCATTCCTGAAAATTCGTCCCCGAAAGGGGTTAAATGGAAAGTAATAGTTATTTGTTATGCAAGGCTGCAAAGTTGTTATTTGGCGCGAGTGTTGAAATTGAAGTAACTGAGCGTAGCGAGGCTTTCAAGACACTAGAAGCCAAATAATTTTGCAGCCGTGTGGAACACACAAATTTTCACCTCATTACAGCGAGGAAAATGCAAGATGCAAGAAAAACAATTAAAACATAAAAATATTAATTTTTGCCTTCTATTTAATACTAGCATTAACCCGCGGCTTCGCTCGCGTGCCTATATAATATACATCATCCTACGGGAACAATGCTCTTTTTTAACCGACTTCAAAAAAAGGAGGGGGTTCTCAGTTCGGTTGTATGTTTTTTTTTTTTTTTTTTTTTTTTAATGTTTGTTACCTCATAACTCCGTCATTTATGAGTCGATTTGGAAAATTCTTTTTAGGTTCATGAATAGACATCTCAAGGTTGGTCCCATAAAATTTTGGTGAAGATCGGATGACGAGATCCATGAGGAATCGAAGGAATTCCTGAAATTTTATAGGCACTCATAATATTTTTAATGTTTTTTCTAAAACTATTTAAGTATTTGCATATGGTAGTCATCATCTTCTCATGCTGAACTGATGATGGAAGGTACAACTCCTTAACAGTTAGGAGTTAGGAGATATTTCAAACGAGATGCATGCCTTCAAGACCTCCCTGATCACCCCGCCATAAGTATTTTATATGAATCACTAAAAAGCGAAAAAAAAAAATTTTTAACAAAAAAAAGAACCGACTTCAGTAAAACTAAAAAGCCGAAAATAACCCGTTCAAGTACAGATTACATTTGACTCACCCTTTGAAGTCGGTGCCAAACCTCACGTAAACTTTAATATATAAATATAATAACTGAGTGGTTTGGGATCGATTTCAAAGGGTGAGTCAAATGTAATCTGTACTTGAACGGGTTATTTTCGGCTTTTTAGTTTTACTGAAGTCGGTTCTTTTTTTTGTTAAAAAATTTTTCTGTTTGTTAAGTTAGGGTATAATCTGCAATCTGCATTTCCCTCATGCATATCCGTCCAGCCGTTTTAGCGTGAAGAAGTAACAAAACATACACAGACTTTTGCTTTTCTAATATTACTGGGAAATACTTTTTATTTTATCATAACTCCACTTTATCAAATCAAACCGAAAACTCAAGCACTCAAATCAAGCGATCTCAGCTTTTACTGTACCAAATAAAGTTCACTTCAAAATTCATAGCTCGAAGTGAAGCTAAGACACCGGGATATGTGTGCATTTTATTTTTATAAAGCTTTTATAATGTCCCGAGCCTCCGCTTATCGATTTGGGATATTCGAGATTGGTTTAATGATTCTAAGCCATGTTCTAAGTTACGTCATGTTCTATTGTAAGATATTGAGGTTCTCTCCGTTGATTAATAAAAAATGTATTATTCTGAGCCAGATAAACGTAATTCAGAATTCTGAAATGACTTATTATTGAAAAGCTTGAATGTATTTATTACGGATGCAGGTATCCCCTCCCAACGCGCCGCCCGCCTATAGGTACCGATTGACGACGATCGAGATGCCACCAAATACTATTTTTTTAATCTATTAGGATAACGCGGGTCTCTATCCATACCTCAAAAGCAAAAAAAGAACCCCCTTATATGATCACGTGTAGCTGTGTTTCAGTCCGTCTTTTACAATCGATTTGCTGCAAAACTACTGGACCGATTAAATTGCAATTTGGCGCAAATGCTTTCAAGAATTTTCATGACCACAAACAAAATTTTTAAATCGGTGGCATTTTCGTAATTAACGTCACAACAAACCATAAAAATTACACCCGTACTCATATTTAGTAATTTCAACCCCATCGCACCCCAACAGGCGACCCGACCCGATAAACCATAAAAGCATTACCAACGGATTTTCAGACGTTGTCACCACATTTCTCCCTTTTAGGGGTTGAATAAAAAAAACCTGAAACACGTGTTTACTAATTTATTGTTAGAAATACTCCTGTGAAGTTTCGAATAAAATAGTCTAACTAATCTTGTTTCCCCATACAAACTCTGGAACCCCATCTCACCCCTTTAGGGGGTGAGTTTTGAAAAATCCTTTCTTAGTGCACCGCTTCACCTTATAAGGAACCTACGTGCCAAATTTGAACTCTCTAGAACCAGCGGTTTAGTATTTAGACATTTCAATCCCATTTCACCCCAACAGGGGAGATGGTAACTCACGTTGGATTTTAAAATCGTTGTGGTTTTCGTAATCAGCGACCTGATAAACCATAAAAATAATACCCATGCTGATTTTCAGACCTTGTCACCACATTTCTCCCTTATAGGGGTTGAATTTTCAAAAAACCTGAAACACGTGTGAAACTTTGGACCCCGATTTCACCCCTTTAGGGGGTACATTTTGAAAAATCCTTTCTTAGTGCACCCCTACACCTTATAAGGAACCTACGTGCCAAATTTGAACTCTCTAGAACCAGCGGTTTAGTATTTAGACATTTCAACCCCATTTCACCCCAACAGGGGAGATGGTAACTCACGTCCGCCACGTTGAATTTGAAAATCGTTGCGGTTTTTGTAATCAGCGACCCGATAAACTATAAAAACAATACCCATGCTGATTTTCAGACTTTGTCACCACATTTCTCCCTTTTAGGGGTTGAATTTTCAAAAAACCTGAAACACGTGTTACTCATTTATCGTTAGGAATACTCCTGTGAAGTTTCGAATAAAATAGTCTAACTAATCTTGTTTCCCCATAGAAACTTTGGAACCCCATTTCACCCCTTTAGGGGGTGAGTTTTGAAAAATCCTTTCTTAGCGGATGCCTACGTCATAACATCTACCTGCATGCCAAATTTCAGCCTGATCCGTCCAGTGGTTTGGGCTGTGCGTTGATAGATCACTATGTCAGTCAGTCACCTTTGAGTTTTATATATATAGACTAGTATTTTCTCGGTGCGCGGGGTGCAAGCACCCCGCGAGGGGGTTACATAGCCGTCCTTGTGTCATCCGAGAAGGGGTTGGCAGTGGAAAGTTCTGGAAGATCGGTGCTCGAGTTTTAAAATTTCCTTAGGGAAGGGCAACGGGAGTTGTAAAATTGGTGGCGTTGTCGCAAAGCGAGTGAGGTTGCTTGGTGCGCGGGGTGCAAGCACCCCGCGAGGGGGTCTGTCCTGGGGTCCTGTGACCCGAGAGGGGGTTGCCAGTGGAAGATGCAGAAGAAAAAGTAGCTCGAGTTGTAAATTGCTTAAGAAAGGGGAGCGAGGTAGAAGATGGAGGCGAATTTGCACGCAGGTATGTTTGCTTGGGAAGCTGTGGAGGGTGCCAGTGTCTGGGTGGGCTCACCCTGCGGGCCCTTCGGGCCCTTGGGCTCGCGCGCTACAGGCGACTTGACTGGGACGCTCCGCACCTTCGGTGCTACGCGGAGCTCGGCCTTCGGCCTCGCGGCGTTGACACTCGCCGTCGGGCCTTCGGCCCTCCGTCGAGTTAAAACTACTTAGAGTTATAGTATTTTGTTGTTGGGCTCCTTGACTGTGACGCTCCGCACCTTCGGTGCTACGCGGAGCTCGGCCTTCGGCCTCGCGACGTTGACGCTTCGCACCTTCGGTGCTACGCGGAGCTCGGCCTGCGGCCTCGCATTAAATTACTTGGGAGAAGGGTAAGGTTCTGGGTGGGCTCGCCCTGCGGGCCCTTCGGGCCCTTGGGCTCGCGTGCTACGGGCGACTTCCCTGGGACGCTCCGCACCTTCGGTGCTACGCGGAGCTCGGCCTTCGGCCTCGCAGCGTTGAAACTCGCCGTCGGGCCTTCGGCCCTCCGTCGAGTTAAAATTACTTAGAGTTATAGTGTTTTGTGGTTGGGGTCCTTGACTGTGACGCTCCGCACCTTCGGTGCTACGCGGAGCTCGGCCTTCGGCCTCGCGGTGTTGACGCTTCGCACCTTCGGTGCTACGCGGAGCTCGGCCTGCGACCTCGCATTAAGACACTAAGACTTATAGTAAGTGGTTGGGCTCCTTGTTTGTGACGCTCCGCACCTTCGGTGCTACGCGGAGCTCGGCCTTCGGCCTCGCATTAAGTTACTTAGATGTGTAGAAAGTTATTGGGCTCCGTAACTGGGACGCTCCGCACCTTCGGTGCTTAGCGGAGCTCGGCCTTCGGCCTCGCGGGGTCGACGCTTCGCACCTTCGGTGCTACGCGGAGCTCGGCCTGCGGCCTCGCATTAAATTACTTGGGGGAAGGGTAAGTTTCTGGGTGGGCTCGCCCTGCGGGCCCTTCGGGCCCTTGGGCTCGCGCGCTACCGGCGCCTTCCCTGGGACGCTCCGCACCTTCGGTGCTACGCGGAGCTCGGCCTTCGGCCTCGCGGGGCTAACGCTCGCCGTCGGGCCTGCGGCCCTCCGTCGAGCTAAAATTACTTAGGGGTATAGTAAGTTTCTGGGTGGGCTCGCCCTGCGGGCCCTTCGGGCCCTTGGGCTCGCGCGCTGCCGGCGCCTTCCCTGGGACGCTCCGCACCTTCGGTGCTACGCGGAGCTCGGCCTTCGGCCTCGCGGGGCTAACGCTCGCCGTCGGGCCTGCGGCCCTCCGTCGAGCTAAAATTACTTAGGGGTATAGTAAGTTTCTGGGTGGGCTCGCCCTGCGGGCCCTTCGGGCCCTTGGGCTCGCGCGCTGCCGGCGCCTTCCCTGGGACGCTCCGCACCTTCGGTGCTACGCGGAGCTCGGCCTGCGGCCTCGCGGGGGGACGTTTGCCCTCGGGCCTTCGGCCCTCGGTCAAACTAAAATTACTAAATTTTATTTGTCCGATATTTTCCGAATTTGACCGAATCTTCGAAATCCGATTTCAGATTCCGACTCAGGAGCCCCAAAAACCCCCCGATACTGAGTTTCAGCTCCCTAGCACCAATTTGAAATTTTCTCCATACAAATCGATTTTTGTCGATATTTTCCGAATTTGACCTAATTTTCAAAATCTGATTTCAGAATCCGACTCAGGAGCCCCAAAAACCCTCCGATACCGAGTTTCAGCTCCCTAGCACCAATTTGAATTTTAAAAAAAAAAAAAAGTCGCCATCTTGATTTTTTTTTTCCACAACTGTACTCGAATGAGTGCCTTCTATGACATTTGGTCGAGCACCCCCCACCCATCTCCAGCGGTTTACGAGATACGGGCCCCCGAAAATATTCTCCATACAAATTTTTTTTTAATGCTAGAAAAAAAAAAAAAAGTTTTTCAGAATCACGGGGCCCCAAACCCCCAACGTACCAAATTTCAGCGCGCTACGACCATTTTGAAATTTTACCGCCATTTTGAAGTCGCCATTTTGAAAAAAAAATGGCGGCTCGTCAAATTGCTTGAAAACCCCTTTGACATTTGGTCGAGCACCCCCCCCCTAGCAATAATGGTTTCGGCGGGCCGTTGAAAAAAAAACTCACCTTCCACGGTAGACCAAAAGTCGGATTTTTCCCAGAGGTTTGACGCCGAGCTCTATACGTCAACACCAAAACCAACCCCCCACCCCCCCTCCTTCCCCGAGATCAATTCACTTAGAAATGAGTGGTAATGCAGCTTTATATAGTATTAACTAGTATTTTCTCGGTGCGCGGGGTGCAAGCACCCCGCGAGGGGGTTGTGCTCTTGTCCTTTTGTCATCCGAGAGGGGGTTGGCAGTGGAAAGTGCTGGAAGATCGGTGCTCGAGTTTTAAAATTTCCTTAGGGAAGGGCAACGGGAGTTGTAAAATTGGTGGCGTTGTCGCAAAGCGAGTGAGGTTGCTTGGTGCGCGGGGTGCAAGCACCCCGCGAGGGGGTCTGTCCTGGGGTTCTGTCACCCGAGAAGGGGTTGGCAGTGGAAGATGCAGAAGAAAAAGTTGCTCGAGTTGTAAATTGCTTAAGAAAGGGGAGCGAGGTAGAAGATGGAGGCGAATTTGCACGCAGGTATGTTTGCTTGGGAAGCTGTGGAGGGTGCCAGTGTCTGGGTGAGCTCACCCTGCGGGCCCTTCGGGCCCTTGGGCTCGCGCGCTACAGGCGACTTTACTGGGACGCTCCGCACCGTCGGTGCTACGCGGAGCTCGGCCTTCGGCCTCGCGGGGTTGACACTCGCCGTCGGGCCTTCGGCCCTCCGTCGAGTTAAAATTACTTAGAGTTATAGTATTCTGTGGTTGGGATCCTTGACTGTGACGCTCCGCACCTTCGGTGCTACGCGGAGCTCGGCCTTCGGCCTCGCGGGGTCGCCGCTTCGCACCTTCGGTGCTACGCGGAGCTCGGCCTGCGGCCTCGCATTAAATTACTTGGGGGAGGGGTAAGGTTCTGAGTGGGCTCGCCCTGCGGGCCCTTCGGGCCCTTGGGCTCGCGCGCTATGGGCGGCTGCCCTGGGACGCTCCGCACCTTCGGTGCTACGCGGAGCTCGGCCTTCGGCCTCGCGGGGCTGACGCTCGCCGTCGGGCCTGCGGCCCTCCGTCGAGCTAAAATTACTTAGGGGTATAGTAAGTTTCAGGGTAGGCTCGCCCTGCGGGCCCTTCGGGCCCTTGGGCTCGCGCGCTATGGGCGGCTGCCCTGGGACGCTCCGCACCTTCGGTGCTACGCGGAGCTCGGCCTTCGGCCTCGCGGGGCTGACGCTCGCCGTCGGGCCTGCGGCCCTCCGTCGAGCTAAAATTACTTAGGGGTATAGTAAGTTTCAGGGTAGGCTCGCCCTGCGGGCCCTTCGGGCCCTTGGGCTCGCGCGCTGCCGGCGCCTTCCCTGGGACGCTCCGCACCTTCGGTGCTACGCGGAGCTCGGCCTGCGGCCTCGCGGGGGGACGTTTGCCCTCGGGCCTTCGGCCCTCGGTCAAACTAAAATTACTTTTTGTTATTTGTCCGATAATTTCCGAATTTGACCGAATTTTAAAAATCCGATTTCAGATTCCGACTCAGGAGCCCCAAAAACCCTTCGATACCGAGTTTCAGCCCCCTCGGACGAATTTTAAATTTTCTCCATACAAATCGTTTTTTGTCGATATTTGCCGAATTTGACCGAATTTTCGAACAAGATTTCAGATTCATATTTTTGAGCCCCGAGAGCCCCGCGATACCGAGTTTCAGCCGCCTAGCACCAATTTGAAATTTTGAAAAAAAAAAAAGTCGTCATCTTGATTTTTTTTTTCCACGACTGTACTCGGGTGGGGGCCCTCTATGACATTTGGTCGAGCACCCCCCACCCATCTCCAGCGGTTTACGAGATACGGGCCCCCGAAAATATTCTCCATACAAATTTTTTTTTAAAGCTAGAAAAAAAAAAAAAGTTTTTCAGAATCGGGGGGCCCCAAACCCCCTACATACCAAATTTCAGCGCGCTACGACCATTTTGAAAATTTTCCGCCATTTTGAAGTCGCCATTTTGAAAAAAAAATGGCGGCTCGTCAAATTGCTTGGGGAGGCCTATGACATTTGGTCGAGCACCCCCCCCCTATCTGGCGCCGTTTAGCCGGGCCGTCGATGGAAATTTTATCCCGGAGAGGTAGACCCAAAGTCGGATTTTTCCCGGGGTCTCAGAGCCGAGCTCTATACGATGGTATATACCATAACCCCCCACCACCCCTCCTTCCGGGAGAACAATTCTTCTATACGAAATCAGTCGTAATGCAGCTTTATATATTATTAACTAGTATTTTCTCGGTGCGCGGGGTGCAAGCACCCCGCGAGGGGGTTACGTAGCCGTCCTTGTGTCATCCGAGAGGGGGTTGGCAGTGGAAAGTGCTGGAAGATCGGTGCTCGAGTTTTAAAATTTCCTTAGGGAAGGGCAACGGGAGTTGTAAAATTGGTGGCGTTGTCGCAAAGCGAGTGAGGTTGCTTGGTGCGCGGGGTGCAAGCACCCCGCGAGGGGGTCTGTCCTGGGGTCCTGTGACCCGAGAGGGGGTTGCCAGTGGAAGATGCAGAAGAAAAAGTAGCTCGAGTTGTAAATTGCTTAAGAAAGGGGAGCGAGGTAGAAGATGGAGGCGAATTTGCACGCAGGTATGTTTGCTTGGGAAGCTGTGGAGGGTGCCAGTGTCTGGGTGGGCTCACCCTGCGGGCCCTTCGGGCCCTTGGGCTCGCGCGCTACAGGCGACTTGACTGGGACGCTCCGCACCTTCGGTGCTACGCGGAGCTCGGCCTTCGGCCTCGCGGCGTTGACACTCGCCGTCGGGCCTTCGGCCCTCCGTCGAGTTAAAACTACTTAGAGTTATAGTATTTTGTTGTTGGGCTCCTTGACTGTGACGCTCCGCACCTTCGGTGCTACGCGGAGCTCGGCCTTCGGCCTCGCGACGTTGACGCTTCGCACCTTCGGTGCTACGCGGAGCTCGGCCTGCGGCCTCGCATTAAATTACTTGGGAGAAGGGTAAGGTTCTGGGTGGGCTCGCCCTGCGGGCCCTTCGGGCCCTTGGGCTCGCGTGCTACGGGCGACTTCTCTGGGACGCTCCGCACCTTCGGTGCTACGCGGAGCTCGGCCTTCGGCCTCGCAGCGTTGAAACTCGCCGTCGGGTCTTCGGCCCTCCGTCGAGTTAAAATTACTTAGAATCATAGTATTTTGTGGTTGGGCTCCTTGACTGTGACGCTCCGCACCTTCGGTGCTACGCGGAGCTCGGCCTTCGGCCTCGCGGGGTCGCCGCTTCGCACCTTCGGTGCTACGCGGAGCTCGTCCTACGGCCTCGCATTAAATTACTTAGGGGAGGGGTAAGGTTCTGGGTGGGCTCGCCCTGCGGGCCCTTCGGGCCCTTGGGCTCGCGCCCTATGGGCGGCTGCCCTGGGACGCTCCGCACCTTCGGTGCTACGCGGAGCTCGGCCTTCGGCCTCGCGGGGCTGACGCTCGCCGTCGGGCCTGCGGCCCTCCGTCGAGCTAAAATTACTCAGGGGTATAGTAAGTTTCTGGGTGGGCTCGCCCTGCGGGCCCTTCGGGCCCTTGGGCTCGCGCGCTACCGGCGCCTTCCCTGGGACGCTCCGCACCTTCGGTGCTACGCGGAGCTCGGCCTTCGGCCTCGCGGGGCTGTCGCTCGCCGTCGGGCCTGCGGCCCTCCGTCGAGCTAAAATTACTTTGGGATATAGTAAGTTTCTTGGTGGGCTCGCGCGAAGCCGGCGCCTTCCCTGGGACGCTCCGCACCTTCGGTGCTACGCGGAGCTCGGCCTGCGGCCTCGCGGAGTCACGTTTGCCCTCGGGCCTTCGGCCCTCGGTCAAACTAAGATTACTAAATTTTATTTGTCCGATATTTTCCGAATTTGACCGAATCTTCGGAATCCGATTTCAGATTCTGACTCAGGAGCCCCAAAAACCCCCCGAAACTGAGTTTCAGCCCCCTGGCACCAATTTGAAATTTTCTCCATACAAATCGATTTTTGTCGATATTTTCCGAATTTGACCTAATTTACAAAATCCGATTTCAGATTCCGACTCAAGAGCCCCGAAAACCCCCCGATACCGAGTTTCAGCTCCCTAGCACCAATTTGAAATTTTGAAAAAAAAAAAGGTCGCCATCTTGAATTTTTTTTTCCACGACTGTACTTAAGTGGGGGCCTCCTATGACATTTGGTCGAGCACCCCCCACCCATCTCCAGCGGTTTACGAGATACGAGCCCCCGAAAATATTCTCCATACAATTTTTTTTTTAAAGCTAGAAAAAAAAAAAAAAAAATTTCAGAATCGAAGGGCCCAAAATCCCCTACATACCAAATTTCAGCGCGCTACGACCATTTTGAAAATTTTCCGCCATTTTGAAGTCGCCATTTTGAAAAAAAAATGGTGGCTCGTCAAATTGCTTGGGAACTCCTATGACATTTGGTCAAGCACCCCCCCCCTAGCTATTATGGTTTCGGCGAACCGTTGAAAAAAAAACTCGTTTTCCGCGGTAGACCAAAAGTCAGATTTTTCCCGGCGGTTTGGCGCCGACCTCTATACGTCCATACTAAAAGTTTCCCCCCCACACCCCCCCTTCTCCGAGATCAATTCACTTAGAAATCAGTGGTAATGCAGCTTTATATAGTATTAACTAGTATTTTCTCGGTGCGCGGGGTGCAAGCACCCCGCGAGGGGGTTGTGCTCTTGTCCTTTTGTCATCCGAGAGGGGGTTGGCAGTGGAAAGTGCTGGAAGATCGGTGCTCGAGTTTTAAAATTTCCTTAGGGAAGGGCAACGGGAGTTGTAAAATTGGTGGCGTTGTCGCAATGCGAGTGAGGTTGCTTGGTGCGCGGGGTGCAAGCACCCCGCGAGGGGGTCTGTCCTGGGGTTCTGTCACCCGAGAAGGGGTTGGCAGTGGAAGATGCAGAAGAAAAAGTTGCTCGAGTTGTAAATTGCTTAAGAAAGGGGAGCGAGGTAGAAGATGGAGGCGAATTTGCACGCAGGTATGTTTGCTTGGGAAGCTGTGGAGGGTGCCAGTGTCTGGGTGAGCTCACCCTGCGGGCCCTTCGGGCCCTTGGGCTCGCGCGCTACAGGCGACTTTACTGGGACGCTCCGCACCGTCGGTGCTACGCGGAGCTCGGCCTTCGGCCTCGCGGGGTTGACACTCGCCGTCGGGCCTTCGGCCCTCCGTCGAGTTAAAATTACTTAGAGTTATAGTATTCTGTGGTTGGGATCCTTGACTGTGACGCTCCGCACCTTCGGTGCTACGCGGAGCTCGGCCTTCGGCCTCGCGGGGTCGCCGCTTCGCACCTTCGGTGCTACGCGGAGCTCGGCCTGCGGCCTCGCATTAAATTACTTGGGGGAGGGGTAAGGTTCTGAGTGGGCTCGCCCTGCGGGCCCTTCGGGCCCTTGGGCTCGCGCGCTATGGGCGGCTGCCCTGGGACGCTCCGCACCTTCGGTGCTACGCGGAGCTCGGCCTTCGGCCTCGCGGGGCTGACGCTCGCCGTCGGGCCTGCGGCCCTCCGTCGAGCTAAAATTACTTAGGGGTATAGTAAGTTTCAGGGTAGGCTCGCCCTGCGGGCCCTTCGGGCCCTTGGGCTCGCGCGCTATGGGCGGCTGCCCTGGGACGCTCCGCACCTTCGGTGCTACGCGGAGCTCGGCCTTCGGCCTCGCGGGGCTGACGCTCGCCGTCGGGCCTGCGGCCCTCCGTCGAGCTAAAATTACTTAGGGGTATAGTAAGTTTCAGGGTAGGCTCGCCCTGCGGGCCCTTCGGGCCCTTGGGCTCGCGCGCTGCCGGCGCCTTCCCTGGGACGCTCCGCACCTTCGGTGCTACGCGGAGCTCGGCCTGCGGCCTCGCGGGGGGACGTTTGCCCTCGGGCCTTCGGCCCTCGGTCAAACTAAAATTACTTTTTGTTATTTGTCCGATAATTTCCGAATTTGACCGAATTTTAAAAATCCGATTTCAGATTCCGACTCAGGAGCCCCAAAAACCCTTCGATACCGAGTTTCAGCCCCCTCGGACGAATTTTAAATTTTCTCCATACAAATCGTTTTTTGTCGATATTTGCCGAATTTGACCGAATTTTCGAACAAGATTTCAGATTCATATTTTTGAGCCCCGAGAGCCCCGCGATACCGAGTTTCAGCCGCCTAGCACCAATTTGAAATTTTGAAAAAAAAAAAAGTCGTCATCTTGATTTTTTTTTTCCACGACTGTACTCGGGTGGGGGCCCTCTATGACATTTGGTCGAGCACCCCCCACCCATCTCCAGCGGTTTACGAGATACGGGCCCCCGAAAATATTCTCCATACAAATTTTTTTTTAAAGCTAGAAAAAAAAAAAAAAGTTTTTCAGAATCGGGGGGCCCCAAACCCCCTACATACCAAATTTCAGCGCGCTACGACCATTTTGAAAATTTTCCGCCATTTTGAAGTCGCCATTTTGAAAAAAAAATGGCGGCTCGTCAAATTGCTTGGGGAGGCCTATGACATTTGGTCGAGCACCCCCCCCCTATCTGGCGCCGTTTAGCCGGGCCGTCGATGGAAATTTTATCCCGGAGAGGTAGACCCAAAGTCGGATTTTTCCCGGGGTCTCAGAGCCGAGCTCTATACGATGGTATATACCATAACCCCCCACCACCCCTCCTTCCGGGAGAACAATTCTTCTATACGAAATCAGTCGTAATGCAGCTTTATATATTATTAACTAGTATTTTCTCGGTGCGCGGGGTGCAAGCACCCCGCGAGGGGGTTACGTAGCCGTCCTTGTGTCATCCGAGAGGGGGTTGGCAGTGGAAAGTGCTGGAAGATCGGTGCTCGAGTTTTAAAATTTCCTTAGGGAAGGGCAACGGGAGTTGTAAAATTGGTGGCGTTGTCGCAAAGCGAGTGAGGTTGCTTGGTGCGCGGGGTGCAAGCACCCCGCGAGGGGGTCTGTCCTGGGGTCCTGTGACCCGAGAGGGGGTTGCCAGTGGAAGATGCAGAAGAAAAAGTAGCTCGAGTTGTAAATTGCTTAAGAAAGGGGAGCGAGGTAGAAGATGGAGGCGAATTTGCACGCAGGTATGTTTGCTTGGGAAGCTGTGGAGGGTGCCAGTGTCTGGGTGGGCTCACCCTGCGGGCCCTTCGGGCCCTTGGGCTCGCGCGCTACAGGCGACTTGACTGGGACGCTCCGCACCTTCGGTGCTACGCGGAGCTCGGCCTTCGGCCTCGCGGCGTTGACACTCGCCGTCGGGCCTTCGGCCCTCCGTCGAGTTAAAACTACTTAGAGTTATAGTATTTTGTTGTTGGGCTCCTTGACTGTGACGCTCCGCACCTTCGGTGCTACGCGGAGCTCGGCCTTCGGCCTCGCGACGTTGACGCTTCGCACCTTCGGTGCTACGCGGAGCTCGGCCTGCGGCCTCGCATTAAATTACTTGGGAGAAGGGTAAGGTTCTGGGTGGGCTCGCCCTGCGGGCCCTTCGGGCCCTTGGGCTCGCGTGCTACGGGCGACTTCTCTGGGACGCTCCGCACCTTCGGTGCTACGCGGAGCTCGGCCTTCGGCCTCGCAGCGTTGAAACTCGCCGTCGGGTCTTCGGCCCTCCGTCGAGTTAAAATTACTTAGAATCATAGTATTTTGTGGTTGGGCTCCTTGACTGTGACGCTCCGCACCTTCGGTGCTACGCGGAGCTCGGCCTTCGGCCTCGCGGGGTCGCCGCTTCGCACCTTCGGTGCTACGCGGAGCTCGTCCTACGGCCTCGCATTAAATTACTTAGGGGAGGGGTAAGGTTCTGGGTGGGCTCGCCCTGCGGGCCCTTCGGGCCCTTGGGCTCGCGCCCTATGGGCGGCTGCCCTGGGACGCTCCGCACCTTCGGTGCTACGCGGAGCTCGGCCTTCGGCCTCGCGGGGCTGACGCTCGCCGTCGGGCCTGCGGCCCTCCGTCGAGCTAAAATTACTCAGGGGTATAGTAAGTTTCTGGGTGGGCTCGCCCTGCGGGCCCTTCGGGCCCTTGGGCTCGCGCGCTACCGGCGCCTTCCCTGGGACGCTCCGCACCTTCGGTGCTACGCGGAGCTCGGCCTTCGGCCTCGCGGGGCTGTCGCTCGCCGTCGGGCCTGCGGCCCTCCGTCGAGCTAAAATTACTTTGGGATATAGTAAGTTTCTTGGTGGGCTCGCGCGAAGCCGGCGCCTTCCCTGGGACGCTCCGCACCTTCGGTGCTACGCGGAGCTCGGCCTGCGGCCTCGCGGAGTCACGTTTGCCCTCGGGCCTTCGGCCCTCGGTCAAACTAAGATTACTAAATTTTATTTGTCCGATATTTTCCGAATTTGACCGAATCTTCGGAATCCGATTTCAGATTCTGACTCAGGAGCCCCAAAAACCCCCCGAAACTGAGTTTCAGCCCCCTGGCACCAATTTGAAATTTTCTCCATACAAATCGATTTTTGTCGATATTTTCCGAATTTGACCTAATTTACAAAATCCGATTTCAGATTCCGACTCAAGAGCCCCGAAAACCCCCCGATACCGAGTTTCAGCTCCCTAGCACCAATTTGAAATTTTGAAAAAAAAAAAGGTCGCCATCTTGAATTTTTTTTTCCACGACTGTACTTAAGTGGGGGCCTCCTATGACATTTGGTCGAGCACCCCCCACCCATCTCCAGCGGTTTACGAGATACGAGCCCCCGAAAATATTCTCCATACAATTTTTTTTTTAAAGCTAGAAAAAAAAAAAAAAAAATTTCAGAATCGAAGGGCCCAAAATCCCCTACATACCAAATTTCAGCGCGCTACGACCATTTTGAAAATTTTCCGCCATTTTGAAGTCGCCATTTTGAAAAAAAAATGGTGGCTCGTCAAATTGCTTGGGAACTCCTATGACATTTGGTCAAGCACCCCCCCCCTAGCTATTATGGTTTCGGCGAACCGTTGAAAAAAAAACTCGTTTTCCGCGGTAGACCAAAAGTCAGATTTTTCCCGGCGGTTTGGCGCCGACCTCTATACGTCCATACTAAAAGTTTCCCCCCCACACCCCCCCTTCTCCGAGATCAATTCACTTAGAAATCAGTGGTAATGCAGCTTTATATAGTATTAATTAATAGATATTAAATTTAAAACATAACACACTCAAATCCAAACCAAATAAATACAAGAAAAGCACACATATTAAAAGTAATTTGCAATATCGTCGTGTATATTTTATAGTTGAGTTTTTCTTAAGCACTGCTAGATTTTTATTTGTAACCTGTGAACTACTTGACACATTAGTTGCGAATGTGGGAGAAGGAGAATGGAATTCTGCGGGGGGATTAGTTCGCGACTCGGAAGTATATTCCAAAGCACTTGCTTTGGAAGTTGATGGACGGTGGAGATCCAAGCAAGATTCTTTACGCCAATAGTTTCGGTAAAATTTCAATATGTATAATAATGTCCTACTTCGTTTTAATGCAGGCTTTTCTAGCATTGAGTAAATACTCCAAAATGGGCTTGACTTTCTTGTTCTTGATATTTCTATAAAGTAAGACAACAGTATGTATTCTCCACAGAAAAAAATTACATGTTGGTACGTGAATTGTGAAAACTTCCAACTTTTTAATTTTTTTTTTCGGTTTCGTTCGGAAATTACTTTCTTATGTTCCAACTTTTATAAATATTATATAACAAATAAACAAAATATATTTTTTTTATTAAAATTTGTGCTGTATTTAATTTATAAACTAGTCAAAATATTTAAATGAAACTGAAATATTATGAATATTTATAATAAAACATACGAGTATTCAACATAAAATAAAGTGTAGAAAAAGTAAAAATTTAAAAATCAGTAACCACAAATCAGGTTTCTGAACGTGATATTGTATGTGTATTTTTTTAATAAAGACGTATCCAAACTTACGTATGATTTTAGCCGACCTCACCAGATCGCCCTTTAGTAGCGTGCGCTGATTGGTTATTCGAAAATTTATCGACTGATGAAATCAGCCACGCGTTGTAGGAGTTTTAAATATAATAATTTACATGGACCACAGAGAATCAAAATCATTGTGTTCGAAATTCAAATGACATTTGCACGCCAGCGGATAAAATAGACTTTTGCACGCAGATTTCGCGCTATAAACGGAGGTTTTCCGAGCGAGTGAGGTGAAAAAGCTTATTTGACAAACGTGACTTTTTATGAGTCATGGGTGTAGTATCTAGCGTGTGAACTCTTCAACTGACAAACTCAAAACTGGGAATATTTATTTAGACGACGCGTTTGGCTCGGTTTCGGTCCCGGGTTCGAATACCGGCCTGGGCAAATATTTGTGTGATGAACTCGAATATTTGTGCTTGGGTCATGGTTGTTCTTTGTATTTAAGTATATATTTATCTATATAAGTACGTTTATTGTCGTCTAGTACCTACCCATAACACAAGCTTTCTTGAGCTTAATTTGGGACTAGATCGATTTGTGTGAGGTTGTCCGATAGTATATTAATTGATTATTTTTTTATTTATGAAAGCGGTGGTAGCCTAGTGGTTAGGGCATGCGACTTTCAATACGGAGGTCGTGGGTTCGAACCCGGCCCGTACCGATGAGTTTTTCGGAACTTATGTACGGAATGTTATTTGATATTTACCACTCGCTTTTCGGTGAAGGAAAACATCGTGAGGAAACCACCTAAGAAGCCCAATAAGGCCTAGTTTCCCCTCTGGGTTGGAAGGTCAGATGGCAGTCGCTTGCGTAAAAACTAGTGCCTACGCCACATCTTGGGATTTAGGTAGCCGACGCCGATTGAGAATTCATTCTCTACAAAAGGGACAAAGGCTAGGCGGATGTGATGATTATTTTTTTATTTATTTATTACAGCGTTTTTCAAAATTTAATCCTATGGGGTGGGGTACAGCGGGAGGTAAAAGTTTGTATGAAGAGCTTAGGATTCTTCGAGTAAGAGTGATAATATTTTGTGTATAAGTTCATCATTACAAAACAAGAAAATAAAAAAAAAAGCATATTAAATATTTACAATACAAATTGAAAATCAGTTTCCTATGGAGAGGGGTCATGATTTCAGGAGAAATCTTAATAGCGTGATGAAGGATCGTCATTTGTTTTGTATGGGCGCGCGGCGCCACGCCAGCCTGGCGCCATCAGTTGGTCATAATTTCCATTGTCCCCTCATCAAGCCGAAACGGCTGGACGAATTTTAACCAATTCCGGTACAGGGACAGCTGGACATCCAGAGATGGTTATAGGATACTTTTTACCCGTCTACGGTAAAGAAAAACATACGCGGCCGAAGTTGCGGTATAAATATATAATTTAACCGAAAAATGTATGTATTCCCGTATTTTTTTATTGGTTGTATTATTTTAAGAAACAATAAAACGGTAGAAAGTTACACAAACACGTTTCCAGACCTGTACGAGCGAAGACGCGGACATAAACTAGTAAATAAAATTCCATTGAAACTGCGTAACATCAAACATTTGTAAATATTGTGCAAAATGTGTTTCTTATTATCTCATTGGCATGTCATCATTTAGAGTGCGGCGATATATAATAATAACGAAATAAGAATTATGAGGTATGTATGCAGAAATCACTAATCATTTCCGTGATTTGCATGCTTCTTCGTAGAACGTGATTAGAAACAGGTGTAAATAAGACAAAATACATGTGAAGTCAACATTTGCATTGACAAAATACACCTGAAGTTAAAATTTGTATTAAGATAAATGACTTCAGTAAGGGATTAATAGAAACTACTGGGGACCGAAGAGCTGGCAGCTTCCTCGCACAACGCATGATATGTTTATGATTATGTTCCGGTTGCCTTTTGCTTCACCTACTGATTATAAGACATATTTTATTATCAAGTTGAGTACCCAAACGTTGTCTATGCGATAAAACCTGTTTGTCTACTTATTTTTCTTCATTCCATTTTTTTTGCAAATGTATTTTTGGCGTGCACTGAAGTGTATTTGAAGGCCCAAGGAGGAAAAACTGTCTAAGTCACATTTGCAAAATTTTACAATAGAAGTTGTGACGTTACCTAATAGAATAGATAGAAACTTATATATATAAAAGGGATTCTGTGATTTTTAACCCATCTTCAAATACTTAGTCATATTATGCGATGAATTGGGTAATTTTGTGCTCGAAGACAAAAAAAACACGTTGAAATAAATGGATTTGGCTAGTTTTTCCCCATAGATCACCTTAGACCTTAATTTGTCATGCATCCATATCGATAAAGGTGAGGGGATCAAGAAACATCCGTGTCGATTAGGATGTCGATAGTGGCGTCTCGGTGTTATCGGATCGTAGGTCGTGGGAAACACGGATGCGAAGTTTGGCGATGGATAACTTGGCACGCTGATATAGCGTGGTTGGGAATTGATAAGATATGCTGATTTCTAAGGTCATAGACATAGTTCAGAATGCCATACTGGCACTGGGAGTCGCAGCGTAGGAAGGCTTGTGCCGTCTTGGGTTGATGTGATGATGATGTAAATTTTATTATTAGGTACTGGACAATGTTGAAGTTGCAGAACTTCATCTCAATCCAAATTGTCATAATCCACTATCTTGCTTTAAAATACAGACACGCAATAACATAGCTCGTTGTGATGATGCTTTTCCACTTGGGATGGGTCAAGAATTTACATTTAGGTATAGCTCACGCGGCTCGAGCTCGAGATACCAATGAATTAATGGTTGAAATGGTGGAACACAACCTTTACATACTGGTCTGGGTCAGAAAGGTTCTTGCAAGAGGGGCAAAGGGGCACTACTATACTAGGATGGCATTTTCAATGGACGCCAAACATATTTATTTGAAGAGAATAAGAATCAGATAAAGTGGGTCAAATTCTAAAGCGAAACCGGCGATATTCTAAGATGACAGTGAGAAAAATGCGTAGTTAAGACTATATTTTTAGATTTCGATAATTGTCTACCCTAATTAGACTTATCAATAACGGCTAGTGACGTATGTGTCTCGTAACTGACACTGGCAATGATCAAGGCCATATACGCCTCGATGATGAGCGTTTTTCAAAAAAAGTGTACATGGCAAAATTTGAATGTCCCACACGTTCAACGTGTTTTTTTTTTACTTTACCTTTAGTATTTGGGTATATGAGTGGTATCATTTGATTCTGTAGATGTGGGGCATTCATTTTATATTTATAAAACGATTATATTATATTTATTACTAGATTTATTGCAAAATAAAGATATGAAAAGTGCTAAAATGGGTATGTCCCACGTCGACTCAGTCATGTTCAGAGGCTTGCAGAAACTCGAAATAAATTTGTATGAATATTGAATGTGGTCACACAGATAAAGTAATGAGTCTAGATTTTAGTCGTGTGCTTTATTTATAAACAAATACGGTTTATAATGCCGAAAAACTACTTTTTCCACTGTCCAAAGAAATCGACAGACCGGAACTTCCGGTTATAGTCACAAGCGATTTTAACATACTTGTGCAATCGATATTCCCCAAAAAGCGTTAATTTTTCAATCCTGGCAACATTTTAATGCTATAGGCATCGGATTTCATTGCAAATAAAACGTCAGTTCCGTGAAAACGGTGACGAAAGGTGGACGCTGTGTCAGTGCGCTAAAAATAGGATTTCGAGTTAGTAACAGTTTTTTCGGTAAGTAGATTATAATTAACTTTTTAAACACAATTAGACATAGAAGAAACTATCGTAGTATCCGAAACTAAACCAAAAACACATTGAATTGGTTCAGAACACGTTGAAATTTTGATTTTAAATTGTCGAGGTATAATTCGTCACGTCCGATTCGTGACGTGATATACTACCGGAACGATTTTGTGACGAATTGGAACTATAAAGCTTAGTACATAATCGAAATGTGACCGATGTTTTAACCGACTTCTAAAAAAGGAGTTACTTAGTTTGACCCATATGTTTGTTATACATGCATGTTTATCCGCCATTATCTCGCATTTGTCAGAACCGATTTTGATGCGGTTTTCAGAAAAGTATTTGTTATCTCCGGAAGAAATGACTAAAAAGCAAAATAACAATTAAAACATTTATAAAAACCGGCTAAGAGCATGTCGGGCCACGCTTACAGTCGAGTTTTTAATTAGGCGAACTAACTTGACAGCTGAAAGTGTTGTCAGAAATGAAGAAAAAAAATTGTGATTGGTTTATGTCGATATAACCTTAAGTATACACCCATAAACCTTAACATATTGCAATAAGGTTTATATTTGTTTATAACTGTCAAGAAAACAAAAGGCAGACAGCGTTCTAAGCGATGTCCTAAAATAAAGTTCGTTCGATGTAAGTATTTTAATTACAACCGTTTTTAGGGTTCCGTACCCAAAGGGTAAAAACGGGACCATAATACTGAGACTTCGCTGTCCGTCCGTCCGTCTGTCACCAGGCTGTATCTCAAGAACGGTGATAGCTAGGCAGCTGAATTTTTTACAGATGATGTATTTCTATTGCCGCTAGAACAAAAAATACTAAATATAAAATAAAATAAATATTTAAGGGGGGCTCCCATACAACAAAATTGTTATAGATTATGGTACGGAACCCTTCATGCGCGAGTCGGACTCGCACTTGCCCAATTTTTTATTAATGAGAATTAATACTGTTATTCTCTATTTTGAAATGTTCATGTTGCTATTACTTGCTAAAGGTAATCTTAACATTGTATGTTTTATTTTAAACATTTTTAATAAAACATTATTAATAATCTATAAAAATAGATAAATAACACTAATAAAACTTTCAATATTAAGATTGTCATTTACTCATGAAAGATTTTTATGTAATACATAATAATATACATGGTAAATATTTATTATTACTAGTTTAATACATGTTTTATTATTACATATATAAACTAGTAATAATATATATTATACCATTTTGATTCCGTTGCAATAAATACGATTCATGACATAATATTTTTGTGATTTTATTTCAATATATTCAATCTATGTACACTATTCCTTACATTTTCCAGTTAGTCACATGAGATTCCGTTTAGTTACTGTCCCAAGATTTGGGATGTTGAAAATAATTATTTCTGGCTGCTGCAGTGCAACAATTCACATATTTAAGCGTTAACATTACTAAATGAATATTCCTTAATGTAATAAAAAATATTATTCGTTGATTTGTCGCATTTTAATGCAAAAAAATACATGTTTTAGCAGTCATTTGGTGGCGATTGTGACGAACTGGACCTTTATTTTATCCTCAAAGCTTGCTCGTTCCATTAATTCTATAAATTAAACCCGTTTTAAATAGTTTATTGTCTGTATTTTAAATGTGTAAACTAAAACTGGTCCAAAAAATACTTCAATCAATTTATACTGAATTTTATATTAGTGACTATCCGGAACTAGTTTCACCACAATCTGAGTTTAAAATGTCGATATTTTCTATATTTTTTAATATTTTAATGCCATTTTCTCAAATAATACACTATAACTTATGGGGAATTAAATAAGCCAAGAAAATTTAAAATCGGTGTTATAAAGAAAACCGTTTTCCGGTTCGTCACGTGTACACTTTTTTTGAAAAACGCTCTGATGACTTTGTCTATATTTGTTATCTACTAAAGGTAATCTAAGTAAGCCGTGTCTGATAGTTAAAATTATTATGTCTCCACCTCTCACTTTGGTCGTGACATATACGTATGTCCTTATTACCTAATCGATAAAAGTCTTATGCCTCATGGAGTTAAGGTCCAGGGTTATGAACCTCATGATTGTCATAATCTTAGTCAAAAGATGTCTCCTCCTGAACAAACCTCTTGAAATGTCTACGGTGGCTGTTCTTACGCTGCCCGCATCCAGGTCTTCGAATGAGTATCACAAGATCGTCGGTATAAGTTAGTAAACCTACTCGAGGTACCTTCTGAGTCAAAGGCCGTTGGTTCTATGACAAGCGTATGTGGCCCGTCTGTTTGGCAATTTTTGGTGAGTTTCTTTCGGTTCGCTCGAAGTTTTTCTCTCAGTGTGTAGATGAAATTCTGGAGGAATTGATCGTATTTGGAAACACAAATAGAAGACGAGCCTGATACCAATCTCAAACCAGCTGGTCTGATTTGATCACAACAAATTTTCCTCCATGTTTTGTTCAGTCGTAAGGGACACAGAGGATAGAACAGAACCTGATGGACGCAAATCACCCACACTAAGTTTAAACTACCCGGTGATGATCATTGACCCTTTCTGGGTTCGAACCCCGGCCAGGGCAAATATTTGTGTGATGAAATCGAATATTTGTTCCTGGGTCACGGGTGTTATCTTATCTATAATATACATTTATATATTATGTACATCGTCGTCTAGTACCCATACCTAATAATAATAATGGGATCAATCTATCATCACGGACAGGACTATTGTAGCCAATAAGTCTGATATCGTATTGGTAGATCAATCCAAGCGCCAGGCAGTGCTCGTCGACATCACCATCCCGCATGACGAGAACATTGTGAAGGCCTCGAAGGACAAACTCAGCAAGTTTGACTCCTTGACTTGGCTTACGAGGTGACCGCAGAGTGGGATGTTGGGTTGACAATGATTGTCCGGATAGTCATTTCGGCGATCGGTCTTATAGCGAGGAGTCTCGACCAACATCTTAACAGACTCTCGCTAGATGGCTGGATCAAGGGACAGATTCAGAAAGCGGTACTCCTGGATACGGCGCGCATCGTCAGGAGGTTCCTCCCTCTGCAGCCCTAACTATTGGTAGCATGGGCCCTGATCCACTGCTGGCGGCACCGTATAGGTTAGGTTTTTTTATAATGTGTTTATATTTGTAATGTATTTTCTGTATTTTACTTTTTATACAAATTTATCGTAAAAAAAACCTAGCCTACGCTTGAAGATTAATAAAGGGACGTGAAATGCGAATGTTTTGCACTCTCTTCTCAATTCTCAAAGACTCGAATTCTACCGAATACCTCAAAACTTCTTCCACTAGTATGGTTTAACTGTTAACCGTCAATTTCGCTCTTCCGGCAATCTATCTCTTTCTATCCCTCCTCACTGTACAGGTTTTATGTCCATCTCTTTTACCGTCCAAGGGGCCCGTCTCTTGGACCGCCTTCCCCTTAAGATCAAGCAAGCCCCGAACAAGTTAAATTTTAAAAAATCCTTGCGTGACTCTTCTTTAGCAGAATGACGAAATCTTAACATATCTGATTTTCTTTTTAGTCAGTATTTATTTATATATGTATATATAATACATTTATGTATTTATCTATTAAAACCTATGTTAGTGGCACCGCCCACAACTTATCAGCTTTCCCCGATGGTTGACTGGTAGAGAATGCCCAATGGCATTTAGTCCGCCTTTTGTACGATTTGTTTTTCATTTGTGCAATAAATATTAAATAAATCAAGGGAATAATAATAATACAAGCTTTGCTTAGTTTGGGACTTATCGTAAGAGAACGGAATTCCTTCAAAACTCTCTTTAAGTTAGCAACCTGTAAAATAAATGCATCGGAATGAATAGCAACAGGTGTAGAGATAATAAAAGGTATGACTTTCCTCAATCTCGCGAACAAAATGGCAAAATCCGACTATTATTAGTTCGTAAACACTGATACAATTAAAAATGATTAGCAAATCATTGAAATGATTCATAATCGTTAGACACAACTGTCTGGTCATTTACCCGATGTGCATGTCAACAACTCTGCCGTAAATATCCCTGATATCACCGTGCAGGGGGTCAATAACAACAACGCAGACCAACGGGGAAATATCTCAGCTCCGGCTCTCGCTGGATGGCTGTACCAAGGGGCAGTAAGAAGAAAGGAAGAAAGAAAATAAATTTATTGAGAACCTACTATACAGCACCAAAACCATGAGACAACTAATAATTATTGAACTAAAGATAATAACAACTCAAACATACTTAATCTAAAAAAACATATACAAACTTATATGTAAACAACCGCATGACACTAAACAAAAACAGAAGAAGTAAAATAAAGTAATTGAATTATTGAAAAACAGGTTACATAACATTACAGTGGAGACACCAATGCGTCATGAACCGAACAATGTTTATTTAGGCGGCGAAACGGCGTGGCCCCGTCATTTCGGGCGACATTATAACAGTACGTGAAAGTAAGTAACAGGGTAACCTATCTCAAACACTAAAAACCATTGACCGAATTTCATTTGTCCGAAAACTATTCGAATTATTATCGTTTGTCCGATGACTGGATTCGTACATTTTTCTTTTCACCATTTCACATTTAGTAGAAGTATCGTTTATCCGAAAAACTTTTCCCGTCACATTCACTTGCCCTATGAGTTGTTACGTATTTTTTTTCGTAGCCCATTTTTCATTTACCCAATGATACTTTTGGCACTGCATACATTTAAACAAATTTTCAGTTTACCTTTTAACTTTTCCCGCCCCATTCACTTGCCCTCTGAATTGAGATGTCTTTCGTTTAATACCCATTTTTTCATGTACGTGCTATTTTTGGCATTACTTAAGAACTGCGACCACAACAGCGCGCCAGCCGAGCGAGTGAACCTAGCGTGCCGCGGCAGCAGCCGGCAAAGCTCCAGAACCGACCTGGCTTGGGGTAGGTTAGGTTTGAACTGCGACCACAACAGCGCGCGAGCCGAGCGAGAGAAGCTAGCGTGCCGCGGCAGCAGCCGGCAAAGCTCCAAAACCGACCTGGCTGGGTTAGGTTAGGTTAGAACTGTGACCACAGCAGAACCAACAGTCCACTTGAGAACAGTCGAGTAGTTAATAAACCGAATCGTTACATCGGACGAATGAAACCAAAGTCATACAAAAAAAGTCGAATTATTAATAAACCGAAACGTTACATCGGAAAACTGATATTACGGAATGAGAGATTTAGGGAAACGTGTCATTAGTCGAGTGAATAAAAAACCTAAACAATTAATGCCCAATAGTAAAATATCGAATTGAATTTTCGGACAAATGAAAAAAAGTTAAAATGATATTTGTCGAATAGTTTTTGTCGAAACGAAATTCGGATTAACGTTTTTAGTGTTTCAGATAGGTAACCAAGAAACAGTCATATTTGTAAAAGAATGTTAGGGATGAATGTTGAAGGACGAAGAGCGATAGGTAGGCCAAAAAAGCGATGGATGGATTGTGTGAGAGAGGACATGAGAAAGAAACGAATAATAGAGATGAATGGAAGAAGAAAACATCTTGTGCCGACCCTACATAAGTGGGATAAGGGCAGGGAGATGATGATGATGATAATAACAGCACGTGCAGTACTTTTGGACATAGCGCGCATCGTCAGGACGTTCCTGTAACCATTGGTAGTTTAAGCCCTGCCCCGCTGCTAGCAGCACCTTCGGACACGGTTTACTTTGAAGTAGTCCGTATTCAGTATGTACGATTTGATCATATTCACCCAATAGGAAACATCTAAATAGGCGTAAAAGTGTCAGGCAATCAATAGGGAGGATGAGTTGAGAAAAAAAATTCAACCCCTATAACCCAACAGATGATGGGGCAACGGTAATTTGAAAACTAGGGAAGGGAAATGTGCTACGTTCCAAACCCTGTCGTTATAGTTCCAAAAAAACCTGTAAAATATCACTGCGACTTTGACACAACCGAAGTTTCGGAATCGGACATTTTATTTATTGACTAAAATGCCGCGATAGGCTGATCAGATCAAAATATTTGAGATATCTTCTTTGTGAAGTTATTTATAATCAAACTCTAGTAGAAACGGTAGCCACATCATTCGGATGTATACAGATGAACAAGGGAATCATCATCATCAGCCTATATTAGTCCACTGCTGGACATAGGCCTCTCTCATGGCACGCCACTGAGCTCGATTTTCAGTTATGTCGTTGCTCCACCTTGTTACAGGGCGTCCTACACTACGTTTACCGATTCGTGGCCTCCACTCCGGAACTCCACTGCCACTTCAGCTTGCTAATTTGCTGTGCTATGTCGGTAGCCTTGGTTCTCCTGTCGAATTACTTCATTTCGGATCTGAGAGACACACCGAGCATAGCTCTTTCCCTAGCTCGCTAAGCGACTTTGAATTGGTGGGTGAGTGGCCACGTCTCGGCTCCGTAGGTCATGATGGCTCGGTAGGACGCACGATTAAAAACTTTCGTTTTTATAGGCTTTGAGGTATGGGCGACATGAAGACTCGACGCTGTTTTCTGAATGCTGCCCAGCCTATTTATATTCGCCTCTTAGCCTCCTTGTCGAAGTTGCCTCTGCCTAACAAGAATGCCTTTATGCCTTTTGGTGTCAAATTTATAGTGTCAAATGCCTATTGGGTCTATTAAACAGTGATGACATGGGGAGATGGATGAGTTTAAAAGTAAATAACAAAACTGATGACAAAGGTGGTAGCTGGTAGAACATAGAGCCCACCCTGGATAATTCACTTAGAATGTGTCGTAAGAATAACTTTTAGGAAGGAATTTCTGAAGAAGAAAGTATTTCGTGAAAGTTACTGAGGCAAAAGATGTATGCAAGCAAGTGGAAATAATTGGTTCCTGACGACCTCAATGGAAAAACAGTTTTTTCCCCTATCGGATTCGGTATTATATATCTAATTCATTTTCTTGTCCGTAGCTCGTTTCTTGCGCAACATTTGTTTTTTTCTTTCAAAAGAAACAAGACAGCTAACAGGTTTAGAAGTTCCGTAAAAGTACCCAACTATAGTACAGTCCTTACAACTATGGTCCAATTTAATCCGAAAATTACTCGTTAATATTATGACAATTATTATGAATAAACTCTAAGGTGAACAACATAATTAAACAAACTTAAATAAAACGTATGTATAAAATCACTGATAGAATATGGGAAATTGGATAAAAATATACGAGTTTTGTTTTGGACCATAGTTGGATGATTGGGTAATTTTACGGCTGTTAGCCGTCTTGTATTCAAATATCAATGTGAATGAAAATTTTACTAATGTCACAAAAACATGAAAGTTTGTGAAGATGTCTGAATATAAGGATGTGGCTAAATAAAGCATTAACTATTGAACTAATTCAGCTACTATAAAACTTGGCAGATAGGACGACGGAGGATCACGCCGCGGGTAAAAATTTAAAAATAATAGAGGTCCAAAGATACTGCCTTCCGGAACGCCAGTACAAGATGCATTCAGCCCGCATTAGCACGTCTAGAAGTCCGATGTCGTAGTAGCAACAAAGTTTGAGATAAACGATATATTATTACAATTATAGTTGAACCGTCTCACGAGTATGCGATGAGAAACGATAACAATTATCGCGATTCGTGATTGTTGTCACGTAAGGTTATCGAATAATTTCCTCTAATCTTAACTGTAACAGTTCGCCGTTACTCCAAACGATCAAGGAACATTAACACCAATCAAATACAGTTGCTCCTGTAGATTCTGTATTAAAACTCGGAAGTTGGGAATCTACTTTATTTTAAGCACAAATCATTGACAGAATAAACGAATTGATATCACAGAAATCCTATCAAAACCAAAGAGGCCGTACGCCTACACTCCCTATTTTACGTTAGTAGTAGTTTTGATTTTGGTTTTTTTATATGAGTAATATAATATCTGTTCGAGACCTGTTTATTAGGAGACTCTTATTTAAATTGCACGCAATGAAAGCATGAAATAGCTATGTTACTACCTAGAACTCGGCGAAAAGCTCAAATTTGTTGAGAATCGATAGTAATTTTAATTACTACTATTTAAAGTCTAAATCTTTACGGTAGATAATAAATAAATAAATAAATAAATATTAAGGGACAATCATACACAAATCGACCTAGTCCCAAACTAAGCAAAGCTTGTACTATGGGTACTAGACGACGATATACATAATATATAAATACACTAGCTTTTGCCCGCGGCTTCGCACGCGTTAAAAAAAATACGTTCACTTGGCATAACTTGGCATTTGGCATTGGCTTGGCATAACTCAAGCCCCCCATATTTTGTGTTTACTGTATCTTTGGAATATTTGAATGCTTTCACGGACATGATTCCTTGTTCATTTTAGATTCTATTTCTATACTTTCTTGTTTTGTTTCCTCAATGCGAGGCCTCCGACATTTTTGTGCGCTGTCTCAATTGGTTACTTAAATAAAGTCATGCTCTCTTCTTTCCGTTGTGGTATATTGTCTTGCTTAGTGCCCCCGCATTTTTTGGTCATCATCTCCTTAGAATACTTAATCGTTTGTTCAGAATTGCTTTCCTGTTACCGTTTTAAGATTTATGTATTCTCAATGTGAGCACTACTGCATTTTTGTTATCTATCTCTTCAGATTACTTGAAAGTTACACCAGTCTTGCTTTTTCTTCCCGTTTGTTATATTGTTTTTTCTTCGCGCCTCCCGTCTGGTTTGGTCACCATCCCCATTTAGAATCCTTTAAAGTTTGATCAGACTTGCTTTCTTGATTCCGTTTTAGGGTTTTGTTTCTATTTAATGCGAGCACTATGCCATTTTTTTTTCACTATCATTTCACCATCGTTACTTTAAAGGTTGAGCAGAATTGCTTTCTCGTTAGCGTTTTTAAGTTTTGTGTCTTCTTAATCAACATATCTACTGGTAACTTAGGCGATTCAACCGATTTACTTAAATTGTTCAATTTTAGCATGTAATGTTTTTTAAAAGCGAGCGGCTCTGCCCCCCCGAACCCCCCCGAACCCCCCGTATTTTTCAATACCATCTCTTCGTGTTACTTAAAAGTTTCATCAGTCGTGCTTACTTCTTTTCGTTGTGCAATATTGTTTTTTCTTCGTGCCTCCCGTCTGGTTTGGTCACCACATCTTCTTCTTCTTCGAATTATTTAAAGTTTGATCAGACTTGCTTTGTTGATTCCGTTTTAAGGATTTGTGTATTATAATGCGAGCACTAAGCCATTTTAATTCAATATATTTTCAGGTTGCTTTTATGTTTGATCAGACTTGTTTTCTTGTTAGCGTTTTAAGGTTTTACGTTTTCTTCATCACCATATCTACAGGTCACTTAGGCTTTTATCAGATTTAATTGAATTTTTCAGTTTTAGCAAATGACATTATCTGAGTGCTCTGTCCCCCGAGCCCCCCGTATTTTTAAATACCATCTCTTCGTGCTGCTTAAAAGTCTTGCTTTTTCTTTCCGTGTTGCGATATAATTAACTTAGTGCCTTTCGTCTCTGTTAGTCACCTTCTCTTTAGAATACCTTAAAGTTTGGTCAAACCTGCTTTCTTATTTCCGTTTCATTAATGCGAGTACTATGCCATTATCGTTCACTATCTTTTCGGGTTACTCAAAAGGTTGTGCAGACTTGTTTTCTCGTTAGCGAAGGTTTTATGTTTTCTTGATCGCCATATCTACACGTAACTTAGCCTATCATCAGATTTACTTTATTTTTCTGTTTTAGCATGTTATAATTTTTTTTTTCAATAACATCTTTTCGTGTTATTTATAAGTTTCATCAGACGTGCTTTCTTCTTTCCGTTGTGCGATATTGTTTTTTCTTCGTGCTTCCCGTCTGGTTGGGTCGCCATCTCTTTAGAATCCTTTAAAGTTTGATCAGACTTGGGTTCTCGATTCCGTTTTAAGGTTTTGTGTTTTCTTAATGCGAGCACTAAGCCATTTTAGTTCACTATGTTTTCAGGTTACTTAAAAGTTTGATGAGACTTGCTTTCTTGCTAGCCTTTTAGGGTTTTGTTTTTTCTTGATCACCATATATCTACAGGTAACTTAGCCTTTCATCAAAGCAATTTTTCAGTTTTAGCATGTAGTATTTTGTTAGAGCGGGGGGCTCCGCCCCCGAGCCCCCCGTTTTTTTCGATACAATCTCTTCTTATTGCTTAAGTTTCATCAGCCTTGCTCTCTTTTTTCCGTTGTACTATATTGTTTTTTTCTTATTGCCTCCCGGCGCTGTTAGCCACCATCTCTTTAGAATACTTAAAAGTTTAATCAAACGTTGTTGAGATAGTTTATATTTTGTCTAAACACATACTGATGCTGAACGGCCCTCGAGCTGTCAACTTAAACTTTGCATCAGCTGTATTAAAATTAAAGAAATTAATTGTACATAGAAATAACAGTTAAATGTATCACTCATTAACTTCAAATTTGTGTAAGAGGTCGTACCGTTACTACGTCTACAGTAATATAGTGAACGTATGTTTTAACGCGAGCGCAGCGGGTAAAAGCTAGTAAAACAATACACAAATTACAGACCAATCCACTCACTTCGCCATTGCGAAAACTCTGCTGCGGACGGCACCTCGGGGAAAACTACTGTTTAAAGCTCACAGATGGCGCTACTGGTAGCACTTATGTGTGATAACCGCGTATCATATTTCATTAACTTTCCGTAAATATTTATACGTCAAAGGATAAAATTGATTTTAAATAATTTTATTTTGATTATTGTCTCTCAAGAAAGTAAAAAACAACTTATTTATTCATTTCAAATTTTCTCCGCGTCTCAGTACGTTTATGAAAAGAGGGTCAATATTTATAAACTACTGAGTAAATACATGAATTTTAAATGCAATAATAGAGTGGAAGTTCCCATTGTTGCATCGAGAAATTAATAATAACAAAATTGTGTTCAGTTTTGTTTCATAAAATTATCATTTCGTGTACCACTAACGCCATCTACTGCCCCAGTGTCCGTAACTCGGCGACTCGTCCAACCTCAGAGCTATTGTCCCCCGGTGGGTAGCGCAGGCCGGCCCCCCGCGGGGAACGCGTGGTTCTAAATTCAAATTCACATAAGTAGACGGAAAAAAGTAACCTATAACCATCTTCGGATGTCCAGCTATCCCTGTACCAAAAATGGTTAAAATCCGTCCAGCCATTGCGGCGTGATTGGAGGACAAAGGATTTTATGAAAACAGATGGCGCCAGGTTGGCACGGCGACACGTGTCCATACAAAACAACTAAGCTACATCAACTAAGCAAGCTGCATCACGCTATCAATATTTTTCCTGAAATCATGACCTCCCTCCATAGAAAATTTATTTTCAGTACAAATTTAGGTTTTTATAATAGTATAGATATCGTTTTTAATATTTATTGTTTATTGTTTTAAACTTTTCAAAGCACCTTGAAAAATAATTAGCTCATAGTACTACGTGAACATATATTAACGACATCTATTAAGATGATAATAAATTATTTTCATCTACAATGTTACTAATAATATGACCTGTCATAATAATTTCCTAAGTAACGCCATAAGATTCAGGTGCCAACTTAACTCAATCGCGTACGTCAATAATGGCGACAGCACCACTGAACGGATACGTGATGGCCTCACTGTTTTGTTATCCGTGATATTATAAATAAGGAAGCAAAGGAAAATGCATGAGATGACACGGTTATTATTACAGTAGTTTCTTAGTGGTTCTGGGTTCAAATCCCGGCTAGGTGAAATCCTTTCTACATTGTAAATTTAATGATTTTGTCTTGTCTCGAATCATGGTTGTTTTTAATACAAAATGCATATATTGTCGAGCAGCAACTTTCAATAACTGATACAGTGCTGCTTACATTTGTATGCAATCAATATTCAAAAAATTCGGTAGTAATTCTCGAAGTCCAGGTTAACCATCACAGCTACACCCTAGATTGTGCCGCATCGTGGTCACAGGCACGCAACGACGTGCATCGACTCTCGGGTATCGTGTCGAGGGACGCATCAATGGCATCAGTTTAGTACACGTATGGAGCTGGTGTTATTAACTCAGGAAAAATCTTAACAGCGCGATGCAGCCGATAATGTGGAGATTTTGTCAAAGTAACAACGCCATCTATCGGAAAATTGGGTCGTTGAGAACAAAATCTCAACACACCGTTAAAAATAAAGAATGACTGATATTTATTACTTTGAATAGATTTTATATATAAATAAACTACATAGAAGCAAAATTGTGGCTAAATATATCGTATATTTATTATTATACATTTCGCTACCTTATTAGTAAGTTAGGCCAAACACAAACAATACCAAAATTTGCGCCTAATGTTCTAAATGTTGGTTGGTAAAACATATTTAGAAATGTATTTAATTTACTTAAATTGATTCGAAATACTTTTATTTCAATAACACTCGATAAAATAGCGTTAAACAATCTGTTTTATTCATTAACATGTTTTATGGCGTCTCCGGGCTTTTTTATGGTCAATAGTTACAAACTACAGAAGAATATAATTGCATATTCAATAAAAGAGCATTAGTTCCTATTGTCGCAAATTGTGTTTTTAAAGAAATGTGTGTTTATTTTTTTAGTATGAGCCAATTTACAACGAACATTGCACTCATATTTTCGTCTGTGTTGGTTGATAACTGGCGCCATCTTTTCTATCTAACTAACACGGTTTCCGTAAGTCAACGCCTCAAACAACCTTAACCTTGTTGTTAATGCCGGTGGGCCGCGCGGAGGTATTAGGTCGAATTCATACTTTTTAGTTTTGGTACACGTAAGAGCCACGCGGGGGTCGCGTCGTTCTAAATTCAAAATCACAGACGCTGTCATTATAAGGTTACACATTGTAAGGAAAATATTTCATGGAATTTATGTTTTCAGAGATAAATATTAATCATAATAAAAAGTATCCTATAACCATCTTTGGATGTTCAGCTATTCCTGTACCAAAATTGGTAGCTTTTTATCCAGCCGTTTCGGCGTGATGCGAGGACAAAGGTTTTTTTGAAAACAGATGGCGCCAGGTTGGCTCGACGAAGCGTGTCCATACAAAACAACTATCCGGCTGCATCACGCTATCGAGATTTTTCCTGAAATCATGACCTCCCTTCATAGAAAATTTATTTTCAATACAAATTTAGGATTTTGTAATAGTATAGATATATAGATAACATCCATATAGATAACATCCATGACCCAACAAATAATTTGCACAAATATTAGCCCCGGCCGGGATTCGAACCCGGGACCGTCGACTCAGTAGGCAGGTGTCTACCAACCGAGCCAAACGCGTCGTCGAATGATGATATATGAGATGACGCTTCGATGCCACCCTAAGTAATTATAATTACTATCGATTCTCAAGAAATTTGAGACGATGATGCCGAAGATAAAGTTTAAATCTTTACGGTAGATGGCGCTACGATGCCACCCTAAGGCATGTCGAAGCAACTGGTTGAAAAATTCAATGGCTCTGACATCTGATTCGGTGGTCCAATTGGGAGGACGCCAGTGTTGGCCCGGAAAGCCGTTGGAAACGCAGGTTCGAATCCTGTCAGAATCATTAAATTTTTCAATTTTCGCTTCATTTGTAAAACATTTGGTAGATATTCTTTTTTTTTTTTGTTTTCATATATATTTGTCATAATATGAAAAAATAAATTCTAAAACTTCGATTTGTATAACCCTGTTACGTTAAGTTTGGTACCTCATTTGTATGCGCTAACATAGTTGCAAACTTAACGTAAACTGTTAGTATGGGAAAAGGAGCAGTGATATAACCTCTCAAGTAATCTAATATGGTGACGGAACATGAAAATAATTCGACATATATGGAGACCTAGGACAGTCCCGCGTCGCATGGCACTTGCTGGAGAAAACTCACGTGTCATCGGTCCGACGGTCTACGAACAGTAAACGCCACAGACAGGAAACAAAAATTCGGACTTACGATATGTAATCTATGATAACAATGATCCTAAAGAACTGATGGATATAGAACATACTGATTAACGGTGAGATGAGATTCCAAGTCACACAAATCCACTGGCTGGCTTTTCTGTAAACGAGGTGTATAAAGAGCGAACTAGTGGAAACATCCAACTGGCCGAGTGAGATGACGGGGTTCAGGAAGAAGGATTGACGTAAGTACCTGATCCACAAGGAGGGGCACAAGCTAGGAGAGAATGACGTTCTCTTGTGTCAGAAGCCAAGATCCTGTTTGTGTCACTGGCTTGATAAGTAAGTAGTGTAATCACAATATTAGTCAGGAAATAACAACCACAGAAAGTACGCAGAGAAACCGAGGATCATTAACTACATTCGTGGCATCCGAATGATCGCTATTTTTGTGTCTTTATCCAGTGTACTTCACCTGGTCTACATGTTTTTAAGCCGATAAGCCATTTTTGTTTATATGGAGTTGTTTTGCACTTGTTTTGACTCCTTGCAAGTAAACACGGCTGGTTCCGCCATTTGAGGAGAGATGAGGTCAATGCATTTAAATTGGAGTTTACCATAATAAAATTTATGATGATGATTAGGCATATATGCCTTATTATGTAAGTATGATCACGGTTTAATATGTCCTAATATTCGACATCAACTCACCGACCGGCAATAACCTGTCATTTAATAATTACTCCACTTTACGATTATAACAACATGGGACTTAATCGCACTCCAAAAGGTGTTTATTTAAGATAAGGTGGAGTAACATAGTATATTGTCTAATAGGTTAAGACTAACAGTAAGTCAGTTATTGGACTGTGGCAGTCTTCTCCCGGTTATAGTCTTATCCCACCTTACTTAACCCATTCACCGCCACAGTCGGCCACAGCCGTCAACGGAAAGTCGTGCCCAGGACGCCACGACGGCCACAGCCGTCGAAAAATTGGAGCGCAAAATTACATGTTAATACAAAAAATATGGACTTTTATTATTGGTTGAAGTTAAGCCTACCCAATACGTACTCTAAAACCGAATCTATGAACACAATACAATATAAAAAACTCGAATAAATCAACTTTGATTCCTTCTATGATTTTATACAGCAACTGCTACTGTTACCAACGCCCAAGACGGCGCGAGCCGTCGCATAGAGATGTGGCCGCCAACGATATTTCATAACTTTGTTTAAGTACAAATTGTTTTTATGGGACCACTTTATTTATGTAATTTTATGGATATAGTTCCTTTAAATAAAAACGGGCACATATAATTTTCACGACTATTTTATACCTACATACACTTATATTGAAATTGATTCCAGTTTGAACATAACTAAGGATCAGGGAAGTTAAATAGCTTGTACAAATTTAACCTTTATTAAACATTACGCAATAAAAAGTATTCTATACAGATTAAATCTTATTACAGTTTGAGTTATTACTATCCTACCTAAAAGTATCGATAAGAGAAATAACGCATCTTCTCAACTTTAGAATTAAAACAATTACCAATGCCTCTGACGCCCGTGTCGGCTGGAGACGTCCACGCGTGACGTCATCCCCTCATTAGTCAAACGGATAGTGTTGTAACTCGGTCACTGAGTTTCTCATATTATCACACTTTAAAGTCGATTTATTAAGTGAATTTCAAGATCAATTATGTTATTAATAATGATTTATTATGTAAATTTAAGTACTTTTTTATTCAATAATATTATACTGAGTCTGAGGTGCACTTTTACGTAGAAATAATCGGACATCGATATCGCTTTTGGAATCCCTATATTTTCTTGTCCAAACTTTTACGTGGCGTGTAAGTGGCAGTGCTTTGCTTTGCTTCAAAGCGGGGAAAAGGTTAAATCTTTTGACGTTTAAGACGTGATGTTACGTTCATGGCTTGAGGCTGAAGACCACATCTTGTCACGCAAGTATTTTGAACTGCTCTCACTTGGTCTTTATACTAAGCTCACACAGACTGTGATGGTCTAATTTCAAGATACCTTCCAAGCCAACCGAGATACCTGAATCGGGTTTTGGACTCTACGCGAGAACGGTACTATTGAACTTTATTTTGCGCTGTCTCCTACCGGTTTTCGACTAGGAGCTCATGCAGGCAACACCTTGGCAACATTTCAGCAATATCTGGTCGACGGGTTGAATCTTCAAGATATTTCGTTTCTTGACAATGCGATCCCACCTTTTCTGAGTGTGTTTCACCCAGCGAAGTCTCTGGGCATTGGAGTTTTATAAATTATGGTCGATGATCATCTAATCGGTCTCCTGCTTTTTAAGAAATCCCCCATCTGCTCTTTTGGACTTGGCCCAGAATTTAACGTATAATGTTCTTTCCTTCACTAAGAGATGGTTCTTTTCTATGTGAGCAGGTGTCCAAACTTGGCACCCATACATCATCAAATGTCGATGACAATGATATAAAATTGCAAAAACACCGTGTAAAATAAAATGTCATCTAAAAACTACTAAGTGGTGGAGAAAGTGACAGTTTCAAAACTAGGTAGGTAAAATGCCCTGAAACCCTCAAATAGATCTAATCCAAGAAAATAATAGTACTTATTATTACACTCTCCCAAATAATGTTATGGTCATGAAAACAGGGTGTGACCATAAAGGTCAATGCTGATATTTTTCACCTGAACCGTTGCATCAAATTTAATTAACTGTCGCAATTGATTACGTGAACTCACAACACAAGTAAATATTTTTGCAGAAAGAAATTAAGCGTTTTATCTTCTTTTGTATGTACAGTCAGCTACAGAGAAGAGCTAAGTCAAAGTCATCATGTTTATATCTGTCTCTATGACCAAACTTGCATATTTGTATCACAAAGTCAATAGTCTATTGTACTTAGTTACAAGTTTTTATGTACTTAACACTTGTTAGGAGCTCATGGCCGAAAATAGAATGATCGTGTGGATTTGAGTGACTTGGTCTGTGAATATTGGATAATATCTAGAAAGAAACAATACAAAAATAGCTTCGTATTCTTTGATGAGTTTACTTCTTTCCCAACCGTATAGCCTATTGTTTAGAGTTTTATTTCGAATGATATTTATTTTGAGTTGAGTCATTTTGTTCAGCGATGTTAACTCAAAGGTTGATTATCTCCACGTGGTTAGGTAGTTTATTTTTAATTGCAACGTTGCTAAGTGAGATTGTGCGGTTTTAAAGTAAACATTGGGTTTCATATCAAACGAAGCTAGACAGAAAGTCGACGGTTTGAGAATAATAATATTCTGAACAAAACCTGGTACTTATAACAATAATATCGCGGATTAGCAAAGCATAATTATTATCGTTTTAATTATTAACGCCTGATTCAAATAACTATTTAAATCCTGGTAACTCTTCGTTTAACCTGCGTCAAGTAATAAACCGAAACACGGTAAAAAAGAGGATAGGATGCCGTGCCCATAATATCTTGTAAATGCAAAATATACTGAGCGTAAACTATTCACCATCTTCGCCCCATTGTGTGGATAGACCAAGTAGCAATAATTTCTTTCTTCAGATCAATTTTATTTCCAGGAACGACTTTATTAACCTCCTATTCCTCTGAATAATTCCTTTTTGGACATCCCTCAATTCTTTCGTTCATATGTTTTCGAAGAACTTTATTTTTAATCTCACATGTACTTAACAGTTGTTTAGGTAGATTGAGTCTAGAAGGTACGCAACTTTGTCCGCGTATTCGGATAAAAAGGATCCAATGGGATACTTTTTTATGGTAATGACCATATTTGGATATTCAGTTATCCCTGTGCACAAATTGTCAACCGTTCATGTTTAATATTCGTTAAATTTGACATATAACATGTCTTAGCTACATCAGTACAAATATCAACAGACAAGTGTCAAATATTTGTTGGTAGAATTTTTTTATTATACTGTATCATTAGAATGTCTGACTTTCCTGGTTTTCGGCATTATGAAAATTCAAAATAATCATGGTTTGGGACAAAATGAGCTTTGAAGTGCATCTACAACCTTTTCAGATGACCTAAACAGAACAAATTTGCAACACAGCAAATTGCAACTCGGCTGGATTCAAAACTCTTTATCACTCACATGTGCAGGAAAACTAATTTCTACGCCTTATTCCCACTAATTAGTTTTTCGTTCACAATTAAAGTACCGGCAAGTCCGGGTTCAACACGATAACCTATTATCAAAGTAATGATTTTCAGATTACTATATAGTAGTACTCGCAACTGACATTGCTGTGTACTGAGTCATGTAGACAAAGTTGATGATTATTGAATGGCCTGAAGTTTACAGTCGGCAATAAATTGTCTGGTCTGATACTGTAACATTAAATAGTAGTACGTTATCTATTATGACATGTAAATTTCAATGTCTGTACTGTGTTCGCGTCTTTGGCGACCATTTTTATAATTTATTTAAGCAATGCCATGTTAATATGTTCGATTTGTTTTTTTTTCTAATCTGTCAATGTTATGCCTGTCAAGTCAACAGCAAGGTCTATGAAATATTTTTTTTATTATATTTTTACACAACAGTGTCAAACGTAGCTAAACAACAACAATAAAGTGTAAAAAGTGGGAATAATCTTTTTTATTAGCTTTTTAGGGTTCTGTTTCTTACCCTTTGGGTACGGAACCCTAAAAAGCATTATATTACTAAGACTCCGTCCGTCCGTCTGTCTGTCTGTCTGTCCGAAGAACAACTGTTTTTCATGATTATGCAACCATACTGTAAAGCCTGACCAGTGAGAAATATATGAGGATGCGCCATATTGCGGAATTTCACTGGAACTCATTTCTTTCACTGGCAATGATTTTATGATGGTTTGTCAACAATGTCAATGTCATTCGTGGTGCTTCTTCTTTATAAGACAAATATTTAAAATTATCCTAAGAAAATGCCGAAAACCATTCACAGTCGTGAACGTAAGATTATAAATAAAGTGTACACGTGTTTACAAGACGAAAAACATTCAGGGAAAGAGTGCATTCCATTAAATTATATTAAGGCCGTTCCCTGAGCCAGAAATGCAAAAATACCCCAAAAATTATCCTATTTTTCTACGAAACGTTGATATTAGTAAACGAGGGAAAAATATATATCATTCTTGATTATATTATCTTTAATAACACAGCATTCGATACACGATTCATAACACTTCGCTCGATACAATTAATTCCCAAAGTAACCTCCAATTCGAATTTTTACTCCAACTTTACTTGTTTTTTTTCTACGTGACACTATGAAACAAAAAAAGGAGAAAAATCAATCATAACTAAAATAGTAATTTTACAGCTTCCGAATTTCAATAATTGAAGCCAATATTTTTAAAATAAATAATCATCGACAAATTCTTACGAAAAAAGATATCGCCTTACGACCCGCAAGCTCTGTCTCCGTCACTCTTTTGAAATGTGACTGTGATGTGACAGGGACGGGTGGCCTGAGGAGGGGCTCGGGGTTCTGGCTCAGGGAACGGCCTTAATTACGAGGTTAACATAGTGGAACTGACAGGTCTTTAAACTAATGTCATTATAGTGGGTTGCGATTGGTTGCAAAATTGTTACCATATAAATCTTATAAAGAGCGCCCTCTTGACAATCCTCATATTATATTTCTGGTCTGGCTTTACATAGAAGATATTTTCCAAAAAACTTTAAAAATAACAATCCTAGGTATAACTAAGGACAACTAAACGAGTTGCTCTTAAAAAATACCGAACGTCGAATTTCGCACATCGGAGTACCTTCTATTATGGTTACAGAATTACTCGTCACGTCACAATTCACGATTACACTCTGTATATTTAGATTTCTAGAATAATCCATCATTATATTTTAATTAATCTTTTAACACAAGCTGTATGTAAACAATATTGAGAGATAAAGATTTACCGGAATCAGAGGTTAAGTCATCCGATTACCACCTGCTTTAATTAAGCCACCTGACTTTTGACTTGGTCGTGGGTTCAATCCTGTCACGGCAGAATTGCCATCACCCACGTGCTCAGAATTGACTGCACTGTAGATGAGGTCATGCTGTCCGTTTTAGGTCTCAGCAACTGTGCACAATAGTAGTTTATGCAACTGCTACATAATGAGAGGACTAAGAATATGTGTGTGGTTTATCACACGAGTGTTTTAAGACCTAATTATGTACAGTTGCATACTCTACTTTATCTACATACATATTCATCATCATTGTTATAGATTTTCTTTTATGAAAATATGAAACACTCAGTCCTGCCTGTCAGTCCGCCAGACTAATACATGAGGCGACCTCGCGCCGCGGAGGGAGGTCACCATAACAGTACTTATCAAATTTGATACTGTTAAGGTGACCACTGCCAAGTAAAAAAGGTCCTTACTTATAGTATCTGAACTTGTTATAGTAATTTAACAAGGTAGGTGTAGATAAACTTAATTTTCAGTTGTAGGGCGTTGTTGTTATTCTTGATACGCTGTCTGATAGATAACTTGCAAACCTTTTCACACGTTCGTGTCCAGTGATACATGTGTCTACGGAATTTGTACTCCTATGCCGTTGTTGTTCACTATTTCTAACCCCCGGGGAAAATAGACTGGTGTTATAAGTTTAACATGTGCATTGGTATGCATGGCGTATTTAGGGGGGTGGCCAGGTGGGCCGTGCCCACCCCAGTATGGTCTAGTGCCCACCCCAGAATTTTGGGTTACTGATAGAAATTCATGGCTTCATCTCATAGGCTTTGGTCAGGCCGGCCCGCCCAGGCCCCGTCTGAAAAATAATCTTAGATACGCCTATGATTACATGTGTATCTATGTATCTGTGTCTGTCTGTGGCATCGTAGCTCCCAAACGGATGGACCTATGTGAGTGCGGTTTTTTAAATCGAAAGACACGTCCGTCGAGATGGTTTTTAGCTATGTTTGGTGGAAATAGGACCAGTAGTTTCCAAGATATTCTGCTTTAATTGGAACAAGTGACAAGATCTCAGCCAATATTGAAGCTAAGAATTCCAAATTTTGTAGTTATGTTCAGTTTTAATAGCATTTTCTGTATCACTCATTGATTGAGACTCCCATGACGACCCAAGTGAGTGGTCATCATGGGAGTCTCATTCAATGCTGTCGGGGGTGTATGAAAATCTTAATTTAGTTTATGTATGGATTTGGTGTGTGCTACCCATAAAATAGATCTCAGCAGTTTTTACGAAGATAAGAAAAGAGAATCCTCTGCTGTAAGGCCTTTATCTGCGGTTTTATGTGGAACGAAGGACCGACTGATGTTTCTTGTTTTAAAATCCCTATTTCATATCGCATTGTTAAACAATAACCAATAAAACATCTTCGGAAAACTCCAGTTGCTTTCACCTCTAATTAATCATTAAGATAAAAGTAATAACGTAATTAATACCTTACTTACTTTAGAATAAAACACATAACTACTTAAACCTACCTTCTAGGTGAGACAAGAGTCTGGTAAACATGTTTGGTTCTACATTGTTTTTAAAAGTAATTTTGATTCTTATTCCTTTAGTAAAAGTTGCAATTTTGTTCTTGAATATGAATGTGGTTATATGCTGTTTTGTGTTCTTCGTTTATTATTAGACTTGTATTGACAGTGAACTGATTATTATATTTATCCCATTGGGCCTTCAAGTTGTGTACGAGAGGAAATTGAATCATTATAGTTATAAAAAAATGTATGTATCATAATGTTTTGTTGCCTGGATTTATGATATGACAGGTAAAGAGGGTTGTCCATTATCAACAAAACAATAAAACGTCTGTCAAGTGCGAATCGTACTCGCGCACCGAGGATTCCGTACAACGAACACACTGAATATGAATATTGCTCTACTTTGCCCTTGGACAGCAGATGTCGCCATACAGCGACATAGGTCGGGGTTAGTTTATCAACTGCAAATAAGTTTGTAATCACAAAAAGGTTTATTTTCCATTGCCATGTTTTTAGGGTTCCGTAGCCCTTATAGATTCCTCATGTCTGTCTGTCCGTCTGTCTGTCCGTCCGTATGTCACAGCCATTTTTTTCCGAAACTATAAGAGCTATACTGTTGAAACTTGGTAGGTAGATGTATTCTGTGAACCGCATTAAGATTTTCATGCAAAAATAAAAAAAAAAAAAAAAATATTGGGGGCTCCCCATACTTAGAACTGAAACTCAAAATTTTTTTTTTCATCAAACACATACGTGTGGGATAGATACCCCAGGGATAGGTCTTCAAAAATGATATCGAGGTTTCTAAAATATTTTTTTCTAAACCGAATAGTTTGCGTCGTCCCCCTCTAACTTCTAAAATAAGAAAATGAAAAATCTAATAAAACATATGATGTACATTACTATAAAAACTACCAACGAAAATTGTTTTGAACGAGATCTAGTAAGTAGTTTTTTTTTAATACCTAACTTTGCACCTAAATTATATGGGGCGCTATACATACCAGGTGCAAACTTAACTTAACCACTTAGGGATGGAAAGTGTTTGTACGGAACCCTCGGTGCGCGAGTCCGACTCGCACTTGGCCGGTTTTTAATTTAGTAAGAATTAGTAACTAAGTCATATAGCCCTGAAAACGGATGGCCGTTGGGAAAGCAGTGCTGGAGTGGCGACCACGTATAGGAAAGGGCAGCGTGGTGCGTGCGCCCCGAATGAGACCTGAGATGACTTCGTGAGCGTCGCAGCGAGTCGATGGATGATGTGCACAGGATCGCACCTTATGGCAAGCGAAGGTCTATGTTCAGCAGTGGACGTCTGTGAATAATAACCAAGTCAACCCCTTTACACTTTCCTAAAAGATGAAAGTTGGAACAGTCATTACAAACCATGACATTTATTTCTAAGTCTGTTTATAATAGTGCGAAGCGATTTCCAACAGCCAAACTTTGTCGATAGTCATCATGCCTCGCAAGTATATCTTGTCTCCCGTAATCTACCTTGACATCTGGGCCCAGAATAGTACCTTGCGGAACAGCATAGATTTTGAATAAAAATTAATAGGCATTTTTTGGTATAATCGTTTTTTTTTTGTAAGCCCAGTATACATATCTTTGTTTGTCAGCTATTTATTTAGCCGCTGCCAATTCTTTGTATGTTAGTACGAAGTTTATTGTGACACACACAGTCAAAGGCTTTACTCGTTCCTAAAACGACGGGTAAATGTAGGTAAACGAACGTAGTATAAATTATATCATTTTATTGATGTAAACTTACTCGATTTTCAAACATTACTATAACAAAACGGGCCTTAATGCATTAAAAAAGGAGGCCATTTGAGTCCTTTCGACATCATCCAACTTGGTTTCGCGACTCTTGTCGCGCGACATAGCATCGCCTGTCACTCTCTCACAGTTTTGTGAAGAAAGAGACAGGTAATATTGTGTGTCACTGTCGTGCTAGAGGTGCATGAACTTAACATCAAGTTCGAAACATCGAGGCACGTTTTTGAACGCGATTGAGTCCCGATTCGTTATCACAATTATAACATTTATTGCTAAGTCTGTTTGTAATAGTGCGGAGCGATCTCCAGCAGCCAATCTTTGTCGATAGTCATCATTTCGCGCATGTATGTCTTGTCTCCGCTACTTTGCACGCTCGCGAACACCACCCTGTCGACCATAAACATAACCATGGATAACTTAATAGGCTAGAAGGGCAGTTGAAGTATCAGCAACTTTGCGTATTTTTCGTAATAGGGTAAAAATTATCCTTTAACCATTTTTGGCTTTTTTTGAAACTTGCAAAATGTTGAAATATTTCATCAATAAATGTGTATCAGTATGAACTTATTATTAAGCATTTTTGAATTTGTATTTTTTTGTAACTTAACACGATGGGTTCATCATATGCTGTTTAGGAGATAGCACGCAGCACTCACCAGGACGGCTGCTGCACTCTGAACAGACAGCTGTCGGGGCTGATGTGTAGCACGGCGCCTCTGACGCCTCTGTACGTGGAGTCTGTGCTCAAATGCGCCGCTTGAGGGAAAAAGCCGGATAGCACGCATTTCATTACTCTTTGGCATTTTGCTGAAATTAAATAAATAAAAAAATAAATTATTATTAAGGGACAATCTTACACAAATCGACCTAGTCCCAAACTAAGCAATGCTTGTACTATGGGTACTAGAGGACGATATACATTATATATAAATACATAATATAGATAACTTCCATGAACCAAGCGCAAATATTCGAGTTCATCACACAAATATTTGCCCTGGCCGGGATTCGAACCCGGGACTACCGGCTCAGTAGGCAGGTGTCTACAAACTGCGCCAAACGCGTCGCCAAAACAAATTTAAAAAAAAATAAGTAGGTACATTACATTTTTATGAAACACTAGCTTTTGCCCGCGGCTTCGCTCGCGTAAACACATATTTATCATACGTTCACTACACTTAATGCGAGGCCGAAGGCCGAGTCCCAAGGAAGCTGCACACCCACTTAATATAAGAAGTAACTTAATGCGAGGCGGTAGTTATGAAATATGTAGGTAAAATGTCTTCACACCACATTTTTTTAAACACACAAAGCTTAAGGAAAAATTGGAACGGTTGCTTGTTTAGGGTGGCGGAAAGGTTAACGCAATCCAACCGGCAGTCCAGAGGTACCGGGTTCGATTCTCGGTCTCTTCCACCAGGTAACTCATTTCTATTTGTCTTTGATCTTTTTATCAATGGTGCAAGTACCTACATATTTTTTTCTATTTTATCAACCGAACGAGCGAAGCGTCTACATTTCAGCATGTCCAAAAAAACAGATGTCCAGATTTCCGGTTCTCGTGTACAGGTCGCATTTCTCTATTGATTCTCGTGAAATTTTGTTAGCAATTTCGATAATTATACAGCAATATTTTTTTCGATTCAGCTTTTTTTTAATACAGTTAGATTGTATTTTGGTACAGGGATAGGTGGACTTCCAAAGGACTTTTTACCCGACTACGCGAACGAAGTTGCGAATAATTTCTAGTTATAATAAATAATAAAATAAATATCAGACAACCTCCCACAAATCAACCTAGGCCCAAATTAAGCTCAAGAAGGCTTGTGTTATGGGTACTAGGCGACGATATACATACTTATATAGATAAATAAATACTTAAATAGTTATAGATTTATCATTATCAATCCAGTAAAAAATGTCTACACACCTGTTCCTAAGTCCGGGCCTTCGAATTCCTTATTTTCGATCCCGAATTTCTTTTTTATCAACTTTTCTAAACTCTCTCTTATGTCGCAAGCCTGAAAAAAAATTGCTGAAATTAGATTAAAAAAAAAGAAAAATTTAAGTTACATAAATAATTCATGAGAGAACAATTAGTAATATATTACGAAAACACATTCCCTAATTTCATGCTTAAAACTGTGCCATTGCTACTACTAGCGACATCTAGCGGTCGGTAGCGTGAATGTTGATTGCAGTACTGGGAAAGTAACTTTTAGCATTTGAATCACTTCTAAACTAATAGAATGTACCTTATCCATGACTGTGTGGCTCACATATTTTTTTTTGTAAAATGATTGCTTTAGTAATATTACCGCTACTAGTAGCGACATCTAACAGCTAGTAGCGTAAATGTTGATTGCTGAATTAAAACAGCGAGCGCGTCTTTCGTGCGAAGAAATTCAAGATAAATTACATGCGAGCGATTTGTATTATATTAGCGAAGACTTCCGTGAACCTTTCTTCGTGCCTAAAACTGCGCCAGTGATATAATAATTATACTACGACTAGCGACATCTAACGGTCAGTTACGCAAATATTGATTGCAGTACCGCGTCTTTCACGCGAACAAATACAAATAAAAGTGTATATTTCAAGCGAACAATTAGTATTACATAAGCGAAGACTGCCGCCAACCTTACCTAACTTCGTACCTAAATCTTGCTACAAACATTACCCTACTACTAGCGACATCTAACGGCGAGTAGCGTAAATGTTGCTTGTAGTACTAATGCAGGTTGAGTTAAGCTTTGGCTTCCTAGCATACTGGTGCCGCCAGTGGCTAGCGGCGGCCATGAGAGAGCGAGACAGTGCGCTCGGACCTCCCGCTCGCACCTATGACCGCTGCGCGCAGCTATCCTAACCAAACCAGCAGACTTCGTTTGCCGCGAGACAGCATCGTGTCATGCTCGCACGGTATTAAAAGGAAAGTGACAGATAGTATTTGCCGCGCGCATGTCACAGTTATTCTAGACGTATAGAGCTTTACCGACGTTTTATACGGGTGTTGCCTGAAATAGGTATTGCTTAAAAGGCTTTATTCCTTTTAAAAAATATATTTTTCAGATTATATCAAATGTAGGATTGATAATATCAACCAACTTTTTTAAGTGAATAATACTTTTCTCCTAGTTCTAGGTAGTAACATATCTATTTCATACTTTCATTGCGTGCAGTCGAAAATAAGTGGAAATAAAACCGTTTAAAAACAAATTTTCCGCGTGAATTTTGTCAATTTCGAGTAGTTTTTGAAACAAAAATTATCAATGAAAAATTAAAACTGTAGGTTTCAAATATATACCAATAAATCCCAACAGCCCTGTTCCAGGTAGTAACATCAATAATATGTTAAGAAACATTTTTAACATCGAGAAAAATGTCTAAACAATCAGCATTTTAAAAGGAGTAAGGCATCTTAACAAATGTTGTTCAGCTTCAAGGGAAGAATCTATGTTTTTATTTATTGCTCCTAATACAGGCAACACTGGGTATGAGTGTAGTTTATAGTACCTTCTCCATAACTCTGTGGTTCACATACATCTTCTGGCACCAGTCTCTGCACGCTTTCTTCGACCGTTTCTCGTCGTCGGTGGAACTTTTCACTTTCATGTACGAGTCGAAGACGTTTAGATACATTATTATATCGCCTTCCGCCACCTATAATATACGTAAAATTAAAATAAGTAAAACTCATAATCGTGAATTACATTTTAAATGGCACACTCCCATAAGTCTCAGACACAGTAAAATACATCTCATCAATCAAATCAAATCAAATTATTATTTATTTCGGATCAGTGATCCATGGATTGTTAGTAAAAGAACAAAAAACAAATTAAGGTTAGTAGCAGTCATACATACAGTGAACATAATAATAATTATTAATAATCATAGAAAATACAGAAAAAACTATAATAACAAAAACTAAACAATCAGCACCGTAACAATTTAATCGCACCAATATATGCATCTCGCCAATAAACGTTACGTAAGGTTGTCTGGAAGAGATCGCTCTTTTAGCGATAAGACCGCCTGTTGTTTAGCTCTAATCGTAATTTCTTGCATTGTATTTGTCCTGTATGTTTTATGAGGTGTGCAATAAAGAGTACTTGTATTGTATTGTATTGTATTGAAATACATTCATAATATTATATGCATTTGTTAGCACGGTAAGATTTTATAGAGCTATGGAGCCGATATTAAAATTAAAATACAATTCATACTCATACTCATACTCATAAGTGTATTTCATTCGCAATTTTAATTTTATAGTTAAGGACAAAGTCAGAAGAATATACAAAGACCCGATTAGTGTAGGCATTTTATTTTTTGCCACCATAACATACGTAAATATTTGCGACTTTTTCCATGTTTTCTGGAGTAAATTGGGTTCTATATTGATCGTTTATCCATTTATGACTAGAAAATGCATAATGTTGACAATTAATAGAGTGAAATTAGGAGTTTGAAATGTAGTAAATAAACATTTTACTTATAATTTTAGTACTTTAATGCTTGGGAATGTTAACCACAATAACCATAAAGGCAGTTTGGAATTCAATAAATGAATGAGTACGAGTATAAGTATGAATTGTATTTTAATATAACGGCCCCATATCTCTCTAAAGTCCTACCGCGCTAACGAAAGTCCGATGCCTAATAACTTAGCATTGCACCCGTGCGAAGCCGGGGCGGGTCGCTAGTTTAGCCGCACATTGTATACAATTTACCTCGAAATTATTCCTCCTGGACATTCTGGCGGCGAGATTGTCCTTTCCCGTGGCGCTCTTCGTGAATATCCCTTCGACTTGTAACATACAGGCTGTGGACAGGGCTTCTTCTACACAGCCGAATTCACCTGGAAAATAATTATAATGGGAAACGAATAAATAAAAATCTTGTACCATTGATAAGATAGATGGCGCTACGATGCCCCGACCCTGAGGCATGTAGGAGAAGCAAAAAATTAAATGGCTCTCGCATCAGGTTCGGTGGTCCAATAGGTAAGACGACCGTGGTCCGGAAAGCCGTTGGAGATGCAGGTTCGAACTTCGAACCCTGCGTGAACCGTTACATTTTTTAATTTTTAGCTTCATTGTAAACATTGATAAAAAAGATCAAATTGAAATGCGCAACCTGGTGGAAGAGACTGAGAGTCGAACCCGGTACCGCTGTATTACCGGTCCAGCGTGTTAACCTATCGACCACCCTAACGCCAGATAACCTCTCAATATAAAAAAGTGGTGTTCCATCATTAAACATAATGTGACATTAAAGCCTGACCAGAAATATATGAGGATTGTCAAGAGGGCGCTCTTTATAAGATTTATATGGCAACAATTTTGCAACCAATCGCAACCCACTATAATGACATTAGTTTAAAGACCTGTCAGTTCCACTATGTTAACCTCGTAATATAATTTAATGGAATGCACTCTTTTCCTGAATGTTTTTCGTCTTGTAAACACGTGTACACTTTATATTTATAATCTTACTTTCACGACTGTGAATGGTTTTCGGCATTTTCTTTGGATAATTTTAAATATTTGTCTTATAAAGAAAGCACCACGAATGACACTGACATTGATGACAAACCATCATAAAATCATTGCCAGTGTAAGAAATTAGTTCCAGTGGAATTCCGCAATTTGGCGCATCTATATTAATCATTTCGTCACGGGGTACGGTAGACCCGATCGAAACCTATCTCGAATTAATAAGCGTAAAAAAATAAGAGTTTCGAATCGACAACATATATCCGCAAAATTCGGATTGTCGAGTATTTCGTGATTAAAAATATTAAATAACGACATTTAAACCTTCAGCCATATTGCTTTCTTTGACATGCCTTCAGAAACGCGTTTGTTGCGTTCAGAAAATGTTAAACAATTTCACACCGATTGACGTGTAGAATTCTTAGAGCATAGATAAAGAAGAGTTGATTAACCGTAAAAACTCAAAAGCCTGACCAGAAGTATTTGAGGATGCGCCATATTGCGGAATTTCACTGGAACTAATTTCTTACACTGGCAATGATTTTGATTTTATGCTGGTTTGTGTTTGTCAACATCAACATGTCAATCAATGTCATTCGTGGCGGTTTCTTAAAAATAAAAATATCCAGAGTATATGCCGAAAACCATTCACAGTCGTGAACTTAAAATTATAAATAAAGTGTACACGTGTTTAGAAAAACAGTTAGGACAAGAGTGCATTCCATTAAATGATAGTAGTGTTCCCGTGGGATGAGGAAGGAGTTGCAAATTTGTTACTTATTTGTAGGAAAGTGGATTTGTAATAATTTGGTAGCCCACTTTTATTACCGACTTCGAAAAAAGAAGGAGGTTCTATATTTCACTGTACCAATGTAAGTATGTTTATTTTTGTTTTTTTTTTCATGTATGTTCACTAATTTCTCCTTCAATTGTGAATCGATTATCAAAATTCTTTTTTTATTTGAGAGAGTATACTGATGTGGATCCATTACTACCAAGACGGAATCTGATGATGGGATCCCAGTGAAATCAAGGGCAATCCTCAAATATTATATTAAGCACTAACAGTGTTTTTCATGTATTTTATAAAATTTATTCAGATATTTGGGTCTGATATTCATCATTTTATTATGATGCCGAATCTTTTTATTTATTGCAATAACGATGCATTTTTTTCTCGGCATTGTATGCATTTTGCAACTCAGAACACGCACAATCAAAATCTAAATATAGGTTGTCGTGTGTTAAAATTCTGCTGATCAACCTCGAAACCATCTTGAACAGTAAGCACGAATATTATTTTAAGGGATATTATTAAATGCACATCTGTATAATTTTCCAGCACACTAGGTACCTCCACTAATTAAGTGAATGCATACCAGAAAAACTAATGCTGTGCAATAAAAACAATTGATTAACTGAACATGGCCTACAAAAAAAACTTAAACATCATACAAAACGAGATGACCTTTTTAACCGAATTCACACCAAAAATATGGTTCGTACATCGGATATATTTGAAAGTTTCGCCAAAAATACTGACTTGCACACTAATTATGCACACTAAATAATGCGAATTAAATATACTTAAATATACTATAGAATAGGTTGAGGTGAATCAATCACCTTTCAGAGCAGATCCGACTCGGCTGGGTTAGGTTAGGTTAGTTTTTTTTTTTTATATCCAGTAAAACAGTTTTGCAAATACCTTTAAATAGTATATTTAATTCGCATTATTTAGTGTCCATAATTAGTGTGGAAGTCAGTATTTTTGGTGAAACTTTCAAATATTTTGATCGAAAAAAGGGAATATACAGATATTGATTTAAATACATGCCTTATTTTAATACTATCCCGCTATCCTGAAGGTATACAGGGTATAACAGTTAAGTACGTGTGACCAGGATAATTATTTCGTTATTACATGAGATATTAAAAAAAACCGGTCAAGAGCGAGTCGGACTCACCCACCCGTTGGGCGCACCGAGGGTTCCGTACAAACACTTATCCCATCTTAACAGGGCGGGTTAAATTAAGTTTGCACCTGGTATGTAAACAGCCAGGTGGCAGACGGACAGACAGACGGACAGCGGAGGTCCTATAGGTAGGAATAGCTCCTAGATAATATAAATTGCTATCGCTAAGCTAATTTAAGTGTTCATATATTTTTTCTCGATTATACTACCTAAACAGGTATCTAGGAGCACGGCAGAGTTACAGCCAAGCCGAAAACATGGTACCGTTGCGATGCCGCAAGGCGGAAAATCTTTTTTTTAAAGCTTCAGAAGAATATAGTATAAAATAAAAGACTCACCACTGCTACACAGCATCTTAGCACACATTGGTCTAAGAGGTAACTCAGCCATGCACTCGCCCACTGGTAAAAAATAAAAACGGTTAGTTTTTTGTTTTTAAGGCTGCCTATCCACTAACGCGGAGCGAAGAAAATGAACCAATCAGGCTGCATGTTCGTGGAGCTCAAAAGAAGTGCATTTAAATCTGAGGAATGCGATTGGTAAATTTTACACATTTACGCTGGATAGACACACTTATACGGGAAAACAATGCTTCAATACTGAAATTCGCGATCCGCTTCTTTTAGAGATTAAAACACTTCATTCCGAATGATTCATTTCATAGGTCACATTGTCAACCTATAAATTTAGCTTGGTTCGTGTTATAACATTCTAAAATATTGTATGGTTTCAGAAAAAAAACCCCCGATGAAATAAATGAATGCCAGAAATCAGTTTTGAGAAATAGTGGCTAATAAAATTTACTTTTGTTTTCTTGCACCATTATTGCCAAATCCTTGTAGCTATACATTTGTCTTAGCCGGAAGGGCAAATGCACGCTTCGTATTAATTTAAACGGACTTCCAAGGTCGTCCGTTTAAATACGCAGCCAGCAATTGCCTACTTCCCTCGCCTCGACAATAATGTACTATTTTCACTAGGGCCACAGTATGTACCTGTTGGAGTGAGGTCGCCGTCTGGGTCGATAGCTTTCAGCGCATACAGTGTCTCCAGGCCGGCCAGCAGACTCTTCGCCGGCGGAGGCGTCGGGAATGTGAACCTTCAATAACAAATACAAACATTGGTTCACTGTATTAAAAAACATTGTATTACTAACATTGTAGAAGTCGAAAAACGATTCATCATCAGGGGAGGCGATCTGTCGCGCCGGCGGCCAAACGACCACTCATGAACATATCGACCGTTACCTATTCGACTTCTACGGCGTGACTAAATCCGTCGTTTACTAAGGGCCGATTTTTCAATCCCCAGATAAATTTATCTGCCAGTTAAAATTATTGCTATCCTTTTCTCCCGTCATATAAAAGAAAAGTGACAGCCAACATTTATCTGACAGATATGCTTTATCTGGTGATTGAAAAATCGGCCCTAAGACTCACGGCAGTTTTCGCGAAATTGTAGGAATAGAATGGGAATTGTTCAGATCTTTTTGATTGTTGCGCGTCCGTTTGCGGCGGAAATTTGGCCTACTACACAAATATTATAATAGGTAAGCGCAAAAATTTAAGCGGTTCGACGCGAAACATTTTCTTCCCATTCAGGTCCAAATTTCCTCCATTTGTACATAATAATTCTTATAGTTACAGTATATGATCCTTGCTAAAGTGAGGCCGTCTGCAGCCCCTGTATAACCATGAACAGTAATCATGGGACATTGACGTTGACAGTGCTGCCATCTAGTTCCCTATCGAATCTATTATGTTTGCCTTGTGTGGCGGGGACGGCCACCGCCATTTGAAAGCTGTTTATTTGACGCTTGTTACACTATACCCACAGACAACCATGTTATTTATTTAATTTCTTTTTTCGTTGCGTACGTCACGCATGGATCATAAACAAGGACGCAACCAATCAAAATCATGGCTTACTCGGTAGCCTGGCGGCTGTAACCGACATCGTGTTGCTAGGCTGTAGGCAGCGCACTGCCCCAGCGCCTAGCGTGTGTGTGCTGGCGTGCACGGGCACTCGAACCAGCAGACGTGTACCTAGCTTGACAACGTCGTCTTGAGATCAGTCTGTTAGTGGATGTCATCTAGCTGGAATTTAGATCGTGTGGTTAGGAAAGTGTGATCATCGCGGTGGCCGTCCCCGCCGGCGGAGACGACGATGTGCACGTAGAGTGTTACGACTATGTCGTTGTCTACGTCGTTCTTGTCGTCGGAGGTCTCTCTCGTAGTAGTAATCGGCGTCGTGGTTGACTCCAGGTTCCGGTTCTGCCTCACTACCCGACGACGTGTCGTCAGGGTACCATTTTTTAATGGTCGCCGTGATGACGTCATCAGGGTCAGTCAGAAGGTTCCTGGGTCGTCTTACGTGTCGAAGTTTGGCCTGCCGGTAGGCCTTTACGTCGGGTTGTGTTGTCGTGAGTTGTGTCAGTACGTGAAGTCTGTCATTTAGGTCTCGGTCAAGGTCTTTTTTTTTTTTTTTTTTTAAGGGACAATCATACACAAATCGACCTAGTCCCAAACTAAGCAAAGCTTGTACTATGGGTACTAGACGACGATATACATAATATATAAATGTGTGAAAATGTGTGAATATGTGAAAGAAGACTTGCCCAGCATATGTAAGAATGGGCCTAATGCAGGTGGAGTACAACGCAAGCTTGCTACTAAGTCGCATTTTACTACGCCTGCATATCATTGCCCCCAATCTAACTCAACTCTAACCCAACTCTAAATCAACGATTAACCCATTGGCCCAGTGCATCCAGGGAGGATTGCAGGTCTTCGCAGATCCTCTGCACGCTCATGCTGCTAGAGAAGAGCGCCGTGTCGTCGGCAAATAAAGCTAATTGGACATTGGGTAACTTGGGGATATCATTGGTAAAGAGAGAATACAACGTAGGCGAAAGCACGGAGCCCTGCGGGACACCAGCTGTAATGGGGTGAGGTGTTGAGAGCGTGCCCTCCACCCTATATCGAAATGTCCTCTGGCTGAGGAAGTCCTGGACGAGGCGGACGAGGCGGACCGGCACGCCCATCTGATACAGTTTGTGTATCAGACCGGCATGCCACACCTTGTCAAATGCCTTGGCCACGTCCAGGAAAACTGCCCCCGTCTTGAGGCAGCTGCCTCGCAAGTACCCCTGTCGCCTCGTGAAGCCATCGAGCACGTGCTCCGTGATGCGGTGCACCTGCTCGACGCACGAGTGGTTCGGGCGGAAACCAAATTGCTCATCGATTAGGATGTTGTTGTCATTGATGAAGTCATTGAGACGGGCTAATATTACTTTCTCATAAAGCTTTCCCAGAGTGGAAAGTAGACTGATAGGTCTATAAGAGGTGGGAAGATTGGAGGGTTTTCCCGGTTTTGGGATACCGATGACTGTTGCCATCTTCCACTCTTTGGGGAAGTGAGAGTTGGCGAGGGCGGTATTGAAAATCTTGGCGAGGTACGCAATGTAGTCGTCGGGTAAAATCTTTATTAATCTATTTGGGATCCCGTCCGGGCCGGGGGCTTTGCGGGGTTTTAAGCTCTTTATGAGGGTGGTGATCTCGTCGGTGGTTACTGGCTTTATACTAGGTTCATTCGATATGTCTAGTTTTGTCCGTCTGTCCACGTCGTTGTCAATTTCATTAACATGTTCGAGATTGATAAAGAGTCTACTCGGGGAGCACTGTTCCTCGAGACAGTCGGCAAGGCATTCGGCCTTTTCGACATCCTCGAAAGCTATGGTGTTCCCTACTCTTTCTAAAGGGGGCATCGAGTGTACGGTGTCCATTTTCAGAGCTTTCGCTAGTTTCCAGTAAGCCACGCGACTGGGCGTAAGCTCTGAAAGTAGATCGTCGAATTGGTTCGCCCGGAAATCTCTGATCCTCTCACGGACAGTGCGTTGCAACAGTCGGAGATTCTGTCGATTTGCGGGCGAAGGATACCATGAAGTATGTCTAATAAGGGCATTTTTCCGCTTTAGAAGAGCACTCAGTTCCTCAGGCAGAGGCCGGCGACGGATATCCTCCGCCGGAACCTGCTTCGAAGCTTCGCTTAGTACAGCGCTGAGATGACTGCTGAAGGCAAAAATGGCCCTGTCTGTCTCGTCAGTTGTGGTAATGTTGTCCGAAAATGATTCTATGATGGAGGGCGTCTTGAGGAGACCTGAACGTACCTTTTCCCAATTCACAATGGATTTTAGAAGGGTCGTATTATCATTGTCTGCTCCGAGTCTCAGTACTACGGGCAGGTGATCTGAATCTAAAGCGTGAACCACTTCAATAGAACGAAACTTTAGGGTTACGTTCTTTAGAAGGGCCACGTCCAAAATGTCTGGTCGGTGTTCGTGTGTTACTGGATAATGTGTCGGTTCTCTAGGGGCTATAAGGTCGAACGGCAAGCCGTCGATGAGTAAATTGAACAGCTTTGCCCCGTTTCTGTTATTAGCTACGCATCCCCAGGATGTATGCTTAGCGTTGAGATCACCAGCCACAATAACAGCAGTACCTAAATTGGAAAGCTTAATGAGATCGGAATGTTGGAGGAGCCTCGCAGGAGGGTTGTAAGCGGAAACTATGGTTATTGAAGGATGTCCCTCGAGGGCTAATTTGCAGACGGAGACTTCAATATTTTTGAGATTGGGAGGGTCAATTTTGCAACAGTGAAGGTCTTTTCTGAAATAGATGACGGTGCCGCCGCCCTGCCTGTCTGGCCTGTCATCGCGGATAATAGTGTAATTTGGAATCATGAAAAGCTTGTGATTTGGTTTTAGGAAAGTTTCCTGAATTAAAATTATATCTATTAAATTGTCTTTGATAAACAGCATTAATTGGTCTTTCATGCCTCTCAGACCATTGGCATTGAAAAAAGCTATGTTGATCGATCTAGGTTTAATTTTGTTTGGCTTATTTGACATACTGATTGTCAAAGTCCGCCAAGATGGCGTCGTGCTCGTTTAGCAACAGGAGGGCTCTGCGGCCGTCCGCACCCTCCATCTCCGCCTCCAAAGCAGCCAGGCGCGCCTGAAGGGCACGAACCTTATGCAAAGGGGAGGAGACGTCGGGCATATAGTGATGGTTTAAGGTGGACGGTGCAACCGTCGCCGGGACTGAACGTTGTCTGTTAACGGGCCAGGCAGGGGCGCCGGCGACGTTGGTGTAGGTGGTTGGCGCAGCCTTAAAATGTGACAGCAGATTACTGCCGTCATGGGGCCGCACTGCCGGTTTGGGCACGGGAAAATGGATGTCGTTAAGTTGGGGGAGCGGGGGCGCTCGTGCGGACCTTGTCGGTTTAGTGACGTCCGATGCAACCAGTCGATTGATATGAGCCTGATTGAAAGTCTGTGGTTGCTTACGGGGAGGGGCCATGGAGCACGACCTACTGTTCGCTGTGTGGCCCTCTTGGCCACACAGGACGCACGCCACGGGGGCTCCCGGTGGAAGGTCACATTTCCACGATGCATGGTCGCCAAGGCATTTCACGCAGCGTGGGCGCTCACTGCAGCCCTTCTGTGTATGGCCATACCTTTGACATCGATGACATTGGATGACAATGTCGCGAGGGCGGGGGATCTCCACCCTCACCCTCAGCAACATTACCTCCTTGAGCGCCAACAGCCTACGTCTTGTTTCAACATCCGTCGCGGCCTTTACCAGGACGGTATCAAAATCTCCTCTGTACTTACTGTATACCCGATGTACCTCCCGGATATCCAGGCCCTGGTCCAGCAGGTCATCGAGAATCAAGTTTACATCGAATTCCTTGGGAATACCTTTAAGCATAACATTGAATGTTCTCTCGTCCTGGTAAAGGTCGCGAGAGAAGAGGATATTTGCCTCCTTTAACATTGTGCAGATGGTACGGAACTGGTCCGCGCCAGTTGTCTTAATTTTTATGCCTACACTGCGCTCGAGGACACAGAATACGGGCTTTATGCCCCTGAGGGCCAAGGTCCTAGTTACGAACCCCCAGTAGGAGGGGTCACCAATACAGATTATGGGGTATCTTTTGACGCCATACTGTGCGTCCTCGTTCGCTGTCTGAGATTGGATAATGGAATTTTCATTTTGCGTGTCGCGGATCCGTTCAGCCGCGTCTTCATCCGAGCTAGTGCCGGGCGTGGGGAGAGGGGCTGGCTGATTTATCTTCGTTTTCCTGGCCTTAGGGGCCGGAGAGCTTGTCTTGTCCACCTCCTGGCGCGGCCTCTTTTTGCTGGATACATCCTGCCAGACTCCTTCTTCTCCGCCTCCGGTCATGTCGGCAATGTCCATGTGCTCCGCTTCCTGGACGAGCTCTTTCTGCAACAGCTGATGGCGCTGTTCCTCATCACCAGATGACGTGAAGCTCACCCTGTCACGGCTCAGTGGAGAGCGAGAGTGGCCCGACCCTCGGCCCCGTGCGCGACTGCGGCGAGGTGAACGTGGGCGCGGGCCCCTCTCACCCGAAACAGAGCGGGAGCGATTATTTGCATCGTTTTTATTGGTTATTTGTTCTTTGGGAAGGGCCCCACTGGGCTTTGACATATTTTCGCTGAAAAAATCGGTGAAATTATTAATGTCCGATGAAATCGGGTCCGATTTGGTCAGATCGGATGACGTTTGGGTCGATCCGATCGAGTCATGCGAGATTGGGTCCGACTCGGTCGGACCGGGTTGGCCTGAAGCCGAACCAATCAGATCGGACGGGGTTACATTCAGCATGGATAGGTCAGATGATCGGGGCGCATCCAGGTCAATGAGGTTGGCGGTCCTGGGGCCCACGGGTTTATCAAAAATCGAAATATTGGCCTGAGGGGCCCTAACTGACGGGCCACTAAACACCCTATCCGCTACACGGGCAGAGCGTGCTATTTTAGGTTTTGGTTTGATTATATCGCTATTGCTATCCCGGTTTGAGAGGGAGGTCGAAATTGAAGGGGGCGTCTCGCCGTTAGGCATTGACGCTTTCGATTTTCTATTTTTAGCCTTACGGGCCCGTTTGGCCTGAGAATGAGAAACCGTAAATGATGCCTGTGCTGTTGTCGGCGCTGAGGCATGTGCGGCCGTAGGCGCTGGGGCCCCAGGGGCCGGGATTTTATCTAGAGAATTTGCCTTTGAGATGACTGGCGTCATGTACTTCTCAGTCAGTTTAGTAGATGAGGTCGAAGTCGTACAAGTTACGGGGGCCGCGGGGGCTACCCTGGAGGCAGACTCCCTGGCGAACGCCCAGAAGCGCTCCATCGTCTGCGGATCCTTTTCCGTAAAATACTGGATCAGCAGACAACAAAGCGCCCTAGGGGCGAGCCACGCTGGGAGCCCGTCATCCGGGCCGCCCTCTTGGCCGTCAACACAGTCCATGTCGAAAACTTAGTAAAGTCGAACTAACGTAAGTAAAACTAATCGCGTGGGAATGAATTTACTTTAAACGTGTAAGTGGGCCGCATGCGCGACCCACCTTGTGTACTCACAGGATTTGTAATCAATCCGCAGTGTCCGTGCACTATTTTTACACAATTTTCACTATCGGCACAGCACAAAACACGAGGTCTATAAATTGATTCACTCCGGGAGTCGGCACTACGCAAAGAGGCGGCCGGGCTCCAGTATGCGTCGAAAATTGCTAGTGTGCTGGGCGTGCATGCGCGGGCGGGCATGCCCGCTGCACAGAAACACTATGTCGCTCGATACGAATATCTATTCGCTGCGCGGGAAAAGAATCGCTGCGCGAGTAAAGGATCGCTGGCCAGCTAATGCGCTCGGCGCGGCGGATCGGGACGAAGTGGTGGCCGCCGTGTTGATACTTTAATGTTCTGCCGTACCATATCGTTGGTGCGCGCGGGTCGCCTTACATGCTCCGTCTAGTGGGGGTTGTCTGTGACTATACCTGAGTAAATTGTGAATGCCGAGTGCTTTCAGCTGGAGTAGAACCCCGGACAGGTCGCTGCGCGCGATCTCGGGCGGCACGCTCGCAGGCAGCTTCTCGAATTCCTCTTCTGTATATAACCTGCAACAAACATATTTTTACTACAGTGAAATCGGTTGTTTAGTTTGACAACAAACTGAACTTTTTACAAACTGAATTCATTTCATTATATCGTGGCCAGTTATTGAAGGGCGGCCAGTAATTAACAGCTTATACTAAAATGAATTATATTTTTATAGGTGAACAGAGTTCATTTTTAGTTTGAGGTGGCCAGTTATTGAACGGTGGCCAATTATTGGCGATTTACCCTAATTAGATTCTGGTAGAGAATGACATGATAAAGATTAAATAAATAATTTTATCTATCCAAATATCATAAACCCTCCATGATGCGTTCAAGAACCGCACATTATGACCACCATAGAAATAGACTGTTTTGTTAGAACTAATTTCTTATCTGTAAAAATGTTATTATTGCTAAATTATATTATTATTTATTCAAATTTCGAACATCTCTGAAAAACAAAGAAATTTGATTTGACCTCTATTCTAATATCAGTCAAGATGACGTTTAGTTCGAAATGAATTGTCAATTTGCAATTACATATCTATTATATGTATATTCTATACTTGTACTATACTTGTATTGAAAATCAGTTTTCTATGGAGGGGGGTCATGATTTCAGGAAAAAACTTGATAGCGTGATGCAGGATCGTCATTTGTTTTGTATGGGCGCACGGCGGCATGCCAGCCTGGCGCCATCTGGTTTCATAATTTCCTTTGTCCTCGCATCACGCCGAAACGGCTGGACGGATTTTAACCAATTTTGCTACTGCAATAGCTGGACATCCAAAGATGGCTTTAAAATACTTTGTACCCGACTACGGTCTAAAAAAATCGCGCATGAAGGGTTCCGTACTATAATCTATAACAAGTTTGCTGTATGGGAGCCCCCTTAAATATTTGTTTATTTTATTTTTAGTATTTGTTGTTATAGCGGCAATAGAAATACATCATCTGTGACAATTTCAACTGTCTTGCTATCACCGTTCTTGAGATACAGCCTGGTGACAGACGGACGGACAGCGAAGTCTCAGTAATAGGGTACCATTTTACCCTTTGGGTACGGAACCCTAAAAATGAGCGTACGAAGTTAAGGGCGCCCTCTAGTTAATTATTTAAGCTTCTCCAGATGTTTATATGTTCGGATTTCCGGCTGTTCTCGACTACATAAATAAATGAATAAATGTCGCATTTGTCACCCGAGTAAGAAATTTAGGCGAATCTGAAACAGACGCTACACTCGCTCAGTCAATAACAATTGAGGATTGGGGAGATAAAATAGTTGCAAAATATTGTCTTTGTTATATCCAGTATCCCAATCTGACGCTAGATGGCGCTGTGCCGACGGCAAACTAGCGAACGACGAGTTAGCTCAGATTATACTAGAAGCTACCGATGTACCGCTGAAGTAAACAGTTTTGTAAAATCAATTAAACAATTTTTTGAACCGGCGTATTCCGCCGTTGGTTATAAATAAATAAATATATAAATCGGACAACCTCACCTCACACACTCACACAATAATTCAGTGAATAAAGGATTTTGACCTTACAAACGGTCCGGTAGTTTTGAATTTTTGATATGTGGTCTAGGATGGTTAGTCAGTGCTTATAATGCACAATTCCCCCCCTCCGCGCCCACCGCCATATTGAAAAAACCGGCACTCTCTTCATATTTTTGCTTATATCTTCCTTTAGGAGCATTTTAGCTAGAAGAAAGCTTCGACAATGTTATAGAGAGTTAAATTTACTATATTTTTCATTCTATATTTTGTTTCTAGGACAGATAGTAACAGAGATATGCACATTTAAAAAAACTTAAGAAATTGCAATTTCCAACTCAAAAACAAACTTCTGGATTATATCTTCGTTTAGGAGCATTTTAGCTAGAATAGTGCTTGGGAAATTTTGTAGAGAATAAAATTTACTATCATTTACATTTCAAATTTTGTTTCTAGGACAGATAATTACGGAGATATGTAAAAAATAAAGTCACGTTTTCCGAAAATGTATGTAAAAATGGACATGAGTTTTATAAGCAATTATATTTTCTACATGTTTTAATTTGTCCTAGACTAGTCCATAACTGAATTACAGCGTTCTAAACCAAGAATTTTGAGAAATTTTCGGAAAATTCGACTTTTCCTGTTTTTTAAATGTGCATATCTCCGTAACTTACCGTCCTTGAAACAAAATTTGAAGTGTAAATTATAGTAAATTTAATTCTCTACAACATTGCCCAAGCTTTGTTGTAGCTAAAATGCTCCTAAACGAAGATATAATACAGAAGTTTGTTTTTCAGTAGGAAATTGCGATTTTTTACGTTTTTTAAAATGTGGATATCTCCGTAACTATCTGTCCTAGAAAAAAAATATAAAATGGAAAATGTAGTAAATTTAACTCTCTATAACATTGTCGAAGCTTTCTTCTAGCTAACATGCTCCTAAAGGAAGATATGAGCAAAAATATGAAGAGAGTGCCGGTTTTTTCAAAATGGCGGCGGGCGCGGAGGGGGGGGGAATTGTGCATTTTCCATTTTAAGCACTGACTAACCATCCTAAACAACATATCAAAAATTCAAAACTACCGGACCGTTTGTAAGGTCACACATAGTACTTTAGTCTCTATTCACCGTATTACAAATAATTCTAGTCCCACAGTAAGCTCTAGTAGGCTTTATGTTATGGACAGTTGGACACTCCGACACTAGACGTCGATAAACATATTTATACAGAAAAATACTAGAGATGCACCGAATATTCGAGTAGTGTCCGGCCCTTATTTTAATATCCGGCCGGCCGGATACCGGATAGTAAACTTGCTTGATTTTTGGGTAAAAAATTGAATTTATTGCACTACTACTGGAGTGGCTAGCCAAAATAATGTTGACAGATATTTCCTTGTGGTATCACCAAACTCAAACTCATTTTATTGGTGAAGCAGATCACAGGTCATTTTAGTTATACACAATTACAAGATTAAAATTACGATAACATTTACAAAAAATTACGGTCTCAATAGAATTACTTATTATTATCACTATTTCGGGAATAATGTCAAACAATACATTAAAATTAATACTCTATTTAAAATAATATTGATTTACACAAATTTATATACCAAAATTCATTATTTAATTATTGTCGATATAATTTCCAGTGTCCAGAAATTCCTCGACGCTGTAATACGCTCGCTCGATAAGCCATTTCTTTAATTTAAATGTCGCTAAACTTGTTGCTGCAGTGATTGTTTCTGGCAACTTAATGTATACTAACGGCCCCATGATATGATGTGCGGCAACTTCCGATACTTAGTGAGTCTTCCAGGGAGTGACGCTAGCTTGTGGGCATTGCGAGTAGCTCGACCATGAATCTCTCCACGGGTGCGATATTCAGACCGGTGTTCAAACACATACAATGCCACCTGAAGGATTACGAGAGACGGGAGAGTCAAAATTCCCAGTTCCTCGAAGTGACATTTCACGGATTCATCCTGCGGTATCTCTACCATCGCTCTAATGGCTTTTTTTGCATTCTGAAGACGCGTTCCCATTCTAACTTTCTATGCTTTAAACAATTTAGTAGGTGGGTCCTCTATAATTTTGATACTTTATGTACTAGTTCTATCATTCCGATCGAGTTGGAATTTGGCATAGTACTTATGTATTTTTTATGGTGATTGATTAATATATGATATTATCGAGCTAGATCGTATTTAAACTGCCGTAAAACTACCCAACTATAGTCCTGTCCACACAACTATGTTCCAATTTAATCAATAATAAATAATATTATGACAATTATTACGAATAAACTCTAAGGTGAACAAAATGATGAAACAAACTTAAATGAAAACGTAAAAAATCATTGACAGAATATGTACTTTGATAAAAATAAACGAGTTTTGTTTTGGACCATAGTTGGATGATTAGTTGGGTAGTTTTACGGTACATGTAATTTTTCGCCTTGTATTATGGTTAGAAAGTGTAAACATACGTGTTTGTCGTAGATAGTACTGTAACATAGTGGTAGAAATTATGTGAGCTGACTATGAGTGCACGTCAACATATATTTAATTTATTTGGGTACCTTACGTGTCTATAGAAAATAAGAAATATTTTCTAGTATTAATTCCTGCTACACAAAGTGATAAGAGATTTTTTAAATTTCCCGCCAAAACTTTGAGTAATATTTCATTAGCCAGACTATAATATTTGGAATTAATATACTTAGCGATTTTGAGCCGGAGACTAATTACTTAGGGGCAGTATTAACAATATGAGGATATAATGACAAATAAATGACAGTAGTTTCTACATAGTATAAATCAAAGTCGCTTCCGGCTGTCTGTCTGTCTGTCTGTCCCTATGTATGCTTAATAACTCTTTAAAACTACGCAACGGATTTTGATGCGGTTTTTTTAATAGATAGAGTGATTCAAGAGGAAGGTTTATATGTATAATATAGCATTGCACCCGTGCGAAGACGGGGCGGGCTAGTTTTAACGTCAGTTCCCGTGTCTGCCACGATTCCTCTTTTCTCGCACATATTCTACCAACCAGACAAACATCCGTAGCGTACATTCTGTGGCGACGCTAGTTTGCCGTCGGTTCAACGCCATCTAGCGACCAATTGAAACACTTAACCAATACTGGGTACAGTCTATGCTAGGGTACTCAACTTAATTAAGTATCTATGTCTGTTTGTAAGAAATTCACCATAAAACTGATTTTTCCATGGAAAAGCAATTTGCAGACTTTCCGTGGCGTTGTCACAATTCGACACTAGATGGCGCTGTGCCGACGAGAAACTAGCGAACGGCATGTCAACACAAAATGTACCTGACACATCAAAGTTTCATTCAACGCGTTGGGTTCTTAATCCCACTTCTGATGTTAGAGATATTTTTGGAAGCGACGTTACTTTTTGACGTCGTTGTTAATCAAGTTATCTGTCGCGGTTTTCAGAATAGCTAGAGATATAATGTTAATATATAAAGATAGTAATTCCAGTCTTCATTTTTTAAATCTGAAATTGTTTACATTATTACTTTAATAGTAGGTACCTATATATATGTATATATATATATATGTATGTATGTATGTATGTATGTATGTATGTATGTATGTATGTATGTATGTATGTATGTATTAATAGTTTATATGTGTAATTATTAGTAGCCTTGTTACTTTTAATACCTTTTTGTACACGGTGTTAGTTTGTCTATCTTCTTCTCGTACTCACTCAATTGCTCAAAGGTTAACTGGAAGAGATCCCTTATAGGGATAAGTTCGCCTTTGTACCTATATGTTGCTTGTAATAGATGTATTTTTTTTAACTGTTTTTGTGTACAATAAAGTGTTTACTTACTTACCTATCTTATTTCCATATAACTGTTTTTTTAAATACTATATACAATTTAATTAAAATTTTCGTGAGACATATTTCATTAATGTATTAAACGGTTTACACTCACGTAAAATTGTCAGGAGCGTGCCGAACTCTAGGTAACATAGCTAACTCATGTTTTCATTGCGTGCAGTCGAAAATAAATTGAAAAACCTAATTTTCCCCGTAAATTTTGTTAATTTCGAATAGTTTTTGAAACAAAAATTATCAATGAAAAATTCAAACAGTAGGTTTCAAATATATACCAATGAATCTCAATAGTCCTGTTCTAGGTAGTAACATCAATAATATGTTAAGAAACATGTTGATCATAGAGAAAAATGTCTAAAACAATCAGCATTTAAAAGGAATAAGGCCTCTTAAAGTAATAAAGTAAACAATTTCAGATTTAAAAATTAAAACTTGAGTATCTTTATATACAAACATTAATTTATAACTATCCATAGTCTAATAAAACATGGTCTTCTCTTCCCAGAGTGACACAAGCCTACGTCACAATAACATTGCCACTTTATTTCAACATAACATATTATATGGGTACATGATACCTATGGTTAATTAGTTAAAATATTTATTTATAATTTTCATCTAGATGTATTTTATCTTAAATTTTACAACAACACGTCATTTTTAATTTTTCGTTAGCAATATCTTCCGATGCACGAAATTAATTTCAGACGTTCGGGTAATTCTGTTGACCCTAATGGCATCACAGGATAGTGCTGTCACGTTTGACAATCCGTCATTTTGTCCCTGACCGTCATCCTTGTCTAACGCGTGTTAATTGTTATTTCCTTCTCGTTTAGTTTCAGCAATCGCAGCGTAATAAATGTTTTGTAACGAAAATGGTTGGCTGTTCTATTCGAAACTGTAAGAGTAGGAGTGAAAAGAAAAGGGCAGTATAATTATTTTTTATTCGTTTCCGAAAAAAGAATCCGTAGCCAATGAATGGCTTCGCTATTTTGGACTGAAAACAACATGTAAAAATGGTATGTTATACATACTTATAGACAATAATTACTCATCATCATCGTCATCATCATCATCATCATCAGCCTATTCTTGTCCACTGCTGGACATACGCCTCTCCAACTGGACGCCATTGTAAGCGATCCTCGGCTACTCTCATCCAGATTTTGCCAGCCACCCTGCACAGATCATCGCTCCACCTAGTATTAGCAAACTTCGTCGGGTCTTCACATCGCCAATTCCACAATGTCTGAAGACGAAAGTTTTCAACCAGTGCGTCCTACTCGTAATGACATACGGTGCCGAGACGTGGACACTCACGGTTGGGCTGGTCCACAAATTTAAAGTCGCTCAGAGAGCAATAATTACTATTAATAATAAAATTTTAAGTTCTATGTTTGCTTGTTGACTAAAATACATTGCCGGCTATGTCGCTTCAAGATTTATGGGAAAGTACTCACATCTTGGGAACCAAACTCGGAAAGTCGGAACTTAGAACCTGGAAGTGGTTCCTGTGAGTGGATTAGCTTTATAAAAAGGAAAAAAATATTTATTTATGTGAAGAGCTCATAAAAGTCGCTCAAACAATGGAAAATGTCATGGGCAGACACTATGCAAAGATAGATTATCTTTAAAAACCTAGCTGCTATTGTACACAAGCACGTCAAAACACAATACCCTCAAATAGATTACGCTGTAATACTTTGCTTAGTCAGAACGAGGACATACATAAGACTAAAAGAATTAAATAAAAAAATCGTTAGTAAGTAATCAACTCCAGAAGAAAATTGCTTAGTGTCGAACACCGTTTATTGATTAAATGTGGATTCGTTTTTCAAACGTTTTTCTTGTATAGAAAAATACAATTTTGATTTAATACATTAATTGTTTTTTATTGTACAGTCGCCATCAGATATATCGCAGCCTATAAGGCGTTCATAAATATCAGAACACGACTTATTGACTGTGCGGTTACAATACATGTTCATATATTTATGAACGCCTTATATGCTGCGATATATATGATGGCGACTGTACTACGTATGTTTCTACATGAATAACTTAAAATTAATGCCGTTTTAAAATACTTTTCACCGTTGGTTAAAATTCTCCCACATTTTAAAGTTTGAGAATCTGTGAACAGCATGATGACGTAGGCTTGTGTCACTCACGTGATTCGCGAGTCTCGGAAGAGAGTACCAGGCGGAGTATGTATAATATTATACCATGTAAAACTATCCACCTACCTATTTGGAAACCAGAAACTATTGCGTATGCGTAACAACGACGTCAAAAAGTGACGTCGCTTCCAAAAATACCATTTTACATCAGAAGTGGGATAAAAACCCAATGTAGAACTTTGTTAAAAAATGAGATACTTTGATGTGTCTAGTACATTTTGTGTTGACAAACCGTTCGCTAGTTTCTCGTCGGCACAGCGCCATCTAGTGTCGGGCAGTCTGCAGAGGCAGACATGGGAACTGAAGTTATGAATTTAACATGGCAATCGAATCTTAGACGCATGTCTTATGTAACACTACCGATCCGACCCGGGTTCGCACGGGTGCAATGCTATATTATACATATAAGGGTAAGACCGCGGAAAGTTACCAATTTGGACGTTTCAAATTTACCCAGCTGAATAAAAAAAATTGGTAACCCCTACTGTTTCAAAAATATTTTTATCACATGTAGATATAGGAATTCTCATGGTCGCAAGTAAGATAATTAAAATAAACCCCTTTATAAAAATACTAAAAATATATTTCCGTCCAAAACGTAATGAAAGTTGGTTAAATTTTTGGACCACGAGTACTAAAAGCTCTGTTATTTTTATGATATTTCAACTTTCATGGGCATACTTTTGTTTTAAACTAAAATTTATGATATAAGGATAGTTCTACTGATTACGGAATAATAATAATATAATCATTTTAATTTTTTATCTTACATTATTTTAATGGATCAGCATTCCACACGTATGTTACAATACTTTCGTGACGCTTTATGTAGCTTGTTTTTAAATATTTTTTGGTGAAAATACGTTTATGTGCACTGGCAACTCATATTCTAGTAGGGCAACACCGATGAGCAAGTCCAAATCCGTCAGTTTGTCAACAAACGCAATTCAAAGTAGACACAGTCATAGTTTCGTGAAAGTCCCCCAAAGTGTCGTGTGTGATTTTAAGGGTAAGGAGTGATTGTTTTTAATCAGTTTTTTTTTATACAATAGCGTAACGGTTTTCTATCCAGTGACACGTATTATTGTATTAAAAATGTCTTTAGATCACCATGAAAATCCACATTTTTTTCAAAAATACGTTACACTTTCGTTACGAATATGTTACATTTTTGCAAAATGTTACGTATTTTCTACGTAACATAACGAATAAATGTTGTAAAGGGAAGTGCACAGAGAATATACTAACTTAAATGAGTTTTATTAGATTCTAATGACACGAAAATATACAAAGTCGAACAAAACTCCTGTACGATAATAAAATAAATAAAAACAACATGTTAATAAAAAAAACTGTTTTAGGAAGAAAATAATTTATTTTCGACCTTAAGGCACAGTAGAATCATTGATTCTAAAGCTGTTTTATTGTTATACGGTCGTCTTGTTACTAGTATTGGGTACCTGCAGTGAACAAATAGTAATTACTGCCACCTGGTACAAAATGAGAGGCTTTAAAACACTAGAGTGGTTTGGGTTTCATTAGTTCCATCAGACGCGTGTTTGATTCTATTGATTTTAATGTCTCTCTCTCTCTCTCTCTCTCCTTGGCAATTATTATTCCCATCTGATGGTGGGGTCTGCCTTCTTCGTTTTCTCTTTCCACTTCGCTCTATTTGACGTGTCTGACTCAGTAACTCCGCAGGAACTAAGGTCTTTTCGGACCACATCTAACCACCTGGTCTTCGGTCTTCCCCTCCTTCGGACCCCCTGCATGTTTAGATCGGCCACTGTGTTTCCGATGTACTCTGGAGGTCTTCTCTTCACGTGTCCAAACCATCGCAGCCTACTCTCTTGCAGCAAAAAACCTTTCAAATAAAACAATGCACAGATCGACACAGAAAGCATAAGGAAAAATTCGTCAGGTCTACGTGGAGCGAGGGTAGCGAAGTGGCTAACGCGCTGGACCGGTAATCCAGAGGTACCGGGTTCGATTCCCGGTTCCTTCCACCAGGTAGCTCCTTTTTCAATTTTTCTTTAAGCTTTGATCTTTGTATTCATAGTTTAATTGATCTAGCTTTTATACTTTAGGTTTTATTGGTACCTACCTAAAATACGCCGATTTTGCCACTCTCTTATATATACACTGACGTATCAAAACCTCTGGGGTACTTCTCGATGACCTAGAAAGCTGAAATTTGGTATGTAAGCTAGTTTTAGTACACAAACAATAGAATAATTCTAAAACTTGGAACTTTTACCCCCCAACCCCTTAAACTAGGGGATGAAAGTTTGTAGGGATGAGACTTTCGCAAATTTTGATACTAGAGGTCTGAAAATGTATACCTGTTAGAACTCATTGTTATAAATAAAATAAGCATGCTAGGATTTTTAGAAAATCACCCCCCACCCTTTAAATAAAGGGATGAAAGTTTGTATGGGTTTTCCATAATGGGGGATAAAAGTGTAATAATAAATATATAAGGGTTTTAACGTAAGTATTTCTTCAATACACTGGAAGGAATTAACTCTATATATAAATTATCATGAAGACATAAACTTAACTTCTTGATACCGTATGGGCCGGACGGTCCGTTGGACTTATTTACGTTACTCTATGAAACGGCCAAGCCATACTTTTGAAGCCAAGGTGTAGGGTTAGTGTTGTTGTTTGTTTTTAAATGGTCTTTATTTCAACAATAAAAGTACTAGGTTGTTACAATATAACAATCGATACAAAACATGTTAAGCTAATAAGTACTTTCTCAGACTGACGCGTCTATAAAAATTTATTACATATTATACCTGATAGTACTAGTTAATCTTACCATTATATGCAACATATTTGACATAAAAATAAATATTGTAAATGTATTAGTTAGAATAGTGTATGTAGGGTTAGTAATGTCAGGGCTTAGGGGCTTGGCTTTTCCTGGGATCTGATAACTTTTTTACAGCGAAAGCGTTATGAGCATGTGAGTCTTGGCCGCCAATTTTACATGAAATGTTTTTGGTGGGATTTAATACTTTCCGCATGTAATTAATTAATCTCCGACACAAAATCGCTAGGTATATTAATTCAAAATATTATCTTATAACTGACAAAGAGTGACAGTGTTGTCAGCAAGAACCATAAAATAGCACTCCCTCCAATCCTACGACTTCTCTTTCCGCACACTTTACAACAATAGGTATGTTTTGTTTATTAAAGCAGTACCGTCTGCTAACGTAAAACAAATGTTTACAATGAAGCGAAAAATTAAAAAAAATAATGGTTCGGACATGATTCGAACTTGCGTTTCCAACGGCTTTCCGGGCGAACACGGGCGTCCTACCAACTGGACCTCGAACCAGATGTCAGAGCCATTGAATCTTTCAACCAGTTGCTTCAACATGCCTTAGGGTGGCATCGTAGCGCCATCTACCGTAAAGAGTTAGACTTTATAGTCGGCACCATCGTCTCAAATTTGTTGAGAATCGATAGTAACGATGTGCTACACCCGAATTAATATTTTTTTTATTAAAGCAGTAACGTCTGCTAACGTAAACCAAATGTTTACAATGAAGCGAAAAATTGAAAAATTTAATGGTTCGGACAGAATTCGAATCCTGTCTGAACAATTCGATTTTTAAAAACAATAGGTGTGTGATTCTTAATAAACAATTGAATGTCGTTACATGGCCGTTATTACGACTTTTTGCATCTTACTCACACTTGCACAATAGGGGTGGCCAGGTTATATGTAAATATTTTTATTTATTTTATTTTTTATTTATTTATAAGTTTACAATCAACACTTACAGTATATAACCAAGCATGCTGATTAACTTAGTATACATAATAATAATAATGTTAAGCTGTAATTGAGCTAGGCCTAACAATAGACTCCAAGTAGCCAGTGATTGAGGACATGAGCCTAGACTCGGAGCTAAAAAATATATCCAGATCGCCGTCACTAAGCAAGATGTCGTTGAGTAACGTTAGCGCGTGATGAAGTGGAGTGAGAGTGGCTCCGTGTACGCGTTGCCGGGACCGCGAACAGCGGGCGCGCCCGGGGGCGGAGGACGGTGGTGGGAACCGCGGGTACCCAGAAAGAAATTTGCGACAAGAGGAATGGATTGTAAGTTTCGCCTCGTAATAGTTGGATAAAGTATCTGACAATATAAGTGTTCCTACGGACTTCGAAGGAGAAACAGTCAACCATTCCAAGGATAAAGAGCGTAGGATAGAGTTTTGGATAATAACCGTAGAGTTTATTGTAAAGAAATCGAATAAACGACTTCTGAATTCTCTCTAACATGAGTATGTATTGGGTTTCGTGAGAGCTCCACACTATCGCGTTAGTTTCTAATTTGCTGCGAACGTAGGCGTTAAAGAGCACGACTACGGTAGCTCTGTAGGTAAATAGTCTGGATTGCCTGAATACGAATCCCAGAGACCTTCGGGCGGAATCGCAAATCTTTGTGATGTTGCCATTAAAGTTAAGTTGAGGGTCAAACCACGTTCCGAGATCCTTCACCAGGTTGACCCGTTTCATGGGTTCGTCATCTAATAAGTAGGGGTAAGAAAGAGGACTTCGGGCCCTGGTGTAGGACATGATTGAGCATTTGTCAACATTTAGCTCGAGGCTGTTGTTCACACCCCAGCAGTGCACACTGTTTATGTCCTCTTGGAGTTTGGCGCTGTCTTCGGGATTGGTAACATTCAATGCTAGCTTTAGATCGTCGGCGAACAGAAGGCATGTCGAGTGATTGATGGAAGCTGGGAGATCATTGACAAGCATCAAAAATAGTAAAGGTCCAAGGCAACTGCCTTGACCGATTCCCGAGGTCACTGGATAAAGGTCAGATCTAGCATTTTTGAATACGACATATTGCTCTCTGCCAGACAAGTAATTATTTATTAAGCTTAGTAAATTTGTTGACAGGCCAGCAGTATCTAGTTTTTCGAGTAAAGTCTCAGTGCTTACTCTATCAAACGCCTTGCGAAAGTCAAAATAGGCGACGTCTACTTGACTGCCCTGATCTAAATGGTGTGATATTAAGGTTGTGATATTAAGCAAGTTGGATGAAGTAGACCGCTTCGGAAGAAACCCGTGCTGCTCATCACAGAACCAGCTCTTTAGTTGATTGTACAAGTGGGAATAGATGACTGCCTCAAATATCTTTCCAAACACTGAGAGTATAGCGATGGGCCTATAATTTTGAACGTCAGATTTGGGTCCGGCTTTATGTATGGGAATAACTTTGGTGATCTTCCACCGCGCTGGATATGCGTTGGTCTTAACTGATAGATTGAATATATGGAGGAGCGCCTTAATAAATGATTCGGCACAATCTTTCACTATAAATTGAGGTATATTGTCTGGACCTTGAGTGAACTTTGGCGGAAGTCTCTTAATAGCTCTCGTTATATCGGACGCGTTAATGACCTTGATATCTACCAATCCACGAAGCGCGCGAGTAGTCGAGGCATTAGAAAAGTCGGTGGCTGAGAGTGGAGTTGAGGCGCTAGGTTGCGGCAAATATACGCTTTTGAAGTATTTGGCAAAGCTGTCGGCAATTTCAAGTGAAGACTTTAGGTCGAAGGTATCCGACTGCCTGGATGCACGGATGCACGCAACATGCAAATATGGCTGACCAGGCCGACCAGCCAATCCCATTAGCGTGTTATACTCCCACACCAAGTCCGACTACTGGTAGTGAGGGCTAACCAGCGCTGATACAGTTCAAGTATGTATCAATGTATGTTAACACTATTGTACACAACAACTGGTTATAAATACATTGATAACAAATGAAATATGTGCAAAGGCGAACTTATCCCTATCAGGGATCTCTTCCAGTTAACCTTTGAGAAATTAAAGGAATCGGTATTTGACTGCGTACAAACGAGATATCTATATTATACTTAATAAAACTATGAGTACTTATTAAATAATTAATAATTTCAAATAAGGTAATTTCTTCAAGTTAATCTTAAGTGAGACAACAGAGCAACAGATGGAGACTTCCTAAGGGACAAAGGCACCTCATTCCACAACTTCACTGCGCTTACCGTGAAAGATTTACTATAGGTCAGGTAGCCAAACCGTCAATATGCCTCGGAAAGATTTTTACTTAAATAGCGATTTTTATAATACCCTCAGCGTCTCAATTGGACGCTAGATGGCGCTTTGCCGACTTAGGAACTAGCGAACACTATGTCACCACAGAATTCACTTTACATCAAAGTTCACTTTTTTAAACCATAGATCCCACTTCTGATATATTAAAGAAATTTTTGACGGCGGCGTCATTTTAGACGTCGTTACATACATTTAATTATATGAAGTTATAATAAATGACTTCTTGTTTATAGGTAGGAATAACCCTCATTCCTATAAAAACCCGGCCAAGCGCGAGTCGGACTCGCACACCGAGGGTTCCGTACAAACGCTTATACCATCTAGATGATATAAATTGCAATTAATAATTTTATTAAATTAAACTATATATATACAAAAGCTACATAAGAATTCAAGATTGATCAATTTCACTACCCAAAGGTTGTTTGGAAGAGATCGCTCATTATCGATAAGACCGCCTATTGTCTACCGTTATTTATAAATTGTATTTGTCTTGTTTCCTTTTGTAAACTTTTATTCGTGTGCAATAAAGTATTGTTGTATTATGTTGTGTTGTGTTGTGTTGTGTTGTGTTGTGTTGTTGTTGTTGTGTTGTGTTGTGTTGTGTTGTGTTGTATTGTATTGTATTGTACGCAATCCACTGAAGTGCATACTTGCACTAATAAAAAAAGGATCAACATTGTTTCTGTTCATTATACTATAGGTATTGTTTCATTTTAGGTTCGATACCCATTCCTTGGCATCCTCAGTCAGTGCGTTCAGGTCTCCTAGCTCTTCTGTGTCTCCTAGGGCGTTCCTTTTCCCCTGTTCTCCCCTCCCTTCTTATCACATTTATTAAGGGTCGGCGCAGCATATTTTCTTCCTCCATTCTTCCCTGATACTCGCCATCTCGTTGTTTACTTCCTTCTTATTAATTAATTGAATCAGGAATCACTATGCGGAACTCCATCACTACATAATATAAAACAAAGTCGCTTCATGTGTCTGTCTGTCCCTCGTATGCTTAGGTTTTTGAAACTTCGAGTGATTCAAGAGGAAGGTTTATATGCATAATACCACAGAATAGATAAGTACGTACATATTTGTCAGCATTGCACACGTACGAATCCGCTAGTATTAATTAAAATAATAATATTTACCGAACTCCGTTGCTTCGGTTGTCGGACACCAGACCGTCGACATCTCCTGATAGATAGATAGATAGATAGAGGGGCGAAATACACACGTAGTAGTTTTGTTATTTTGGTGGTGGTTTGTTATATTTATGTGGGAGGGTGTTACTATTAAATGCGAAAAAATACGCAAATAAGTATAACACAAATTAACTGGACCGATATTATATCGGGGATTATCAAAGCAATATTATTAAATTCCTTCTTGTTCATACGAGTATCATCTTTAACACAATCCATCCATTTTTCTTTTGGTCTTCCACTGCTATATCCGTCCACATTAACGCTTTTCTGATAACGTTGCTCTCATCTCTTCGTATGTGCCCATGCCATGATAGTCGGTTAGCATTCCTCTACAATTACTTGAAAAAGCGATTTGAGATCAGATAAGTACAACTGCGACATGCGATCCTTTCTCGCGAAAGATATGCCACCTATCCCTTTCTGTACAGTATCGTGAGAGAGCGACGAGTGATGCTATGTCGCGCGAAATGTCAGAACGTGTCTCTGTCTATCATATGACAATGTCTCGCTTGCTGACGTCATTCACGGAAACCGAACGTCTGTAGCGACCCTAAGAGGCCTCACTCCTCTTAATCTCTTTTTTAGGGTTCCGTAGTCAACTAGGAACCCTTATAGTTTCGCCATGTCCGTCTGTCCGTCCGCGGCTTAGCTCCGTGATCATTAGTACTAGAAAGCTGAAATTTGGTATGAGTATGTGTATGTATAACGCCGATGGAAAGGTAAAATAAAAAATTAAAATTAAACTTTTTTTCGGGTACCTCTCGAACACCTAAAGTGGGGGTGATATTTTTTTTCTTTTCAACACTAGTGTGTGGGGTGTCGTTGAATAGGTCTTGTAAAAATAATAGGGGTCTCTTAACATTATTTTTTGATAAAGTCAGCAGTTTTGTAGATATTCGCTCCGAAAACAAAAAAAATAGTGTCCCCCCCTCTAACTTTTCAATCACGGGTCAAAAAAAATCGGAAAAATTCATGTAAATGTGGCCTTATAAGTTCTTTCAATGAAAACTATATTGAACAAAATCGGTAGAGCCGTTTTTTAGTTATTGCCAAATTTCATATCCTTTCCTTATAAGGACGTAAGTTGACTTCCAGAAGGTAATAAGTGATTACAGTTTCTAGGGCGTTTACGGCCTTTTTATAGAGCTTAAAATCTTTCTTAACTTAAAACTCGGGCTTAAAACAGCAGTTTATTGTGAAGGATGAGCAACTACGGAACCCTACACTGAGCGTGGCCCGACATGCTCTTGGCCGGTTTTTTCATATTAAGATTTTGAAAATTTCAACAAATTTTTTGAAGTCAATAATACTTTTCCCTGATTTCTAGATAGTAACATAGCTATTTCATATTTTCATTGTGTGAAGTCAAAAATAAAATGAAAAGAAAACAGTTTTCTGCGTGTATTTGGTCAATTTGGAGTAGTTTTGGAAACATAAATTGTTAGTGTAAAATTCTAACTGTAGGTTTCAAATATATACCAATAAATCGCAATAACCCTGTTCAAGGTAAAATTAATATAATATTTTTAAGAAACATGTTTGATCATAGAGAAAGATGTCTAAAACAATCAGCATTTTTAGAGGAATAAGGATGTCCCAATTTGCCGCTAGATGGCGTTGTGCCGGCGAGAAACTAGCGAACGGTGTGTCGACGCGATATGTACTACATACATCTAAGCTATATTTTGTTTTCTTCTTTCTATTTGCATCACGATTGAAACTAATTTTCAATTTTTGACAAGTTGACAACGGCGATATTATATAAGTCGTTAATGTAACTCAAAGAAAATAGAGAATCTTGAACAATGTTTATGAAACGTCAAAGCATATCGAATAAAAATAAAAATTTACCATTAAGATTTTTTTTTTCATTTTACGACAAATATACTGATAATATAAACAACAACTTTTTGAAGTGAATCATACTTCTCCCCGAGTTCTAAGTAGTAACGTAGCTATTTCATGCTTTCATTGCGTACGGTCGAAAATAAGTTGAAAAAACTAATTTTCCGCGTGAGTGAATTATCAATGAAAAATTCAAACTGTAGGTTTCTAATATATACCAATAAATTGCAATTGCCCTGTTCTAGGTAGTAACATCAATAACATGTTAAGAAACATGTTTAATCATAGAGAAAAATGTCTAAACAATCAGCATTTTAAAAGGAATAAGGCCTCTTATACTTCTGGGGAATAAAATAACAAATCTAATACATGTCATATTTGAATTTGGGACTGACATAGTCTGGTCTGAATTGACTTTGAGTTGATTTTCGACAGGGGCATCTAAACGGGTCATGTCTGACGCCGGTCTTTGCATCTTGCTCTAGCGTAGGGCGCCAGAGAAGGACGGACATAGTTGCCGGCATTTCAGTACAATATGGTCCGTTTAAAAACCTCATTAGCTAGTGTGAAACTTTCCACGTGGTAAAATCTTCGTAAATTTTCAAAATGTTTGTGTTTCTATTTTCAGGAAATTTTCTACTTCTTGAAAACTTCGCATTTTGCACAATATCCTATAATCATATTGACCGACGAACGAAGCATCTGCGGATGTTCGGATTTCCGGCTGTTCTTGCCTAAATGTCGAATCTGCCGAAGATGAAACAGAGACGCTTCGCTCGTTCGGTCAATTCAGATTGGAGATTGGGAAGATAACAGTTACAAAATATTCTCTTTGTTATATCCAGTATCCAAATTGGCCCCTAGATGGCGCTGTGCCGACGGTAAACTAGTGAACGACGCATTATCTCAGAATATACTAGAACTAAAAGCTACCGATATAACACTACAGTCGCCACGGGATCTGTAATCAAAATGTTGGTAGAAATAGAAAGAATATCGTGTAACCACGATTGTTACTCAGCTGTTGCTTGTGTGGATGTGTAACAGGAAAAGGAATGGGCAAATACCAAAAAGAGAACAGACTTCAATAAAAAGCTGAAAAGCCTTTTGAAGAACCGTCTTCCTTTTTTGAAGTCGGTGGAAAAATATCTACACTTCGATTTATCGAGTCTCAACTCCGCTACTCAGGGGGAAGCGCGGGGAGTCCCCCTCGGGGGACATTTGAAGTATTGTCAAAATATCCAGTCTCCCAGTAGGGGGCGACTGTGTTGAATTACACAACATAGTGTAGTTATATGAATAACATTAGCTCAATATGTCACAAAACGTCGTTAGTAGAAAAAGAGACATTATTAAATAATTATTTATTTATGTAAACTTTATTGCAAAAAAGAAAACCTTAACGTATAAGAGGCGGACTTAATGCCATGAGGCATTTCTCTACCAGTCAACCTTATTATCGTGTCACCACGATTTGTGTTACTCAGCAGCGTTGCCATGCCAGAGCGACGGAAAAATCCGTAGATCTACGGAATTTGACTATTGGTGAGTTTTTGAAATCATTGGTGAACTTACGGAATTTCAGACTACTATTATTTATCCCTATAAACGAAACATTGTTTCCCCGCTGAAAGGTTTCGCCGAATGTTCAATTGCCCGAAAGCTATTTATTCCAAAATTATTAATATTTCAAAATAATTATAAAACAAACCTAACCTAACCTAATGGGTTCTTTAAAACGATGTTTATAAAATCCTAAAAATATTACGGATTTCAGGAAAAATTACTTTCGGGCAAATGAAAATTCAAAACGAAAAGTACCGTAAATAAGTCTAATGGTCTGTCCGGCCTATATGTTAAGGAATTAAGTTTATATATATTATCATGAAGACATAAACTTAACTTCTTGATATCGTATGGGCCAGACGGTCCGTTGGACTTATTTACGTTACTTTATGAAACGGCCAAGCCATACCTTTGAAGCCAAGGCGTAGGATTAGTAAACTCAGGGCTTAGGGGCTTGGCTTTTCCAGGGATCTGATAACTTTTTTACAGCGAAAGCGTTATGAGCATGTGAGTCTTGGCCGCCTATTTTACATGAAATGTTTTTGGTGGGATTCACTTTACACCAAAGTGCACACTTCTTTCCGTTACAATCCCACTTCCGAATTGTTAACAATTTTTGACAGCGGCGTCATTTTAGACGTCGTTACATACATTAAATGAAATGAAATTATTTTTGTTTTTTGTTTATAGAATAACCCCCTAAAACGGCATTACTTGCCAGATTTCATAGTTAAGTTAAAAAAAAAACGATACGTAAGTGATATAGTTACGGCCGTATTTTTTTCTTACGTATGAAGTTTTTTTTTCCTTTTGAGATAGTACGGAACATAAAAAGTCTAAAGGTAATGTCGTACAAAAGGTGGAATTAATGCCACCGTTACCATCTCCAAAAAAAAAAAATTAATAAAAAAAACTTATGATTACATAATACAGGGGATGGAGCCGTCTATTACAAACATTTATTTATTCAATCTTTGTTGCCTAAAGGTACTATCGTACAAAAGGTGGACTTAATGTCACTATTCCAATCTAAAAAAAAATATATTTAAAAAAAATGATAATTATGGTTACATAATAATGGAGCCTCCCATTAAGGTAAAAGTTATGTTCAGCAGGTGCAATACAATTTAGTTTAAGGGAAAGTAAAGTTATATATTGTCCATATTTTATTTCAATAAATAATAGAGTACTTTAAAAAAAAGTGTTATAGAAATAAGATAGGTACCTGATATTAAAGTAATAATGTAAACAATTTCAGATTTAAAAATTAAGACTAGTATCTTTACAAGTTTACATATTAACATTAATTTATATGAATCCACCTATTTGGTAACCCCGGCTTACAAATGATTATTGCGTAACAACGACGTCAAAAAGTAACGTCGCGTCCAAAAATACCTTTTAACATCAGTAGTGGGGTGCTAAATACCTTTTAACATCAGTACTGCGCATAAGTGAAAATTGCAGTTTTTAATTTTTTTTTATAATATCCGATATATACAAAATGAACAATACTGGACCAAGTATAGATCCTTGCGGAACACCGCAGTTCACAGAAATGTTTTGAGAATAGTCGGTTAACCCAGATTGATTAGGTACGTAATCCAACACATTGAGATCGACTACTGGTAGTGAGGGCTAACCAGCGCTGATACAGTTCAAGTATGTATGTATTATGTATGTAAACACTTTATTGTACACAACAACTGGTTATAAATACATTGATAACAAATGAAATATGTGCAAAGGCGAACTTATCCCTATCAGGGATCTCTTCCAGTTAACCTTTGAGCAATTGAAGGTATGGGTATTTCACTGCGTACAAACGAGATATCTATATTATACTTGGTATAACACAAATTAACTGGAACGATATTATATTGGGGATTATCAAAGCAATATTATTAAATTCCTTCTTGTTCATACGAGTATCATCTTCAACACGATCCATCCATCTTTCCTTTGGTCTTCCACTGCTATATCCACCAACGCTTTTCTGATAACGTTGCTCTCATCTCTTCGTATGTGCCCATGCCATGATAGTCGGTTAGCATTCCTCCACAATTACTTGAAAAAGCGATTTGAGATCAGATCAGCACATCTAGCACAACTGTGACATGCGACCCTATCTCGCGAGAGATATGCCACCTTATCCCTTTCTGTACAGTATCGTGAGAGAGCGACGAGTGATGCTATGTCGCGCGAAATGTCAGAACGTGTCTCTGTCTATCATATGACAATGTCTCGCTTGCTGACGTCATTCACGGAAACCGAACGTCTGTAGTGACCCTAAGCGGCCTCACTCCTCTTAATCTTTTTTTTTTCATATTAAGACAAGTATGTTGAAAATTTCAACAAACTTCTTGAAGCGAATAATAGTTCTCCCTGATGTCTAGATAGTAACATAGCTATTTCATATTTTCATTGTGTGCAGTCTAAAATAAGATGAAAAAAAAAACAGTTTTCTGCGTGTATTTCGTCAATTTGGAGTAGTTTTGGAAACATAAATTATTAGTGTAATTTTTTTTTATTGTAGGTTTCAAATATATACCAATAAATCGCAATAACCCTGTTCAAGGTAAAATTTATGTAATATGTTAAGAAACATGTTTAAACATAGAGAAAGATGTCTAAAAACAATCAGCATTTTTAGAGGAATAAGGGTGTCCCAATTCGCCGCTAGATGGCGTTGTGCCGGCGAGAAACTAGCGAACGGTGTGTCGACGCGACATGTACTAAACACATCTAAGCTAACTATTCGACCTCTATGATTTTAAGATTTTATGACAATTTTCAAAATTTTTGGACAACGGCGATATTATACACGTCGTTAATGTAACTTAAGTATCATCAATGCATATCGAAGTAAAAATTTACCATTATACTTCTGATCATAGATAATAAGAGTGTATTACTGGTAATAGACATGGAAGAAAGAACCTAAGGAATTGGCATGTAGGTTAAATCGTACGAAAACCGTTGTCGCCACCTATCCCTTTCTGTTCAGTATCGTAAGAGTGACGAGTGACGCTATGTCGCGCTATATGTGTCGCGAACCATAGTTGTACTAGACGGACAGAAATGGTGACTTACTCGGTAGCCTTACGGCATGATGACAGAACATGTCTCTGTCTATCATATGGCGATGTCTCGCTTGCTGCTGACGTCATTCACGGAAACCGCACGAAAACTCAGACCGTCTGTGGCGGCCTTAGGCCGTGTTCAGACCGGGCTGACTGTCGGCCGCCCAAAGTGAGCGAACGTTACGCAGTTTCCATACATATTCACACATTCGGCGGCCGACAGTCAGCCCCATGGAAGAAAGAGACTAATGGAAGTGGCAAGTAGGCGTTCCCGTGTTTCCAAGCATATGTGCCGTGGCACCTCTCCGTCGTCAATCGCTAGTCAAACGCAGACTCGATTTGACGTATGAAATTTTCAATAAAAAATAATTATTTTAAATTGATCATGCCGTATTGTGCAGTAAAAAGCTGCCGAAATTCAACCCCTGGCAAAAACTGTCTGAAGGAGGCATTTAGTATCATCGCTAAGTATTATTTAAATAATAATTCATTTTTTCCTTTTTCTTCATTTGGTTGCTCGTTATTTGAGTTATCACGTTAGTAGAATACAACTTTATTCCTAAGAAATACAGTTCATTATCGTTTGTTATCTACATTAAACAGTAATCGAGAAAATTCGCTATTCCAGACGTCAAAGTGAACGCTACTCAAGTAGGGATGCGGCTATGTTACTATCGCTACTATTGTCGATACCAATTTCGAATTTGATAACTGAAATTAAATAAAGGAAAATTTATTAAGGGGAGACATACGCAAAAAAAATGTTTCTAGCTTAAGTTTTTCTGCCTTATCTTACCGTTTAGAAATACCCTTCTTTTTGGCTCCGTCTTAAAAAGTATTGTAAATATGTATTATAGGTATGTTAAATATATTTAGTAAAAGTTTAGTTAGGATAGATATAAACTGCCGGAAATGTATGATTCATCACTAGAAGCAGCTAGTTTGGCAAGACTGTTTTTAAATAGCTTATTAGGAATGTTATTTTTGCGTCTACCAGAGAATATGTAACATATGACGTAAAATATATCACTACCGTAAAGTTATAAATGTGTTGGAATGTAGCTAATTTTTTTTGTTATAAATGGAATTTCATATTGTTTTGTCGAGGACGAAACTATCGATAATTCATACTTAATCTTAGGTACCATCACGTTTTAACTTAAAATATTATTGACCACAGTGTCATCTGTTGTCGAGTAGCAGAATTTTGGTGACTTCATGTCAGCGTTTGGTGACTTCCGAGCATTTTTAAAACAAATTTATGTTACAATTTTGGTACATTGTAATTTACATCGCAAATGAAGCGAGGTAAAGTTGCTTGCAGTCTAGAACTGACGTAACTTAAGTGACATTTTGTTGCTGATATTGCTGTAACTTTAAACCAATGAAAAAAGATTTGTAATAGTGTGACGTGTAACGATTTGCCTTTATTTGTATGAGTTTGGCGACAGCGGTTTTCGTACGATTTAACCTACATGCCAATTCCATAGGTCCTTTCTTCCATGGTCAGCCCGGTCTGAACGCGGCCTTAACCTCTTGTATGCTTAGGCACAGATCTGCGCGGGACATTTGAACCTTACTTTAAAATATGGGTTGATTTCAATTTGATTAGCAAATTTTTGACATTGCATACGAAAGGTTAAAGAGGCCTTACTCATTTTAAAATGGTTTTTTTTTTCATATTAAGACATTTTGATAATTTCAACCAACTTTTTGAAGTGAATAATAGTTTTTCCTGAGTTCCGCTAGATGGCGTTGTGCCGGCGAGAAACTAACGAACGGTGTGTCGATGCAACATGTACTAGATAAACCTAAGCTGATTCTCAGCCTCAATCCTTCTTCTGAAACTAAGAAAAGATAGTTTCAAATTTTTTTAATAGCGGCGTTGTAATACACGTCCGTCATACATGCTAAAAACGCTAAAATGCATATCGAATAAAAAAATTGGGCAAGTGCAAGTCCGACTCGCGCATGAAGGGTTCCGTACCATAATCTATAACAAGTTTGTTGTATGGGAGCCCCCTTTGAATAAATATTTTATTTTATTTTTAGTATTATAGAAATACATCATCTGTGAAAATTTCAACTGTCTAGCTATCACCGTTATTGAGATACAGCCTGTAGGTCAAGCAAATTAAGCCGAATATGGGCAATCAGGGGAAATAATTCGTGTAGTTTTGAAAATTGGTACAGCTATGGTGTCCAGATTAACATACTTAAAGTCCTCGAGGGTGGGGTAAGGGCTGTGCTAAGGGAGTAGGGAGGGTTTGAAGGTACCTTTTTTCATATTTTTGCTCATAACTCGAATATTTGTAGAAATAGCATTATTATCACTTACGACAAAAGTTTCTACATAAAATTTCCTACATATTTGGTCATATTCATTTTTACTCTACGACTAATACTTTGGGAGCTACAGGGTGTGTAAGTTAACAAAAATGTTAAAAAGTAGTTGTTCAAGAAAAACGTAGTTTTTTCGTAGTTGTTCATCATAACACTTGTGTTGTGCAGTTGAGAAATTCCCGTTACAGGCTAATTCTCATTTGGGAATATTCCAAGAAAATTCCCATTGTTCCCGGGAATATATACGAGCTTGGTGGATCCATTCCTTTGTTATTTAGTTTTAAGCTAATTAATTGGATACAAGCAAACCGTTTTCGCTTTTCGACTCATCCTGAATCACCACTTAGAGTGAATATCATAAAATTTACCTGATGATGGACCCTGGAAGCCCGTAATGGATCGGATCTCAAGATACGTTCAACGTAGACATGTGCGGTTTTTGAATTTCAACTTATCTTGATGAGCAATTAGAGCCGTTATCATAAAATAAACCTGATGATGGATCCTGGAAGCCCGTAATGGATCTCAGGATACGTTCAACATAGACAAATACAAATACTCTTTATTGCACACCTCCAACATCAAGGAATATACAACACAACATGGGATACATTCATATAACAGGCAGAGGTAAACAACAGGCGGTCTTATCGCTAAATAGCGATCTCTTCCAGACAACCTTTAGGTAGCGGAGTAGTTGAAAAATTAATGTTTGAAATTAGTAGGTGGTGCATAATAATTAAAGGACTAAATGAACGACTACCATAAAAAACAAAGGTAATAAACATACATAAATAAAAATATACAGATATACTTACATAAATACTTAGACATAATAAATAAATATATTGTAAAGTAATAAATAAAACAAAAACAGTATGAGCCACAAAGTTAAAGGAGCGATTATTATTGCAGTGTACTAAGGGAGAGACAAGTAGTGTTTTTTGACGAGGGTTTTAAATGTTGCAAGAGATTGGGCACGCCTTATATCCAGAGGAAGCGAATTCCACAGTAAAGTAGCCCGGAAAGTGAAAGAACCATTATAAAATTTAGAAGATGAAGGGGGAACAGTAAGAACTAAGTTTTGTGCAGAGCGAACAGAACGCAAATAACTGAAGCGCTCCTTGAGGTAGCGGGGAGTTGTGGGGTTAAATAGTACATTATAAAGAAGAGACAGAATATGGGAGTGACGACGAGAACGGATTGAGAGCCACTTGAGCTGAGACCGGAAGTCGGATACATGGTCATACTTGCGTAACCCAAATATGAACCGAATGCAGATGTTTTGGATACGCTCAAGCTTATTAAGCTGCTCCTTCGTGAGGTCAAGGTAAGCTATGTCAGCATAGTCCAATATAGGAAGAAGTAGTGTTTGAGAGAGCGCAATTTTGGTGGCAATAGGCAGAAAATTACTGAGCCTTCTAAGAGAACCGACTGCCGCAAACATCTTTCTGCTTACTTCATTGACCTGTGGCACCCAAGATAAAGTACGATCAAAAATGACACCGAGGTTTTTTACGCAGTGCGAAAAGGGTATATGAACTCCGTCAAAGAAAACAGGTTGGACATTATCAAAGTCAACCCTGGAGATCAGCTTCGAACTGCCAATTACGATAGCTTGAGTTTTAGCAGGATTGACTTTGAGACCAAACCTATGACTCCAATTTAAAATGCGCTCCAAATCACCGTTTACGTCGCTAATAACAGACGCGAGGTCACCGAGAGCACCCTGCGAATAAATTTGAAGATCATCGGCATAAAGGTGATAATGTGAAGATAGATTATGTGTAATGGAATTACACATGGAATGTAGACATGTGCGGTTTTCGTATTTCAACTCATCTTGATGAGCAGTTAGAGCCGGTATTATAAAATTTACCTGATGATGGACCCTGGAATTTTTAGTATTTGTTGTTATAGCGGCAATAGAAATACATCATCTGTGAAAATTTTAACTGTCTAGCTATCACCGTTCTTTAGATACAGCCTGGTGACAGACGGACGGACGGATGGACGGACGGACGGACGGACAGCGAAGTCTCCGTAATAGGGTCCCGTTTTTACCCTTTGGGTACGGAACCCTAAAAAGTAAACATTCTGCGTCCCTCACCACTTCAGGGAGGTCGTTGATCATCAGCACAAACTTCAATGGCCCTAAATTGCTCCCTTGACTCACTCCAGATCTCGTGTAGTAGTACGGTTCTGACCTGTCTGACCGCACAGTCCACATACTGGCGCCTGTCCCGCATGTAACTAGCAAAAAACGCTAGCGTGTGAGGTGTGCACCCCATGCCCGCTAGCTTTTTCAATAAGATGTCATTGTCTACCACATCGAAGGCTTTTTTAAAATAGAAATAAGCTACATCTACCTGACTACCAGCGACCTCTGCTGGTGTCACCAGAGTCACGAGATGTAGCAGGTTTCCTGTCGTACTGCGTCCCGCGCGGAATCCGTGTTGAGCGTCCGACAGCTGGGAACTCACCTGTTCTTGTAAGTATCGCTGAATGGCAGACTCGAATACTTTCGCAGGTGCACACAACACTGCCACAGGCCTATAATTACTTGCCTTCGGGCCACTGCATCCCTTTGGTACTGGTACCACACGAGTCAGCTTCCACTGGTCCGGAAACGTAGCCGATTTTAGACACGCATTAATAGATGACATAGCGGCTTGGCTAGTGCTGAACGGCAGTCTCGTAAAATGAATGGTGGTATGCCATCAGGTCCTACCGAGCGTTTAGGTGGAAGTTTTTCAAGCACGTGGAGGAAGTCCGCCGCCGTCAGCTCTTGGATGTGAATTTACGCCCTCGCAGCAACAGGGTCAAGTATAGGCGGTGTTTGGCTGTAAACTGAGCAAATAGCATATTCTTATATAGCAAATTCAAGAGCAGATTCTTGATGCGATAAAACACGTCCTTCTTCGATTAACTTGTTTCTATTTCCAATATCTCTTTTTTGTTTTATAAAACTCCAAAAAGACTTGGGATCCTTCGACAAGTTATGTTGCATCTGATCTTGATACTGGTCATGAGCAACAAAAATAGCCGATTTTCACTCGCGTCGACGCTGAGAGAAAGCGTTGTAATCCGCCTCAAATCCATTTTTTTGTACCGTTTGTGCAGTAAATGTTTTTGTTTAATCGTGCGTATTATTTCAGCTGTGTACCACTCCGGGTATGAATATCGCGATGCTACAGACTTCTGTTTTTTTATAGGAACACAAATGTCTAAAACTTCATTAATTATATTATAAAAATCACGTATAACTTCGCCAGGATCTTGCATTTCATAAAGTGCCGTCCAGTCTACATTTGCTGGCAAATGATACAAATGATAAAAATTTGCTTTAGTGAAACTCCATTCGTTAATAAGAGGCTTGTTTGCTGCAAATCATTTCGTGACGAGTCGGGCGCATGCGCATCGCTCGACGCCGACGCTGGCCGCGAGCGGCGCCTGGTGCGGGTCCCCGGGCGGCGGGCAGCAGACCCTCCCCGCCGCGCTCACCGCCACCTCGCCAACTACTCCTGCGCCGCTCAGTATTAAATCGAGCTGTCTCCCTTTACAATTCGGTATAACATTGTTCTGAATGAATTCACAATAAGTTACAAAATATTCATAGTACGCACGAACATGCAGAAAACAGATTAAAATCGCCAATTACAATAAATTTACCATTAAATTTAACAGCGAACCGTTCTATTAAATTAAACATAAACATATATTCTTTCCCACACGTCCGAGGTGAAATATATAAAACAAAACGAGCAAATAAAACCTTATTACTTAGATGTATCGTAGCCCCGATAAGTTCGAATTGATGGTCGTTCATATTGACGTCATCGCACTGCACTAGACGTAACTCGAACCGCGGTGTGGCCACTAAAAGCGCGCCTCCTTGTTTACGACCGTCCGTCCTATCACAACGAAGTATTTGGAATCCCGGCGGTACTAGTTCAGCATCGTGGATATAATCGTTGCAGCCGCTTTCCGTAATTGCAAATAAATCTGAAGACGAAGACCTCAAAAGGGACAAAAAGTTCGTAGTTTTTGTTTGAAGCCCTCTCACGTTCTGATATTAAATTTCTATTGATTTACTTTCTTCCAGTTTCTCAGTTTTTCTATGGAGGGGTCATGATTTCAGGAATTCATTTGTTTTGCATGTGCGCGCGGCGCCATGCCAGCCTGGCGCTGTCACGGCTGGAAAGTAACAGGAAAATTTCAAAACTTTTTGAAAACTTCGCAACTAGCACAATATCCTATATCATTAATTAAAAATTATTTTCGGATTTCCGGCTGTTCTCGATTACATGTCCATCCATACTAATCCATACTAATATTATAAATGCGAAAGTGTGTCTGTCTGTCTGTCTGTCTGTCTGTCTGTTACCTCTTCACGCTTAAACCGCTGAACCGATTTAGATGAAATTTGGTATATAGATAGTTTCAGTCCCGGGGAAGGACATAGGATACTTTTCATCCCGAATAAATATAGTGTTCCCGTGGGATGAGCGGGGTAACACCGCGGGGCACAGCTAGTACGAAATAAATAAATAAATGTCACATTTGTCACCGTGTTAGCTCAGATTATACTAGAAGCTAGCGATGTACCTACAGGTGAGGTTAACAGTTATCGTAAAATCAATTAAACAATTTTTTGAACCGGCGTATTCCGCCGTTAATTATATTATAACTCTCACCCAGATAAATCTAGTCCCTTGTGTTCCCTTGTGTTCTGGATATGGACACTAGTCGACGATAAACATATTAATATAGAAAAATACTAGAGATGCACCGAATATTCGATTCCCCAATCTATATAGATAGTGATTCAAGAGATACATTTATATGTATAATATAGCATTGCACCCGTGTGAGGACGGGGCGGGTCGCTAGTTTTAACGTCAGTTCTCGTCTCTGCCACGATTCCTCTTTTCTCGCACATATTCTAATACCAACCAGACAAACACCCGTAGCGGGTGGAGCATTCTGTGGCGACGCTAGTTTGCCGTCAGTTCAGCGCCATCTAGCGACCAATTGAAACACTAAACCAATACTGGGTACAGTCTATGCAAGGGAGCTCAACTTAATTAAGTATTTATGTCTGTTTTTCAGAAATTCATCATAAAACGGATTTTTCCTTGGAAAAGCAATTTGCACACTTTCCGTGGCGTTGTCACAATTAGACACTAGATGGCGCTGTGCCGACGAGAAACTAGCGAACGGCGTGTCAACACAAATTGTACTAGACACATCAAAGTTTCATTCAATGCGGGTTCATATTCCCACTTTTGATGTTAACGATATTTTTGGAAGCGACGTCCCATTTAGACGTCGTTGTTACGCAACTTATCTGTCGCGGTTTCCTAAATAGGAGGAGATATTAATTAATGTTAATACATAAAGATAGTCATTCAGTCTTGATTTTTTAAATCTAAAATTATACATTACTAAATTATACATTATTACTTTAATAGTAGGTACCTATCTAATTTCTATGTCAACTGTTTTTTTAAGTACTATACAATTTAATTAAAACTTTCGTGAGACATATTTCATTATTGTATGAAGCGGTTTACACTCACGTGAAATTGTCAGGAGCGTGCCGGACGGAAAAGTTGCAGGCTTGCACGCACCCTCCGCCCCCGCGCCGTCAACGCGCGCTATTAGAGCGGAGCGGCGATCAAAGAATCAGTGACACTCTTTGTCCTTACTTCTCAGAGGTTGGGACACATATCCGATGTGCAGTTACGAGCCGCACATACGCAGGCATCTTGCAAAGGTTCAAAAAAAACAGTGACGAAGTTGCCGCGGCGGTGTACGGGCAGCAGTTCCTGATGGAGAGCTCCATGCGAGTTCGAAACATGTCGGGCCGTTCCTGACAATTTCGGGGGGCGGAGGGTGCGTGCAAGCCTTTAGCCTGCAACTTGTCCGTCCGGCACGCTCCTGACAATTTCACGTGAGTGTAAACCGCTTAATACAATAATGAAATATGTCTCACGAAAGTTTTAATTAAATTGTATAGTACTTAAAAAAACGGTTATATAGAAATATGATAGGTAACTAATATTAAGAGGCCTTATTCCTTTAAAAAAAAAATTTTCTCATATTACGACAAATATATTTATAATTTCAACCAACTTCTTAAAGTGAATAATACTTTTCCTCGAGTTCTAGGTTGGCACATTGCGTGCAGTCGAAAATAAATTGAAAAATCTAATTTTGCCCGTGAATTGAAAATCTGTAGAATTGGGAATCTGTAGAATTGGGAATCTGTAGAATTGGGAATCTGTAGAATTGGGAATCTGTAGGATTGGAAATCTGTAGAATTTGGAATCTGTAGAATTGGGAATCTGTAGATTTGGGAATCTGTAACAGAAATCTGTATAATTGGGAATAAACCATATTTTGGACCAAAAACCAAGTGAAGTGAAGGCTACCAGTAATACACTCTTATTATCTTTGATCAGAAGTATAATGGTAATTTTTTTCTACGATATGTATTGATGTTACTTAAGTTACATCAACGACGTGTATCTGTATAATAACGCCGTTGTCCAAAAATTGTAAATAATCGTTAAAATATTATGAAAGATTTGTAGAGGTCGAGAAATTAGCTTAAATGTATTTAGTACATGTCGCGTCGACACACCGTTCGCTAGTTTCTCGCCGGCACAACGCCATCTAGCAGCGAATTGGGACACCCTTATTCCTCTAAAAATGCTGATTGTTTTAGACATCTTTCTCTATGTTTTAACATGTTTCTTAACATATTACATTAATTTTACCTTGAACAGGGTTATTGCGATTTATTGGTATATATTTGAAACCTGCAATTAAAATTTTACACTAACAATTTATGTTTCCAAAACTACTCTAAATTGACGAAATACACGCAGAAAACTGTTAATTGATATAGAATAGATAGAATTAAAATAATAGTATTGCTTTGCTAATCCCCGATATAATATCGTTCCAGTTAATTTGTGTTATACTTATTTGCGTATTTTTTCATGCATACGTGCATTTAATGGCCCCATCCTCCCACCACGATAAGAAAAATAAATACGCACCAAAATCACAAACGTACTCGACACGTGTTTCGCCCCTCTACGAGGCATCATCAGGAGATGTCGACGGTCTGGTGTCCGACAACCGCAACAACGGACTTCGGTAAATATTATTATTTTAATTAATCCTAGCGGCTTCGTACGGGTGCAATGCTGACAAATATGTACGTATTATACATATAAACCTTCCTCTTGAATCACTTGCGTAATCAGTTGCGTAGTTTCAAAGACCTATAGCATACGAGGGACAGACAGACACATGAAGCGACTTTGTTATATTTATATACTATGTAGTGATGGACTTCCGCATAGTAATTCTTGATTCAATTAATTAATAAGAAGGAAGTAAATAACGAGATGGCGAGTATTAGGGAAGAATGGACGAAGAAAATATGCTGTGCCGACCCTTAATAATAAGAAGGGAGGGAAGAACAGGGGAAAAGGAACGCCCTAGGAGACACAGAAGAGCTAGGAGACCTGAACGCACTGACTGAGGATGCCAAGAAATGGGTATCGAACCTAAAATGAAACAATACCTATAGTATATTGAACAGAAACAATGTTGATCCGTTTTTTTATTTTATTACTGCAAGTATGCACTTCACTGGATTGCGTACAATACAATACAATACAACAATACTTTATTGCACACCAATAACAGTTTACAAAAGGAAACAAGACAAATACATTTTATAAATAAAGGTAGACAATAGGCGGTCTTATCGCTAAAGAGCGATCTCTTCCAAACAACCTTTGGGTAGTGAAATTGATCAATTTTGGATTCTTATGTAGCCTTTGTATATATATATATATATAGTTTAATTTAGTTAAAAATCTTTCCGAGGCATATTGACAGTTTGGCTACCTGACCTATAGTAAGTCTTTCACGGTAAGCGCAGTGAAGTTGTGGAATGAGTTGCCTGTCCCTTAGGAAGTCTCCATCTGTTGCTCTGTTGTCTCACTTAAGATTAACTTGAAGAAATTACCTTATTTGAAATTATTAATTATTTAATAAGTACTCATAGTTTTATTAAGTATAATATAGATATCTCGTTTGTACGCAGTCAAATACCCATTCCTTCAATTGCTCAAAGGTTAACTGGAAGAGATCCCTGATAGGGATAAGTTCGCCTTTGCACATATTTCATTTGTTATCAATGTATTTATAACCAGTTGTTGTTTACAATAAAGTGTTAATCACTGTATCAGCGCTGGTTAGCCCTCACTACCAGTAGTCGGACTTTGTGTGGGAGTATAACACGCTAATGGGATTGGCTGGTCGGCCTGGTCATCCATATTTACATATAACCTGGCCACCCCTACTGTGCAAGTGTGAGTAAGATGCAAAAATTCGTAATAACGGCCATGTAACGATATTCAATTGTTTGTTAAGAATCACACCCCTATTGTTTTAAAGTGTGCGGAAAGGGAAGTCGTAGGATTTGAGGGCGTGCCCGTGCTATTTTATGGTTTTTGCTATGCTGACAACACTGCCACTCTTTGTCAGTTATAAGATAATATTTTGAATTAATATACCCAGCGATTTTGTGTCGGAGACTAATTAATTACATGCGGAAAGTATTAAATACGTAATAATCTAATATTAAATACATAAAAACGGACACACGGTCTGTAACTTTTAGCCACTGACAGAATTGTATAATATCAAATATAACATCCCCTGTGGAACTATTTGCGGTTTTATCCCGTTTCGACATTATTTTATGCACAATCCTTCCTGTTTTTGTACAAATTCGCAATGAAATGACAAATAAATGACAGAAGTTTCTACATTGTATAAAACAAAATCGCTACCTCCTGTCTTTCTGTCCCTATATATAACTCTTTAATACTACGCAACGAATTTTAATGCGGTTTTTTTAATAGCTAGTGATACAAGAGATAGATTTATATTATATGAATAATATAGCATTGCACCCGTGCGAAGCCGGGGCGGATCGGTAGTGTTATATAAGACATGCGACTAAGATGCGATTGCCATGTTAAATTCATAACTTCAGTTCCCGTGTCTGCCACGATTCCTCTTTTCTCGCACAATATTCTATCAACCAGACAAACACCCGTAGCGGGTGGTACTTTCTGTGGCAACGCTAGTTTGCCTTCGGTTCAGCGCCATCTAGCGACCAATTGAAACACTAAACCAATACTGGGTACAGTCTATGCAAGGGTGCTCAACTTAATTAAGTATCTAAGTATGTCTGTTTTTCAGAAATTCATCATAAAACTGATTTTTCCTTGGAAAAGCACTTTGCAGACTTTCCGTGACGTTGTCACAATTCGACACTAGATGGCGCTGTGCCGACGAGAAACTAGCGAACGATTTGTCAACACAAAATGTACTACACACATCAAAGTTTCATTCAACACATTGGGTTCTATCCCACTTCTGATGTATAAATGATATTTTTGGAAGCGACGTTACTTTTAGACGTCGTTGTTACACAATAGTATCTGGTTTCTAAATAGGTGGGTGGATAGTTATAAATTAATCTATCTATCTATATATATAAATGCAAGTTTCCTGACTGACTCATCAACGCAGAGCCGAAACTACAAATGCTAGAGAGTTGAAATTTGCACAGTATGTTGCATTTATAAAGTATACAAGAGATAAGAAGCGATTTTGAAAAATTCAAACCCTAATGGGCTTAAAAAGGGGATGAAAGGTTTTTTTTAAGCTAGGAGTTAGAAACTTTGGTAAACGGTATTCTATTAAAAAACAAGAAAACTGATTTCAGCCTTTTTGAAAATTCATCCCCTAAGGTGGTAAAAAAGGGGTTGAAAATTTGTATGAAGATCAAATATTTTTTTGAGCGCGGGGCTTGAATCTTTGCGTAAAAGCATATTATTAGAATACAAGAAAAGTAATTTCAGCGTTTTTGAAAATTCAGCCTGAAGGTGGTGAAAAAGGGGTTGAAAGTTTGTATGAAGATCAAACATTTTTTGAATGCGGGACCTGAAACTTTGTATAAAGACATTATTATTCGAATCCAAGAACTTATAAACGTATTATCCTTTAACTTATCGAATTTAGTAAAGCTATATAGGCAGTATAGGCAGTATAGCTGTATAGGCAGTGAGAGCTGTGTTTTTATTCACTAATGAAGCTAATCTTCTGAGAACATAAACAAATCGATTAGGTAATCTTAGTACATATTATATCTATTTGTGGCTTCCAGCTGCAGTTTTTATCTAATAACACGCCTAAGAACGTGATGTTATCAGTTTCTGTTATGTGTTCATCTTTATATTTTACATTAATTTCCACGTTACGCTTACGATTATAAAATTGTATATATCTAGTTTTTTCTAAATTAGGCTGTAGATTATTGATTTCCATCCAAATGTCATTAATTGTATTATTTATGTCAAAATTATAAAGTTCAATGTCATCACAAGGAATAATTACAGATATATCGTCGGAAAATAGTATACATTGATGTCTGGTGACCATAGGTAAATCATTGATGTACAATAAAAATAAAAGGGGTCCTAATACGCTACCCTGAGGTATTTCGATTCGGGTGTTTCGATTTCCTTATAGTGTGATTTTGAATAATATGTTATACGATTATCGTTTATATTTTCTACTTCAATAGATTGTGTGCGCTTATATAAATAACTTTTTATCCAATTTAATGCCAAGCCACGCTTTTTTACAGTATTAATTTATTCTTCGTTCCCCAAAAACTTCTTATCGATAAAGTAGTTATTTTCTGTAACACTACCGGATTTCCATATTCTAGCGGCGGTTCGACGCCGCAACGGGTCTCTAGTATTCATAAATTGTCATCGAATATTGTAACAAGTGACGCCATCTAGTGACGTCACCGTCATGTGAATTCAAATTCGTTTATAGTCTGTAAAATATTGCCTTATATAATGTTTTTTTATATATTGTATACCTACAAGAATGTTAAAATTCATGTCGCTTCTGCATAATAAATTTCTTAGGTCTACCGGTTAGTAATGTCATCTTGGCAGGTAATATACATTGCGTTTATGATACTTCAAATTGAATGCTACCTAAAAGAAATCGCGGTAATGTATTTCGTGTCATTTCCGTCTCCGGATTTAGGCGATGATACCCGAGAAAAGCCGAAGTGTTAACTGATTTTAATCGTATTCTCATAATCACTAGTTTGTATCGTAATAGTGGAAGTGAATAAACGCGAGTGTAAATAACTACTTGGAGTATTAATTGACGCGAGACCCGGGTGTGGAATTCCTTCTACTAGTACAGCGAGTGGAACTCGCATTGTCCAGAGCCGCAGGGTGGATCTGGTGGTGGCCTATAGGACTGAGGACGGGCAGGCTGCGGGTGCAGGGCACCGCGCTCGACGTTGGTATATCTTCATCATATCAGTAGTGGCCATTCAGGGCGTCTGGTCACTATATACTGCACATTAGGGCGAGCCCAGGACGGGACTCTCTTTATATTGTTCATTTGTGTGTGGCCATTCGGGGAAATTGGCCCATATATTAAACAATTGTATTGTACGCAATCCAGTGAAGTGCATACTTGCACTAATAAAATAAAAAAAGGATCAACATTGTTTCTGTTCAATATACTATAGGTATTGTTTCATTTTAGGTTCGATACCCATTTCTTGGCATTCTCAGTCAGTGCGTTCAGGTCTCCTAGCTCTTCTGTGTCTCCTAGGGCGTTCCTTTTCCCCTGTTCTTCCCTCCCTTCTTATTATTAAGGGTCGGCACAGCATATTTTCTTCCTCCATTCTTCCCTAATACTCGCCATCTCGTTATTTACTTCCTTCTTATTAATTAATTGAATCAGGAATTACTATGCGGAAGTCCATCACTACATAGTATATAACAAAGTCGCTTCATGTGTCTGTCTGTCCCGCGTATGCTATAGGTCTTTGAAACTACGCAACTGATTACGCAAGTGATTCAAGAGGAAGGTTTATATTTCATTTCATTTCATACCGAAGTCCGTTGTTTCGGTTGTCGGACACCAGACCGTCGACATCTGATGATGCCTCGTAGAGGGGCGAAACACGAGTCGAGTACGTTTGTGATTTTGGTGGTGGTTTGTTATATTTATTTGCGTATTTATTTTTCTTATCGTGGTGGGAGGATGGGGCCATTAAATGCACGTATGCATGAAAAAATACGCAAATAAGTATAACACAAATTAACTGGAACGATATTATATCGGGGATTAGCAAAGCAATACCATTATTTTAATTCCTTTTTGTTCATACGAGTATCATCTTTCACACAATCCATCCATCTTTCCTTTGGTCTTCCACTGCTACATCCATCCACATGCTTAAATCTTTTCTGATAACGTTGCTCTCCTCTCTTCGTATGTGCCCATGCCATGATAGTCGGTTAGCATTCCTCCACAATTACTTGAAAAAGCGATTTGAGATCAGATAAGCACAACTTTGACATGCGACCCTTTCTCGCGAGAGATATATGCCACCTTATCCCTTTCTGTACAGTATCGTGAGAGAGCGACGAGTGATGCTATGTCGCGCGAAATGTCAGAACGTGTCTCTGTCTATCATATGACAATGTCTCGCTTGCTGACGCCATTCACGGAAACCGAACGTCTGTAGCGACCCTAAGAGGCCTCACTCCTCTTAATCTTTTTTTTTTCATATTAAGACAAATATGTTGAAAATTTCACCAAACTTCTTGAAGCGAATAATACTTTTCCCTGATTTCTAGATAGTAACATAGCTATTTCATATTTTCATTGTGTGCAGTCAAAAATAAGATGAAAAAAAAAAACAGTTTTCTGCGTGTATTTCGTCAATTTAGAGTAGTTTTGGAAACATACATTTTTAGTGTAAAATTTTAATTGTAGGTTTCAAATATATACCAATAAATCGCAATAACCCTGTTCAAGGTAAAATTAATGTAGTTTACAATTTTTGGACAACGGCGTTATTATACAGATACACGTCGTTAAAGTAACCTAAGTAACATCAATACATATCGTACATTGACGTAATAAATAATACCTCAATGATATCGTAGAATAAATTTGACATTATACTTCTGATCATAGATAATAAGAGTGTATTACTGGTAGCCAACTTCACTTGGTTTTTGGACCAAAATATAAGTATTGCGATACTAAGGTAAAAAGGTCGTATCTTTGTATGGATTTCATAGTAAGATACGATTTTTTCCGTAGCACTGCAGACTATAGTAACTAAACTAGCCGCTCGAGGGCGCTTTACATCACGCTTCCTTATTTAGTTACTACTCATGATCTCTCCAATTTGTTAAAAATGAATCGGAAGTAAATTTTCCTTGTAATATATTTAAGTTCCTAAACCAAAGTATGGTTTTTAATAGATTGAATAATAGAAACAAGTAAATGAATAAACTATTTTATTTTCTAAGCATTTAATAGTAATTGTACATCAAATAACTGGAGTGAAGATGTTACTAACATTCGCGTTGAACCTAAAATAGATCTCTTTATGCAGTGGATAATATTGATATCGTGGGGTCAAAACTATAAGCCCGATTTCAAAGGTCTTCATCTCGGAAGGAAAGCGGGGGCGATACTTAAACACGGATCGCTTATTTAACATTGTCATTGTTTGGCACGGGTCCATATTGGCTCACATAAAATTGATCCTCTGAATTTTTCTTCTACTACCGATTTGTAGTCAGAATCATCACTCTTCCGAATTTTTTACTTCATACATTTGTCCGTCACAAATTTGTACTACTACCAACCGAGTTCATAATAGACAGTTTTCAGAACATCGTAATTCATAATGTCGTCACGAAGATTATGTGTGTACTCATAATGCTGATTTTCATATTTCTTTTATTCAGAATCATAAATTACAATAAACTTGTCAATCATAACATTTAATGATATAGGTATCGATACAGTTTTTCTTCATGTTTTATTCATAATGCTTGTTTTGAGTTATAGTGAGTTAAGTGGCAAGCAAGCATGCAAGCATTTTGACGCTCCGCTCGCTCCGCTATACGTGGTTACAATACAAACCTAACCTAACCTACAGTTTTCGGTTTTGGACCCACGCTTCATTTTGGCGCAGCTCTTCCTAACGGTATACTTACTTAAATAAGCTTTCTTCCCAAATCCATCCTGGCTCTGCATTTGCTTATAAAAAATGATTTAATACTAGATTATTTACAAGTGTTCATGCAAGCAAGCTTGTAAGCATTTTGACGCTTTGCTCGCTTCGCTCGCTCCGCTATACGTGGTCACAATACAAACCTTGTTCCTTTTTGTCGCAGTCTCCTTTTAAAATATAGGATTGTGGAGTTTATGAGTACAAACCAGTCTGCTTAAAAAAATCATGACAGTGAAAAATAGGATCATAAACAGTTATGATGACTAAATGTATGAAAATAAAAAGAAGTATTAGAGATATTTATGATAATTGACATTATGATTTTAAATGGTTCGGAGTTATGATCGGTAGTATTAGTGACTAAGTATAAATAGTGACTATTATGATGAAAAATTGTATGAGTAAAATTTTCGGAGTTCCAATAATCGGGGTTGAAAAATTATGTGAACTTTGGCGCACACGTTTGGCACACTTGAAGATATATGGGTGATAAAATCCCTTCACTGCAGACACAATTTCTTTCTGCTGAAAAAATACACTAAATCCGGGCAGGATTCGAAGGAATAGTTCGGTGCATAGAGACTAAAGCACTATGGGTGACCTTACAAACGGTCCGGTAGTTTTGAATTTTTGTCTAGGATGGTTAGTCAGTATTTAAAATGCAAAATGCACAATTCCCCCCCCCCCCCCCCCCAATCTCAATTTCCAACTCAAAAACAAACTTCTGGATTATATTATCTTCGTTTAGGAACATTTTAGCTAGAACAGAGCTGGGGCAATGTTGAAGAGAATTAAATTTACTATAATTTACATTTCAAATTTTGTTTCAAGGACGGTTAGTTACGGAGATCATTTGAAATAAACTACATGTCAAAGATTGACATGCAAACTATCATTGTTGCCAATAACGTATTAAATATTTTACTTATTTCGTGTCAACATCTTTATCATTACATTATTCAAAAAAAAATAGTTCCAGGAAAGAAATACCGAAAGTGTAGTTACTGTGCACTAAAAATAATAATATAAAAAGTTTAAAAGGCAATAATAAAAATAATTTTCTCCTAAATATGTAGTTTTATGTACTAGTAACAACGCTCCAAAGCTTGTCTATGGGTTGTCTACAGTTTCTACAGAGCCATCTAGGCGACACGAAAGAGAACGGTGTTGTAACGAATATGTTAATAAAAGTATGTGTGGGATGGCGTTAAAATAAGGCCCTCGCGCTTTGTTCTGAGATATCATAGCATGCTTCTGATGAATAAAATAACAAATCTACAGTCCGACCAAAAAGAGTAGAAATTAAATAAAAAACCGGTCAAGTGCGAGTCGGACTCGCGCACCGAGGGTTCCGTACAAACACTTTCCATCCTTAAGTGGTTAAGTTCAGCACCTGGTATATATAGCGCTCCATACAAATGAGGTGCGAAGTTAACGCAACCAATCCCGTTTGTTGTATGGGAGCCCCCCTTAAATATTTATTTTATTTTATTTTTAGTATTTGTTGTTATAGCGGCAATAGAAATACATCATCTGTGAACATTTCAACTGTCTATCTATCACCGTTCTTGAGATACAGCCTGGTGACAGACGGACGGACGGACGGACAGCGAAGTCTCAGTAATAGGGTCCCGTTTTTACCCTTTGGGTACGGAACCCTAAAAAAGAATGACGTTGAGCTTGACATTAAATTTACGGCTTATTTTTTTGCGGATAGTTCTAATAAGACTACAATAGATGTCGGTTATTTTATGTATTTTCTCATACAGATATCTATATGATATCTCCTTTACATGTACGCATGTAATGCAGCTATAACACTAATGTAATGTAATTGTTTTACGTATTATTTACTGTTGAGTTTCTTTCGGCTTTCTTCTCAAAATTGTATACAGCGATTTAATGAATATTAAAGGTTTGCTAGCTCGTAGACTCCAGCGATTTCTGAAAAAATATCTGATTATGGAGGTATAAGAAAAACATCGAAAGTGGCGCTAGTTTCGCATTACCCGTCGCCTTAACCCATTAAAACAAAGATCATAGTAAAAAAAAAAAAAACCTGGTGGTTGATTCCCGGTTTCTTTCACCAGGAAATGGTTTTCGTACGGAATGATGTCAGAACGTGTCTCTGTCTGCTATATGGCGATGTCTCGCTTGCTGACGTCATTCTCGGAAACCGAACGAAAATTCCGAACGTCTGTGGCCGCACTTAACTCCTTTTCAATTTTTTTTCATATTATTTATTTATCGTATGGCATTTCAGTCACTGGATATAGGTAGGTACAATTAATTAAATTAAATTTAAAGGTTGAAGTTAGCCTTCTCCAAGTAATCTCTGGCAATTTCAGTGAGGTTTTTGATGTCTTTCATATTATGACAAATATATTGATAATTTTAACCAACTCTTGAAGTGAATAATACTTTTCTCTGAGTTCTAGATAGTAACATAGCTATTTCATGTTTTCATTGCGTACAGTCTAAAATAAGTTAAAAAAAAATATAGTTTCCGCGTGAATTTTGTCTATTTCGAGTAGTTTTTTAACAAAAAATTATTAGTGAAAAATTCAAACTGTAGGGTTCAAATAAGTACCAATAAATCGCAATAACCCTGTCCTAGGTTGTAACATTGATAATATGGTAAGAAACATGTTTCATTATAGAGAAAAATGTCTAAAACAATCAGCGTTTTCGAAGGAATAAGGAGCCCTCCCGGCTCCCCGCGGTGTCCCCGCCGCCGCTAGATGGCGCGCTGCCGGCCGGGAACTAGCGAGCGGTGGCCACGCAAAATGTACTTACTACATACACCTACGATTAACACATGTTTCTGCCTTACGATCCAACTTCTGAAATGTTGGGAATTTTTGAACGACGTTTTAACACACGTCGTTACAATACAAACAGAATGATAACCCCGACCTGAAGGTAGGGATGCGACTTTGCACCATAAACATCGTTTTCCCAACAATAAAATCGATTATAAAATTAATCAATTTAGTCATTAATCGATTTTTTTCTTTTTGCCATCTAGTGATAGATTTGAATCTTAAATAATCGATTTTAAATCGATTATTCCTATAATCGATTATCTTTTCACATTCCTACGTTACATACAAAATGATAACCCTGAAGGCGACGGATAATGCCAAACTAGCGCCACTTCGATTTTTTTCTTAACGTAATCCATCGTGATTATCCTCGCATGATTTGTGCACAAGCCCTAATGTATTGTTATTAAATATCCAGTATCCCAATTCGCCGCTAGATGGCGCTGTGCCGACGGCAAACTAGCGAACGGCGCGTTATCTCAGAATATACCAGAAGCTACTGATGTGCCACTGCCCTTCGTAAAAACACACAATATAATTTTAAATTATAATTTTTGAAGGCGGTGTGTTCTTTTAAATATGCCGTTGGCATAACTCCTGCTGATAACTTGCGAGTAACTGACTCCTTAGATTATACCTGACTAGTTTAAGGGACACAGTTCTAATAAGAAAGCATATCAAACGTAAACGTACATAAATTGTGTTAAACCGTCATACTTTCTTGTAGTTTCTATATTTTATTCTTACACTAGTCCTCATTTATATCTTAGAATACATACACCTTTAATATGTTTTCTTCGAGAGCTACGTATAATGAAGTTCATATTACTGTAATAGTTAAGTACTTATCCTTTATGAAAAAATGACTGACTGTTGAGTTTCTTTCGTCGTTTCTTCTCAACAGTGGTCTCCTCTTGTGAAATGCCGGTAGACTCAGACATGTAAAGGTGCCCTTGTGGCCTACTTGCAGAATAAATTTCATTATTTCATTATAACCGGAACCGGGTCATTGTCAGATTTAGGTGCGCGTCTTTCCGGTGGACATTTGCGAAATTAAGGATTCCAGGGCCTAATTTTCTGATTAAATGCCTGTGAGAAAATAGAACGTTCCCTCTTCTACAATCCGATGTAATAGCAACATAACCCAGATTCATACAAGCTCCTAACTTTTGACCACCGAAGGGACAAATTTTGTTTTTTGAACTGACAATGACCCAACCACTTGTTACTCAGCTGTTGCTTGTGTGGATGTATAAAAGGAAAGGAATGGGCAAATAACAAAAGGAGAACTGTTTAAACCGAAAAGCCTTTTGAAGAACCGTCTTCCTTTTTTGATGTCGGTGAAAAAAATATCGACACTTCGATCTATCGAGTCTCAGCCCCGCCACTCGGGGAACACCTAAGTATTGTCGAAATATTATAAAGTAAAAAAAAACACATTTTGGTAGTATATTCGCTGCGTAGACTAATTAAATAGAATTGACACCATTTCATATTTTTAAGACTATTTTTTTTACTTTTCTGTATTCCACTTAGAGGACAAGTGACCATCAATTATTTTATTACTTAGTTATTTTTTAAATTCTATATTTATCCTTTGGTACCGTTTGGTAACTGAAAGTTCGTAACCAGCTTCGAAACGGGAAAAAAATCCCATTCGGTAACTGGCTTCAAAAAGGGACTTTTCCATTACCGATTCGTAACCGCGGTTACAAACCAGCTTCAAAACGGGAAAAAAAATCCCGTATTGTAACTGGCTTCAAAACGGGAATTTTCTATTACCGATTCGTAACCGCGGTTACAAACCAGCTTCAAAACGGAAAAAAAAAACCCGTATTGTAACTGGCTTCAAAACGGGAATTTTCTATTACCGATTCGTAACCGCGGTTACAAACCAGCTTCGATACGGGAAAAAAAATCCCGTATTGTAACTGGCTTCAAAACGGGAATTTTCTATTACCGATTCGTAACCGCGGTTACAAACCAAAATACAACCTTTCAAATCACCGAATTAACGTCATTGTCTATTTTTTTCAATAATATCACAAGTAGTTAGAGTGGACTTATCAGTTTGAAGTTAAGCGACACACATGGTGTGTGTGGCCAACGGCACTACGCAGGCCCATTACGTAACCGGCTACAAACAGGGAATTTCGGATTCCCATTCTGTAGCCAGTTACAAAATTTGGCTACCAAACGGCATAACGCAGGCCCATTACGTAACCGGCTACAAACTGGGAATTTCGGATTCCCATTCTGTAGCCAGTTACAAAACTTGGCTACCAAACGGCACTACGCAGGTCCATTACGTAACCGGCTACAAACAGGGAATTTCGGATTCCCATTCTGTAGCCAGTTACAAAACTTGGCTACCAAACGGCACTACGCAGGCCCATTACGTAACCGGCTACAAACTGGGAATTTCGGATTCCCATTCTGTAGCCAGTTACAAAACTTGGCTACCAAACGGTACCAAAGGATATTTATTCAGAAATGTAGTAACTCCAAAAGTATGACAATGAAAAGGTCACTTTCATCTGATCACTAATAAAAAAAAATTGGGCAAGTGCGAGTCCGACTCATGCATGAAGGGTTCCGTACCATAATCTATAACAAGTTTGTTGTATGGGAGCCCACCTTAAATATTTATTTTTAGTATATGTTATTATAGCGGCAATAGAAATACATCATCTGTGAAAATTTCAACTGTCTAGCTATCACCGTTCTTGAGATACAGCCTGGTGACATACGGGCGGACGGACGGACAGTGAAGTCTCAGTAATAGGGTCCCGTTTTTACCCTTTGGGTACGGAACCCTAAAAAAGAATGACGTTGAGCTTGACATTAAATTTACGGCTTATTTTTTCGAGGATAGTTCAAAGACTACAATAGATGTCGGTTATTTTATGTATTTTCTCATACAGATATTTATATGATATCTCCTTTACGCATGTAATGCAGTTATAACACTAATGTAATGTAATTGTTTTACGTATTATTTACTGTTGAGTTTCTTTCGGCTTTCTTCTCAAAATTGTATACAGCGATTTAATGAATATTAAAGGTTTGCTAGCTCGTAGACTTCAGCGATTTCTGAAAAAATATCTGATTATGGAGGTATAAGAAAAACATCGAAAGTGGCGCTAGTTTCGCATTACCCGTCGCCTTAACCCATTAAAACAAAGATCAAAGATTAAAAAAAACCTGGTGGTGGATTCCCGGTTTCTTACACCAGATAACGGTTTTCGTACGGAATGTTGTCAGAACGTGTCTCTCTGCTATATGGCGATGTCTCGCTTGCTGACGTCATTCTCGGACACCGAACGAAAATTCCGAACGTCTGTGGCCGCATTAAAAGGCCGCACTTTACTCTTTTTAATTTAATTTTTCATATTATTGCAAATATATTGATAATTTTAACCAACTCTTGAAGTGAATAATACTTTTCTCCGAGTTCTGGATAGTATTTTAGGGAGTGTATGTTCGATGGGTTGCCGAGCAGGGATTCTCCCTATATATTGATAAGTCGAGATGCAAAGTCGGAATGAGTTTTATTTACAAATATACAGCCTTTTATACACAAATTTTGATTTATTACTTAAAACTAAGAAATGCTGGCACTCGGGTGATTTCTACGGAATCCGCGCCACATCACGCGATGTCTTCGTTGAATCAGTCTTCTGTCCCGTACAGTGCTCGTACAGATGACAGGGATGGAGCGATGTGGGCGGAGCTAGTCGATATCGTTTGAGCCGCACGTGTTGTTCGGCGAATAATAGCTATATTTCCAGTTAGTCTCGCATCGGCGCTGGCGCGGCGCGGCTGCCGTACACCGCGTGCACCGGGCCTCACGGCATCAGCTTTTGTCGTATATTAATGTATTTCAGCTAGCAGCTATAGCAGACGGCATGATGATGCGTAGCTACATGGCTCCCTTCTCAGCGGAAGCGTACGGGTAAAAGGATGTTGCGACGACTGCGTGTGACTCGTGATTGTTGTGCTGGTGTTGGTTGTGCTTGAGTTTCGTGTGATCCTGATGCTTGCGGCGTAGTAGGACTCGTGACTTGTGTAGACGACGTATCGCTATTTCTTTCGTTATTAGTTTCGCGCGGAGCGGTCGTTGAACTCTGGTCGTAGTGGATAGCGATAGGTATTTGCGTTGTAGTTGTCTTGGCGTTCTCAGCTATGGTGTAGGCAGGTTTCAATCGGTCTATCGATATATTTGCTTGTCTTGATGGTAGTTGGATGGTGAATACTTTATCGCTTCGTTTTATAACTTTTTAGGGACCGTCGTACGGTGGTTGGAGTGGTTTTCTAACTGCGTCAACTCGTACAAACACGTAGTCGCACGTAGTTAGATCACGATGAACGAATATAGGCTTCTTGTTGCTATGCGGCTGGCTAGGTATTGGTTTTAGGCTGCGGATAGTTTCTCTCAGCTGATCGACGTAGGTACTGTTCATGATGACGTCATTGTTAGGTTTCGTTGCTAAGAAATCTCCGGGCAGGCGAATGTTTGTACCGTAGGTAAGTTGAGCTGCGCTGACGTAGGTATCGGTGCGCAGGGCGGCGCGCACGCCTAGGAGTACTGTAGGTAATTCAGTGTACCAGCTGTTCGCGGATTGCAGTCTAGCTTTTAGTGCTGTCTTCGTCGTGCGGTGTGAGCGTTCGATTATACCGTTGCATTGCGGATGGTATGGCGTCGTGCGTGTTTTTTCGATGCCTAGTAGACGCGTTAGGTATGCGAAAACTTGGCTTTCGAACTGACGACCTTGATCCGTTGTTATTGTTGCTGGGCATCCGAATCTTGTTATCCATCCGTTGTAGATGGCCTTGGCGACATTTTCGGCTGTGATGTCTTGCAGAGGGATAGCTTCGGGCCAGCGCGTGGCGCGGTCTATTATCGTGACGCAGTAACGGTATCCGTCGGATGTAGTTTCTAGCGGGCCAATGATGTCAGTATGGATGTGATTGCATCTGCCTGTAGGTTTGAACGTAGATAGAGTACTCGATGTGTGTTGCTGTATCTTCGCTCGTTGACAGGGTATGCAGGATTTCGCCCATGCGCCGATGTTTTGGTTCATAGAAGGCCAGAAGTATTTGCTTGCGATCATTTTGCGCGTTGTTCGTATACCGGGGTGACTGACGTTATGTATACAGTCATATACTGTGCGTCGGAAGTCTATAGGTAGGTATGGGCGAACGTTGTCGGTGGATGTTTCGCAGTAGATTTTCTGGTCGGTTCCGGGAATTTGTATTAGCTTGAGTGATAGGTTTTTCTGTTGCAATAATTGATGAATGTTGCTATCATTTTGTTGTGCGGCGGCTAGTTCTTGGAAATCGATCGGCGAAGGGCAGTTTATCGTTTCGATGCGGGAGAAAAAATCGGCTGCTGCGTTTTCGTCTCCTTTTATGTATCGAATGTCCGTTGTAAACTCGCTTATGTAAATAAGCTGACGAGTGCGGCGCGGAGATTCACTGTCGTTCGATGATTTTGTGAATGCGTAGGTTATTGGGCGATGGTCGGTGTATATAGTCAAAGGTCTTCCCTCGAACATTTTTCTGAAGTGTTTCACAGACATGTATATAGCGGCTAATTCACGGTCGAATACGCTGTATTTCTTCTGAGCGTCGGTGAACTTTTTGGAAAAATATCCGAGCGGCTGCCATGTGTCTCCGTGGCGTTGTTGCAGCACAGAACCGGCACATGTGTTAGATGCATCTGAGAAAATTGCAAGCTGCGCATTGTGCACTGGATGCGCGAGTAAGGCGGCGTTTTTTATGCTGTCCTTACACGCGTTAAAAGCTTGCGTTGCTTCCTCGGACCATTCGATTTTTGTCTTGTCGCGTTTTTTCATGTTGTGTAGGTATTTATTGAGCGGAGCTTGGATGGCGGCGGCGTCTTTGATGTTTTCGCGGTAAAAGTTGATCATGCCGAGAAATCTTCGTAGCTCTTCTATTGTTTCGGGTTTCGGGTAATCAACGATTGCTTGTACTTTTTCGGTAGGAGGCTGAATACCGTTTTCGTTTACTTGATGGCCGAGAAACTTGACTGTAGGTTGACCGAACACGCATTTGGCGGGATTTATTGTTACGCCATACTCGTCGAGTCGTTGTAGAACGGTGCGTATGTGTGTTCGGTGTTCCTCTTCGTTTGCAGATGCCACAAGTAGGTCGTCGACGAACGGGAAAACGTAGTCCAGTCCTCTTAGTACTTCGTGGATAAATCGTTGAAAAGTTTGACCGCCGTTTTTCAATCCGGGGCAGATTCTCGGAAATTCGAACAACCCGAATGGAGTTATTATGGCGGTTTTTTCTACATCGCGCTCGTTGACCGGTAGTTGTTGGTAGGCGCGGTTAAGGTCGAGTGTAGAAAAAATCTGCTTTCCGGCGAGTTGGTAGGTAAAATCGCGTATTCGTGGAACTGGGTAGCGATCTGGCTTAGTAACGGCGTTTAATCTGCGGTAGTCGCCGCAGACGCGTAGGTCTCCCGATTTCTTCGGTACGACATGCAACGGCGACGCCCATGGGCTCTTGCTGGGACGACATAGGCCTTGTTCGATCATGTTCTGGAATTCTTTTTTGACTTGCTCGTAGCGATGAGGTGCGATTGGTCGCGGTCGGCAGTGAATTGGAGGACCGGAGGTTTCTATGAAGTGTTCCACGGAGTGCTTCGGGCTAAGCTTCATAGAAGTGAGTCGCGTGATTCCAGGAAAATCGGCAAGAATGTCGTGGTAATTTTGATGTACGTCGATACTGCGAACTGTAGGTATATTGGCGGATGAGAGTTGTGCGTTTGTAGTTAGCTGCGTTTTGCCGTCGATCAATCGTCGGTTCTTCACGTCGACTATGAGTTGGTGATGCGTTAAGAAATCGGCTCCGAGGATTGGTTTTGAAACAGCGGCGACGATGAACTTCCATTTAAACGGACGGCGTAGGTTGAAATCTAGCTCGTACGTTTTTTCTCCGTAGGTAGGTATCGTCGTGTTGTTGGCAGCATAGAGTTGAAAAGGTAGAGGTGTCGCTTGCGTCCCTTTCGTTTTCGGTATCACGGATATGTTTGCGCCCGTGTCAACCAAAAACGATAGTTTTGTCTTCTTGTCGGTTACAAAGAGGCGGTATGAACGATCTGTGACACTGGATTCCGCCGCATTCAGTGTTTTAGTTAGTTTTCCGGCGGCTCGATGGATCGGAAATTGCACGGCGGGCTGCATTTTACGGCGTCCATACCGAAGCGTCGGTGGTAGTAACAGTATGGTGATGATGACTTGCTTCTTTCTTGACTTTTCGAGGAGTTGCGGGAGCGTGATTGAGATCGATGGCGATTGAATGGACGACTATTGCGGCTTGTCTCAGGCTGTGGTCTTGCGCGTAGTTCGGCGATTTCGAGCGAAAGTTTTCTTATTTCGTCGATTAGGTATTGCGTGTTAGCGTGGCCTGGACAATGTGGTACTTTAGGGAGTGTATGTTCGATGGGTTGTCGAGCAGGGATTCTCCCTATATATTGATAAGTCGAGATGCAAAGTCGGAATGAGTTTTATTTACAAATATACAGCCTTTTATACACAAATTTTGATTTATTACTTAAAACTAAGAAATGCTGGCACTCGGGTGATTTCTACGGAATCCGCGCCACATCACGCGATGTCTTCGTTGAATCAGTCTTCTGTCCCGTACAGTGCTCGTACAGATGACAGGGATGGAGCGATGTGGGCGGAGCTAGTCGATATCGTTTGAGCCGCACGTGTTGTTCGGCGAATAATAGCTATATTTCCAGTTAGTCTCGCATCGGCGCTGGCGCGGCGCGGCTGCCGTACACCGCGTGCACCGGGCCTCACGGCATCAGCTGTTGTCGTATATTAATGTATTTCAGCTAGCAGCTATAGCAGACGGCATGATGATGCGTAGCTACAGTATCATAGCTATTTCATGTTTTCATTGCGTACAGTCTAAAATAAGTTAAAAAAAAATATAGTTTCCGCGTGAATTTTGTCTATTTCGAGTAGTTTTTTAACAAAAAATTATTAGTGAAAAATTCAAACTGTAGGGTTCAAATATGTACCAATAAATTGCAATAACCCTGTCCTAGGTTGTAACATTGATAATATGTTAAGAAACATGTTTCATTATAGAGAAAAATGTCTAAAACAATCAGCCTTTTCGAAGGAATAATGGTGTCCCAACTCGCCGCCAGATGGCGCTGTGCCGGCCGCCAACTAGCCAACGGTGTGTCCGCGCAACATGTACTTACTACATACACCTACACTTAAAATTTGTTTATGCCTTACGATCCAACTTCTGAATTGTTGGGAATTTTTGAACGACAACGTTTTAACACACGTCGTTACAAACAGAATGATAACCCTGACCTGACCTGAAGCACAGAATAGAGAATAGTACAAGTACAGAAGGCACACTACTTTGATCTTTACAAAAGCCGCTTTTTTTAGCCGAAAAAATATGATTTATGGCCCTTCTAAAGTCGTCGTCCCCAGCGCAAGCCAAACGGAACGTTAAAGCTGCGTGCCAACGGTGAAAATGAATTGGCTCGCTTGCCGCGTCGCCGAGAGCGAGGGCTGTCAACCACTAAAAATAAAAATGTATTTCCCATTTATTTCTTGCATTCAATATAGAGAGTAATATGTTTATATTCTTCATACATTATACATATTTATTATTTCATATTTAACTATAAAATAATCAATCACAGAATTTCGACGAATTGAATCCACCACCAGGCCGCAAAACATTTTAGCTTTATTTTTAAACATTTTAATACGTATAATATAATAAAATAATGCAACGAATGCGTTACCTTAACATGCAATTAAATTCTTGAGCTTCATTATGTTTTTCCTTAGTTGTCCGATACTTATTTATTTGTTCATATATATTCATCACTATACACCTAGTATAAAACAAAGTCGTTTCCTGCTGTCTGTCTGTCTGCCCCTATGTAGGTATGCTTAGATCTTTAAAAATACGCACGGACGCACCGTGCGAAGCCGGGACGGGTCGCTAGTTACAAATAAAACATGTATAAAGGCGAACTTATCCCTATTAGGGATCTCTTCCAATACATTTCTTTTAACTCTTTATTTATATATTTTATATACTCACCTATCAAACTATCACTCAATCGTTTATTCATTACTTACAAGTAATTTTACAAACTTGATATCAAATATTATTATAAAAACCTCTATGATTGTTGATTTAGTAGTAGACATACTTATATATTTTACTAGAATTTAAATTGACAAATATCAGCAAATAATCAATTCAAAGTTACATAAGTACTTAACAATTAAAATTTATCTGAGTAACCAGTGTTAAATATGGAAGTAGATACACCTGCAATATGTTTTTTATTATTATTCAGTAACTACTTATTATATATTATGTTAATTTTCTTACCTATCGGCATCCTTCGGACGTGTTGGGAGAACGAAAAACGCGTGATTCCAATTTCGATCATTGTTCCTACAACCCGCTGCGATACAATATCTTTTCGCTGTCTTTTTACTCATTTAAACACTTTATATTATAATATAACACTGGTATCAACAGATGAATGAGGAACGTTCACTTGCGACGTACATAAATCGGAAGAGCGTGCGCGCGAATTTCGTGTACGTGCGTTCCGAGACAGTGCGTGGCAGCCACTGAATAGGCACCATGCATGAGGCCACCGGCATGTACTTGTAGCGGGAAACGTTAGTCGCGGAGTGCGCCCCGCCTGCCTGAAGGTAGGGATGCGACTTTGCACCAGAAACATCGTTTTCCCAACAATAAAATCGATTATAAAATTAATCGATTTAGTCATTAATGGTTTTTTTTTTCTTTTTTGCCATCTAGTGACAGATTTGAATCTTATATAATCGATTTTAAATCGATTATTCCTATAAAATCCTGAAGGCGACGGGTAATGCCAAACTAGCGCCACTTCGATTTTTTTCTTAACGTAATCCATCGTGATTATCCTCGCATGATTTGTGCACAAGCCCTAATGTATTGTTATTAAATATCCAGTATCCCGATTCGCCGCTAGATGGCGCTGTGCCGACGGCAAACTAGCGAACGACGGGTTATCTCAGAATATACCAGAAGCTACTGATGTGCCACTGCCCTTCGTAATATATCGTAATATCAAATTATAATTTTTGAAGGCGGCGTGTTCTTTTAAATATGCCGTTGGTATTACATTACTCCTCCTGATAACTTGCGAATTAGGTGACTATTAGGGATGGGCAAATGACAAAAAATATCGATACTTCGATCTCGAGTATACTAAAAAACTGAATCGAGTAAAAAACCACAAATGTCACATTGGAAATGTAATTTAGAAATAAAGCACATGATACAATTTAACAAATTTGTTTTCTGATCGTGGGTCCCGCTACCGCCTACATTATTTGTCCGCCCGCCTCCTAGGATGGCTCAAACTGCAGCTTAATCCAATCCCAAGATTCTATTTTTGCCGTTTCTTGAATAGCGATCTCAAAAAAATATGGGAAATTCTTGATCCAACTCAGCAAACAATTTTCGAAATTTTGACGAATTTTATAAAATGTCAAAAAGTCACCGGCCGATTTTGGAAATTCAAATCGCACTGAAGTGTCCGCGTACCTCTCATACAGTCCGACCAAAAAGAGTAGAAATTAAAAAGTGGCAATACTGTAGTGTCCTCCCTTTCTAATCAATATAAGAAAACGACACTACAGTATTGCCACTTTTTAATTTCTACTCTTTTTGGTCGGACTGTATCTGGGAAACTACAGGTAAATGTGACTATTTCATAAATCATGGCACTCAGGAAAAATAATCATTACTATTTTAAAACTATACACTTTTCGAATCTACTCATAGTAACATGCGAATTCGTTGAAATGCAGACTCTGGGCGAGAACAGCCGAATGTCTAAACATCGGAACATACGAAATAAATTTTGATAAAATTGAATAATGTGTCCGAAACCACGACGGTTGTAGATATAGCTCAGACGACACTTCAGACAGTCGCCAAACTTAAGTGGCAGTGGGCGGGGCATATTACCTAATCTAACTTAATTATGGTACCATGTAACATATGAATATTACGATCAATTGAAAAAAAAATGGGCAAATGCGAGTCCGACTCGCGCATGAAGGGTTCCGTGCCATAAAACAAGTTTGTTGTAGGGGAGCCCCCCTTGAATATTTATTTTATTTTATTTTTAGTATTTGTTGTTATAGCGGCAATAGAAATACATCATCTGTGAATATTTCAACTGTCTAGCTATCACCGTTCTTGAGATACAGCCTGGTGACAGACGGACGGACGGACGGACAGCGAAGTCTCAGTAATAGGGTCCCGTTTTTACCCTTTGGGTACGGAACCCTAAAAACAGTTATATAGAAATAAGATAGATACCTACTATTAAGAGGCCTTATTCCTTTTAAAAATATTTATTTCATATTATGACAAATATATTTATAATCAACCAACTTTTAAGTGAATAATAATTTTCCTCGAGTTCTAGGTAGTAACATAGCTACTTCATGTTTTCATTGCGTGCAGTCGAAAATAAATTGAAAAATCTAATTTTCCATGTGAATTTTGTCAATTTCGAGTAGTTTTTGAAACAAAAATTATCAATGAGAAATTCAAACTGTAGGTTTCAAATTTATACCAATGAATCTCAATAGTCCTGTAAGCTTTCAACCCCTTTTTAACCCTTTTAGGGGATGAATTTTTGAAAACGCTAAAATCCCTTTTCTTGTATTATAATAATATTTGATCTTCATACAAACTTTCAACCCATTTTTTACCACCTTAGGGGATGAACTTTCAAAAAGGCTGAAATTAGTTTTCTTGTTTTTTAATAGAATACCGTTTACCAAAGTTTCTAACTCCTAGCATTAAAAAAAGTTGTACCCCATACAACCTTTCATCCCCTTTTTAAGCCCCTTAGGGATTGAATTTTTCAAAATCGCTTCTTATCTCTTGTATACTTTATAAATGCAACCTACTGTGCAAATTTCAACTCTAGCATTTGTAGTTTCGGCTCTGCGTTGATGAGCCAGTCAGTCAGTCAGTGTCAGGATCAGGACACTTGTATTTATATATATATAGATAGATTAATTCATAACTATCCACCTACCTATTTAGAAACCAGATACTATTGTGTAACAACGACGTCAAAAAGTAACGTCGCTTCCAAAAATATCATTTATACTTCAGAAGTGGGATAAAACCCAATGTGCTGAATGAAACTTTGATGTGTCTAGTACATTTTGTGTTGACAAATCGTTCGCTAGCTTCTCGTCGGCACAGCGCCATCTAGTGTCGAATTGTGACAACGTCACGGAAAGTCTGCAAATTGCTTTTCCAAGGAAAAATCTGTTTTATGATGAATTTCTGAAAAAGAGACATACTTAGATACTTAATTAAGTTGAACACCCTTGCATAGACTGTACCCAGTATTGGTTTAGTGTTTCAATTGGTCGCTAGATGACGCTGAACCGAAGGCAAACTAGCGTTGCCACAGAAAGTACCACCCGCTACGGGTGTTTGTCTGGTTGATAGAATATTGTGCGAGAAAAGAGGAATCGTGGTAGACACGGGAACTGAAGTTATGAATTTAATATGGCAATCGCATCTTAGTCGCATGTCTTATATAACGCTACCGATCTGCCCCGGCTTCGCACGGGTGCAATGCTATATTATACATATAATATAAATCTATCTCTTGAATCACTAGCTATTAAAAAAACCGCATTAAAATCCGTTGCGTAGTATTAAATAGTTAAGCATATATAGGGACAGAAAGACAGGAGGTAGCGATTTTGTTTTAGACAACGTAGATACTTCTGTCATTTATTTGTCATTTCATTGCGAATTTGTACAAAAACAGGAAGGATTGCGCATAAAATAATGGCTTGTCTTTAAACGCCTACCAAATATGTTAATAAATTACTTCCAATAAATTCTTAATACTTGCCAAAACGGATGAATACTCACCAAATAGTGTATCACAAACTATTGTATAAATAAAGCTAATATTTCTTTTTCTTACATGCTATAAAAATATGTGAACACTGTTAAAGTTAATTTCAGACCAAATAATCTATATTATTGTTAAATAGATGTCACCAATATTTTATATTATTACTTCCATTTTAGTCATTTTTGCTGAGGCAAAAAACTAACTGTTGACCGTGAATTTTTTTGTTATACCAAACATATTGCTACTTACCCCAAACACAAGTAACTTGTAAAGTTGTAAAGAAATAAAGGGAAGCTATTGTCATTTTAGATTGACAATAATATATTTTGACTACAGGTTAGATAATTTGATTACACTAAAGCAAATTAGACTGCAGTTTTTGGTATTAATGTTGATGTTTTATGAAAACAATATTTGGTGAGCATTTTGGGAAGCAAAAAGATATATAGACTCTACGTAAAATTATTCTGACGTGTGTACATTGGAATACAAAATGATGTAGTTAAGGGAGCTCTGTATAGAGTGGGTTTATTTTATATGGAGGTAATTAATTTTACTTGGAATTTAGTTTTATGGTATAAAAGCCATTTTGGTGAGCATTTAAATAGTAGCGTAAAATAATGTTGAAACGGGATAAAATGGCAAATAGTTCCACAGGGGATATTATATTTAATAATATACAATTCTGTCAGTGGCTAAAAGTCACAGAACGTGTGTCCGTTTTTATGTATTTAATATTAGATTATTACGTATTTAATACTTTCCGCATGTAATTAATTAGTCTCCGACACAAAATCGCTGGGTATATTAATTCAAAATATTATCTTATAACTGACAAAGAGTGACAGTGTTTGTCAGCATAGCAAGAACCATAAAATAGCACACGGCACGCCCTCAAATCCTACGACATCTCTTTCCGCACACTTTACAACAATAGGGGTGGGATTCTTAACAAACAATTGAATGTCGCTATTACGAATTTTTGCATCTTACTCACACTTGCACAATAGGGGTGGCCAGGTTATATGTAAATATGGCCGACCAGCCAATCCCATTAGCGTGTTATACTCCCACACAAAGTCCGACTACTGGTAGTGAGGGCTAACCAGCGGTGATACAGTTCAAGTATGTATGTATTATATATGTAAACACTTTATTGTACACAACAACTGGTTATAAATACATTGATAACAAATGAAATATGAGCAATGGCGAACTTATCCCTATTGGGGATATCTTCCAACTAACCTTTGAGCAATTGAAGGAATGGGTATTTGAAGAAAATAGGCAAACTACACTGCGTACAAACGGGATATCTATATTATACTTACTTAATAAAACTATGAGTACATAAACTAAGTAATAATACACATAATTATAAATATAGTATTCAATGAATTCACACGTCATCGGACAGCCACCATTTCTTCAAGTTAATCTTGAGTGATGCAACAGATGGAGACTTCCTAAGGGAAAAGGCGACTCATTCCACAACTTCACTACGCTTACCTTGAAAGACTTGCTATAGGTAAGTCATGTTAAAAAAAACCGGTCAAGTGCGAGTCGGACTCGCGCACCGAGGGTTCCGTATAAATACTTTTCATCCTGAAGTGGTTAAGTTAAGTTTGCACCTGGAATGTATAGCGCCCCATACAAATGAGGTGCAAAGTGAACGCAACCAACCCGTTTGTTGTATGGGAGCCCGCCTTAAATATTTATTTTATTTTATTTTTAGTATTTGTTGTTACAGCGGCAATAGAAATGCATCATTTGTGAAAATTTCAACTATCTAGCTATCACCGTTCTTGAGATACAGCCTGGTGACAGACGGGGGTGCGGTTCAATTTGCATAAAAACTTTTAGCATATTTTCATTTAACTACTTTCAAAATGCATAATAAACACATTGCATAAAAACAAAATTCATAATTTTGTCAAGCATAATATTTAAACATCATAACCATTAATAATCATAATAACATTCGTTATAATGTTCATAAGTCATAATGTCACTTGGTATAACATTCATTCAGAATAATTATGAACACTCATAAAAACACTTAAAATAATTATGAAGTTGCATAAATATCATACGTATCAAATAAGTCCTGAATAAAAAGTTGTTGTGAGCACTGAAATTGGTAGGTTATGGTTTTTTTTACCCTAAAAACGAAACTGCTCCAAGAGATAGGCAGGTTAGGGTTTTTTTACCCTAAAAAGGAAACTGCTCCAAGAGATAGGTAGGTTAGGGTTATTTTTTTTATAACCCTGGAAACGAAACTGCTCCCAGAGATAGGTAGGTTAGGGTTTTTTTTATGACCGTAAAAATGAAACTGCTCCAAGAGATAGGTAGGTTAGGGTTTTGTGCCCTGAAAACGAAACTGCTCAGAGAAATATGTAGGTTAGGGTTATTTTTTTTTATAACCCTAAAAATGAAACTGCTCCAAGAGATAGGTAGGTTAGGGTTATTTTTAGGGTTCCGTACCTCAAAAGGAAAAAACGGAACCCTTATAGGATCACTTTGTTGTCCGTCTGTCCGTCCGTCTGTCAAGACCCTTTTTCTCAGGAACGCGTGGACGTATGAAGCTGAAATTTATATCAATTACTCAGGTCTACTGTCCCTTGAAGCTGTGAAAAAATCAAACTTCTAAGCCAACGCAATCAAAAGATACAGCCGTTTATGCCGCAAATTTTCGACACTTGCAAGGGAATCAAAACCTACAGGGTGCTTCCCGTGAACTCAGAATCTTGAAATTAGGTACGAAGCAACGTCTTATAGCATAGATAAAGGAATAATTACGAAAACCATAATTTTTTTTTTTAATACCTAACTTTGCACCTAATTTGCATATTTTCGACACTTGCAAGGGAATCAAAACCTACAGGGTGCTTCCCGTGAACTCAGAATCTTGAAATTTGGTACGAAGCAACGTCTTATAGCATAGATAAAGGAATAATTACGAAAACCATAAAAAAAATTTTTAATACCTAACTTTGCACCTAATTTATATGGGGCGCTATACATACCAGGTGCAAACTTAACTTAACCACTTAGGGATGGAAAGTGTTTGTACGGAACCCTCGGTGCGCGAGTCCGACTCGCACTTGGCCGGTTTTTTTTTATAACCCTAAAAACGAAACTTCTCCCAGAGATAGGTAGGTTAGGTTTTTTTATGACCCTTAAAAGGTAACTGCTCCTAATTTGGCTCGGCAATGGGGAAGAATGAATAAGAAAAAAAATATATATTTTTTGGATGTATTTATTTAGGCAACATTTATGCTTTAAGTTATTATGAAAAAGTATGATATGACTATATGACAATGGTATAGTATACAAAGTGACTAGTATGCTATTAGTCTATTATGCAATTAAACTATTATAATTTTCGTAATTATGCAATTCGTTTGTATGCATTTTGTTTTTATGCTATATGATCACTTATGCAGGTTGAAATTATGCAATTCGTTTTATGCAAAATGAAAATTCGCAAATTGTTGTTATGCAAAACATTACACACCCGACAGACGGACGGACGGACGGACGGACGGACAGCGAAGTCTCAGTAATAGGGTCCCCCGTTTTAACCCTTTGGGTACGGAACCCTAAAAAAGGGCAGCTTATTTAGCTCCAGACCGTCAATATGCCTCGGAAAGATTTTTGCTTAAATAGCGATTATTATAATACCCACATTGTCTCAATTGGACGGTAGATGGCGCTGTACCGACGAGGAACTAGCAAACACTATGTCACCACAGAATTCTGTTTACATTAAAGTTTGCTTTATTAATGCGTAAATCCAACTTCTGAACAAGAGTACCTATATTAATGAATTTTTGACAGCGGCGTCATTTTAGACGTCGTTATCGTTACATACATTTAATTACGTATATGAAGATATAAATAAATGAGTTTATAGGTAGGAAGGAATAACGCTCCTCATTCCCATAAAAACCCGGCCAAGCGCGAGTCGGACTCGCACACCGAGGGTTCCGTACAAAGGCTTATACCATCTAGATAATATAAATTGCAACTAATAATTTTACTAAATTAAACTATATATATACAAAGGCTACATAAGAATCCAAAATTGATCAATTTCACTACCCAAAGGTTGTCTGGAAGAGATCGCTGTTAAGCGATAAGACCGCCTATTGTCTACCGTTATTTATAAATTGTATTTGTCTTGTTTCCTTTTGTAAACTTTTATTGGTGTGCAATAAAGCATTGTTGTATTGTATTGTATTGTATTGTATTGTACGCAATCCACTGAAGTGCATACTTGCACTAATGAAAATAGGATCAACATTGATTCTGTAGGTAGGTCTATAGGTATTTTTAGGTTCGATACCCATTCCTTGGCATCCTCAGTCAGTGCGTCAGGTCTCCTAGCTCTTCTGTATCTCCTAGGGCGTTCCTTTTCCCCTGTTCTTCCCTCCCTTCTAATCCCATTTATTGAGGGTCGGCGCAGCATATTTTCTTCCTCCATTCTGCCCTAATACTCGCCATCTCGTTGCTTACTTCCTTCTTATTAATTAATTGAATCAGTAATTCCTTCAATTGCTCAAAGGTTAACTGGAAGAGATCCCTAATAGGGATAAGTTCGCCTTTGTACATTTTTCATTTGTTATCAATGTATTTATAACTAGTTGTTGTGTACAATAAAGCGTTTACATACATTACATACATACATACTATGCGAAAGTCCATCACTACATAGTATAAAACAAAGTCGCTTCATGTGTCTGTCTGTCCCTCGTATGCTTAATAGGTCTTTGAAACTACGCAACGGATTTTAATGCGGTTTTTTTAAATAGATAGAGTGATTCAAGAGGAAGGTTTATACATATGTATAATACGAGGGGCGTCTGAAAAGTTCTAAGCCTAAGGTATTTCGAGGTTATATATGCATTTATGATACTGGCCACTAGAAAGGCCATTTAAAAACAAATTATTAAAAAATAACATGTCACGTTTTTATTATTCTGTTTCGAGATATTCAACGGAAAAGTACATCATGTGTGAAAAAATTACCAACGAATATTACGAAAATTGAGCACCATGCTGTAATTAAATTCCTTACAAAAAGTGACAAATCACCGCAGTGTATTTTTGAGGAAATGGCTATTATTTACGGTGATTCTGGGCCTTCTTATGCCACAGTCAAAAAGTGGAGTCGCTTATTTAAACTCGGACGGGAATCGATCGAAGACGACCCCCGCTCAGGGCGGCCAATATCGGTAGTGACCGAAGAAAACGTAGCAAAAGTCAAAAAGCTGGTATTAGAAGATAGAAGAATTAAGGTTTGGCAAATAGCTGAGGTCTTAGGTATTAGTAAAGAAAGAGTCGGAGAAATTTTACATGAACATTTGTACATGAGTAAAGTCAGTGCTCGTTGGGTACCGAAAATGCTAACGGCCTTCGATAAAGTACGTCGTGTGGAAACTTCTCGGGCGTTTTTAGAATTGTGCGAAGATGATTTAGATGAAGTTTGTTTCCGAATAGTAACTGTTGATGAAACATGGATCAGACAGTATGATCCGGAGTGTAAGTCTGAGTCGATGCAGTGGATTGAAAAGGGTGAAAGGCCGCCGAAGAAATTTAAAGTGCAAAAGTCGGCCTCTAAGTTAATGGCTACGGTATTTTGGGATTGTGATGGCATTCTTTTAATCGATTATTTAGAAAAAGGCTCTACGATAAACGGAACTTATTATGCAAATCTAATAAGACAGGTGCGACAAGCCATAGTTGAGAAAAGGCGGGGTAAACTAAGGAAAGGCATTTTGTTTTTGCAAGACAACGCACCCGTTCACACCGCTAATGTTGCGAGGCGTGCTCTGAAGGAAGTTGGTTTTGACGAAATTGACCACCCACCCTACAGCCCAGATCTAGCCCCAAGCGATTATTTCCTATTCAATAATTTGAAGAAAGAGTTGAGGGGAAAGCGATTTAGAAGTGACGAAGAGATGAAGGCGGCTGTACAGGAGCATTTTGAAGGGCAAAATGAAGATTATTTTTTTAATGGCCTAAAAGCACTGTATAAAAAATGTAAAAAATTCATTGATTTAGGAGGAGACTATATTGAAAAATAAACACGAGTTCATTTGTGTAAATTGTTTTTTTTCTATCTTAGGCTTAGAACTTTTCAGACGCCCCTCGTACGTACATATTTGTCAGCATTGCACCCGTACGAACGAAGCCGCTAGTATTAAATAAAATAATAATATTTACCGAAGTCCGTTGTTTCGGTTGTCGGACACCAGACCGTCGACATCTCCTGATGGATAGATAGATAGAGGGGCGAAATACACACGTAGTAGTTTTGTTATTTTGGTGGTGGTTTGTTATATCTATGTGGGAGGGTGTTACCATTAAATGCGAAAAAATACGCAAATAAGTATAACACAAATTAACTGGAACGATGTTATATCGGGGATTATCAAAGCAATATTATTAAATTCCTTCTTGTTCATACGAGTATCATCTTTCACACAATCCATCCATCTTTCCTTTGGTCTTCCACTGCCACATCCGCCCACATGCACCGTCCACATTAACGCTTTTCTGATAACGTTGCTCTCCTCTCTTAATATGTGCCCATGCCATGATAGTCAGTTAGCATTCCTCCACAATTACTTGAAAAAAGCGATTGAAATGAAATGAAATGAAATAATTTATTCAGTAAGTAGGCCACAGGGGCACTTTTACAAGTCAGATTGTGAATCTACCGGCATTTCGCAAGAGGAGACCGCTGTTGAGAAGAAAGCCGAAAGAAACTCAACAGTAAGTCATTTTGATTTGAGATCAGATAAGCACAACTTTGACATCAACCCTTTCTCGCGAGAGATATGCCACCTTATCCCTTTCTGTACAGTATCGTGAGAGAGCGACGAGTGATGCTATGTCGCGCGAAATGTCAGAACGTGTCTCTGTCTATCATATGACAATGTCTCGCTTGCTGACGCCATTCACGGAAACCGAACGTCTGTAGCGACCCTAAGAGGCCTCACTCCTCTTAATCTTTTTTTTTTCATATTAAGACAAATATGTTGAAAATTTCACCAAACTTTTTGAAGCGAATAATACTTTTCCCTGATTTCTAGATAGTAACATAGCTATTTCATATTTTCATTGTGTGCAGTCAAAAATAAGATGAAAAAAAAAACAGTTTTCTGCGTGTATTTCGTCAATTTAGAGTAGTTTTGGAAACATACATTTTTAGTGTAAAATTTTAATTGTAGGTTTCAAATATATAATAATAAATCGCAATAACCCTGTTCAAGGTAAAATTAATGTAATATGTTAAGAAACATGTTTAAACATACAGAAAGATGTCTAAAACAATCAGCATTTTAGAGGAATAAGGGTGTCCCAATTTGCCGCTAAATGGCGTTGTGCCGGCGAGAAACTAGCGAACGGTGTGTCGACGCGACATGTACTAAACACATCTAAGCTACGACCACTATAAATCTTAAATACAATTTTAACGTTATTTACAATTTTTGGACAACGGCGATATTATACAGATACCCGTCGTTAATGTAACTTAAGGAACATAATACATATCGTAGTAAAAATTTACCATTATACTTCTGATCATAGATAATAAGTGTATTACTAGTAATAGATAGCCAACTTCACGTGGTTTTTGGTCCAAAATATAAGTATTGCGTTACTACGGTAAAAAGGTCGTATCTTTGTATGGATTTCATAGTAAGATACGGTTTTTTCCGTAGCACTGCAGACTGTAGTAACTAAACTAGCTGCTCGAGGGCGCTTTACATCACGCTTCCTTATTTAGTTACTACTCATAATCTCTCCAATTTGTTAAAAATGAATCGGAAGTAAATTTTCCTTGTAAAATATTTAAGTTCCTAAACCAAAGTATGGTTTTTAATACATTGAAACAAGTAAATGAATAAACTATTTTATTTTCTAAGCATTTAATAGTAATTGTACAACAAATAACTGGAGTGAAGATGTTACTAACATTCGCGTTGAACCTAAAATAGATCTCTTTATGCAGTGGATAATATTGATATCGTGGGGTCAAAACTATAAGCCCGATTTCAAATTCAAAGGTCTTCATCTCGGAAGGAAAGCGGGGGCGATACTTAAACACGGATCTCTTATTTAACATTGTCATTGTTTGGCACGGGTCCATATTGGCTCACATAAAATTGATCCTCTGAATTTTTCTTCTACTACCGATTTGTAGTCAGAATCATCACTCTTCCGAATTTTTTACTTCATACATTTGTCCGTCACAAATTTGTACTACTACCAACCGAGTTCATAATAGACAGTTTTCAGAACATCGTAATTCATAATGTCGTCACGAAGATTATGTGTGTACTCATAATGCTGATTTTCATATTTCTTTTATTCAGAATCATAAATTACAATAAACTTGTCAATCATAACATTTAATGATATAGGTATCGATACAGTTTTTCTTCATGTTTTATTCATAATGCTTGTTTTGAGTTATAGTGAGTTAAGTGGCAAGCAAGCATGCAAGCATTTTGACGTGTATTATATATACGTGGTTACAATACAAACCTAACCTAACCTACAGTTTTCGGTTTTGGACCCACGCTTCATTTTGGCGCAGCTCTTCCTAACGGTATACTTACTTAAATAAGCTTCCTTCCCAAATCCATCCTGGCTCTGCATTTGCTTATAAAAAATGATTTAATACTAGATTATTTACAAGTGTTCATGCAAGCAAGCTTGTAAGCATTTTGACGCTTTGCTCGCTTCGCTCGCTCCGCTATACGTGGTCACAATACAAACCTTGTTCCTTTTTGTCGCAGTCTCCTTTTAAAATATAGGATTGTGGAGTTTATGAGTACAAACCAGTCTGCTTAAAAAAATCATGACAGTGAAAAATAGGATCATAAACAGTTATGATGACTAAATGTATGAAAATAAAAAGAAGTATTAGAGATATTTATGATAATTGACATTATGATTTTAAATGGTTCGGAGTTATGATCGGTAGTATTAGTGACTAAGTATAAATAGTGACTATTATGATGAAAAATTGTATGAGTAAAATTTTCGGAGTTCCAATAATCGGGGTTGAAAAATTATGTGAACTTTGGCGCACACGTTTGGCACACTTGAAGATATATGGGTGATAAAATCCCTTCACTGCAGACACAATTTCTTTCTGCTGAAAAAATACACTAAATCCGGGCAGGATTCGAAGGAATAGTTCGGTGCATAGAGACTAAAGCGCTATGGGTGACCTTACAAACGGTCCGGTAGTTTTGAATTTTTGTCTAGGATGGTTAGTCAGTATTTAAAATGCAAAATGCACAATTCCCCCCCCCCCAATCTCAATTTCCAACTCAAAAACAAACTTCTGGATTATATTATCTTCGTTTAGGAACATTTTAGCTAGAACAGAGCTTGGGCAATGTTGAAGAGAATTAAATTTACTATAATTTACATTTCAAATTTTGTTTCAAGGACGGTTAGTTACGGAGATCATTTGTGACAGTGCATCTGGAAAGGTACCTAGTCACGACATCTAGTTACCGAGTTACATGAGTTTTTGTGGAAGCTGGTGAAAAAGTGCCAAAATGGGTTTGTGTTATAATTGGGTTATTTACATCCTAAGGAGCACGTGTGTACAAGAATATCAGTAAAATTATGTTTTTTTAGTATATTTCTCCGACTATAAAGTTTAGTAGTCACCCAAGTAGCACAACTGGGTCTAAATAGCTCGTATATCATATCTAATTAGATGCTTAAGTGAAATTTACCACCATGACTAAGTGCTATATAGGTGGCAAGAACCCTTATGCCACCAGTATAGAACCAAAAGGAGAAAAATTGCAGCCTATTTTTGGTGCTAAATAGAATCCATAAGAGATCTCACAATTACCTTAAGTGGTAATTAGAACTATGGGTGAAATTTATGCGCAGTGAACGAATGAAAACATTTCAGTTCGGTCAATGAGTGATAAATGAGTCGCCAAAATTATCTTTGAGTGGCGAGGCAACTGGGTAGTTCTACAAAGTAAGGAATTTTCGACAGCTCAGCTACAATATCATAAAAAAATGGTTACAACCTAGTTTATTTACATAACATACTGTTTACCATACCTATATCTACCTGGTCTCTAAAAATAATTTAGATGACAAAATATTTTCTTAAGAAAAAAAATATTCAAAGCGTCAAATTTTCAGGATCCTGGTGTGTCCCACGAGCAAAATCGAATCTAATGTGCAATATAATTTATTTTCTACTACATTGAGACCATAAGTTAAACCAATATAAATGACTTCCTATTATTATTGTTACCTAGGTGACATATTACTACTTTACTGTAGCAAAAACATTTTAAAAACTTTGTCCAGAATTTGTCCCAACAGTTTTATATCAGGATCCTGTCCAATGTAAAATAAGCGAATATTCAATATTCCATTAGCCGCACGAACATGAGGTTTAGCTGAGTTCGTTGCCGCTACGAAAGAGACAATGAATACCACCTATCGCTTTGCACCCAGTGTATTGCTTAGTCTGCCCGGCACATTTGATGGAGGAAGTTGCGTCGTAATCAGTCGAGTTCACAGGATCCTGGTAAGATATTTAATTACGAAATTCATATAGTAATATGGTAATTGTAGCATTTTGATTTATTAATTACTTACACGAAGGCTTAATGCTGCTTAATTTTGGTTGAATGTTATAAATAGACGTTATTTTAGAATATTATTCAAAAATTCTCAGGAACCTGGTCTCAGGATCCTGTCAAACAAATAGCCAGGATACTGAGAAAAATGCAAGATCTTGAGTGTTTATATTGAAATATTATTTTTGTGCAAGACAGTTTGTTACTTTTTCTGCTATATACTATGAAGTCAAAATAATAAAGCGTTTTACTAGTTCTAATAATCAATTTATCTATAACTTATAAGTATTATCACTGAACTAAGCAGGGCAATTCGTATAATCGTCTCAAAACATCAGAAAAAAAGATAAAAACAACGTAATCGCACTTATAGTAACAGCAACGTAGTGCGGGCGTGATATGTGCTGTTGTGTGCAAGTTTGATGGAACTTTGACTGTCGGAATGAATGATTATGGGATGAGTGACTGCGAATACTTCCGAGATTAGGGCTTTTAAGTAAATGGCCTCCTTACAGGCTTCTGCAAGTGCCATATACTCTGCCTCAGTGGTAGAGAGCGCGACTGTGCGCTGCTTGCGCGCTTCCCACGAGACGGGTCCACCGCTCATCTTAAATACGTATCCCGTGAAGGATCTCCGGTCGATGATGCTGTTGCCGAAGTCCGCGTCAGCATATCCCGTTGGAACAGGTTGGCCTTTACGGAATTGAAGTTTCAGTTCCTTAGTTCCTTTCAGGTATCGGAGAACTCGCTTTGCCGCCTTCCAGTGTACCCCCCCGTAATGTGCTGCGAATTGGGATAAGTACGACACTGTATGTGCAATGTCGGGTCTCGTCCCAATGGCAAGATACATTAGAGAGCCAATGAGTTCTCTGTATGGAACATCAATTTCATCTTCCTTTTCTGGTAATGATAGTTTCAGGCCAGGTTCCATAGGTGTAGTGACAGATATGGCATCTGTCATGTTATATTGTTCGATGATCTTTTCGATGTAATTAGTCTGGTCAAGAGTTACGCGACCTTGACTTTGAGTAACTCTCATACCTAGACAGTCCTTAACAGGTCCTAGATCTTTGACAGTAAGATCTTCTTGAGTTGATTTTTGAATTCAGATTTTAAATTGTTGCTGTTTGACAAGACAAAAAAGTCATCAACAAATACTGCTACAACAAGTAATTCGTTGTTCTTCTTTTTGTAATAAATGCAGTGCTCTGTTGAAGCTTGAGTTAAAGATAATGCGGCCATTGCTTCGCATACCTTTTTGTTCCACTGGCGTGGAGCTTGCTTTAAGCCATATAGTGACTTTTTTAATAAGCACACTTTGTTCTTAGGATCAGTCGAGAATCCTTCCGGTTGTTCCATATAGATCTCCTCTTCTAAGTCTCCATTGAGGAAGGCTATTTCCACGTCAAGGTGGTCAATCTGACAGTTCAGCTCTGCTGCAAATGCCATTAAAAGACGAACTGATGATAGCCTCGCCACGGGAGCGAATGTCTCCCCGTAGTCAACTCCAGCTACTTGGGTAAACCCTTTCGCTACTAGTCTAGCTTTGTATTTGACTACGTGTCCACTGGTGTCCTTTTTTAGTTTGAATACCCACTTGCATTTCGTTGTCTTCCGATCTTTGGGTGTACAGTCTCACTACTGTACATTTTTCCGCTCACGCTGCGACCTACTTTAGGCCGAGCTATAATAAAATATTATAATTAAGTTAACGACAGTGCATACCTAACTTTCATACGATAAACATCAATTGAAGGAACGGCTAATTTGTCAACTTAATTTGTAACCATTTAACGTACAATAAACAAGTTTAACGTGAGCTCAACCTCTTCACTCTCTCAACGCACTCAACCACTTCAAGCAAGTGTAAGGGCTAACTGGTCCCTACATTGGGTCTATCAACGATGATCCATGTTCCATGATTTTGAAGTGATTCATATTCCGCCTGCATAGCTTTAAGCCATTCGTCCTTTTCAGGATGGACAGAAAGTTCTTTGAAGGTTTCCGGTTCCCGATCTGTAGACATTTGTACCGCACAGACTTGAACAAATCGTTCAGGCGGACGTCTGTCTCTGCTGGGATATCTTCGTTCAGGTACTTGTTCTGGAACGGTTTCTGGGATGACTTCAGATTCAGGGATTACGTCAGGTTCCGGTATTGCCTCTGCAACTGCAGGTTGAGGTTGCTCTGACGTTTCGGGCTGAATGTCTAGTTGCATTTCAAATTGCGGTATTGGAACTGGTTCTTGTATGATGGGTGGTTGGACTTGGGATGGTGGCGGTGGGATAGGATGAGGAGGACTTGGGGTGGAATCTACCTGTGTTTTATCTTCGATGAAGACAACGTCTCTTGCGACTATAATCGCACGAGGGTTCTGCGGATTCACAAGGCGATAGCCTTTGCTGTCCATCGCATAGCCTACGAAGATACACTTCTCAGTTTTGGCGTCTAGCTTTGTACGCTTTTCTTTTGGTATGAGTACATGAGCTTCACAACCAAATACTCTTAAGTGTGAGAGGTTCACCTTCTTTCCAGACCACACTTCCTCTGGGATTCGGTTATTCAGTGCTTGAGTAGGCACGTGATTCTTCAGGTAGATAGCTGTATTCACGGCTTCTCCCCAATACGCTCTTGATAGCTGCGAGTCCTGGAGCATAGACCGCGCTTTTTCAATTATTGTGCGATTAGCACGTTCGGAGACTCCGTTTTGCTCCGGTGTGTACGGTATAGTAGTCTGGTGAACTATACCGTTTTCTTTTAGAAATGTGGACATATTTCGGTTGACATATTCGCCACCGTTATCAGTTCGCAGGACTTTAATCATTTTGTCCGTCTGATTTTCCACAAAATGCTTGAACTCCACGAATTTATTAAAAACTTCATCCTTCGATTTTAAAAGGTACCCAAAAGTCTTGCGGCTGTAGTCATCTGTAAAAGTTAGCAGATATAGAGCTCCGCCAAACGAGTGCGTACTCATAGGTCCGCATAGATCCGAATGAATTAGTTGCAGAATACAACTGGATCTACTCGTCGACTTCGGAAAAGGTTTTCGTGAAAGTTTTCCCTCCAGACAGGGAATGCACTTAGCATTTAAACTTTTGTCGAAGTTTATGCCGACGTTTTTATTTTTTAAAACGTTTAATGACTGAGCATTTAAATGACCAAGACGTCTATGCCACAACATAGCAGACTCTTTGCTAGTTGTACACATGGCTTGCGTACTCGAACTTACGTCTAACCTATACATACCTGGGTTTGGCAATGACAGGGTTTGTCACTTGACATCCACCGTTTGGAAAGATGCTCGCGCCTTCCGATGTAAACAAAACATCGTATCCATTTTTAACTAATTTATGTACAGAAAGCAAATTAGTCGCTAGTCCAGGGATATACAATACGTCACTTATTTTATTTACACGATCGGATATATACATATTTACATTACCTCGGCCGTGGCTCAGCAATTGTTCTTTATTCGCAACAGTTATTGGCATCACATGGGGAACCATATCCGAGAACCAATCTCGTCTGTTGCTCATGTGGGAAGTTGCGCCAGAATCTATGTACCATTCCTGTTGTCCTGTGGGAGGAAGATTAGCGAAACAAGATGAAAGTGTGAATTCGGATGTATTATGAGATTGTATGACCGCCGAACTATTCTTGTTTTGCCTAACTTTTTTACACATTGACACTACATGCCCTAACTTTTTACAATATTTACAATACATTTTGTTTTTTGAAGTGTTGGCTTGTAGTTGTAGTGCGTTGTCCGTTCCAGGATGGTAGTTGGCTGCACGGTGGCTGTAGACGTGGAGAAGACAGCTCGCGAATCTTCCTTAAGAAGAGCTGTAACCACGTTTTCCGATGTGATTTTGACGTTTGCATGCTCGAGCGTCATGACAAGTGGCTTGAATTTTTCTGGCAATCCAGCAAGCATGATGATAGCCAGAAACTGGTCGTCCACTGCGGCTCCTATGCCCTGCAGTTCTTGTTGCGTAGCAAGGGACTGGTTGACATGCACTTGCATATTCCCAGTGTATTTGTTTGACAAGAGCTTCTGCATGAGGCTTAGCCTCCTTGTCAAACCGCTGTCGGCGAACGCTTTCTTCAAGCAGTTGAAGGGTTTCGTAAGCCGTTTTCGCCGACCGTATGACAGGATACACGGACTCGTCGCAAGTCAAACATAATTTGGCTCGCGCTCGCGCGTCCTTCTTGACATCTTCGGGATTTTTAATGTCAACTGCTTTGGTGCAGACCTCCCAAAGGTCGAGGTCTGTCAGCACGCATTCTATGCTGAACACCCAGTTATTGAAATTGTTACCCGTTAGCTTGGTGAAGGAAGCCATCGCGTGACTTGATGTCGCCATGGAGCTCGTCACAGAACTCGTAGATCGTGGTACCACCGACGAAGTCGGAGGTGAATCCATAGCACTAAATAGCACTTATACTCTTATATAGTCTTCTCTGCGTTACATAGGGCCCATAACCACTTAATAATTGAGTTTTATCAGAGGGAAAAGAAGAAAAGAGTTAGTAGGAGCACAATCTGTATTGACAGGCAAAAGGCGAGAGACATATTTCTATATAAAAATACATGAATACAAATGACAGTGTTCTTATTACAAATCACAATAACCATAAAGGTTTAACAGACTCAGACATGTAAAAGTGCCCTTGTGGCCTACTTGCAGAATAAATTTCATTATTTCATTATAACCGGAACCGGGTCATTGTCAGATTTAGGTGCGCGTCTTTCCGGTGGACATTTGCGAAATTAAGGACACCAGGGCCTAATTTTCTGATTAAATGCCTGTGAGAATATAGAACGTTCCCTCTTCTACAATCCGATGTAAAAGCAACATAACCCAGATTCATACAAGCTCCTAACTTTTGACCACCGAAGGGACAAATTTTGTTTTCTGAACTGACAATGACCCAACCACTTGTTACTCAGCTGTTGCTTGTTTGGATGTATAAAAGGAAAGGAATGGGCAAATAACAAAAAGAGAAATGACTTCAAAAAAAAGCCGAAAAGCCTTTTGAAGAACCGTCTTCCTTTTTTGAAGTCGGTGAAAAATATCGAAATTTCGATCTATCGAGTCTCAACCCCGCCACTCAGGGGGGTTGGGGGCTTAACTCCTTTTAATTTTTTTTCATATTATGACAAATAAATTGATAATTTTAACCAACTCTTGAAGTGAATAATACTGTTCTCTGAGTTCTGGATAGTAACATAGCTATTTCATGTTTTTATTGCGTATAAAGAAAATAAGTAGAAAAAAATATATAGTTTCCGCGTGAATTTTGTCAATTTCGAGTACCTAGTTTTTAAACGAAAAATTATTAGTGAGAAATTAAAACGTAAGGTTCAAATAAATACCGTACCAATAAATCGCAATAACCCTGTCCTAGGTTGTAACATTGATAATATGTTAAGAAACATGTTCCATTATAGAGAAAAATGTCTAAAACAATCAGCATTTTCCACAGACCATAAGAATACTATAGACTGGGTATTAGGCGGGGCACGCATAACCGAGCTTTAGCCCAAATCGCCAAATACATGTCAACGTGATGTCAACAGTCACTTAGTTACCGTACGAACGTGCTTGAGTAATTATGTGCCAAAAAATTAGAAATATGCCGAATTGTGCCATTATAATCGTCACAGGCGAGATCTGCATACTCAAAAAGATACCTGATACAGTTTAATTTCACTGGGAAGTAATAACATTCGGTATTTTGTAATATTTCGTAAAATATTGCAGTGTACTATGACAATAATTTACACTTTATCACCTTGTTTTTTAGGGTTCCATACCTCAATCGGAAAAAACGAAAATCTTAGAGTCCGTCCGTCTGTCTGTTTGTCTGTCAAGACCCTTTATCTCGAGAACGCGTGGAGGTATCGAGTTGAAATTAACACTATATGTATATATACACGGGTGTAGGGTCCCTTAAAGCTGTGAAAAAAAATCAAGCTTCTACGTTAACGTGAAAAAAAGATACGGCCGTTTATGTCGCCAAAAACGTACATTTCGACACTCTCAAGGGAATCAAAGTGATAGGGTACTTCCCGATGACCTAGAACTACAAATACTTATAAAAATCTGAAATCGCCACATACTTACTACAAATACTAATAAAAATCTTAAAAAATAGAGTCCTTTTCAAACATCAAGTGCACCTTTTGTACGATACGTTTTCTTTTGTGCAATAAAGATTAATTAAATAAATAAATAGGTAAATCATATTTGGACAACTTGGTTGCGTTAAGTTGATTCAAATTCGTTTATTGCAAGAACGTAGTAATAAATTACGTGATACAGGTATATACAGTGTTGCTTATGTTCTACCAAAAAGGCATGCAAACAAAGTAAAACAATATTCAAATACTTGTTTGTTACATATTTCAATTTGATACTTATGTCAAAAATAATTACTAAAACTCAGAATTTGCAGATTAAATTACATTAATAATTACATAATTTTTATAAGTATTTGCACCTCGTTTGTATGCGGCGCCATACATTTCAGATGCAAACTTAACTCAACCAGGCCAATTAAGATGGGATAAGTGAAAGTTTGTACGGAACCCTCGGTGCGCGAGTCAGAATCGCACCTGGCCGGTTTTTTTTTAATTCAGACAAGTAATTTTATTACCTACAGCGAAATCAATAGCAGTGGGTGACAAAATCATTACATTAAAACAGTATTATTGTTTTGCTAATCCACAATATAATAATGTGCTAGTCAGTTCGTCGTCAACTGACTTGGCGCAGTTTTTATGCACCTGCCTGCTGGGCCGGCGGTCCTTCGTTCGAATCTCGGCAAGGGCAAATATTTCTGTGATGAACTCGAATATTTTGTTCCTGGGTTATGGATGTTAATTTTATGTATGTATTTATATAATATTGTTTATATCATCGTCTAGTAAGTACCGATATCAAAAGCATTGCTTAGTATAAGGTCAGGGCGAGTTGTGTACGATTGTCCCTTAATTATTTTGTTTACATTTTATATGATATAAAATAAATAAATCTACTCCGTTTATAATTTACCTACTACAGACGAATTCATTTACATCTACACACTTACGAGAACAAAAATATCTGAACACGACCCTATGCTCCTGACAATAGAGTCGTGTTCAGATATTTTTGTTCTCGTAAGTGTGTAATTATAAATAAAAAAAAATTATTACCAAAAACCAAAATTGATACAAACATGATAATATCTATCAGACTCCAAACTAGGCTGAGCCTGTAACTTGGACGTCTGCGGGTGCGAATTAACACATTATAATTCAACTAACTAGACGGTAACATACAGAAAGGAAAATATTCAGAAACAGATATGTACAAGTATGTGTGTGTGGGTGTGTGCGTGTGTGTATGTGTGTGTATGTATGTGTGTGTGTGTGTGTGTGTGTGTGTGTGTGTGTGTGTGTGTGTGTGTGCGTGTGTGTGTGTGCCACGCTTATAAAGCACTATCCTGGTGTTATTTAAAGGCTACCAAATGTTCAGTTTCGTCATAAGATAGAGTGAGCAACCATTTCTGCACAGCGTTTCTGGCTTTAGATACCAGAAGACACTTTATGTCACACATTTTACATACACTGTTGTAGGTACACGGGTGGGAGTAAACTGGAGATTTCCTAGCCATAGCAGACCCAATTGGGGGTAATGGGGCTCTGTAGATCCGTTTTGTCAGCATAACTTCGTGCAGCGCGGAGTTTAGAATACTACTGTGAGTCCGAGACACTGCTTTAAGAATGAAAAGCTGACGCACCCTCAGAACTTTTGCAAGCTGGTATAATAAATCAGTAGAAAACCGACGGGGTTTTTTGCACATAACCTTTAGGACAGCTCTCTGTGACCGTTCGACACGCAACATAAAAGTCTTGCAGGCGCTACCCCAGACCGCTACACCGTATTGCAGGATGGACTGCCCCAGCGCGTGATATACGAGAGTGAGTACATCTTGAGTAGCGCAATCACGAAGCCTCTTCATTACGAAAATAAGCTTTCTAACTCGCGCTGCAAGCGCGACAGTGTGCTGCTTAAAGGAAAGATGTTGATCGAAGAGCAACCCAAGGTACTTTACGTGATCACGCCTCGCAATCTCTGGACAGGAGCAAGGCTGGCCTTGACCGGGAAGTGAACCATCCGTATTTGCTGCGCATGAATGAAAAATGATTTTATTATTCGCTGGAGGGGACTGTGCTAGCGTTTTTGAAAAAGCGATGTAACAAGTTTTGTCTACATTTAGGGTCAGGAGATTTTTGTTAAGCTACGAAGCCACTCTAGCTAGCGCTGTTTCAGCCTGTGTAAAGGTTTCATCCCACGTTTTCGCATGTACGAGTATCACGGTGTCATCAGCGTAACAAACGATATCCGATGTTGGCGCTGACATATCGAAGAGATCATTGAGATATAAAATAAACAATGTGGGGCCGAGAATGCTTCCCTGAGGGACACCGAAAGAAATAGGAAGCGGGTCACTGACACAGTCTCCGATTTTCACCATTTGACGACGGTTGGATAGGTAACTTTTGAACCAATCATGCGCTATTCCCCTAAAACCCATAAACTCTAATTTTTCCAAAAGTATCGTAACTGAGATGGTGTCAAATGCTTTAGCGAGGTCCAAAAATATGCCTATACACTTACTTTTTTTGTCAAGGTGACCGGAAACTATGTCTGTGACGAGAACAGTGGCGTCTTCTGTCGAAGTCCCTGCTTTGAAACCGAATTGGCGGCTGGATATTAAATTGTTGTCTTTTATAAATTTGACCAGTCTAGTATTTACGACCTTTTCAAGGATTTTGGAGAACACACTCAGTAATGATATCGGTCTAAAATTATTAGGTGTGTCTTTCGGACCATTTTTATGAATAGGTGAAACCGCGGCAACCTTCCAGCAGTCAGGAAAGCATCCAGACGCAAAACTCAAGTTGCATACATAGGTGAGAGGCTCTAGTATAACTTCCCTGATTTCTTTAATAAGTAGTGGCGTCACCCCATCTGGACCCGGTGCGCTGTCAAGTTTGAGTTGAGAGATTATAGTACCCACTTCATGTATGTCCGTTGGGTGCATAAAAAAGGAATTAGGAGTAACCCGCGGGGGATTGTACTTGGCTGCAAGGGATGCTTGAGATTCAGAAAGCTTGTATAGAATCGCATCCGCTAACTTTCCTCCGTTGGAGGTATAATATTCATTGCATTTATTGATTGATTCAAGTTTAGATACACCGCTCACATTAATGAGTTCGTCTGCATCATTCTTTTGATTAGGAATTTGGCAAATGTTTTTAATTGACTTCCACAGTTTGTTAGGGTTGTTTTTGGTATCCGCCAGTTGTTTGGCATTGTAGGCATTCTTTAAATTGAACAATAGATTATCCAAGAAATTTCTATATCTGGTATACGAAAGGCGGAGAACCGGGTTTTGCGGAGACGCTCTCACCAGCGAATGCAGCCTATCCCTGTGTCTCATGCATCTGAGCAAACCCGGGGTGATCCAAGGTTTGATGGTAAATTTGGATCTGCTTACTTTAACTACACTTGTATTTTTATCTATAGCACTTGAGATAATTTGGTTAAAAGCATTGGCCGCCACATTTGTATCCTTTGTAACGGTTATTTGAGTCCAGTCAGCCGACCTCAGCTCATCCGCCACCCCCCGGTAGTTTACCTTAGGCACACAACTGCTTCGCTTCCGGTCGATCCTACTCTGTGCCTGCAAGCCTGCCATTGCAATATCGTGATCAGTGACCGAACAACCACACACTGCGCCAACTGAAGCTCCACTGTATTTAATGAAAATATGATCTAGACACGAGTCAAACCGAGTAGGCTTTGTAATAGCAGGGATCAACTCATGAGAAGACATAAGACTCATATACTCGGCTTGACTGTCTGAGTTACTCATCAGATCTATATTTAGGTCCCCTCCGATCAAGATACAGGAGCATTGATGCGGATCAGTGTATGCTCGAGAGACGTTAGAAAGTTGTCGATCCTTACAAAAGAAGGGGAGCGATAAATACCAAGGAGTGTTATGGCATTTGATATATTAACTACGAGACAGTTTGCCTCATCAAATGGTGGTTCCTCGGCAGAGGCTCTGATGTCGTTTTTAACATAAACAACAACACCACCGCATTTATTTATAATTTTGGACGTGTTAAACGTAATTGTAAATGAACTCGACTGTACCTGTCCCAAATGTTGTAAGGTGATATTTTTATTATTCATATATCACTATATGTAAACATTTTGAACGATAGAAAGATTGAGATGACGCTTCCATTTGATTTCGTCGCCAAAAATTAAAAGGTCTGATAATTTAATTTACGACCATACAAAATAAATATTTTCAACATGCATTATATTATAAAACCTATACATATTATTATTTAATCGATATCGACTATTTTGATTTGATCACGCCCTTAACCTTTAGAATCAGTAGATGCATACCGCTGGCTGAGCTTACCTACATGACATTTTCTGGGTCGTTAAAATTAAACCCCGTGTTACAAGGATAAGGTTCAATATTAAATGTTTTAAAATTGTAACATAAAACCTTGTGATATTTTGCCAGCGTTAATATCATTGACGGAAGTAGAAATCAATTTCTTGTCAATTTGAGACTTTGTCATACTGAATCATAAAGTTACATTTCCCTTTTATTGGAGCGGAGCGAGCGAAGCTCCCATGAATCGAAACGAATGGACTTTCTAACAATGCGCAGATCTCAGAGAGTTCTCAACCGATTTTAGAAATTTTTGTTTTAAAATGCACAAATAAAATTTCGCTAGGTCGCGAAAAAAGAGAAAATTTCGAAAAAAAAAAAAAACCGCTCCAATCTATTGTGCAAGCTTAGCCGGTGGCTGACTCTGCATCGACCTAGTTTTATTTCTATTTAAGTTATAATAAAAATAAATGCATTGTCTGATATGCATATAAGGGCTAAAATTCTCGATACTTTGATCGTAGTAGTGTATGACCACGAAAATCGCACACATTAGCTCAGCCAATGTCAACTCACTTCTGTTTGTTTTAAAACCTTATTTTTATGCGTGTAAAAGTCGGCTACAGCGGTGCTAGAACAAACTGCGCTGAATGCCATCTCCATATACTCCGTGGCATTTTCGAAGGAATTCCGGCTCCCCGCGGTGTCCCCCGCCGCCGCTAGATGGCGCGCTGCCGGCCGGGAACTAGCCAACGGTTGTCCACGCAACATGTACTTACTACATCATTGAGGTTTTATTTATAATAGAGCCACAGACCCGAACAAAATTGCCGAAAATAGTGGCACTGCTGTCATGTTCAAGTAGATGCCAATAACGCTTATTTATAATTTACAACAACATAATTACTTCGTACAAAATAACTCTTTACTCAAATGTTTAAGTGTCAAATTGGCTTACGTATCCATTACCACAAATAATTTTCGTGTAAATTAACTTTTTTAGCGTATTCTGACTCATGTCTCTTGTCAAACTTGGAACATGGCACGAATGGAGCAGATTTTAATAGTTTTACATACTAAAAATATTTTCATTATTATTTTATTTAGGTATTAAAATATATTTGTTGTTTGAACTAAATAAACTCGTAAATTGTTAATAACAAATTAAGTTACGTTTTTATTTAACAACTGCATAAAAGGGTCCCGACACTGCAGAGAAGGGATCAGTAATAATGACATTATGATTTCTCAACTCATCATGTTCTAGTAGGTATGTGAAATGAGAGTAAGGCAAGTGCAAAATATTAACATTTTTAACCCTTTAAAGTTTAATTATTGTATTAAGCGGTTTACACTCACGTGAAATTGTCAGGAACGGCCCGACATGTCCCCTTTAAAGTTTGATGGCGTGGCGTGAAAGTCGGTGGCGTAGTATGCGCGGCAGCACACATTGTCTTTAGGTGTTCTTGGCGTTCAAAGGTTTAAACTGACAGTGTCTAGACTCTGAGACAAAATAAAACAAGGACAACAGAGCAATTTTTTTATTAATATTTATTAATGTAACCTGTAGGATCTGCTTGTAAAAGGCATATGTTCATAACACTGGCTCACTCGCCGCCGCACACATAGCAATGTCATGGGTCCACTCTCGCCCTCGGCTCGCGTGTAACTAAACGCTGCTGACGTGCGCCCGAAACAGTGTATATCTATTTATGTATAGATAACAACTACCACAAACACTACATAACCATTTTACGCTTCTTTTGTATACCTACATTGTCATTTTTTTACGTTTTCATTGAGATATTAAAGCTGTGTTGAGTGAAAGACTTCAACGCTTCTTTTGATTAAACATAAAAAAAACATATATGATTATGCCGAACGAACACACGAGAGACGAATTATTTGGCTGAAATTATTCTTGACGTCTGTTTCTTACTAAACGTGACCTCAATTTTTCACGTTGTTTAGGATCGCGTGGGAATCTAATAAAAAAAAATTGGATAATTATTTATTGCACTCCTTTATTAATTAATAAAATATAAAACTATAGCGACTCCTTAGATTTTTGTTCTGTGATGAGGTGCATTTTGTAGGGACAAAGTTGATAATTCTAATCTAAAATATGCTATGATTTTACATAGGATTCGTTAATTAATCAATAGAATCTGCGTAAAAAATAATATTCCGACCTTTTTCTTTATTTTATAGCTGTTATTTCTGCAATTTTTCACTGAAAATTAAGTCATTTTTGAGACCCGTCACGTGTCATGGTCTAAACGAGACTGATCGCCCAACTAATGCCATTTGTGATTTTGCATTAGTTGGGAGGGTGCCATTTTTTCCGTCTGATTGTGTGTCCATGTAATTATTACGTCAATGTACTACATACACCTTCACTCAACATTTGTGTATGCCTTACGATCCAACTTCTGAATTGTTGGGAATTTTTGAACGACACCGTTTTAACACATGTCGTTACAAATAAAATGATAACCCTGACCTGACCTGACCTCCAGCACCTCTAGCATAACTGACATACGCGACTATTTCTCGCGCGAGATAATCCCCCGTCTCTTTCTATGCAGTGATCTGAGAAAGTGACGGATAGCGCAATCTCGCGCGACATGAGTCGCTAATCTAGATCCATGTATCCAGACAAACTGAAGCTAGGACTTGTAAGACCCATACATAAAAAAGGCAGTTACTCAGATGCGAATAACTATAGACCTATAACTATATTGTCTTGTATTGATAAGATCATAGAAAAATATCTTGGAAAATCAATTAACACGTTTTTATCAAGTAATGGCATTATCCATGAAAAACAGTTCGGATTCCAAAAATGCAAGAGCACGTCTCAACTGTTGTCATCATTCACAGATGAAATCAACGACCACTTAGATAATAGATATCATGTACTTGCTGTAATGATAGACTTCAGCAAGGCATTTGATACACTGGATCACAAAATTCTTTACGAAAAACTACAGCAGAATGGTATACAGGGACCTGTACTGGAACTCCTAAAAAGCTACCATACAAACAGATATAACGCTGTTAGTATATCTGGTGAGCACAGTGAACTCGTTCCCACCCTGTACGGTACGGCTCAAGGTTCAATTTTGGGACCGACTGAGTACCTTCTATATGTCAACGATATGTGTAAAATATTCCAGCATGCCTCTGTATACCAGTTTGCTGACGATACATGTCTAATCACAGCTCATAAGGATATTGTAACAGCACAAGCTAGGATGCAGAAGGACTTCGATATGCTGTGCAAATGGGCGCACGACCTTGGACTAGCGATTAATTACACCAAAACAAAGCTAATGCATATACACTCACCTTATAAAAAAACGGATATCGTGCCCGAGATCGTGGCCCACGAGCACAGTTGCTTGCATTCACCTAGCGCGAGTTGCGACTGTGATCATTTGGATATTGTCAAAGAACATAAATACCTTGGATTAATAATAGACCACAAATTTAACTGGGGTCCGCATGTTGATTATGTATGTGCCAAACTCAGATCTATACTATCAAAATTGACTGTACTTAAGTACAAAGTTCCTTACAGTACCCTAAGGCTACTATATATGTCAATGGCCGACTCTGTCATAAGCTACGGCTTAACGAGTTACGGACGAACCTTCAAAACATATCTAAACAACATATATAATCTACAGATACGTTTGTTAAAAACTATTGTTCCCACAAAGATCAAATATCAATTTAGAAATAACTATGAAGATCTATTTGATTATTGTAGAGTTATGACCGTATTTGAAAAGGCCGACCTAGCAATTGTAAATCAATATAGCAAAAACATCACAAACCTAAAGAAAAGAACAAGACCTAATAACTTACGAAACTTGTCAACATGCCAACTTTTGATATACCAAAAAGGACTAACGAATACGGTCAGAGAACTTGGATGTGTATTCTCCCGCGTATATTAAATAGGTTTTCAACCGAGTTATTAACTGATATTGAAAATAAAACTAGTAACCAAACAAAGCGCATTGTTAAGAGATATATATTAAAAAACAGGACAGTGTTACCCTCCCACAATGTTGAAACTGTGTCATATTAATTAATTAATATATATATAAAAACAGGACAGTGTTACCCTACCACAATGTTGAAACTGTGTCATATTAATCAAGTGCAATTTATAAGCTCCTTAACTCCAAAAATCTTTAATATTTAAGATTAGAAGTTAAGTTTTTTTATGTATTTTTGAATCTTCTGTGAAATAAACAGCTAAATTTTAAAAAAATCGATTATTCCTATAATCGATTATCTTTTCTCATTCCTACGTTATATACAAAATGATAACCTTGAAGGCGACGGGCGATGCCAAACTAGCGCCACTTCGATTTTTTTCTTAACGTAATCCATCGTGATTTTTTCGTGACCCCTATTGGACCTCGCATGATTTGTGCACAAGCCCTAATGTATTGTTAAAATATCCAATATCCCAATTCGCCGCTAGATGGCGCTGTGCCGACAGCAAACTAGCGAACGGCGCGTTATCTCAGAATATACCAGAAGCTACCGATGTGCCGCTGCCTTGCGTAATAACACGTATCAAATTATAATTTTTGAAGGCGGCGTGTTCTTTTAAATATGCCGTTGGTATAACTCCTCCTGATAACTTGCGAATTAGGTTAGGACTATTATCAGTGATCGGGGATTTCTCTGGGGTTAATGACCTCAATCATTATGCTAGTATGGATATGCCGCGGGATTCCGGGATTCGTGTGCGATATAGGAGAGTGTTACGGCATGTTACTGTTAATCAATTAATCATGCATTGTATATATTATTATTATTAATAATTGAAAATTTGATTACAGATCAATTGAATATATCAATAAAACCACTAAGCTCGCGTTACCTTATCAGTTTCGCATTGCCTTTCAACGGCCGAGTCGAGACCCATGTTGCTGGTAGTAAACGCGTAAAAATAAATGTCAGTACAACGATACATTGGTTACGCGTTGGTCTTCTTTTAATAAAAAACGTGAGATACATACATAGAATTAAAATCTTACAAATTGTATAAAATCAAACTATAACTTTCTTAATGCTATCAAAATATTTTAAAACTAGATAAGTTAATATAAAAATAACAGACAGTTTTCACATAAAAATTGTATATTATACATAATCATTTATTTCGAATGTCAAATAACATATTATTTTTTATTACTTTTGGTCTCTATAAAATTAAAATAACAAACCATAATTTTTCAATGTTATCTAATGTTAATCTATTTCGCTTGACATCTAAGATCCAGCGGCTTATAGCCGAAAATGACCTTTCTACTTCGACCGACGTTAGCGGGGCGAATTTGTATATAGAAATTTCATCGGATGCGGATTCGTGTGATATTTGCTCGGCGTATGCTCTGACAAGATCTAAATCCGGATTTCGAGCCATGACTGCTTGTAGTTTAGTCTCTATGCGTAAACTATTACTCCAACTTACAACTGTCCGGACTTCATCAAAGATTTCTAGGGCATCGATGATTGACATATCTCGTTCCTGTAGTTTAACTAGTTTTTTCAACCGACATTTTTGACTATTGTTTTAGCTTTTACCCGCCTAAGAGTTTTGAATAATATTTTTTCTTTAAATCATAAGCATAACCAACACTGTTTTTTAACAGTCCTTTATTTTATAAACGAATTACCAACACCGAAATAGCGTTTACTTTTCAAATAGTTTTGTTCCTATCGCGGGCCAAGCGGCGTATCCATATTATCATTTCGACTTGATATCCCGCGTGTGGCAGAGAAATCCCCGATCACTGACTATTATGGATGGGCAAATGACAAAAAATACTTCGATCTCGAGTACACTTAAGTGCTATTTTTTTTTTAACGGAATCGACTAAAAAGCCACAGATGTCAGTAGTATATATATGAGACTTCTAGACCACTTTTCATTGACAAAATTAGCGATCCAGGTCATCTTCACTGCTACACTTCGTTCCGCTTCGCTTCACTACGTTTCACGACGTTCCGATCCGACCTGGCTCGTTAATTTTGTCAATGAATGGTGGTCTAGAATTCTCATCTATATATTCTCCGCTGATTTAAAACGCTCATTGGGTTTGTGAATTGATCTAGCTGTATTCTTAACTCCCAATCGCTTTTTGGGAACAGAACTTGAATATCGATTTCCGTTTGCGTTTGCGTTCTCGTTCCATTCGCGCGTTCCGATCCAACCTGGGTCGTTAATTTTATCAATGAATGGTGGTCTGAACTTCTCATCTATATATTCTCCGTTTATGAATGCGTTAACGCTCTCACTGCTGTCAACGCTCTCTAAGCTGTCTAACTTGTTTTGCAGTCGGTCTCGATCGAAGGAAATGATGATAAAAAACAGCAAAAGACCTACGGGTGCCAGGTTTTATTTCTAATAATTTTTTCCACATCCTGGCACCCGTATGCATCTAAAGTGAGCAAACAAGATGTTCCGAGCTGGCCAGACCCGTATTCAACTTGTCGACCAATGTCCCATCATTCTAACTATTTTTCCAGAATGGCCAGTTCTGTACTAGACAGTCGGTTTGACTAGACTAAAAGGTCATTTTCAACATTCGATATTCAAACATTCGATATTCAACATTCGATATTCATATTCAATTTTCGCAGCATTCGATATTTCATGCTCATCAAAGTCGCAGAGCGGGCCCAACCCTTTGACATGATGAGGGGGTACTACCAACCACTGTAGTGTGCGTCATACCGGAGTTCGCAATTTATGCTACTAAACGGTAATACGTCGCCACATGTGTATCATACTGGGAGGTTGCAATTTAAGCTACTCTTCACCAGTACACGCTACCGCGTTACCAAAGCCACCATCGCAAAGCCGGGCCCAAGCTCTTAGATGATGAAGTGGTAGGAGTCGTTGTGAACTAGTGGTTGTTATAGCCACAACTTCTCCGTCCACTCTATCACAATAAAATGTATTTATATGAAGCGAACTAAAAACTTCGCAAGCGCGATGTAGCCTTAGGTATTTTATTGGCTAATGCGAATGACGTGCTCATACATCATCTGTGAACCAACTATTCACAAAAACACGAAAAGTCTAAAATCGGCAATTACCAAATACGAACTTATGATTAATAACATAAGATGCATATTAAAGTATAATCCCACAAATCATTTCGCTTTTTGTTCACTATAAATACGCGATAAAGCTAACTGTTTCAGATTAGTTTTTGAAAATCGGAAACTAAGATAAAGATGTAAGGTTTACATTACAATAGAATATTTGAATCATATTGCATTTTAAAACGCGGCTTACACTGCACGGCATAATTGTTTATTGAAATTTGATTCACTTTACCTGTTCTTCGGGCGCGTATGTGTCTCCATTTAAAATATACTGATCAACAAATAACTATTTCGTCACATGCATTAAACTCGGTTTTCGACTACAGAGAGCTCAGTATGAATAATTTGTAATGAAGACTATGTTCATTCCAAAACCAAAACGGCAAGTGGTAAAATAGCAACACCCTTGCATGATTAGATGAGAGGTATATTTCTAGTTACAAAAAGTATATTATTAGACATATTAAAAAAATAAAAATAAAAAAAAAACAACGAATTTATCATTGAACTAATTTATTCGTTTTAATTATTAATACATACGTAAATTTAGATCTTAATAACTACTCGAATCACTCAACTTTTTTACAATTTTTTCCACTAGACAATCGGTTGCATTTAACAACTCGTCATATTCATCTTGTACCACATATTGCACCGTGACACTGTTCGCTCCGATGTTTGAATGTTCTATATCCGAAATACTGATTTTTATGAGACGCTTTCCTTTTGTTACTTTTCTGATGACATGTGAACTAAGACCCATTTCCTTTGCCTTCCTCTTTCCTTTCTTAGCGATTTTCCTTTCACTTATTGCCTGTATTCCTGATAGTGGAATCTCTTGTGATGGATTTAGGAGCACTTCCTGGTATTTTAAATAAGAATTCATGTCTTGCGAGTAATTGAACGGATCATTCATTTTTTCACCAAGTTGAGAATAAAACGGAGTGGTTTCATTAATTTCAGCAACGGAGTTAACGGGTTGTGAGCTCTGTAAAATAATTTCCAGTTATTTACATTTCACTTAAAAACGATAATAAGATACCTACGGTAACCTAAATTTAAAACACAAGTAGCTGGTCATCATCAGATCCTCATTTAATAAGTCAAATGTTACTAAACATAACAACAGGTTTGGAATTCCGAGCTTTAATATTAACCGAGATGCTGTCACTTGTTCCACTAAAAGCTAAATATCTTGGAGTCAGTAGAGTGTTCCGATTTTCACTAAACAAAGCCAAGTACCTACGATCCCACTGCCATATACACAGATATACGACGGGGGGTAAAAATGATTAAAGTACTCACCATTCCGATTTCAAATTGAACAAGAAATTTATTGAAACTGAATAGATACGTCCTGTTTGAAATCTCAAACAGATATATAGTTTTATTTTAACAAATGCATCTTTTTATAGGTAAGTACATACTCATTTTGTGCTGTTTCATCAATACTTGTAAACAAACTTATATTAGTTCAGGTTTGAACGTGTTAGATTCTTTTATTTATTGCATCATATAGGTATCTATGACATAATTAAATAAGTTTAAGGAAATGTAAAACTAAATATTGATAAATAACTTTCAAATTTAATATATTTCGTTATTAAAATTATTAAAATTGATTATTTCTAGTTACAAAAAAGTATAGAACAGCTATAATATTATTATAGCTTGTACTCTGAGTTCAGCCTTAGGCTGGTGGCGGCATCGTTTGATAAGCGTCGGCTGGGTTGTATCTTGTTTCTGATATAGGTAAATATAATGCTTTTGTTTTTCAAGTAAGTTGAAAGGTGTCCGGGCTATTTAAAGATGAATTAGGAGGCGAACTTACCGTTCAGTTTGTTGACTTCGGCTGAAATTATACTGTTTCAAAACATAAGAAAATCAGATAAAGAAAGCAAAAGGCACAAAAAATAAAACATGCGGTCAGGGATATTCGATTTAGTGATTATGAAAATTTACTGTTTAATAAAGAATTGATACGAAAAAAGAACTCGATATTTAAGTCTATAAAACATACAATTTTTACACAAGCTGATAATAAAGTAGCCCTATCTTTGGATGATGACAAACGAGTTATAATAAAAGACAATATTCATACGCTTTCTTAGGGACATGCTTCTTTTTTCTAAATTAAGGATTATTTTAAAGACTGGGTTTAGCTAAATTATATAGTTGAAATTTAATGATAATTGAACAAATGTTAAGTGCCTACAATAAAAGTTATGGCAACAAGCCACCTATGTTAAAATGATTAACTATTATATGTTTGTAATTACATTCAAACAATCCTCTTACTTAAAACAATATATTGATATGAATACAAGGTTACGTCAAGAGGTAACGTCTGTTTTTGAACAAGACTTTTGCAAATTGATGAATAATAGTATATTTGAGAAACTTTAGAAAATACCTGATAATGATAACAAAACAAAAAATAAAACTACAGCCGAGAGTTTGATTTCAAACCGCAACTTCCATAGTGCATCAGTTTTTACTGAAAATTTGGTTGCGTCCATTTCTCACTGTTCTGTTTAATAAACATGTAATTTAATCCGATCTGAGATACTTTGTACAGACTAACACAAACAGATGCGACACATAAAATATTTATATTCCAATATTTATGGCAATATAATGAAATTTTAATTAGCGTTTTTTAAATCACAGCTATTGTCTATCAGTGGCGTGGCGTTAATATAACCCGATTCCGACAGGCTTGTCCAGTTCTGAATGGTTGGGTACCATTTTGTATTGTTACTATGAAAAAAGCGTGTTAAAAAGTAGGCTAAAATATGCTCCGTGTTGTCTAGAGAGTTTTTGAAGATAATTATCAAATATATTAATGAAGCTTTTGATCAAAATTCTAACGCGTATCTAATATATGAATACATACTTGTTTTATGATATTATTTATACATTATATCTTATATTGTATTAAACAAGAAAACATATATAAAATTAAAGAAATATCTCGGAGGTTACTCCAATATACTTTTAATAATATATAACTATGCAGTAACTACTCTGTTTTATATGTATTCTGTGTTGTACCATCATGTCTATTCTTTATCGACGAAACATTGTAAGTCGTTCCATATCTGAGAAACAAAATGTTGGAAGTGCTATGTTAAGTATATACACTTACCGCGTTGTATGTTCGAGTCATGAAAGTATTATGCTTCTCAGCATGTGTTCAACTGTGCATTTTCTGTTACTTTTTGATTCGTATTATATTCCCGAAGTGTGAAGAGGATATAGCGTATTCAATTGTTTACTTTTCGCTTATGTTATTCATTTGGGTATATTAATGAAAAACAAAGGTTTTTTGATTTACTTCATTTATTTAGACAAGGAATACTTATAATAATTCAGAATTTAATGTTGTTATTATCTAAATGCCATTTTTTATACATAAAACTTTTTTAGAGCTCATTTTTTATGATATACACAATTATAAATACACTCTAACATACAATATTTTTTAGATAGCTCTAGTAAATTAGGTACACATTTTTCACTTAAATCAATAATTACACAATCAAAACATAAATCTTTCACCCTTTAAATTTTTTCTAAACCTATATATCTATCGGCCACAGACGTCCACGCCCATGTTTTCTATATACCATTTTTTAATACAAATAACATTTTTTAAAGCACAATTTTTTTTATGATATACACAATTAAAATTACACTCAGGAAAACAATAGTTTTTATTCAGCTCTTGTAAATTAGGTACATCTTTTTCACCTAAATCTAAAACAGTACAGTTTGAGCAAAAACTTTTAACCCATTGAATTTTTTCCGTACCCTTCACATAGATCGTCTTATATTTTAAGTGGTTACCGATAAGTCTTTTAAATTCTATGTAATCAACATAACCCTCATGCCACATAATACCAAAATGTTTTTCTAACCACCTTATCTGTCTCTTTTCACTTACTGTTAATATAGAAAATGGAAAGGGGGGTTTAATTAAAAAAAGTTGGGTGTAGTTTAAAGTGCCATATGCAAATTCTTTAACAATAAATTCGTTTTTGTCTGTTTTAAATCCTTGAAGATCTACAAATATGAAGTCACCCATTATGATATCTTTGTTGTAATATTACTTAATGGCTTATATTCGAAAATGCAGTCATTTAAAATTAAACAGTAAGCGCTGGTTTGCTTTGGAAAATCCGATTCGCATTCGAACTCCACACGCACATCCACCGAACCGGTTTTCAAGGTTTCGTTTTGACGAGAACAATCGATGACAAATAGAGGTGCCTCATTTCTAAAATCTAGCGGGCTTAACAAGGGTGCTTGAACACGGTTATAATAAGACTGTTGAAATTTAGCATACTGTTCATATAATATAGCATACCTCTCAGCTGAAAAACTAACATCAAAACTTTCATACGGAAAGTAGCTCGAATTTAAGAAAACCTTAACATCTCGCAAATTACAGTGATCAAAACGTGTTATGTCTTTATCGGCTACATTTTTTCGTCCTGTTTTGAACCCAATTATCATGTACCGCGGCTTTTCAATTTGAGATGAAGTTTTGATAGCCCAAGAATGTTTCGATGTTTCAGGCAAGAGCGGATATTCGTACAAATCCCAGTTCCTAAATGCTAACTGAATAGCACGATCTCTTTCCAAATATTTGAGTAAGCTCAATCTTTCTCGATCAGATACCTTAATATGAGGCATACGCCATACTATTTTAGATATCGTAATATTGTCTATGTATTCGTTCGCATTTAGTTTAACGCTATTTAAATTTGTATTGGATCTTAACAGAATCAGTTCATGCTTGCAATTAATAATAATTTTGGTGTAATCCTCAGCAAACCCAAGTATTTTGTTCAAAGGCACAGACACAGAAAATGTTCCATGTGTGTTTTTTGTACCGTCAACATCCCAGCCCCATAACTTAGACATCGATGCTTCGAACTCATTCATAGATACAAGAGATTTCATTGTGGTTGTAATCCCTGCGTTTTTTATTTTATCAATTTCGATTCCATTAAGTTCGTACCGAATATCTTGAAATAGATGAAGTATGGGGTTATTTGTAAAAAGAACACTTTTTACCTGTGCTTTCGATTCTCTATTGAATGCAGTTATAGTACCCTCTATGTATAAAGTGCTTGCTGATGGTAGTACGTAAAGATCTTGCTGGTTAATAGGTATACGTATTTCATCGTTGAAATTAAAACTTGTTACGTATGGCTTATACGAATGATATTCAAAACTCTCGATCGAGTTGTCAAAGGTAAAAGATTCAGTTAAGTTCAATATACTCATTTTGTTAGACCTAGGCTTTGGAGAAATTGTTTATTTTGTTTTGTAAGTTGAACTTTAGGTCTTCTTTTCTTGATCGCTTGATGAGTACTAGTGTTTATTTTAAGTGAGACTGAAGTTTTATTGAAGTCTATCATTTTTTCCTAAGGTGTAAATATATCTGAATCTCTTCACCCCGTAAATTTACTAAATTATTGTTAACGTCTAATATTCTTATTGTAATTGAATTCAAACTGTTTTGAGTTACAGGGAAATAAATTACGTTTTTCGGTGTTTCTATAATCCGATAACCAGGAGGCACATTAGGCACAAACTCGTGAATAATATGGCTAGGTTTTCCGTTAACAAATGATCCGCTCACTATGTCACATTCAATGCGGACTAAAGTTGTAGACAGAATGGAGACAGGGTAAGGCGACTCGCTTAATATATTTGCATGAATAGATTCCGCTCCGAAACCAAGTAAACTACCTATAGAATTTTCTTTATTAAAATAAATGTTTTTAGTGCACAGAATCGAAGTTTTTAAGGTATTATTATTGCAAGTCAAAGAAAGTGTACATCCTTGAAGGTGGTCTTTAAGGTAATCTTCAATATCTTGAAGTTCATATGAACCTTCAGGAATTTCAATTACTTCGTTTTTACCATAGTAAAATTTATTATTTCTGTAGTCTATATTGGGTATCGAATTAAAAGTCGATATATACAACAGTCCACATTCATATTCACCATCCAGATGGAGAGCTGGTGAATGGTTTGTTATTAGAGTTGCCGATGTTCCAGTTATAGACAAAGTGAAAGACATCGTGTAAATGATGAGCAGTTTATTGTACAAAGGTATTTATCGATTACACCAAAAATTTTTCAAGTATTTGAGACACAAATGACCACAGTTTACGGTATTAAATTTTTGGTACGTGTTATAATTATAGTAAATATCGTTATTATTTAAATACTTCATTAATTCCAGCGGAGGTTGAAGATCACCATAACTATTAAAATATTCACAATAATTGTTATCTTTACAATAGGCTACCCAGTGGCTTCCATTGTTTTCAGAACTGTCTAAGTTCAAAATTCCACATTCTACTTTTTTAGGTCGCTTCGGTAAACTGTCTCTCATATAAACTCCACGAAAATGTGGGATATCTGATGAGTGTTTTAAAATGTCAATGTTTGAAAGAGCGCGCCTGGGTAACCTTTTATTTAGTTTTTTGATTTTTTTATACATAATCCTTTTCCATTTTTATAAGGTTTAATATGTAACCCTTTTCCTAATGCAATAGATTCCATCATCTTGTTATGACGTTCTGATTCAGCTAAGTTCTTTCTTGCTGCTTTGTAATCACCTACAGCCTTTGCAATTCCAGCAGCTCCTCCTGCTAATGATCCTAACGCAGAAAGACCAGCAAAAATAGGTATCAGCGGTAATATGCCTCCGGTTTTTGGAATCGGTATCAAACGCGGTATCTGTATCTTTTTGTTAACAGTAAAAACTTTTTTTGCGGCAACAAGTGCACGATTCACTAAATCACAACCTTTTATTTTAGGATACTTTTTTATTTCACTGCGTATCTTAGAAACAAAGCGTTTGAATGATTTTATACCTGCACCAGCCTTTATTTTAGATTTCATCACCTTACTAACTAACCATGAAGCAATTTTTTCTCCTCTCCCAGCATCTCTTGACTTTGTTCTCTGTTTAGCCATTTTATAAAGTTCTAAATCAGCACGGTGTCTATTGTTCAAATCAGAATATCTATCATAAGCTATGTCGTGTTTCATACACGCATTATCTAACGCGTTAATTCCTTTATCGCCTCTTTGTAACCTTTTGTGCAAATTTGTACCTGGTCCGCAATAGTTGTAACCAGGTAAGTGTAATTCAAATGGTAAATTATTAATTGCACTGTTTAAAAGTCCTCTTCCTTTCATATCTCATATGATAATGAGATATTTTATTTAGAGAAAGCAAATATATTATTTTATAATTATATAACTGCGTTTCTATCAATCCAACTGTTTTCGCTATCACTAAGCCCTAACCATTTAACATACAGCTTTCTACCCTTTTTTCTGATCACCTTCTCTATGAGATAAACATCAGGATACTTAGTCTTTTGAAGTTCTTCTTTATAAAACGTACCAAGTATAGTGTTTTTCCGTTGATCTTCGATGTTATACGTTACAGGTATAGTATTATTCACTCTTTTAATTGTAAAAAGTTCTGTAGACCAATTAGGTGTATAACCCTTACGAAACACACTTTTATACTTGCTTATACGTACGCAATCTCCAATTTTGAATTTATTTAATTTACAATTTACATCAGATTGCGATTTTGCAATGTTTTTTTTAACCTCGATTTCATTAGCAAAAGTTACATCATTAGGTTTAAATTTCGTTGTGCGATGTACGGTTTGGTTATAGGATGTGACTATGTCGTCTAACGGTTTACCAATCCATTTATAGTTGCCTACGAAGCTAAAGTACTTGTAGAGTTTGAGCTTAAGTGTCTTTATCAGCCTTTCAACAATAGATGCCTTCTTAGTTGAGTAGGTTGAGTAATGATTTACCTTCTTTGATTTTAAGTAACAATCCAATTCATTATTGTAGAATTCTTTTCCGAAGTCTGTTTGTAAGTTTCTAGGTCTTCGATTGCTTGATTTTATAATTTGGTTGAATGCATTTCTTACTTCTGTTTTAGTTTTAGATTTTATAGGTGTACACCAAGCATACTTTGAAAAGGTATCAATAACCGTTAATACATATTTATATCCTCTGTTCATAGTATGTAATTTTTGTAAATCGATCAAATCAGCTTGCCATAAATCATCGATTCCTTTAAGTAAAACAGAACGTCGTTTAAAGTTCCTTTGCGCTGATCGATGGATCTCATTTACTACTTGTTCTTTAGTCATGTTTTTTTTTTTTTTTAATAAGTTCTATCTCCTTCTTTGTATAAAAGTTTTCATTTAACTGAAATACTACTTGTTGAATCTGATCATTTATACTTTTGATCAAAGAGTCCAAATACTTCTTCTCGTACATATTTTTTATATAATTGTCGACGTACTGTTTATTTACTGCATCGTCTGGTGATAAAGGTTTTGCAACTCCTTTTAATTGAGAAGATTGTAAATCGAAATGTCCAGCTTCTGTTCGAAGTAGAGCCTTGTACTTGAGCTCAGAAATGTCACTAGCACGCAAACGTTTATGGACATGGTGTCCGAATTTGTCTATATTCATTTTTTGTTCTTGATAGTCAAACCTTAACTGTTAGAAAAAAATAGTGAGGTCCTTTATATATTATTAATTAAATCTGCTTCACGTAACTCTTCAATGATGGATATGATTTCATTATCTAGCCCCGTATTACCAGCGTCACGCGCTGCTATAAGCAGTTTTAATCTCTCTACTAATTCGTTTGGATCATCCCAATACACATAAGAAACGTCTCTTTTTACTTTTTTCATTGATGGTAAACCATCTCCGGACGCGAATATTTCTTCACTTACTGATCGTTGTTTGGATAATTTGAAAAGAGGTTTTATGACATACAAATATTTCATGCCCTTGTTGCTTTTTATTGGCTTATTTGATTCAAAGTCACGTCTATGTGCATTTGTTTTTAATAATAAGGTTTTATATAATCGTCTATCGTTTTCAGTTACCACATCTAAATCAGGTGCTTTCTTAAACAATAAATCATTTAAACCTGGCGTTAAACAATACCTTACTCCACCTATTTTAAGTTCTTCATTATTCACAGAAATTGGATAAGATCCCAGCATTAGTTTACCATGTTCCATTCGTACACCAAAAGGAATGTTCATGTTATCATATTGTTTTTGCCAAGCGGGGTCTTCGCGAGGAGAAGCATACGATTCTGAAGTTCTGAATGATGCATTATTTGTAGTAATAGAATCATTTAGATTATCACTTCCATCTGATACCAATTCATCTTGACTTGAACTGTTGTCATTTAATTCGTCTCCACTATTACTTGAATTGGATTCAGGTGATTTTCTGTTAAAACTTTCATTCTTTTCATCTTCAGGGCTAACTTTTTTTACTAATGTTTTGTTAATAAAGCTTTCCCTCTTTTCATCTTCAGAAGGACTATATTTTAATGTTTTTACCGACTTATTCCAATTGAATTTATCGTTATCAAAATCTGAGTTATTAATATTCAGATTGTTTACATTATTATTATTTTTTACCATTTCATTAAGAGGATCTGTGATTGGTTTTAACATTGTTTCTAATATCATATTGTTGCTAGATTTAGCATCTCGAATAAGCTTTACTTTTTTTTTTTTACAGCTTCTGCAGATTGGTGTACTTTTTCTTTAAACAATTTCTCCTCGTTTATTTTAGCAAGGTCCATGTCCGATCCCGACGATTCCCTTCTAAGTATTAAGTTTGAAGCGAAAATACTAATCCTTATGTATTCAGTTAATCAAGTTCGATAAATGTATCAAAACATTTTCTATAACATCCAGAATTTTTTTTACAATCTTTATTTATAACTATGTAATTGAAAGGCGTGTTCCACACTTGGTCGCACATTTCACGAAACTGAGACCACGACATATCGCTTCCTACATGTTCATCATAGACATGCCGTAAATTAACATCATCTTGTTTAAAAAGAATTATCAAATTGGCATTATCCCTTATCAATTGTTTAGGTATTTTACTATATGTCTGATTCAGATAGAAGCTATCTATATTTTTATGTCTTCCCATGGCAAAGTAATCCCGTATATTATTTTGATTTTCACATGCAACATCATCAAATATTATGATTGAGTTAATGTTAGCGGTGTGAGGACTTAGTATTTCTTCATTTTCACTATATTTTTGAAATGAAACCGTAGGAACCGAGTTCAAAACTTGTTCTAGAAATTGGTACATAGGTTGAAATAACGTTTTAGAGTATACATAAACATTTTCGAAGCGTAAACCGTGTTCATGTAGCAGCAACCCAACAATTAAATTTGTTTTTCCACAGTTAGACGGTCCACATATTATACAGCGAATAGTATCAGGTAAAAGTAAACCATGTCGAAAAACGCGTTTATTGTGCGAAGAAAAAACGACATCCAAATGCAATCTCTGAGGCTGTTTTACAAACTTCATGATATAAATAGGCACGTGCACCAAACTTGAAAGGTTTTTTGTAAATAATTTTATTTTATTAGCTTTAGAGTATATATTGAATAATTCCATCTCTAGTATAGGTCAGTAACACCAACATTCATTTCATACAACGTTGATCTTGACTAGCTCGATACCAGCGGAGATCGAACGGAAACGCTAAGGGAAACGCGAATGGAACGAGAACGCAAACGCAAACGGAAATCGATATTCAAGTTCTGTTCTTTAAAAGCGATTGGGAGTTAAGAATACAGCTAGAAATATCAATTCACAAACCCAATGAGCATTTTAAATCAGCGGAGAATATATAGATGGGAAGTTCAGATCACCATTCATTGACAAAATTAACGACCCAGGTCAGATCGGAACGTCGCGAAACGTAGTGAAGCGAAGCGGAACGAAGTGTAGCAGTGAAGATGACCTGGGTCGCTAATTTTGACAATGAATGGTGGTTTGAAATTCCCATATATATACTACTGATGTCACATTGAAAATGTAATTTAGAAATAAAGCACATGATAAAATTTTACAAATTTGTTTTCTAACCGTGGGTCCCGCTACCGCCTACATTATTTGTCTGCCCGCCTCCTAGGATGGCTCAAACTGCAGCCTAATTCAATCCCAAGATTCTATTTTTGCCGTTTCTTGAATAGCGATCTCAAAAAAAAGGGAAATTCTAGATCCAAGAGCAAACAATTTTCGAAATTTTGACGAATTTTATAAAAAGTCACCGGCCGATTTTGGAAATTCAAATTGCACCTCGAAGCCGAAATTGCAGACGCACATTTTGACATACGACCTGTCCGCGTACCTCTCATATCTGCGAATCTACAGGTAAATGTATTTATTTCATAATACACATACGTCGTTATCGCGAGAGCAATAACGATTTGACAGCTCCCAAAGACTATAAAATAACAGAAGAGCCACTATCCGAACGCAAGATATTTCGTTTATACCTATCGACAACGATTGATCAATGATCATTTTCATTTAGTTAGCCAAAGTGAATATTTCCTGCACGCACGCAGCATATGAACGGTCTAAGCTACTGTACTAGCTACTTGTATAAGTTAACCTGTTATTTGATAATAACAAATATTACATTTTGTTAGATAAATATTTATTAACAAATCACAATAGGGTTAAATAGCTCAATTCGGGACCTATATTGTTAAAAATGCACTCTTCAACCAACTGTTTATAATTAAATTCAACATTTTCTTATAAGATATCAAGAACTTCTCAGAGGTTGCAAACGAGTAGGCATTTAATTCGGTTTAATATAAAATAAAAAATAAATGTGTCCGAAATGATGAGATATGCAAGAGAACCACAGTTGTAGATATAGCTCAGACTGTCGCCAAGCTTAAGTGGTAGTGGGCGGGGCATATTACCTAACCTAACCTAATTATGGTATGCAACATATGAATATGATCAATGGAAAAAATAATCGTCTCGCGTCATTTCACTTTCGGAATTTTGAAAATTCCCAATAGTACTGGTTTCACATAAATAAAATATCGGAATTAAACAATTGTGAGTGATCCCAGCGCAAGATCGTTTTGGAAGATAAGTTTGGGGAGGCTTTTGTACAGCAGTGGACTTGGCCACAGGCGCGACAGCGGCCTATCGGTGTAACTCGGGCGTCCGTGACCTTGTAATGCCGAATCCTTCGACGAGGCATTCACGTGAATACCTTTCCCCAACTGGCCGCGCTCGCCCCTCGACACGCACACATAGCAAGAGTTTTGTTACTGCACACAAGTGTCACTGTCGTTTATTTTTACGTTAACTAGTATATATATTGTTTGACTCGGCTGATGTGCTACATGGAATCCTGCCGGCCTCACTTTATTAAATTTAAAATGCTTACCCTAACTTCTATGTATATTTTGGAATGCAGTAAATTCGTAAGGAATCACATGGAACTTTATATCCCAATAACAGATATTAGAAGAAACAATAGAAATCTTAATCAACTTAAATTACCCTTCTCCAGAATGAAGATAGTAAGGACTAGCCCTCACCACATGATGATCAAAATATATAATAAGCTGCCTAATTCAATAAAGAATCAGGAAGAGACAACAATATTTACAAAACAATTAAAAATATTTCTCATTAATAAATGTTTCTATACACTACGTGAATTTTTTGAAGAGAATACTAATGACTAAATGAATGATGATAATAATGCATAAAATGTAAATCTAAAGTAACTAACTAATTGTAATTTTGAAATGTTTAAATAGTAGCCCTCTCTAATTGCTGTGCCCTTGCAGGGTGTCACATGTTCCTATACCTACTGTTCCATCTTTAATTTAAAATGTGATATGCAATAAATATTTGAATTTGAATTTACCTGTAGCAGTGTCCTCGGGCGGTGCGGCCGGCGCGGCCGGCGCGCTGGCGCGCGTTGTCGCGCGACACGCGGCACGCGCACGCGCTCTCCACGCCGACCGTCGGCGAGAACTGCGCCAGCTTGTGGAAGCCGCAGTCGACCACTGGAATATCACGGCACTTTGATTAATATTATTTTCTCAAACATGCTCGGAAATGTATGCGTTAATGTCCCGATATGAGGACATGAAGTTTCTCGTTTATGGCTCCCTACATTACTTCTTGGCCTAGGCCACAAAAGTTAGTATGAAAATCCATTTTTGTCCGCTGCTCTAATTTTTTAAATGTCTATACTAAAATTAAATTGGCAAAGGAAAAATTACATAAAGCCAACCACCTCCACAATCTGTAAGCATAATTGCGACACAAAAAAATCTATGGTACTATATTTATGTTCGGTTAAACATGGTGCTCAAATAGCTGGATCAAATAACATATTTAAAAAATAAAGAAGGTGGCAAATTGAAAATCTTTTTTTCTGCTTATTCGTATTTGTAGTGATTATAAAATAATTTAAACAGACATAAAAATTACTTCTAGTGATGAGAGTGACGGGGAACTTATGAACAAAAGGATGACGGGGAACTTTATGAGGAGGCAAATTTAGTCATGCAAAATATGCTACGGGAAAAAAGTAAAAACGAAAAATAGTTTTGTTTTGTTTACTTGATTATCTAGTAGTTATTTTAATTTTAATATTTCCTCACATCGTTTGAGAAAAGCACTATACAAGCTTCGGCCGGAACAGGGATTGCAGGACTCGTTCTATCTGGCCTCGTCTTCGACTCGGCCATCTACCCCAAACTCGTCCAGCAATCCCTTACTTCACGGCCTCTGCAGTAATGTACTATTTTATGATGATTGATGATTATTTATATATTTGTTTGTTATCTAACTGTCGCTGTGTTTTGTAGCGTTGCCTTGTTTTAAGTCGGGCTCCCTGTTAGGCTTTGACAGAATAACAGCGTTGCAGTTTGCTTTGTTTGCGAAGTGCAGCCCATGCTGAGTCAAAGCCTTTTTTCTCTAACGCACACATTGCTGGACTTATTGAATAAATCTCTAATCCGCATGCGATAATTAATAGAAAAAAAATTGAAAAATATTTATTTCTTTAAAAAAAAGTTTACACAAAATAAGCATCAAGGTTGGGACTTCCTATTAAGTATGTAGATACCTGTGCCAGGGAGTCCCGCTCCTCTATAACTGAAGTAGTTATATAAAAGAAAATATAAGCAAATTTATATTTATTTAGTAATAACTAAAATATTTGGAAAATGTAGTTGAAGGCCGAAACCAGCAGACGGCGCTGTTTGGAAAATGAATAGAACAACAGCGACAGCTGCAGTGGCTTCCGATTCGCGAACGTAGGTCGCTAAGGATTTTGTGTACTCTCTTCTCTATTCTTTATGACCCTGTGGCACCAGATTACCTCAGATCAAAGTTTCAGTTCGTAAGTGCCCGGCCAGGCGGCGAGCTCCGTACCTCCCGTAAACTACTACTCTCTGTTCCTCCCCATCGCTCTGGTGCCATGGGCAATTCGTTCACAGTGCAGGCAATTCATCTCTGGAATGCCCTTCCCCTCTGTATACGTCAAGCTGAGAACAAGCTCTCTTTCAAGCGCTTGGTGCGCAAGCACCTTTTGGAGAATCTTCAAAATTAGGTAAATCTCGTCGTAGTCATTTAACAGCAGGTACCCTATATATATAATCCATATTCATATATATTCATACTCATATATATATATATAGTATATATAAATATATATATATTCCCATAATTATGTATTTATCAACGTAACTAGTGTTTTTTTTTGTTTCGATATTTGCATCGTGTGTATACACGTATTGTTGTACACCCTTCCCGCACCTATAATGTCTCTGTTTGACCTTGTGGTTGACTGGTAGAGAATGCCTCATGGCATTAAGTCCGCCATTTGTACTTTACTTATGTATTTTGTGCAATAAAGTTTAAATAAATAAAAAATAAATAAAATAAATAACACTGTTATGCCAATAATGTCCTGTCTGTGTGTGCTTTTATTGAAATAAACATTTTTCTTTCTTTCTATCTTTCTTTCTAATAAATAAAACCGGTCAAGTGCGAGTCGGACTCGCGCACCGAGGGCTCCGTGCAAACACTTTCCACCCTTGGTTAAGTTAAGTTTGCACCTGGTATGTATAGCGCTCCATACAAATAAGGTGCATAGTTAACGTAGCCAATTTTGATTTAATTTATTACGCTATCTAATTATGTTATCAAAAATTGTGAGTTGTAATTTGTACGCCGAAAGGCAAAACATCTAGGACATTATATCTCCATTTTAAAACAACTGTCTGTAGTACTCATGTTTACAAATAAATTATCTTTATCTTTAATCCCGTTTGTTGTTAGGGAGTTTATGTGGGAGCCCCCCTTAAATATTTATTTTATTTTATTTTTAGTATTTGTTGTTATAGCGGCAATAGAAATACATCATCTGTGAAAATTTCAACTGTCTAGCTATCACCGTTCTTGAGATACAGCCTGGTGACAGACGGACGGACGGACGGACGGACTGCGAAGTCTCAGTAATAGGGTCCCGTTTTTACCCTTTGGATACGGAACCCTAATAAAAAAGAAATATCAGACAACCTCACAAATCGATCTAGTGCCAAATTAAGCTCAAGAAACCTTCTGTTATGGGTATACTCCATTTCAAATACGAAGGCCCGATGCACTTGAGACGGTAATTAGGCGTTAACAATAGGATTAGTGATAACAAAAGATACCTGGCCGGACCCTTTTGCGGCGTGGTATTTTACATGCAACCTAATGATCTTGATCGTTTAACCTAGTAATCTTTATTAATGTAAACAATATGTTTTAGCAAATGTTAGCTATTATTATTAAATTAAAAATATATATTAATATGTATTAAGATATAAATAGATGTTTCATGGTCACAGTTGTATGTTTAATGTAATTAAAGTAAGTTAGTCTTAAGTTACCTGAAAATTGATTGTTATTATTTTATTGACACAAATTTTATTTTAACAAATGTTGTTATTAAGTATTAAATATAAAGCTATTATTATTCAATTATTATAAAGATGCCATACCATTATAATTAAACAATACCGTAAATAACTAATATTTCGTATTTTTATTTTCAAGTACCAAAATGTTTTAGTCACGCTTTAGTTGCATGCAGATTGTACCGACGCGTGCCATTTTGAAGTGCTCCTAATTAGATAACAAAAGGCAAACTTTATGAGCCCTATTGTTAAGTTTCAAGTGCATCGGGCCTTCGTATTTGAAATGGAGTATAATAGTCGCCGATATACATACATACTTATATAGATAAACATATACTGAAATACATAGAACAACTTTGACCCAAGCACAAATATTCGTGTTCCTCACACTGGCCGGGATTCGAACCCGAGACCGCCGGCTGAGTAGGCAAGTGCTTACAAACTGTGCCAACCTTACACTTATTTATTTCACCGCCACCCTCGACCGTAGTGGAGAAGAACACCTCACTTCCTGCCCATCTAGCACCTATGTCGCGCGACATAGCGCTACCCGTCACTCTCACATTACTGCAGAGAAAGAGACGGGTAATTACCTCGCACGAGAAATAATCGCGTGTGACAGTTATGCTAGAAGTGCTGGCCAAGGCAAGACGTAAACCTCCATTAAGCTGGCAATACGTATCAGCGGCAATATTAAAAATTCCGCATACAAAAATTCTCTACGTCAATCGTAGAGATATAGTCTTCTGATACTTGGAAACACCCTTGGCATCTAGTACATTCTGTGGCGACATGTCGTTAGCTAGTTTGGAGTGGGTTCAGCGCCATCTAGCGACCAATTGACACACTAATAAAACACTAAACTCGACGTAAATTCCAGCTAGATGACATTCACTAACAGACTGACCGCCGTCTGATGGTTCGAGTGCCCGTACACGCCAGCACACACACGCTAGGCGCTGGGGCAGTGCGCTGCCTACAGCCTAGCACCACGATGTCGGTTACAGCCGCCAGGCTACCGAGTAAGCCATGATTTACGATACGATACTATACTATACTAAGAATGTGATGTTGGTTTTTAGAAGAATACTTTGGGTATCGACAATGTGCCTAAAGCGACATTTCAAAAATTTTTGAGATTTCCGTGTCAGGCCCGTACAGGGCGAGCTAAAAACCTTTTTATCATTTTTTAAGCTACACAAAACTGTGACTATTTTCTAGGAATGACTGTGGCCCTATTCTTACCTATAAAGATAAAAAATCAAGATATATTATCCGTAGATAGACAGATTCTTACGTATTCCTTGTTGGTTCTTATTTATTTATTTTATTTATTTAAGCCTCTTTATTTACTAAACTTTCATTCATTAAATATTTTATATGTTATTCTAGTTTAAAGTTTTTTTTTATATATATAAAGTTGGTTCTTACTTATGAAAATAAATGTGTCAGTGTTTAGTAAAAGGTTCCGTCTTTCGGATTACCATATGGACGCATTGACAGGTTTTTTTTACACTACTATGATGGCAAACAAGCATGCGGTCCGCCTGATATCGCCGCCTATGGACGCTTGCGACGCCAGGAGCATATCACATAGGCGTTGCCGACCCTTTAGAACCTATTTACTTCCCCTCTTGAAGAACCGCATACTGTAGCCCCGGGGACCTCGGCAGGAGCTCAGGAAATTCCTCGGGAACCGCACAGACCTTTTAAGAACCTATTTATCCCCTCTTGAAGAACCACATACTGTAACCCCAAAATTATTCTCTATTATGCCTTTATGGAACCCCGAGCAATGTAAACTTTCACTAAACACTGTCACAAATATGTTTCTTTCTTTCTTTCAATCATGTTGTAGTATTTTTTACTTATTGGAATATTTAAAACTTTTTTTTGTATATATCAGACAACCTCACAATTTGATCTAGACCCAAATTAAGCTGCTAGTAGACCTTGTGAGATTGTTTCGAAAGTGCTAAAATTTGTATTTATTTATTGGTTTCATACCAGATCAGATCAGAAATGGTGGCTTACTCGGTAGCCTTACGGCTGTAACCGACATCGTGTTGCTAGGCTGTAGGCAGCGCACTGCCACAGTGCCTAGCGTGTGTGAATCATATTGGATGCTTAGTATCAAAATTGGTCGCTAGATGGCGTTGTACTCACGGTGAACTAGCGAACGGTGTGTTGCCACAAAATACACCTGTAGGCTACACCGGTTTGTCAACTGTCACTTAAAAATTATGCAATTTTTGAAAGCACTTTATCTTTAAAGCTGCTGATCATTTCCTGATATTGACCGTATTATCTTCTCAGTAAATTCAGACCGACCGACGACCTGGTTAGGATCGTAGGCAGAAATTGGTCGAGGGCGGCGCAAAATTGTTGTGGCGAACTTTGGGGTAGACCTTTGTCTAGCAGTGGACATCTATCGGCTGATATCATTATGACAATCTTATCCTCCTTTCTGTGTGTTTATTTTTCCTCTGTTTTCACTAAACACGGTCACAAACGTTTATCTTTTGCTTATTAGAATAATTCTAGTGGCTCAGTGAATAAACAACAAACAAACAGCTAAGCCTAGAGAATAAGTTTTGTAAATTTTCACATGCCATAACGGCCGAATATATAAGGATCAAATGTTTTATATTATACCATCTTATGTACCATATATTCTGTGAATAAATGATGATTATGATTATGATTATGATTATGAACAAACAACCTGAACTCGGTGATACGAAAGAGTGCCCCCTAGAGGCCTTATTCCTTTAAAATAAAACATATTAAGTATGACAAATATATTGATAATTTCAACCAACTTTTTGAAGTGAATTTTAATACTTTTCCCCGAGTTCTAGGTACTAACATAGCTATTTCATGCTTTCATTGCGTGCAGCGAAAATAAGTTGAAAATACAAATTTTCCGCGTGAATTTTGTCATGTTCGAGTAGGTTTTGAAACAAAAAATATCAATGAAAAATTCAAACTGTAGGTACCAAATAAATACCAGTAAATCCCAATAGTCCTGTTCTATGTAGTAACATCAATAATATGTTAAGAAAAAACAACAACAAAAGAGGTAACGATATTGTTGAATACTTACTAACCACTGACCTGGATATCCTGAACAAAGGATCCAAACCTACTTTTGTTACTAGTAGATGTAAGACCATAATCGACATTACTCTAAGCACAGGGCTAGCAGCTCAGCACATATCCAACTGGCATGTGTCGGACGAGTTGTCCTGCTCCGACCACAGGTGGATCCGGTACGATCTGACTGCTGACGTACAGACATCAGAACTTATAAGAAATCCGAGGCGCACAGACATAAAGGCGTACAAGGAACTTCTGGTAGGTAAACTAAAGAACTATACACTAACACATAGGCCACAAGACGTGGATGAGCTAGAGGAACAGGTAAACTCACTCACCAAACTTATAATACAAAGCTACGAAGAAACATGTCCACCGTCAACACCAGCTCGTGGCAACGAAACACACGGTAGCTGGTGGGGACCGGAGATGGAACGTCTCAGAACGAAGATGAGAAGACTTCTGAATAGAGCGATGAATACAAAATCTGCAGAAGACTGGGACGAATATAAAGCAGTCAAAGCAGAATACAAGAAAAGGTTACGATACAGGAAATCTACCTCATGGCGGAATTTCTGTGACAACATAACCACCAGCACACAAGCGAACAGAACAAGGAAAATACTTGCCAAAGAACCAAATCAGTTACTAGGCACCCTAAGGAGGCAGGACGATAGCTACACCAGTTCGCCTGCTGAGACAGAAAGTCTACTGGTGGAAACTCACTTCCCGGGATGCAAGGTAATTGATAAGAACAAACTGGAACAACAAAGGACGAATTATCAACCCACCGTGAGTGAATGGAAGATAGCGGAAAACATAACAGAACTAAACAAAACCACCTGGGCAACAAACAGTTTTGACAATTTCAAATCACCAGGACTAGATGGAATCTACCCAGCCTTATTGAAGTGGGGAGGACCAACTCTTACCGAACTATTATCCAAACTTCTCTGCAGCTGTATTGCCCTCCGATATATACCTAAGCAATGGAGAGAAGTTAAGGTAATATTCATATTAAAACCCGGAAAAAGCGACTACACTGACCCGAAGTCATTCAGACCGATCAGCCTAACTTCTTTTATGCTGAAAATACTAGAGAGACTATGTGACAGAGAACTAAAGGATACTGCACTCAAAAACATAAAAATCCACCCAAACCAACATGCTTACAGTCAAGGCAAATCAACAGACTCGGCACTCCACGCAGTGGTAAGCAACATCGAAATCGCACTAACAAGGAAAAGCTTATGTCTGGGAACCTTCATTGACATAGAAGGCGCTTTCGATAAAACAAATTTTAGCAGCATCAAACAAGCTCTAGAAAGACATGACACAGAACCATTGCTAATAGAGTGGATAATGAACATGCTAGAACAAAGAATCATAAGACTAGCAAAAAACAAAGATCAGCAAGCGCTAGTCGTGAGAGGATGCCCACAAGGAGGAGTCCTCTCACCCCTCTTATGGAACCTAGTGGTAAATGATCTGATAACAAAACTAAACGAGAGTCATTTCACGACCATAGGATACGCGGACGACCTTGTCATACTTATTAGTGGACTGGTAATAAGCACACTGTGTGAACTCACACAAACAGCACTAAAAATACTAGAGAAATGGTGCAAGGAGAATGACCTATCGGTAAACCCCAAGAAAACTGACACAATTCTCTTCACACACAAACGCAAACTGGGGTCATACGAAATGCCAAGCCTTTTCGGTACAAAGCTTACACTCTCCAAACAAGTAAAATATTTAGGGATAACCTTAGATGACAAACTAATCTGGAACAAGCATCTTGAGGACAGATTAAACAAAGCCACAGTCGCCTTCTGGCAATGTCGAAGAATGATAGGCAAAAGGTGGGGACTCGCCCCGCACATCATTCTGTGGCTATACAAAACGGTAATCGTACCTATGATCAGCTACGGAGCAGTAGTATGGTGGCCCCGAACGCAACTAGCGTGTGCGACTGCCGGCCTGCAGAAAACACAAAGACTGGCATGCACGGCCGCAACAGGCTGCATGAGGACCACTCCTACCGCAGCACTAGAGATGATCCTAGGTGTCACGCCACTGCACATACATATACAAAGAGAAGCAGCCGCTACGGCGATACGACTAAAAAGCCTAAACCTATGGACGAATAGTAATACCCAACACACAAAGATCTACAGTGAAATGATCAAAAAATTCCCTACAATAGAAGCACCAATTGACAAGATACCTAAAACATTAACCTGCAAGAAGGAATACGTCATACTCCTAACAGAAGACCCGAATGAGGGGCTCAACCTAGAGGACCTGAGAATCTTTACGGACGGGTCAAAAACTGAGAAAGGAACGGGATGTGGTGTATTCTCGGAGGATTTGAGTATGCACATCTCTAAACCCCTAGGTGTACACAACACGGTATTCCAAGCTGAATGCGTAGGAATAATAGAAGCCTGCAACGCTATAAAAAGACGCCAGGTTCAGAACACAAACATACGAATACTTTCAGACAGCAAATCCGTACTACAAGCACTAAACAGTGATATGTGTACCTCTGCTCTAATATACGAATGTCATCGCTGCATCACAGACGTGTGCGATGACAAAAATACGGTAACATTACAATGGATAAAGGGACACAGCGGCTCGAGAGGCAATGACGCAGCGGATGAATTGGCCCGTAAGGGATCGGAGACACCGCCATGCGGGCCAGAGCCAATAATACCCCTACCACAATCTTACATATACAACATAATGAACCAGCACACATTATACCAACACCAGAAATACTGGGAAGACATGGGAACGTGTAGACAAACAAAAGAAATACTTCCGAATAGGAATCACAAACTCACCACCATCTTACTGAGAATCCACAGGAACCAACTACGCAAGATAGTAGGATTAATAACGGGACACAATACTCTGAACAAACACCTCTTCAATTTAGGTATAACAGACAGCCCAGTATGCAGAGCATGCATGGAGGCAGAAGAAACCACCAATCATATTCTACTAGATTGCAAACAGGTAGAAGGATACAGGACGAAATACCTAGGATCTCCAAGTACCGTACACGAAGCCATAGGCAACATCAAGGCTTTACTTAGGTTCGTGGAGGAGCTGGGGTGGTTGGAGTAGCGCTACCCCCTTTTCACGCAAAATAGGCACGTTGGATGTCGACTTGCGGAAAATGCCCAGCGCAACTAACTAACTAATATGTTAAGAAACATGTTTGATCAGATCATAGAGAAAAATGTCTTAAACAATCAGCATTTTAAAAGGAATAAGACCTCTTAAAGAACAGAGAAATCTCTTCGTATCTTCTTTATTCAACTTAGAATATTTTTCACACAACAAGCGACCAGAGAGAGCTCTCTGCAACAGAAATCGGACGGATGGGCGTCATTATACACGGTGTCCTGTATTTTAATGGACAACCTTCTACGCAGATATTATAACCACCATGGTCCAGAATTTACGCTTATTTTTTTAAGTCACATGGCTTCTGACGTAATTGGAGTATCTATATTTTTTTAATGATTAAATAAAATAAATATCGGACAACCTCACACAAATCGATCTAGTCCCAAATTAAGGTCAAGAAGGCTTGTGTTATGGGTACTAGACCACGATATACGTACTTACATAGATAAATATATACTTTAATACATAGAACAACCATGACCCAAGCATAAATATTCAAGTTCATCACACAAATATTTGCCCTGCCCGGGATTCGAACCCGGGACCGCCGGCTCAGTAGGCAGGTGTCTACAAACCGAGCCAAACGCGTCGTCAAAAAAAAATTATTGGGACCTTTTTGACTCTAATGAAATCTAGGCCGCAGAAGAAGATTTTTTTCGTTCTGCTTGTTAAATATTACTTAATAAATAGTGCAACTACCATGTGTTAGAACTTTATGGCAGCTACATTTTTTTTACTAGGTCTCAATGAATGTAATCCGTGTCGTGTCTGTCTAAAAATATACACACACAAGCGGAATTCCCATAGAGTTTGGAGAGTTGAACATTTTTGCTATCCAATGGCGCACGTTTTCATTGTGCCAAATCTCGATCTATTTATTAGCAGCACCACAAAAAGAATGCTGCTACCAAAAATTCTTAACTTTCAGAAGTGGTAAGAACATGTAAACGAAACCGGCAGCCTTTACTACATTTTGTGGTGACATGCCGTTCGCTAGTTTACCGTCGGTGCAGCGCCATCTAGCGACGAATTTGGATACTAATCATGCAATATGGTTCGTATGAAACAATAAAAATGTAAAGCCTGACCAGAAATATAATTATGAGGATTGTCAAGAGGGCGCTATTTATAAGATTTATATGGCAACAATTTTGCAACCATTCGCAACCGCACTGTAATGACATTAGTTTAAATACCTGTCAGTTCCTATGGTAACCTCGTAATATCATTTAATGGAATGCACTCCTTTCCCGATTTTTTTCGTGTAGTCCCAACACATGCACACTTTATTTTTAATATTATGTTGACGACTGTAAATGGTTTTCGGCATTTTCTTTGGATATTTGTCTTTTGAAGAAACCACAACGAATGACATTGACGACAAACCATCATAAAATCATTACCAGTGTAAGAAATTAGTTCCAGTGAAATTCCGCGATATGGCGCATCCTCATATGTTTCTGGTCGGTCAGGCTTTATATTCATAAGAAAAAAATCGAAGTGGCGCGCTAGTTTTGCATTACCCGTCGCCTTGAGGGTTAAGGTTTTCATTTTATTTGGAATGCAACGTTTTGAATTACAGTATGTAAACTCACTAAATACACCGTAAAAGTCCTCCGAAAATCTTTTGTAAATATATTTTTAAGTACAATAATGATCAAAGCATATGTTACCAAGATGTTTTTATACTTATATTAAATTTGCTAGTATCTAATACTAATTTAAAGAAAGATTAAGAATACACAAGTATCAAGATTAATTAGTGTCATATCTTCAGTACTGGGGCTATGTATGAAATCCGTCGCACACTTCTCTTGTCAGGCCTGCGGTAGAATTTGTCGATCTCGCATCGGTATAGTTAGCCACCATAAACGGTGTCTCCCAAACACTACACCATAAATCGTCTGCAATAGACGCAAGGGCCTATATAGTATGTAATATGTATGAAATGATGTATGAGATTTATAAAAAAATATTAATGCAGTTTTTATTAAATCTTAAATCGACGCCATGGTTCCTAAGAACAGATTTTCCTACCTCTTATAGTTTGTGACGTCTCCCTACTGGCCCATTTGGATCGAAACCTTAGTTCACACTCGTACTAATTCTTTTTTTTTTCCAGTGAAATTTAAACCACGTAATGTTGTGCACTAACGTCCTAATTGCAACAACTTTGCCCGAAAAGTTAGTATGAGTGTATATACCAGGTGTTTCCTGTAATAGGAGCAATAAATTAAAATATAGATTCTACTCTTCAAATTGAACAACATTAGTTCAGCAACTTAAAAAAAGAGTTTTCAGAACTTTATTATTTCAAACAAATTAAATAGTATTTTCAATGTACGTCGTCCAACATTGACATTCCCTGAGCATTGACATAGCTGTCACCAAGCTGTCACTCTGCTAATATCGGACATTTCGCAATACATTGCTTCTTTGTCTAAGCATTATTCTACAAAATATCATTTAATACACGTTATGTTCAGAAGTTGTTTAACAAATGTTGTCCAGTTTCAAGCGAAGAATATATGTTTTAATTTATCGCTCCTATTACAGGAAACACCCGGTATTATGTATGTATGTAATGTATGTATATCGTTATCTAGTTAGTACCCATAATACAAGCTTTACTTTCTTTGGGACTAGGTCAATTTGTGTAAAATTGTCTCTTAATATTTATTTAAACTTTATTGCACAAAATACAAATGGCGGACTTAATGCCATAAGGCATTCTCTACCAGTTTCCTTATTGTATGGGCCTCCAATTCGTATGGTACACCAGCCAGCAGCATCACTAAATAAAACAATGCTACTTTCAAAAATTATGAAAATATCAGAAATGCGAGTGTTAATAGCCGCCGGTACCCTTTAAAACATTTTAGTGGGGACACACCGTTCGCTAGTTCACCGTGGAAACAGCGCCATGTAGCGACGAATCTTCTAAAGAATAATTAGTGGGAGGTACGATACATGAACGAACTCCCTATTAAGTATTTGATTCTAACTTCAATACCTTAATTCATACTCGTACTAATTACAATAATTCTGCCAATTAAATTTAAACCACATAGAGTTGCGCACTAACGTCCTAATTGCAACTACTTTTCCAGAAAAGTTATTACGATTGTGTTCTAAGGTATCGATTTGATGTATCGAAAATGCGACTAAAACTGAACATAATCACAAAAACTTGAATTTTTAGCTTCAATATTGGCTCAGATATCACACTTCGAATCTAAACTGTATATCATGAAAACAACTGATTTTATTGGCACAAAACATAGCTAAGAACAATTCACACAGATTTCAACTCAGGTAATTGGTCCATCCCGCACGTTTTCGCTTCAATAGAGACAGCGAATATTGATGCCGAAATTGCCGAAACTATTTACATCGACTGAGTTTTGGAGCAGTAAACAGTTGAATACGGAACGTCGATTTGGTAGTTTTTGTAGGTAAAACGAACTAAGCTGCAGTCATCTCTTTTGCACCTTTGGTTCAGTTGCTGGAGCGCAGCGCGACGGCAATAGATTGGTTGTTTCACCAATCACATTGCATGATTTAGTATCCAAAGCATCCAAACTCGTCGCTAGATGGCGCTGTGCCCACGGCAAACGAGCGAACGGTCAGTCACCACAGAATGTACTGAAGGCTGAGACAATGACATTGATGACATTTGTTTAAAGTGTTTTACAATTTTAGAAAGGAGCATTACTTTTTGTGATGCTGCTGATCTTTATGTTAACTCTCATAATCGGGGTTTTCGGTGCACGAATGATTTGAGACTAGGCCGACAGTACACGTCAACAGTGTTGCCAGATGACCTTCATGAGAATCCGTAGGCTGAGACAAAAATATCTGTAGAATTCCGTTGATTTCATGGACTTGTAATTCTACAGATTTTTTCCAATGCTTCATTTGACTATGCTGTAGCTTAAAATGTTTTTAAAAGTTAGTAACTTTTGCAAAAACGTAGGTGGAAAAACAAACATGTAATATTTTTTAACACCTTGTCATAGTTTATTCATAGCTTTAAGCTGGTAAGAAAATGATATAAAAAAATTGGGCAAGTGCGAGTCCGACTAGCGCATGAAGGGTTCCGTACCTATATACATGTATATATAGGTATAACAAGTTTGTTGTATGGGAGCCCCCTTAAATATTTATTTTATTTCATTTTTAGTATTTGTTGTTATAGCGGCAATAGAAATACATCATCTGTGAAAATTTCAAGTGTCTAGCTATCACCGTTCTAGATATACAGCCTGGTGACAGGCGGACGGACGGACAGCGAAGTCTCAGTAATAGGGTCCCGTTTTTTTACCCTTTGGGTACGGAACCCTAAAAACGGACCACTGAGTGTAAGTGCATGATTAGTCCGCGAGTGTTTCAGCCCGGATCACAATTCATTTTTCGTAGCAAAAGTACATTCCGTATCGTTTATGTCATGTTTTGCTGATAAATAAAAGTATGACACTTACTCACTCTCTCACTCTCTCACTAATACTCTCGCGGTTTGTACTCATAATTAACACAAATTACAACGGGTCGGGTGGGAAATATCGCGTTAGACCCGTTATAATTTGTGTTAATTATAAATAAAAGTAGTCTGAAATCCCGTTGGTCCCCAATAGTTTCCGTAGGTCTGAGCACAAAGCCTAAATTCCGGAGATCTACGGATTTTTCCGAAGCTCTGGCGACAGGTAAATTTTACTCCACTTAGTTCCGCTCTAGTGGACAGGCAACCTTAAACGTATATGCGCTTCTACGCGGCTCTTTTTTTTTTTTTTTTTTATTTATCATAAAAAATCTTATGTGGTAAGCATGTAAAACATTTATATTCCGCCAAACTGAGGACAGAAAATGATATTTCTTTTTTGTTGCTGTTACACTTTCCTTAATTAGACAATGCCGAGAGGGATTCAGCAATATGTGAGACACGTATGAAGATAATTCCATCTCACTCCTTATTGCTGCATCTCTCTCGTCAGTGACTTATTTAGGAAAATATAAAGTAATCTTACCGTAGACTATGCCCGGTATAGTGACGCTGGTCTCAGCAATATTCGTAGCGAGCACAACTTTCCTTACGTTCCGGTCGCTCATTTGAAACACCTGAAAAAATTACAGTTCATAATGTTATTCAAGTTTTTCGGTAAAATAAGGGGTACCAAGGGGTAATAAACGCGGTTAGTCTTATTTATAGCTTAACTAGCGACCCGCCCCGGATTCGCACGGGTGCAATTCTGATAGATTATGCATTTATTATACATATAAAAGTTCCTCTTGAATCACTCTATCTATTAAAAAACGCATCAAACGTTGCGTAGTTTTAAATCTCTAAGCATACATAGGGACAGATATCAGGAAGCTACTTTGTTTTATGCTATGTAGTTGATAGTGATAAGTGTCGGTTCGGTCCAGGTACCTATAGCGGCGCTACAAACAGCTTTCATATGATAATAATGTGCATACGTCATATAATTGCATTATTAAACGACAGTCAAGGATTTCGACGAAACGTCAGTAGCGATTTGTCATTAACCAAATTCAAAACATTGTTTAACGGAATACTGCTCAATCCTTCGTTCTTCATGAAATAAATACTGCATCCTATTGAAAAAAAAAAGTTGACTAATCTTGACTTGTGGATAGTTTTGGCTTTATTATGCAAAAATTTAATACTCGAAATTTACGGAATATTTAGTCCTGTTTCCTCTTCGTTTACATCACTGACATTTACCGATTTTCAACGTCAGTTACCAAACATTTGTCGTTGCCAGTAAAATATAGTACACTAGCTTTTGCCCGCGACTACGTCCGCGTGGAACTTGGAAGTATGGAAGCAACCTCGTACAACACACACACGTAACAAAAGGGATTGTTAAAACCGCCTAAGCAAATGTAAGAGCAATTGTGCTTTTGGTCTAATTATTACATTTTCTACAGGGTCATCAATGTCATCATGAATTACTTACTCACTTTTCAATCTTTTTAGGGATAATTTCCAGGATGAAAACTATCCTATGTCCTTCCTCGGATCTTAAACTATCTCCATGCCAAATTTCATCAAAATCGGTTCAGCGGTTGAAGCGTGAAGAGGTAACAGACAGACAGACAGACAGACAGACAGACACACTTTCGCATTTATAATATTAGTATGGATTATTGCACACGCCGGGAAAGAAAGACTTGCCTTGAAGGGATAGTGATACGAAGCCGGCAAGCCCTTTTCACGGCTAAGGCAGGTATAGTGCATAACCATATGCAGTGAAGTAAAAAATATAACACTAAAAAAAACTCAGCCGTTTAGCCTGGTCAGACGCCATGTTTAAAAATAATTACTTTCCGGCCTAGGCCTTCAATTTTGTATGAATTTCTTAAGTTCTCTCAAGTTGTTCCGCCCGAAACGTGATACTTCGAAGCCTCTTATAACGCACGTTATGAAAATTAGTACGACTGAAATCCGCAATAAGGCGAGGTCTGAAAAACACCAAGTCATAATCAAATTAAAATTTAAAATTGAAACAATGAGATTAAAATTGAAATTTAAATTGAACTTGTTGTCTCCAATTAATATTAGGACACTGAGTAGTATGCTTTTCGTACTAAAAAAATATATGGTAGCATAATAATCGTGGTAGACAGTTGTCTATTTGACAGACAGTGGTCTTTGTGACTTTTAGGCTGTGACGTCATCAATGCCCTATCTTTCAAAATGAAATGAAATGAAATGAAATAATTTATTTATTCAGTAAGTAGGCCACAGGGGCACTTTTACAAGTCAGATTGTGAATCTACCGGCATTTCGCAAGAGGATACCGCTGTTGAGAAGATAGCCGAAAGAAACTCAACAGTAAGTCATTTTTTCTTAAATAATACTTAAAACAATCACATAATACATTTGTGTTATAACTAATTACACTGGTACACGTAAAGGAGATGTATAGATACTCCAAATCAATGTTAATTGACAACGTTTCATTTTTTTTACATATCCTTTTTAATATACAGTCCGAAAGAGGGATTTTTTTTAAGCTACACGTATTTTTTATTTTCCTCGAAAGCCTCCATTTTGAAGCAAAAAGCCCAACTTTATAGTTGCTCATTCTAATAGACAAAAATGACGTCAGTGCTGGGGTATCGTGTTGCCAGTCAAAAAAAGATAGCCATGACAACTTACGCTAGTCACAGACGTTCTTAAATTTATCTTAAAACTGCCATACACGCACATGACTTTTATAACAATCTACATTATGTCTAATCCTACTTAACCGTATTTTGTTGATTTATCAAATGTACATTTATATAAAACCAAACCTTATTAGCATCAAATTGCGTAGAGTAATCAAAACTTTTGAGTGTGCGTATCTATTTTTTGAATTGAATAGATGTTTGAGTTTCGTTGTTGATGAGTGACAGATTACGACAGATTAATGATCTGAACAACTCGATACGAAATATTATTTTCGCCAGGACAAAATAATTTTCAATAATATAAAAATGTCTGTCGTGAAAACAAAATATTGTTTTTTAAAAACTTGCAAAAATAACTCATCTGCGTATCCTGCAAAGAATTTTTTTACAGTTCCTCGTGGAAATACACGAGAATGGTGTTGCGGGCGGATATTTTAATCTAGACGGAAATATTTTTATACCGACGAATATGGGGGAAAATATTGATTGTGCACTTACTGTGAAAACTATTTTAAAATAAACGAATAATAGACGTTTTGTTGTTTTTATTTTAAGCTGAAAAGAAAAATATAGGTAGTAATATGTTCGATAACATTTTATATCTTGCTTGTCAGTAACTTCGATATATTTTTGTATAGATGCCCCGAGTTATCCCAGGTATGCACATAAGAAAGCACAGCACAGATCATGTTTACAGCCGCCATCCGACAATGTACGTCTGTAACGGTTTCTTCAGTTTCGTCAATTTCATATGTGATCTTGTACAACTTATTCTTGACGCGGTGCTCCGGAGTCATACGGCATTGAACGAAACAATGATTTGCTTCTCTGCGTACCTCCACATATCCGACTGCGTTATCGACGTAAGTGTTGCGTGAAGATTGTGAGGCTTTGGCAGCTCTTATGGCGGCTAAATTATACTTATCAGAACTTTTCGTGTACTCCATCATCATGAGGGTTTCAAGTTTGAGCTGTCAGCTTGTAAGAGTCCTTCAGAATTCTTTATTTCATAAGTCCGTGGAATAGCCGAGTCGTAAAAGGGATCAGAATCAAAGTCCGTGGAATAGCCGTGTCGTGAAAAGGATGAGAATCCATGTCCGTGGAATAGCCGAGTCGTGAGAAGGATAAGAATCAATGTCCGTGGGAAAGCCGAGTCGTATAATGGGTTAAAACAATAATAATATGAAATATTGCGCTCGAGCGAAAACTGAACAAAGACAAGTCAATGACAATTATTTGACAAACTTTCAAACGTGACAACCGGAAGGGAGATTTTTTTTAATTCTATTGGAGGCTTAAGCCCTCAAGTCCAGCAATGACGTCATACTTCCGGTTTAACATATTTTGTAGATTTTTGAAAAATATGGGCAGAAAAAAATCCTAAATATTTTTTTTGCGCTCTTTACACGTTATTCTACGAATGGTTTTCGATTTAGGACTTTAGCAAAATATGAAACGTTGTCAATTAGCATAGGAACAATAAAATGAAATTTAACGATAAATTAAAAATATTAAATTTATATACCCAGAGATGTATAGTCTCTGGGTGTCACAACATGCAATAAAATATAATTACTTAATTAATTGAATTCCATAGAGATGTATAAGGTCTCTAGGCGTCAACGTGAATAATTTACAATAGAAAATAATTATTAAACCTAAATTTCTTTGAGATGTATATGGTCTCTAGGCGTCATAACATGCAATAATGTATAGAAAAACATCCTGGCTATACCTTGATCTGCTTGTAGTGCGGCAAGCTTCCATACATGGGTAGTATGGACAGGTTGGCCGCCTGTACTCCACTGGGGAACTGTTTTCTATATTTGTTCTTGTCGTTGTTCTGTTCGGCGTATACTTGCAGAGTTTCTAGAGCTGTCAGTATTTCTTCCTAGAATCACATAAAATATACAATAAAATAAATCATTACTTAACTTTTTTACACACCAACAAGAAAAATAAAACAATAGAATCCTTAAATATTTGGAGGTTTTTTCATTTTCAGTCCTAATAGACTAAATCGTTGATTCATGTTAAATTGTATTAAAATGATGTTCATTTCGTATGGATTAGACATAGGAAACCTAAATGTATGTATATTTTTCAGTTCATAAAAGTAGAAGATAAGATGGCTTAAAAAATTTAAATTGAAAATACTATGATTTTTATTCTGTGTTTTGCAAGGCTTAAAACACTGTCCGAAATTTTCACCAGGTTGTGACGTCGCCAATCCCGCAAAATAAAACTAAAAACGTCATTCGCATCATAGATTAAGAGTGTACTACCGGTGTTTATTTGCAGGTCACGCCACATACCTATAAGCTAAAGACGAAAAAGCGGACGGCGTTTTATTTTTAATTAACAAAACTTCGCTTTGTAGCTCAATTAAAAAAACCGGCCAAGTGCGAGTCGGACTCGCGCACCGAGGGTTCCGTACAAACCTGCAAGGTTTACAAAGTTCGTTCATTACTACAATCGAAATCGACATTTACAAAAAAATATATATTTTGTAATGTAACTAAAAATTTAAGGTTTTCGGAATGTTTCCTTTATGTGTGCTATAAAACGTTGCTTCATGCCAAATTTCAAGATTCTAGGTCGACTGGAAGTACCCTTTAGGTTTTGATTCCCTTGCGAGTACTTGCGAGTTTCAAAATATGCAGCTTAAATTGCTGTTTCTTTTGATTGCGTTGACATAGAAGTTTGATTTTGTTACAGCTTAAAGGTATTATAGACCTGAGTATTTGGTATGAATTTCAATTTAATACCTCTACGCGTTTATGAGGAAATGGGTAGTAAGTTTAAAATTATTAAAAAAAAATATATTATGTGATGTAACTAAAAATTTATGGTTTTCGTAATTTTTCCTTTATCTATGCTATAAGACGTTGCTTCGTACCAAATTTCAAGATTCTGAGTTCACGGGAAGCACCCTGTAGGTTTTGATTCCCTTGCAAGTGTCGAAAATTTGCGGCATAAACGGCTGTATCTTTTGATTGCGTTGGCTTAGAAGTTTTATTTTTTCACAGCTTCAAGGGACAGTAGACCTGAGTAATTGATATAAATTTCAGCTTCATACCTCCACGCGTTCCTGAGAAAAAGGGTCTTGACAGACGGACGGACGGACAGACGGACAACAAAGTGATCCTATAAGGGTTCCGTTTTTTCCTTTTGAGGTACGGAACCCTAAAAACAATATTTTGTTAGTGCTAGTAAGATTTATTAAACCATTTCAAAAATCTATCAAGTATATAGCCTATTCCCATCACGGAATACGTAGCATACCTGCGAGGTGAGGAACGCCAGGATATCACCAAAAGGCTGGTTCTCGTGAATCTTGATCACCGTGTCCACGGTCGCTTTCACGTAGTCCGCTACCGGCTCTGAAATGTACAATATCACTATTTTTTTATGAAGAACGACGCGGTTAGCACTGTTTGTAGTGCATCTGCCTACTGAGCCGGTCCTGGGTTCAAGCCCCAGCGAGCGCAAATATGACTGATGAACTCGAATAGTTGTTACTCGGTCTGGGATGTTTTCTAAGTATTTAAGCCTATAATAGAGCTTATACAGTGGGACTAGGACCGATTTGGGTGAAGTTATAATAATATAATATATATTTATGAAAATATTAAATAAATATTATTATATATACTAGGTCGATGCAGAGTCAGCCACCGGCTCAGCTTGCACCATAGATTGGAGCGGAGTTTTTTTTTTTTTTTCGAAATTTTCTCTTCGTCACGACCTAGCAAAATTTTCTAAAATCGGTTGAGAACTCGCTGAGATCTGCGCATTGTCACAATGTCCATTCGAGTCGATCCATGGGAGCTTCGCTCGCTTCGCTCGCTCCGCTCCAATTATATTATTGAAGTTGTCCGATATTTATTATTTTGAGTTAAGTTTACCTTGAGTATAAAACACGTCGATGGGATGAGTTCTTCCCTGGATAGACATTATGACGGAGGTGGCGGACTTATCCTTCTCCTTCCTGTCTGTTAGATTGAAGAAATCCTTGAGAAAGTCCGCGTCCATGGTGGCAGAGGACACGACGATTTTTAGGTTCTTTCGTTTCTGAAAAGTGGAATTTTGAGGTTAGTTTATTTCAGAGATCATACAAAATACCGTTATTAAATTTCGGGTTTTCGCTGATTTTTACACATTTTTATGTATTACTGTACTAATTTCAAAGTTCATTATCAATACCTAAATTGTATTTAACATCTAATTATTGTATTAAACGGTTTACACTCACGTGAAATAGTCAGGGACGGCCCGACATGCTTCGAACTCATATGGAGCTGTAGTGTGATTGAAGTCCGAGTCAAAATAGAAACAGACTGTAGCGTGATTGACGTCTGAATCACGTCTTCATCAGGGACCTACCTACTCGTGCAGCGGCGCGGTAACTTCGTCACGACGTCCAATAGGATCAACCTGATTGAATCACCCCAGTGATTGAATTGGCCAAATATGTCCAGTGAGATCGCCCAGGTGACCCTATTGGATGCCATGTCCAGCACGATCATCTGGGTGATTTTAGTGGACATATGTATGTCCAGTAGGATCCCCCACATTAAAGATTTTTCTTTGGGTGATTCTAGTGTAGGTACTATCATGTCCATTGAGATCACCCAGGATAACCTTTTGGACGCCATGTCCAGCACGATCCCCTGGGTGATGTAAGTGGGTGGCACGTCGCGAACTTCGTCACTGCAATCAGTTCGTCAATTTCACATGAGTGTAAACCGCTTTATACAATAATTCAATGAACAAATGTCTCTCGAAAGTTTTAATAATTTGTATTTAAAGAAGATTCGAAAAAAAAACGTGAAATAAGAACGATATTTTCAATTTAATGAATAATAACGATCCGTTGTTTATTTAATTTTTTTTCATCATTTCATCATTACATGTGTCGGGGACAGGTCTGGATGGCCGGTGTGGTGTGGCACATTAGATGAGCTATTCGACATAGTTGTGGACGAGGAGGTAGTTGTGAGCAAGATGAAACAATACGGATGCAATTAACTTGATTTATTCCTTATACAATGAAGCACAAAATAACAGTTCCTGGCACAGAGGTCTGTAAGCTAGGTTATCAAAGTCTCACAATAGTCTTTATTAAATTAACACAGTATTGTTGAGTTATAACGTTTCACTGATTCTAACTTGGTATAGCACAACGAAACGGGACAGTTCCAAGGCAGTAGTGCACTCGACGGTGGCCCAGAGTGAAGTGTCGGTGGGCGTTCGCTGAGTGAACCGCCAAGACTCTGTCTAGCGCGCCAAAACAGGTTCAAGGGGGCGCCACTGTCGCCTTCCGATGGCGCACCGGCTTCGTTGAGCTACCGTACTCATGACCGTCTCCGACACGGCCATCCTGCGATGACACACGTCCTCGTGTGTTGCTCTGAAACAATCAACAACCAAAACAGTATCCACTCGGTCAGTCCTGACAAACACGTCAAAATGGTACCTAAGACAAAACAAAAACTTCATCTTTCCTTTCGCATCAAATAGTTACTGACACCAAAACAAAAAAAAAAATCACAAAAATAATTTTGACAACTAAGTGAAAGTTTTTGTTTTATAACCGCAATATTTCAAAAGATACAAATCGAATTATGGTATCTTACAACCAACTACCAATTGTAACATTACTTATTCTTTCAATAGTGCAATACGTTTTAAATGAGATTGTACTACAATGTTGCTTGTTGTGAAACAAACTAGCTATTTACCACTTCTACCTTAGAAAACACATTAGGAACCATGTACCACCATATCATTTCGTTTTGGCTCACCTTATTGACAATATCAAAACAATTAAATCAATGAAAATTCGTTCAACAAAACAGGTATCTCATTCGTGGCCTAGGGCTAACTTAGCCACCCACTACGCGCATCCCCACGGGATCGCCGAGTCAACCCTATGACTCTACGGTCTCTGCGAGAGTGACCCGACCTCCGCCAGCACCTACCGCGCACCGCGTATCCACGGACTGCTTAGAGCAGATGCCGACTTCTACCGGACTACGGCTACGATGAAGTGACTGGTATGGTCGACCAGCCGAACTGAGAACCTCCCTACCAGTATCACAATATTTTTTTTTTCGTCTACTTCAAATGGTACGTAGCTCCCGGGCATTTCCCTCAACCTATCGTGTAAGTACGCGCATGTTTGGAAGTCAAGTTTATAGCCAATGGTCTTGCAATTTACAATACTACATGTCAACATTTCTAATAGGCTCGCTTCAGTAACTTTATTTATTGCACAGTACTAACAATTTTCTGATACAAGTCATACATAGTCACTGGATTATACAAGCAATTGCCATGGAACTTATTGGAAATTAACTCTTCCATAAGCGATCACTCGGCAACCAAATCACAATAAAATGAGAACTCCTCACCAGATTGCCTCATATGGTGTGGTGTGGTGACGTCACACGTCAACCCTCTTCCCCGTGGTTGAAGGCGCCCTGTCGCTCGCCTTCGCGCAGTTCTTTACGCGATGTCTTGTACCGTGGCAGCCGAAGCAGATGACTCATGGCTTAGCTGTTAGCTGCTAAGTTCGCGAATCTTTTCCTGAAACAAAAACTTCAAGCACAGTATCACAAAGCTCGGTCATTCTAACCTTAAATCCAACAAACTCAACTTCAATTCAACAACAACTGAAATTGGATTTGTAATTACTTATAGTCAAATGAATTGTTTCTTTTGTTATCTGAAATAACATGCCAAACGAATAATAATAATTCAACAAAAAAAAGGAAACTCAAATCAATCTAGCAAAGTTAGGTAGGTACACTGAAATTATGATTCGTTAATGTGAACAAATAATCTACGACGTAGATGCAAGAAAAGATTTAAATCAAATCATTATTTGCATTTTAATAACAAACTTTACTTTGTATGATAATCTTTGGATTACCAAGGCTTTACAGATTATGAAACATTAATGATAAAAATCAAATTTCAATTTCAAATTCTTGTTCTAATATTTTCCTAATCCTATTAGTGTCTCCAGTTTAAATATTTTAGGCTAAAACGATCACCACAGTTAAAAGTAACATTAGAATCGTCAAAGTAACAAATCTCAGGCTCACCAGTTCTTACGGAAGTTATAGGCGCTAAACTATACACCAGCTAATGTACACCGAGTAAGAAACTATTCAAGATGTCAAAAAATTAAATTCTACAGAATGATTGGAAAATCATGAACAGAGGGTAAATTATTAAAGCAAGTTCCTACCCCCTAAGCCCAGCCGCTCCTACTACTAAGTACTGTGTATGCTTAGAATAATAATTCTAAGTGTGTATGATTCATGCACCTTCACAGCGCAATTTTAAAATGAAAAACTTTTTAAGGGTAGGTAAACTGCGTAGTGGTCATATTAATCAACACTAAATCTCTGTAGAAACATTTCGCGTTTAGTCATATTATATCACTACGAAAACAATCGTTACAAACCGTGCAATAAACTTTGTTGCAAATGATTATTAATTTCTATCACGCAATATTCAACTTTACTTGGAGGGTTGCTTTTACCAGTACCCGTTAGTACTTTTTTTGACAAATACCCACTAAACTGAATAAGTGCGACTTAAGTCTACCCCAGAATCTAGCTACACTTTTATTTGTGAACAAAATATCGGAATCTTAGTGAAAAGTTAACGACTGACCTGATGTGTTTTTCAAAATGTGTCGGTGAAGCCATAGTGCCTACGTTCACGCGTCGCTTGTAAGTTGTAGTTGACTGTCGCTTCTGGGTCACTTCTACTGGTGCAACAACTGACGATGTGTCCCGCTGTTCTTGAAGTAAACAATGAACTTCGATGTATGTAGTTTGTATTGTAACTGCTGGCTTTTGTCGCTGAGGTGGTAAGTTGTAGTTTTCTTTTATACGAAGTAAGCAATCGAATTTTTCATGTCCGTTTCTCTCGCAATGAAAACAATTTAAACAGTGCAATCTTCATTTGTTTTCATACGGTTTTGTAGGTCTCCGTGACGGTGTTAGCTTGAGTTTCAATAACGGAAACGCTTGTAGCTCCTGTTCCTTGATTTTGTGATGTCAGGTTCGTTGTATTTCAAAGAGTAACCACAAACTTTTGTTCTTCCGTTTTATTCGCTTCGTGTTCCATCATTCTTCGTGTTCGCTCATGGGCCATAGATACCATCCCACTTCTGATGTCGGGGACAGGTCTGGATGGCCGGTGTGGTGTGGCACATTAGATGAGCTATTCGACATAGTTGTGGACGAGGAGGTAGTTGTGAGCAAGATGAAACAATACGGATGCAATTAACTTGATTTATTCCTTATACAATGAAGCACAAAATAACAGTTCCTGGCACAGAGGTCTGTAAGCTAGGTTATCAAAGTCTCACAACAGTCTTTATTAAATTAACACAGTATTGTTGAGTTATAACGTTTCACTGATTCTAACTTGGTATAGCACAACGAAACGGGACAGTTCCAAGGCAGTAGTGCACTCGACGGTGGCCCAGAGTGAAGTGTCGGTGGGCGTTCGCTGAGTGAACCGCCAAGACTCTGTCTAGCGCGCCAAAACAGGTTCAAGGGGGCGCCACTGTCGCCTTCCGATGGCGCACCGGCTTCGTTGAGCTACCGTACTCATGACCGTCTCCGACACATGTATGATGATGATGATGATGAAAGTTGATCGAGAGCAACAAAAATACATGATCTGTGGAAATTTCAACTGTCTATCACCGTTCATGAGATACAGCCTGGTGACAAACGGATGAACAGCGGAGTTTTAGTAATAGGGTCCCATTTTTACCCTTTGGGTACGGAACCCTAATAAACAGCTTGATTGACTAAGAGTACTTACCTTAGCTATTTTCTTGAGCAAACCCATCAGAACATCTGTCATTTGAGATCTTTCATGGACCTGTAATTTGGATTTTTTTGGTATTATAATACGGGATATTATTAATGGCACAGCAAACAATTAATAATCGCCTATCAATTTATTTTCATCAATTATATACTTTTTACATAAATTAATTATTGCACAGCAAATAAAATAAATGCCTAGCAAAAATTGTAGGTACTGCAGATAATTAGAAACTACACATCAGCACGACATTACTTTTCATCTTTTTAAAGAACCCAGTAGGTTAGGTTAGGTTTGTTTCATAATTATTCTGAAAAATAAACAGTTTTTGAAAAAAAATGGCTTTAGGACAAATGAAAATTCGGCGAAACGTTACAGATGGAAAACAAAAATGAGTGTTTCAGATAGGTAACCATCTAATCCTGATCACCTTTCAGAGCAGATCCGACTCGGCCGGGTTAGGTTAGGTTTTTTTTATATCCCTAAAAACGCTCCATAATGTGCGGACTGAGCGGTAGTCATTATTAGCTATGTATTACTTAAATATGTTTTACTTTTAAATAAATAGATGCACGCCACAAATATAAATTGTAGTATATTTAGTAACATTTTGAGTGCAGTATTTGCTGTGCAATCAGTAACTTTGACATACATTTTGATTATTTTTGCATAGAAAAATATATTTTTTTTATGTGCGTTAAAATACTACCCTTTATTTTATAGCCCCGAGGTTTCGGACTTAATATTACGTCCATGGTCTGAAAGAAAAGGGAATGGTCAGTCCCTTTGCGACCCTGAACGTTACATTACGTAATTGGTTATACGTACTGTAACGTCTTGTTCTTGCTTTTAATTATTCTGTCATGGAAGAAAAAAGGTCGTCTTTAACTACATGCATTTGTTTCCGAAATAGGAATTTATGTTTCTCAAACATTACTCTAAAATGTTCCCATTAATGTAGTAAAACCGGTCGTCCTTCGTTATGGCCTTTATGCAATTTTTTTTTGACTGAGTAAAGAACACACCTACCGTACATGACGTCTAATACAAATGGGGGTTTGTCTTAGTTTAGCCAGCTGTACATGACCATACCCATCCACGGAATGACTTTTCCCGGCCTCTGCAGTAAAGTACCTTTTGATAGTTTTTTTTTCTATAGTGTCAGTGATTATCTTACCTCATCAAGGACTATACAGGAATACTGCATGAGAAGGGGAGACGCAAACATCTCTCGAAGCAACACGCCTTCAGTCATAAACTGAAATTTGAAAAACGACACTTGAAATTACTGGAGAAAAAGTTTTTTTGTTTTAACGTAGACGGGTTAAAAACAGTCGTGTCCTTAAGTGTGTAGTAGGTTCTTTTTTTTCTCAAAAGAGTAGGGGTTTAGAAAATAAGCAGCATCCTAAGAATAAACAATACAAAGATCAACAAATTAAAATATCGAGAAGTCTCCTGGCGTTGGGGTGGTGGAGTGGTTGACACTTTAGACCGGTAATGCAGAGCAACCGGGTTCGATCCCCCTTCCGCTAGGTTACGCGTTTCCATTTCTTTGTGGTTTGATTTTTGTATCATTCGTACAGTCCATCCTTTTAACCTAGTTCTGAAGGCCTATCTCGAATATCGAAATTCGAAGTTAGTACCGCGCCATTTCTCTCGATCTCGTGTCAAACTATATTTCAATGAGCGGGACAGCACAGTACAAATTCGTACATCGGAGTAACCTGTATCGATTTTCCCAGCCAGACGACTTCTGACCTCGAACTCCTAACGAGCCCTAAGAGACACTCAATGTGACGTTGACAAATCAGAGGCTTGACTAATGTCACCTGTCGTCAATCGTGTCGTTAATGACCGACAATCAGAGGTCGTTCTAATAAATATCGCCTGTCGACTACCAAAACTACTTAAGTAACAAAAACCTACTTATAACCTAAAACAACCAAGTGAACTAAAACAACCATTAAAATTACGATTTCGGCGGTAATGTTTACGACAAACTTTATAATTGCAACAGAAGCCCATGTAGACTATTTCCTGACAATACCAGTAATATAAATTATAAACACTTTTCTAAGAAATATTTGTATAGAATCTTTTTATCGATTCATATTTTTTTATGTGGTAATACCACATTTTTATTTTTATAAATAATGACACAAAGGTAAATTAAGAAAGAAAAATTGAATGCGATCTACTACAATCGAAGCGGGATATGAACCCGCGACCTCTGCGTTTCCGGCGCATTGCTCTCCCAACTGAGCTATTCGACCGCTACGTCAGTCACACCAAATCTTTCATCCCTTAATCCTTTTACGCTACTGGAGCGCCCTCTGCGTCATATATATGTTTTTGAAATGCTTATTGCGCATTAGCCATACCCTAGGATGTGCGTTTTACACGCACGATCCCCAATCCCCATTGCTTCACAGCAAGTGTGAAGACTGCGAGAGAGATGGCGCTGTTCTAAATATTTGTATAGAATCTTTTTATCGATTCATATTTTTTTATGTGGTAATACCACATTTTTATTTTTATAAATAACTTTTCCAAGAAGTTTAATCACTATTTATCCCCTAAGCCACGGGATAGAATTTCATGTTGTTACAACAAGAAAAAGATTGATGCACCCTTATTTATAGCTTAACAAGTAGTGTTGGTCCGGCCCAGGGATAGGGGCGCCACAAACAGCTTTCATATGGCAATAGTTAATGTGCATATGTCATATATTTACATTAGTAAACGTCAATAGCGATTCGTCAACGGATACCTTCACCTCCCCGAATTTCATTCGTCATAAATGTATCACTTGCTTTAATTTTCATGTACCATAAACTTTTTATTTCATAAATCATAAACTCTTCGGGAATTATTTAATACCTACTATTCATGGAGAAATCATTAGGTTAGGTTAGGTTTGTTTTATGACAATCCCGAAAAGTTTCAGCTTACAGATAAAAAAAGACTTATGTCAAATGAATGTTATGGCTAGTGATACATTATGGCATATGAAATTCGGGCAAACGTTAGAGAACCATTTGTCATCAATCAAATCCAAAACATCGTTAACATTAAGTACAGTCAACCAATTTGATTCCCAGGCCATTTCGTACCTTGTCACAGTGAACGCCAATATGAAAACCGCTTGAGATCTCATATCATTGTCATTGTGACAAGGTTCTATAGCGGCCTAGAAATCAAATTGGTTGACTGTACATTCGATTAAAATGTAATGAGATGACAGATGACGAACGCACAAAGGTATGTATGTACATAGGACTATAAGACTATATGTTGTTCAGTTTGAAGAGTAGAATCTATGTTTTAATTTATTGCTCCTATTACAGGCCACACCCTGTATTCAGACTACCTACCATGAGACTAGGAATCACCGTAGCTTGAGGTTAAGTCACCAGTTATGTTAAGAATTTACTTAGAAAGTTTTGAAACACTACTGCAGCGAACAATGATGTTTTATAACAAGACTTTACACTAACTTGACAGCTGAATTATTTAATTCCCAGATCACGGGTAATAACATGCGCTTATATCTTTCTAAGGCGGCGTCGTGAGCAAGCGAGACATCGCCGTATGACAGACAGAGACACTTTCTGACGTCATTCCATACGGAAACCGAACGAAAATTCCGAACGTCTGTAGCAGCACTGAAAAATGAAATGTGAAAACGAGAAAATGTAATGATTTCAGCTTACTTTTGATATGAAATTATTTTTTTTTCCGTAATTTGTGCACTTACGCATTACACGTGATTTTTGGGCCAAAATCTCACTGTAATGAGAACTCGACATGTATACCTGCGCATCTGTCGCTTTCCGGAGATCTACAAAAGCGTGTCCCTAGCACTATAGACTACTCGTGAAGCAGGCCGAGGTGGGGCGAAAATGATAGTGTGGAGAGTCACTTCGCTGCGGAAACCCCTGCTTCGGCCAACTTCGCCTTAGCCAACTTCGGCCAACTTCGCGAGTAGGGTGGAGCCGCAATTTGGCATAAGCACCATTTGGTGCCATTTGACTCATATTAAGCGAGTTGGATAGATATCTCGGTTGGATTAGGTTTTTTTTTTTATGTCATAGGGGACAAACGAGCAAAGGAATCGCCTGATTGAAGGAGGTATATGAACGCCATGATTGGCTAGATTAGCTAGATTGGTATGTGTACAGCACCAAAAGTAACTGACAATTTTAGAACGCAATTCAGAGATCAGAGTGTCGTGGTTATGGATTGTCCTCTGCCACACTAAAAACGGCTTTTGCAATGTTTCTCCATCTCTGTTTGTGGCACTCCGTGTACACTCCGTTAGGGAACATTTCGTCGTGGACTTTATGAGATCCGTCTACCTAGTAGGAGATTGACCACGAGAACGTTGACCTTCCACTCTCCCCTGCACTACCAATCGCTCCATCGACTGTTCGCTGCGGATGATATGTCCAAACATTTTCAGATATGTCCAAACATTCGCAATGAATTATTTATATTGCTAATTTAAGCTAAATAAAGGCTTCGGCAGCTTGTTTGCTACTTGGGATGCCAATAGTGAATTTATCTGCTACTTTTAATGCTGATCCGTGCTTGTAGATTGTGTGAACAAATCATCATCATGGCGCCACTTCCCATGATGCTGGAATGGACTGACCACGCTGGTCATCCTCTCTCTCTCTCTAAAGCTCCAAGATCGTCCGCGAATCGAGCGGCGAGCGAGGCCGCGGCTGCCACTCGAGGCATCACGCAGACCATGTGACCGATCTCGTGAAGATACTGTGGAGTTATCATCACGGATCCACTTACCATGATGCTGGAATGGACTGACCGCACACTGGTCATCCCGGCAGCATACCCCACATGCTCACCAAGCTGCTCGCCAAGTTCGTCCGCTACTCGAGCGGCGAGAGAGGCCGCGGCCGCCACTCGGGGCTGGGTCACGCATACCTTGTGACCGATCTCGTGGAGATACTGTGGACAAAAGAATATAAGCATTAACACTTTTTTGTATTGTAACATGTGCCTATTTGATGCGCAACATTATACGCTTAATTAAAACGCGTGAAGAAGTAACAAACATGCACAAACACACTCACACACTTTCGCCTTTACAATATTAGTGTGATACACAACCTCGCACAAATCGACCTGAAACCAAAGTAAGTGTATAAAATAATAATATTTAGTTAATTGAAATTGAATTCTTCCATCTTCTCAGTTTGTCTTGTGTCAAATTTGACTAGTTGAAAGTATGTACAGCATTAAGTCCAAGTTTTGTAGCCTCCGCTTCTGAACAGGCAGCCTTAAACAGCTGTTTGTAACCACAGTTATGATTTTATAATGCAAATAACCTATATTTTATTAAATAAACCTATTTCACTTCGACATAATAGAGGTTTTGTGTTGTTAAATTTGGTTCAAATAACACAATTATGTGTAATTTCAAATTACACATAATTGTGTTATTTGAACCCTGAACAGCTGTTTGTAACCACAGTTATGATTTTATAATGCAAATAACCTATATTTTATTAAATAAACCTATTTCACTTCGACATAATAGAGGTTTTGTGTTGTTAAATTTGGTTCAAATAACACAATTATGTGTAATTTGAAATTACACATAATTATAAAATCATAACTGTGGTTACAAACAGCTGTTTAAGGCTGCCTGTTCAGAAGCGGAGGCTACAAAACTTATACACTATTATTTGACAAATTACTAATTTGTCAAATAATAGTGTATCGCCTTTATCCTAAGAGTAAATTATAACTTTAGTAACGTGTGAAGCATATCACTTGGTTGGAAAATGAACAAAGCCCGGGGTTTTCAGGGCAAGAATGATTTGGCGCACTGTCGGCTCAGTGTCAAATCCGTGCCCCAAAACCACGGGGGTAAGAAAACGAAAGCAATATCACACTAATATTATAGGTAAAGGCGAAAGTTTGTGTGTTTGTATGTCTGTTACTACTTCATGCTCAAACGGCTGGACCATTTTTGATGAAATTTGGTATGTAGGTAGCTGACAGCCTGCATTAACACATAGGCTACTTTTCATACCGGAAAAAAATAGTGTTCCCGTGGGACGAGCGGGTATAGCACCGTGGGGCGCAGCTAGTATCGCACTAATATCATAAAGGTGAAAGTTGGTGAGTGTGTTCGTATGTTTGTTACTTCTAGACGCGCAAAAGGCTGGACCAATTTTGATAAAACTCGGTATGCAGTTTAGGATGGGAAGTGTTTGTACGGAGCCCTCGGTGCGCGAGTCCATCTCGCACTTGGCCGGTTTTTTATTTACCTTTTCAACCCTTACTTACTTTTCAATCTCCTCCATTTTGAAAAACTGAATCGCCAAAAATAATCTGTATAATTTATTGAGCCTGAGAATCGGTTGAGAAATGCGACCTCTAAGTGAGAACAGCTGGAATGTGTCTGGACATCCAAACATGCAAACATCCGGACATAACCCCGGAAACGAAGACGGTTCCGCTTGGTAAAAAACCTAGTCGAAGTATGTACTTCCATGTTCACTTGCAAAAAAGCCAAATCAATTTCCATTTCCAAATCCAATGGTAGCCTTGCCTCACGTTAGTAGTCCAAAAATATCAACGCAACCTCGTAGTCGCATGTGTTAATTAAGTAAAACGACGTACCGTGTTCGACAAATTAGGGTTAACCATAGAAGTCCGAGTAGGTGAGGCTCAGTAGAGCACGAGATGTTACAATCACACCCGGTTTTCGGGGCAAGAGTGATTTGACGCCTACAGCAGTGGTTGTCACATCTACTAACTTTTCGGTAGATCTACCTATTTTACCTCCGTTCTACCTATCTACCACCCTCAGCATCAAATCTACCTATTTTTCAAAATTTTAGGTTCGTAAACAATTCTTAACGAGTAGAACCAAATGTTATTCCCTTGCTATTGAATGTAGGCTCTTGTCCACAGAGCTAAAGCCTATCTTGTAATTTCATCGCTTAAAACGGAACTTGACAGTTTGACACTGACAGTCGGCAATTTCTTTGGCAAATGACAGCTGATTGTGTATTGATTTTTAACACTTAAACACTCTTGTAATTTTTTGTCTTTTCAACCCCCATATCTCCTTACCTTTCTCTTCTACTGTAAAAAATTTAGGCGTTACCATGGATCAAACTTTGTCATGGGCACCTCATATTTCTGAGATCAGTAGGAAAATTTTCGGGTCCCTTCATTCTTTGAGGCGTCTGCAAAATTTCCTTCCTCTCCATACGAAGATCATGCTTGCCCGCTCTCTTTTGCTCCCACTTCTCGACTACGGTGACGTTGCTTTCCTGGATCTCCGGGGGGAGCTGCTTGACAAGCTAAAACGCCTACAAAACGTCTGTATTAGGTATATATTTGGTCTCCGCAAGTTTGATCATGTGTCTCAATACCGCGCTCAACTTAAATGGCTTCCGATCCGTCAGCGTAGAGACTTGCACGTTCTTTGTCTTTTGTATAATGTCCTTTTCATTCCTTCTTCTCCTCCTTACCTTGCAGAGAAGTTCTCTTACATGGCGGATGGTAGTGGCCATCGCCTGCGGTCAAGTGCGAATCTGACTTTATCTATCCCACCGCATAAATCTCACGTTTACGATATGTCTTTTGCTGTGCGCGCCGTGAAATTATGGAATAAATTGTCTCCCGCCCTAAGGCAGACGCAGTCCGTAGCATCGCTCAAGGGGAAGTTAAAGGAATTGTGGCTGTCGAACGAATGATTAGGTTGCTGTTTTTGTTATAATAATAATTTTATTTATGTTGAATGTTATGTATATGTATTTATATAGATATTATGTAATATGTATTATATTGACTTTTACCTATCTCTCTCTCTCTCTCTCTGTTGGTTTTTGCATTTTCATGTGTATTATTGTATAGTTATAGTTACTCCTTTGTATTGTACATGTTGCTTGGTGTGTCTACCATTTACATTTGTTTAGCACTCATTTGCTCAAAGGTTAACTGGAAGAGATCCCTTAAAGGGATAAGTTCGCCTTTGTACATGCTTATTTTTTTGTAATGTGTTTTTCTTGTTTTTATGTACAATAAAGTGTTTACATACATACATCTCCGCAATGTTTAACATTTTCGAAAAATTGGGCAAGTGCGAGTCCGACTCGCGCATGAAGGATTCCGTACCATAATCTATAACAAGTTTGTTGTATGGGAGACCCCCTTAAATATTTATTTTATTTATTTTTAGTATTTGTTGTTATAGCGACAATAGAAACACATCATCTGTGACAAATTTCAACTGTCTAGCTATCACCGTTCTTGAGATACAGCCTGGTGACAGACGGACGGACGGACGGACAGCGAAGTCTCAGTAAAAGGGTCCCGTTTTTACCCTTTGGGTACGGAGCCCTAAAAACTGACTTTACAAAAAAACTACTTAACAAACCTTCTCACAAATTTTCATGACAATCGTTTGAGAATCGCCTGCAGGCGAGGACAGCCGGAAAACCGAACAACCAAACATGCGGACAAACACAACACAGGGAGGAGGAGAATGGTGGCTACTCTGCCGATTGTAATGGTAATAACTACGAATGAGGCTCTCAGTACAATTAAATTTCTGCTTTTCATCAATTCTAGTATCTCGTTTGAGCCCTATATTGAGCGGTAGAGAATGCCATTTGGCATCAAGTCCATTTGTACTCACTTTGTTTTGTGCAAAGTTTAAATAAATAAGTTATGACGATCCGCAAGTACAGTACAGTAGAAAACAGTACTATTGTGCGGTTTTGTACCTCATTATGTGTCATTATCGTCCGTCATAAAAGAGAAGCAATTCATAGATAATTTGTCATCTTGGTGGATTAATAATCACTTTTTTCTCCTAATTAGAGTAATTAGATCGAAAGAGCTCGTGATTCTGAGTAGAAAATACCTGAAATATCCAAAATCTATAAAAAGTGGGGTGTAAATCTTAAGAAAAAATGGCCCAGGTAGCTTATTTAACACATATTCATTATCATCATGTCAAATGCTATGCGACCCCAACGCAGTGCCCCTCATCTGTACCGTGGGAACCCAGAACGATACCTACACATCGCTTGTCGTGGCCGACACGCTCAGCCAGTCGGTTGCCACACGCGCTCACGGCCGGACGCCGCCGGTCGCGCTATAAAATCACCAAAAAAATGGCTTCGTCGCGAATAAGACCAACGTGCTGCAGTGTCGCGGGGTGTAAAAACTATAAAAGCAACATACATTTATCCTTTTTTCTTTGCCGACAGACGAAGAAATGTTAGTAAAAATTCTTAGAATAGGCACCTACCTAAAATAATTGCAACGCTATCGCATTGCATACACTTTTATAATAGATATTGTAATGTTGAATTAATAAACCTACCTACTTAATATACTTAAATTCATAAAAAACATCCACTATCTATATCAACAAGTGACAATAATTGAATCACTAAGATTTACGAAATAAGTTTAGCGCGTGTGGCGGGAGAGTGCATTACACGGCCTAAGAAAGGGCGTAAACGTCGGCGTTGTTCTTGGCACTTAAGACCTTTTGCAAGGAATGCATTCGCGAAGATGAAACGCGTCATCAGAATATTTTAAAACAACTTGTAGGTACCTAGTGACTATTTCGAAGCGTGTAATGCTAGTATTATACAATATCTAACGTAACGCATTATACATATATAGGCACCTACCAAACTTTATTTAGTACCTACTGTCATCGGGATAATAGGTATTTATTTATTTTATTATATTTAAGTTACTTAGGTACCTACACAGATAGTTTCATGTTTCTGGTATGTTCCGCATGAATAGGTAGGTAAGATTGCTTGATAGAATTATTAGCGTAAGTATAAAATATGGTTCCGATATACCTACTCGGAAATTTAAACGATTTTGATGGTGTGCCGCAGCGCATGTGAATACCTATTTCTCGCAGGTACCTAATGATAATTAAATTTAAATAAATCGATCGTTTTTCATTTACCTTGACTATTTATAAAATCATTTCTAAACGGTGGCAACCCTAGCGTCGTTTTGCCGGCACGTGCGGCCATCGAACCGCGCGTTCAAGGTCGCTCCATTGTTAAATTGAGTAGGTATGAAAAGCGGTAGGTATTTGCCTTTTTATTCAGACATGGGTATCTGTTCGAAGAACTATTATATTAATCTGTGCCCAACGGGGCTTTCCACAGATGAGGGATAAAAGGGACAAGGGGAAAAACACAGTAATTTTTTTTTGATGTTTGTTAGTCTATGACTGCAAAATTTCTCAGTTCATCGTAATATGAGGTTGCGTTATCTCACGTGAAAAATATGTGACAAAGCATCTGTCACGCACACTCGCATTTTATCAAAACGTGACGGATGCTTTGTCACTTATTTATCGCGTGATACGAGCAACCATCATAGGCCCACAGCGGTAATTAAAACTCGCCGGGTCCAATTTTTTTGCTATATTTTTATCTTACCACTTAACCAGTTCTTTCCCTTAGCCATTCATTTGGTGCTTCGTACTAGAGGTGCATACAATAAACGTATTACTTCCCGACATCTTTTGCGAACAAATACAAAGCCCTTTGCTTCTTCGTGCGAGGATCAGGTTAGCACTTACCCAGTTTTTACATTGAATACCTTAACAATAAAACACCAAAACACTCGCCCCTCGCAATTCTATTCAACGATAGAACCACAAGAAAAAGATCTTAACGACAACGGATCTCAATATAACTTTTATAATCTTTTCCAAATCTATTATAACTGAGCCTCCTTTCCCATAGCGTTAGCGGTTGCGTAGTGAGGAACAGAAACAGCTGGCGTTGTGCCAATGGGGTCGGTACATACGGACAGCAACCTAGCTGCAATGTGGCAGTTCGAATGCAGTTATGCTGCAGTTGGTAAAACTGCAAACCGATTGTTTAGTCCGCTTACAGCTGCCGTGCAGCCCTGTCGACTGCGTTCCGTTCCTTACTACATAAGCAACTGCCTTAGCGGTTGCGGACTATTAGTAAAGCACTCCCACCGCGCTCGTTTGCCGCTCTATTTGTTCCCGCGCCGCGCCGCTACCCGCCCCGCTCGCCGCTAGGACCGATGTCGTGGCCGTACCGTTAGACCACTTAGACGGCTGCCCAAAATAACGCAAGTCCTTCAAACACAAGTGTAGAAAAAATGAACAACCCGCGTCTTTCTTAAGTAAGTACAGAAACGGCTCAAGAAGTCATAAAGCCGTAGATTTATAGCCAGTCAAAAGTTGTCGTGAGAAAAGACGAAGCATTTTATTTACGTACTAGCTGCGTATGGAACACTAAATTTTTAGGGACAAAAATTAGCCAAGTGTTAATCTAGGGTGTCAGCTACCTTCATAACAAAATTTTACAAAATTGGTCCAAGGGTCTTCGATAGCAAAACTTCATAATTTTCTTTAAAATGACGTAAGTGCCGCGCGGTGTCCTTATACTTCGAACGTTACACATATTAGTTAAGTGCCATACAGCATTAAAACATTCCGCTCAATCTGGCGCGTATAATCAATAACTTTTACCAGAAGGTATAAGTAATTACAGCTACTTTGGCGTTTTTATAGAGTTTAAAATCTTTCTCGTATTTAAACCTCGGGCTTGAAACCGCTGTTTTAAGCCCGTCTATTGTGAAGGCTGGGCAACTACGGAACCCTACACTGAGCGTGGCCAGACATGCTCTTGGCCGGTTTTTGTGAGAAGGTTCGATAACTGCATAGGGTGATCAACCCAAAAGGGTCAGCAGGGAAAAAACGAAAACTAGAAGACATAGGGAAATCTGTTCTTAGGAACCATAGCCTCGATTTCAACTGCAAAGAAACTGCATTCAATTTTTGAAGTGAAACTTCTAATTCGACTTCCAACAAGGTTGCGTTAAACGTTTAATGTTTAACGCTACCGTGGAGGGGGTAGGAAAGCACTGTTGCGTTAAACGTTCAACGCAACAATCCCACGGACAATGCGACGGATTTAAGGTTATGTCAAGGTACGTCTCTTGTGAGTATCAATTGATTGGTAGGTTTTCTCTTTTGAAATTACAATTTCTACCCCTTCCTATTTTCATTTCCACATTACGAAGCAAAGAGCATATAATCACTACGTTTTAAGAGTCGGCACTTTCATACAAGCCGCTAATCGGAATTATGAAAGCCTTTTGTACCAACCTAACAACTTAAAACAGTAGTACCAACATAGTAAAATCCAATTCTACTACGAGTATGTTGGTACCAATGTTGTTAGGGCTTGACAAATACGAATCATACTTTTCTATCGATATCGATAAATATTCGATATTCGTGGTTGCGTAGGTTTGCAAGCAGTTTTTTTTTGTAATGCAAAAAACGACCAACATGATTAATTGATTAAAATACAAGTCACTTTGACAAATAAATATGCTGGTCGCTTCCTGCATTACTTTGGTCAATTTTAGTGCTGGTTTTACGAAAATAAATACATGCCTTAAAAATTGTTTATTTATTTGACATAACCTAGGTATATGAACAGTTTATCATTGGTTTTTGTTTTCAAGCAACATATTAGGTAGTAAACATAAAGTCGGTTGACCTAGGACCTGTAAAAGAAACGCTTTATGAGATTTTCACATTTTCATTTAACTTTCTAATCGGTAAATACGCCAAGTCCTCATTGCCTGTTAACTTCACGCATAAACGGCACCTAAAAATAAAACAACAAATGTTATCGATAATTTGTTCACATCACTATGTAATTGCTTGCTTAAAATTAGATTTTTGAGAAAATACATTATTTTACGTATTTACCTCGTATCTACTACAATCTGAGTAAAACAGCTAACAAATACGATATATATATAAAGTAAATTGGCACTGAAATACAGTTTTACCTGATCGGGTCAAGCGGAAATCTTGCTAAAATATACCAGAATCTTTTTTTCTGACACTCCCAAATGCCACAAACTTCACACTTTCTTGTACATTTCCCTGGCATTATTCTTATAAAATACTGACACACTACTACAACATGCTTATTAATAATTTTGCAACAACAAACCAAACAACAAGAAAATTTTATTCCACCATAGATTTTTACAACTTGCGTCAAATTGAGGGTTGTATGACATTTGTTATTGCGCCTTAATCAAATAGACGTTATGAGACTTGTTACGCGAAGGAATCGGTTGTCGTTTTAATTTAGTAGAATTATTTTTATATTTCAATGTTGGTACTAAAGGCTTTCATAATTCAGTTTTGTATGGAGTGTCGCTGGCCTGTTACGAAGTTTCACTCCTTCCGCGCGGAGGGCCTCCACGCACTATTTTTTTTATGAATCTCACATAACCGGGAATTGAACCTTGTTAAAATTCTGTAAGTAATCACATGTCGTAAGTAATAACATCATTCTGTAAAATGAAGATTTTATGAAGTCTAAAATCGACGCCATGGTTCCTAAGATCAGATTTGCCTATCGCTTTTGTTACTTCTCCCTACTGACCCATTTGGATTGATCACCGGGAATAGATTTTGTCGACAGCAGAAACTTATTAATAACGGGACCCTATAAGCGATAAATACAGTCGATTAAAAATTTACTTACTTTCCCGTGTTGGTTGAATAAATGTATTCTGAAGCAAATATTTGCGATTGTAACATAAATGAGCTAGTTACCTACGATTTGATTATCTTAAAATCTTTGATAAGGTGTGATTCATGTTTAGATGTAGTACAATCGACCAAGGAGTCGACAATCAATTCAATATCAGCAGTTAAATAGAAAAGTAAAGTGTAATTATGTGGAACTTACAAAACATAAAACCTTTTATATAGTGACTTCACAGTTATGTAATTTTAGTATAAGGACTGCTATTTTACATGTTGTTATTAAACTTGCTATGTATGTATAACATATATGGATGTGTGAGTAGATTTGGTCGGACTCAAAAAATAATTCTTGCTATAAAGCCTGACAGTTGTCGTGTGACCCTGGGATAGAGGCGCTTCAAACAGTTTATAAAGGCCATTTTTTTTACAGAAAACTAAAGTTTGGATGGCAGAAATTTTGCATGCTTGTTGTAACTAATAGAAAGCCACATCATGAAAAACAATTACAAAACAATAACTCGCCGGGGGCAGATTCACTTGGCCGCCATCGCCAGAGAATTGCATTTTATTGATCGTTTATGTGAAATGTACCTAGTACAATTGGTTGTATGGTGACGCAAAGCGACCAACCAACACGTGCGGACGCGCGACGATGTTGCCTGAACACGGCTCGCAGTGTGCCTGTTTTGATAGAGTTGGCGTTTCACTATTGAAAACGGAAATATAATGGAATGCTTCACATATGTCCTCTGAAAAGGTAATAAAAAAATAAAAATAAATAAAAAAATCGGACAACCTTACACAAATCGATCTAGTCCCAAATTAAGCTCAAGAAGGCTTGTGTTATGGGTACTAGACGACGATATACGTACTTATATAGATAAATATATACTTAAATACATAGAACAACCATGACCCAAGCACAAATATTCGAGTTCATCACACAAATATATGCCCTGGCCGGGATTCGAACCCGGGACCGCCGGCTCAGTAGGCAGGTGTCTACAAACCGAGCCAAACGCGTCGTCCAATACAATTATAAGAACCACTTGTAAGTTATCAAATGAGCCGGCATCGATAAAACACTCCAGAATACTTCAAAGCAAGCTTCATTCAACATTGCACTTGTGACACTATGCCGCAGGATACCCTTTGGGATCTATATCTGAATCCCTAACGTTTTTAAATCTATTTTTGCATTCCTTAACGTTTTATGTCATAATGATCACTTGTCCTAATCCTAACACTCGGGTCCATATTGGCTCACATAAAATTGATCCTCCGAATTTTTCTTCTACTACCGATTTGTAGTCAGAATCATTACTCTTCCGAATTTTTAACTTCATACATTTGTCCCTCATAAATTTGTACTACTACCAACCAAGTTCATAATAGACAGTTTTCAGAACATCGTAATTCATAATGTCGTCACTAAGATTATGTGTACTCATAATGCTGATTTTCATATTTCTTTCATTCAGAATCATAAATTACAATAAACTTGTCAATCATAACATTTAAACATCGATACAGTTTTTCTCCATATGTTTTTATTCATAATACTTGTTTTGAGTTATAGCGAGTTAAGTGTACATGCAAGCAAGCATGCACGCATTTTGACGCTCCGCTATACGTTGTTACAATACAAACCTAACCTAACCTACAGTTTTCGGTTTTGGAACCACGTTCAATTTTGGCGCAGCTCTTTCTAACGGCATTATACACTTACTTAGTAAATAAAGTTTCTTCCCGAATCCATCCTGGCTCTGCATTTGCTTATAAAAATTTGATGTAATAGTAGATTATTTACAAGTGTTCATGCAAGCAAGCAGGCAAGCATTTTGACGCTCCGCTCGCTTCGCTCGCTCCGCTATACGTGGTCATAATACAAACCTAACCTAACCTACAGTTTTCGGTTTTTGAGCCACGTTCCATTTTGTCACAATCTGCTTATAAAATATAGGATTGTGGAGTTTATGAGTACAAACTAGTCTGCTTAAAAAATGTATGACAGTGAAAAATGGAATCAAAAACAGTTATGATGAATAAATGTATGAAAACAAAAAGTAGTAATAGAGATATTTATGATAATTGACATTATGATTTTAAATGGTTCGGAGTTATGATCGGTAGTAATAGTGACTAAGTATAAATAGTGACTATTATGATGAATAATTGTATGAGTAACATTTTCGGAGTTCCAATAATCGGGGTTGAAAAATTATGTGAACTTTGGCGCACCCCCTAACACTCACATGCCCTAATTTTGGTTTCCTTAATATCACTTGCCATATTGATAAATTATCATAATGTCATTTGTCATAATGATTATTTGTCCCAAAACTCATATGCCCTAATTTTGGTTTCGCTCGGCTCGAGTACTGTTGTGGTCGCAGCTCTAACCTAACCTAACCCGTTAAACTACTTTACTGGTAGCAGTTCGGTTGCAAAAGGGGCGGGGACTTTAAAAAACGAAAATTGATTTTAGGGATTGCGAGGAATATGGATAAAAATATTAGGGATATTGATGTTTCGGACAAATGAGTTTTAGGACAACCATTACGTTATGGAAAATGATTGTTATGGCAATTGATCGTTAGGGCTAATGCCTATTAGGACAAAACAGTTCGGGCAAGTGATTTTAGGACAAACGATGTTAGGGATCGCGAGGGAGACCCTACCCTTTGATATCAGAAATCGTCTGTTGACAGCTAAACCAAAACTCACTAAGTAACAAATACCTACCCTTTTGAACGCCAAGCGATTATACAATTCACCGCGCCAAGGACGCCAAGGTAAAAAATTAAGTTCTAAATCAACATGGGTTGAAAAATACAAATACAAATGCACCCTGCACCATACAAATGTTTCTGTTTAGTCCTATGGTTGACTCGTAGAGAATGCCTTATGGCATTAAGTCCGCCATTTGTACTTTTACTTGTGTATTTTGTGCAACAAATTTTAAATAAATAACTAAAAATACTTGCAGTGGTTTGAATTACAAAGTTTTTGATCGTTGAAATTTGGACAGCTGTGGCAGGCGTGGCGTCAGTAGCACGACTTTTGGATGTCGGCCATAACCGTCTTTGGCGTTCAAAAGGTTAAAACAAAGCTCGTACCTCAGTGTCAATCTAGACACAAAGTTTTGAAGAGCAGTGACAAAAATTTCAGTGAGTTTTGGTTATCACCAGGCGAAATGACGATATCCGCGGGAAAATCAAAGTAACCTACATAGGTATAGTTCTAATTCTTTTTCTTAAGGGGCTCCCTACAGAAATCAGCCAATTTGATGATTTTTACATCGTATCTAGTTTGTGGATTATAGAGTTATAATGTCCTATTTAATATATATTGTAGTATGGTCTATGCTTAACACTTTGTAGTGACCCGAATTTTGATTTAACGACTGTGTATTTTATAAAAAAATATTCGGTGAAGGACCAAAAATACACTAATCTCGTTTCTACTTTTATCCCCGGTGTATACTCGTATGTAGAAAATATCTTACATTTTATTGTTCTAAACCATATTCCACAAAATTTGTTGTGAAGCTTTTTCTATTTTTCTCAATACTTTTCGAGAAAAACGCAAAAAACCGTTTCCACAACTTTTTCCCCGAAAAAATCGTAAACTTTGACGGCCTGTATCTCAAAGTCAGTGACATGTGAAACTTGTGAAAGGTACCTACTTGATACGGTATTTAGTTGTGAAAAACTATGTTATTTTATTATGATTAGCTATTTATAATATGGGAAAATCTATCGCAACACATCGAAGGTCATTGAGAGCGGGGAGCCCCTTAAGCGAATTCCATTAGCTTTGTACCCGATGAACAATACTCATTATCTGTATTGTTAACTGTGGCCACAACTGCCACTTCGAAATGTAAGGCGTTATAAGTGCAAATTACTTTTACACTAAATTAGTCTTTAAGACAAACGAAATATGGTTTACTTTTAAACAAAGAGAACACAGATGTAGGTCACTTCATCGTCATCCTAAAGCATCGATACGAACTTCATTGCTCTTTCACTTACGAAGTGACCAACATCTGTGTTCTCTTTGTTTAAGAGTAAACCTTATTTCGTTTGACTTAAAGACTAATTTAGTGTAAAAGTAATTTGCACTTATAAAACCTTACATTTCGAAGTGGCAGTTGTGGCCACAGTTAACAATAAAGATAATGAGTATTGTTCATCGGGTACGATGTACGACGCGTCGTCCACTACTAATATCATTTTTTGAAATTAAACCTAGTAAATATGACATAGGGCTTAAATTTCAATATTTGGCATAGAATCGAGTCGCCGTTGAGTTGTTATAATGTGCGAAGACCTCGGGTGCGGGCCAGCCCCGACCCCATCCTACGCTCGATTGGCGAACAGCTGAGTTGACTAGTCCCTACGTAAGACACTGCTGTGAACAGCATGTGTCAAAAAGCGTGCATGCTGTGTAAGTTTTCGTAATTACCTAGCACTTTATAGATTTGTAATAACAAATAATATGAGTCACCCTTGTTACTCGAAATAAACGATTTTTTCAATTCATTTCATGTAAAAGAAATATCCAAGTGTTCTAAAATGTTAACCCATAACTTACCCATTTGTCTGCTTCGCCCTTAGGTCCAAATGTGGGCATAAAGCTGTTTTTTACGACTCTTTTTATGTTACGATGATATAATTCTTGCAACTTTATTTAGGGATACTTTGCGATCTAAAGCGAGGTTACCGGAAATCTTTCAAGCCGGCATTTTACCAAATAATTCGGTTAATATCACAAAGCCAATCGAGAAAAAGGCCCTGTACTTCATAGGAATTGCTGCATATCTAAATAAGTACTTAATGACGCAATAAAGAGGTTAATGCACGGCATACGTCGAATAAAATCAATAGTATAATTTACCAAAAATGACTAACTGTTTAGTTTCTTTCGGCTTTCTTCTCAACAGCGGTCCGCTTGTGAAATGCCGGTAGATTCAGATTCAGACATTTAAAAGTGCCCTTGTGGCCCGGCCCTACTTACAGAATAAACATTTTGATTTTGATTAAATTTAATTTTGGATTTTGATAAATGAGCTCGCAGCTACACTTGCAAATAAATCACAATAGCCATATTATTTTTTACCGCAGTCGGTAAAAACTAAAAATCCTCTCACCATTTCTGAATATCTTTGTACATCTACAGTCGCCATCAAATCTATCGAAGCAGAGGATGTGGTCTCTCAGTGCCAGCAAGGAAGTTACACAGGAAGATTCTAGGGCCTGCAAAGATAGACGATGGATGGCTTTCATATAGCAATAATAAGCATACCTCATATATTTATTAAACGTCAGTGGCGATTTGTCAAGGATTTCTCATGAACCAAATTCACAAAATTGTTTACCGGAATGCTGCTCAATCCTTCATTCTTCTTGCAAAATAAATCCTGAATCGTATTGAAAAAAACTTGACTCACCAATGTGGACAGTTTTAGGCTTTATTATGCAAAAATTACTTGAAATTTCCGGAATACTTAGTTCTGTTTCCTCTTTGTTTACATCAACATCAGTAACCCTGACACTCAACGTCAGTTACCAAAATGTTGTCGTTACCAGTAAAATAAATGAGTACCAATAAAAATCCATAATATGACGAGGTGAAAAACACCCTGTTGGGCTTTACAAAAATTAATTGAGTGAATAGTTCGCGCCTCGCGGACCGTATTTTGACTCCTACGGACCCCTGTTTGGGAACCACTGCTTTACTTGTCGGTTAAGATAAAGACAGGATATTGCAAAATATCACTGGAGCGAAAGGGTAGTAAAACAATTAACTCGAAGCATCAGACATTTACGTTCAATAAATCAATTTATGAAGTCATATCGCTTGAAAACACCAAACAATTCAATCACAGTCATTAAAAACGTGTAGATGCTCGAATTGCGTGCATCTGAGCTTTGTACAGTCGCCATCTGATATATCGCAGCATATAAGGCGTTCATAAACATCTGAACACGACTCTTATTGACTGGGTGTTACAGTACATGTTCAGATATTTATGAACACCTTATATGCTGCGATATATCTGATGGCGACTGTACCCATACCTACCATGAGTTTACAGTGACAGTACTCGCTAGCGACAGCGTAAATGATTAGTATGAACTGTTTTAAGTAGTAGAACTACAATTCTCTTTTACGCATTCCCTATCGAGTACTGTAACCCCATGCGTTTACAGTGACTGGCTAGCGACTCTGTAAAGGATTTGTATGGAGTGTAGTTGTACAAAGTAATCGCTAGGGGCGCTGATATTCTCCGGACAAATCTACACTGTCGCTAGCGAGTACGGTCACTCATGGTAAGGGTACTGAGGAGTAGCCTCACCTCGTATGCCGGCGTCCCAAGACTATGGGACATCAAGGGTACCTTGAATATCGTAGATAGGATATTTTGCTGAAAGAAGACTTTATATTATTTTTATAAGTTAGTAATTCTGCATTTAAAGATTTTGTAAGAATTACTTGCTTTGTCTGGGAATCGAACCGACTTAAATGTGAAAAAAAAAACCCTTATTTTTATGATGCCAATCGAAAGAATGGACATAAAATAATAATTCTTCCTGAGTAACATAGTATCTTAAAAGAAAGGGACAACGTAAAATGTTTGAGTCAAATTTCAAGAAAATTATTTATTGACGACGACGAATAATTAAACAAATAATTCTTAGAAAATCTTGAAATGCACAATTACTAACTTTTAAAAATAACAAAGTCTTCTTTCAGCAAAATATCCTATCTACGATATTTAAGATACTTTCCCTTGATGTCCCATAGTCTTGGGAGTCTTGGGACACCCGGTATAGACAGACAGCGTAAGTGTGATAGTTAGACCACGCTAACAATTACAAAGTGAGTCAGTTTGTATGGTTTGACAGCTCATTTGCTTGGAAGAGTTAAGACTACCGTGTTACGGTAAGTAAAAGGCAATAAACTGAAAAAAAAGTCGTATCTTTATACGGATGTCATAGTAAGATACGTCCTTTTACCGTAGCATGGCAGTAGAGTGGTCTGACTATAGTAGCGGATGCTTTATCGATTATCTAACGCACGACAAACGCAACCATGATAAGGTATAACGTTACAGAAACATTTTAACCTATAAACTATCAAATAACAACTAATTAAAAAATAATAAGTCTCAATATTTTTGATATAACAATATCCTTAATGTAATATGATATAATGTAAATTGACAAACGATTCGAAATAATGTTATTTCGCTTTAAAAATGCTAACAATTCATAAACATTTATTATTTACAAACATTTCTCAATGGACAACATTCATATCGTGGATATTTATAAAATATGTCGCCATGTGACATCCAAAACTCACTAAATTTTCTGTCAATACTCTTCGAAACCTCGTATCTATTAAGTACATTGATACTGAGATACGAGCTTTGTTTTAAGCAGACATTTGTTACTTTGAGTTTTGCTTGTCAACAGCGGATGTGTTACTGTCATTGATAGCATCAGACAACGGAATTCGTGGAAAAAATCACATTAGAAATGAATAATCAATGAGTGTCATTAAGGGAGGTCAAATACGTCGACTTTTTGTAGCGATTCAGTCGCGCGACTGCAGCGCGACATGTGGCGTTTGTCGCAGTTGCAACGCGCGACAGAAGCGTCTAGCATAAATGTGACATGCGACTAGCTACCTGTCACTTTCTTTTCAATGCTGTGCGAGCAAGACAGGTGACGATAAGTCGCGCGACAAGTGAAGTCGCGATACAAACGCGCGCACAACTATTCTTCGCGACTCTTCTCGCACGACAGAGCTACCCGTCACCCTCTCACATTACTGCACAGAAAGAAACAGGCAATTATCTCGCGCGAGAAATCGTGGCTTGTAACACCGGACCGTTCGATCGTCTGTTACGGCTTTAAGGTCGACTTATCGACGAAGGACCATATTATGACCGTTCCATATCATTCCTTTGTTGTCGATGACATTTTTTTCAATAAAGGACACTTACTGACACTGACAAAAGCGATAAAACGATTTTCAATGCATTTTTGTACAAATATTTATCGTGACTACTAGGTAACTATTATATCTTAGTCATCTTACAATAACAATAATAATTTATCCATTCCGACTCGGAACTTACTCGTCGAAAAATTGTGTACATATCTATAAAAAATGTGTACACATATTTTCGATAACTTCACATAACCGTAGTAAAAAAAGAACGATCAACAACTTCTAAAGAAAATGATTACCACTACACTCATACGAATTAACTCACTTTACATGTAAAGTCCCTTGTAACAGTTGTAATTGTAACTTGACTGACAATATGAAACAAAGGGAAAAAAGTTACTGACAAGGAAAGAGTTATACCATATTGTTCTTATCCCGGAAACAAAGTAATATATTCTTCTAATTAAACATGTTATTGTAACATATAAGTTAGCTTTAGAAAAATATTGTATTTGTACTCAATTGTTTTCAACTCGAGAACAATGAAATATATTTGTTCTTAGAGCGACAGGGCGCAAGTGACAAATAATGTACCATCCTTGTTAAAATAAACTACACAAGGAGCTGGTAGTGGTAGCAAATTTCTGAAGAAGACCTATCTTTTCACCATAATTCGCATATAATTTCCTACGCCAAAATCAGTCAAATTTCTAGCATTCTCGACTTACGTCTACTTTCGTACACAACGACGCGACTCTGAGGTTACAATATTCTCGATACATCACTACACACTAAACGGTCCAACGAAATTACTAAGTACTATTAAAAAATAATATATGTATACTAAACTCATTCATAAACTACTTAACTTGAATAGCCTGTACAATAAATTCCGCTATTTATTACAGTAATTTGTTTTGAATACTTGAGTTCCTCGAAGTCGCATCGTTCTGTCTCACCTGTTGTCGTCATTAAGAACGGAACAGTAAGGCTTTACATTGGCACATCACCCGTGTATCACAATAATCCATAACTGTGGGACAGTCCCACATTTCAGCAAATAACTAAAATGGAGACCGGGAGAACAATTCTATTTCATTGTTCTCAGTCTAACAACAATGAAATAACACTGTTTTTGAACCAAGATATTAATAACTGTTTTACAAATATTTGAGAAATATTATAGTTTTAAAAGTAAGAACAGTGAAATAGCATTGTTCTTAAACCATTTTGATATATTATTGCAGAAATGTGGAAAGTGCATAAAATTTATACACTCCAGGCCAAAAATATGGAAACAAAGTTTTTCTTTTAATACCGTGGCCTGGGGTGTAATATGTTATGTACCTACAATATCAAAAACAAGCTTTTCTGTTTTGCGTGAGTTAAACTTAACCTATGTATTTTTCTTCTCTCGACATCCTGACCCTTAAAATACAAAAAACAGGGTCATTATCATTAGCCATGAAGAAATAACAAAGAAATTTTAAATATGTTATCAGTGACGTATCATTAACCAAAACCTCAGGGAGCCGGGGTAGATTTAGCTCACTTTTTCTTCGGTAGTAATGGAGAATAATGCTCAATCATCTAGAAGTTGATAAGCCGGTGGGAATCGGAATCTGTGGCCACGCCACTGATGTATATGTATTATGTGTACAGTTAGCCAAAAAATTGCTTTACCATTTACGACTCTATTTTATGAGTAAAAGTCCAAAATTGGTAGACTGCTTTCCTAGGTGACTGTACCCTCTATCTAGCTAGTTTTTTTTATAATGATTAATGATACCTAAATAAATATCACTTCACATTTATCATTAGAGTATAGAGAAAAATACGATTTATTTTTACTAAATCAATCCAAATGTCATTGTCATAATTAATTTTAAATGCGTTAGAAGGGTCACTCCGATGTTCGAAATTGGCATCGTGCCGTCCCGCTCATTCGAATATTGTTTAACGCGAGATCGAGGGGGATGGCGCGATACATCTGCGAATTTCGATCTTCGGAGTTGCCCTTCAGTTACTTAATCTTAACTTTAATTTTACATACAAAATCACGAGAAATGACATAAGTTTAATTGAAACTGGCTACAATTATCCACCAATCGCGTCAAACGGTCAAAATTCAATTTGTGGTATTCTGCCTTTTCGCAGAAATTTTTTCGTCGAATGTTGCATTTCGCAGAATTTTAAATACGAAAAAACAGAAAATAAATATTTCAGGGGGCTCCCATACAGCAAACATGATCGGTTGCGTTAACTTTGCACCTACTCGGTGCGCGAGTCAGCCTCGCACTTGGCCGGTTTTAAATATTTTGTTCTAATATAAATATAGTACAATCAGTAGGCTTAATTTCTATTTATTTATTTATCTATTTATTTATTTATTTATTTAATACCTCAAAGTTAAGGCATTCTCTCCTAGTCACTCGTCAGGCAAATAAAATCATTGGTCATGAAGTCATTAAGGCACTTTCCGCTAAATCATTACTTCACACACTAATCACAAAAGGGTAATAACCGGGCAGTAAAATGACTAAGCTTCGGTCAACCTCGGATGTTAGTAATCGTTCTTTGAAGTGGATTAGTAATAGGTAACTAAATTCAAAATTTAAAAACCCCCCTATCAAACAGCTAAGCTAAGAACCATATTGACAAAGGCTTTCGATAAAAAAAAAACTTTAAAATAAACTGTAAAGCCTAAAATTACCAGATTACATTCACTTTCCAATCAATACCGTTCGAAAATGACTACATGACAGATGATGCTGTGTCGCGCGACAGACGAAATCGCAGCAAGATATGATAGCTCTGCTGGACAAATACATTACACAACTTATAATTTATAATATAAGTAACACACTTCTTTTAATGTTGAAGAAAAACCACGATAAACACAACTTTTTTATGAAAAATAATTAACTTCAGCTAAAACAAGTATGAGAAAATAGTCTGTGATCTTGTAATTGATTTATCAGCGACCTATATGAAATACCCAAATTTCTACACATATTCCTATAAATTAATTTAAATTTTATAAAAAATTTTAAGGAATCCCGTCATTAGATCTCAATTCGTACAATTTGGAGATTCAAGCTTACAAAAAAAGAAAATTTTCAAACTCTACCTTAACGACGGAGTTCCGAGGTGTATTTTGAAATTGGTTGAAAGTCACGGAAATATATCATACTAGCTGCGTCCCGCGGTGCTACCCGCTCATCCCACGGGAACACTACATCTTTTCGGGATAAAAAGTAGCCTATGTGTTAATGCAGGGTCTCAGCCAACTTCATACCAAAATTAATCAAAATTGGAGCGTGAAGAAGTAACAAACATACATACACATAAACATATAAACTTCGCCTTTATAAGTATGATATCTCATATTACGCACAGACAATAGGGTTTTTCATATAAATACTAGACTGATCGTCACGCATTACGCCGAACCTAAAAATAATCGCACCACACGTGTTGCAGACTGGATGCTGACCTGATCTGTTCTATACAGTGTATAAGGATTTTATTACCGATACAGGTTGACTCATTTGCAACACCCGACGAAAATGAGTGTAATAAGTTTAACATGGTGTATCTGTGTATCTGTCTGTGGCATTGTAGCGAATTTGAGTGCAGTTTTCTTTTAATCGAAAGGTTTGACGAGATGGTTCTTAGATTTGTTGGGTGAAAATCGGAGCTCTTGTCTCAAAGATGCTTTAAGTGGAACAAGCGATTAAATGATGCTACGAATTCCAAATTTTGTTTTTATTTAAACTATCAATACAAATATCAAGATCAAGGCTTAAAGAAAAATTGAAAACCGGCCAAGTGCGAGTCGGACTCGCGCACCGAGGGTTCCGTACAAACACTTTCCATCCCTAAGTGGTTAAGTTAAGTTTGCACCTGGTATGTATAGCGCCACATATAAATTAGGTGCAAAGTTAGGTATTTAAAAAAAAAAACTAGATCTCGTTCAAAACAATTTTCGTTAGTAGTTTTTATAGTAATGTACATCATATGTTTTTTTTCGATTTTTCATTTTCTTATTTTAGAAGTTAGAGGGACCAACTTTTTTCCACTTTGGAAGCGTCTGTCACGCAAACTATTCGGTTTAGAAAAAAAATATTTAAGAAACCTCGATATCATTTTTGAAGACCTATCCATAGATACCCCACACGTATGTGTTTGATGAAAAAAAAAATTGAGTTTCAGTTCTAATGTATCTCCGTATGGGGAGCCCCCAATATTTATTATTATTTTTTATTTTCATCAAAAATCTTAATGCGGTTCACAGAATACATCTACCTACCAAGTTTCAACAGTATAGCTCTTATAGTTTCGGAAAAAAATGACTGTGACATACGGACGGACAGACGGACAGACAGACAGACAGACATGACGAATCTATAAGGGTTCCGTTTTTTGCCATTTGGCTACGGAACCCTAAAAAGGAGCTGCCTGGTGGACGAGACCGGGAATCGAACCCGGTACCTCTGGATTGCCGGTCCAGCAAGTTAACCACTTCGCTACCCTAGCTCCATTTGTTTTTGTTTTTATGTTCAGTTTTAGTAGCAATTTCTATATCATAAATTAAAACAGGGTCTCATGATAACTAGCTACTTGTGCCATGGGGAGTTTTTAAATATTTAATTTAGGTTATTTATTCAAATGTCTATGGAACTATACCGATCTCAATATGTTGACATATTTTTGATTTCGTAAACTGTGTATAACTGTTGAGATATAAAGAAATATGAATCTATAGTATAGGAATAATTTTTTGTGGCCTAATTCACTTAGTTTTGTTCTTCTTCTTTGTTGTTGTTCTGTGTTGTCAGTCAGTTAGGTACCAATATTTGTATGGAGAAAATAAGCAATTTGCCATTTTGGCCGTGAAAAATGGCTTTTAAGTATGGTTGTCATACAATTATTATTTTGTTGAATAATGGAAATTCTGCAAACAATCTCAAATTTACTACACTTCAAAGCTATAATATATGTTATTTTCTTTATTTCATAATATATTAAGCAATTTTTATTGATATAGCTATAGTATGCTGCAGAACTTAACATTAATAGCAACATAATCGTCGTCGTGAAAACGTCGTATAAACTAAAAATTTACGACACGACAACAATAAATCCAACTTTAAATTGTAACTGCTTAAACTAAGCAGGCCGTATGCTTGTATGTCACCACCGTACATAACCATAGTATAAATAAATGGTATAGGTCTGCTCTGTTAAAATCAGGCTAGACAAAAAGAGGAAGCGATAAATCGGAATGGGACGCAAAAGTGGGTGTCAGACGGTTGTTTAGATAAGAGTTGATAGTTATGCTGTAACTGCGACGGACAGACACAACTATTGGTAAGTATGTGTTACTACATATCCCGAGGTTTTAGGTGCTCCAATGACTTAACTCTAAGCCGACAGTGTGCGTCTATTCTCTCGTGCATCGAAAACCCCAAGGGGTACGGCTATCAGTAGCGAAACATGCCTGCAGTGTATCATGTATTTTACAACACCCTAGGCCGTAAGTAGGGTTTCTGCCCGCTACGCGGTGAGAAAATCTCGCTTCCTGGCCAAGGCAAGACGTAGTGAAAACTATAGACAAACCACGGGCGGTAATTCTTAAAGCACCAGATCCCATATTTAAGTTTTGGAGGAGCAAACAGACGGGAACGAAAGTTCGATTCGTATGGAAAAATTATCAGTGGTATTTCTTCTTAAAAAGTCAGTAAATTTATGAAAAAAAAATGTGTAATGTCTGATTATTTTTTTATGTGGGTATGTATACTCCACAATTTTTATATCAAACCATTGATACAATATCAAAATTCAAAGGACAAAGAACAATTTAAATGCGTAACCTGGCGAAAGAGACCGAGAACCGAACCCGGTACAGTCGCCATCAGATATATCGCAGCATATAAGGCGTTCATAAATATTTGAACATGTACTTTCAATAAGAGTCGTGTTCAGATATTTATGAACGCCGCATATGCTGCGATGTATCTGATGGCGACTGTACCTCTGGATTACCGAGCTTTGATCTTTTGTATCAATGGTTTCAGTTTTATTACACGAAAACTGCAGCTAAGATTGTGTTAATTGATCCATTGTCACAAAGGCCAGGCGGTCAAGGATGACTAAAAACTAGATATTGTCGCAGCGTGACTGCATTTGAGGCCGAATTGGTCACGGTAGTCAGTCATTGTTATTTCTTTTAGTTGTAAGACAATTTTTAGGGTTCCGTACCCAAAGGGTAAAATCGGGGCCCTATTACTAAAACTCCGCTGTCCGTCTGTCTGTCTGTCTCTCTGTCCATCTGTCACCAGGGGGTCTATATTGGAATCCATAATTTCCTTTGTCCTATTTGTAAATTCCATAATAACTGTGGTCATAATGATCTTTTGCCATAATAACGTTTATCCTAATGTAAATGCCATAATATTGATCATCCTAATATTGAATATCCTAATGATTATTTGCACTATTATCTTAAGTACTAATGATCAAGTGTCCTATCAGTTACATATCCTAATACTAGTTGGCATAATCATCATTTATGTCTTAATAGTTACTTATCCTAATTATTATCACGTGTCCTAATAGGTACATATCCTAAATAATGATATCCAGCCTACACAATTTTAATGCTGTAGTTTTGTACGCACAGATTTTCAAACTTTACTTTTCGGGGTTCAGCAAGTCTGACGCTCCGCTATACGTGGTCACAATACAAACCTAACCTAACCTACAGTTTTCGGAGTTTAGCCAATTCGATATTTGTCCAAATCCGGCTTTCTATTTTTGTTTTAACGTAAAAAATTGGTAAAAAAAATAATCTTTACCCAAATACTCCGAAATATTTAATTCCGAATTTACTAATTCCGATTTTTAAAACTCCGAATTTCATAATTCCTAAGAAATAAATATCCAATTATTGAAAATACGAATGTCATTATCCCGAATATCAAATTTCGCTACGCTCGTCGTCGTACCTAATCTAACCCAAGTCTGACCTGCCTTAAAGTAGGATAAGGTAATGTTATTATAGCTTAAATATGAACATTATGGCAAGTAATCATCATGGCATTTGACTTTAGGACATGTGATTTATGGTTTTGTATATTATGACTCGTAAGTTTTATGTGTTAATAGATTAGTACAAAACATATTAGGTATTTAGAGCATTAGATAATGTAATATTATGGTTTATGATCATTAGGATGTAAGATCATTATGGCAAATAATCATTATGACAAATGATTGATATGTCAAAAGTGTTTAGAGTAAATGTGGTATGGCATTTGACTTTAGGACATACGATATTATGGATTGCGAAGGAGACCCGTCACCAGGCTGTATCTCATGAACCTTGATAGCTACACAGTTAAAATTATCACAGATGATGTATTTCTGATGTCGCTATAGCAATAAATACTAAAAACAGAATAGAATTAATATTTAAATGGGGCTCCCATACAACAAACGTGATCGGTTGCGTTAACTTTCCACCTCATTTGTATGCTGCGCAAACTTAACTTTAACCGGCCAGTTAAGATGAGATAAATATTTGTACGGAACCCTGTTGCGCGAGTCAGACTCGCACTTGGCCTTGGTTTTTTATAGATCTGTAGCATGACATTGGTTGCACTCAGCGCACGTACAGCCGTCGCATAAAAAATATGGCGCTTAGCCACGCATCTATTATTTGCAATCGAACAATTCACCCTTTAATGGAACTAGAATTGTATGCAATCGTTGCACAATGAAGGTTCTTAAAGTCGAGTGTACAAGCATTTCTTAGTTTGGGGCTCAGTAAATTTCTGTAAGATTGTTGTATTTTGGATTCCTTTTTCCCTGTTTTACTTACACCGAGATGGAAAGACTTTCGATAAATCCCGACTTGACCGAAATGTTTCTCTGAAAATAATCGCAATGTAAACTTACGGGATCCGCCATTTAATGAGTTTTCGTTATGTGCGAGTTAGATGAATACAGCTATAAAACATCGATAAAACAATAGGTACATTTGGTTTGAAATATTAGATTCAAACACGACCGACTCGATCCCACACGCACAAATGGCCTTTTCCCGAGATAAAGGCATAGCCAAAATGAAATAACCCAATACAGGAATCACGGGAAGAAGTGGCCTTGGTCAAGCAGTTGGACTTAATGGCCTTGAAATAGTAATAATTAGTGATGGTCATAGAAGACGATACTCCCGAGATCAAGATACGGCACGCATTGTCTGATTCCTCTCTGCAGCACCAACCAAACAGCTACGGCGTTGAGCGCACTACGTTTGATTTTATAATTTACAAACTTCGTTTTGTCTAAAAAAACTAACTTAAAAGAGGAAAATAAATAATAATGACGTGCGGAAAAAGTTTATGAATGTACAAAAACCACAAACCGGCCAGTTACGTGTATGAATTCGCGGGAATGTTGCCCGCGATCGGAATTGGAATTTGCGATTTGCGAGCGAAATTTGTATTTTGTGTTATTTTTATAGAAAATTTGCTCGCAAATCGCAAAAGTGATGATAAGGCCCTTTAAATGTAACAGTAGAGGTAAAAAATAGTAGCCACGTAGCCAGTTTCAATAAACACGTCTCAAATCGAAGATAAGAGAGATCATTATCTAACCTTAACTAATTAAGTTTGGCAATATCTAATACGTCAACAGGCTTAATATTAACAGATCATAAACTATCCGCACCATTCAGAACAAATGATTGTATTGTGTCGACCAAATATTCCGAAGTGCCAACGGCAATGATCAGACATGCGAACCCGCTGTAATGCACGGCCTTCAGAAATGGCCAGGTTTTATCACAGAATATAGCTAAAGACAGCAAATGCAGGTAGCTGTGAGGATTCACGATCCTCCATAAAGTCGTCGCGAAGAAAAATAAACCTGATCTGAACATCGTCTCTCGACGAGCGAAGTCGTAGTCCGCGCAGTTTTCTAGAAGCTCCTGATAAACGTCGATATATCGGTTCCAGGCGAGAGACGAGAGCAACATTTGTCCGGAAAACAAGCCTATAACTTGAACTATCCTTTGGAAGGTCACTTTGGTTTTATAAGAAATTCCAACCTCGGCTGTATGCTCCTTTTCAATGTCTTCACTCGTGTTTATCTCTTTGAGTTGGTGGTACGGCAGCGTGCTGACTGGAGTATCTTTATATCCTCTTCTAGGTGGATTATTTTTGAGGAACACTAATATACCAATCATCATAGCGATTACTCCCAATAAATCGCAAATACCATCAATCCAATATCCTGCAGTACCGACTTCAGTTCGCTCCCCTTTTATATGTTTTCTTTCTCTCGCGACGTGACCGTCAAGGTCGTCCAAAAACATTCGAATTTGGAACAAAACAACTGCGAAACGGCGTGCGGCTAAACTCTGGCAGGTTAGCAGCTTCGCGCCGACCAAAGCCACGAAAACGTGTAAAAAAGAAATCATATTCGGAGTCAGGAATAACATTCGTTCCGAAATCCCGAGCGCTATATCGACGATACTGCAGAACGGGCCATAGATGTAATGATTTATATGATCTATCATCAAAGCTTTGACCGTTGGATGACATAACGGGTTTATACTGCAAGGAACCCAAAGAACATCTTCATAATTGGAATCCTTCTTCAAAATTGATTTATGCTTCGAACTGTCGCTACCGTTTCCCGGCGCGTTCCCAAAATTATCTAGCCTATAATTCTGTATCCGCAAAAACAGGAATGTGTCCATGTAAACACAGTACACTAGTGTTACTAGGAGCAACAGAGTGAGCACTTTGCTGGCTGTGGAGGACGGCCACATCATGATTATCACGTTGCCAATGTCAAACAGGGATTATTATTGATAGGGCTTCTCCATGAAGCTATTCCATCGCGTTTCGCGTTGGCGTAAACGAGGTCGACTATTTCCAAATTCAAAAACACAGCTGGCAAGAAAGGTGTTACGACATTCCAACTGCACACATAAAAGTTATCATAACATTAACAGTCGCGATCGAAACATTACGACACTTTATTCAATCCGCGGTTAAATTCTTTGCATCGTTTTTTCTCCTACGAATCCATTCGTGATCACAAGAATCCGAGCTTTGTTTAATAAAATCGATCCACTACGACCGCTGTTGTCAAAACACTGCACACTGACCGTTCTCCGCTGTTTCAAGTAACATCGTTGAACACTTCACTTTATTGTTTAATTCACAAGTTGGTTTTTATTATCACGTCACATAAGTCCCGTGTTTTGTGGCTTTATCCGACGGGTCCGTGCGCGCGCAACGTTACCGCTGGGCGGAATGACGTTAAAACCATCCACAACCATCATGGCGCCTGTTCCCGCCAAAATAGTACATTGGCATAAAGAAAGTAACCATCGTCTTTTGGGAATAGAGCGCAGTTTGAGTTGACGCGTTTTTGATGCTTGTTTTTATTGACATCGTATCAGATGTTTGTTGATGGAAGTGTATTGTGTGGTAACTAGTAATGATAGTGTAATTAATTTGGTTAGGGTTGATAATACTAATGTTATCAATTTGACGATGCGCTTGGCGCAGTGGTCGTGCAGCTGCCTGCGGAGCCGGCGGTTCGAATCCCAGCAAGGGCAAATATTAATTGTGTGATGAACTCTAATATTTGTGCCTGGGTATGCATGTTTATTTACTTAATCTTTAGTGCACAAAAGAAAACTTATCGTACAAAAGGCAGACCTAATGCCATGAGGCATTCTTTGTCAGTCAACCTTAGGGCAAAGCAGAAAAATTGTTAATATCGTCAGGGATAGTGCAATACCGCGTAAGTAACAAGTGTAGATACGAATCAATATTAAAACAAATGCTAAGTATTAATTACTTGATAATTTATGACATTCTATATATAAAAAAAACTGAAATTAGTTATCTAAATATCTATACATGATTACTGAAAAGCAAGACAGGCATTTGACTGTTAACAAAGGCTTATAATAAAAATAGTAATAACAAAGTCAAATTAATAGTACTCAATAGCTGTAACGGTTTTCTAAGCACTATTAGTTGTAAGAGATTATTTAATTATTTGATAATTTATGACATTCTATATAAAAAAAACCGGCCAAGTGCGAGTCGGACTCGCGCACCGAGGGTTCCGTACAAACACTTTCCATCCCTAAGTGGTTAAGTTAAGTTTGCACCTGGTATGTATAGCGCCCCATATAAATTAGGTGCAAAGTTAGGTATTAAAAATTTTTTTTATGGTTTTCGTAATTATTCCTTTATCTATGCTATAAGACGTTGCTTCGTACCAAATTTCAAGATTCTGAGTTCACGGGAAGCACCCTGTAGGTTTTGATTCCCTTGCAAGTGTCGAAAATATGCAAATTAGGTGCAAAGTTAGGTATTAAAAAAAAAATTTATGGTTTTCGTAATTATTCCTTTATCTATGCTATAAGACGTTGCTTCGTACCAAATTTCAAGATTCTGAGTTCACGGGAAGCACCCTGTAGGTTTTGATTCCCTTGCAAGTGTCGAAAATTTGCGGCATAAACGGCTGTATCTTTTGATTGCGTTGGCTTAGAAGTTTGATTTTTTCACAGCTTCAAGGGACAGTAGACCTGAGTAATTGATATAAATTTCAGCTTCATACGTCCACGCGTTCCTGAGAAAAAGGGTCTTGACAGACGGACGGACAGACGGACAACAAAGTGATCCTATAAGGGTTCCGTTTTTTCCTTTTGAGGTACGGAACCCTAAAAAAACTGAAATTAGTTATCTAAATATCTATAAATGATTATCTGTATGAATAACATAAAAGTACTCTACATTGTTACTACAATATGTCAATCTAAACTCATCACTCTCATCAGCTACTTTTAATGATGACTGTACTTGTATTTATTTAAGCTACCTGTATTGCACAAAATACAAAAGTAAAAGGCATTCTCTACCAGTCAACAATTAGGACCAAACAGAAACATTTGTATGGTGCCCAACCCTGCACCATACAAATGTTTCTGTTCAGTCCTCTCACATTTTTTCACAACAATTTCATATTAAAATCATTAGCCATACCTGAAATGATTAAGAGTTTTGAGAGTAAAACCCACTAGCTTAGGTTAGGTTTGTACAATAAAAATCCTGAAAAGTTATCAGTTTCAGAAAAAAGTAGAAATTATTACTATGAATATTATGATTATACCCAAACCAACTACTGTGAGTTATTAAATGGTTATTAAGTGCCTCCTACTGATATAGTCCAGTTTATTACTACAAAAACAAATATTGCAAACTTATTGAATAACATTTAATATTTTTTTTTTATGTCATAGGGGGCAAACAAGCAGACGTATCTTATGATGGAAAGCGATTACCGTCGCCCATAAACACCTGCAACACCAGAGGAGTCACAAGTGTTTGCCTACCCGGAGGACGAAGATAGAATGCCTCTATGCTAGTAATTGCATAAATAATTAATAGAGTTCCTGATGCTTTAAGTAGAAAAGATATAATCCATTTTATATTGTTTTATATTTTAACTTGTGATTATCAGAAAAAAAAACAAACATTATTTTTATCATCAAGTGAAATGTCTAACCAAGCAGGCAACACAAAATTTTCAGTCAAATTTAGTAAAAGACAGATCATTCCGACATATTCATGTATAGCGAGTGGTTTATCTAATACTAATATTATTTTACTGATATTTGACAACATGTTAGGCACTGTTTGTAAGCACTTGCCTACTGAGCCTGCAGTCCTGGGTTCGAATCCCAGCCAGGGCAAATATTTGTCTGATGAACACTATTCAACTATATAAGTATGTATATCATTGACTAGTACCCATAACACAAGCCTTCTTTAGCTTAATTTGGGACTAGATCGATTTATGTGAGGTTGTCTGATATTTCATTATATCTTTTATACCCTGAGGTACAGACAGAGTTTGGGAGATTTACCAGTTACCCCAATGTGTTTTGGATATATGTACTTACTATATGAAAAAAAATTACTATTATACAAAGAGAATTAAAAATATCTTACCTGTGGTACTTGAGTTGACTTCCCACAGCCAGTTTCTCCGATAAGTATCAAAGTTTGATATTTTTCCAATAAATACAAAATATGATTCCTATACTGAAAGACCGGTAACTTCTGTCTTTGAGCCTCCAACGGAAGATGATGATACCGATTATAGACAAAATTAGTTTTTGCGTCGCTATCTGTGGTCAAGGCTGAATCTGTGTTCGGATTTATCAGGATTTCAACTCCGCCATCTTTGTTTCTGGACGGGTAGAGAGGATCATTGCCTGAAATTAAAAAAAAAAACATAAACATAACCTCAAATAGATACCGATCGATTCCATGTCAACTTGGTATTGTATTTCTTTTTTCACAACAATTTCAATGTTTGGAGTTACCTATCACGATGTAAGTAAAAGCAAATTACCTGGTTTTATAAATCTTGGTCGACCGCTCAGCATTTTCTATATACCACTTTAATCACACCAACACCACTTAACTGTTCACAAATTACAGTCTTTATGAAGCGAATCTAAATACACATTTAATAATTTAGGACGTTTATAATCCACTTGTTTACTCACATCTGAATCTGAATAAGTATTAAGCAAAGAACGTAATATAATCACAAAATTCACAAACCCAGAAATCAACAAGTAATTTTTTAGTAAATACCATCTGTCACTGTCATTTTGCCGGTTCCTGCCAACTTATCTATACAGGCGGACAAATTGAGAACTACGTACTAGAGATACATTAAACATTGTTCACATCGACACTATCGAAACCCCCACCCGAATGAATAAAATGGTTATTTCTACGTTTCGTCAGAAGCAAATTTCCTTAATAATCTACATATGTACCAAAAAAAAACAAACGATTATATTACAATAAATTGTCCTTTATTGAATAAATACTATTCTAACTCACTGAGGGAAGCATTCATTAATAGTAGACGTTTATTTTATATTTTACCACATTTGATTTTCTATTTTTTTACTTCAATACTGTTAGTACATCAAGTACGACGACAATAGTGTAAAAAGCCCTACTGCAATATGATTAACGCGTTTCGCTTTACGCAGAAAAAAATCGGTATAAAAATATTTTTATTTCTCCGAGATTTGTTTTATGAATTCGTAAGAAAGAAAGAACCCACTCACTTAATTTAACTGTTTCGCAATATTGAAACGTGGACATAAAGTCAATGACGTCAAAATATCATTGAATATACAATCATTTAACCGTTTTTTTTTTACTTCCCAGTTCTAACTAATCAAAAAATAAATGAAACCGTCTAGCGGGTTCTCGGTAGGAATAGCACTTTCTTTCACAGTTCAAAATTATGTGTATTATGAAAAACAATCGTGAAAATCTTAATTTGGATTAAGGCACAAAATTAAATAGGATTTCCGTTCAGGTATTTACGAGCAGAAAATTCCATTTATAAACTATAATCGTTAGATCTGATTAAATTCGGAATTCTAAATTTAAATATCACAATCTCAATTCTAAAATTATCTTATCGGTCAGCTTGCAATGGAATTTCTGAATTTGCATCATCATTGCTGCTTGCCGGATTTTCTCCATCTTCATTGTTTAATCCTGTACGTACTTCCGTATTTACTATATCTACAGACTTAATACTATCCGCTATTAACCTCGCCTTAATCAAACGATTTTCTTCCAAATCTTCTCGTGTATGAAGCGGAGGCACATCTGCGTTTATTACAGTACCGTTATATCGGGAAACCAAATCATTATATAAATCCTTATCTGAAGATCTTAAGTTTGGTTGGCTCAAAAATTCAGCAAAGTGCTTAACGAAAGCTTTATACGGCACGCGGAATGTAATGAAGTAAGTTGTTGGCTTGTATACGACAGGTGGTGGCTTTTTAACTAGGTATGTTAATTCTATCTCGGTTTTGTCGTTTTCGATATTTGAATTTAATCTTTCTGAATTCGTTCCGCTAATCCAATTAGCTAGCGTATCAATGACAGGTTGACCGTTATTGTAATTTGCGGCTAGGTATATGACGTGTTGAGGAGCATAAGGATTCTGAACACGACTCAGAGTGCTATATTGTATATTTGTGTTTACATTAATATTATAAGGATTACCTTTGTTTCCTTTGTAAAATAGAGGCTGTGGGACGTTTTGTATGACGCGATTATCTACGGAAGCGAGATTATTTTGATAACCGAATTTGTGCATCGCATTTAGGTTGTCGTTGTATTGGTTATGTTGTAACTGCCTAAGGTCATACAAATTGCTTCCCGTTGTATACCTTGGTTGTGGTTTAAAAGTTTCTTGAATAGGTTTATTGACTGGATAGTAATTAAAATTCACGTTTGGTGGATTATTTGCTACTTTTAGTGGATTATTTACTACTTTTAGTGGATTATTTGCTACTTTAGGCTGATAGGGGTAGTTATTCTGCGAATAAGGACTTTCTGCAGTATTCAAATTTGATTTATTTTGGTGAGGATTTGAATAATATTTGTATGCTAAGTTTATAGTTTTCGGTTCATTATTTCTAAGGTATAAGAAATTTTCATAGTTTCTTCCAGGAACATTGTTTTGTGGTATTCCCTGATTTTGGGCATAATTTTGATACGGATTAGAATAGTATTTTGAGTTTATTAACATACTGTTGGATGCAGTATACGACCCTAAAACAGGATTCAATTTATTATTAGGGTTATAGAAGTTGAAATTAGTTTTTTGGTTGGCGTAGCTTGGGTGCATAACTTGTTTGGTAATACGGGATGTCATAAACGGCTGATTATTAATTCTTCCAATATTATCATTAGGTTGTTGTTCTGGTGTCGGATCCACTTTAAGCGGTTGACTATCTTCAACTTTATTTGTCTGATACAGTTTATTTATTTCATCTGAAACACGTTGAGCATGTTCTAAATCTGCTGTAAAATTGTTTTCTAGAAGATAACCAGGATTTTTGGTTAGTTCAACTACTTGTAGCGGAAGAAGCTTAGTCAGGGAGTTCAATTCGGCAGAATTTTGTTTTATCACGGAATTAACTTCTGTTACTAGTGGGTTGATATCTCTTAACACACCCTTAGGATTTGCGTTACTGTACAAAGGTGGTAGATAAGTTTCATATTTATTTTTGCTTGTTAATTGAACTCCATTATTGTAAATGTTGTTGTAAAGCAATGACTCAGCCCCTATGCGGCTATTATTAGGATTTGGAGCAGAAAGCCAATTATCATTGCAAACTGGACTTTCTGCCAAATTGTCAAACTCTTGATGAGATGTTTGAATCAATTTTTCGAATGCTTCTCTGCATGCTGGCATGTCATTACTTCGGAGCTCATATTTGAATGTTATTTTTGAATTCTGATCATTTGGATACAATTCTAACTCAAGTAAACTTTTCAGCGATCTTTTATCATTTAGATAAATTCCTTTGTACTTCGCCAATGCCGCTTCCCTATGAAACAGTTTTTGGAGAACACCCACATTCTGATTATCCGTGTATTGTAGCACCGACTTTTTTATCAATGTTAAGGCGTAGTCAATTTCATGTCGATTTGGAACTTTAATTGCACCACCTTTGTCTAAAATATTTGACAAGATTGCCCAAATTTTGAAAAGAACTTCCTCGTAACCACAGCTGGAGTTTTGTTTTTCCTCAGATATTTCTTCTGCAATGGAAGGCTGGATCTGTAGAAATAAATTATGTCTCTTAATAATTGATAGACATGCTAAGAAAAATACTGCCACATAATCGACCTTTTTAAATCTTCTTCTTTGTTTGAAAGAATCAAATTACTTAGATTAAGTGATATGGTACCAATGGTGAGGTACCTGGTAAATGGTACCGTTTATATGTAGAGAAATTAAAACTAACTTTTGCATACATGCATATGTTTTGTGTAATAACATACATTTTTTTGTGTATAATGTAAGAACTCCACCGTGAATATTCAAAAATATAAAAATATTTCATAATTATCTTACCGTAAATATTTTTATGGGTACTTGTAATGTTTTTATTTTCGTAAACATGGAAAGAAAATGTTGTGCTTCGAGAGTAGATAACAGCTTGGTTTGTAAAAGGATGTTTTTTAAAAGAAACCTTATTGTATAATATCTTATTTGAAGCACTTACGGTATCCTGGGCTATCACAGCTGATGCAAAACAGAGAGCTAACCAAAGCAACATCTTTTCAATACTGTCTAATGGCGTACCACCATTGTTAAATACCTTCCATGTAGTACCAATTAACAGTAACATAGTGTCACATTATATGCCATGAAATTAATTATACGCCCAGCCAGTATCACACTTTGCAGTCAAATTGACGATAGCGTTATGACAAAGTACTCGACTCGTAGCACTATTGCAGAAAATTAAAGATCATTTCTGAAGTGACGAGTTTTCAGAATGTCACTTTCTTATTTAATACGTATTCTTCAAAATGTGTACTTACTTTTTCTTTAATTGTGGTGTCTTGATGTATAAAATGTTTCCATATAAGAAATTAATAAGGTAATTCGAGACGGGTTTCTTGTTTTAAAATCTAAGTCTCAAACGTTCCAACTTCCAACCGTTCCGATAAGGTTTGTTATGTTATACGGAACGAACGAACGAACCCATCATTTTGCAGTTTCCACTGCCAGTACTAATATGTTCATTGCACTTTACTAAGGTACCTAGATTTTAAGCAAATCGTAATCTTTGCGAGCGATTGAACCGTTCGCGCGTTCGTCCAAAAGAACATAATAAATCTCCTTCGGTTCAGTGCTAATAAAATTATGCAGGTTTTGTAACTTATAAATATTTTGGATTATAAAAGCATTGTTGAGATTGGTAATAAAAGCATTGTTTTTGTTAAAAATATAAGTGTAATATTGATAGTCACATCAAAAAACCTGAGTTGGTTATTTTATTATATATTGTATTATATCTCAGCACTTTTGCGATAGAAGAAGAGTATCTATATTTTATGAGGATTTCGTCAGCCCGGTGGCTACAGTATGCGGTTCTGCAAGAAGGGAGTAAATAGGTTCTTAAAGGTTTGGCAACGCGCGTGTGATGCTCCTAGTGTCGCAAGCGTCCATTCGCGGCGGCAACTGCTTAAAATCAGGCGGGCCGCATATGCTTGTTTGTCACTGCCGCAGTATAAAAGAAATTAGTTTGGAAGTATGCATTTCTGCCAGCAGTACTTCATTTAACAACTACATATACGTAAACTATGTCTTACGCAGGAAAAAAGAAGCGTATTAGCCAAGCTTTAAGTTGTAAAATAATACATATTAATACAATTTAATTTTGTTTATAGTATCACAAAGCTTAATTTAGGCTTCTGGATCTCTACTGTAACTGTTCATTATTAGAAATGTGCCTCCTCGAGAACATTTCCCATACAAATCGTTCTAGAGAACGGCACGTCCCTAAAAAATACCTTTCGAAGCAAAAAAACACGCGTTTGTGTTGCGATATAATATTTATACGGAAACATAAGGAAATGTTTTTATTGGTGACTTACGGTGAACGTGCTAAAAGGCGAACATAGTGCTATTAATTTTCATGGGAGGTTTCACAGTTTGTTTTCGACACAGAATTGATTGCATGTTTCAATCTATTTAATAATTGTTCATCGACATCTTCATAACACTTGCTGTAATATAGCTTCAATAAGTCAGGCATTAAAAGGTTTGTTACTTGACGGATATAATATTGTTCATCTTGAGTTAGCCCTTCAAAATTTTGTAACATTGTTTGACCATACTCGCCATTTAAAAGTGGAGTATAAGACTGCCAACTTTCTGGAAATTTGTACCAGTCATCGCGTATATCAGTTGTAGATATTTTTGAAGCATCAGGATTTATTGAAGGTCCTAATTCGTCGGTTACGATTGTCCAACCAGCTGGAATTGAAGTATATGGTATATCAAATGTATCCGGTTCTTCTGAAAACAACAGTTGTTCTGGTTTGTTCCAGTAATCTGGTAAACCAGTTTTTACAGAAGGTACCGACTTTCCTGTTATGGATATCCAGTCAGTTGGAACTAACGTATTCGGTCTAGGTATCTTGGTTGTATCCAGTTCTTCTGAAACCAGCATTTGTTCTGGTTTGTGCCAGTCATTATGTATTTTAGTTGTAGGTATTTTGAACACGTCAGATTCTACAGAAGGCACCGATTCTCCTGTTATGCGTATCCAATCAGTTGGAGCTGACCCATACACGGTAGAGTCCTGGGATGTAACCAGTTCTTCTGAATTCAACAATTTTTCTGGTTTGTTCCTATTATTAGGTATTTTAATCATAGGTATTTTGAACTCATTCGATTCTGAAGAAGGCACTGACTCTCCGGTTATGGTGATCCAGTCAGTAGGAGTTTGGTTATCCGCTGTATATATTTCGTATTTATCTGGATGTTGTGAAATCGGAAACTGTTCATGTGTGCTCCAATCATAAAATATTTCTACAGGTATTTTAAGTTCACCAGATGTTATTGCTGGTTCCGACTCTACTTCTAACGATCTCCATTCTGCTGGACCTAGAGTATAAGCTGAATGTACAACAGTTGAATCAGGTTCTGTAAAAGGTAGCAAATGTTCTGGTATATTGGTCCAGTTATATGTTTCTGGAGTGGAACTTGCTGGTATTTTAGATGTTCCAGGTGTTTCTGAATGCAGCAAATCTCCTGGCGTAGTTTTTGTTGCTGTGGCAGATTCGTCAAATATATCAGGTTCTCTGGAAGGCAGTTTTTCTTCTGGTAAAGCTTTCCAATCAGTTGTAAATGGAATATTTGTCTCAGATGTATAAGATGCCTCTGGTGTTTTTGTTGTTAGCGAGTGAAAGTGGTAAGCTGTAGGCACTTCAGATGAATCAGGTTCTGTAGAATGTAGCAAATGTTCTGGTATATCGGTCCAGTGATATGTTTCTGGGGTGGAACTTGCTGGTATTTTAGATGTTCCAGGTGTTTCTGAATGCAGCAAATCTCCTGACGTAGTTGTTGATGTTGTGGCAGATTTGTCAAACATATCAGGTTCTCTGGAAGGCAGTTTTTCTTCTGGTACAGCTTTCCAATCGGTTGTAAATGGAATATTTGTCTCAGATGTATAAGATGCCTCTGGTGTTTCTGTTGGTAGCGAGTGAGAGTGGTAAGCTGTAGGTACTTCCGATGAATCAGGTTCTGTAGAAGGTAGCAAATGTTCTGGTATATTTGTCCAGTGATATGTTTCTGGAGTGGAACTTGCTGATATTTTAGATGTTCCAAGTGTTTCTGAATGCAGCAAATCTCCTGGCGTAGTTGTTGTTGTTGTGGCAGATTTGTCAAACATATCAGGTTCTCTGGAAGGCAGTTTTTCTTCTGGTACAGCTTTCCAATCGGTTGTAGTTGGAATATTTGTCTCAGATGTATAAGATGCCTCTGGTGTTTCTGTTGGTAGCGAGTGAGAGTGGTAAGCTGTAGGTACTTCCGATGAATCAGGTTCTGTAGAAGGTAGCAAATGTTCTGGTATATTTGTCCAGTGATATGTTTCTGGAGTGGAACTTGCTGATATTTTAGATGTTCCAAGTGTTTCTGAATGCAGCAAATCTCCTGGCGTAGTTGTTGTTGTTGTGGCAGATTTGTCAAACATATCAGGTTCTCTGGAAGGCAGTTTTTCTTCTGGTACAGCTTTCCAATCGGTTGTAAATGGAATATTTGTCTCAGATGTATAAGATGCCTCTGGTGTTTCTGTTGGTAGCGAGTGAGAGTGGTAAGCTGTAGGTACTTCCGATGAATCAGGTTCTGTAGAAGGTAGCAAATGTTCTGGTATATTTGTCCAGTGATATGTTTCTGGAGTGGAACTTGCTGATATTTTAGATGTTCCAAGTGTTTCTGATTGCAGCAAATCTCCTGGCGTAGTTGTTGTTGTTGTGGCAGATTTGTCAAACATATCAGGTTCTCTGGAAGGCAGTTTTTCTTCTGGTTCAGCTTTCCAATCGGTTGTAGTTGGCATATTTGTCTCAGATGTATATGATGCCTCTGGTGTTTCTGTTGGTAGCGAGTGAGAGTGGTAAGCTGTAGTTACTTCAGATGAATCAGGTACTGTAGACGGTAGCAAATGTTCAGGTATATTGGTCCAGTGATATGTTTCTGGAGTAGTAGAGCGTGCAGGTATTTCAGATTCACTAGGTGTTGGTGATGTTGTTGCAGATTTGTTTATCGCTGCCCATTTGGTTGTAGCAAATGTAAGAGTTGTAGGATTTTTAGATACTGGTGTTTCTGAAGGTAACAATTCATTTTTTACAGTGATCCAGTCAGTTGTAAGTGGGGCATATGATGATTCATCAATTGTATCAGGAGCATTTGAAGGCAATATCCCTTCCCCCTTAGTTGTAAGTGGAGCGTAAGTAGATACGTCACTTCCATCTGTTGTTTTTTCTGGAGTCTTAGTCGTAGGTGCTTTCTTCGCATCGAACGCTTCTGAAAGTACTAGCTCTTTTGGAACTGTACTAGGTATGATGAATTTCTGATCTGCCTGTGAGGTTAACAATTTTTGGGAAGTAGCTTTCTGAGGAATTGGAAATCGTACATAGGTTTTAGACACATCAATGGCATCAGCTACTTTTGATGGCAGGAACGCCTCAGGTGCTGTATTCCAGAGAGTTGGAATTGAAGTATAAGTATTAGATATGTCTTCTTCCTCCGTTACAGTTTCCCAGGTAGGTATTGGAGAATTAGTTGTCAGTGTTCCGGGTGATGATGATGTTCCGGGTATTTTTGAATGGTGTTCGGGTATGTTCTTAGCGTCATAAATTTCAGGAACATTAGATATGACAGCTTTAGCAGGCATCAACAGTTCTTCGGAGTCAAGAACAGCAGCTGTAGCTATTTTGGATGCATGTGGTGGTTTAAGTTGTACTAAAAAAATTGGTACGTTATTTGATTGTGATTCGTGAAATGTACTTTTAGTAAGCACATTTTGATTCAACAGGTCGTTAGAAACTGGTAAAGTAACTTTTTCTGGTGTGTTTAAAATAGGTGTTTGGTATATGATCGGAGAATCGGGATATTTTGACAAACTCTCAGTAACTTCGTCACTATCTTCTTTTGAATCAGAAACGTCTTGAGCTTCTAATGTTTCTCCAATTGATTTAGAAGCATCTTTATCCGGTTCATACAATCGTAAAATTGGTTCGGCCGCAATAAGCGTCAATAAGGTTTTATTATTGTCCTTCATTGAATCGTATTGTGGATTCACTTGTGGTTTAGGTGTAATCAAATCTAATTTATCACCTGTTAGTTCAGTGGAAGACATTGATTGTGGATATATAAGTTTATTATATCCTATGATATCAAAAAGTTTTTTCCCTGTATTCATTCGTAGCTTGTTTTGATTTACCGTTTTTGTAATCATTGTGGGTGGCTGATAGTACTGAAGACCATAAGTAGGTCCTTTTTTACCTTCAAGTTCTAAATAATTCCATGGAATTCCGTCCGTTGGAATATTGATGTTATTCTGATAGTCATTGGCATCCCCAAGCTGACCATATTGCGTTATTATGTTCGGATTTTTACTTAATAAGTTTACAAGTGCTTCGCATTGAAGGCATATATTTGAGTTTTTTTCTGCATTCGGCTTAACCTCCCATACTTGTTGAGTAATAGTAGACTGAGGCAGTTTCTGCAAAAAGACGGTAGGTTTAATGTTTTTATCTTTGTTAATTAGGTGTGTGTATGTATTTGTTGTATAAATATTGTCTATTTATTTAATATATCAGTGTAGTGTCTCGTCAACATCATCATAATTATGGTACGTATTGTTTCACGTATTTATATGTTTTTTTCGTACATGTATGTATTATTCTATTAATAAAACTTTTTTCTGTTTTTGCGCCGTCTAATGCCACAATTCATATTTCATGTTCTTCACTACCCAAAAGGTTATCTAGACAATCAGTATTTAATTTAGCGGCAAGGCCCCCTTTTGTTTACCTCTATTTGTAATTTCTGTCATTGTATATTTCCTACTTGTTTTGTGTGTGCAATAAATAATACTTGTATTATGCTATGTTGTATTGTGTAGGTGATTACTGACTTAATAAGATTTGTACTTACACTTACGTCAACTTGCTTCAATGGAATATTTTGATCCGTTGATTTATAAATAATCGTGTTTTGTTGCTGGTTTGGTCCAAAGCGGTACAGATAAAAAGGTGAACGGTCTCTTTCTTCTTTTTCGTCATGCTTTTCATTTATAGTATTTGTTTCTGATTCCTGATCTAGAGGATATTTATTTTGGGCATCTGTCGATATCTCATCATTTGTAGCCACTAAATGGATCGGAGCCACATTTTTTTGATTAACAACATCAATTACTTGCACAATATTTTTGAGAGGAGCCTTTTTATCCAAATTTAGTTCGTTTTCGCCAATAATATAAATCTGACCGTTGTTGAGTGCAAAAAGGTCAGGGCTGCTGTTTTCTTCCTTAACGACCTTTATTTGGTCTACTTTCACTTCATGGATTTCAGGACTATTCTGTTTTAAATTAAGATTGTTTAGTTTAAACAAATATGTGTTTTTGTTATCTGGAGATATCGGATCGTTTTCAGATGAACTACGGTTTTTAGCAATTTCTCCTTTGTTAATAACATCAAACACATTGACTATACTTTTTACCGAATCTTTTTTTAATTCGCTTTGGTCTTCCAAATAATTACCATCGCCATCTACCGAAATAAAATTACTTTCAGGTACTAAACGAATCAGACCACTGTTGTATTCTTTAATATGATTAACGTAATCGATATTTGACTGCGAGGTTTCGTTTTCCCAATTTGTTTTAATTTCATCCACAGGATATAGCCGCCGATTAAGTGGTGGAAACAAATAATATTTATTAGCAACATAACGTATAGGTTCTTTTTTTACATTTTCCACGTTCAGTTTACTTTGATCTACAGCATTGACTTCATTTGTTGGAGCTGCAGATAGTGGAGATAGAAGTGATATTGGATTCTTAATTTGCTTATCATTTTCACTAACTTCATTCACCAGGTTTTCATTTATCACAACTTCAATTTCGTCGGTGACAGGGCCCAGATCTGCTTCATTTGGTTCACTTAGGTCAACAGTGCCGTTCATTTGATTACTATCGGTGGAATTTAGTATATATTGGCCTTCCTCTTCGTTTTCAGAAGTTCGCTCAGTCAAATTTAAATTTCTCTCTTTATAGCCAGAATTCATGTCAGTTTGGTTTACTGAATAATTGATTCGCTGTTTAATTTCCTGCCGTGAATTTTGGTCGACATTATATTCATTTTGACTTGATCTACCTTCACCGAACTGGATTGAATCAGGCCCAGCCACTATTGTCCTGAGTACATTTGGTCCATTATCATTAACCATTACTCGTCTATTTTGGTTTACATCATCGCCATAGGCATGTGACCCATACATGTTATAACGTATGCCATTTCTATATATTCTAAGGTCGTCATTGTTTGGAGACCTTTGGGAATATTGTGTGTCTGTAGGAACTGGAATAATTTTTCCCGGGGATTGGTATGGATATTCGATAATTCGTCTGCGGATAGCTCGTACTTTGACACCCTGGATAAAATAAGAGAAGTTAATACACAATTATTAAACTGTACAACTACTAGTCATAATTTTTATACACGAAGTTCAATTTGGTCGTCTCATCTCATGGCAAAACTTCGCAGCTCCTTTCTTTATTACGGGTCTCTACCATTTAAATCAATTAACTTTAATCTGTAGACAATTGAAATAAAAATAATATACTTATTTAGCCGCCGAAATAACAGTAAACATTAACATAAAGTTAAAATAATATGTAAGGGAATGAAATCGGATATACTAAAACCTTTTAGTAAAGAGTAACTAGGGATAAATCTTGAATTTATTTGCGGTGTTTTTATACAAAAAATCCCCATACATAAAATACATTAAATTATGTTTTGCAAATTATTGAAAATTGTAGAAGGCTATTTAAGTTATTTTTTGCTTTTTGTTTTGTCTTTTAGACAAAAAAATAATATATGAAACAAGGATAATACGTTACAAAATAGTCTAATACATTTTTTATGCACATAGTATTTTTATGATATTTGCTTACATATCTTGTTTGCTAAACCACTACTACACAATTTATTTGAATAATAAATAAATAATGAAATTAATTGTTATAAAATAACTTTGAAAAGTAATATCTACGTATTTACACAGGTTAAATACAAATTGAATACCTACATTCCTTAATACCTTTCAACTCTAATTTATCGATTGTCACTAAATGGACATATAATTTTTTGGAAAACATACAAAGGATTATAATTCAGAAAATCTAAATAAAACAGTTGCCGCAATTCAAACATCCAAACGCATTCACATATTATAATAAGTATATTTAAGGGCAGTTTTCACGCGTAAAGGCTTTCCATAGCCATAGAGCGTGTGAATGCTGCTGGCCTGCGTCATGGGGTGCCCATCACCGATGGGTCTTAGTTTTATAAATATATATTTTTAACCTGTTTATTTTTTAGTGTTTTAATCCCATAAATTAGTTATTTTTTGTTTTATTTTTGCCCCGTAAAATAATAAATGTAATATGGGTGAAGACGAAAAAGTTTACCAGCTTCAGCCCCTAAAATTGCTAACGGTCAGCCACGCGTACTTTGTCCATACGCTTTGACCATGTTTTGTATATTTTAGTAACCAGAATTGTTTGGTATATTCCACCTTAGTGAAGTTTGAACTATCGACTTTCGTTTATATAAAAAAAGTAAAGGTTTAAACGTACCTCCGCGTAAGATCCTAAAATGGCGACCAGCAGAAAAAAAACCGCGTTCATTTTCCACTTACGCCCGTGAATGAATTATATGTAAAATCCTAAACCGATTCAAATTTCATATTTATATTCTTTCAGGATATTGTAATTTAAGTTATATTTGCGTCAATCTTTGACAGACTCGATATACGATTATAGTTTTTATTACTTTTGTAATATATTTTAATGTCAAACAAGGAATATGGTGGTTAAGCCAGTTTTCAGTTGATATTGTCAATTAGTTCTATAACTTATACCGTGAAATTTATTATAAAAACAACCTTTTGGCATTAAATTGTGTCCGTGTTCTGCTCTCATTGCATATTAGGTTGTACAGAGGGTTGGCACTACGCACTTAGTAATCTAATAATTTGCTTTTCTTATTTTCGTGAATGTTATTTTTTTTATCAGTCGAAATAAAAACATAGCTTATATTGTCTAGCCATTGGGTACATAAACTAAATAGGAACTTAAAGTAATTAGGGTATGCTCTAAAGACCATCTTATTCTTCTATCTATAATGTATTGTTAAAGTGTAAGTACTTATTTTAAATCAGTCCTCTATAGAGAGGAGTCATTATTAAAAAAAAAAAAAAATGTTACTTTATCCCAGGCCGTAAGAGGGATTTTCTGCCCGCTACGGGTGCTGAAAAAAAAACACTGAAACGGGTGTGAGTCTAGTTGTGCAAAATGATCACGCATTGCTGTGCTTTCTAGTTTTATTGAAACACCACACAGAGCACTTTATAACAAACAATGGATAAAACTGTCCTAGTAGCTTACACAGTAGTTTACTCTTAAACTCAACTACAGACAGGAAAAAGACTAAACTCTTAACAATCACAATCATTCTCCGCCATCACGAATTCGCCCACTGGCCGGCGCGCCAATCGGCGCGGGCGGCTGGGAGAATAGCTCCCTTCATAGGACACAGATGGCGCCACAAGTAGGGTGCGGGCACTAGTAGGGTCCCGCGTATCATCCTCCCCCTCCAAGCTACATGAACGTCCCGTATGTGGCTTGGCTTTGGCAGTACTCAGATCAGGTGGACGTCCACGAGGACGACGAGGCTGAATGGGTACAGCATCTTCTCCCTGTCTATTAACAACAGGGGTAAGAAATACCGTGTGAAATTTACCTACAATGACAGCATTATCTAAGTGTGACACCTCAAATGTGGTCGGAGCTCCCCCTATCTCGAAAATATCCCCGTTAGAAAGGAGAAGACCTGCTTGTTTAATACGTACAGAAGAATGCAGCATGATACCTTCGCCGTCGCGGAGCATGTCGGCAGACGAACACGTTACGTGTCTGCTCGGCGACTCGAACTCAATGGGAAACAGTTTGTTTTCCTCGGAGAAATGCCACAAAGAAGTGGCGAAGTCCATGGAAATGGCAGCTTTCACTAGAAAATCAATGCCTAGTAAAGTGTCATTGCCGGACGCGTTAGGCAACACTACAAATTCCAGTGACACGGTCTTATGCTTAACAACGACATCCAACGTTGTTGTGAGCACTTCCTTGTTCTGTACAGATCCATCTGCGAGCCTAATTGACATAAAGGATTCTAAAAATATTTGATTTTGTTGTTTTAATACTTCGTACAACGTGCAACCTACTACGGAACGTTTTGCAGCAGTATCTATCAAAGCCCTACTTTTTATACCTAAAACAGATATACCTAATGTAGGTCGCTGTTGTTGTACAATGGATCTAGAGGATGAGTCCACGTCTGCGGACGCGCAATCATAAGGAGGCAAGACTGTATCCGAACTAGAAGTAGACATAAACACGCTACTGTTTAATTCACTCCCCCTTAATTCAGCGTCGGCAACCGAAATGTTTGCTAAAGTGTCACACGTAGACAATCTAGTCTCTTCCGAAACTAAATTATTACCTTCATTTGGTGGTACTGCCGCGGCCATGTACACATCAGTACATTGTGGATCTACCGGGTTAACGCACATATCATTATATTGTGGACCTGGCGGCTTAACGCACATATCATTACATTGTGGACCTACCGACTTAACACACACATCAATGCATTGTGGATCTACCGAGTTAGCGCACATATCATTATATTGTGCACTTGCCGGCTTAACGCACATATCATTACATTGTGGACCTACCGACTTAACACACACGTCAATGCATTGTGGATCTACCGGGTTAACGCACATATCATTACATCGTGGACCTGCCTGCTTGACGCAACCATCATGGTTAGGTAGCGACACTACCGGCGTCGCGCATTTTACAAAGAAATCTGTAGGTAAAACATTCGTAAACTGGCTAGGTAAAAACACGTTATTACGTTTTGTATTACGACATTCGTAAGTGTCGAAAAATTCGGGAATCACAGATTTAAACATCGATAGGTCATAATCAGATTTACGATTGTTTTTGAAATGACATTCATTATTTAACAATTCGATTGAATTTCAGTTAGACGAAATCTGATTACGCCTATTATTGGCCTTAGCCTCATGCTCATAACAATCTAAGTGACGATTATACAAATCGGTGCATTCAAAAACATCTGACTCGAGTGCGGAGGTCAAGGTCATTGAACCCAACGTACAAATTGGTTCGATCCGTATTGCCGAAAACTGAGAATTACACTTCGAACAGTTTGACCTTATCACGCCTTGTTCTCCACATCCGTAACAGTGAATAAAACGGTACTACCAGGCTATCCCCACGCGTTTCGACCGCGCGAAACATTCCGATCTCTAAGTGCCAACCCCGCGTCAGTGCCCCCCATCTGTACCGTGGGAACCCAGAACGATACCTACACGTCGCCTGTCGTGGCCGACACGCTTAGCCAGTCGGTTGCCACACGCGCTCACGGCCGGACGCCGCCGGTCGCGCTATAAAATCACCAAAAAAATGGCTTCGTCGCGAATGAGACCAACGCGCTGCAGTGTTGCGGGGTGTAAAAACATGAAAGCAACAGATATTTATCCTTTTTTTCTTTGCCGACAGACGATGAAATGTTACTAAAAATTCTTAGAACTTAATAAGCACCTACCTAGAAACGCATTGCATACACTGTTATAATAGATACATGTAATGTTGAATAAATAAACCTACCTACTTAATATACTTAAATTCATAAAAAAAACTCCACTACCTACATCAACAAGTGACAATAATTTACTCACTAAGATTTACCAAATCAGTTTAGTGTGGCGGGAGAGTGCATTGCACGGCCTAAAAAGGGCGTAAACGTCGGCGTTGTTCTTGACACTTAAGACCTTTTGCAAGGAATGCATTCGCAAAGATAAAACGCGTGATCAGATTATTATAAAACAACTTGTACCTAGTGACTGTTTCGAAGCTTGTAATGCTAGTATTATACAATATGTAACACATTATATATAGGCACCTACCAAACTTTATTTAGTAAGTACCTACTGTCATCGGGATATATTTAGGTTACTTAGGTACCTACACAGAGAGTTGTTTTTGTTTCAGGTTTCTGGTATGTTCAGATAGAATAGGTAGGTAAGATTCCGATATACCTACTCGGAAATTTAAACGATTTTGATGGTGTGCCGCAGCGCATGTGAATTCCCTATTTCTAGTAGGTACCTAATGATAATTAAATTTGACTAATAAATTTAAATAAATCGATCGTATTTTCATGAATCTTGACTTTTTTATAAAATCGTTTCTAAGCGGTGTCAACCCTAGCCTCGTTTTGCCGGCACGTGCGGCCAACGACCCGCGCGTTCAAGGTCGCTCCATTGTTAAATTGAGTAGGCATGAAAAGCGGTAGGTATTTGCCTTTTTATTCAGACATGGGTATCTGTTCGAAGAACTATTATATTAATCTGTGCCCGCGTGACAAAACGTCAGTGGGCTGCCACGCCTCGCGGCGAGCGGACGGCGCGCACGCATAGCTAACGTTTCCCGCGCAACCTGTGCTGTACGATGTCAAAAAATAAAAGTCGGGCATATTGTTTTTGTGGCAACAAAGACGATTGAAAATGATTTCGTTTGTTCCAGAACACATTAAACTCTCCGGAATATTTTGTTTAAGAATTAACGTTTACTGGGGCACTATTGACGCGTAACTATTAAAGTCTGGGTATTTCTGTAAAATTCTTTATGGGGGCGCCTAGCTTTTTTTCGAAATAATTGTTTTGGTTTGATGCCATGCTGTGTTGTTATTACTGAAGGTTTAGTTATACAATCAATAAGTAAAATATTTAAAGATTCACTCTATAATACGTTATGTTTTAGAAACACGATTACTTGTTGAATAATTGGCGATATTGCATGTATATAGGTAAAACCAATTATATGAAGTCTTATAGTTTTATTAAGTATTTTACACAATCAAAGCTTATGTATTGAAAAAAGATGAATAGAATTGAGTTGTTAATTAAGTTGCCATGGCCACGCCAGTGTAGTGCTGCGCGCGGCTAGCTAGATGACGATGAATCGTTATCGCCATGCTCCTCCTCCTTGAAAGAGTGGCTTTCAAGATCTTATGAATCCAGTCCTTCTAGAGCAGAGAGCCTGGATACTGCTCTTTTCAGGATGCCGTTTTTAGTCTTGAGATCGACGACTCTGCATATACCATCTTCTCCAGGATATAAACGCACTATGCGTCCCAAGAGCCACTTCATCGGCGGTAGTTGGTCGTCGATGATCAAGACCAGGTCGTCAATCTTGATTTGTTTCTTGTTCGTCTTCCATTTAAGTCGTTGCTGGAGTGTACAAAGATAGTCCTTCGTCCATCGAGTCCAAAAATTCTGCTTAAATCTTTGTATGAGCTGGTATCTGTTTACTGTGACTGTCTGTACAACAGGTGACGGTAGGGACATCAAGGCACGCCCAACAAGGAAGTGCCCAGGCGTAAGTGGTGCAAAATCGGATGGATCCGCTGACAGAGGTGTCAGTGGACGCGAGTTCATGATTGCCTCAATCTGTGCAAATAGTGTAGCTAATTCCTCAAACGTTAAACTTGTATTAGCCGCGATTCTTTTTAAATGGTACTTGGCTGATTTTACAGCTGCCTCCCAGATCCCACCGAAATTCGGTGCGTATGCCGGTATAAAGTGAAAGACTAATTCTTCACCGCATGCGAACTCTCCAATTTGCCGTTTACACGTTTGAAACAGTCTGTTCAACTCATTTTTAGCCCCTACATAGTTCTTTCCATTGTCACAATAGATATTATTTGGCTTTCCACGTCTGGCAATAAATCTACGCAAACACATAATAAAGGCGTTAGCGGTTAGGTCTCTAACGACCTCAAGGTGGACAGCCTTTGTCGAAAAACAGACGAATACACAAAGGTAACATTTAGATGTCTTTGCCCCACGCCCCTTTTTGTTAGAAATTAAAAATGGACCTGCAAAATCGGTTCCACAGTTTGCGAAGGGTAGAGCAGGAGTTACGCGAGGAGCAGGTAAGTTGCCCATTATAGGTTGTATGGAATTGACTCTAAATCTTTGACATCTCATACATTTATTTACAATACTTGCTGCAAGAGTTCGACCACCGATCGGCCAAAAACGCTCTCGCACAGAATTTAAAAGTAGCTGAGCACCGTGTAGGAACCGCAGATGCTCCCTCTCAAATAAAAGTTTGGTAAATACGTGCTTGCTATCGATGAGTATTGGATGTCTTTGATCATACAAGCAGTGTGCAGCGTTAACAATGCGACCTCCAACACGTAAAATACCCTTGTCATCAAAGAATGGATTTAAATCCAATAATTTAGATTTACGGTTTAGGACCTTTTGTGTTTTTAATGCATGCATATCTTTATCGAAGGATTCCCTTTGGGATATGGTTGCTAGCATGATTAAACTTTCCTGTAACTCTTGTGTGCTTAGCGGACCTGATGACTTAACACCCTTTTTACAATTATTTACAAAACGCAGTACATATGCAAACACCCTTTGTAATGTTTGTAATCTAGAAAACTTATTGAATGGAACTACGCTTTCTTCAACTGTTTGTACAGCTGGAAACGATTTGATTTCAGGTAGTGTGACATTATTATTATCATTGGCTGAAGGCCATTCTGCTTCTGGCTTCTTGAGGAAGCAGGGTCCCTCCCACCATAAAGTGTTTTCAATTATGTGTCGCGGTTTGACGCCCCTCGAAGCCAGATCGGCTGGATTTAAGTCTGTTGGAACGTGTCGCCAAGCATTTGGATCAGACAGCTCTCGAATCTGGTCTACTCGGTTACACACGAAGGTCTTTAACGTTTTGGGTTGTGTGTGAAGCCAACCCAGCACTATGGTTGAATCCGTCCAGAATATTGATCGATTTATAGGCACCCGTAAAGCTTGTGTAACCTTTGCATGCAACCGAGCACCCAATAGAGCCCCTAGCAGCTCTAAACGAGGGACGGTCATTTCTGGCTTCAGTGGGGTAACCCTTGCCTTGGCGCATAAAAGATGGACGGATATTTTGCCGTAACTGTCAACCGATTTCATGTATAAGCAAGCCGCATATGCATGTATAGAAGCGTCTGTGTACGTGTGTATCTCAATGTATTTGGGTTTGAAGAACGTGCCTTGGTACGCTCAAATTAGAAAAATTCTGCGAGTCTTGTACAAATTCTCGCCATGATGTTTCAATTTCTTTGGGTACTGGGTCATCCCAGTCCAATTTAGTAAGCCATAGTTTTTGTAACACTATCTTGTGGAAAATGCTGCAAGCGGACAAGAGGCCGAGTGGGTCAAAGATTTTGCATGAGTTAGACAAGATATTGCGCTTTGTCACTTTTTTAATTTGTTCAAAATCCGAAGAGAACTGTAAAATATCATTTGACGGTGACCAGTTTAGGCCTAACACTGTTGACTGCTTGCAGAAATCTTGTGTTTTATTAACCGACTTCAAAAAAAGGAGGGGGTTCTCAGTTCGGTTGTATGTTTTTTTTTTTTTTTTTTTTTTTTTTTTTTTAATGTTTGTTACCTCATAACTCCGTCATTTATGAGTCGATTTGGAAAATTCTTTTTAGGTTCATGAATAGACATCTCAAGGTTGGTCCCATAAAATTTTGGTGAAGATCGGATGACGAGATCCATGAGGAATCGAAGGAATTCCTGAAATTTTATAGGCACTCATAATATTTTTAATGTTTTTTCTAAAACTATTTAAGTATTTGCATATGGTAGTCATCATCTTCTCATGCTGAACTGATGATGGAAGGTACAACTCCTTAACAGTTAGGAGTTAGGAGATATTTCAAACGAGATGCATACCTTCAAGACCTCCCTGATCACCCCGCCATAAGTATTTTATATGAATCACTAAAAAGCGAAAAAAAAAAAATTTTTAACAAAAAAAAGAACCGACTTCAGTAAAACTAAAAAGCCGAAAATAACCCGTTCAAGTACAGATTACATTTGACTCACCCTTTGAAGTCGGTGCCAAACCTCACGTAAACTTTAATATATAAATATAATAACTGAGTGGTTTGGGATCGATTTCAAAGGGTGAGTCAAATGTAATCTGTACTTGAACGGGTTATTTTCGGCTTTTTAGTTTTACTGAAGTCGGTTCTTTTTTTTGTTAAAAATTTTTTTGTGTTGTATCTATATCATCGAATATATCAGTAGCATTGGTGCGAAACTTTCGTAACGGAAAGCACGCCTCGGCCAATTTGTCTATAACACCTTTGACGGTTGACGCTAAAACTTTTTTTGAATCAGAGCCTGTATTCAGATCATCGACATAGAAGTCATGTCGTATGGCGTTCGCTACTGCTTCGTTAGTGCACTCATCGGCGAGTTGCACTAAACATCTCGTACTAAGGTAAGCAGCAGACGCCGTGCCGTATGTAAGCGTTCGTAACTTTAATGTTTTCAGTGGTTGAGTTTCGTCGTCCCTCCAAAGTATTAACTGCAGGTGACATTGAGAATCGTCCACCATAACTTGGCGGTACATTTTCTCAATGTCCCCTGTCACGACGTATTTATATTGCCTAAATCGCAACAATATTGATAATAGGTCATCTTGGACCACAGGCCCCACCATCTGAATGTCATTTAACGATTTATTGTTTGATGTTTTACAGGAGGCGTCAAACACAACACGAAGACGTGTTGTCTCACGTTTTTCACGGATCACAGCATGGTGTGGTATGTAGTAACCAAATTTGGGACGTTCCACTTCAGTTAAATGGCCTAAGTTATCATATTCCTTTAAAAAATCCGTATAATCTTTTTTCGTCGTAGATCTGTTTAATTTCTTTTCTAAATTATAGAAACGCTTCTTAGCAATATGATAAGAGTCGCCTAAAGCATCCTCAGGTACCTCACGCAGAGGAAGTTTCACACAAAAACGACCATCCTCAAGACGGACAGTATTTTCAGTAAAGTGAGTTTCACAAAACTCTTCATTTTTTGAAAGCCTTTGTTCATTAACAGTTGAAATATTTTCAAGCTCCCAGAATTTACTAAGAGATTCTTTGATTTCTCGAGAGAAGTTACATCGTGTAGTTTTTGAGCTTTCTTGTTGACCAGTAGGACCCGACAGGAGCCATCCTAGTCCAGATTCTTGAAGAATTGGTTTATTCGTACCCAATTTTATTTGTTTAGATCCTACAATGTCCCAAAAGACATCTGCACCCAACAATATATGAATTTCAGACGGACTATAAAAGCTGGGGTCCGCTAGCTCTATGGAGCCAGGAAGATTGAGGCGAGATGTGTCAACTTCTACACTTGGCAAAAGTCCAGTTATTTCTGGTACAACTAGACAAGAGACATTCATTTCAAATGAACCGGTTCGTGACTTGACTAGAACATCACATCGCTCAGTGGTTTTGCTTAAACTATTGTTTATACCGGAAATGGAGATAGGAGATGTTTCAGTACAGGTAAGATTCAATTTCCTTTGCATGTTCTTAGATACGAAGCAGGATTGGCTTCCAACATCAAGAAGAGCTTTCGCTGAACAAGATTGATTGGTTGCAGTATCGACTAGCTCCACTTCGGCAGTACATAACAGCACTTGACCCGGCAAGAAAGTTGACAACGTTGTGGTCATTGCAGCAACATTTTTATTTTCAGGTATGTTCGCATTTGTATTGTTATCATGTATAGCTTCACTGTGTAATAATGTGTTATGTTTTTTGTTACAGATTTTACAGGGACCTAGGCGACAGCGAGAGCTGTGATGACCAGGACGCAGGCAGTTCTTACATATGTTATGTTTTGACACTTCACTTTGCCTACAATCCACGGACAGTTCCTTGAACCTAGGACACTCATGATTGAAGTGATTTTGTTGGCAAAATGCACATGTTATCATTGTTTTTGTGTATTTGTTATCACTAGTTGAACCTAAGAATGTTCTTATATGTTTGTGTTCTTTAACATTGTTAAATTGTTTCTCATGTTTTTGGGTAGATGCACTATACTGAATTGTTTCCAGAACATCCGCTCGATTGCGAAGAAAACACAGAAAGTCAGCTAATTTGGGTGATGAGACAAGTGTATTTTTGTGTTCTTCCCATTTCCTACTAGTGGCGCCATCTAGTTTTGACACCATCAAATATATCACTAATGTATCCCAACTATCTGTGGGCTCCTTGAGAGTGTGTAATGCACGCAGATTCTTTGAAAAGTAATCAATCATGTACCTTAACGACTTGTGTGATTCTCTGGTGATGGGTTCGAAGCTGAATATTGACTTGATGTGATTATTTATTAATATTTTTTCATTGTTGTAACGTTCACACAACAAGTCCCAAGCAACCTGGTAGTTGGCACTTGTAAACTCAATAGACTTGATAACCACCGATGCTCCACCCTCCAAGGAGGCACGTAGATAGTGAAACTTGTTTATAGCCGGGATGGACTCATTGTTGTTTATCAAAGAATTAAAAGTATCACGGAATTCCATCCACTTACTATAACTACCATCAAATGTGGGCAACCGTAATGTAGGCAGCTTAATGTGGCAATTCGATTTTTGTTGTGTATTGTTTGAACCAACTGAACCCTCACCGGCCTGCGACGCAGCAGGACTGGCATATTTGGAATCAGACGGCGGCTGGTTTGCCTCAAGTATCGATTGCGACAATGAAATTAACCTTATCATTTGATCCTCAACCTTTTCGCGCTCTAAAAGCTGTTCCTCAATTTTGTCATCAGCTATGTTTTCAATTTCACATTGAATGTCATCAAATTGTGACAGCAAAGTTTGGAAGCGAGTTAACTTCAACTGAAGTTCCCCGAGTAAGACTTTGTCAAAGTTCTCAGGTGAGATTTTTTTTGTTGTTTCAATATATTTATCATATATGGTTACTTTTGCTTTTATAATTCCACGCCTTTTAACTAATTGTTTAAATGTGTCTTCCATTTTGTATTAAAATATAACACTCATAATATGTCAAATTCACCGCTACAAATAAATTGAACAGACTGTACTAACAAATAAATCTGAATTCAAACCGTGTAGGCCACTGTATAATAACAAGTGGCTGCTGGATGAGTTGTTCGCATGCAGTGATGACGTTGTCCTCGCGATGAAGCGGTGGCATCACGCGGACGCGGAGCTGACACCGAAGCTGCGGTAGGAGCCGGGAGGCGGGAGGCGGCGGACACGGCGGTCGTGCGCGGCGCAAGCGTGGCGGCTGAAACACTTTCGGCCAAATAGCGATATAATATAATTATGCTAGTATAGATGCTGTTATTTAAGCCCGCGACCCAAGCCCGATTATTTTCAAGTGCTTTAAAATAAGCTTTTAGCTTAAATAAAACACACAAACACACTATGAGGAATGCTTCGTAGTTGTAGGTTAAAATATGAAATTAAGTGCTTACGTTGCTTATATTTGCGAAGTATATGAGGATTAGTATTAGTCGTTATAAGTATTAGTTGACTTTATTGTAATATTTTAGTTAATAAGTACAAGAATGAACAGTTTTGTAGTTTTAAAGAATGACAGAACAAGGCAATCATGAATCTTGTAAATATCGTAATAGTATACCTTTTTGTTCCGAATAAATAATTACTTCACGTGGCCTGGGTTTCCTTGTGGTCTACGTATTAATTATTGTCCCGATTCCGCTTGTTTCCAAGGATCAGTGATCAATATGGATGCCACGTCCGATGTTGAGGAATATTGTTTCTTTTGATGAATAAGTTATGCTCAAATCACGTCGGCGTCACCATGAATAATTGGCGATATTGCATGTATATAGGTAAAACCAATTATATGAAGTCTTATAGTTTTATTAAGTATTTTACACAATCAAAGCTTATGTATTGAAAAAAGATGAATAGAATTGAGTTGTTAATTAAGTTGCCATGGCCACGCCAGTGTAGTGCTGCGCGCGGCTAGCTAGATGACGATGAATCGTTATCGCCATGCTCCTCCTCCTTGAAAGAGTGGCTTTGAGTTTCCTCGATAGTTTTTTTTTAGTTAACCTCAAAAAAGCAACATAAACCCTGCAGTCATAAATACTGCAGGGAAAGTTATCAGTTTTTTTAATAATAACATAACGAGATGTTATCTATAATGTATAAGTACCTCTCACATTTTCAAAAACTGTATTATTTTAATAATTAAACCGAAAACATGATTTCCGCGCTCCCAGCAGAGATGGGCAAAAGTTAATCGATTAACGATTAAGATTAACTTTTTTAATCTCGATTAACGATTAAAATTGACGATTAGTTAATCTAATCGTACGAGTTCCGATTGATTTAATCTCGATTAAGTTAATTGTCGATTAAATTTATAATCGATTAATTAATTCGATTAACTTTCTCTCGATTAATATTAGGAAAAATAAGATAAGATTTTTTGTAAGTCTAAGTCCCTGCCTAGAACATCTTGGCGTGCGGAGAGCGGCGTGCGGAGAGCGGAGAGACGCGTGCGGAGAGCGGAGTGCGGAGGGCGGAGAGTGGCGTGCGGAGAGCGTTGAGCAGCGTGCGGAGAGCGGCGTGCGGAAAACGGAGAGCGGCTTGCGGAGAGCGGCTGCGGCGTGCGGAGAGCGGAGAGCGGCGTGCGGAAGCAATAGAGAATGGTGTTCAATCGTCCTGAAGTGGGCAACCCAGTGGGAATCGGGTTGTATGGACGCCACGCATCTGCTGACTAGACTGGTTGACCAAACGAGCGAAGGCACGAGAAAAAGCTAGCGTTTACATAACGGAGGCAACCCTAGCGCACATTCCAATGACGTTGCGTCACCGGCGGGAGGGGGCATCGATAGCGGTGGCAACGCCTGCCGTCCAAACAAGTGGGGTATCTGTTACGTAGTAACTTGTATATAATCTGTGGCTGTATGCCGGGAATGTCTGCGTTTCTGCGAGATGATGGATGATCTTGGCTTTTAAATTTATATATATATTTTACTTTGTTATGTTAATTGTGTTTCTCGGTGCATTGGTCTATAGCTGTAATGCCGTGTAAACTTTATGGTAAATAAATAAATAAATAAATAAATAAATAAATATATAGCCATATAGGCACCTACCAAACTTTATTTAGTAAGTACCTACCTACTGTCATCGGGATATATTTAGGTTACTTAGGTACCTACACCACAGATTATATACAAGTTACTACGTAACAGATACCCCACTTGTTTGGACGGCAGGCGTTGCCACCGCTATCGATGCCCCCTCCCGCCGGTGACGCAACGTCATTGGAATGTGCGCTAGGGTTGCCTCCGTTATGTACACGCTAGCTTTTTCTCGTGCCTTCGCTCGTTTGGTATTTTAGGTAGGTATTCAGTAGCAAGGTGATTCCATAAAACAAACAACAGATTGAATTTGTATGTATGTATATGTTTGGGTAATTTTATTAGGTATGTAGGTAAATAAAATATAACCATAATCTTCTGGTTTACATGATTTATTTAAAATCAACAAGGTTATTTACAAATGACGCACTTTTACATAATGATTTATTAGTTTTCTCCCCTGCCTGAATTCTCTATTATTAAATCTAATTGTACTAAATATTCTAAATCTAACAAAAAGCTTAATTAAATAATCGGACGGGAAACAATCACACGGTGGTTTTAAATTAATTAATTTCATCGACACGCGCATGAAGGGTTCCGTACCTATATATATGTATATATAGGTATAACAAGTTTGTTGTATGGGAGCTTAAATATTTATTTTATTTCATTTTTAGTATTTGTTGTTATAGCGGCAATAGAAATACATCATCTGTGAAAATTTCAAGTGTGATAGCTAGCACCGTTCTTGAGATACAGCCTGGTGACAGACGGACGGACGGACGGACGGACGGACGGACGGACGGACGGACAGCGAAGTCTCAGTAATAGGGTCCCGTTTTTACCCTTTGGGTACGAAACCCTAAACAGACAAATAAACGTACATAAGAATATTTCATTCATTTATTTTAAAAAATCTAAGATGGACTTGCACAAAACAAAGAAAGCTAATAAAATACTAAATGAAAAAGTTATAAAAACCTAATACAATCCGAATCGGATCCGAACCAAATTTATATGAGACCATTTGGGTGGAATCGCGTCAAATACATATACAAAAACTGTAAGAACCAGTGTCAAATTGTCGCAGGTGCCTATATTTTGTAGTTCCCTACTAAAAAAATATACATACTTATAGTAAATAAATTCTAAAACGTGTAAACATAGGAATAGTCAGAATACTGCCGTAAGTCTTAGGCATATTAATGCTTTTGAAACGGGTATGAGAGGAATTCGACTTTTAATATATGAATAGTAAAATAATAAATAATGCTTACCTTTCTTCATCGCGCGGTAGTTTGAAAAAAGACAATGTTTCATTCAATCGCTGGCTGGTGCACTGGTGTACCGCGCAATATGTACGGCATCTATTTCTCGGCATCGTACTCTACAGCACAGCACAGGTTGCGCGGGAAACGTTAGTTATGCGTGCGCGCCGTCCGCTCGCCGCGAGGCGTGGCAGCCCACTGACGTTTTGTCCCGCGGGGTAGCCACTTAGAGATCGGAATGTTTCGCGCGGTCGAAACGCGTGGGGATAGCCTGATACAGCTGCCCATCTCCATGCAAACAAATCACACTCAGGAGCTGATGCCAGGAGAGCATTGAGCATTACCAGCGCACGGAGCAGCGGGGAGTTCCTGCGCGACACCGTCCTCGCCGCCGGCACGGCCAGCAGAGGGCGCACCCGCGGTCTGAGGTTTATCCTCGGAACGTCAGCAACAAAAAGCCTCACTACTCGCTGCACGAGTTCTGGACAATCAGAATCACCTCGTAATATACGACATGCAGTGACCAGCAAAATGTTATTTCGCCTTACCTCTAGAGAATTAAAACCTAAACAGCCAAGTAGGAACTTAGTTGGATATAGAAAGGGATAAAAACCATATCTTTTTTTATATAAAAACCTAAGAAAGGCTTTTTGAACCTTTTCAAGAAGCAATGCATATGTGGACTCGTAAGGGTTCCATATGAGAGAAGACGCCTCTAATTTGCTTCTCACAAACGCGCAGAAAACTAACTTTATCGCCCCAAGATCATGGAAGTGTCTGATGTTTCGGATGATAAAACCGAGTCTACGAAAACAATTGTTTGCGAGGCTACGAATATGGTCATGAAATGTGAGATGAGAATCGAAGACCACACCGAGATCTTTCACGGAGCTAACACGCTCAATTACATCGACAACATCAAGTGTGTATCGCGCGTGTATAGGGGCAGCAGCACGACTAAATGTACATACACAACACTTAGACACATTGAATAGAAGTTTGTTGTCTTTGCTCCATTGGGTAACAGACACGATATCTTCTTGAAGCAGATCACAATCCGTAACGTTTTTAACTCCAAAAACCAGCTTAAGATCGTCAGCGTATAAGAGGCACTTGGCATACTTAACAACGGCAACAAGATCGTTAATCATTAACCCAAAGAGGAGGGGGCCCAAAATTGAACCCTGACTGACGCCAGATCTCGTAGGGTACGGAGTAGAGATGAAGTGTCCATGTCGAACGTACTGCATTCGATCACGCAGATAATTTGCAAAAAAAGCAAGCAACTTTGGCGAAAATCCTAGACCATCGAGCTTACCTAACAACAAGTCATTATCTACGCGATCAAATGCCTTTTTAAAGTCAAAATATATGACATCAACCTGGACACCTCTGTCTAGAAACTCAGAGATGGTGTCAGTCAGGATTAAAAGATTTGTATCAACGGAGCGATTAGGTCGAAAGCCATGCCATGCCATATATAATGTGTATTGTATAATACTAGCATTACAAGCTTCGAAACAGTCACTAGGTACAAGTTGTGTTATAATAATTTGATCACGCGTTTCATCTTTGCGAATGCATTCCTTGCAAAAGGTCTTAAGTGTCAAGAACAACGCCGACGTTTACGCCCTTTTTAGGCCGTGCAATGCTCTCTCCCGCCACACTAAACTGATTTGGTAAATCTTAGTGAGTAAATTATTGTCACTTGTTGATATAGGTAGTGGATGTTTTCTATGAATTTAAGTATCCTCCTGACTTCCCGTGTCCTGCACATAGTACACAAACAAAATTCAATTAATAGTTAACTGTCAACTATTTGTCATAAGGCTAAAATTAAATTGACAAATTATGAATGCTGGTCGTCAGGAGGGTATATTAAGTAGGTAAGTTTATTTATTCAACATTACATGTATCTATTATAACAGTGTATGCAATGCGTTTCTAGGTAGGTGCTTATTAAGTTCTAAGATTTTTTAGTAACATTTCATCGTCTGTCGGCAAAGAAAAAAAGGATAAATGTCTGTTGCTTTTATGTTTTTACACCCCGCAACACTGCAGCGCGTTGGTCTCATTCGCGACGAAGCCATTTTTTTTGTGATTTTATAGCGCGACCGGCGGCGTCCGGCCGTGAGCGCGTGTGGCAACCGACTGGCTAAGCGTGTCGGCCACGACAGGCGACGTGTAGGTATCGTTCTGGGTTCCCACGGTACAGATGGGGGGCACTGACTAAACTCTTAACAATCACAATCATTCTCCGCCATCACGAATTCGCCCACTGGCCGGCGCGCCAATCGGCGCGGGCGGCTGGGAGAATAGCTCCCTTCATAGGACACAGATGGCGCCACAAGTAGGGTGCGGGCCAGCGTTGCCAGATCTACGGAAAAATCCGTAGATCTACGGAATTTAGGCTTTATGCCCAGACCTACGGAAATTATTGGGGAACCTACGGAATTTCAGACAACTTTTATTTATCACCAAAACATGACATAAACGACACGGAATGTACTTTTTCTACGAAAAATGAATTGTAATCCTGACTGAAACACTCGCGGACTAATCATGCACTTTCACTCAGTGGTTTGTATTTAAATTTAATTTTCTTGCCAGCTCAAAAAGATGGGCAAGGTGTTTATAAATATTAGATTTTTGTTTTTCCACCTAAGTTTTCGCAAAAAATACTAACTTTTAATGACATTTTAAGCTTCAGTATAGTCAAATGAAGCATTGGAAAAAAATCTGTAGAACTACGGATTTTTCAAGCGACTATCTACGGAATTCTACAGACTTTTTTTGTCTCACCCTACGGATTTTCATAAATGTCATCTGGCAACACTGGTGCGGGCACTAGTAGGGTCCCGCGTATCAACACTTAATGGCCAAAAGACGTAAAACTTTTTAGCCCTTTGACCGCCAAAGACGGCAAATCACGTCATCGGGAATTCGTGCCACTGACGCCAACGACGCCTATTGACGTCAAAAATTTCAGTGGTCAAAAAGTAAAAACATGCTAATACAAACCACTATCTGTGTTTTTCAACCTCTGTTGATTTTGGAGCACTTTTTTTTTTTTTGGTTTGGCGTCAGTGGCACGGTGAATTGCTTTTCCGCTCGGCGCTCAAAGGGTTAGACAAGCTACGGCGGTAATTCGTAAAACCTTAATTAGATCGTATAGGTATTCATGGCCCTCACCTTCAGTTGATTTATAATTATAACTATTGAGACGATACTTAGTAATTCGAAATATCAAGAATAATATTACAGCAAAAAATGTGACACCCATGGATTTAACTTTTCAATAAATATAAGTAGCTGTTACCTGATTCGCAATGAGTAAATATTATAAATAATGCACATACATCCTCTAAATATTATTAAAATGTAGTTTAACCATTTGTCCGAGTCCGTATCAAATGCAGAAATAACTATATTATAAATCGATTATTTACAAACGTTAGTAACTCGTTAAAGTATTACGTACTTCCACGTGGAAAAAAAAAAACCTTTTTTACCTTCCTTCAAGCTTAATAGCTTAAAGGAAATAAAGGTTTGAAGTATACCTGTAGGTAGTGTATTAATGAAACGCCAACTTGACTTACACAATAGTTATTAGCGCAAACTCGTCGACATGTAGTATCCTTCCTATCCTAACTTACGGCGCCCAAACTTGGTCATTAACGGAAGCTCAGGTCCCGACTCAAGGTTTGCCAGCGAGCGATGGAGCGCACCATACTTGGAGTTCGAACTGCGCTTCAAAACAGGCATTACAGATGTGGGTGTCAAGGCCGCCAAGCTCAAGTGGGACTGGGCAGGACACGTCTGCCGAATGCATCCGGAACGTTGGGCCAAACTATCCACTGAGTGGATACCGCAGGATGGGTACCGGTGCAGAGGCAGACCGAAACGGAGATGGCGGAATGACCTGTACGCATTTGAGAACGTTTGGGAGGAACTTGCTCTTCAGCGAGACGACTGGCGAGAAAGAGGGGACGCCTTTGCCCAGCAGTGGGACACACAAACTAGATAAAAAAAAGTAATCACTCTTGCAGTATTAGTATGAGACGCCATGTTTTTATAATGCCCACCGTCATTTGTCACTGGGTGAGTAGCTGTGCGGGTATTTTCCAAAACGCACTATACCACAATACCTATTGGTATATAAATACCTAAATTTTTCAATATGGAGGAATTTATAGGGGTTTCAAATATAAAAAAATCAGCGATATCGAATGAAACTTGTGAAGTCTAGGTAAAGATCACAGAGCTACCTACTAGTTTAATAACCTTAACAAGACGGACTTACAGTCCGACCAAAAAGAGTAGAAATTAAAAAGTGGCAATACTGTAGGGTTGTCTCCGTTTTCTTATATTGATTAGAAAGGGACTGTACTATGCGCCGCAAAATCTCTAGCACAACAGTGACGCAGCAAAAACGGTCTGTCTCTTACGTTAGTACTTTCACGACGAACGACCCGCCTGGTGGGCGCTCGTAACATTTTTACTCAGCTGCCCAACTCGCCGGGTGGGTCGTACTATACAAGCACCCACCTAACGGGCTCTGTCAGTTACTGAGGTTAATGGTTAATCATATTTTTCTGCCTGGTCGTAAACGGAAAGGAGATGCTAAGTGACAAGCGACGATGTGCTAGGCCATCTTGGTATTTACGCGAGAAGTGATGCAATTAACTGTGACATTAAGGGACGTTAATAACATTCCACTTTGTTGCTAGTTTTAGTTGCGGCTGGACCAATTTTGGTATGAATGTAGCCGAAACCCTGGATTAACACAAATGATACTTTTTATCCCGAAAAAATGTACTGTTATCGTGGGATGAGCGGGTAACACCGCGCGGTGTAACTAGTCAACAATAAAACAAAAATATAACGAAAATTGTTTAATATAAAATGTTATTAAATTCACTTTTTCCTTAAAAATAGGTAATTACATATCATAACAATAATTGCTTTCTTAGACTAGTTTTGGACCAATTTAGCAATATTCATGATTATATCATTCCAAACACTGATCTATATCAGTATTTAATAAAATTCAATATTTAAATAATCCACATGCGTTAATTTTATTAGAAGATGCGAAGAATATTATCTTTATATTCTTTAAATGTTATTTTCTGGTGGTACTGTTACTCCACGATAGAGGTCGCTAATGTCCAAAGCATGTTGTTCATCTGTGATACTACTATTCTCCGATAGATGCCGCTAGCGTCGCCACAACAATCTCAATAAAACTTGAGGAAGTAACAGTTAAAGAAAACGGCGTTCCATTAGAATAACAGATCACTAAATACTTATTAAATTACGCGGAGATAGTTCAGAAACAAAGTAGGTTTTCTTTTAATTTGTACTATCTCGAATCTGTCTGATACTACAATGAAGCGAAAAATTAAATAATTTAACGGTTCAGGCAAGGTTCGAATCTGCGTCTCCAACGGCTTTCCCGGCCAACACGGGCGTCCTACCAACTGGACCACCGAACCTGATGCGAGAGCCATTGAATTTTTCAACCCGTTCCTTCTACATGCCTTAGGGTGGCATCGTAGCGCCATCTACCGTAAAGATCCAAACTTTAAAATGGGCATCGTCTCAAATTATATTGAGAATCGATACTAACGATGTGCTACACCCGAATTACATTCAAAATTAAATTATTTTCATGTCTGATACTACGGATGAGTGCAGAAGCCTATACTTGTTGTCCAGGGTTTACAACGCCTTGAAGATCTCGATCCAGTAGCCATCAGGGTCTTGGATGAAGGCCAGCCCCTTCATGGTGCCGTCCTGAGGGCGCTTGATGAACTTGACTCCCTGCTCTTGGAACCTGGAATGGAAAATATCATCATCACCAATTATTGCAACCAAGTACTTAGAAGGTACAAGGACCCTGTTAGGGTGTAGCATTTATTTAATTAACATTGGTTTAAGTAAGTACTTAATATTATTCACAAAGAGAAAACTTACATTCTAAGCTATAATACCACTCAGTAGTTTTCCGTCTCAGTAGTACAGTTCTTACATCATATACGAGTATGTATACAGTAAGTACAAAGTTAAATTGTAATATTATATAGACTTAGTTATTATATATTTGTCCCGTCCATAAACTCCGCAATAGAGTAATAGCACTTGTCTACAAGTTTATGTTTTAGATTATGTATAAAGGTAGAGTCTGTTTGTATATTTTAATTGCTCTGTAGTATGGTCCGTTTTTATAAATTCTTAATTTAGGTTCTGGAAGTTCGAGATTTTTGCGGCGACGACAAATTTGGTTGAACTGAAATAGATGTAGGTTTTATCGTACGAACGTGGCAACTTCTAAAATATAGCGGGATGCTCCCGAGCATTAAAAGTTTTGAGATTTTTGAATTGAGGTTTAAAGCTATGGGGTTGGTGGATATTGGCTAGGATACAGAAAAATATGGTAAAATTATGCTGTTGTGGTACTACCAGTGACATCTAGCGTGGAGTAGTAAAACGAAATATTTACCTATCGGACAACAGATGTCGCCACTGTACTAGACGTTTTCTAATTCGCAAGTCTAAAATACAAGATAATGAAATTGTATAAACAACAATACGATATGGTCAAACAAAGTTAAATTACCATACAATACACTGATAGAATAAAGCTGTGATTATGAATCACAAGCAAACCAGTTAATTCCATGTTATCGAGGCACTACTAGTGCCATCTAGCGTTAAGTAGTGATACGAAGTAACTTTACCTATTGTACAACAGATGTCGCTATTATTATTTTTCTAAATCACAAATGGAATTAATAGTACTTGAATCAAGAATCTGAACATTCTATTGGAGAAGTTTACACATGACTTATATTACCTTTAATCAAAGGGAAATCCATTATTTTACTTATTTCAATAATCAAATACCGATTCGGTAAACGTAGTGTAGGGCGCCCTGTAACAAGGTGGAGCGACGACATTCGTAGGACAGCGGGTAGTAACTGGAGGACGAGAGCTGAAAATCGAGCTCAGTGGCGTGCCATGGGAGAGGCCTATGTCCAGCAGTGGACTGAAACAGGCTGATGATGATGATGATGAATAATCAAATACGTTTCAAAGTTAGCAAGCAGCCAGGCAGTTGTTGTTAACTTGCTACCGCTATAGTTGTGTTGTTGTTAGTGTGTTGTTGTTACATATGACGAATGACTTTTTTGTATTCTACATCACACTATAATATAATAAACCCGAAGTTTGTTTACTTCTTCACGCTCAAATGGCTGAACCAATTTTGATAAATTTTGGTATGAAGGTAGCTGACACCCGGGAATAACACATAGCTACATTTTATCCCGAAAAAATGTAGTGTTCCCGTGGGATGAGCGGGTAACACCGCTCGGTGCAGCTAGTAATGAAAGAAGTATAATCATAGGATAGAAACCATTGCGACGATGTCTGCCACTAGCGACATCTAGTGGCGTTTTTACGCACTACATTCCTCCCATATTTTTTTTTCTGATCTATGTAGGTACTCAGTCTCGAAATGGTCCTTCGTTGTGTAGAACTTTGGGGAAGGCCTTTGTCCAGCAGTGGACGTCTATCGGATAATATGATGATGATTATAGATATTATTTAATCGTATGGCGTTTTTGACCAAGTTACGCAGCTTTCTGTTTAGTATGGTTCATAAGACTATGTCCACTTCTTTTATAGAAAAACAATTCCCCGAATGCTTCAGTTCATAGAATTTTCATTTCATAGACTAATTTTTCCTCGGAATTTTTTCAGAAGTCTTGACAATGTCAACCTATAGATTAGGTTAGGTTTGTGTTATATACAACATTCCAAAATATTTGATGGTAAAAAAAATGCTTTCGTAGAAATTAAATATCTATGAAATAAAAATTCAATTCAATTTCTCTATAGAACAAGGGTAAACCACAGAGAAACGTTTCATCGAATGGTGGATCTTATGCCATCATCATGTGATCCACCATTTGTGAATTTGTTTAAAAAGATATATATATACCGGGTGATCAATCCAAATGGGTCAGTAGGGAGAAGTCACACTGTTCTCAGTAATCATTTTGTCGATTTTAGATTTAATAAAAACTACATTCAGTGTTATATTTCCATAAATCTACATAATTTCATACACAACCCGGTCAAAACTGCTGTAAAGAATATAACAATGCGACATGCGATTACTTACTGAAATTTTAACCGGATTAAATTCCCGGTTACTTATGCGATTAACAAAAAAAGAATAATGCAGTTTTAATTAAATCTAAAACCGACGCCATGTTTCCTAAGAACAGATTTCCCTGTCTCTTAAAGTTTTCGTTTTCTCCCTACTGACCCATTTGGATTGATCGCCCTGTACAAACTGTCACTCACTTGGTACAGGCGGCGTCTACGTCAGGCACCAGAATGCCGATGTGCCCGAACCCGCGCGGCTCCGAGTTCCCGTTGTGGTAGCTCGAGTCGTCGCTCTCTGTACCCCAGTTGCTGAAACATGATACTGTTTATCGCCTGTTGACAACAAAATCATGAACAAATACCTACTTAAAACAGCTCGTATCTTGGTGTCAATTTACTTATTTGATTATTGGTTGTGAAGAGCAGTGACAGAAATTTTGGTGAGTTTTGGTTACCAGGCATTATATACTCAGATAAGTTATCATTTATCAACTTGTAAAAATGGTTATGGGAAATAAAAAGGCTTTATTATTATTATTATTATAATACTCAGAATATGACTGCACAGAGGAATGAATGATCGCGTGCGTGATTTCTGAACCGATACGACCTTCAACCTTCAAGAAAAGAGCGTACGCCCTGAAAGGCCGGCAACGTACTTGTGACTCGTCTGGTGTTGCAGGTGTCTATGGGTGACAGTAATCGCGCACCATCAGGCAATCCGGTTGCTTGTTTGAACCCTATGAAAAAAAAAATGTCCTCGCACGCTTCGCTCGTTTGTCCTAATTATCACTTTGTGCCACAATGGCTGGCAAGCGCTCTTAACTTACTGAGTCAACTCCAAAGTAGCCTTCCTTGTAGTAGCCCAGGTAGTCCTCTTGGCCTCGTCCTGTGGGATGTCCGCTGGGTTCTCATAACCCATGAAGAAAAGTGAGAACTTCCCAGCAGGGAAGTGCAGCTGCTTTAGCAGAGTCATGCCGAGTACTCCGGTGTAGAACGGCAGCGACTTGCGGGGATCCTTGATGCGGTACATGGTTTGTTGGAAGATGAAGTCCTGGAAATATGGAGTAAAGGATTTATTGAATTTCTGGATGGAATTAGTAGAAACTTCAAGATAGTTCAAATTTGGATCCTAATATGACCTAATATGGGCATTATGACTTCAAGGACTGACGCAAAATTTTTGCACGCAACTATGCCCGATAGAGGTCATCACCTAGTCACCCCCAAGTTGCACAAGAAACCTCATAAACACTTTCTGAGCAATAGAGTTGTGAGTGCATGGAACAAACTCCCCGAGGATGTAATCTCAGCACCTAACATCAATAATTTCAAGAATAAACTAGACAAGCATACCGCGCAACAATCATGAGACAGAGATCATTGGATATATACATTATCAGTTGTTAAACTGCCTGCCTCATTCTAAATAAATAAAATAATAAATTCCCTTCTTCCTGAAAGGGTGAACCCCAGTCAAGTAGATTATACCATTCATTTTTGATGACCAAAGCCTTTTTGTTAAGCACAAAAGCCTGTTTGTGTTCTGCAACAAAGAATTGATGAGATGACAGTAACATACATATTCAATGGTGAATAGTCATCAATTCTGCGTACATGTTTCCATTAAACATGTCAGCTTTAGCAATTATGGTTAAAATTCTAATTACAAATTTCTCTTCAAACTACACAGTAAAAATATAATTACAGATAAGCAAAATATCTTAAGATGACCGGCTTTTTGCCGGTAACATTATCACATCTGTGTCAAAGTTCACAGTAAGTATTCGTAATCTCACTTGTTTGATTTGGATTTTAAAAACTCATAAATATCTAAATTATTACCTTGGTTCCATCGTGAGGTTTCACCAGGAGGGACTCAACCTCTTCAGGGGTTAAACCTTGAGCCATGGTCCTGGAAATTAATTAAAAAAGAGTGTTTAGAATTTAAGGTTATATTTTATAGGTGTATCGAAGTGGACGAATGGAAAGCAACTGGGTGGTGAATTGAAGAAGCTATGGGCTCGGTATTTACCTGTAGATGTGTTTACACGTTCGAGAACTTTTAGATAATAATAGTGTTGATAAGCGAATCGGCCGAACGATCATTGACATTGACCACTTCAATTCAATTCAATCAATCCGACACTCGACTCGACAGTAGAGTTGACTGACATTGTCAGTTGATGATAATTGCGTTTTGTTTATGCACTGTGACAATTGAAGTTGGAATTTTGATGAGATAGTTTTATTTTATTGGTTTGAATTCACGGGTTAAGTCAAAGAGTAAAGTAATATATATGGGTTAAGTAGCTATTGAATTACTAGCGCAATGTTTATTATATCCTGATCCTGCTTCGGTGTCGATGCATGGGTCATATTAATAAACCCTTTTATAGAATTCAGTTAAGTAATATAGAATTTGATTTGCCAGTTTTACCACTGCTAAAGAATGCATGTTTGGGTAAAAGAGATATTTCTGAGTAAGTAAGTGAGTATATAAAAACAAAACACAACTTTTTAAAGGCACAATCATGAATAAACATAAAGGCTGATTTAGACGATGCCAATTTTGAGACGCCTATTATACGGCGCCTCGAAAAGGCACCGTATAAACACTGGAATTTTGATGAGATAGTTTTATTTTATTGGTTTGAATTCACGGGTTAAGTCAAAGAGTAAAGTAATATATATGGGTTAAGTAGCTATTGAATTACTAGCGCAATGTTTATTATATCCTGATCCTGCTTCGGTGTCGATGCATGGGTCATATTAATAAACCCTTTTATAGAATTCAGTTAAGTAATATAGAATTTGATTTGCCAGTTTTACCACTGCTAAAGAATGCATGTTTGGGTAAAAGAGATATTTCTGAGTAAGTAAGTGAGTATATAAAAACAAAACACAACTTTTTAAAGGCACAATCATGAATAAACATAAAGGCTGATTTAGACGATGCCAATTTTGAGAAAGTGTTTATACGGCGCCTCGAAAAGGCACCGTATAAACACTTTCCGCGCCATTTTTTCGCCGCATGCCAGCGCTGGCGCGGAATAGAACACGAGCCTATTTTTCGGCGCCAGTGACCCCCCCTCCGCGTCTCTCGCCGCCACTAATGACTGGTACTGAAAAAAAGCACTGTGTAAACACGACTGGCGGCGAGATTTAGGCGGCTGAACATAGTCATTGTCTAAACGGTCGGAGGTGTGCTGTGCGGTAATCACTGGCGCCGTAATTTAGGCGTCTCAAAATTGGCATCGTCTAAATCAGCCTTAATGCCAAGGCCATAAAGCATCCAAAAAACCCTGTTCACACAGGCATGTCTGGCTTTTAAATTGGCCTAACAAATTTTCTGAAAATGAGAAATTTTAATTATATCCAGCCAAACTAATGGTAAGGTAGTTTTACAACAAATGCTAATTAACCATTATTAATTAGCTTAAGGTATAATATAATGATATACATATATAGCTTCTTAAAGAAATTATTCTCTATGGAGCAGAAACCGAAATCATAGATTGAATATAGTGAAAAAAAAATCAAAGATTATGCCATATACTACTCCGGTAGCACAGTATAATAAAGAGTACCCGGTAGCGCTGGACTATGGAAATTTTTGTATAACAAAATTATATAAGTAACCTAAGTTATCTTCAGAATGAGTTATATTTTTAGGTACTAAATGAAAAAATTGGTTTATAAATAATATTTTTATCTTTTTTTCACAAATAAAACTTTTCATACAAGTATCTAAGTTCCTCTAACCACACTATGTCCCGTTCCACTGAACTTGGCTTGCATTCATAAGCTGAAATCATTCTTTTGTCTTTTAAATTTTCAACAAATATATCACCAATAACACATACACAATCTCCTTGAGAAAAAAAAATTGGATTGTCCTTTTTTCTCTCTATGGCATTTAATAATTTTGACATGATAAGTATTTTTTCATCTCCTCTTCTAGAAGCGTCTGCAAAGATTTGGATTATATTTTTGTATGCTGGTTCCGGTATGTTAGTATTATTTATTGTGCTGTCATAATAAATTGAAACACAACCTGTAGGATCAGTTAAGTCGAAGTTTGTAGTTGTTTTCAACTGGTTTGTATTATAAACAGCAGTTATAGTTCCATGAAGCATCACGTTCTTGAATTTCAGCCCGAATATTTCGTAAACATATTTGTTTTCTTCACTTCTTGTGGCGCGAAAAATGTCTTGTATGTACAACTTTAAAGGATTCTTTTGGAACGTGTTTACAGCACTTTCACTAGCTGCAGCCATAATCAAGTTTTACACACACGTGTAGTACATGTAAAATAATGGCATTCAACACAAATACCGCACAAAATTGATTTACTTTCTTTTAAAAATGCAACTTCGTGATACATGTTTTGAGCGCACCAAACGTCAAAAATTACTTTCACAGCATAGATAATATAGAATATATAGATATAGTATTATAGTAGTTATGTTATTTCCATTTCACAGTTTTGTTCCACAGATAACATACTATGAAACTGGGACAGGGATAATAAAAAACACAAACGACTAATAACATTATTATGTTGGCACTTGTGGTATTGCTTTCAATGAAGCTCAAGCATTGTTTTTTTTTCAAATAAAGGAAATATATTTAATATTAATAATTGAACGAGAGTTTTTGTTACATAGGTATGTAAGGAAATATACATAAATACATGTTTTGCTTGTTGTAACTAATTTTATGTTTTTGTTGTTTTCTAATTCAATTTGCTGTTAAATTTTAAATAATAAAGAGGCATATCCTGTATCTGAAATCTGTATATAAAAATTTAAACTTTATATGCATGGAGCAGGGTTGCGCTAGAAATAATTGAATGGGATACGATCCTGCAGAAGTTATTCATGGATCTTGTTAACAGAAACAAGCGATCGCGATTACAATGAGACGAGATAACGAGTCTTAGAACAGCAACCATTCCGATGCGGCCCCATCAAACTGAAGGGATGGGACGTTTGATCGTTTGCCGATATCGACATTTGTACACTAGGGCTATAAAAAAATACTAGCCGCTAATTTAAACAATGGGCAGTAGATGTCCATAATTCAAGACAAGAAGACTGCCGACTATAAAGTATGTTGTTATATAAATAGCGCCTACCGCTACGGGCGTAGCTACCGCTGTATCCGCTGTATCAATGATACAGAGCCCTAGGACTTCTGCGTGTTGTGCCCTCGCTGTCGGTTCCTTCAGACTTACTGGTATTTTGATACAGGTTCGTCTGGGGATAAAAAAAATACGCCATTGTTCTACATTTCGTATACCGCACTTAGATCTCACTTAACACAGTAGCTGCTATCTAATCATCTATTTAAAGGTTTTCTTTAGGCGATCCGTCATTCTAATGATTCGTTTGCACAGCATAACATTCATAAGTTAAGATTCATACTTAATATGATGTCATGTAAGATTTACAACTTTATGATATGATCCTCAAATTTGAATATTAATTGCAATTTGGATGAAACATTAACTCCCTTTTAACAAGCAGACATGGCGTGTGAGTGACAACTTTTAAATTTGACATCGCGCTCGAAAGTTATAATTAGGAAACCGATGGTTAATCGAAATCTAGTATTATACACTAGCCATTTTACAAAAACTTGCAGTTGATATTTTTACACAGAATTTTAAATTTCATTTCGTGAACAAAGTAAATGTTTTTACTTTGAAGATTGATTATAAATGGGTGAGACCTTTTAAAATATGGATTTTTCAATTTTTTCTTTAATTGTATAAGCTTTTATGTCAATTCTGGTAGCATAACTTTTAGATACGACTACTTTTTCAAAGCTACTTTCACTTTGTGAAAAACAAGATCCTCCTTATTTAAGCTTGCTTTTAAATATTCTAAGGCCGTTAGTGATAAACAAGCGTGTAATCCATCTGACGGTTTACTGCAACCCGGATACATAATATCTATTAAAAAGATAAGACGTAATAAGCGGGATGCGGGATCATAATTAGTCCACTACAAACTAGTGTAATAAGCTTAATAACACTACGCAGGCTTCTAAACAGAAAATACACAGAAGTTCCTCAGGATATCGATAGTAACTAATTAAGGTTACTATCGACAGCTCATCCCTAAGCGCTCGAGAAAACACTCGACAAATAAGCGAAGGCAGACAGTTTGCATAATTGCCGTTCGATACTCGCTGCACACGTCCCTACTCAGACTTAGCGCCATGTTGGCTTCTGGCAAGATGAGGTGTATAGCGAGGGTTATGATTTGTACAGGATACTTACTTGTGTGGCGCTGAGACATTCCCATTGGCGAGTTTGTATTCCCACATTAAATCTTATCCAGAGATCAGAGATACAGTTCAAGTTATAATAGTAGGAAAAATAGATGTGTAAATATTTACTGCTTCAATATAAACATTTGTTTTATTTACGGCAACAAACGTTACTGCTTGATAAAACATTAATTGACCGAGAACCAATTTGGATGGCATAGTTTTGATACTTTTTTAAATTTTAGATACTAGGAAATTTTGTGAGTTGTGTAGGTTTTGTTGGCTTACGTAAATCAACGATATGAATGGTGTCTGTAAATTTATTGAAAAACGTTTCTCAGAATGTTTTATATCATCAATTGTTATAAAACTTATAAAACATACCTAATATTTATAAATTTATGAAACATGTAATGTCTAATTTTTTAATGTGGGTACACCACAATTTTTATTTAAACCATTCATACAAAGATCAAAGCTTAAAGAAAAATTGAAATAGGAGCTACCTGGTGGAAGGGACCGGGAATCGAACCCGGTACCTCTGGATTACCGGTCCAGCGCGTTAGCCACTTCGCTACCCTCGCTCCACGTAGACCTGACGAATTTTTCCTTATGCCTTGTGTGTCGATCTTTACATTGTTTATTTGAAAGGTTTTTACACCTTAGCGACCTCTATGTGAATACGTTAATATTCACATCTTACCGCACCACTTTACAGCGGTGAACGAGCAAGCGAGAGAGGGCGCTGTTAGTTTTATAAATTTATGAAACATGTAATGTCTCATTTTTTAATGTGGGTACACCACAATTTTTATTTAAACCATGAATACAAAGATCAAAGCTTAAAGAAAAATTGAAAAAGGAGCTACCTGGTGGAGCCCTTATTCGACGTCTTAGGTTCTTACGCATCAAAGCAGCCCCCTATTCTGGGTTGTATAGATACGATATACGATCCACAACCTCACGGCGGCTTTAAGCCGTCTCACATGAAGATGTCTTTTCTACGCTAATTGCCGTGTGAGCTACCTTAGATTTGCTTCTACACAGTGACGTACCTACTAGTTATGTACCTACTTATTGCGCATCTATCTCACGTCTGCTATTCAACGTACCAATCAATATAATGGTTCAATTTATAGTTCAATATTTTAAATCATCGAACACGCCTTTCTGCGAATGAAATGGTGGCTTACGGCTACAACACTGTCTAAAAAAAGCTGCTTTGCCCTGAAGTTGACTGACAGTTAAGATTTTTTTTGCGCAATTAATAAATAGACACTAAGATGTGATTTTACTAACTATGTATCTGATCATCATAATTTCTACCAAGATCTGGCCTCTGTTGAGTAAAGGCCTCTTCACTTTGAAGCCACGTTGTTCTCGACATCCACAATTTCCCTGTTATTTTCCATATCATATCATCTGACAAGCGAGCTAGCGACCTGCCCAGTGTCCACTTTCTAGGGCACTACTCTGTGACTGCCTTTGACCACTTTGTACCTGTTTGTGACGAATGATTTTCCGAGTTCGAAACTAATTTATTCCCTAAACGTTCCTGAGGGTATAGGCATTCGCTGAAATGCTAACGATGCATGTTGGACTGTTTGTTTTCGAATGCATCGCTGTAATAGAGCCACGGGTCTGTTTGAGGACCTGCGCTGGGGAATTGCTAATTTGATCCAATTTTGAAATCGGTATATTGGTGAATCAAAGTCTAAAATTCTATGAATTATATTAATAGATATGACTAGATCTTTTAATTATTATTAATAGATCTATGCAGATTTTATAATACATATATAGCTCAAAGATTTTAAAGTCAAATACTTAAAGCATTAAAAATACGTAGTTCCACTATATTGAGCTAAATATGCGAACTTATTTAGACTACTGAGTTTGATGACCTCATAACTTAGAAATAGCTCGGTTTTGACGTGTAAATAGCTGATTCTTCCCGTTATCAAAAAGTTATGTAATATACACCAAATATTTGAAAACATATACCAATTTATGATCGTGAATAATGCCAGGCTTGTGTAGAAACACTTGAAATTGATTTGCATCCCCTGACCTGCGCGAAACAAGCAGGTTGGCCGGACAATGTTTCATATTTGTGTTTGTCTGCTTGGCTATTCTGCATTTTAGCTGTTTATTAATAGATCTGATATCGTGGATACAGTTACAATCTACCAAGTACCAATATTATATTTTTATTTGATTTAAAGCAAAGAGTATACAGTCTGGCAAAAAAGAGTAGAAATTAAAAAGTGTCAATACTGTAGTGCCGTCCCCTTTTCCTTAGATGGATTAGAAAGGGATGTCACTACGGTATTGCCACTTTTTAATTTCTACTCTTTTTTGCCAGACTATAAGTACATCTAACGTTAGGCCGTTTACTACCTTTTTATTTACATTATTATTATGATCTGTGGTCAGAGGGTGACAGTGTTGTTTTCTTAAATATCAACGACTACAAAGAGGTAAGTATAGGTAATGTCAGCCAAATTACTAAAGAGAATAAATGTATTATTATAAGTACAATCACATCACGTTTTAAGCGCGATTTCTGTAGAAAATCAAGGATTCATCATATATATTTGTATGAAAGTTCGATATAGATAAATACTATGACCACAGCCGAACATAATTTATTTTTATTGTTACTTTGTAACATTTAGTTGTAATGGCATTTTGCAACAATTCCATCGTATTTAAACGGTTTAAACTAGAACTGAATGTCGGAATCAGACGAGCCGGGGTCACTACTACAGTACAGGAACGGGACCCTCGTAACAATATTTATCCACTCAAGATCCGTAAATTCGTTGTAACTTGTTAATTACTTGATGATTTGTGTTTATCGATCTGTTAATGTTTACAATTCGGCAAACATAAACAACTCAAAGTCGAAGTTTACTTCGGGATCATTTAATTTGTTTGTTATGTTCATTATAATTTTAACGAGGTTAGGTTAGCAAACTTCAAGACGTTGTAGTTGCTATGCCATTTTGGGCAGGCGTTGTGTTTCATTTCAATATCGATTTTGGAAAAGCGGCGTCACCCTGATATATTCATTAATTTAAACTTGATTACACAATATCAGGTAGGCCCTGTAACAGGAGCAATAAATTAAAACATAGATTCTACCCCTCAAACTGAACAACATTTATTAAACAACTTTTAAAAATAACTTATTTATAATGTACACCTGTAAGATAAAGTTTATTCAAAGAAGCAATGCATTGCGAATCATTTGATATTTAGTAAAGTGACACCTATGTCAATGCTAAGGCGATGTCAATGTTGGACGGCGTACATTGAAAATGCTATTTACTTTGTTTGAAATAATGAACATATATATGAAAACAGTATTTAAAAAAAAGTTTCTGAACAGATGTTGATCAGTTTGACGAGTAAAATCTATGTATTAATTTTTTGCTCTTGTTACAGGACCCACATGGTATAATATAAATTACAGACTTAATGAAGCCTTCCTTAGCAGTAAACCATGAGGCTAAATAGAAATACGAATAAAATAATAAATAGGTTTAAAGTCTAACCAAGTTTAACGTAATAATTATTAAACAACCAATTACTTCCAACTTTCTTTATTTTATTAATATTAACTTCGACAATACCCAACTAGCAAAACTGAACCAAATTTAGCTGTAAATCAGTGACAGACGCAGTTTTATATCCGTGATAGAAACATCTCTATCACTGGGAAGTGGCCCCAGTTTTACAGCTATTTGATGATATATCATGTGTATTTTGGCACCGCACGTCACTACTTTGATGTATATCCATGATACTACAATGTTTTATGAATCTCTTTAGCGTTACACCAATGGTGCCTGAATCACTATATCACTAAATTATGATAAGAAAGTAACAGCAATGCTGATATAGAGCTGTTTGTTGTTATATTGTTATTAGGGATTCTTTTATGTCGCATATCGTTAGTGCTAAATACTGAGTGTAATTTGTAAATAAAGTTGTATGAAAAAAAATGACCTTACAATAACAGTTTTGTAAGTATAATAAAATAGCAAACTAGTTTTGTGTTAGTAAGTAGTGTCAAGTTGCTGTTAGGTACGTGCATAACGGGTAATTTATCATGCGCTCAAAATTTTATTGATGAAATAATAGCATATTATTTGTGTTTTTTTCATGCCCCTATTAAATATTGAATATTTAATTAAATAAAAAATATTTAAAATAGCAAATTATTTAAAGTCACCAATATACATCTAAAATGTGTTCTGGTTACCGATATATCACAAATTTACAGTTTCCCACCGCCATTACCAAACACTTTCGGGTTCCTTAATAAAACTAGTAAAACCCCCTACTGTACCTACCTTTAGGTAATAAATAAAGTATCTTCAATATTGTTCAACTCATTTGCGTGAAATGAAAGTGGTTATATTTTTGGTCAATTATTGTTTTTCAACCAGAAGTAATTTCATAAAACTCAACAGATTTGAATGGCTGTGAAAGAATATGTTTTCATCTTCTCTATTGTCATCAAAATTGTCAGTCGCAAACAAGTCATCTTGGTATCCTGAACAAGGTTCTGTTAAGATTTAATTTTTTGTATCTACGGAACCAACTTCCGAATTCTCGACGCTGGTTTGACTATCATAAAGATCCTATAAATGAGGTTACAACAGCTGATATACATTTATTTAGCGTTATATTAGTAAAAATAATGTTTATATGTCACTGATGATATAAAAGGTCTTAAAAAGTGTATTTGCAACTGTTTAGTGTTAATGTAGATCTTTAAACAACTTTATGCTGCTGGTGTTAAGGAAACGCCATTATATGATACTTTAGACGCATATCAGCTGCGTTATGTTCTTATATATCTCGAGTTAGCTCCATTAGTGCACTGATATATCACCAGCGATATTGCAGCGCATTAAAAGCCACAATAGAGTTACTTAGCTGTATACAGGCACTGTATATATCTGATATGCAACTAAATTGCTCTAAATCACAGTTAGGGATACTGTTGTGCAGCTGTGTTATATGTGCCGTATTAAGAAGTCCAGTAAACGTTTATGTCATCAATTCTTATCACGATATAGCTGTATAAGATTATACAGCTAGATGATGATACAAGTCGCCAATATACAACATAGCATCTCCGAGTTGCTATTTTATGACTTTTATATCATTATTTAGTGTTAAAACATTTTATTTTATCACTACTTTGCTAGTTGGGTACCTACTTATGGACGAAGAGGTTTTTCCCAAGCTGCTATATGCTGCAAGAATTAAAAAAAAAAGTTTGCCGTAACTAAGTAATAAAACGCAACGTAAATTTACTTACGTGAATTTCCCTACACTTTAAAAAGTTTAATAACGTTAAGTTTAATCTTAACATTATAAGAACCAGTTAATTCGTATAACGATGCCTCTCCTTACAAGGAATAACGGTTATGGGCTCTGTCGGCCATTTTGAAAAGTAAAATGGCGAACACCCTGCCTTTTAGCTGGGAAACGTGTTGACTTTCGAAATTAAAAATGGCTAATCTCGTTATATTATAATGGTTAATTGCGGAGAAGATATTATAAAATATAAAATCATAAGGGTATGAAATGTTTCCTTTGCAAAATTGGAGGGCTTATTGCCTTTTATGACATTATCTACCATCTAACCGATATAAGTAGGTCACAAATTTATTATCCCACTGCTGGGCAAAGGCCTCCCTCTCATTCTTCCACGCGTCCCTGTCCCGAGCAATCTCAGGTCAAAAATATTTTCTTTAATTGTACAGATCGTTTACTATACTAGGATATGGAATGGAGGAGACATAAAGCAATATGTTTGCTTTTCATATCTAAAACAGTTGAGTACCTATTTTCCTAAAATCTACGGCTTTGAGATTTGTTTTCTAGAGTAACTATTTATATCAGCCGATAGAAGTCCACTGTAGGGAGGCCTTTGTCCAAAATTGCGTGTGAGCGATCCCAACCAGGTCCCGCAGGTTTCTACGCTGCGCCTTCCATGTGTGGTCGCCACTCAAGAAATTTTGCTCCCATGGCCATCTGTTTTAGAGTACCTACCTAAATAGTTCGATCGTAAATCGATTTCAAGTTGTGCTATATTTGTTAAATAATTCTACATTGTCAGGATAACATCGCCAAACATTGGTTTCTTGGCTTTAACATTCACATTTTTATCATGTCTAACAATGTACCTCACCAATATTTGTTCCAATGTAGGTTTTGGATTGGAAACATTTAGCATAAGCTCTGCTACCTGAACTCTCGTTTCACTCCCTTACAGTCGGGAGCCGTACCACGCTTTCCTATACGTGGTCACCACTCCAGGGTGCCTCTGATGGTTGCGTTTATCACGGGATAAATAAGTGACAAAGCATCTGTCACTCACACTCGCATTTTGTCAAAACGTAACGGATGCTTTGTCACTTATTCATCGCATGATAAAAGCAACTATGATTGGCCCGCAGGACAATGCCGCCGCAATGTAGGTACGTGTGTCAACTCTTTGTTGCACATAAAAACAATGCAATAAAGATATAAAAACAGTAGATTATTTTTTATTAAAGCAGTAACGTCTGCTAATGTAAACCAAATGTTTAACAATGAAGCGATAAATTGAAAAATTTAAGGGTTCGGACAGGATTCGAACCTGCGTTTCCAACGGCTTTCCGGGCCAACACGGGCGTCCTACCAACTGGACCTCGAACCAGATGGCAGAGCCATTGAATATTTCAACCAGTTGCTTCAACATGCCTTAGGGTGGCATCGAACCATTAAATTTTTCAATTTTTCGCTTCATTGTAAAAACAGTAGATGACAAACTTATTTAACGTAAAGGATTTCTTCCAGCTTTTCGATCTCACTAACCGGGTAAGTAATATAAGATATAAGAACTTATACTATAATATTCATATTGTATACGCTCATATTGTATAAGCTTGTTTTGTATACCGTTCAAGGTGTATAACGAACGTTAGATATAACATCAAAATATCTATTTTTGTTAAGTATAACGCTATTTAAGTATAATATCATTGTATATAACGATCATAACGTATAACGTTCATTATATCTCAGATTTATAATGTATAATACTCAATACATCTAACACCAAAATGCATAATGCTCGTATAGAATAACCGCCTGCACATCAATTGTGTACATACTAATGCAATAGTTCGCTATAAAATTTTAATATATGTACCTCCATGCAACCAAGAATTTTGACGCTACGCTCGCTTCGCTCGCTCCGCTATCCATGGTCATAAAACAAACCTAACCTAACCTACAGTTTTCGGTTTTTGACCCATATTCCATTTTGTCGCAGTTCTTCCAAATGGTATACTCATATTTGCCAGAATTTCATCTGCCATTATAAATTGTGTACATACTTATGCAATAAATAGTTTGCTGTTAAATTTTAATATACCTCCATGCAAGCAAGCATTTTGACGCTCCGCTCGCTTCGCTCGCTCCGCTATCCATCGTCATAAAACAAACCTAACCTAACCTACAGTTTTCGGTTTTTGACCCATGTTCCATTTTAGGGGCATAGGGGTAGCAGTTATAATATAACCTATTTAGTATATCATACGCTATTATATTTTCTAATTATTATACGAAAAGTAAGTATATACTATGATCGATATACGTTATGTATGTTATATCAACTGAATTTAGAGTATTTGAGTGTTATATAAAAAAACATTCTACAACATGAGTATTATCCTAATTGACCGTTATTCCTAGTAAAAATATTGATTTTGATGTTATAGCAAAAGTTTATTATATCTTGTGAACGTTATTAATATGAAATTATATATTATGTAGTTATATCTCATGGGACGCACCCCACTAACCACCTACTAATTTCTAACATTAATTTTTCAACTACTCCGCTACCTAAAGGTTGTCTGTAAGAGATCGCAATTAAGCGATAAGACCGCCTGTTGTTTACCTCTGCCAGTAATTTCATTTGTTTGTATATTCCTTGATGTTGGAGGTGTGCAATAAAGAGTATTTGTATTTGTATCACGTTTTCCCAATACGTGTGATATTAACACGGCCAGTTCTGTTGATTATACACCTACTCATTGTTGAAAAAGCATAGTGTCCCGAGTCCCGACTAGGTACCGGCGGTTGGCAGGCTGCCAGCCGACTCAGCGGGACACGAGATGCAGCAGTAGGGGTGCGAATACACTATCGATATCGATATTATGCTGCATCTCGTGTTATTATTAACGTTTATAAAAAACCGGTCAAGTGCGAGTCGGACTCGCGCACCGAGGGTTCCGTACAAACACTTTCCCTCCTTAAGTGGTTAAGTTAAGTTTGTACCTGGTATGTATGTATAGCGCTCGATACAAATTAGGTGCAAAGTTAACGCAACCAATCCCGTTTGTTGTATGGGAGCCCCCATTAAATATTTATTTTATTTTATTTTTAGTATTTGTTGTTATAGCGGCAATAGAAATACATCATCTGCGAAAATTTCAACTGTCTAGCTATCACCGTTCTTGAGATACAGCCTGGTGACAGACGGACGGACGGACAGACGGACAGCGAAGTCTCAGTAATAGGGTCCCGTTTTTACCCTTTGGGTACGGAACCCTCAAAAGAAAACAGGAAATGATATATCCTATCGTCGATGTTATGATGATGTTGTTATGGTGTTGTCTGGCGGCTTCCACTCGAAAGCGATGCTTGCGTTGTTCGTTTCTCCTCTACGAGTGATGTGGCATATCCATCTCCATTTCCGTATCGCGATGTCCATTTACGGGGGACTGGTGACATATCCTCCAGAGGTCCTCGTCTAATTCATATGATGAGATAGATACATAGACACTTTATTCATATCCACAACTTACATGGTTAGACACAAAAATGAAGAAAACGGTCAAAACATGCTACTTAAAACTAGTACAGGTATAAAAACAATTACAACACATTTAAGAAACCATGTGTTGTGGCATAGAACGCTGTCTCAGCATAATGAAGCAGCAAGCCACTTCGCTGGTATTCTGCCAGGACCTTGGATGGGAGATGGAGATGTTACTAGCACGGAGAAACTTCTGTGACCCGGTCTCTGTTTGGAACTTTGGCATGAGATAAGTCGAGTTTTTATCGATAGTTCCGTCCCAACTCTAGTCGATCGTAGGCAATAATCGACAGCCGCGGACCGCAGCGTCTTATCTGCGATAGAGCCCCGCACTCGCGCCGTCTCCATAACGACACATCTAGTACATCCTTACGAGAATGTTTGCAGATTTTCAGTGATAAATTAAGGATTTAACCCCTGATAAAAAAGAGGGGGGGTTTAAGTTTAACATGTGTGTGTATCTGTGTGTCTGTCTGTGGCATCGCAGCTCCCAAACGGATAGACCAATTTGAGCGTAGTTACTTTTATTCGAAATACTAGACCGTCGAAATGGTTGTTAGTTGTCTTTGGGGGAAATAAGACCCGTATTTTCCAAGAGCTTTAATTGGAACCAGGTGACAAGATCTCAGCCAATATTTAAGTTAAGAACTTCAAATTTTGTAGTTATATTCAGTTTTAGTAGCATTTTCTATATCACTAATTGAATTAGGGTCTCATGATGACCAGTTACTTGTGTCGAGGGGAGTAATATTTAGGGGATAATCACTACATAGTATAAAACAAAGTCGCTTTCTGATGTTTGTCTGTCCTTATTTAGGTATGCTTAGATCTTTAAAACTACGCAACAAGTACGATTTATTCAAGAGGAATGTTTAAAAAAATTTTTAACAAAAAAAAGAACCGACTTCAGTAAAACTTAAAAGCCGAAAATAACCCGTTCAAGTATACAGATTACATTTGAGTCACCCTTTGAAATCGATCCCAAACCACTCAGTTATTACATTTATATATTAAAGTTTACGTGAGGTTTGGCACCGACTTCAAAGGGTGACTCAAATGTAATCTGTATACTTGAACGGGTTATTTTCGGCTTTTAAGTTTTACTGAAGTCGGTTCTTTTTTTTGTTAAAAATTTTTTTTTTTTCGCTTTTTAGTGATTCATATAAAATACTTATGGCGGGGTGATCAGGGAGGTCTTGAAGGCATGCATCTCGTTTGAATTATCTCCTAACTCCTAACTGTTAAGGAGTTGTACTTTCCATCATCAGTTCAGCATGAGAAGATGATGACTACCATATGCAAATACTTAAATAATTTTAGAAAATACATGAAAAATATTATGAGTGCCTATAAAATTTCAGTAATTCCTTCGATTCCTTATGGATCTCGTCATCCGATCTTCACCAAAATTTTATGGGACCAACCTTGAGATGTCTATTCATGAACCTAAAAAGAATTTTCCAAATCGACTCATAAATGACGGAGTTATGAGGTAACAAACATTAAAAAAAAAAAAAAAAAAAAAAAAAAAAAAAAAACATACAACCGAACTGAGAACCCCCTCCTTTTTTTGAAGTCGGTTAAAAATATGTCTAATACATGCATAGTATATTTAGTATTAACATTGCACCCGTGCGAAACCGGGGCAGGTAGCTAGTATTATATAAATCAATCTCTTCCCAAACAAAGTCTAAGCTGTATCTGCTAGTGGGTGTTGCCGATGTAAAAACTGTTAAATTTCCCCCATTGCCAGTCCTCCTTAACCAATGAATGGGCTGTTCTTAGTCATACTGACGGCTGTCAAAATGTCTGCTACTATTCGTATAGCATACGTTATGTTCTGGCTGAAGACGATGGAAGGACTTTAAGTCTTTATAGTAACTATACGAATTGCCACTGTCCCTTAGGAAGTCTCCATCTGTAGCATCGCTCAAGACTAATCTTAAGAAGTTATGGCTTTCCAATGACTTGTGAATTGGATCTACAATGTATTTATATTTATGTGTATATTTATATTACATTATATACATATATGTATGTATGTATTAATAGTTTATATGTGTAATTATAGTAGTCTTATTATTTTTAATACCTTTTTGTACACGGTGTTAGTTTGTCTATCTTCTTCTCGTACTCACTCAACTGCTCAAAGGTTAACTGGAAGAGATTCCTTATAGGGATAAGTTCGCCTCTGTACCTATATGTTAATTGTAATAGATGTATTTTTTTACTGTTTTTGTGTACAATAAAGCGTTTACTTACTTACTTACTATATGTCTTAGACTTTATAGGAACAACTCCAACTGTATGGTTTATCTTGGACAAAGGCAATGTCGCCCACTCAACACTGAACTTGTTCTAAACTTCTAAACGACAGTAAATCTCCCGTTAAAACCGGGATAAAACTGCATATTCTCGGCGAGGGGTTTTTGCCGAGCAAGTTAGCCGTTGAAGGAGCCGGGTAATACGATGAGACACACGGACAGACAGACAGACATACACAATTTGATTACTGAACGAATATTGGCTACGATAAACTTACTTTAGTGAATTGCTGTCTCAACACAACATGGTTCCAGCCTCTTATAATGAGATGAAAATTTGAATATAATGAGATGATTCTTTAGTGAGATGAAAACTTGTGTGTTATCTTTTCTTCTATCGTCTCTTGTTCGCTTCGCTTATGGTTCAATCTTAGATAACTTCGCTCGCTCAGCTTTCAATTTCAACACTCGCGCCAAATCATAATTTTGCAGCTTTGCATAACAAAAGACTTTTGTCCTCCCATCACGCATAAACGTCTAAATGGATTCTAACCAATTTTAGTACAGGGATAGCGGGCATCCAAAGATTATAATACGTTTTTACCCGATTAAGGTAAGTTGTATCTAGTTCTTCGACAAGTTGTCCACTCTCCACGCTAGTGTGTGGGCGTTAGTTTAGGATATTTAGCCTGAACCCCGCACGGCCGCCGACCAAAGTTAGATCAAAGTGTTGGCGTCTGCGTGCAATTTGCTGCATATAACGCTACATGACTTCATATAACGCTATATGACTCGTTCCATATAACGCTCCAGGACTTGGCCAATGCAATGTAATTTGCAATTTGATGAGAGTGTTGTACGATTCTTTATAAAGCAAGTAAGTAGGTATTGGTGTGATCAGTACAAAGTTTCTATTAGGTACTTTTCTTTAGGTCGCCCTTAAATGAGCATCTCTTTAATACGAAGCCGTTGTGTTTACGAGATCTAAGAAAATGTTTACTATAAAGCTTCCTGAACTATCAATCTCTTTTCACTTTCACCCATTTATGTGATAGTTTCGTGCGTGGTGGAAGTATTAATAGCGAGACACTTCAAAATATAACATCAAGCAACTTAAAATATGATAGGTATTACAATGATTTATTTTACTAGTGCGTTGAAATGAAACAATATCTAAGTAATTTTAATAGTTTTAATGAATGTATTAACTTACTTATTTATAATTTATGTACAAAGTAGACTTAGAAAATGGTAACTTAATTCTTTGATTAATGTTAATAATTAGGTATTTATTTGGTAATACTTGGACCTTCATAAGTAAACTTACAAAGTATTTTTACCACGAAACTTAACACAAACAATTAAATAATATCCAACAAATTCATTCATGTATAACTTAAATACTTATTAATCTTATCAATAAAAGTATTTGTCAATACCGGTTTCGCTCCAGAGAAATCAATATTCTTCTTCAAATTTACAAAAGAAGCGATTGTAGACCCCAGGAAACTTCTAGGCGTTGTCACTATAGAGCTCACGTATTTTGGAACAGGAGTAACAGGTATCGGGGCTATGCTGCTTCTAATATTAGTATACAGGTTTGGTTTCGGTGTAGTTCCTATTATTACTACTCGTTCTGTAGTTGAATCGAAGTACGAACTAGGAGTCGTCGATGGTACGCTTATTTCAATTGGTATTTTTGAGTACAAATACTCGTTATTCGATTGTGATCTAAAAGGTTTCGTTTGTACAAAAAGTGGCTTTAACTCTTCATACGAAGGTCTAACAGAAGAAGCTGTGGCATATGTCTTTTTTGGTATAAATTTAGGGTTTTTAGGACCGGAGAAAGCAGTAAATTTGCTCTTATGAGGATCGTAATTATCATATTTACCATCGTATTCTAGAGAATAATCATTTCCGTAATATTCTTTAGAATCAGCGTATTGATAATCATCTTTAAACTTTTGATTTTCTGTTATTGGTTTCGTTTCTTCATTCTGCGCATAATTATTATCGTTCAAATCATTTACTCTTTTAACACTATAATCCTGATTATCTTTGTAATCATGATTGTAGTTTTGAGAGTTGTAATCTACATTATTAATGTAATTATCATTTTGATTTCTGATATAATTTCCATTATGATTGTTTGTTCCTTCGTGATTGCTATTATAATCGTTATTTATATTCCTGTTTACATTGTAATCTATGCTATTTCCTGTTGTTTTTTCATCATCGTATCTTACATCAGCATTATATCCGTTTTCGTCAGCGGTGTAGGAGACGATTTGCATGCGTCCATCGGGGAGTCGAACCCTGTACTCTCCGTTGGTGGCTGATCCGCTGCTGTGTTGTGAATGAGAGAAGTCATCGCCGGTTTTCTGATCGCGTACTATGTACGAGAACGCATAGTTTTGTGCCTGAAAGCAATTAGAGTTTTGATTTACAAGATAATTAACTTGATTAGTAGATAACCTAGCAACGGCTAGAATCTAACCAGTTACTTGTATTCTATTTGTTTGAGCATAATGTGCTTGTACTACAATATTTCTTCTATGAATTAAAACACAGAGGTTAAATATAAATATAGCATTTTAAACGATCCGGTTGATGCAGATGAGGATCGAGCCCACGACCTCTATTTATCCGAAGTAGTGTTCTGACTCCTGAAGCTACTGTGACGTTAGGCACTTTGTGTAAAGTCAAACATTGTATTCCGCCAAAGCGCCCTTTAATAGGTACTTGTTATAAAAATGCATATACTTCTTATTCTTTATATATTTTATTCTTATGTAATATTTAATAACTTACTTGATTGTAATCATTATTGTCATCGTCGTTTACGTTATTGCTTTCATACTGCCTCGAGTAGTCGGGTTCCTTCACCTGTAACGACATGTATTGTAACACTATCAACATAAACTTATGAAACATGTAATGTCTCATTGTTTTTAATGTGGGTATGGTACACCACATTTTTTAAATTAAACCATTGGTACAAAGACGAATTCAATCTGCATACACATTTACAGATGTATCACTAAATGTAGAGAAGTGATCACTCGTGTGTAAACAGCAAATTTGTGTTGCCTTGCTTAAAAAATGCTAAAACAACAACTCGACATTGTTCGAGGACATATCGAAAGCAAAATTTTACTTCTGTGCGTAATTTGTTAATTTTTTTAACCTTACTGGACAGTTTTATGATTATTTGATTTTTATTACTCTGTCACCAATATTGTCGAACTTCATATGATTTGTGGCGCCATTTTGGATTGTCTTGTAGAAGTCGCCGGTATGTATCAAAATGATGTTGATTGATTTATGAATTGACAAAGTAGTTAAACGCTCAAATAGCCTGTCTTTACTGGTTTTACCTTGTAGTTCTCGTAAACAGGTTTTTGTCGTTGTTGGTGCAGTTGCAAGTTTTGTTGGGCGTGATTGGATATCGCCCTATAGATGGGCGGTAGAGTTGGCTGTTGCTCCTGTAATTAACAAAATCTTTATTATTGATCTGTGCTTTCTTTCTATGCTTCGATAAGATAAGATACTTTATTTAACGATAAAAATTAAAATACAAATTTTATTAATGACAAAATTATATGATTTCGTATCATGATCGTCGGAAATGACACGAAATCAGAATAATATAATCTCAAATCTGTAATATCACACACCATTATATTTATTATTATTTATTATTTATTTATTTATAACCTAAATTAAAAATTTCAAACACCCCCAACACAAGTAGCTGGTCATCATGAGCAGCCTAAGTGTAGGTAGTCCCATATAGACAATTGATCCCGATAACAAATAGGATCGACTGACATCTTCAAAAAAAAAATTCTTCATTCCTATTTGACAGAATGAAATGATGCGACAAAATAATATGACATTCACAGCCTCAAAAAAAATTGTCTGCACGCCCATTTACGGCCTTATGACACTTGCGATTGGAGAGCGAATTTTGTATGAAGCAGATCACGCAGCGAGTTCGCCGCGATGCTTTTTGAAGTGAAACTTCTAATGCGACTTCCAACAAGGTTGCGTTAAACATTTAACGGTTGCGGTAACGTTTAACGCTACCGTGGAGGGGGTAGGAAAGCACTGTTGCGTTAAACGTTCAACGCTCCTGGGGAGGGGGAATAGAAAGAGACAGAGCGAGAGTGAAGAAGTTTGTCTTAAAGAAATAATATGAGTTCACTAAAAAACAATTTCTACCCCTTCCTGTTTTCATTTCCACGTTACGAAGTTTCACTTCTTCCGCGCGGAGGGTCTCCACATACAATTTTTTATTTGTATAGAAAACTCGCAAGTGTGATAAGGTCGCTATTACTAAAAATGGTAAAGAATTGAATTAGAAAACATCAATAATAACAATATACCACGCATATTTAATTAAAAATGCCAGGAACCTTTGACCTCGAAACCATAACAAACCCTCCTTCAATCCTACCCTCAAGATCGATAGCATTACTAATTAGCAACAAACAATGCCGTTAATGCTACAAAGCACCTGTTCGCGATACAATGCGCGGTGATCAATCATTCCACAGATGGAAAAAACACCCGAAACGCTCCTTCGGGCTGAGGCCAGGAAAATAGCGGGGAAACGGTGGCTGCGGAAAGCGGAAATTATGAGAGAGAGAGAGAGAGAGAGAGAGAGAGAGAGAGAGAGAGAGAGAGAGATCATTTATTTGTTTAAACATAGGTAAGTAGGTGTTACATTTATGATGATGAACTCTATGTTTTGCCAGATTGGCTTACAAATCCACATAAATACATAGCTAAGTCGATAACATGAGTATCTAGAAACTTATTTTAAAATCACAAAATTTTCATTAACATTCATTTAAAAAGTCTTTAACTGAATAAAATCATTTTTCTACTAAATATAAATATAATTGAGATTTAAATTGGCGTAAATTAAGAGATTTAATACAGTTTGGTATGTGATTGAATATAATAGGCGCCATACCGAAGACTCTTTTCCTCATTAGTGCTGATTTTAATGGCTTGTTCTGCAATTTGTGCTCATACTGGGAGCGTGTTGGGAAAGAACGAGTTTAGGACACTACAAAACTTCTCCGGGTGACATTTTACAAAAAAAGCTACTTCAAAAATATATAATGACGGCAGTGTCAATATTTTTAGTGACTTAAAAAGAGGTACACAACTATCTCTTATATTAACACCGCATACAGCTCTCACACATCTCTTTTGAGCTTTTTTTGAGGTGTGTAGAACGAAAACTTATAATATTAGGAAATGTTGCTGTTCATATCGGTCTTGCCAACAGTGGATTTTATAATTTCTAATGGTAAATAGATATTTTTACTTAATTTGTACAATACCATTGTCCCTCGTAAAATACTCTTTTTTACGGATCCAAAGAAAAAAAATCATTGCACAGTGGGTAGGTTTCAGATACTTAAGTTTTTTGGACTGTATTTTTGTATTTTGTATTTAATTCCGTCTGTTCTCTGGCTATACCAAGCATCTCGATAGCAGCGAGCGCAAGTCACCATGCGCTCTACATAGCACAATTTAATTTTTCCTTGCAAAATACACTTTTGACGGCTCTTAGGACAAAGTTATTGACGCAGTCGCTAACTTGAATCCATCCCTTTAGATTACTAGTCTGACCAGCCAAATAATGTTGACAGATTTCCTTGTGGTATTCTCACCACGCGCCCTACATCACACAATAGCATTGTTCCTTGTAAATACACGTTTTGACAGGTCTCGAGAAAAAATCCGAATACGAATCCACCCCTTTAGATTACTAACGGTAAATTATTTTACTCAATGTTATTGCACAATGTGTTCAATTCCGCCCGCTCTCTGGCCCCGCACAGCCTCTTGATAAGCAGCGAGCGCAAGTCACCACGCGCCCTACATCACACAATAGCATTGTTCCTTGTAAAATACACGTTTTTACGGCCCTTGTGCCTGGGAAAGGAACTGAATGGCTAAGATACGTGAGATACGCTTGAATTATTATTGGGTTGTCTGTTTGTTAGGTAATACGCAAATGTATGAAAGGGAGAAGCTTAGTGACCGGAACGAAGACGAAAAATACTAGAAAACAGGATTGGAAAAATGTTTAACATACATTTTCAAATTTATGAACATGTAAAAGATGTCTATACATATCTCGTGTTTTTTAAATGTGGGTATGCAGACACCACAATTTTTATAAATAAATAAATATATTTTTTTATAAATTGTGTTGTGTCTAACAAAGCATAAGGAAAAACTTGGAAGGTTGCTTGGGCGTTAGGGTGGCGGAAAGGTTAACGCGCTGGACCGGCAATCCAGAGGTACCGGGTTCGATTCCCTGTCTTCCACCAGGTTACGCATTTAAATTTATCTCTGAGCTTTGATCTTTGTATCAATGGTTTAATACATTTTCAAGTTAAAATCTTCGTTATAACATAATTGTGTTGTGAAAATGTGACCCTGTATAGTGTGTCAGAGCCAAAACACAATAGTTACCCAAAGCAGGTACAGTTTTTGAAACACAATTTTTTTTCCATTTGTCCTTCCTGCAAAATACAGCTCTTTAATTTTTCCTCACAATGGATTTTCCAAAATTATAATTTTCGTCATGACTTGAGTTTGTTTTCTTTGTGGCTGAAGGACTCTGTGCCTTCTAAACCCATAAAAAATAAAACGATGGTCGGCACTGTCAATGTCAAACCGTTGATATTTTGACACATGCCAGTGTCTAACCATCGCCAAGTTGAATAAAATTGGGTTGAGAGTCTGTCCATAAGAACAACAGTGGGAGACAGCCCAAGACGTGGAAAAATGAGAAGGAGGCCTTTTCCCAGCATTGAGATACCCTAGGCTCTTAAATAAATATCATAATAAAATAATCGTACTGAACTCATTGGTACCCTTTGACCCTGCCCAGGTGCACTCTATTGAGTTCGAACTCATCTCGAGATGAAGAGGGGTGAGAGAGAAGAGAAAGAAAAGAGAGGTAGTGACGTAGAGAGGGGAGAGAGAGAAGAGAGAGACAAGAGGGGTAGAGACCTAGAGAGGGTAGAGAGAAAAGAGAGAGAGAAAAGAGAGAAGAGAGAGGTATAGAGGGGAGAGAGGGGCTATCTCGATAGTGATTTCTTATAGAATATAAGGAAAGTAGAAAGAGAATCATGGTGTTATTTACCTCATAATCGTACTCTTATTGAAATGAAATGAAATGAAATAATTTATTCAGTAAGTAGGCCACAGGGGCACTTTTACAAGTCAAATTGTGAATCTACCGGCATTTCGCAAGAGGAGACCGCTGTTGAGAAGAAAGCCGAAAGAAACTCAACAGTAAGTCATTTTTTCGTAAATAATACTTAAAACAATTACATGATACATTTGTAGTGTTATAACTAATTACACTGGTACACGTAAAGGAGATGTAAGATACTCCAAATCAATGTTAAGTAGGAACATTAAAATAAAATTTTAACGATAAATTTAAAATATTAAATATATTCAGAGATGTATAAAGTCTCTGGGTGTCACAACATGCAATAAAATAAAATAACTTAATTAATTTAATTCCAAAGAGATGTATAAGGTCTCTAGGCGTCAACGTGAATAATTTACAATAGAAAATAATTATTAAACCTAAATTTCTTAGACATGTATATGGTCTCTAGGCGTCATAACATGCAATAAAAAAAAATATATTAAATTTCCTCAGAGATGTATAAAGTCTCTGAGTGTCATACTACACTAAGCTGTTTCTTAGAGATGTATACAGTCTCTAAGAGTTCAAAAAGTAAAAATCAACATATAATAACTTCAATCGACTACAGGATGAAGTGTCTCACGTTTACTTAATTTAACACTAGTATGCGGTTGATACATATTTAATTTGGCCCTTGCTAGCATGAACAGACCGGACCCCACAAACGGCACCCGTTCACGAGTATGACGCGTATTTCAGCCATCGCCTCCCTCAACCATATTATAGGGAAGGCTGCGACCCGATCAACGACGCCACCGTAAGCAAAGACCTTTAAGCGAGCATGACATGCTCAAGCTGCCGGGCATACTTGACTAATACTGTTTGCCCGGTGAGAAACAACAAATTGTGCTCTCATGTTACATTAAAAATTACCCACCAACATAATGCTTATTTTAAAATTTCCTATTGACACACAATACTAAACTACTGGCTTAAAGGCATCACTGTCGTTTAAAAAGTCATTAACCGTATAATAAGCTTTATTCAATAAGTAACGTTTTATTTGCGCTTTAAATTTGCTACAGGGCAATTTTACTACATCAATAGGTATTTTATTGTAGAAGCGTACACAGTTCCCCACGAACGACGAGCTAACCTTACGGAGACGGTGGGCCGGTATTGCGAGCTTGTCCTTACTTCTCGTATTGTAGTGGTGAATGTCACTGTTGAGCTTGAATTCATGGAGATTTTTCCGCACATACATTATATTCTCAAGAATGTATTGAGATGCTACGGTGAGAATGTTTGTTTCCTTGAATTTCTCTCTGAGTGACGTACGACCTCCTAGTGCATAAATTGCGCGTACAGCTCGTTTTTGTAGCACAAAGATGGTTTGGATGTCCGCCGCTCTTCCCCATAATAAAATTCCATACGACATAACACTATGGAAATAACTGAAATATACAATCTTTGCCGTCTCGACGTTTGTCAGCTGCCTGATTCGCCTAACTGCATAGGCCGCAGAGCTAAGCTTACCTGCAAGAGTGGCTATATGCACACTCCATTGCAGTTTAGAGTCTAAAGTAACACCCAGGAATACTGTTTTTTCTTCAAATTCCAGTACTTCGCCTTTCAGTTTTACCTTGGCACAATTTATTTGTTTCACATTTGGTAATGTAAATTTAATGCACTTAGTTTTCTTGGCATTTAAAAGTAAATTATTTGCAGTAAACCAATCCACAATAGAGGACAGTGCTTTATATTGCTTCATAAAACGCTAAAGAGCTAAGAAGGGAGAGAAAGAAGAGAGGTCGTGACATAGAGAGGGTGGAGAGAAAAGTGAGCGTAAAAGAAAGCGAAGGAGGGAGGGTAGAGAAAGAGGAGAGAGAAAAGAGAAGCAGGGACGTGGGAGGGGAGAGAGAGGGACTATCTTGATAGTAATTTCTTACAGGAAGTAAACTGAGTGTTATTTACCTCATAATCGTACTGATATGGCTGGTACCCCTTCACCCTGCCCAGGTACACCCTGTTGACTTGGCTCTGCTCCGCTACAGAGTTGTTCTGAGTGTTCAGCTCGCTCCTGGAGATGGACTCGATGAGGGGGCGCGACGTCACGATGAGAGGGGGGCGGGGTGGGGGCGGAGCGTCGTTTGGGAAGAGAACTGGACCTTGTCTGTGAAAGAAAGATTTGTTTGATAATATTGATTTTAAAAACCAGCCAAGTGCGAATCTGACTCGCGCAACGAGGGTTCCGTACATATACTTATCTTAAATGGTTGGATTAAGTTAAGTTTGCACCTGGTATGTATGGCATCGGATGCAAATGAGGTGCAAAGTTAACGCCGTCAGTTTGTTGTATGGGAGTGGGAGCGCCCCTAAATATTAATTTTATTATATTTTTTTTATTTGTTGCTATAGCTGCAATAGAAATACGTCATCTGTGGAAATTTCAACTGTCTAGCTATGACGGTTCGTGAGATACAGCCTGGTGACAGACGGTGGGATGGGCCGCGGAGGCTTAGTAATAGGGTACCGTTTTTACACTTTGGGTACGGAACCATAAAACAACTAAATTTTTAGATACCGACTAAGTGAGTCAAATAGTTATTACTACTAAGCTTCGCAGTTTTCATAGCACGGTTAGGATGTTAGACAGGAATGGAGCCGAGATTAACACTGAAATGTGTTTCATACGTATTCCCATATTAATTAATTAATTTAATTCTAATGTTCCTGTATGTTAATTATGGTTAGTATTTTCCAAGTAATTTATAATACAGTTGTTATATAATACAAGTGTTATTAATAATAAATAACGGAACAAATATAATTCATAATAAAACTTCTTTAATACTACCAACTCGCAGATTCTTTATATAATTAACACAAATTATATAAGGTCTATCGTGAATTCGCGATATTTTATATTTACTTTCATCATCTAACGTTTCGGTGTAGTTTAATTTAGGTACCTATATAAAAATAAAAATCAGTCTCGGTTATTACGGGCACACAGACTTTTTATAAATGTATAAAAATAATTGAAAATCTTGTATAACAATTACATAACATGTCGCCCTAACGATAATTACTGTCATATCTCTAATGCACGCAAACTGCAACATCCGACTGAGAAAAGGAGGTTAATGTGGTTCCGCAGACATTAGGGAAAATCGAGTAGGTTACACTTCATTAGGGAGCGATTTTGAATCTGAAGTAAGTGTTATTGCAATTTCTTATGGCGTCATGGGTGTTTAAAACCGACCAAGTGCGAGAATGACTCGCGCACCGAGGGTTCCGTACAAACACTTATCCCATCTTAACTGGCCGGGTACCCTACTTAAATTTATCTTATTTTATTTTGTGTTTGGTATTTTGTGTTACAGCGACAACAGAAATACATCATCTGTGAAAATTTAAATTGTCTATCATGCAATATGGCCTGGTGACAGTATCGAGCAAAAAACGGCAAATATATCGTATTTGTTGTATGGGAGCCCCTGATAAATATTTATTTTATTCAGTTTTTAGTATTTGTTGATATAGCGGCAACAAAAAAAACATCATCTGTGAAAATTTCAACAGTCTAGCTATCACGGTTGACTCATGAGATACAGCCTGGTGACAGACAGACTGACGGATAGAGGGTGGAGTCTTCGTAATGGGCTCCCTTTTTTTTACCCTTAGGGTAAGGAACCCTAAAAAAATATGGTTGTAGACCGTTGAAGACGGGTGTTGGAATTCCGTCCGAGTCAAAATAGATCGATTCATTTTGAACAGATATCTGATCATATTTTAGTATGTTCAACATATTTCGATATAAAACGCTCCACGAGCAAAATATCAAAATTGAGACATGTCAATAGATATCCAAATTGAGCTATGCCCATCGTAGCTTGCGTTAGTTTAACGCTCGAGGCACCATTGTCAGACAAAGGCCTAACTTGCAGTTAAACTGAACCGGAGTTTAACTTACGGTTTGCGGACTGGCCCGATGGTATTGTTATGGTTATTTATTTATTTAAGGAGAACCAACAGCTGATACACTATACATAGAAACTTTATCAGAGCCAATTACAGGAACTCACAAATAGTTGTTGCACACGAAATATGCACTTAAGTAACAATACACATCGATGTAATCATCGATTTTCATCAATTTCACTACCCAAAGGTTGTCAGGAAGAGATCGCTTTTTAGCGATAAGACCGCCTGTTGTCTACCGTTATTTATAAATTGTATTTGTCTTGTTTCCTTTTGTAAACTTTTATTGGTGTGCAATAAAGTATATGTTGTATTGTATTGTAACGACGCGCACTTGTAGCAAATAGTTGTAATAAGCTAAATAAAAAAATTAAAACACCCCCGAGATAAGTAGCCGGTCCTCATGAGTCTCCCTTGCACTCCATAAAGCCTAAATTAAGCTACGTCTTAAGACAGGTGACTTAAAAAGTTAGGCTTATACGTAGTTATCCAAGAAAACATACTAAAGGTAAACATAATAAAGGTTAACTGGAAGAGATCCCTTATAGGGATAAGTTCGCCTTTGTACCTATGTGTTATTTGTAATAGATGTATTTTTTTACTGTTTTCGTGTACAATAAAGTGTTTACTTACTTACTTAAAAGTGTAGCTATTTTAAGGACGAACATAAATTAGGAATAATAAAAATAATAAAAAAAACCGGCCAAGTGCGAGTCGGACTCGCGCACCGAGGGTTCCGTACAAACACTTTCCATCCCTAAGTGGTTAAGTTAAGTTTGCACCTGGTATGTATAGCGCCCCATATAAATTAGGTGCAAAGTCAGGTATTAAAAAAAAAAAATATGGTTTTCGTAATTATTCCTTTATCTATGCTATAAGACGTTGCTTCGTACCAAATTTCAAGATTCTGAGTTCACGGGAAGCACCCTGTAGGTTTTGATTCCCTTGCAAGTGTCGAAAATTTGCAAATTAGGTGCAAAGTTAGGTATTAAAAAAAAAATTATGGTTTTCGTAATTATTCCTTTATCTATGCTATAAGACGTTGCTTCGTACCAAATTTCAAGATTCTGAGTTCACGGGAAGCACCCTGTAGGTTTTGATTCCCTTGCAAGTGTCGAAAATTTGCGGCATAAACGGCTGTATCTTTTGATTGCGTTGGCTTAGAAGTTTGATTTTTTCACAGCTTCAAGGGACAGTAGACCTGAGTAATAGATATAAATTTCAGCTTCATACGTCCACGCGTTCCTGAGAAAAAGGGTCTTGACAGACGGACGGACAGACGGACAACAAAGTGATCCTATAAGGGTTCCGTTTTTTCCTTTTGAGGTACGGAACCCTAAAAAGGCAAAACATAATAATAAAACAGAAATTTCAAGAAAATATTACGGCGTCTCAATTTATGTATGGTTTCTTATTACTGCCACAATCAACAGTCGTCCCATTTTTGCATAAAAATAGGTTTTCCTTTTCTATAAAAGTTCCTACCTATTCATCATCATCATTAGCCTTTTACATCTATAACAGATGAGTTAAGCAGCGTCTAATAAACTGCGGCACTTTCGAAGATGGCTGGATAGCCCGATACGAGAGCGACAGCCGCGGCCGCATAATTGACAAATAAATGTTGCGCCTATCGATGAAGGGGGAAAAGCTGCACGCTGATGTCTCAAGTCGCGCTTGAGAACTTAGAACTACCTATTAGAACTTTAGTAACCAAACAGAACACGGGACTAAACGTCATTGGACATTTTTGAACAAACATTGACTTTGCTGCGATTGTTTGAGCTGAAAGCTTTGATATCCGATAGTAAAACGGATGGGCACAGAGTAAATATATGTGCTCTATTCTGATTAAATACTTCGACCATTTTGTAAGCTCAAAGTCCGGCCACTACTACAGGTATCATCATCATCATCATCATCATCATCATAATATCAGCCGATAAACGTCCACTGCTGGACAAAGGCCTCCCCAAAGTTCTCCACAACGATCGATCTTGCGCCGCCCTCATCCAATTTCTACCCGCGATCTTAACCAGGTCGTCGGTCCACCTTGTTGGGGGCCTTCCAAGGCTGCTTCTTCCGGTCCGCGGTCGCCACCTTGCTCCAACGGCCATCGATTCTACGAACAATGTGCCCCGCCCACTGCCACTTAAGTTAGGCGACTGCCTGAGCTATATCTACAACCTTGGTACTACACTACTACAGGTATAACCTAAATTAAACGTTAAAAACACCCCTGACTAGTAGCTGGTCATCATAAGGCCCTCATTCAATGAGTGATATAGAAAATGCTACTAAAACTTAACATAACCACAAATTTTGGTGTTCTTAGCTTTAATATTGGCTGAGATCTATCACTTGATGAATATCTTGGAAATTACTGGTTCTATTTCCAATAAACATAGCTAAGAACCATCTCGACGGACATGTCTTTCGATTAAAAAAACTGTACTAAAATCGGTCCATCCGTTTGGGAGCTACGATGCCACAGACCAAAATAAGTCCAGCCGTTTCAGCGTGAAGAAGTAACAAACATACACATAAACACACTCACAAATTTCCGCCTTTATAGTATTAGTGTGGTTTATTGGAACTTACTTGGTAGGCTTGACCTCCTTAAGGTACTGTTCGTAGGGGTGGTGGTTGAAGTGGCGGGGTCCGAGCAGGCTGGACGGGGTGGAGAATTCAGCGCCCACTCTTGACAATAGCGCGAGGAATAGAAGTCGAGACATTTTCTGGAAAACAAAGGTTAAAATATTAATAAACGCAAATTGTGCAGCCCGGCCACCCCAACAACGACAATCTAATTAAGAATTTATGTTTTGTTTGATTATCTAGAGGTATCTTTATGTTTAATAAATATTACGTTTTTGTTGCGGACAGCTTTACGAATCTAGTTTAAGTTTTAAATAGATAAATAAATAATATATTTGTTGCGAACAGCTAGGCGAAACTAGGCTAATAAATAAATGATATATTCCTTATTTTACCTCATGCCCTTAAAAAGCGGCCATACTATGTGTGTATACCACTTATTTTTCCTAACATTTATTGTAAGAGAGCTCCCAAGTACTATGTGGAATAGTTAAAAGACCACGGCGTCTTAAAAGTAAACAAGTATGACTCATCCTGGTAACTTTCCACTCGCAGCGCGAGACAAAGGAATCATGTTTGTTTACGTTGAATGTAAAACTTAAGGATAAAAATTAGAATATCCTGAAACTTTGTATTAATGTTCCTCATGAACATATAAGTAAAATCACTTAACATTATACCGGCCGCAACCTGCTGCGAGCACGGCAAACATAAAAATAACACGGCACGCTGCGCGCGCCGCGATAAGAGGGAACGGGCAGGTGTATATCTCGACCCGTGTGAGCGAGACGGCCTCTGAGTCGGAACAAAGAAATCGCATTAATTTTATGCGATTATGATTAAATGGGAGCTCTCACATGAAAATAACATATGTGATTATGTTCTATGAACAAACCTTTATGATAACTATAAGTTAGATTTAAGATGAAAATTGTCATTTACCTAAAAATCAGTATAATATCACAGAGCGGGCGTCCCTCTGAAAATGTAAACAAACCCTAAGCGAATGATATAAAAGGACGACCATTTTCTGTATCGAATCACTTACCACTTACCAACTTGTCACTTCTCAGTTCTTGTTAACCGTAGTTACCATCTTTCTGTATTCGAGTAGCGTAGTACCATCGGTCCGCGAAAGTTAGTTTGTTAGTAGCGTAGTACCATCGGTCCGCGATTTAGTGTTAAATTCATTATTAGACAGAGACTAAAGTAATTAAGTGTTAAATTTAAGTGTTTTTCCGATCCGTTGTTGTGTTAATTGTTAATTTCTTGTGTAATATATTTCGTTGATTTACTTTGCGTTTTCATACTCGTCCGTTTCGTTTACCCTATTTCTCAACCTACAGTCCGCTTTGCTCCATACTCATCCCTGAGTTTCGGAGCGTCCATGTGATCGATAGCCGACGGACGCGGTTCTCGTTTACATTGTTGGTCCTTCGAGCCGGATCGGAATTAGTTTAGTTTAGGTTCGTTTTGTGTAGTTGGAAAAGTGCGGTTTTCCAAACGTCAAGATGGTAAATACACGCGGAAACAAGAGCGAGGAGAGTGCGCGCTTGCAGCGCGAGCGCACACAAGCTGCAGTCGACCTGCAGCGGTTTGCGGTGACCAATGTGGCTGTCACACATTCACCGCCCGCTGCCCATGCCCGACCGCCTACGGGACTGCTGTTTCAAACAGACTCACCCGAGTCTCCCGCCGAGGAAGCCCCAGTTTCGCCGCCAACCGACACTACGGCGTGGCGCAGCGAACTGGACAAGCATCTGTCGAAGACTACTGCGCGCTTCGACCAATCGCAGCACACCGCGCCGGCCGCGCACACCGGCCAATCACAGCACTCCGCGCCGGCCGACCAATCAGAGGCCCGCGCGCAGCGGCGCGAGTTCGGCGTCACTTTCGGCGATAAAGCCCACGCGCCGCCCCGACCAGCGTCACTTCACTCACGCGCGTCGAACGCGACGGACGCGCTCCGCCGCGAGGCGGAGCTCGCCGCTATGGAGCGGCTCAAGCAACTTCGCTTCGAAGAAATTCGTCTTGAACGCGAGCTCGTTGAAAAGAGACTCGCCGTTGAAATGGAGCGCATCGACGAGCAATCTCGGGCCGGCGGATCTCAAGCCGACTCACAGCGACGCGTCAACGATTGGCTGTCCAACGTCCACCCTGCCGACGCGGTCCACGCGAAGCAGGCACGGCCCCCTACACCGCAACGCGACACACGCAAGCGACACGAAGAGGAGCCCCGGACACCATACAGCCGTCGAGAACGATCGTCGAGTCGAGACCGTGTGATCGACCGCCTCACCGACACTATTGAAACCATGATGCGACCTCCTCCGAAGCAAGTCTACGAGCTGCCGCCATTCTCCGGGGAGCCAAGCGAGTGGCTCACTTTCTATAACTCTTACACCGAGAGCACCACACGCTACAAGTACTCCGCATACGAAAATGTCGCGCGCCTGCGACACTGCCTGCGAGGTGAAGCCCGTCAATGTGTGCAGCACATGATCGCCTCTTCCGCTCGACCCGACCTAATCATACGGGTCCTTAAGAAGAATTTCGGGCGCACCGATCTACTCATTGATCGCGCCATCGACGAGCTGCGAAGAATGCCGCCGCTCGGACCGAGCGCCAACGATCTCAACCAGTTCGCCATACGCATTATGAATATCGTTTCTACGCTTGTGGACCTGGACCGCCGAAGCTACGGCGCAAACCCACTTCTCATCCGGGAAGTCACCGAGCGACTGAGCCCACACTTGCGCAGTCGCTGGTGTTCCTACGCTAAGGAGCACCTTAACTCCGCCGAAAACGAACTCATGTTGATGGCGGAGTTCCTCCTTGAAGAAAGCGATGCCGAGATGGAATTCTCGCACGCTAAGGCGCCGCACAGAAGACCGACGCCCGCCGCCGAGCAACGTGGATCGCAGCGCGTCCCAGAGCAACGCACGGCGGCCAACGCCGGAAGAGGAGCCGTACGACGCCCTCCGAGAGATCGTGTGCAGACATACGCACTCGAGCAACCTACCAGCTGCCTATACTGTGGAGGCAGCCACCGCACTACCGAATGCCGCAAACTCATCGCCGTGCCAGTCGGAGCCCGATGGGATTGGGTGCGACACAACCAAATATGCTTCAAATGCCTGGAGCGCAAGCACCGCCGCGACCAATGCAACGCCCGCGGCTGCAACGTTCCCGGCTGCACCTATCCACACCACCGACTGCTACACGCCGAGAAGACGCAGACACATATGCCGAGCGCCCCAGCTCCATACATGCCTGCACCCCAAGCAGCGCCGTACATGCCTGCACCCCAAGCAGCGCCGTACATGCCTGCACCCCAAGCAGCGCCATACATGCCTGCGCCACAAGCCACGCCGTACGCCTATCAACCGTACGCACCGGCTACCTACGCAGTCAAGCAAGCCGCTACCACGCCAGGCGCTAGACGAAGCGCCACGCCGACTGCCCCGCCACAAGCTGCCGCTGCGACCTATACCGCGGCGTCGCGACGCCGCCCTAACACGCACGCAGCACCAGACGCACCGCCAGAGACCACGGCGTGCGTCGAAGAGTTCACCGCCAACACGGCCGAATTTGGACGCAACGTGTCTTCGGTCTTGCTAAAAGTCATCCCAGTCATCGTCGGCGGACCCCGCGGCGAGACACTCACCTACGCCTTGATGGACCAGGGGTCCACGATCTCACTCATCGAAGAGGACCTCGCAGATGCAATCGGCGCCGACGGTACGACCTCGCGCCTGCATATCCAAGGCGTGGGGTCAATGACGACGCAACAAAAGAGCCGGCGAGTGCACGCCCACGTGCGCAACCAAACAGGCGGTCCGGCTCATCCTCTAAGCCTACGGACCGTCGCCGACCTGGGCTTGCGCGCACAGAAAGCGGAGCGAGACTACGTCACGCAATTCCCGCACCTCGCGGATATGAGCGCCGCGTGCTACGACACAGCACGCCCGCGCATTCTCATCGGCGCCGACAACTGGCACCTGATGCTGCCATACGAGCTACGCGTGGGCAAGATCGACGAGCCCGCCGCCATGCTGTCTCCACTCGGATGGGTGCTATTCGGGTCGGCGCCACAACAGTACGCGAGATGGCAAACCGTACTACACTGCTACGTCGGGTACGAGGCGCCGCTACAAGAAGAGGACGCCGCCCGACCTGCAACTACGACAGAGCAAGACCGCCGCCCGCCACACGATGACGACATCAACGCCCAGCTAAAGTCATACTTTCACATTGACTCGCTGGGCATCACGGCGGCGGTCAAAACTAAACCACAGAACGAGCGAGCTACGAAAATCTTCGAGGACACTGTGCGGCGCGTCGACGGCCCGCGCTACGAAGTCGGGCAGCTCTGGCGTGATGACAACGTCAACATGCCATCCACTTACAACATGGCTTTGCGACGCTTGCACGGGATCGAGCGCAAGATGGACCGAGACCCGCAATTCGCCGAAGCATACACGAAGGAGATGAACAATCTGTTTGCCAAGAAGTACGCCGAGCGGATGGAGCCGGCGCCGAGCAACAAGATGTGGTATCTGCCGCACTTCGCAGTCACCAATCCGAACAAGCCGGGACGAATACGCCTGGTTTTCGACGCCGCGGCCACCTGCCAGGGCCGCAGCCTCAACGATTACATACTAGAGGGCCCCGACAAACTCCAATCGATCCTGGGCATTCTGTTTCGATTCCGAGAAGGAGCCTACGCCGTGACTGCCGACATACAAGAAATGTTTCTTCAAATCAAGCTACGCGAAGAAGACCGGCCGTCACAAATGTTCCTGTGGAGAGGCGCCAACCGCACACGACCTCCAGAAACATACGCCATGACGTCGATATTCTTCGGCGCTGCGAGCTCACCCTACTTAGCTCACAGCGTGCGAGATTACAACGCCGCACAAAACCGCGAGCAGCATCCGATGGCCGTTGAAGAAATTACCACGAATCACTATATGGACGATTTCGTGTCGAGTTTCAACACTGAAGAAGAAGCCTGCGAAGCATCGAAGCAAGTCGCCGCCTCACACAAAGCGGGCGGCTTCACACTGCGCGGATGGAGCTCCAACGCGACTCGCCTCATGGAGTCGCTACCTGCAGAGCTCCGAGCAACGACGCCCGCGCAGCTTGGCGGCGACAAGACGCAGAAAATTCTCGGATTGATGTGGGATCCGAACGCCGACGAACTCGGATTCAACACGAAAATGATCCGAGTTCCGGCCGACGTGCGAGAGCTACGCCGCACGCCCACCAAGAGAGAGATGCTGAGCGCCGTGATGAGCGTGTATGACCCGCTCGGTCTACTCGCGAGCTACACAATCTCCGCAAAAATACTGCTGCAACGACTGTGGGAACTGAAGCTCGATTGGGACGCCGCCCTGCCGCCCACTGAAGCTGCCGAGTTCGCTGACTGGCTACGAGGTCTGCAATCCGTAGCCGCCCTGCGACTGCCGCGCCCCTACGCCTCTACGGGGGGAGCTACGAAACGTGAGCTACACGTTTTCGTAGACGCCAGCGCTCAAGCCTACGCGGCCGTAGCGTACTGGCGCGAAGAAGAAGACGACGACGCCCGTGTGAGCCTTGTCGCTGCTAAAGCCAAAGTAGCCCCGACGCGACAGCTCAGCATACCACGCCTCGAACTGCAAGCTGCGCTCATCGGGGCGAGACTAGCTGCCAGCATCGCCAAAGAACATCGTCTACGCATCGACGACACGTTCCTGTGGACGGACAGCAGAACCGTGCTACACTGGGTGCGCGACGACGCCCGCCGCTACAGCGCCTACGTCGCGCACCGTCTCGGCGAGATCGCCGAGACCACCAACGTCGAGCAATGGAGATGGGTGCCGACGAAACAAAATCCCGCTGACGACGCGACGCGAGCCGATAGCACACGCCGCCTCGACGCCGCCAGCCGGTGGTACTGCGGGCCGGACTTCTTACAACGTCCGGCCTCCGAGTGGCCGCGAGAGACGCCGACGCCGCCGCAAGACAGCCACACAGAAGCCCAAGTTGCAGCCACACAGAGATGGGAGTCGCCATTGCCGGATGTCAGTCGGTTCTCTAAATATAACCGACTGATAGGCACGACCGCCCGCATGCTGCAGTTCGTGGAACGACTACGAACCAAACAACCCACCGAGCTGCAGCAGAAGCACTTTAAGAGCGCCGAACACATGTGGCTGCAACAGGCGCAACGAGAGGACTTCCCGGCCGAGCTACGAGCGCTGTCCCGCGGACAGCCGATAGACAAGACCAGCAAATTATTCAAGCTCGACCCTTACATCGACGAAGAAGATGGCCTGCTTCGAGTCCGCGGGCGTATCGACGCCGCACCCGCTTACGTCAACCGACGCCCGGCCATCCTGGACGGCCGCAATCCCTTTGTGCGGCTGTGGCTGCAGCGAGAGCACGAGCGAGCGGCGCACGCGAACCACGAGCGCGTCGTCAACGATGTCCGGCAGCAGTACTGGGTGCTACGCCTGCGGCCCACTGTGCGCGCTGTAGCGCACTCCTGCCGAACCTGCGTGCTTCGACGCACGCAACCCCGCGTCCCGGCGCTGGGAGACCTGCCGCGAGCCCGCCTCGAGCCGTGCCAGCGGCCCTTCACCTACACAGCGACCGACTACTTCGGTCCTGTGTGGGTCACCGTCGGCCGCCGCAGAGAAAAGCGCTGGGTGGCGCTTTTCACGTGCCTGTCAACACGCGCCGTGCACCTAGAGACAGTCCACACGCTGTCCACTGACTCCGCCATCATGGCCTTGCGGCGGCTGGCCGCGAGGCGCGGATGGCCCGCTCAAATCTGGAGTGACAACGCGACTTGCTTCCGGGCCGCGGACCTCGAGCTACGGGCGGCCTACGCGGAATGGCTGCCTGCGCTACGCAACTACGGGCTGTATCGCGGCCTGGACTGGCGATTCATCACCCCCGGCGCACCAAATCAAGGCGGCGCCTGGGAACGACTGGTGCGGTCTGTGAAGACCGCGCTGACGGCGACACTGCACACGCGGGCACCGAAGGAAGAGGTGTTCGCCACGCTGCTCGCTGAGGCCGAGCAAACAGTCAATGCTCGGCCCCTTACCCACGTGTCCGTCGATCCAGCCGACGACGAGGCTCTGACGCCAAATCACTTCCTGCTGGGCGCGCCTACTACAGCGCCGCTCGTCGGGCCCTGCCGAGAAGCCGACCGACGCACTTGGCGGGCCAGCCAGGCGCTCGCCGAACTATTCTGGGCGCGGTGGGTTCGCGAATACCTACCTACACTCGCGCCCAGACAGTCATCGCCAACGGGGACCGAGCGACGCATCCAGCCAGGCGACTACGTCGTGATAGCCGATCACACGCTGCCGCGCAACGTCTGGCCGAAAGGAATCGTCGAGGCGACGCATCCGGGTCCCGACGGAGAGGTGCGCAACGTAGAAGTCCGCACCAAGGGAGGAGTTTTTCGCCGGCCTGCAAGGAAACTAGCTGTCCTCCCCTTGCAACCCGAGCCTACGCGGGAGCTCGGCGGGGGGAGTCTGTTGCGGACAGCTTTACGAATCTAGTTTAAGTTTTAAATAGATAAATAAATAATATATTTGTTGCGAACAGCTAGGCGAAACTAGGCTAATAAATAAATGATATATTCCTTATTTTACCTCATGCCCTTAAAAAGCGGCCATACTATGTGTGTATACCACTTATTTTTCCTAACATTTATTGTAAGAGAGCTCCCAAGTACTATGTGGAATAGTTAAAAGACCACGGCGTCTTAAAAGTAAACAAGTATGACTCATCCTGGTAACTTTCCACTCGCAGCGCGAGACAAAGGAATCATGTTTGTTTACGTTGAATGTAAAACTTAAGGATAAAAATTAGAATATCCTGAAACTTTGTATTAATGTTCCTCATGAACATATAAGTAAAATCACTTAACATTATACCGGCCGCAACCTGCTGCGAGCACGGCAAACATAAAAATAACACGGCACGCTGCGCGCGCCGCGATAAGAGGGAACGGGCAGGTGTATATCTCGACCCGTGTGAGCGAGACGGCCTCTGAGTCGGAACAAAGAAATCGCATTAATTTTATGCGATTATGATTAAATGGGAGCTCTCACATGAAAATAACATATGTGATTATGTTCTATGAACAAACCTTTATGATAACTATAAGTTAGATTTAAGATGAAAATTGTCATTTACCTAAAAATCAGTATAATATCACAGAGCGGGCGTCCCTCTGAAAATGTAAACAAACCCTAAGCGAATGATATAAAAGGACGACCATTTTCTGTATCGAATCACTTACCACTTACCAACTTGTCACTTCTCAGTTCTTGTTAACCGTAGTTACCATCTTTCTGTATTCGAGTAGCGTAGTACCATCGGTCCGCGAAAGTTAGTTTGTTAGTAGCGTAGTACCATCGGTCCGCGATTTAGTGTTAAATTCATTATTAGACAGAGACTAAAGTAATTAAGTGTTAAATTTAAGTGTTTTTCCGATCCGTTGTTGTGTTAATTGTTAATTTCTTGTGTAATATATTTCGTTGATTTACTTTGCGTTTTCATACTCGTCCGTTTCGTTTACCCTATTTCTCAACCTACAGTCCGCTTTGCTCCATACTCATCCCTGAGTTTCGGAGCGTCCATGTGATCGATAGCCGACGGACGCGGTTCTCGTTTACAGTTTTGTTGTTGTTTATTAGCTATAAGAAATATGACGCTTTAGTAGTATAATAGGTAAATAAACGTGTAGTTTAAGTAGGATAGGTTAAGGATAATAAATAATCACACTGACTACATTTCATTCCCCCATAGAATAACCTAGTACTTGGATAAGTACTAAGTTATAACGATTAGATCCTAACAGCACGACGGCAGTCCGCAGACTGGCGGGCGACAGAGGGGAGGTAACGCGGAAGGTATATCAAAATGGTTGGGAGGCGAGGTAGCCACGCCCCGCTCTCACCCGCGCCCCGCTGACGCCCGCACAGGTCGTTTTCTAGTCGAAATTAGGATCTAATCTAGTGTTTATCTGATAGTTACCAATTAGAATCTTGTTAGACTATAGTTAGGTATAAGGTACGATTGTTATTATATAAGATTTATTAGTGTTCTTTGATGTTTAAGTCCTAATTGTGTAATGTAAACAAAATTAATAATAATAAAGTGTTGCGGCAGGAGAGGGGGAGGCACGGATCGAAATATAAGGCGATACATTGCGCCGTACTAGCATTATTCGATCCAGCAAGCTACAAGTGCTAAGAAGAAATCCCTGCCCGTCTCTCTCCCCGGCCTTCAAGACTCAAGAAGTATTTCATTAGAAGAAATCCCTGCCCGTCGTTATACCGGTCAATCCAACGCTATACCCGTCAATCCAACGTTGCTCGTCAATCCAACGTTTCGCCTACCAGTCATAGGTGCGTCAGGCACATCATGGTCCTTCAGAAGCCGAATCAAGAAAGAAGATTCCACTAAGAAGAATATTCAAGAAAGAAAATTCAAGAAAGAAAAGTCAAGAGAGAAAATTCGACATGCCCGTTACAAGATCGCAAGGCAAGGGTCGGTCTCTGATCTCGCTACTGGCAGGATCGGAGACTACCTCGCCGGGAGAGGGATCTGGGCAGGGGGACTCCGCGACGGCAAAAACACGGACGTCGGTCACGGGGGACACGGCAGAGAGCGCAACCGCCACGTCCACCACGACCACGACCACCGCCGCCACAACCACGCCGTCAAAACAAGCTTGCCCCGCCGCTCCGCCGTCGATGATGTCCACGAAGACGACGTCAAGCCGCCGCGTGCTACGCATCGCCCAAGCTAAAGAAGAGGTCCTACGCATCAAGCTAGAACTCGCCCAAGCACGCATCGCCGTCCTCGAAGCCGAAAACAGCGACAACGACGACGGAGCCACCGTTCTGTCCGCCCAATCCAACAAGCGGGTGGACGAATGGCTCGACTCCAGTCAGCAGCACATACTGGCATTAACAGAGGTGCCACACAACGAAGAAGAGCAAGAACCACAGCCAGCCACGGTTCATCGAGACGCACCGCGCAACACCACAGTCGACGCCGGGCAGGGCCGCCCGCTCCCCGCGGAGCCCTTGCCGCCCGCCGTCGCCCCCCCCGCCCCCGCCGCTGCCGCCGCCGGGTGGGCCGGGAGGGGAAACGCGCCGCTCTCCGCCGCCGCTCCGCCGTTCGAACCAGCGCAGCCAGCGCAGCCCTACGCGCAGCCAGCGCAGCCCTACGCGCAGCCAGCGCAGCCCTACGCGCAGCCAGCGCAGCCCTACTATGAAGCAAGAAATGCACCACCGTGCTACAACAGCGAGAACATCAACACAGAAAAGGCCATCGTCGCAGCGAATCAAGTCAACCTGTCCGAGTTGGCGTCCGCCATAGCCGTCGCTGCGCGTGCCGGCCACACCTCTCGCTACCACGCCGAACTGCCGCCGTTTAGCGGTTCACATGAAGAATGGCTGTCGTTCAAAGCCGCCTATGAAGAAACGAAGTCAACTTACACCGAGGCAGAAAACGTATCAAGACTACGAAGATGCCTGAAAGGGAAAGCCAAAGAAGCCGTCGAGAACCTACTCATCTACGACGGCCGCTGCGAAGAAATAATCAAGACACTAGAATCAAGATTCGCACGTCCTGACTCCATCGCCCTCAACGAGCTCGCACGCCTACGAGCACTGCCGCGGCTGACCGACGGACCGCGCGACATCTGCTCATTCGCCTGTCGCGTGGCCAACACGGTAGCCACACTGCGAGCCCTCGACCGGAGTCAGTACCTCTACAGCCCCGAGACGATGAAGGCGGTCACAGACAAGCTCACGCCTGCACAACGGTACCGCTGGTACGACTACGCCGCCTCTCATCCGAACAATGAACCCGAATTAATCAAGATTTCATCATTTCTTCAACGCGAAGCCGAATACTGCGCGCCGTACGCCCCGCCTGAGAACTATGACGTCACGGGGCAACCGCAGCAAGCAAGAAGAGTACACAAGACGTTCGCCGCCATAGAGAAGCCGCCTGCGAAATGTTCCTGTTGCAACGCCGATAGTCACCGAATAGAAAAATGTCCTAAGTACAACGCCGAGTCGGTCGACGAACGTTGGAAAATAGCTAAAAAACAGCGGCTATGTTTCCGATGTCTACGCTTCAAGAACAAGACGCATTTCTGCAAACGCGAGAAGTGCGAACAAGACGGCTGCGAATACTTCCATCATCGTCTACTTCATTATACCAAGCCGAAGGGGACCGCCATCGAAGCCGTCACGTCAACGTGGGTACCCCGCAGCCCCCGCGCCTACCTCAAGCTAGTACCAATAACAGTGCGCGGACCGGCGGGAGCTGAACCCACACTCGCCCTGCTGGACGACGGATCAACGGTCACACTCATCGACGAAGACATCGCACGAAGAGTGGGCCTCGACGGGCCGAACGAACCCCTACACATCGAAGCTATCGCCAATCAGAAGGTGAATGCCGCCAAGTCACGCCGAGTCACGCTACACATACGGGGCCATGAAGAGGAAGTGAAAATACGTGCGCGCACTATGAACAGTCTGCAGTTGTCGTCGCAAGCCGTATCCGACGACGACATAGACGCCTGCGAACACCTGCGCGACATACGAGAGCACCTCAAATACGAAGCCCAAGAACCCCGTGTACTCATCGGCCAAGACAACTGGGACCTGCTTGTAACGAGAGAGATACGTCGAGGCAACCCCGGACAGCCGGTCGCCTCACTCACGCCGCTCGGTTGGGTACTGCACGGTACTAACTCGCGACTCGCCTGCCGCCGCGTCGAAACGTCGAACCACATCGTACAACACGAAGACGACATCGACAAACAACTCGCCGAGTACTTCGCCATAGAAAATCTACTCATCGAGCCGAAACGCCCGCAAAACGATCTCGAACAACAAGCACTTACCCAGTTAGTCCAGTCAACGCGGCATACTCCAATGGGCAACTACGAAGTCCCGCTACTGTGGAAAAAAGAAGACATGAAAATGCCAGACAACTACGAAAATACACTCAAGCGTCTTCACAACATTGAACACAAGCTGGACAAGAATGAAGCCTTCAAAAAAAGATATAATGAAGAAATGGAAGCATTCGTCAACAAAGGTTACGCCGAGCCTGCGCCGCCTACGAAAAATAAGAAGATATGGTACTTACCTCACTTCGCCGTACTTAACCCCATGAAGCCGAATAAAGTACGCATCGTCCACGACGCCGCCGCCAAGACGAGAGGCCTATGCCTCAACGACTGCCTACTCACCGGTCCCGATCTGCTGCAAGCTCTCCCCGGAGTACTGATGCGCTTTCGCCAACATCCCGTTGCCGTTGGAGCCGACATTGCCGAAATGTTCATGCAAGTAAAAGTGAGGGAAGAGGACCGGGACGCGCTTCGCTATCTCTGGCGCGGCGACCGTCGTGACGACACGCCACCACAAGAGTACCGTATGACGTCATAAATTTTCGGAGCTACGTGTTCGCCGTCGATTGCCATATACGTCAAGAATATTAATGCAGAATCACATAGAAGCACGCACCCTGAAGCCGCCGATGCGATAATCAAGAATCACTACGTTGACGATTACCTGCAAAGCTTCAAGAGCGAGGAGGACGCCATTCGAATAGCCAGCGATGTACGTGACATACATACACGTGCACACTACAACCTGCGTCAATGGACATCGAATGCGCCCGCCGTACTACGGGCTCTCGCGTGCGAACAAGGCGACAACACACACGTCGAGCTGAGCAAAACAGAAATGAAGAATGAACGAGTATTGGGCCAAGTCTGGAAGCCGACGACCGACGAAATCGCCTTCAACCTCGATCTCAGCCGATTGCCGCCAAACAGCCTCGACGTGTGCTGCCCTACGAAACGTCAACTGCTGAAGATAATGATGTCCGTCTTCGACCCGCTCGGTCTCGCCTCGCCCGTCAGCATTCAAGCCAAGAAGATACTGCAAGAAGTATGGCGCCGCGGGACAGGATGGGACGAAAACATCGACGCCGATCTTGGCGAACAATGGGCGCAATGGACGACGCAACTGAAGGCTCTACGAGACGTCGCGATCCCGAGATGCTACCCGCAGTACAGCTCGGCACACACACGCGAGCTGCACACATTCGTGGACGCAAGTAGCACTGCATACACCTGCGCACTATATTGGCGGGTGATAACCGACGACGGCCGTGTACACGTCACACTCATCACGGCGAAGGCGAAGGTCGCACCGCTCAAGCTGACGTCGATACCGCGGCTCGAACTGCAAGCTGCGGCAATGGGCAGCCGCATGGCCGCCGCCGTCATCGACGAACACGACTACAAGCCGAACAATCGGGTGTTCTGGACGGACAGCCGCACCGTGCTCGCCTGGCTGCGCACCGGCTCGCGCGCCTACAAGCCGTTCGTCGCACATAGAATAGCGGCCATAGAAGACACGACAGCAGTAAGCGAATGGCGTTGGGTACCTACCAAACTCAACGTCGCCGACGAAGCCACCCGCCAAGCACCCGCCGACTTCAACGCGACACACAGATGGTTCAACGGGCCCGCCTTCCTGCTCGACGACCCGTCAACATGGCCCGTCGAACAAGCGCAGCCGCACGACGTCAACACGGACGAAGAGAGAGCCGTACGCGTCGAAAAATCCAACATCGTGACAACGTCAACGTGGTTCCCACCGGCTGGCAGATTTTCCAAATGGGAGCGTCTACTGCGCACTATAGGCAGAGTGCTTCAATTCATAGCACTATGCCGCCCCCATCGAGCCAAGACGCTATACAAGAGAACAAAGAAAAACAAGCAGGCGGACGAGGATTGGCGCACGACGGCGAAGCGGCCCACAACTCGCCCCACGACGCGCCCGGCGGAAACTCGTCATACAAAATACCTAACGCTCGACGCAACGTACCTATTAGAAGCCGAAAATCTAATAGTACGAGAAGTGCAACGCGCTGCATTCGCCGAAGAGGTCGTCGCCCTACGACGGGGGCGCCCCCCTACCCCGCACAGCCGACTCCGAACACTGGCCGTTGAACTCGTCAATGACGTCATCATCGTGAAAACACGCATCGACGAAGCAGCGGGAATAGCGGAACGAACAAAGAAGCCTGCGGTACTCGACGGCAACCACCCGGCGACGAAGCTGTACATCGACTACGTACACAGAAAATTGCATCATAGCGGCGTAGATGCAGTCGTAAACGAGTGCAAACAACAATACTGCATACTACGTTTGCGCACCGTCGCACGCGGAGTACTACATCGATGTCTGCCCTGTCAACGAAGAAAAGCGCGGCCGACTGTACCACCAACGGGAAATCATCCGCGCACACGCCTCGCGCACCACGAGCGGCCATACAAGTACACCGGCCTCGACTTGTTCGGCCCGCTTACCGTCACCGTCGGACGCGGCACGCAGAAGAGATACGTGGCGCTGTTCACGTGTCTGACTGTACGCGCCATACACCTGGAAGTCGTACCGAGCCTTAGTGGGGACTCTGCGGTGATGGCCCTGCGACGTTTCATCGCGCGACGAGGCTGCCCGACGGAGATATGGTCGGATCACGGGACGAACTTTCACGCCGCGGACAACGAAATGCAACGAGCCGCCGCCGAAGCAGCTGCAGCGTGTCAAGAGGAGGCGTCGCAACGACAGATACGCTGGCGCTACATTCCCCCGGGCGCCCCGTTCATGGGCGGGGGGTGGGAGCGCATGGTGCGCGCCGCCAAGGACAGTCTCTACGTGGTGCTCAAGGACAAGGCCCCCAGTGAAGAAGTGCTGACTACGCTGCTCGCCGAGGTGGAGTTCACGGTGAACAACAGGCCGCTGACACACGTATCAGTCGACCCAGAAGAACCTGAAGCCCTGACCCCGAACCACTTCCTCATCGGAGGCGCCGGGCGCACGCCGCTGCCCGGGATCTACACCGACGCCGACGTCGCCGGGCGCAGCACATGGCGAACAAGCCAACGCCTTGCCGACCACTTCTGGACGAGATGGATCCGAGAGTACCTGCCCAGCCTTCAAAACCGGCGGGAGCCCTACGGACACGGCCGGCCCATCGATGTTGGCGACATCGTCTTGGTGGCGGACGGCAACCTGCCGCGCAACACTTGGCCGCTCGGCCGAGTCACCGCGGCGTACCCGGGCCCCGACGGCGTCACGAGGGTGGTCGACGTGCTGACTAAGGGGAAGGTGATGCGACGAGCGACGAAGAAGCTGGTGATCCTGCCCACGAGCTCAGCCGACCTGCACCACGAAGATACGCAACACTCCGGAGAGTGATGCGCGGCGGGAGAGATGTGCAGCCCGGCCACCCCAACAACGACAATCTAATTAAGAATTTATGTTTTGTTTGATTATCTAGAGGTATCTTTATGTTTAATAAATATTACGTTTTGTTGTTGTTTATTAGCTATAAGAAATATGACGCTTTAGTAGTATAATAGGTAAATAAACGTGTAGTTTAAGTAGGATAGGTTAAGGATAATAAATAATCACACTGACTACATTTCATTCCCCCATAGAATAACCTAGTACTTGGATAAGTACTAAGTTATAACGATTAGATCCTAACAGCACGACGGCAGTCCGCAGACTGGCGGGCGACAGAGGGGAGGTAACGCGGAAGGTATATCAAAATGGTTGGGAGGCGAGGTAGCCACGCCCCGCTCTCACCCGCGCCCCGCTGACGCCCGCACAGGTCGTTTTCTAGTCGAAATTAGGATCTAATCTAGTGTTTATCTGATAGTTACCAATTAGAATCTTGTTAGACTATAGTTAGGTATAAGGTACGATTGTTATTATATAAGATTTATTAGTGTTCTTTGATGTTTAAGTCCTAATTGTGTAATGTAAACAAAATTAATAATAATAAAGTGTTGCGGCAGGAGAGGGGGAGGCACGGATCGAAATATAAGGCGATACATTGCGCCGTACTAGCATTATTCGATCCAGCAAGCTACAAGTGCTAAGAAGAAATCCCTGCCCGTCTCTCTCCCCGGCCTTCAAGACTCAAGAAGTATTTCATTAGAAGAAATCCCTGCCCGTCGTTATACCGGTCAATCCAACGCTATACCCGTCAATCCAACGTTGCTCGTCAATCCAACGTTTCGCCTACCAGTCATAGGTGCGTCAGGCACACAAATAATTAATTTTGGCAGTTAGAAGGTTTTAAGAATTTGTTAACTTAAATAAAAAATACTTTTGATATTCGGAGGCCACCTAAGAATTGTATTTTATTGATTGAAAATGTGACGCGTGCGCAACACTACAACCGGCTACGAACGCGCGCAACAGCTTGTTCAAAAATTTGAGAGAACTGATGTTCTCACTCGACACTAGCGGCCCTAGCGGCGAATTCACGAATTCGCAAATCAGGCTCACTAGCCGGAATGCCATACCTTATTTTGTTATACCATGAGTCTTCCCAAAATCAAAACCCCGAATCCATAGATTAACAATTAAATCACACAATATCCCACGAGGCAAGCCACAAAGATGGCGGGCGGCGTTGCCTCACAATGGTGCAATCAAGGTAATAAAGAATTTTAATTTTTATTGTACGCCGCGCGGCTGTTTTCTGATGCGGGTTATTGAAAATTTGCGTGTATTGTAGCTGTTCAGTGGATATTTTCGTGTTAACTTCATTTGGTCAGTCTACTTTACTAAGGCATAAGTTTGCTTAAACGCAAAAAACATCTAGAATATAGAATGTAGAAATTCTTTTAGCTTAAGCTATGTCCAAACTGTACCCTTTTCGAAAACTGTACTGATCTCGCTCGCATCGTACAAAAATGAGCAAGATAGCAATAGACGAAAGCGCAAGTTGAACGTGAAAAGGGCACAGTGTGGACATAGCTTTATATCGTCGACAAGCATTTTCGAACAATAAACCTAACCTAATCACTTTTAAAACGAAATTTTTTCGGGCTTCAAAAAAAGGAGGGGGTTCTCAATTCGGTTGTATTTTTTTATTATTATTATTTTTAATGTTTGCTACCTCAGAACTCCGTCATTTATGAGTCGATTTGGAAAATTATGTTTAGGTTCATGAATAGATATCTCAAGGTTGGTCCCATAAAGTTTTGGTGAAGATCGGATGACGAGATCCATGAGGAATCGAAGGAATTCCTGAAATTTTATAGGCACTTATAATATTTTTCATATATTTTCTAAAACTATTTAACACGTTCAATGCGAAGCTTCATTTTGTGAACTCGCTCTCAGTGCGTTACAACCCATGAGAGTCCTGTATTGAACTTTCTGGCTGTGCGGTACAGGTCAATTACAGCCTGTAAGAAGGGTTCTATATTTTACCTAAAATGTGTTTAGTAAATACATTTATATGAAATTTAATTATAACAATGTTTAGTCTAATAATGAGTCTACCTTATACTGCCTTCGCCGATGTTGATGACTGTTCGTTGAGATTTTATAGACGAATTAATTTACAGGTTAAAATTGACTTGTAACGCACAGCCAAGACTGGCACAGATAAAAATGTCGATGATTTAGTAGTGATGGGAAAGATAATCCAAATAAATATATCGAAACAATGTATTACTTTTTTTACATTTGTTACATGTGCAACCTGCAGATGATGGGCTCATGTAAATACGTCATTTTTGTGATGCGTTTGAGGGTATTTCAATTTCGTTCTCCGTACTTACATGAACCGCCGACGATGGTTGACTGCCACTCGGGGACGTGGAGGTTCTAACCGAATCATGTTCCAATATGCGAACTTTGTCTTTGTTCCAGCTTCTTAAAAATTTTGTCCAACATTCTACGAGACCGCATTTTAGACGCATTCATGTTTACGTATAAACAGAAACAAACGTGCGTAATAATAGCAGGGTAACAACACTAATGCACTCTGCACTTACGTGCAGTGCTGTACAAGGCCCTACACAACAGGTCATATATGCCCTGTTCCGCACTGAATAACAAAAGTTTTAATCTGGTGCGAACAGGTCACATATGACCTGTTAATTAATTTACATGTTGTCGGGTACATTGTAAAATGACGAATCTAAATGTATACTTGACTATATATAAAAATATATATATATCACAACCAGCGAACGAATAAAACATAGAAGCCTAACTAGCGTCGGAAAATGGCCCCACGGATTTTGTGTCAGTTAAGGCGGGGCGTAAATTTTGTGTCAAACGGCTGTCTAGTTTGCAAATGGCGACGACGCCGAACCGTTGCATTACGTGAAAAAAGTGAAGTCTCAAAGTAAGAAAATATGCCGTACTGTTGAGTGAAATGGTGTATTAATCACTCAGGAAAACACAAAAAAAAGATGGTATCAGTTTTCATACGTAAGTAAAGCCTTACACATATTAATTTAATTTATTTTACGGAACAGATTTTGTATAGGGATGGTGTTATGCCATATGACTAATTTATATACGATATTTGAAAAAAGTAATGCAATCAGTGGCGTGCCTAGGCTTACAGGAGAGGGCAAGCCCAGGGATATGTTTTGGTAATTTTTTAGTGGGTAAATCCATTTTATTGCCGCATTAGTGTTCAATGTAAAATTTCAATAATACACAGGTAGGGCGTGGGTTTTGGGGAAAATATGAGCTTTTTCTGAGCGAAAGTTAGTGCCTACCTTTCCTTCGCCTATTATAAGACCTGCATTAACTCATCACTCGCACAGAACAACTCCTTCCATCGTTTAAAGCCACAGTAATCACAACAACAAACAAAATCAAAACACAAGCACTGTTTCTAATAGTATTATTACCTACTTTTCGCTCAAACAAACACTAAACTAACTAAACATTTCTAAACAACGTGAAGTTAAATCACCCCTGGTTACGCGCGCGCGCACGAAATTTGCAAGTAGCCGATCCGTATCTAACTTCAAGCCCTGATACATAGGATATTTCCATGTGTTAGAGTGGGCGGTATGAAGCCCGATTGCAAGCCAACGCGTGCGAGGGAGATGACTAGCGGTGAGTGACATCGATCGGCGACGAACGCTCAGCGAGCGAGCGGCCGGTGCGCGGCGGTGGCGTGCGCGGTCGGTGCGCGGACAAATTTTGAACCACGCGGCGTCGACAAAATTTAAAATTATGAAACACGTCATGGCGCACCATTTTCTTTAGTGTGTACGTTTGTCGTTCACGATTAAGAATGTTTGCAAAGACCGTTCAGAAAAGGCTATGCGTTTTCCGTTAGTCCGGCAGGAAAACTTATAAGTACCTAATTATGTTTTGATATTTTTCCACTAGAAAGGTTAATTGTATCGACTTTACCTACAGGTAAAATATAAATTATTACAAAGAAGGAGAAATAATAATATATACAGCACCCATTAATAACAATCATTCAAAGTATTAGTAACAACAAGGAACAAACAAGGATTCCTTAAAAGATGTATTTTTTTTTTTAATTCGTATGTAAGCAATAACCTTAACATTCAAGATTTATCATGAAGTAAACAAAAATGACTCTTTATTGCATTAACGATTCACCAATTATGAGTTTTCACTGTCACCGCCATGTAACCATAGACAAATGTCATGCGTTTAGTCGAATCACAGCTGGCCATTCGGAAATTGACGAATCACATTTATTTGTTAAGCGTAACTGAGAACATTTGACTGGCTGTGATTGGTGGACCGGTGCGCATGCGCATTTCGACTATTGCCGGTTTTTGATGGTAATTTTGTATGAAGCTCGTGTTCTATGTTTTATTCGTTCGCTGATCACAACTTTATGGCCTTCGCACCAGCGCAAAGTCGCGTTTTTCGTCCGCCGCACCAGGCGAAAGTTCAGAACAGGGTCAAAATGACCTGTTTCGCAGTGAACGTGTTAAGTATTTGCATATGGTAGTCATCATCTTCCAATGCTGAGCTGATGATGGAAGGTACAACTCCTTAACGGTTAGGAGTTAGGAGATAATTCAAACGAGATGCATGCCTTCAAGACCGCGATCACCCCGCCATAAGTATTTTATATGAACCACTAAAAAGCAAAAAAAAAAAATTAACAGAAAAGAACCAACTTCAATAAAACTAAAAAGCCAAAAATAACCCGTTCAAGTACAGATTACATTTGACTCACTCTTTGAAATTGAAGTCGGGGTAAAAAGGGGAGCCCAAGTCGCAATGGCAACTGACAAGGAACCAACGGTGCCAAGTGTCGGTGAAACAGGGCGATCCCAATATCAATTATAAAGCCGTGCCTATATTGGCCATAGTTAATCAACTAGTTAACATTCCATTAACCTTAACTTTATTCAGTAGGCTAGTCCCGCCATAAACCGGACAAACGCCACAAAGAATTTGTGTGGCCATAGGTTTTTGCAAAAGTTCCACCTAGCCCCGACAATCCTAAACTCAGTGAGCTTTGCATCTTGTAACTCGCTACAGTGAAACAATGTCTAACTTTTACCTCCGGCAAACTTATTTCAAGGGGTAACTCCGAGGCGGGCTTTGTAGAAAACGATTTAAAGTTTTATATAAATTAGCTGTTTTTAATTTTATTTACCGTGCTCTATAAGCAAAGTTGTAGTTGTCGATGGAATCGGTTCGTTTTTTAAGGTTCCGTATTCAATGGGTAAAAAACGGGACCTTATTACTAAGACTTCGGTGTCCGTCCGTCTGTCTGTCTGTCCGTCTGTCACTACGCTGTATCTCATGAACCATGATAGTTAGACAGTTGAATTTTTCACAGATGATATATTTCTGTTGCTGCTATAACAGCAAATACAGAAAACAAAAAAAAAAAGTTAAAAATATTTAGTTGTACGAAACCCGCGGTGCGCGATTCCGACTCGCATTTGGACGGTTTTTACAAAAGTTCCACCTAGCCCCGACAATCCTAAACTCAGTGAGCTTGCATCTTGTACGCTACTACAGTGAAACAATGTCTAACTTTTACCTCCGGCGAACTTATTTCAAGAGGTAACTCCGAGGTGGGGCTTTGTACAAAACAATTTAAAGTTTTATATAAATTAGCTGTTTTTAAAGTTTTTTACCGTGTTCTATAAGTAAGGGTGTAGCCGAGTTGTAGATGTTGTCGATGGAATCTGACGGAAAATGGTTAGTTTTAGGGTTCCGTACCCAATGGGCAAAAACGGGACCCTATTACTAAGCGTCCGCTGTCCGTCTGTTTGTCTCTCTGTCTGTCTGTCTGTCTGTCTGTCCGTCTGTCACCAACACCTCTAGCACAACTGTCATATGCGATTATTTCTCGATCGAACCTGTCTCTTACTGTGCAGTAATGTGAGAGAGTGACAGGTGACGCTATGTCACGCGACAAAAGTCGCGAAGCATAGTTGTGCCAGATGGGCAGGATGTATCTCATGAACCGTGATAGCTGAAATTTTTGCAGATGAAACATTTTTGCTGCTGCTACAACAATAAATAACAGGTGAATATGATAACTGTTGTCTACCGTTATTTATAAATTGTATTTATCTTGTTTCCTTTTGTAAACTTTTATTGGTGTGCAATAAAGTATTGTTGTATTGTATTTTAACTGTTCGTATAACTACTAGATTGCTGTGGTAGCCTAGTGGTTAGGGCATGCGACTTTCAATCCGGAGGTCGCGGGTTCGAACCCGGCCCGTACCAATGAGTTTTTCGGAACTTATGTACGGAATGTCATTTGATATTTACCACTCGCTTTTCGGTGAAGGAAAACATCGTGAGGAAACCACCTAAGCCCAATAAGGCCTAGTTTCCCCTCTGGGTTGGAAGGTCAGATGGCAGTCGCTTTCGTAAAAACTAGTGCCTACGCCACATCTTGGGATTTTAGGTAGCCGACCCCGATTGAGAATTCATTCTCAAAAAATGGGACAAAGGCTAGGAGGATGATGATGATGTATAACTACTAGATTGCCAAACTGACCAACATGAAAAAGGTTACAGGTTAAACACAACAATATCCAGCATGGCAGTTGCTTGGGGCTTAGCCCTTTATAAGGGCTGTCGGTGGAAATGTCAGATTTAATATCAGTCAACACTGATTTATGTGCCAAGTCTTGCCTGCGGTTATAGTGCATTACTGTAGACGCCGGGAAAGAAGGGCCTGCCGGGTGAGTAGGTATAGATAACCGACCGTAGGGAGGCCGGATAGTGCTTTTCTCAAACATATGCAATGAAATAAAAAAACGCACCACTAAAATAAAATAGATAATCAGCTGTTTAGCCTGTTCATGAACACAGGCGACATGTTTAAAAAAAAAACTTTTCGGCCTAGGCCTTCAATTTAGTATAAAATCACTTTACAGTTCTCTCGAGTTGTTCCGTCCGAAACGTGATACTTCGAAGCCTGTTATAACACACGTTAAGACGACGAAAATTGACGACGCGATCGGCGCAGTGGTAAAGCAGCCGCCTACTAAGCTGACGGTCTGGGTTCGAATCCCGGCCAGGGCAAATATAAATATTTGTGTCGTTCCTGGGTCATGGATATTATCTTTATATGCATTTATATATTGTGCATACCGTCGTCTAGTGCCCATAGTACAAGCTTTGCTTAGTTTGGGACTAGGTCGATTTGTGTAAGATTGTCCCTTATTAAAAAAATATCCCTACTATAACATAGTATCGGCTCATAATCTTGTATTTCTAAAGCTAACAAAACCATCCTTGACCAATGAGAGATACTTATCATAAACGACTGTATGTTTGGAACACAATAGCGGTAACAAACCCACGCAACGCCGCGGGACAATACAGTGCCACAGAGAAGATATATATACAGGACGCTGACTGCGTAAAATATATTTGTCATAATATAAACCTATCTCATTCGACGGAGAAAAATCTGCCGATTCCGATGATATAATATAACTCAATATCACCCATTGTGTTACTTAAACCAAATAGCCTTTCAACAGTCGATATGTGCAATTAAGGTTAAAAGATTAGATTTGTGCCTGTACATTTTTCTACTACGAAGATGGCAAACAAGCATACTGCCTGATGCTAAGCTGCAACTGCATAGTGCATACTATACTCTATCCGGATAGGTATTTAACTAAATGTAAACAAACCATAAATTAGGTGCTTTATCAGGCTGACATTGGTTGGTAAAATTTGTATTTAATAATATTACTTTAATAAAAAATATAATATTTATTTTGCTTTAATATATCAAGTTATAGAATAAACCATACAATACCCAATCAAGCATATGTAATTATTCCCTAAGTACATTAATTAACTTAATAATAATTTCAACATGCCACCAAATATTTTACAAATTGTGCACAATAAAGAACCTAAAAACCTAGGAACCTTTTTTTCAAATAACATGACACTTGACACTTCTCGTGTATTCGTTTTCGCATACTACCTACCTATACTAGTCGCGATTTTCGCTTGCATTAGTTTGCCATTTTTTAAAATTAGAATTAGTTATTGATCAAAATATTGTTATGTCATTTGTTCTGTTCATTATTAGTGTTATTAATTGGTTGTTATTATCGTGTTAGTTATTGTTTTTCTGCTGAAAATGAACGAACCTGTACTAGGTACAAGCCGGGCTAGCTCGGATGGATGACACAAAAGAACGGTTCATTATTAATGTTGGTGATGCTTCCTCATAATCCTTGGTATCATCAAAATTAGACATCAATAGTGACAGTTCAAATTAAACTAGAGTTACACTTACCTACTGAACTCTTTTATTTAATAATAATTTGTCCCAAAGGTAAAAAATGTAACTCTTTAACAATCTTTTTTTTTTATAATTAACGTAACAATACGTTTACATACCTACCTAAGTTAGTGTTTGTGAGCAGTACAGAAAAATTTAATTTAAAATATTGAATGTCTATTCATACATAATATCTGTGTATTCATTTATTTTACGTGTATGACTTGGCAAAGGCCATTTAATTATTTTTCTGCTTTGCCGAACCTTGATCAGAGTCTGACTATCAAAAGAATAATCGAAAGTAAGAATTAAAATTTTACAATTGATAAAATGTTGATTACACCTGAATATGTCAACTTTGACAGCCAAGGTTTGTTTACATTTAGTTAAAGCCCTATCCGGATGGAGTATAGTCAAAAAAATACAGATGCTTTGGTTAAGTCCGCAATATACTTCTAAAGACAGACGATTTGATTGGGCCTCTTTGTTGGTTGCGTTTATCAGGCGATATACAGAAAAGACGAGTCATTTGTTTATTACCTGATAAACGCAACCAACATAGGTAGTGGTTTATACTTATAACACAATATACTATACCACAATATTGTAATTCTTAATGTTGTTTTCCTTGACGAGGCGTGTCGCGGTTTTATCTGAGTCATTTGATTCTGACGATGCTTGTTGTCAGTTGCATCCATTAATAAATATTTTTGAAAAAACAAGTAAAAGCAAAGATATTTTTATTTTACAACGTTTGTTGAGATAGATGGTATACTTTAACACCATCTTATTGCAAGAAACTAACATCTGTACTTTTCGATATTTTTATGGTAGATGCGCTTATCCCGTGTGGCGGGCTTACCCCGACTGACCTTAGTGTAAATTTAATCATAATTATCTTTGAGGAAGTCAAAGTACTGCGTACGTATATTGTGGCACCACTATACCTCGACTTGCAATACACGTTGTGAAATGAATTTCCCTATCCGTGCCATATCAATGTACTGCACAGTGTAATTATAGCTATCGTGCGAAAAGATGGAAAATGATTATGAGGTAACGTTAAATCTTAAGCTTTGACGTTATCTTTGATCTATGATCGATCATTCATACATTGTAATAATGTATGGTTAATGGGAACTTACCAGTTTAGCAGCGTCTTTTTGACCGAGCGAAGCGTCTCTATTTTAGCTTGGCCCGAAATTCTCTCGTATGTCCGGATAATTGGATGTCCGGTTGCCCGGACTACGAGCTGTTCTCGCCTAGATGCCGCATTTCTCTCACGAGATATTTTGAGTAGATTCGATAAGTATATAGATTTTATTAGTCTATTCAGTTTTTCGTTATGTTTTATTATATGGTGGAGCAATGGGGGTTTCAAAATGTAAAAAAATACCAATTTCTACAATTCAGAAACATAATCGCGAGGTCTACAGCTCACAGAGCCACTAAGTCCATTTATTGCTCATAATCGGTTGGTCGGTTGGTCGGTTGGTCGGTTGGTCGGTTGGTCGGTTGGTCGGTTGGTCAGTTGGTCGGTTGGTCGTTTGGTCGGTTGGTCGGTTGGTCGGTTGGTCGGTTGGTCGGTTGGTCGGTTGGTCGTTTGGTCGGTTGGTCGGTTGGTCAGTTGGTCGGTTGGTCGTGACCATTCCTATACAGGGTGATCAACCCAAATGGGTAAGCATGGGGAAGTCAGAAACTATAAGAGAGGAAAATCTGTTCTTTAGGAACTATGGCGTTGATTTTAGATTAAATAAATAAAATAAATAAATAAATATCAGACAACCTCACACAAATCAACCTGGTCCCAAATTAAGCTCAAGAAGGCTTGTGTTATGGGTACTAGGCGACGATATACATACTTATATAGATAAATAAATACTTAAATACATAGAACAACCCTGACCCAGGCACAAATATTCGTGTTCATCACACAAATATTTGCCCTTGCCGGGATTCGAACCCGGGACCGTCGGCTCAGTAGGCAGTTGCTTAACCACTGCGCCAACCGCGTCGTCAAAGATTTAATAAACACTGCATTTAACTTTCTAAATCTCAAACATGAACGGATAAAACATTTGGAATTGTTATAAAACATCTAACCTAATCAATACTTCAGATTTATTTATTTCATGGAAATGACATATTTATGTAACCTACAATTTCACATAAATTTAAAGAAACAATATGATGACATTTGCAATAAATTATGAAAAAACCGGCCAAGTGCGAGTCGGACTCGCGCACCGAGGGTTCCGTACAAACACTTTCCATCCCTAAGTGGTTAAGTTAAGTTTGCACCTGGTATGTATAGCGCCCCATATAAATTAGGTGCAAAGTTAGGTATTAAATTTTTTTTTTATGGTTTTCGTAATTATTCCTTTATCTATGCTATAAGACGTTGCTTCGTACCAAATTTCAAGATTCTGAGTTCACGGGAAGCACCCTGTAGGTTTTGATTCCCTTGCAAGTGTCGAAAATATGCAAATTAGGTGCAAAGTTAGGTATTAAAAAAAAAAATTATGGTTTTCGTAATTATTCCTTTATCTATGCTATAAGACGTTGCTTCGTACCAAATTTCAAGATTCTGAGTTCACGGGAAGCACCCTGTAGGTTTTGATTCCCTTGCAAGTGTCGAAAATTTGCGGCATAAACGGCTGTATCTTTTGATTGCGTTGGCTTAGAAGTTTGATTTTTTCACAGCTTCAAGGGACAGTAGACCTGAGTAATTGATATAAATTTCAGCTTCATACGTCCACGCGTTCCTGAGAAAAAGGGTCTTGACAGACGGACGGACAGACGGACAACAAAGTGATCCTATAAGGGTTCCGTTTTTTCCTTTTGAGGTACGGAACCCTAAAAATGTATGATTACAGAGGATTAATATTCTGCGAAGTGGAAATTCGGCGAAATTAAACGTTCGACGAAAAATAATTCGCCGAAAAGGCAAAACAGCGGTAACCCTAAGACTGCTGTAAAATCCACAAAAAAAAGAGCTACCACAAAGCTATAGCCGGCTATTAAGTATTATTGTTTGTTCATATTCGTGGGAGCCTGCTAAACACTTCTTAGTCAAATTAGCATAATAGTTACGTCAGTAAACGTGAGAAAATCCATGCGATTATTGATAAGGCACGTGATATTGTATGCAATTGGGGACCACGGTAGGAGTTACTAGGTTAGGTACCTTGATAGGTCATCAGCTACTATAACTATAAGTGTATACTTACTACGCTGACTCAGTCACCCGAAGTGGATCTTGACCTCCAACACTAAGCTAAACCATCCTACTCTATCTTGTACTTTAAGTCTTAAAGTGTTTACGAAGAAGTTTTTCTATGTAAACTAGATTTGACCGCGACTTCGCTCGATGTTATGTGAAAACCCCAACTTTGTCTGCGTAGTCGGGTAAAATGTGTTCTTAAACCATCTTTGGATGTCCAGCTATGGACCTGAATTGGTTATAATTCGTCCTGTTTTTTTACTTTGCAGAATTGTTTTTTCTCTGTAATCATAATTTTTTCATAATTCTTGCAAATATCATCCTATTAATTAAGTAAGGTAAGGTTAGGTTTCTTTTATAATAAGTAATAACCCTAAATAGTTGAAGGTTTCATAGAAAAATGCTTTTTACGAATTGACACTTTTGCGCAATTAAACATCATCCTCCTAGCCTTTGTCCCATATCTTTGTAGAGAATGAATTCTCAATCGGGGTCGGCTACCTAAATCCCAAGATGTGGCGTAGGCACTAGTTCTTTTTTAAACATTCGGAAAAAATAATTCTGCAATAATTTAGTGAGCCATTTCATACAACTACCAATTTCACTAATATTTCGTGATAAGATTAGTTTATTGTTATTACGTTACAGTAAATTAATGACTAGTTCTCATGACTTTTGCAAAACTATTCCATGCCAGCGAAGGCATGAGAACTATTGTTCACTTTCGTAAAAGTTGAAAAAGTGCCAAACCTTCGCGGTAACATTTGCCTTCCTCAAATGTGATGTAATTAAGAAGCCTTATACATTTGAAATATATTTTTATCTTTATTATGACAATTGTATTGATAATTTCAACCATATTTTTAAAGTAACAATACTTTTCCCTGAGTTCTAGGTAGTCACATAGCTATTTCATGCGGTCGAAAATAAGTTGAAAAAAACCAGGTTCCTGCGTGTATTTGTCAATTTCAAGTAGTTTTTGAAACAAAAATAATTAAAATCACATTTTGACGACACGTTTTGCTGAGTTGGTTGTACAGTGCCCTGCAAAGTTGGTGAACCGGGTTCGAAACCTGGTAAAAAAACCTACATTCTATACGAAACTGGAATAAATCCCTTATAGAGATTGCTTTTGAGTTTCTGTCAGACGTCAATATTGTTTTATGTGCAATAAAGTGTACATGTATAACACATACATATAAATATTGACTAGTTTGATACAGTAGGTATCTTAATATATTTAGTTAATAAGAGCTATCCTAGATATACAATAAAACAATACTTTATTGCACACCAATAAAAGTTTACAAAAGGAAACAAGACGAATGCAATTTATAAATAAAGTAGACAAAAGGCGGTCTTATCGCTAAAAAGCGATCTCTTCCATACAACCTTTGGGTAGTGCAATTGATGAAAAATGTTTGGGTGTTGCCTGTAAGAGGAGCAATAAATTAAAACATAGCTTCTACTCTTCAAACTGAACAACATTTGTTAAGCAACTTCTGAAAATAACGTGTAGGTACTAAATGATAATTTGTAAAATAAAATAATGTTTAGACAAAAAAGCAATGTATTGCGAAATGTGTGATATTAATAGAGATACAGTTATGTCAATGCTCAGGGAATGTCAATGGTGGACGACGTACATTAAAAAAAACTATTTAAGTTGTTTGAAACTTTGAAATAATGAAATTCTGAAAACTGACTTATTTAATGGTTGCTGAATAAAATATGTTGTTCAGTTTGAAGAGTAGAATGTATGCTCTAATTTATTGCTCCTATTACAGATAACACCCCGTATGTATATAATGAATGCTACCTATTCATTTTCAAAATTTTCACCGTTTCATAACGTTTCTTTAGGTAAATACGTCATAATAAATTTAGTATAATAAGAGAAGTCTTGCTTTACAAAGACAATTTAAGTATCTAATAAAGCACCTTTTAGGTAAACGATTTTTATCTTCAATGTTATTAAATTTTTTTCAATAAGACATTTGAAATATATTTAGGTACTTATGCTTTTAATATTATATGGCTTTATTTTAGTTTAAATCTGTTTAAAAAAAGTGTAAGTGAAAAGAACTTACCAAAAACTTTTCAATCACGTGCTAAAAATACCGATGTCAGCTTAAATCACATAACTTCACAACACTATTCAATACAAAACCACGACAACCCTAGATAAGTCAATGCCGAACAAATTCAAAAATGGACCACAAATTCCCAATCCAATTGTTCTTATACAAGGCCTAAATAGCCAGTCGCAAATTTAAAAATAGAACAGCAATTCCTAATTCAAACTTTTGTTTTTTTTAAGGCACAAGTCCTACGTCCAACGGCCACTAAGGAAATGAGTAGCAACACTCCCCTCAACTTATTTTATCACAATGTTTTCATAGAAAGTGAAGCCCATTATAACTTTTAGAACCCTGCCGCATTAAACCCGCGCTTATTGTCGAAGAGCAATAGTTCGGCCGCGAGAGTGGGATAAGTTTGACAAAGTGCTATAAGTTACTTTGTTAGGTTCTTTGTGATTCGCGTAACGTTTTCTTTTCATAATGACCGTTATTAAATTATGTCTGTGCACTAATTTATTTAAGTAAGTGGGAATGTTTTAATGCTTGTTGTTAAATTATAAACAATGACTACAAAGAGTACAAAGCTTTGATTATTATCGTGTTAGATAATGTGTCCTAAGCCTTGTATAGGTATGTCCGGCCTAGGTATTGTATTTAGTACCCGGAAGAAAACTTAGACAGTAAATAAGGATAACGTAGTTGTAACGAGAAAAAGCGATAGGAAAAAGTTCCGTTGTGCGACAAAACTCAACGATACAATAATGAACCTTATAGAATGTTAGTCGATGGCTAGTTGTCGTCGCACAATGGATACTCTCACTCTCTCACTCACAAATTTTGACTGAGTGAGTTAAGGTGATAAACATTTTCGTCTTTACCCAAATAGGTTGTTTTTTGTAACTTGTAAGACAGTTGTTAGTACATAATATGTAAGAAGAGATATATTATTAGAGAGTCGCCTTGTTAAAATGATAATTTGTATAATCCTATATAAAATAAGAGACCCAAGGTTGTAGATATAGCTCAGACAGTCGCCAAACTTGAGTGGCAGTGGGCGGGGCACATTGCTCGTAGAACCGATGGCCGTTGGGGCGGAAAGGTTCTTGAGTGGCAACCGCAGGCAGGAAGACGCAGCGTGGGTCCCGACGACCTGAAATTGGATGAAGGCGGCGCAAGATCGATCGTTGTGGAGAACTTTGGGGGAGGCCTTTGTCCAGCAGTGGGCGTCTATCGGCTGACATGATGATGACGATGATATAAAATAAAATAATATGACGTATAATTTCATTATTCAATCAATAAAACTACGATGAACCCAAAAACCATACAAATCCATGAAAATCGTGATAACACCAATAAATCTGACTTCCGTTACCGATTAATCGAATTAAATTCCAAAACATCTTAACTCGCTTTTAATGAAAAGCATACATACGCTCTTTTGAAAGCAACTTAAAAATTAAACAACTTTTTAAAGAACGTCCGAAGTGAATACGCTTTCCATAGTGACTTAAGTCCTTTTAAATGAGTTGTTTTAGTAAATGCTTCCGGATAAACTGACTTATTGGAGTAGACGAGTCACGACCCTGGATCACGACTGTTACGTTATCTTACAAAGAACCTTATAACCCGATTAAGTTAAGTTTGCACCTGGTTTGTATGTGCCGTCATAGAATCGGAGTGCATTTTTATTATAAACGGGTAGTGCGGTAGAGAAGACGCAATAGGCTGAGATAGCAGCGTCGGTGGCCCGAAGTCATTGAGTACCAACAAAACATAATTTAATAAGTATATGCTTACTTGTTTCTCTGTTCGTTCCCATCGCCTTTTGCATCACCTACTCAAAGCGTTAGTTTATTTTTGATCAATTTTACTACCCAAAGGTTGTCTGGAAGATATCGCTCTTTAGCGAAACGACCGCCTGGTGGCTTACGTTCTTAGAATAAGACAAACAATAACCGTCTAGATTTTTTAGTAGCACACAAATCTTCTACAACACAAGGTTTAAAAGCCTTGTAGGTTATTTTAGAATGTCGAATCTCACCAATCATTTTGTAAATATAAAATTAAGAACGTAAAAACGTCTTAGTAAGTAGTGGCTCTGTGAGCTGTTGTAGACATCGTGAGTTTGTTTAAAAATGGCAGATTTTTTTTTTACGTTTTCAACCCCCATATCTCAGAAATTTTGAAATTTTTTGAAAGAAACTGAATCGACAAAATTGTGGAAACTACCAAAGGGATAATGTATTTGCTATCGATCCACAACGTTGACGAAGCCCGTTACGGATGTCACGTTATTGGTGTGTTGTTTGACGAAGCCTGTCGCTGATTAGATTTTGTATTCTCTCTGACGATGCCTGCGTTGCGGATTTGACTTTTACACTTTGTCTTATGCATTATTTACTGTTGAATAAATGATTTTTATCTATTGCAAAAATAGCTACAACAAAGTGGTAATATAATGACATGTGGTCATTAAAGGTGCAGCTCAAGCAGAGTGGATCTCACAGATGATACAAATGAATTTAGGTCGCGTTTGATCGGGTAGCTCTACCAACAGAGCGCTCTCGGTCTATAAGTGAAATGATCTCTCAGAGACGACACAACCTTTGTCTACGAATAACCGTGTTATTGGATTGTTGACACCTTCTGTTGTAACTCTAGACAATCCTTTATCTCAGTCTATGACATCACGATATAGTCCTTTCCTGTTGGCAAACTAAATAGTGTTGTTTTGGGGGTTGCTTATTTTCTAACCCCGTACTCTCACCCCCCTCATTCTGTTCTAGGGTATTAGGGGTCGCTACCGGCAAGTAAAAAATCTGAAAAGAAATAAAAAAAAAAATCTTTGTGTTTTAATACTTACATAACGTACATATAATTGTATTGAAAAACTATTGAAAAAAAAACTACTTCAATATGAAATACCTAGATCTTTTCCTGATACACAGAATAATTCACTTATCTATAACTAGATTGATACATTAGGTTATTCAAATAATATCACTGCTAGAAATTTAAAAAGAAAACTATGTGAACCGAGTTTTATTAACATTTTTCTCAGACTTTTAATGGGTGGTAGCGACCCCTAAAACTAAAATAAAAAAAAATAAAAAATCAGTGACTTTTTTTCGTCTCCTAGAACACGTCCACTGATGGACACCGGCCTCCTTAATTGGGATGAATACAGTTAATAAAGTCTTTCAATCCAATAGACTCCCATATGGGCCGGATGGAAGCTACCCACATGCCAGCTTTACTGTCCTCTGCCCATAGCTCGGCGGTTCTCATAGGCAAAATTCTGAGCGCTTCTCTGCCTGAACTATGAGACTGCGGGCTTAACGGAGGCCAAAAGAGCTTGGTTCATTAACTGCCCGGGAGAGGACTTCCCAGAAGAATTTAAAATCGCAAAGGACCTGGGACGACGTCCTGTCAAAATGGGCTTTTGACTCCCTCCTGTAGCAGACTCTGAATGTCCAGTGAGTTCCCGCTACCCTGACCAGGTCATGCGATCACCTTGATGACTATCCTACGCTGCGGTCTGATGCGATCTGTGGTCTACGAGAACCTTTCCGCCCCAACAGCCATCGGTTCTCCGAACTACGTGCCCCGCCCATTACCACTTTAACTGCTTACCCGGTTCAGCACGTCGGGACCCAGGTTCTTCTAGGAATCTCCTTATCTCTGATTCGATCGATAGAGAGATCTCGTAGCCTTTTCTATAACTTTCTCAGTTACTCTGAGCTGATAAAAACATGGTAATCACACCAATACAATATACTATAATGGCGAAAGATTGTGAGTGTGTTTATGTGTATGTTTGTTACTTCCTCACGCTCAAACGGCCGGACCAATTTTGATAAAATTTGGTAGAGAGGTAGTTGAGAACCTGGATTAACATATAAGCTACTTTTTATCCCGAAAAAATGTAGTGTTCTCGTAGGATGAGCGGGTAAAGCCGCGTAACTTCAAAATTTAAAAAACCCTGTACAAGTAGCTGATCATCATGATGCCCTCATTTAATGAGCGGAATAAAAATGCTATAAGACCTGAACATAACAACAAAATTTGTAATTATTAGCTTCGATTTTGGCTGAGATCCTGTCACTTGTTCCAATCAAAGATGTATCTTGGAAACGGTTGCAGGTATTTTTAGGTTAGCTAAAGAACCATCTCGATAGACATAGCTTTCTATTAAGAGAAACCGCTGTCGAATCGGTTCATACGTTTGGGAGCTACGACGCCAAAGACAGACACACAGATACAGATGTTAAACTTTTAACACTCCCTTTTCATCATCATCATCATCAGCCCGTATCACTGCTGGACATATGCCTCTCCCATGGCACGCCACTGAGCTCGATTTTCATCTCTCCTCCAGTTACCACCCGCTGTCCTACGAATGTCGTCGCTCCACCTTGTTACAGGGCGCCCTGCGGGCATGATGGTTGCGTTTATCACGCGATAAATAAGTGACAAAGCATCCGTCACGCTTTAACAACAAGAGTGTGAGTGACAGATTATTTGTCACTTATTTATCCCGTGATAAACGCAACCATCATAGGCTGCACTCCGATTCGTGACGTCCACTTTCTGGAGTGGAGTGGAGGCCACTTTCGTTTGTTTTTGACTGCCGAGAGTTAAAAATCACTACATAGTATAAAACAAAGTCGCTTCCTACTGTCTGTCTGTCCCTATGTATGCTTATGCTTAGATCTTTAAAACTACGCAACGGATTTTGATGCGGTTTTTTAATAGATAGAGTGATTCAAGAGGAGAGTGCTTTTATATATGTATAATGCAGGCATAATTTATCAGCAAAGCACCCGTGCGAAGCCGGAGCGGGTCGCTAGTTAGTGATAAAGGCGGAAAACCGAAGCATTCTGTTGAGTAATTTCCGCTTGCGCAGTTGTCAGGTGGAATTTATAAATTTATACAACAGTATATGCGTTAAGTAGTTCAAGTTTATACATAATAAGGATAACATCATATAATAATATAACGTCCCTCGACAAAAACGTCTTGGTAACGTCTTATATTTAGGTATAACTCAGAGCACAAGAAGGTGTGTCATAGTATGTGTATTTCGCCTGGTGACAATAAACATTTCTGTACTCAGTACACTTCTCTTCTAAAACTAGTTTGTAGATTTATGTGTAATCATTGATCTAAATGGGTATATATGTATGTAACGAAAAACAAGTAAAACAATAACAGAAATCAACAGCCTTAATAAAAGTAACTAACTAAAACCGATGTCCCCCAGAGCATGCCCCTGCGGCAGGGTACCCATGATGCCGGCTACATTCCCCCGCTGAATAGCCAAGCTAATCCTTTGGCCGAGGAATGAGCCGGCTCTGTGGTCCGAAGAACATTCTGAGAGTTTTTAGGGTTCCGTACCCAAAGGGTAAAAACGGGACCCTATTACTGAGACTTTGCTGTCCGTCCGTCCGTCCGTCCGTCCGTCCGTCTGTCACCAGGCTGTATCTGAAGAACGGTGATAGCTAGACAGTTGAAATTTTCACAGATGATGTATCTGGGGGCACGGTAGTGCCCCGCCAAGACGAACAAAAAAGAGGCGGGGCACTACCTACCTTTTCTCGAACCGTTTCGTCTCATTTTAAAACCCTCATAGTTTCGTCCAAGTTAACACCAGAGCGCCCAAATTCACAGGTTAAGATGCAATTAGGAAACATATGAAATGTACTAAACTTCACTGATCTAGGTTTTATACTTTAGGTTTTATTGGTACCTAAAATACGCCGATTGTGCCACTCACTCACTGACGTATCAAAACCTCTGGGGTACTTCCCGATGACCTAGAAAGTTGAAATTTGGTATGTTAGCTAGTATTAGTACACAAACAACAAAATAATTCTTAAACTTGGAACTTTTACCCCCCAACCCCTTAACCTAGGAGATGGAAGTTTGTATGAGACTTCTGCAAATTTTGATACTAGAGGTCTGAAAATTGATATAGGGACTCCTTGTTATAAATGAAACACATAATATTCTGGGAATCACCCTCCCACCCTTTAAATAAGGGGATGGAAGTTTGTATGGGGTTCCCGTAATAGAGGATAAAAGTGTATATTATATATGGGGCTAAACGTAAGTATTTCTTAAATACACAATTATTACTATTTCTGTATCTACACTTTGACTTTGTATTTTAAATCTGGGGCACGGTAGTGCCCCCGCCAAGACGAACAAAAAGAGGGGGGCTTTACCTACCTTTTCTCGAACCGTTTCGTCTCATTTTCAAACCCACCTACAGACCAAAAAAAAAAACACTAGGACACCTTACAAAAAGAAATGAGATCCCACCAAAACATTTCATGTTCAACAAACAAATGTCCAACAAACTGTTATGCAGTTTGGCGAAATTTAAATGTAATAAAACGCTGTGTATACATTTTATTAATAATAAATGAAAAAAAAAAAATGTAAAATTGGCGGCCAAGACTCACATGCTCCAATTTTACATGACATGTTTTGGTGGGATTTCTATTGCCGCTATAACAACAAATACTAAAAATAAAATAAAATAAATATTTAAGGGGGGCTCCCATACAACAAAGTTGATTTATGGTACGGAACCCTTCATGCGCGAGTTGGACTCGCACTTGCCCAATTTATTTTTATTTTTGTGTAAAGTCTGTGGGCGTCTGGACTCCATCTATTGTAGATTGTTTGTAGAGTGATACTAAGATACGAGCGCTGTTTTAAATAGGTATTTGTTTGTTACTTGAGTTTTGGTTGTCAACAGACGATTTAATAATGACTAATCTATGTGCTGGCTCTAACTATAGTCGCAAGCGCAGCGTGGGTCGGCCCTCGATCAGATGGACGGACCTCGTGAGGGTAGCGGGGAGTCAATGGATGCGATCTGGACGGGATCGCAGTTGGTGACGAGTCATGGGGGAGACCTATGTTTAGCAGTGGACGTCTGTGGCTGATAGATACATAGACAGACACTATATTCGCGATGTTGACAGAGTCCCATATTATTTATTTATTTAAACTTTTTTTGACGACGCGGTTGGCTCAGTTTGCAAGCACCTGCCTACTGAGCGGCAGTCCCGGGTTCGAATCCCGGCCAGGGCAAATATTTGTGTGATGAACTCGAATATTTGTGCTTGGGTCATGGTTGTTCCTATGTATTTAAGTATATATTTATTTATCGTCGTCTAGTACCCATAACACAAGCCTTCTTGAGCTTAATTTGGGACTAGATAGATTTTGTGTGAGGTTGTCTGATATTTTTTTTTAACTTTATTGTACAATACAAAAAGTACAAATGGCGGACTTAATGTCTTAAGGCATTCTCTACCAGTCAACCACTGGGTTAAACAGAAATATGTAGTCGGTGCAGGATCAAATACATAAACGGGTTAACTCACGTCGTCGAACTCGAATAACGCTCGACATGTTTCGAACCGGCACGCGATTCATCATCAGGAGAGCCGACAGTTGATAGAGTCCCGTTGACCAAAGTATTACTTCCTCCAACGAAGTGCCGTTCCACACTATCATATTCGCAAAACCTTGTTCAACATCGCGAGTAGTGTAGCGCATGTATTACACTTTCTCTGCGTCATAATAGCAGAAATTAGCAGTTCTCAAAAAGTTTGTACACAATTAAGACAGAAAATTAAAGTCCAATATAATTTTCCTATTTTTTACCAATTATTTTAGTAATTTTATATCAATGTTATGGTTATGTTAATTAAGGTTCTGTTATGCTTATACTTTTTTAATTATACATAATCTGATATCAATGTATTGGAAATCACAATAAAAAATGGTAATAAAATAGAAAAAAATATATTTAACTTTAATTTTCTGTCTTAATTGTGTACAAACTTTTTGAGAAATGCTCAAATAAGGACGAACTCATGTTTTGGAAAAAGGTTTTTTGTTGTCGATTCTGATACTCGATTTTTTTCAAAATGGCGGTTATGTGGGGTTTCACAGGTTCTGTTCTCGGTCTTCAGTTCACAGTGCCATTTGTATAATGTACTGTGCAACATTTAGAATACGTAATAGGTTTGAAACACTTGCATTGACATTTCGCCGGTGCCGAGCGGGTGTAAACACTGTGAAATTATTTAAATTATTGTTTATTCGATACAGTGTGCTACATCTCCTTAATATTACTGGAAGTGGCATCGTAAGGAAAATATATGTATTGTAATGAAAACACTATTACACACAAAAAACGCACTCAAATTGGTCCATCCGTCCAATCCGTCCATCCATCCAAGATACGATGCCACAGACAGACACACAGATACACATGTTAAACTTATAACAACCCTCTTTTTTGTCGGGGGTTAAAAAACAAGAAATACATTTCAATAGGCTTATTCTATTGAAATGTATTTCTTGTTTTGCTAACATTAATGGTATTAAATAAATAAATAAATAAATAATATGATAATAATATGATAAATAAACATTATCTATGATTATTAAGGCTGCGTTCATCCCTAAGGGACGTCTTCCCCTTTGAGTTAACGTGCTTAATACAAATGTATATAATAGGAATCCGTTTTTGAGTTCTAACAATGGGACTAAACAGATACTATGTATATTGGCCTTATCACACTTGCAATTTGCGAGCGAAATTTGTATGGGGGCCAACACGGAGCGAGTTCGCCGCGACGGTTATTTGTATAAAAAAGGCCCTCTAAGCGATAAAAGATGCTGAGAGAGGCTACATCACCAAGGAGTCAACAACGCAGCGCTAAGGAGTCAAGCCGATTTGAAATTCGTTGGCACGAATGTAATGTTCATGTCATTGCGTATTAGTCTGAGGACATGCTGGCATGGTGCGCTACACGATTATAACGAAGGCTGTACACTGGCTCTTGTATGCCTATCACCACTATGGCTACTCACCTCAACACAGTTGGCACAGGCACCCATTGTCACACACCAACACGAAGGGTTTTCATCCGGAAACACACTAGATGGAAGCAACAAAAACCAGGCGCCCCCAGCGCTAACGCGGCGAGGCCCCACTATATTTCCAAAGCCCCTCACTGGGAGCTTAACAGGAGGCGAGCAGACTGAGGCAATAAAAAAAAAGTATTAAAAGACAAAAACTTAGCAAAATACATGTCATAGCATCCACAGCACAGGTTTCGTCCAATCACAAATGTCTGAGGCAATAGCTGCAGCTGCCCCGTGCAACACCTCAAACCAAACTCGGGACCTCTTTAGAGGACCCGGATGACTTAGGTTAAGTTAGTTTGTAAGTTTACCTCGGTGGCGTGTCCTAAAGGACATACCATGCCGGAAACCAACCAGTGCAAAGGATCCCTTTGGGCCCGCAAAGAATCTCTGACGAAAAAAGGTGTTTGTATGAGCCATACGAGCCATATCCAGTATATCTGTCTCCCTCGTCATTATGCGGCGACACGTATACGACAGTATGGCGGTCGCGGGTATTTTTTACACCGCTTTATGCGCGATACATGCGCCGCTGTCTTTAACGAGTAGCTCCTTGAAATATAACCTGGTTAATGTTATATTGTATACTAGGTGGCGCCCGCAACTACGTCCGCGTATTTTTTTTCTTTACCGTAGACGGGTAAAAAGTATCCTATAACCATATTTGGATGTCCAGCTATCCCTGTAACAGAATTGGTTAAAATTCGTCCAGCCGTTTCGGCGGAGGAGAGGACCATGAAAACAGATGGCGCCAGGTTGGCACGGCGTCGCACGCCCATACAAAACAAATGACGATCCTGCATCACGCTATTAAGATTTTTCCTGAAATTATGACCCCACTCCATAGAAAAATGATTTTCAATAGATACCTAGTTGAAATTTTCACAGATGATGTATTTCTGTTGCCGCTATAACAACAAATACTAAATAACAGAATAAAATAAATATTAAAGCAAAATATAAGTAAGTTCTTTTTAAAAATCATATTTGAGGAGATAGCACCGCATGATCGAGGAATGCGTAATATCGAACTTATACATCACTTAGACATGAACTTAATGTTACAAGGAAAATATGGCGAAATGCAAAGGGATATTTGTAACATCATTTATCATCAATTCAGTTCATCATTTATTAGTCCTATCTAAAATAAAGTTATATCGTTCAATTATTTCTAGTTTTAGTTAAGTTATCTCTTAATTCAATATCAATTCTACTAAGTTGTAGCATAGCAACTTTCACAATCAGTTATTAAATTATTATCCCGAGAATCAGTCCCGAGTTCGTGTATAGCAAATATTTGATGGATATTACAATGTTTGTAATTTCAGGGGTTAATGTTAATGTTGAAAGGATAACATCAGTCCCGAACTACGTTCAGTTCCTAACTAGGTTGCATAGTATGTATGTTGTAAATTCTTTATTGTACGTAAAACAAAATGGCTTACCTACCCTTGTTTTATGGAGAAACGTTTTATCGAATTTTCATTTCATCTTTTTTTCTGAAACCATAAACTATTTTGGAATATTATAACACAAACCTAACCTAATCTATTGGTTGACATTTTCAAGATTTCTGAAAAATGTAATGTCTACCGCGGATTTTTTTTTATGAAATGAAAATTCTATGAACTGATGCATTCGGTGAATTGTTTTTCTATAAAAGAAGTGGACATCAAAACAAAATATCTATATATATTATTTCATTGTTTATTTATTAACATTTATGCATTCTAAAATGTAGTAACTCCAAAACTATGACACAATTGAAAGGTTACTTTAGTCTGGTGACTAATAAAAAAAACTAATGACGTTTAGCTTGATATTATTGACAGCATATGCTTTTCGCGGATACGTCAAAGACTACTTACTCTCTATGCATGCAAAGTTGTCATAGATTTCGGTTATTTTATGAATTTTCTTATATTTCTTTACACTCAGACAAATACATTCAAATTATTTTCTAGGGTGTACACGACGCAAAGCCTTTTCGATCTGACACTTTGACTTTGGTTGTCCCAAACCAGGCACACTAAAATAAGATCCTACTAATATAACTTATAGTTTCAGTTGACGTGACCACGTAAAAGCCCGACCACCTGTGGCAGAATTATTATAATTATGTCAATGGTGTCCGCAGTGTTCGCGTAGCTTCATCAATAAGGTAGGCTACGTGAGCCACATGCGTTCTCACCAGCGACAGAATCGGAGTTAACAGCAGTCGTCGTGCCCGAAAGCCGCCGTGAAGAATAGTAGTAGTAGTAGTTTCAGTTGCGTTTGTATCCCTTTGCATAGTTGCGAATATGTTTACAATGAAGCGAAACATTGAAAAATTCAACGGTTCAGGCAGGGTTCGAACCTGCGTCACCAACGGCTTTCCGGGCCAAGACGGGCGTACCTATTGGACCGCCGAACCTGATGCGAGAGTCATTAAATTTTATAACCGGTTGCTTCTGCATGCCTTAGGGTGGCATCGTAGCGCCATCTACCGTAAAGATTCAGACTTTATAATCGGCACCATCATCTCAAATTATGTAGAGAATCGAGTGACGATGTGCTACATCGTTACTATCGAGTAGATATAGGTAGGCCGCCCGTGTTGGCCTGTTTTTCAATGTTTCGCTTCATTGTAAACATTTGGTTTATGATAGCAGACGTTACTTCTTTAATAAAAATTGTTGCGAATATGTTTATATATCTCACTATTCAATGTCAATTCTAACTTGTTCCACAATCAATTATATTATTAAGCCCGGCTCGAGTACTGCAAATATTTGCTGATTACTACAACGTTTGTAACTTCTGCAGCTTAGTGATGAAAGTTTGGGGCTACGCTTACAGCTTAAAATAAGTTCTATTTAAGTTTACACATTTGGTAAATAGGGAAAGGTTATTATTAAAATGTTAATGTGAAAGAAGAAAGAAGAAAGTAATAGTTATAAGTCTATCAATAAATTGCTCTGCTCTCTGTAACTGACGATTCGAAAGGGCTTGTAGCTAGGCCTACTTGAATAAAGAATATATTGACTTTAACTTTGACTTTGAATAGATCATTTAGCAACAACATTTGAAAAACACACGATGTACCTACTCATAATAAATAATAACCTAAATTCAAAATATAAAAAAAACCTCCCATACAAGTAGCTGGTCATCATGCGGCCCTCATTTGATGAATGCGATACAAATGCTACTAAACCTCTTTGGAATTCTTAGCTTCAATATTGGCTGTTCCTGTCACTTGTTCCGATTTAAGCTGAATATCTTGGAAACGGTGACTTGCGTTCCGGAATTTCGGACCATATTTCCGATATTACAATTCCGGAATTGAAGACCTTTGACCATCCAGTGTGGCTCCAATCTTTCAATAATGTCTGCCCATATTTTCGTTAAGCGGCTTTGCATCCTTGATCCGTCTCTCGAGATCCATTCTGTGATTTGTTCTGTCTATCTGTTGTGACTCATTCTGCATACATATATGACCTCTAAACTATGATGGATCAAAAAGTATCCAGCATATAAAAAACCTAAAGTATTGAAATGAAATAATTTATTCAGTATAAGTAGTCCACAAGGGCACTTTTACAATTCAGATTGCGAATCTACCGGCATTTCTCAAGAGGAGATCGTTGTTGAGAAGAAAGCCGAAAGAAACTCAACAGTAAGTAATCTTTTTGTAAATCATACAAACAATCGATTACATTTATGTTGTAACTAATTACATTGATACATGTAAAGGAGATGTATTGATTCTCCACATCAATGGTAGGTAGGTACATTAAAATATAATGTAGAAATGTATAAAGTTTTAAGGCGTCATACATACAATATTTATAGTCTTATTTATGATACACTAGCTTTTGCCCGCGACTACGTCCGCGTGGAACTTGGAAGTATGGAAGCAACCTCGTACAACACGGTAGATATCCACCTAGTCACCTTAATTAATAAAAGGGATTATTAAAATAAGCGCCTAAGCAAATGTAAGAGCAATTGTGCTTTTGGTCTAATCATTACATTTCCCACAGGGTCATCAATGTCATCATGAATTACTTACTCACTTTTCAATCTTTTTAGGGATAATTTCCAGGATGAAAACTATCCTATGTCCTTCCTCGGATCTTAAACTATCTCCATGCCAAATTTCATCAACATCGATTCAGCGGTTTAAGCGTGAAGAGGTAACAGACAGACAGACAGACACACTTTCGCATTTATAATATTACTAGCTGTGCCCCGCGGTGTTACCCGCTCATCCCACGGGAACACTAAATTTATTCGGGATGAAAAGTATCCTATGTCCTTCCCCGGGACTTAAACTATCTATATACCAAATTTCATCTAAATCGGTTCAGCGGTTTTAGCGTGAAGAGGTAACAGACAGACAGACAGACAGACAGACAGACACACTTTCGCATTTATAATATTAGTATGGATTAGTATGGATAATGTATTTACCAGAGGCTTATAGTGTCGCAAAAATGAATCAAGTAAGTACGTAAAAGAGCAAAATTCCTACGTAAATACCAGACTAAATTAACAAGGAAGACGTAGGTATATGGCAAAAATAAGGATAAATTAGTACAGCAAAATAGGGACAAGTAGCATCACAATAAAGTTGTATATAAACCCGTTATTTTCATACAAGACATCACTCAACTGAGGAGAATCGACCTGTGAAGCCAAACACATCTGTGGTAAGTTTAATTTCCTACTTAATATTGACTGTACATTGTTTAAAAACTATATATTCAACTCGTATTCCTTACTAGCGACCCGCCCCGGCTTCGCACGGATGTAATGCTATATTATGCATGTATGTATTTATGTATAAACCTTCCTCTTGAATCACTATATCTATTTAAAAAATCCGCATCAAAATCCGTTGCGTAGTTTTAAAGATCCAAGCATACATAGGGTCAGACAGAAGTCAGCGACTTTGTTTTATACTATGTAACGAAGTAAATCCTCATAAGAATATTGTTTGGCTTTCAAATCGAGTCAAACATTTTCGATCGAAATCTTTGTTCATGAACATATGTATTGAGGACATTGAGGATGATAGTTCTTAGCTTAATTTGTAACATGAAACTCCTCAAATACATACATCAAATTATTTTATAGTGAAATAGATAAATAGCCAAGAGTCGTGGCCAGGGCCCACAGGCCAAATTGGTTTACAATTGAATTGCAGTATTAGTTCACTGTCTTCTTTTCTCTTCTTTTCTTTCATTAAGCCACCTTTCTTCCCACAGGTCATGATTTCCAAGGTCATCCTCCTTCTGCTGCCAGCAGTCGCGCTGGCGGAGATTACCGTCAACATCTTCGACGACCGCGTCCAGTTCTTCGGGGACGCCATCGACGTCATCAGCGACGCAGAACGCGACACCTTCCGCATCAACGACAACCAGCTCAAGGACGCTGTCAACAGACACGCCCAGGGCCGCCCCGACGACGCCTTCCTCCACAGCCCCACCCCCTGGGATGACCTCTACAAACGCTACGGCTGGGACGAAGTCAGGAGGACTTTGAAAGTCAAAAGCGCGAGGGTCATAGGAAAACGTTCAGTCCCTCAAGTCATTGCCACCAAGAAGTTCCACAACGGCAGTCCCCGCCCCGCTTCCTACGCCGGCGACGTCTCCCAGCTAGAAGACAACACCATCACCCATAAATGGACCAAGTCCGGTTCTTTAACCGTCGGGCAGAAGATCAACTACAACGTGAACCTTGGAGTCGGCAAAATCGAGGGGACAACCAGCTTCTCCTACAAGAGCACCTTCGGAGAGGAGACCGTGAACACCGTGTCCACTAAACTAGGCTCCAAATCCTCGATCACTATTAATCTTCAGCCGGGGCAGTCGGCCGTGGCTGTGCTGCAAGCGAACAAAGGATCCATGGACGTGGAGGTGGAATACGAGGCGTCATTGAGCGGTGACGTGGCGACGAACTTCGGCAGGACACACAAGGGGCATCACTTCTGGGCGTACAACATTAACAGCGTGCTTGGTGACGCTGGTCTGCCGCGGACGGTGGTGTGGAAGGAGATGCTCAACATCGGCTTCTATGCTGACGAGAGTGTCGTCGCCTACGATGCTAACGGACAGCCCTTGCATTAAGAGTTTCTGGTTCCTAAACGTCGATAAATATGTATTCCGGTGTTGAGTTTATTTGGTTAGATACTTACATTGTTTCTAATTAAAATAAACACATAAAAAATACTTGTTTATTTCAATTTCTTTATATCACCTTATTCATCAGTTCATCACGTTCCATCGGTTCCGTGCAAAATGCTATACCTAGTTTAAAAATTGAATGATCTCTTTGCTTAATGTGTTTTGTTTGCATGGAATAAAAGGCTTTTATCTATCCAAATATTATAAACCCTCCATGATGCATTCAAGAACCGCACATTATGACCATCACAAATTGTCTGTTTTGTTAGAACAAATTTTTTATGTGTAAAAATGTTATTATTGCTGATTAATAACATCAATTTCGATAATATTATTTATTCAAATTTCGAACATCTCTGAAAAACAAAGAAATTTGATTTGACGTCTATTTTAATATCAGTCGAGATGACGTTTAGTTCGAAATGTATTTTCAATTTTCAATCAAATTTTACAAATGTCGTACAGTCGCCATCAGACATATCGTAGCATGTAAGGTATTCATAAATATCTGAACACGACTCTTATTGACTGGGCGTTACAGTACATGTTCACATATTTATGAACGCCTTATATGCTGCGATATATCTGATGGCGACTGTACGTAAGGTAAGTAAGTTATCGAACGATATGATAGTTGGGGCCGACTCTAGTTTGTCTCTGAATAAAAAAACAAAACTATGACAGCTGCCAGAAAACTTCATTACCGCCATTACCGGGTATAATATTTTTCATAATGCTTGACTCCTGAATACATCATGGAGGCTTATGATTATGATATGTGGCTAGATAAAATAGTGTATGTATTTGTTGTTGGCGTCCTATGGTACCCCAGTGGTACAGAGGGCCTTCGTGAGACGTCGCCATCCGCTCCTATCCTGTGCCTCGCGCTCCGCGTCACTCCAACTCAGCCCGGCCGCCCGCAGCTCGGCGTCGCCGGTGCGCTGCCACGTGTGCGCCGGTCGGCCCTGTCGTCTGCTCCCTCGCGGCCTCCACGTGGTCTTCGGAGGGTGTGCCCTATCCACTTCCACTTCCGTTGAGCAATTTCTCGCTTGATCGGGATTTGGTGGCATCGATTCCATAGATCCTCGTTGCTGATAGTGTTCGGCCAGAATATGCGCAGGATGGATCTTAGGCATTTGTTGACGAACACTTGTAACTTGCTCGTCAGACCTTTAGTCTCTTTCCAAGTCTCGCAGCCGAAGAGCAAAACAGACTTCATATGGAATCGAAGAGGGAAATCTTGATCCGCCGGGTGAGCACGTTCGAATCCCAGACCTGTTTTAGCTGGGCAAAGGCGCCTTTAGCTTTCTTGATCCTCGCGTCGACGTCGTCGTCAGAACCACCGCTGTTGGTCACAGTGCTGCCGAGATATGTGAACTTTGCGACAGATTCCAGCGTTGTCCCATTGAGTCTTATGGGTCGGTTTTCGCACGATTGAACTCGCATTTCTACAGTCTTCCTAGCGTTAATTCGTAGTCCCTTATCTTGAGCTTCGTCTCGTAACGAGTCCAGCTTAATTTGAAGATCGGGCAGTGAAGACGAAACCAACACTATGTCGTCTGCGTAGTCGAGGTCCTCCAGGTGTGAGCTTTTGTTCCATGTTATGCCCCTCGGTGTTTCTGTTGCTTTCCGCATGACATCGTCGAGCAGGACTATGAAGAGCAGCGGCGACAGGAGGCAACCCTGTTTGACTCCTGCACTCATTGGAATTGGTTCCCCTAGAACTTGGTCGTGTACTACTTTGGAGATACTGCCATTATATAGGGACTGGATGATACCTATGTACTTGCTGGGTATTCCTATTCGCCTGAGACTCGACCACAGTGCACTCCACTTCACGGAGTCGAAGGCTTTCTCGATGTCGACGAATGCCAAGAAAAGTTCGGCACGCCACTCCACACACGACTCAATGAGGATGCGCAAGGTGTTCGTATGGTCAGTGCATGAACGTCCAGCTCGAAACCCGGCCTGCTCCTCCCGAAGTGTCTTTGCAATCTCTGGGGACATACGGTTGAGAAGTATTTTTGCCAGTACTTTAGCTGCAGTTGGTAAGAGCGTTATGCCTCTCCAGTTATCGCAGACTGACAAGTCGCCCTTCTTCGGTACCTTCACGAGCAAGCCTTGTTTCCACTCGCAGGGGACACGCTCCGTCTCCCAAACACGCTGCAACAGGGGATAGAGTATTTCGGCTGACCTAGCCGGATCCGCTTTTAAAAGCTCCACATTGATGTTATCAACCCCTGGTGCCTTTCCTGTCTTCAACTGCTTAATGGCGGCGACTACTTCTGCGTATGTTGGCGGAGTCGTCGGCAGATCCAGGAGTGATCCGGGGCTATCCGTAGCAGTTGTCGGTTGGGTTTGGCATTGAGTCAACAGGTTGGAAAAGTGCTCTGTCCATCGTTTCAGTTGCTCCTCTGTAGTACACAGCAGCTGGCCCGTGGCGTCCTTCAGCGGCTTTTTGGAGGAAAGTGATTTGTTGCACAAGCGTTTGGTGACGTCGTACAACTCCCTCATGTTCGCTACCTTGGCTGCTGCGTTGGCCCGGTCCGCTAGCTCGTCGGCGGCACGTCTTCTGTCGCGTCTAGCCAGTTTTCGGATTTGGAGACGTAAGGTAGTATACTCCTCATCAAGGGCGTCTTTAGCGACAGTCAGCTGCCAACGACTCTAACTTTACGCTCTGCCTTCTCTCTATCGCGGACCACAGTTCTGGGGACATCCAGGACTCTTGCTTGGAGCGTTTATAGCCCAGAACTTTTTCACCGGCATTAGTGAAAGCAGTGCGTACCCGATTCCAAGTTTCATCCATGTCCTCGTCTTCAAGTTCTTCCAGGAGTTCAAATTGGTTACGGAGGCAGGCACTGAACTCTTTTCTTCCCTCCTCACTCTTAAGGTTCTGCAGATTGAACTTTTTGGATACCTTATCAACTTTACGACGATTTGCGGCCATTTTGAGACGTACATCGGCTACAACAAGGTGATGATCACTATCCACGTCAGCGCCACGGCGGTTCCTAACCGCGGCGGTTAGTGTATGTATAACTGTACATAATTAGGCATTAAACACTCGTGTGATGTTATTATGAAACTTACCTTCTTCGGCTCGTTTCATAAACCCACACTCGTGTTTAATACCCTTCATTATGTACAGTCACATAACTTAAACTACTATTATTTTATTTATTATATATGCTTTTTGTATCCATGTGTATTTGAGATGTGCAATATTGTATTCGGCACAAACACGACAACATCAAAAAGATAACTTGTAACTTTACGGGACGTTTAATATAGTAGTACATAATTTAACTGTTTATGATTTGGGCCGTCGTAAATACCGAAAGTTTGTCCATTGTCCACTTTTAATTGACCGAGTTTCGAGCCACAATGTGTGCTGTTGGGTCGAATTGTTCGCATATTTAGCGAGCTGGGGTAAGGTTCTTCAGTGGTAAAGATACATAATCTCTGTTTATCGCACTAGAGGTTAATTCGCTTGAAATGATAGTGATAAATATAAAATATAAAAGAAAATTTATTTTGCGTCGTCAAATGTTAAACTAAACATGCTCAATTCATAGAAATAACAAAATTATTGCAATTTCAAAAGCTACCAATATAAATAATTAATTAAAATAACATAGACATAACGTGTAACTAACTGGGTTTAATTTTTAGTTGAAACCTATCTGCTGCCAAGGTCTTCAAACATTGTGCTTAATTCCTCCAACGACTCTGCCATGACCACGATATCGTCTGCACATCGAAGGTGAGGTCTGCAGACAGGAGAACGGATAGCCGTTGGGGCAGCAAAGTTCTGGAGAGGCGACCATGTATAGCAAAGCGCAGCATCGGACGGCCCCCGATTAGATGACCTCGTGAGGGTCGCAGGGAGTCGATGCATGCGGTCTGCCAGGATCTCACATTGTGGTGAGCTATGGGAGGCCTATGTTCAGCAGTGGACGTCTGTGTCTGATTGTAGGTAGGTTAGTAGGTGATGCAAAAGGCGATGGAAACAAAAGAAATACCAACAGATTTAATAAACAAGTATTGTTTCTTGGGTATTAAGATATGTATTTAGTTAGTAAGTAAATTAAAAGTAAGCATACTCTGTTCACAAAAATGGCGCTAAGGAAAACTGCCGCATAAAGCCTGCAAAGCGGCTTACACTCTTATCACCTCCGGGAGTTATTGGATCAGCTCTAAAGCCCTCATGCAGCCAACTGTTCCTTGGGCATTAAGATTGTTCATATCAAGAACAACACTACATCGTGCACACAAAAACGTTTAATTAAATATCTACCCGATGTAGCTGTATAAATGTAAGAAAACAGTTAATAGTTGGATGAAGAATTTAACTTATGAAGAGCCAAAGTCGCATTTATATTGCTCAAACGAAGAGTTATGTTTATGTCACCTAAAAATAGTCTACATACAGAAAATGTGGAATGTATATAAAAATATAGTATAGTATACAAATAAATAAAATAAAATCGTTTAATTAAGTAGTAATATAATTTACAATTGTCTCAAAATTGTATTTTAAAACAGTATAAACTAGTATAATTGGTTTTGTTAACCACCGAGTGAAGGAAGAGCGGAACTTTCCTTCTAAATTTTTTTTTCATATTATGATAAATATATTGATAATTTCAACCAAGTTTTTAAAGTGTAGTACTTTTACCTGAGTTCTAGAAAGTCATAGCTAGTAATAGTTCATGCTTTTTTGGCGTGCAGTCGAAAATAAGTAAATAAAAAACAGTTTTCTGAGTGAATGTTGTTAAATTCAAAATTTAAACTGTAGGTTTCAAATATTCACAAATAAATCGCAATGGTCATATCCTACGTAGTAACATTGACAATATGTTAAGAAACATAGAGCAAAATGTCTAAAACAATCAGCATCTATGAACGGATAAGGAGCCTTAAAGGAAGACTTTTTACTAAGTAACTACAAAGTGAAAACCAAAATAAACATTTTTTAAATTGAATTTTTGATTCAAGTATTCGATCGACTTTCCGCATTTGCAGTACATTTCCACGCACCAATAAACTCATGTGAACGTAGCAAATTTTACAGCCAACTTGATGAATGCGCTGTTAAAATAAAACCAGCTTAACCAGAAGGCTCACTGGTATGATTTATTCGGTACCTAAAACATGGAGTTATATTTCACTCCCAAACTCGGGAATAGTGGGGCGAAACAAGCTCTGCATGCAGCCGAACTGGCTTAATATATGCACTTGACGCCTAGACTGCTGCGTAGTGCTCGTATAAAAGCAGTAAACTAGTGGCTCTGTGAGATGTAAACCGGGTGAGTTTTTTAACCCCCATTAAAGAAAAAAGCCAGACAAGTGCAAGTCGGACTCGCGCACCGAAGGTTCCGTTAAAGCTAAGTTTGCAAAGTTTGCACCTGCAAATGAGGTGCAAAGTTAACGCAACCGATCACGTTTGTTGTATTAGCCCTACTTAAAGTACCTACTTAAATATTTTCTTTTATTTTGTTCGGTTTTTAGTAACTGTTATAGCGGCAACAGAAATACGTCATCTGTAAACATTTCAACTGTCTAACTAGAGTCAGACCACGCCACCACTCTTCCAAGCAAATGAACTATCGAACCATACAAACTGACTCACTTTGTATGGTTTATTTGACTTCATTTGCTTGGAAGAGTAAGCGTGATCTGACAATTCGATATTACGGCTCATGAGATACAGCCTGTTGACCGACAGACAGACAGAGTCTTAGTAATAGGGTCTAGTTTTTACCCTTTAGGTACGGAGCCCTAAAAACAAACAAGGGAATTAATCAATTAATTATGGCGTATCTCTAAAAAAGGGTTATAAGGAAACCATACAAAAATGAAACTTCGTCCTTTTGAAAAGACACTCCTCATTTCATCTAAAATTACTTAGTTATGAATGCAGTACTGTCCCACTAATATTTACTGCGTCTTCCTGGAGGATATACTATATTTATGTATATTTATGCACGCCGTGTTAGCTGGTATATTTCAAAGGCTAGATTTTATCCCAGAATTCCTGACTCCTTCTGACTTAAGCACTATGGGTGCGGAGGAGCAATTTTCTTCTAAAATAGGCGGCATAGCATCTTGAGAATTTCGCTTAGAGAGGCTATATTTTAAGACTTCGTAACTTTATGGGTCTAGTCTAGTGTTTGAGAGCGAGTTTACCCAAATATACGGTAGATGGCGCTATAAAGCATCCTTAAAAGGATATATCATTGCTGCTTGAGGCTAAAATATCTTTGCTCCAGCTATTTTAGTTTTTTATCTGTAAATCGGTATATGAAAACACTGAAGATAGGGCACTAATTAGTCTTGATACTTGTGTATTATTCTTAATCTTGAAACTAGTATTAGATTCTACCAAATTTAATATAAATAAAAAAAACATCTTGGTAAGTTATGCTCTGATCAGCATTGTACATATAAAAATATTTATAAAAGATATTTCGGAGGACTTTGCGTTGTATTTATTCAGTTTACATGTTTAATTTAAAACAGTAACTTCAGAGATTATTGACATTTTTACTCTAAGGGCTCTAAGGGGATTAAAACAATATAAAAGTTTGTATGGGTAAAGGAGGATGGGCAGATTTGTATGGACTCTGGCCATACAATAACGATAAGCCATAATTATAATCATTGGAAAGGTTTTTTCATATTCTACAACTTTTTTTACGGCGGGAAATCTCGAATCCCTGTGTAAAAAAAGTTAATAAGAAAACGATAAAGGAACTTAGTACCTATCGAAAAACTATATGTTAGCGACTCAGGCAGTGATTATGATTGATAATAAACTCGTCAAATATCCTGAACTAAATATTAGAATAATCATAACTGGCAACACTTTAATAACCCGCCATTGAATCGCGTCTCTGATTGGTTAAGCGTTTCATGAACCAATCACAGACGAGTTTACGTATAGTTTTTAAAATGGCGGGAACTGGTTGCGTGAACGGGAAGATAGGCGGTCTGGGCCATTCTGCTGTCACGAGTCCTACCGTCAAAGTGTGTAAGGTGAGATGTGCTTGTTACCAAATTACTGTGTGAATTGTGTTTTGTACACTGTGAAATTACGATAATAAATATATTTAAACATGCGTTGGACTACTCCTTTCAACTCAGAAGTGGGATAAATGCAGATAAAATTGTAAATTTTATCCAAGCAGCCCCAGCCTGCAAATGATCGGCCAAATTGTTAATTTTTACTGCTTTAACTGAAGGGAGTAACACCAATGCATGTCGTTATTATCTCGTTTTCATCAGCAGATAGTAAGTACAAGTACATAGTCATATTTTGGGAGTTATTTTATAATGCATACATATAAATGATAATTGTTTTTTTTGTTACGTAACGTTGTTTATGCTACATTATTATATTATATATTCGGTCCAATTTGGACAATACAGTAAATTCTTGATGCCCGTTATTTTATTTATCATGTTGTTTATTTTATGAAACGGGTAGTTTAACATTCATCCTTAACAAGTGAGCAAATTACAGACGAAGATGTTTATATAAATTAAAATTAAAATAAACTAAAGCTAGTGTAAATCTAATCGAATCTTATGTTAGGTGACGTCATGTGATCTGATCTGGTCTGTTCTGGCCGGATCTAGTCGGATCGAATCAGGACAAGTCAAGTCTAATCGAATCGAATCGAATCTAATATAATCTGATGTGATCTGATCTGGTCTGGTCTGGTCTGGATCTAATCTAATCTAATCTAATCTAATCTAGTCTAGTCTAATGTAATCTATTCTAATCTAATGTAATCTAATCTAATCTAATGTAATCTAATCTAATCTAATCTAATCTAATAATATAAATAACTTCTTTTTTCCTTTTCAAACTACATCGTGTACGGTTCCGGTACTCCGGTAATTAGGTGTTAGCTACAATAAAGTTTAATTATAAAGATATTAATGCGATGATAACATTAACAGATGATGAGAACGCGGGCAGCATCCGAATGTGAAGGTCGCAGTGATGTGGAGGGTGAGCCAATCAGCAGGGGTCTGTATAACCAAGACTGCACGGCAGACTCCACAGCGGCATGAAAATCAGAGCGAGGGAGCGGAAGGGAGCACTAAAAGGCAAGTCCGCAAACGCTCACATACACGATCGAGGAGTAGGGAGTTGTCAGTGGTGCTGGGAACGGGTACAGCTCGGCAACAAGACTCCAATGATCAATCTTATTTTTCACGTCGACGAATTGACTATCAACGTAAAAGCCGGTCCAGATCGCGTCGACGGGAGACACCTAGACGACCTAGAAGTTCACAGCGGACTTATGTCGTCAGAGAGTCTACTTCCGATGGGGAGCGCGCACCGAGGGTAGGGCGACGCCGGCGTCGTAGTCCAAGTAGCGATAGTCAAAAAGGTAGTCCTGTAAAACGCTTACTGAAGCGTAGGAGGTCTCGCACTCCCTCGCGGCGTGCTCTTCACGATTTACCACACGACAGTGACGACTTACCCGATACAACGAGCGGTATATTAAATAAGTTTCTCGAGATAATAAGTAGTGTAAAAGGGCAATCGACTCCTAAGCTTTCGATGACCAATGTGGTTCCCGAGTTCGACCCAATGTGTAAAGACCAAACAATAGTTACGTGGTTGACTAAGGTAGAAGAATGTGTGGAAATTTACAATTGGGACGAGCGCGAGACTATTCATTTTGCTATCCCTAAATTGAGTGGTGTTGCTAAACAATGGTATCAAGGATTGAGCTCGGTTCTTTATACATGGAATGAATGGAAACGAAAGCTTATAGAGTCATTTCCCTGTAGAGAAGATTATGCAGAATTACTTACCGATATGCTGGCCAAGCATGCGCGTTATGGAGAATCATTAGAACAGTACTATTACCAAAAAATTAACTTATTAAACAAATGCGGTATCACGGGACGAAAAGCGGTAGATTGCGTAATACATGGCGTAGACGATCGTGCGGTAAAAATAGGGGCACAAGCAGCGCGTTTTCGTGAGCCTGAGGACGTATTAAAATATTTTAAAACGGTAAAGCCTGTTGTTAGTAGTAGAGGACTTAATGATAAAAATGGTTGTGATAGGAAAATTGCTCCATCCACTTCATCAGATAAAAAAGTAGACTCGTCCGAGAAACCCAACGCCAATGTTTTTACGTGCCATAACTGTAATGTTGAGGGTCATAAGAGCTTCAAATGTAATAAACCACCTAACAAATGCAGTTCCTGCGATAAAATGGGACATCTTGACATGTACTGTAGATCGAAACCCCCAAATAGCTCTCAGACAATAGATTGTAGTGATGATGGACCTAAAAATTAAAAACAAGTGTTCGTGTTAGATCAAACAGGTAACTCTAATCATAAATACATAATTGATATATGTGACCGTCCATGACTAAAGGGTCCTTATGGCAGGTATTGAGTTAAGCACAGGTTCTAAATCTATGTTAAATAAGCTATTTAACACAGAAAGAATCATGTCCCTAAGTCTCATACTTTTTTTTTAAAAAAACATCATACTTACACTTGCTAAAATTTCACTTTTGAGAAAACGTCAAAAGAAGTTTGAAACTAACTTTAAGTATGTTCCCATTGGAAGTTACATAGATTATGATTGATTTTGTATCTCAAGGGGTTTTTCTATTGAACTCAGTCATGGTTTCATCAATGTGACTTCCAGATCCTGAGAAAACAGCCTTTGATAACAGCAACACGCTATGAGAATGAAATTAATAAAAACATGTTTTTCAGCTTTGTCTTTAATTATGTTGTAATCTGAACTATTGTATATAGTAGGACATATTTAAACTTACATTTTAGGATATAGATAAAATCACATAGTTAACGAAATATCTTTATTTTAATGAAAACGTGATAATTATTATACTTTTCATCTTCCCCTATAACAATAACAAATTTAGTACTGTGAGTTCTAAAATATATTTATCCAGTCCACTGGAGTATCACAAAATTATCATTATTGTTCTACAAGTTTAATTTTTTTATTTATATACGATTAAAGTTACGTAAATTTGACTCCTATACATTTGGGAAAAGGGTCCTTATGACCAATCACAGACAAAACATATTAATAATTCCAATATGGCACAATAATAACATTATTTATTTCCTAATCTTGTATTAACACAGAATACCGAAGAAAAAAGGTTATTATAAATTTACTCAAAATTTTTATCTGTAAGGAGTTATTCTCATTTAACGTCAACGAATAATTTACACAGTCGGTGACTACTAAGGAACTATTCATAAATCACGTAATAAAGATAATTTCACGCGATTTCTGATCTGACGCGATAAGGGCGAGGGGGGGGGCACATTCCAATTATAATCATTTGCTAGTAAGTAATGCCCCGCAGGTCATTAATAATGTATACACTTTTTGGCCTTGTCGAATGCGTTTGCTTACAAATTGTAGGCGACCGCATTCGACTGGGTGAAAAAGTGTACACATATTAATGACCTTGACTATACATATTATTTTTGCATTAAATTTTAAATTAACTAACAACAATCAGATATAACATGTCGTTCGACGCGCGCCGAGAGATGTTTTGACGTCAGACGAAAAATGTAGTACCTACCTACATTTTACGTACATTTTACGTAAAATCTAAAATGACCATAGGTACTTAGTAAAGAAATAGTTGTAAGCAAGTTTATCTATTGACCTTTGTCATTCTTGTATGCAATTTCCCACAAAGACCCTTTTCTACTAAACTTAAAACTCCGTTTTAATAAAGAAAGAATTAACGTACACAACTGAAACCAAGGTACAAATACAGCTCTATCTTTGTATTTTACTATAATGCATAAAACAAAAAAATGATAATTTTGAAGGATTTTACAAAACAGCAAATATCTCCGTAACTATACTCGGCGCGGCGAACCTTGATCCCTATGACAGCTGTCAGTTCAGTACAGTATCCGTCAAAAATGTTACCATTTGACAGATATTGTAGTGAACTGACAGCTGTCATAGGGATCAAGGTTCGCCGCGCCGAGATAGAAACTGCCATAAGGACCCTTTTCTCATGGACGGCCACATATTATAAGGATAAATAACGAAAAACTGCAATGTTTACAAATCGCAAACAATATAGTAGTTGGTGCTCTATTAATATTTTGATACTTAAAGTACTAGTTCTAACGAGTATTGTAAAGTCCTATACGATACTGAGTAAATTATAGACATAGATATATTATCAATATTTTGCTGTCTGTGTCATTAGTACAACTCTGTTTAGTGTCACGCGGCGACAAAACAATGGCATAATCCTACTTACCTGGAAGTTGTTTGTTGCATTTTGGTGCAAGTGCCGACGAATCTTCTAAAAATAACACGTTCTATTGAATTAAACATCTGCATGTTGTTTATTATCTATTTTGTTGCGGTCTATTTTGTTTTCACCGTGTGGTCATTTACAATATTTAAACCTCTTTGTAAAGAAATCTCAGCATTAACTATTGTACATTTTCCTTGCGTCATTCTACATTTAAATATATCAACATGACATATTTTATTTATTAGCGCTATTGCCAATATATATATTGGAGCGGCAGCGAATTGATCGATCAGGCTATTCCATGTAAGGCTCATGCTTCATAAATTCATACTCATAGATGTTTTGAGGTATCTAGGTCATATTATATTATATTCTAGATTCTAGGTTCTGTCATTTTAGATTCTAGGTGATTATTACTTATTACGATTCTCTTACGATTATTACAGCAAATATAGGTAAAGGTTTAAGGGCACGGACCCTAGGTAAAAAAAAAGAAAGAGAACGATGTAGCTATGAAGGAGGAAAAAATATACCTACTTTACTAATCCATTTGTGACCGTCCATGACTAAAGGGTCCTTATGGCAGGTATTGAGTTAAGCACAGGTTCTAAATCTATGTTAAATAAGCTATTTAACACAGAAAGAATCATGTCCCTAAGTCTCATACTTTTTTTTTAAAAAAACATCATACTTACACTTGCTAAAATTTCACTTTTGAGAAAACGTCAAAAGAAGTTTGAAACTAACTTTAAGTATGATCCCATTGGAAGTTACATAGATTATGATTGATTTTGTATCTCAAGGGGTTTTTCTATTGAACTCAGTCATGGTTTCATCAATGTGACTTCCAGATCCTGAGAAAACAGCCTTTGATAACAGCAACACGCTATGAGAATGAAATTAATAAAAACATGTTTTTCAGCTTTGTCTTTAATTATGTTGTAATCTGAACTATTGTATATAGTAGGACATATTTAAACTTACATTTTAGGATATAGATAAAATCACATAGTTAACGAAATATCTTTATTTTAATGAAAACGTGATAATTATTATACTTTTCATCTTCCCCTATAACAATAACAAATTTAGTACTGTGAGTTCTAAAATATATTTATCCAGTCCACTGGAGTATCACAAAATTATCATTATTGTTCTACAAGTTTAATTTTTTTATTTATATACGATTAAAGTTACGTAAATTTGACTCCTATACATTTGGGAAAAGGGTCCTTATGACCAATCACAGACAAAACATATTAATAATTCCAATATGGCACAATAATAACATTATTTATTTCCTAATCTTGTATTAACACAGAATACCGAAGAAAAAAGGTTATTATAAATTTACTCAAAATGTTTATCTGTAAGGAGTTATTCTCATTTAACGTCAACGAATAATTTACACAGTCGGTGACTACTAACTAAGGAACTATTCATAAATCACGTAATAAAGATAATTTCACGCGATTTCTGATCTGACGCGATAAGGGCGAGGGGGGGGGGGGCACATTCCAATTATAATCATTTGCTAGTAAGTAATGCCCCGCAGGTCATTAATAATGTATACACTTTTTGGCCTTGTCGAATGCGTTTGCTTACAAATTGTAGGCGACCGCATTCGACTGGGTGAAAAAGTGTACACATATTAATGACCTTGACTATACATATTATTTTTGCATTAAATTTTAAATTAACTAACAACAATCAGATATAACATGTCGTTCGACGCGCGCCGAGAGATGTTTTGACGTCAGACGAAAAATGTAGTACCTACCTACATTTTACGTACATTTTACGTAAAATCTAAAATGACCATAGGTACTTAGTAAAGAAATAGTTGTAAGCAAGTTTATCTATTGACCTTTGTCATTCTTGTATGCAATTTCCCACAAAGACCCTTTTCTACTAAACTTAAAACTCCGTTTTAATAAAGAAAGAATTAACGTACACAACTGAAACCAAGGTACAAATACAGCTCTATCTTTGTATTTTACTATAATGCATAAAACAAAAAAATGATAATTTTGAAGGATTTTACAAAACAGCAAATATCTCCGTAACTAGAAACTGCCATAAGGACCCTTTTCTCATGGACGGCCACATATGCGTAAATGCTGCGTAAATACTTACCTGTCAGGTGGACTTATGTAGTCAGTGTACCTTCATAAGAGAGAGTGAGGCTAAAAAAAAATGGAACTAAAATTTGATACAGAAGAACTACCACCTTTGCGAGGATTAGGTGGCCATTGTGTACAACCACCTGGTAGGTGTAATACTAAATTTGTGGTTAAATTTCAGGGCCCGTATCGTATTTTAGAGACTCTACCTAATGATCGTTTTTAATACAGGATACACCATTAACGCGCAAGCATGGTCATCGCCGTCATGAAAATGTTGTAGTAATAGACAAATTGAAACCTTGGCTTGTATTCGATAAAAACTTTGAAACTTCAGAATCTGAGTCAAAGTCAAAGTCAAAGTCAAAGTGTTTTATTTGTAAAATGTAGGTGAAGGCCGTTTATAGGCCAAGTTGTTACATATATTCTTGGTTCCACTACATTTTGCCGATTGGCGTACAAAAACAGTGTAAAAACAATATAAATAATGTCATAACATTGCAAAAGAAGACAAGGCATATTTAAATAATGTCAAGTTAATACTAATAACAAAATTATATGTGTCAATCTACAATTAGGAAATAGTAATAATTGGTAACAAAATAATTTATGGTAACTAATAACAATGAATACGCAATGATAATTAAAAAAAAAAAAAAAAAAAAAAAAAATTTAATCAATTACAAATAAAAATAATGTAGCAAAATAATAATAGTTATAATACCGATAATAATTATATACAGATGTCGTCGTCATTTAAATAATGCAAAATTGAGTAATAACACTTATTAATTAACAATAGTGATAATTTATGCCTCAGAAGTGGCGTTGGTAACAATTTAAGTTCTGTAGGTAGTTTGTTGTACACTCTTGCCGCTACAGAGAATATGCTATTACGCATTAAAGCAGTTTTTCCTAAGGGTGTAGATAAATTCTCCCTACGACTTAGCTCTAAACGTTTGCTATTAAAATTACATTTTTTAAATAGGTCTGGGTTGTTTTTAATAAACATAACCACTTCTAAGACATAAAGACAAGGCATCGTCAAAATTCTTAGATCCCTAAAATGAGATTCACAACTGTCAGTTTGTCGAAGGCCACGCATTGCTCTAATACATCTTTTTTGAGCTTTGAATACCGCCTCTTTATTTGAGGAATTGCCCCAAAAAATGATGCCATAACGTAAGGTTGACGCTACAAAACCATGATAAGCTGTTAATACAGCATCAGGACTCGCCTGCTTTGCAAGTTTATGGAGAGCATATGCATACTGACTCAGTTTTTGACATACTTGTTCAGTGTGTGAGTTCCATGAAAGATGGTTGTCTATATATACTCCCAAAAACTTAATATCAGTGACCGATTCAATTAATGTCCCCTCATAATTACAAAAAACAGGAATAGGTAGTTTACGTTGAGAAAAATGCATAATTTTGGTTTTCTCAAGATTAATTAATAAATTATTCACATTAAGCCATTCAACGATATCCTTTACTGTATTATTAATTTCCATTTCATAATCATTAACATCATCACATTTAATAATAACAGTGCTGTCATCAGCAAATAATACCATTGGGTGTTTGACGTGCCGAGGTAGGTCATTGATATACAGTAAAAATAAAAGAGGTCCGAGAACACTTCCCTGCGGCACGCCATACATGATTTGTCTTCTTTCAGATCGGTAAGCCTTTACATATTTGGTGTGCAAGTAGATTTGCGAGAGTTCCGTATATTGGTCTCTATCGCTTAGGTAAGACTTTAACAGCTCTAAAATGTTACCACGAATACCATATGCGTTCAATTTCCTTAGAAGAATGGAATGATTTACATAATCAAACGCTTTAGTCATGTCCATAAATATGGCACAGACGTGGTTACGTCTGTCTACATTTTCTATGATTGGTTTGACAAGATCGTATATTGCCATATTTATGGATTTTTTCTTACGAAAGCCCTTTTGTTCTGCGACTAATAAATCATATTTCTCCAAGTAATCGTACAGTGCCTTGTAAATGACCTTTTCAAATACTTTAGAAAATACTGTTGCCAAAGCAATGGGTCTATAATTTGACATGTTTGTTTTATCCCCTTTCTTATGTAAAGGTTTTACAACGACAGGTTTTAGCTCATCTGGATATACTCCCGTTGAGATACTGAGGTTAACGATGTGACTTAGGGGATGAACAATCACATGCGATACCTGCTTTACGGCTTTAGTATGTATACTATCATATCCAACACTATTTGTGTTTTTTAGCGTTTTAATTATAGTCATTATATCATGGGGAATAGTGGGTGTCATGTACATGGATTGACTGCAGTTAGTTTTAATATTACATTTTACATCACTGGCTTTAGTAACTATTTGGTCAACAAAGAAATTATTAAAAGCATTGGCCATAGCAGTCGGATCAGTAATTGTTACATCATTCTTAATTAAACTCGATATTGGCTCTCTTGGAAACACCTGTTTGTTTTTATTTATGACTTGCCAAGTAGCTTTGGATTTATTTGTTGCCTGCTTTATAAAATAATCGTTTTGCGAGCGCTGTGTGAGTTTAAGTACTTTCTTATACCTAGTATTATAGGTTTTAAAGGTATCTCTGTTCACTTTATTGGGACAAAATCGATATTTCCACAATAAGGCTCGTCTTTTTTTACTACATGTTTTGATCCCACGAGATATCCACTTTGCTTTTATTGTTGATTTAAGTGTAATAGTCTTGAAGGGAAAACATAGATTATAAAAACAGGTGAAAATATCTAAAAACAAATTATAAGCCATGTTGGCATCAGTGCATTGCAATACATCTGAGAATGATAAACTATGGATACATTTTTTAAACAAGGCTAAATTGTGGGTACTAAAATCTCGTTGCTTTATTCTCCAACAATTAATGAGACAAGTCTTTTTTACAGGGCACTTTAATATTTGTGTTGTGTGATCGGATAAGCCAAGGTCAAACACATGACCTTTCGAGCCCTTAATATTGTGAGCAAAATTATCAAGGCAGGTGCCACTAGCTAATCTAGTTGGCTCCTTAATTTCCAACTTTAGATTATGGTTTGATAACACACACTCAAATTGTAAAGTACTATTATTCTTTTTTAAAATGTTCACATTAAAATCTCCGCATAGCACAACTTTTTTATTATTAGTGTTATCACATGTTTTGTTAAGAATTGTATCAATTTTGTCAAAAAACAACTGTAAATTCGATTGGGGAGTTCTGTAAAGACATATAATAATAATTTTATGTCGTAGTAATTCAATTGCGCAACATTCAATAGAGCATTCCAGAGATAAACTTTTTATGTTAGTAATTTCTTTGTATTCGTGATGAGACTTAACCAATATACATGCCCCTCCTCGACATTGTTCTCTAGAGAAACAAGTTACAAGTTTAAAGTTCGGTATAGTCACAAGGTTTTCTGAGCCCGTCATCAGGAAGTGCTCAGTAATACACAAAACATCTACAGGCATGCTTTTAGCATCAAAATCCTGTAAATATACCGACAGCATGTCCGATTTATTTAATAATCCAGCTATATTTTGGTGCAGGATGTAAATTGTCTTATAGGAAAAAAATCTAAAATCGTCTTGGTTTTTAGTGTTTTTTTCAATTTTCTAGAACATTTTGGGTAGTAATCAGTTAGTTTTTTTTGAGTCATTTTAAATTTATGACTACTAATTATTTCAGGCCCTTGTATAGGGCGAGCGCTTTCAGAAATAAAAGTTCCTAAGTGGCTTATAATGTTTGTCATGCCACGATTATTGATACGGCCAGTAGTTGCTGAAAACATATCAAATGTTAGGTCGAGGTTCGAGTCAAATGATATGTGTTTTTCATGGTAGATTTCACTGCATCGAAGTAGTCTATTGAATATTTCTACTCTAGAATTATATATAGGCTTACCACATATATACGTTGGGCATACAATAATAATATTAGTGTGATTTATGGAACATAAATTATCTGTTATACATTGTACCAATTTTTCATAGTTTTCATTTTCATAAAAATTTTCCTCCCCTATCATAAGTACATAGTAGTCTGCTAGTGTTAAATTTTTTGTATAGTATTTAGATTGTTCCAGTATTTGCATGATTCCTGCGCCAGGTGTTTGGAAATGACAGTAATTAAATTTGTTAAGAACAACATTGTTACTAATAATATCAGTGATTTTCTGGCCCTTGTAATTACTCGCTACAACGATTTTATTTTTTGAGGGTATTACTATCTGTTTCGATGGGGCATTTGTTCTTGGTAGCTCGACAGGTTCTTCAGGTTTCGGTACGGGAGTTGACTGGTTACGGTCTTTCTTAGGAGTAGACGAAGATGTCTCTCGGTTCATGTTGAAGACAATTGTATCGTTTGCAGCGCCACATCTTTGAATTGACAAGTTGATTGCACTTTCTCCCGAGGTATCGGGCGTCCGCAGATTGTCCAATATTCGGCATACATGGTTAGATCGCTGTATACTTGAGGATTTTATATTGCACAGTTGACTTATTTTCCTGTAAGTGGGAGTGCACGACATCCTACCTCTAGAGAGTATTTTCGAGTTGTGATTGTTATGTTTTAAGATATCTGAGGATGTAACAGTTTTATACAGTGCTATTTTCTTTTTAAATGAATCATTTGCTCGTTTAAGTTCCGAGATTTCCAGTGAAAGTTTTCCTATTTCTTCATTGGCGATGTCCAGGTCATTCTGAAGTTCTCCTACTTGATGTTTAAGATCTTTAATTAACGACAATTCTCCGCACGATATGTTCGGAAGACTATTTTCTGTGGAGTCCAGTTTACTTTGTGAAGATGTAAATAATGCATCATCGGAGTGATTTGGTTGATATCTGTGTTTTCGAACTGTAATATTATCATAAGATGACATGGCAAAAGTGTTTTATAAGTTAAATTTAATTCGTAAACAAATATTGCTTCGAGCGTAGGCCTATTTTCTTTTGTTCTCTGAAGCTGAAGACAGTGTATATATATTATATAGATTACTAAAATCGATTAGTTGCAAGTTTAGTTGTCATATTTTGATTTTATCACTTAGTATCATTATTAGAAACTAGTGTCAGGGCTAAAGAAACAATTGTTAATTTCACAAATCAATATATATTGATTTGTGTATATATAATAAGTAGGTAAGAGAAGGTTATTACCTACTCGTATTTATTGTATGTTGTAAATAATAAAACTATGATTTGGTCAATTACGCTACAATTTCGTAAGTAGTTAAAACTATCGATTATTGCTGAAACCCGAATAAATTATTAATTGTAGCGGTAGCGGTATCATATACCTAGTAAAATATGAGTTATGTACAATTGACCATACCATTCATATGTTTTGAATATATATCTAAAACATGGTATTATTATATCACAGAATTTTAAAGTAGTCTTATTTATTAATCAATTTAATCGCGACGGGACTCGCTCAAGTAGGATGGCCGAGCTGTTAGCGACTCAGGCAGTGATTATGATTGATAATAAACTCGTCAAATATCCTGAACTAAATATTAGAATAATCATAACTGGCAACACTTTAATAACCCGCCATTGAATCGCGTCTCTGATTGGTTAAGCGTTTCATGAACCAATCACAGACGAGTTTACGTATAGTTTTTAAAATGGCGGGAACTGGTTGCGTGAACGGGAAGATAGGCGGTCTGGGCCATTCTGCTGTCACGAGTCCTACCGTCAAAGTGTGTAAGGTGAGATGTGCTTGTTACCAAATTACTGTGTGAATTGTGTTTTGTACACTGTGAAATTACGATAATAAATATATTTAAACATGCGTTGGACTACTCCTTTCATATATAATAACGTTTCAACTCAAACTTATTTTATGCTGCGATAACTTTATTTACTTTCAGAACTTAGAATAAGGTATCCAGTGACATATCGCTTGTCCTTATTGGTCATATAGGCCAATTAGCCCACCTTCCTTTGAAATAATAAGTTTCTGTCAAAAATTTCATTTTAGTGACGAGATTTTATAGCCGACTGTACTTTTCTTTAAATATCCATCAAATGCTCACTGAGACGATTCTAAAGAGCCCAAACTCGGTAGGATTGCTTTTTCTATTGTAGATTTCCTATGGCCACCTTCTGGCTCCATTATCAGATCAGCCCCATGGAACCATATTATTGTATTGTCATCAAAGTTAAGTAAGTATGCGAAATTTCAGCTCAATCGGTTGACAATATCTGCTTCAAAATTGAGTTGCAAGATTCCACCCGAACAAACATACATACTTACTATACAATGCAAGTTAAATAAAAGCTTGTAAAAATATGTAGGTAAGTATCTACTAAGATTGTTGATTACTCTTTGGTTAGTATAGCCATACTTAGTTTTTCAGTTTTAGTTAAGTTTCTGGTAACTATGACGTCGCATACAAATGAGGTGCATACTTACCGTAACCGTAACGTTCTCGTCTGTTTCCTCCTCGGAAACTTAATAAGTCTTTACGAAATTTTTAGAAACTGAATGGGAAGAAATTGGCCTTTGTTGGACCTTTTCGTTTTTTCCCCAAATCATTAATAAATAAATAAATATCAGACAACCTCACACAAATCGATCTAGTCTCAAATTAAGCTCAAGAAGGCTTGTGTTATGGGTACTAGATGACGATATACATACTTATATAAAATACATACTTAAATACATAGGAACAACCATGACCCAAGCACAAATATTCGAATTCATCACACAAATAAACGTGCTTGCGAACTGAGCCAACCGCGTCGTCTTTATAGAATTGTTAGGGAAACCTTCCACTGTCACCGAAGCAGAAACTCATCGACATGTGTATTCTGCCCGTCATAACCTACGGTGCCCAAACATAGTCCCTTACTAAGTACCAAAAGTCCAAATTGAAGGTTTGCCAACGGGCCATGGAGCGCAGCATTTTAGGGGTGAAAAGGACGAATCGTGTCCGAAACACCACGCTGCGCTCGAAAACACGCATAGCTGACGTAGGCAACAAAACAGCCAGGCTCAAGTGGGTTTGGGCGCCACGTCTGACAGGGACCTGTGGAAATCAAAGAGCCATTGCCCAGCAGTGGGACAATCCTATAGGCTAGATAATATATAGAATTTGTGTACTGGGCGCCCGCTTGTGGCGGGAATTTGGACGAAAACAAATGCACCAACTGCATGGCGGTATTCATGGGAGACCTATATCTACCAGTGTACTTTGGCTGATGATCTTGATGATAATTTCGACGTACCTTCCCTCAGCCCAAATTAAACTTCAGATAAAAGAAAACACCGGAAATTTATTTTATCTGACTCGCCGACAGCAAAAAAGGGTGGCATCAATCTACAAAAAAAGACATTACTTAGTAAACTGTCCCATTAGGCGGACTTAAGGCGTAATGTCCGTCGATTTGTTACGGCGCACTTTAATTCTATTGCCTAGATTAATGACGGGGAAAAATTAACTGCTTAACCGACTGCGAAGGTGTAAGATTACTTCCGCTTTCATTTGGGATTGACTTTTATATCTCTGAGGGTGAGGTAGGTTTTTGTATTAACTTAGCTTTAAGATTGACGATTAGCAAACATTTACATTTTAGGGTTCCGTACCCAAAGGGTAAAAACGGGACCCTATTACTGAGACTTCGCTGTCCGTCCGTCCGTCTGTCACCAGGCTGTATCTCAAGAACGATGATAGCTAGACAGTTGAAATTTTCACAGATGATGTATGTCTATTGCCTATTTAAATACTAAAAATAAAATAAAATAAATATTTAAGGGGGGCTCCCATACAACAAACTTGTTATAGATTATGGTACGGAATCCTTCATGCGCGAGTCGGATTCGCACTTGCCCATTTTTTTATTATGAACTAGCTACGCCGGACGGTGTTACCCGCTCATCCCACGGGAACACTACAGTTTTCGGGATAAAAGTAGCCTGTGTTAATCTAGGGTGTCAGCTACCTTCATACCAAAATTTAACAAAATTGGTCCAGCCGTTTGAGCGTCAAGAATTGTTTGTTACAAACATACACAGAAACACACAACCTTTCGCCTTTATAATGTTAGTGTGATTACTACAGGGTGCTCTCAACTTCGTCCGCGTATTTTTACCGTAGTCGGTAAAAAGTATCCTATAACCAAAAGTTTTGCAAATATATTGATAATTTCAACCAAATTTTTAGGGTTCCGTAGTCAACTAGGAATCCTTACAGTTTCGCCATGTCCGTCTGTCCGTCTGTCCGTCCGTCCGTCCGCGGCTTAGCACCGTGAGCATTCGTACTAGAAAGCTGAAATTTGGTATGAGTATGTGTATGTATCACGCCGACAAAACGGTAAAATAAAAACTATTTTTTTTTGTTTCGGGTACCTCTCGAACACCTCAAGTGGGGGTGAATTTATTTTTCGTTCCAACATTAGCCATACCCTAGGATGTGCGCTTTACACGCAAATTTTTGAAGTGATTAATACTTTTCCCTGAGTTCTAGATAGTACGAGTAACATAGCTATTTCATGCTTTCATTGCGTGCTGTCGAAAATAAATTGAAAAAAATATCAATTTTCTGCGTGAGTTTTGTCAATTTCGGCTAGTTATTGAAACAAAAATTATCTGTGGGTTTCAAATATATACCAATAAATCGCAATGGCCCCGTTCTAAGTAGTAACATTGATAAAATGTTCAGAAACATGTTTGATCATAGATAAAAATGTCTAAAACAATCAGATTTTTTGAACGGATAAGGAGCTTTAAAGGAAGGCTCAAACCTTGTTACTAACTACAATATGAAAATCAAAATAAACTTTTGACGCGATAACGTCTTATAAATCGATGATCGCCGGTTGCACGCACGAAAGATTGACTCATTGTCACGTTCCGCCTGAGCCGAGCGTGCAAGCGAGAGCGCGGAACAAGCGATAGAGAGGCACGAACGGCCTAAGCGTACGGCTTGTGACGCATCTATCTCTCTTCCACTCCATCGGCCGGCATACGTTATCACGGTAGTGTCTCTCAGGTCATAATTGTTTTCCACACTGTATAACGGTGAGATCTCGGGTTAAAGTAGTATGAAACATCGAATTTATCCCCAAAACTAAAGTAAACTAGGAATTAATTGCAGTACATTCAGGATTCAATCACACGCGGCCAAACATCGCAACTGCCGTTAGTCAAAGAACCCGAGTAATGAACCCGACTAGCCACAGTACACAAACACAGTATATTAACTAGGAGCGAGTGGCTTTCCAAGTAGCACACAAGATGTATAAATAAATAAATATTATGGGACAATCATACACAAATCGACCTAGTCCCAAACTAAGCAAAGCTTGTACTATGGGTACTAGACGACGATATACATAATATATAAATACATATATCGATAACATCCATGACCCAAGAACAAATATTTGAGTTCATCACACAAATATTTGTCCCATTCGGGATTCGAACCCGGGACCGCCGGCTCAGAAGGCAGGGGTCTGCAAACTGCGCCAACCGCGTCAACAACAGCTGAAATAAGTCGTATAAGGGCTATATAAGCTGTTATGCAGCCTGTGCTGCTGAGTGCCACGTGGGATTATACCGGGTGGGTTCCAAATGGATCAGTAGGGAGTCACAAACTATAAGAGATAGAGAAATCTCTTCTAAGAAACCATGGCGAAGATTTTAGATTTATTTATTTTATAAAAAGATTTACATGACATTACAGTACAACCAATGCATCATGAAACTTAGATTAAAATTAAAGGAACATACACAATTATATAGGAACAGTTGAGCACCTAGCATCCATCGCCTCACAGAATCTCAAGCATTCACTGCGCACAGCCACCCATCGCCACGCAAACAAGTCGCACTCAGGTGTCGATGCTAGGAGCGTATTGAGAAGTGAGACGGCTCGGGGCAGTGGCGAGTTCCTGAGCGACACGGTGGACGACGGCGGCACAGCCAACAGGTCGCGCTGGCGAGGTCTGAGGGCTATCCTTGGGACGACCGGGACAAACAGTCGCACCAGACGCTCTACAAGTTCGGGACAGTCCGACTCACCACGCAAGGCTTGACATGCCGTGATCATCAGCTGACAATTGTCAATTTAATAATAATCGCAACCCGGTCAAAATCGCTGTAAAGAATGTTAAAATACGACATGCGATTACTTACAGAATCTAAACCAATTCCCGGTTGTGTTATAAAAAAGAGTAGTTTCTAATAAATCCAAAATCAGATTTCCCTATCTCATCTCATATAGTTTTCGTTTTCTCTCTACCATTCTCCCTACCATTTGGACTGATCATCCTGTATATTCGGCGACTCTTATGTGACTTTCGTTAGGCTCTCTCACGTGGCAAATAAGTCAAGGTACTGACTAAGTATATTGTGGGTTAATCGCCGAATTACTGTTTAATCTAATTACACCTCTTAAGTAAAGTGTGAGTAGTTTGTAATTGATTCGCATGCAGACCTTTAAGTTGCAGAGAACAGATGAAATTAGGATTAAGGTATTAGCCTCAGGGTTGCTATAGGGGAGATCGAGGGGTTTTGAAACAGAGGTGAGTTGAAATAACTTAAATTTCTCGGTATCTAAATCCATTACCGTGTCAGCAACAACGCTGTTTAGACGCGCATGCGCCAGCGGGCCGCACAATAAGTATGCGTCTTTGCTTCACTGACGGATCCGAAAAATTCAATACCATATAAGAATTAAAATTAACGTTGTGACGACCAACTTTACAACCCTCAGGATGATCGGCCAGCCTATATGTAGAGGAGACCGAGGGGTATTGAAACAGGTATATCCCTCGGTCTCCTTATGCGGTGAGAGTTCCAACTGAACAGAATTTTGGCCGAAGGGTGTCATGTTCCGGCGTTTCCGCGGGCTAACGGACACCATGAACAGCGTCAACAAATCGCAGAAAAAAGTGTACTAATAGATATAGATTTTTGTAATTGCAAACTTATTTGAAGTTGACAAACTTACCGCGCCCTATTTCGAGGTATGGGGACAACAATTTTGTAACGGCAAAGCTAAGTTTGTCTGTTAGTACAGTGCCTTTACTATGAGTTAACGTGTACGGTCACGGTATACGATTTGTATAGAGAATAGTATACACCGCGGTTACTACGTAGAAATAAAATTGTTTGTACAAATCGTCCTCATGCAGCGAGGCGTAGATAGTATTGTAACTTGTAAACCTATCCAATGGGAGTTTGTCACGTCTTGAGGATTCGATGATCCATCGCAAACCGGGGGTAAAAGCGATTCCTTGTGGATTATTTACGTAACGTCATCGTACTGGGTTAATTTTTAGGGTTCCGTAGTCAACTAGGAACTAAACTACGTCTGTCCGTCTGTTCGTCCGTCCGCGACTTAGCTCCGTGATCATTAGTACTAGAAAGCTGAAAGTGTGGTATGAGTATGCGTATGTATCACGCTGACAAAACGGTAAAATTAAAACTAAAAATAAACTTTTTTTCGTGTACCTCCCCGTACACCCAAATTGGGGGTGATTTTTTTTTTCCAAGTTCCAAGTGTGTGTTCTTTGAATATGTCTTTTAAAAATAGTAAGGGGTCTCCAAACATTACTTTTTGATAAAGTCAGCAGTTTTGTAAATATTCGCTCCGGAAATCTAAAAAACTTGCGTCCTCCCCTCTAACTTTTCAACCACGGGTCAAAAAAATATGGAAAAATTCATGAAAATGAGGCCTTATCAGTACTTGCGATGAAAACTATATTGAATAAAATCGGTCGAGCCGTTTTTGAGCTATCGGAACATTTCATAATTTTCTTTAAAAGGACGTAAGTTGGCTTCCAGAAGGTAATAAGTAATTACAGTTACTTTGGCGTTTACGACCTTTTTCTAGAGCTTGAAATCTTTCTCGTAATTTAAACCTCGGGCTTAAAACCCCTGTTTTGAAGAATAGACGGCTATTGTGAAGGATGAGCAACTACGGAACCCTACACTGAGGTTTGGCTTGGCCGGTTTTTATCCATACTGAATTGAAAACTGGAAAATAGGAGAAGAAAACAGATGTTAGGTCACCTTATACGACATAGATGGACGGATGTCCTCATGAGGAGTCAATGTATGCGATCTGCAAGGGATCGCACTTTGTGTGGAGCTATGGGCAAGGCCTATGTTCAGCAGTGGCTGTCTGTGGCTGATAGATAGATAATTTGATTTTTTTAAACATGACTTGAACTTAAACATGACATCACTACCAGTAGTCGGACTTTGTATGAGAGTATAACCCGCTAATGGGCTTATATCCGCGCCACAGGAGTAATTTTGGGTGATGCGGGCAAACTGGGTGCATAGACTGCGTCGTGAATAGACTGAACCGAATCAGTCTGACTTAGGGCGAGAGGAGGAGAAAGAGAATAATGAAATAATGAACTTTATTCAGCAAGTAGGCCACAAGGGCACTTTTACATGTCTGAGTCTACCGGCATTTCACAAGAGGAGACCACTGTTGAGAAGAAACGCCGAAAGAAACTCAACAGTTAGTATTTTTTCAGAATGGATAAGTATTTTACTATTACAGCAATACGAATTTAACTATACGTAGTTCTCGAAGAAAGCATATTAAAAGTGTATTTTAAGATATAAATGAGGAAAAGTGTAAGAACAAAATAGAAACTAAGTACAAGATAGTCTAACGGCTTATCACAATTTATGTACGTTTGATATGCTTTTTATTAGCACTGTGTCCCTTAAACTAGTCAGGTACAATCTAAGAAGGAGTCAGCTACCCGGTTTCTGGTTCAGGCCATGCATTTTTGTCTGTCAGATAGTCTAATGTCAAAAGCATGTTATACAGTAGAGGTAAAGCCTAACCAGAAATATATGAGGATTGTCAAGAGGGCGCTATTTATAAGATTTATATGTCACCAATTTTGCAACCAATCGCAACCCACTATAATGACATTAGTTTTAAATACCTGTCAGTTCCACCATGTTAACCTCGTAATATCATTTAATAGAATGCACTTTTTCCTGACTGTTTTTCGTGTAGTAAACACATGTACACTTTATTTATAATCTTACGTTCATGACTGTGAATGGTTTTCGGTATTTTCTTCGGATGATTTAAAAAAAATGTCTTTTAAACAAACCACCACGAATGACATTGAAATTGTTGACAAACCATCATAAAATCATTGCTAGTGTAAGAAATTAGTTCCAGTAAAATTCCGCAATATGGCGCATCCTCATATATTTCTGGTCAGGCTTTACTGTATAACATGCTTCTGACATTAGAGATTTTTTTTAATAATTTTTGAGAGATGGAATCCGGTAACTTGTTATGAAAATGAATACATTTACAATCGGACTATGACCGAGAAGAAACGCGAACTAAGTAGCGATAGTACCCCGCCGGCCGCCGCCCGCGCGGAGATAATCCCATTAGCGGGTTATACTCCCACACAAAGTCCGACTACTGGTAGTGAGGGCTAACCAGCCCTGAAAGTTCAAGTCATGTCATAAAAAAAATAAAAAAAAGCTGAGGCGCCGTTTGAAGAATTCGCGGCAACCATCGCTTGGAGAGATAGATAATTGTACGGCATGACGCTTTTATAAGCAGCATATAGAAGGAAAGGTTGAACGTAAGCGTGGAGAAGACCAATTTCGTCCGCATTAACGTTCCTTTTTGACCGGACGAGCGAAGCGTCTACGTTTCAGTTTGGCCAAAAAAGACCAGATGTTCACATGTCCACTTGTTCGGACTTCCGGTTGTTCTCGCCTATAGGTCGCATTTCTCAACCAATTTTCGTGAATTTCTAACCCCTGAGGAAAAAAGAGGGGTGTTGTAAGTTTAACATGTGTACCTGTGTATATGTGGCATCGAAGCTCCCAAACGAATGGATCAATTTGAGTGCGGTTTGTTTTAATCAAAAGACATGTCCGTCGAGATGGTTCTTTAGCTATGTTTGACCTGTAGTTTCCAGGAGCTTTAATTGGAACAAGTGACAAGATCTCATGTTCAGTTTTAGTAGCATTTTCCATATCACTAATTTAATAAGGGTCACATGATAGCCAGCCACTTGTGTCGGGGGTGTTTTATATTTTATTATGAGTAGAAAAGAATAGAATAGAATATAATACTCTTTATTGCACACCTCAAGAAGAAAGAAATACAAATACAGATAACACGTATCATTACAATAGAGGTAAACAACAGGCGATCTTATCGCTAAAAAGCGATCACTTCCAGACACCCTTTGGGTAGCCGATTAATATAAATGAAATGAGATGAGTAGGCGATGCAAAAAGTAATCAAGAAAACTACTGAAAAATTATTAATATCTGCTCAAACCTATAATAATATATATTGATACATAAACATACATGAAAATATACATAAATAAACATATAACTAAATATAATTATACTCATATATAAACTTACTTAAACCTTATATTTAAAATAATATTTTGTGTAACGAACCACATATTATGTCAGTCACGGTGACAGAGTATTAAAGGAGAGACAAGTAATGTAGATTCAATAATAACATAGATTTTATTTCAGTTTAGAAATCCAGACTTCTAAAGCTCAATAATGCAAGGAACAATGTTGCCTTACCAACAAAAAGAACGCATTTACTGCAAATAACTTACTCCTAACTCGGGCAGTCGAGTTCAACTCAGATTTAGTTTAATACTTCGCAAACACAGTTTAGTAGTTAAGGGGGAAGAACGTTCCAACTCACGCCTTTGTTCTTATTGTTGGAATCGCTCGCTGCTTATAGAATAGAAGAACTGGGTTCCTTTTTATTTTACGACAATGGTCTGACAAGTGTCGGTCTTACCCAGGGATAGTAGCGCTACAAACAGCGTTCATTGGGCAATACCGTGCATACGTCATGTTAGTCATGTATTACATCAGTAGCCATTTGTCAAGGATTTGTCATCAACCATATCTAAAACATCGTTTACCGGAATGCTGCTCAATCCTTCGTTCTTCTTCCGAAATAGATACTGAATCCTATTGAAAAAAACTTGACTTTCATTACTGCGGATAGTTTTGGCTTTAATATGCAAAAATTATACGAAAAATTTGCAGAATATTTAGTCCAGTTTTCACTTTGTTTACGTTAGTGTCATTCACTGATTTTCAAAGTTAGCTACCAAATATTTATCGTGGCCAGTAAAAGAAATTAGTACCACTAAAATCCGCGTGGGCTGAAAAACACTGTCGGACTACGATTTAATATTCGTAGTCCGAATTCCGTCCGAAGGGATATTCCTCTAGTTGGGTGATCCTACAGGCGTTTCGATTCAACCGCTGTCAATCCGCTGTTATCTATACTATTATAATACATATTCAAATTTTGTTTTTAAAAACGGATTTCTATAATAGAGGTCATTATTACAAGGAAAATGCCGCGGTGCCATCCGCCAATGTCCAAATGTTGGACAAAAGCGGCTCAACACACCGAAAGTTGGCGATGTCAATGTCCATATGAAAGAAAGCTAGTTTGTGGTGTTGCGCAGTGTTACCCGCCCGTCCCACAGGAACACTACCCGTTTTCGGGATAAAAAGCCTATGTGTTAATCAAAGGTGTCAGCTACCTTCACACCGAAATTTATCAAATTTGGTCCAGTCGTTTGAGCGTGAAGAAATAACAAACATACACATAAACACACTTACAAACTTTCGCCTTTATAATATTAGTGTAAAAAGACAAAGACTCTCTTGCTCAAGAGATTTTTATTTTCTTATTTATTTATACAAGGAGAACCAACAGCATAACTTATGCAAATAGTGACATAACTACGGGTAGTAATACATAGCCAATTATAGGAAATACTTCTTGAAATCAAGTCCCCCCCCCCCCCCCCCCATAGAAAATAGATTTTCAATACTATGGCTGTGCTCACTTTCTGTAATAGCTGTTAAAATGTATAATTGTGTGTGTGTGTGTACCGTGTGTGTCTGTGTGTGTATCAAAGTGGCGTCATGGCGTCCCTTGCTGCGGGTAATATTCGGTTTGGAGCGAGTCAAAATTCCGCACTTGAGATCTAACGCTACCGAGTCTGCTTTGGCTAGAGAGGAGAAGTGTCGATAAACTATTCGATAAGTGGATAAAAAATACTTCGAATAAAAAAACCTAGAGTTAACAACACAAGCTAAAGTGCTTAAGGCGAGTATCGTCGGCATTATGGATATGTAAAAATGTTTTTGAAACTTTAGATAAAAAAAAGAAGATACATTAGTGACCCGATATTAAAAAAAACCGCTAAATAACTCAGATATTTAATGCATAAATGTATAGTCAGACTTCTTAACCTACCTAACTAAATAGATAAGTTGTCTTAATAGGTAAGCTAGTATTTTCACTACTTTCTGCACTTCTAGGATCTCTGGTCTACTAAAGAGTCCTTATACATTTTAAAATGTATTATTTACATATTATTACAAATATATTGATAATAACAAGCAACTTTTTAAAGTTAATAATACTTTTCCCTGAGTTCTAGATAGTAACATAGCTATTTCATGCTTTCATTGGGTGCAGTCGAAAATAAGTTGAACAAAACAGTTTTCTGCGTGAATTTTGTCAAATTCGAGTAGTTATAAAATTTCAAACTGTAGGTTTCAGATATATACCAATAAATTGCAATAGCCATGTTCTCCTAACCTTGACAATATGTAAAGAAACATGTTTGATCATAGAGTGATTATATACAAATAGAAATTTGTACTTATCACTAACGAATGAGCTCTCAACAAATTAAAATGTTTAACCCTTTCATTAACTCACTTGTTTCTAAAAACAAGTGATCGGCCATTCGTATAAATACGAGACTGCGCCCAAAACTATTTGGAATGTTTACTTTGGGTTCATTTGGTTTGTCAATCATTGAGTGATTATTGCTTTATGTTCATGAATAATTTTGTTGGATACCTACATACCGGGTGTTGCTTGTAATACGAGCAATAAATTAAAACATGGTGCCCGGGGGCTACAGTATGCGGTTCTTCAAGAGGGGAGTAAATAGGTTCTTAAAGGGTCGGCAACGCGTGTGTGATGCTCCTGGCGTCGCAAGCGTCCATAGGCGGTGGTAACTGCTTAACACCGTCGTAGTATAAAAATAAGCCAGGAGGAAGCTCTACTATGCAACTGGTTTTACAGAGTTCTCCATTAAAATGAGTGTTTTTCTATGTAAATGGCAAAACGATTTAAATAAATGTAATATTCAACTTCATCGACATTGAATAAGAAATGTAAGGACAACATTACGGTTGCGAATGCTGTCATGAGCGGAGCGGGTTTGATATACTTATTGGTTCCGTACCTACATATGCATACCAAATGTAAAATAAGAATACCAATTGTGGCTATGATTGTGTTATAGCTTATGTTGACGATGTGTGATTATTACAAATAACAAAAATCTATATATTCTGCGAGAGGTCAAATAATACCCCATTGTTGTGAAACATAAACATAACCGGTGTACCAGGATACTAAATGAGTTTAATTTTAGAGTTGATCGAGTTTGAAATACCATACTGCGATCTAAAACTGGCATAGTAGGTAAAAATACTGCCTTTTTAAAGTGGAAGTGAACCGGATATAATTCCCGCATGCATCCACAAAGGTGGACAAACTTAGGTGCTTGGTGGATGTCAAACGATGGTCACAGGCGGCGAAGAAGGCCCAAGCTAAGATGACGCGACGATCTAGATGTAGTGTTCATCAATAATTGGCCAGAAACAGCTAGCAACTGAGACGAGTGGAAGTCAATGGGGTGACTTTTGTACAGAAGTGTGACACTACACCAGGCTAACAAAAAAAAAAAAACCGGCCAAGTGCGAGTCGGACTCGCGCACCGAGGGTTCCGTACAAACACTTTCCATCCCTAAGTGGTTAAGTTAAGTTTGCACCTGGTATGTATAGCGCCCCATATAAATTAGGTGCAAAGTTAGGTATTAAAAAAAAACTAATTACTAGATCTCGTTCAAAACAATTTTCGTTGGTAGTTTTTATAGTAATGTACATCATATGTTTTTTTTTAGATTTTTCATTTTCTTATTTTGGAAGTTAGAGACCAACTTTTTTCCACTTTGGAAGCGTATGTCACGCAAACTATTCGGTTTAGAAAAAATATATTTTCAAAATCTCGATATCATTTTTGAAGACCTATCCATAGATACCCCACACGTATGTGTTTGATGAAAAACAAATTTTTGAGTTTCAGTTCTAAGTATGGGGAGCCCCCAATACATATTATTATTTTTTTATTTTTGCATCAAAATCTTAATGCGGTTCACAGAATACATCTACCTACCAAGTTTCAACAGTATAGCTCTTATGGTTTCGGAAAAAAATGGCTGTGACATACGGACGAACAGACGGACAGACAGACGGACAGACGGACAGACAGACATGACGAATCTATAAGGGTTCCGTTTTTTGCCATTTGGCTACGGAACCCTAAAAACGCCGTACGAATCAATCCCAGCGGTTTCCCGAATTCGACGTATTCGGATGAGTAATTGACGCGTATCGTGTGTGTTGTCGGAAATATCTGCAGATCTCGCTGGAGTGCGGTCCTTTCGCGATAACCTCGCACGAGATCTACTGTACCTACGCTTACCACGAGTTACCGTGACTATACGTCAGCGTAGAGACCTGCATGTCCTGTCATTGCTTTTTAATGTTCTCTACAACCCTGCTTCACCTCCTTACCTCAGTGAAAGGTTTAAATATATGGCCGATGGCAGTGGTCACCGCTTGCGGTCGTCTGCCAATCTCACTCTGGCTGTACCGTCTAACAAGACGCGTACGTACGCCAAATCTTTCACAGTAAGCGCTGTGAAGCTGTGGAACGAATTGCCACTGTCCCTTAGGAAGTCTCCATCTGTATCACTCAAGACGAATCTTAAGAAGTTATGGCTTTCCAATGACTTGTGAATTGGATCTACAATGTATTTATATGTATGTGTATATTTATATTACATTATATATATGTATGTATGTATGTATATATGTATGTATGTATTAATAGTTTATATGTGTAATTATTAGTAGTCTTATTATTTTTAATACCTTTTTGTACACGGTGTTAGTTTGTCTATCTTCTTCTCGTACTTACTCAACTGCTCAAAGGTTAACTGGAAGAGATCCCTTATAGGGATAAGTTCGCCTTTGTACCTATATGTTAATTGTAATAGATGTATTTTTTAACTGTTTTTGTGTACAATAAAGCGTTTACTTACTTACTTACTTACTTACTATACTCGGTAGAAAGTGCGCGACGGATTTGTATGGAGAATAGTACAGCGCCGTTTGCGGTTACTTTGTAGAACTACAATTCTCCATACAAATCCTTTACGCAGTTGCTAGCGAGTACGGTCACTGTAAACTCATGGTAAGGGACGTACAGATCTCGTGCGAGGTTTTCGCGAAACGACCCTGCAATATGCAGGACACTGCATCGATACTAAGAATACTCGATGTTCTCCACCTCAGTCGTTCACTCTTTGTATAGTGGTTGTGGTTGTATGATGAGTCATATCTATTGTAGATAATGCAGTTCTGTGTACGTTATCACAAACAAACCGCTCCCGCTCCGCTCTGCACCCCGCCCGCACCCCAACCGCTTGCTCGGCAAACCGCATTTTGTGGAAGTCGCGGCGCTCCCGAAATTAGATTTGCTTTGTGAGCTGTAATTCTGATTAAAACCATTTTCTGGCAGACTGTACCGATACCGGGCGTGAGCCGTTCGGTTTTGGATTAACGTTCTGTAATGAGACTGTTTGAAACAGTCACAATGTTAGGGCACTTAAAAGTCCTTATTCCTTTCAAATTTAATTTTTTTAGGGTTCCGTACCCAAAGGGTAAAAAAAAACGGGACCCTATGACTGAGACTTCGCTGTCCGTCCGTCCGTCCGTCCGTCCGTCCGTCCGTCTGTCACAAGGCTGTATCTCAAGAACGGTGATAGCTAGACAGTTGAAATTTTCACAGATGATATTTATATTTCCATTGCCGCTATAACAACTTACTTACTAAGCTGGCTCGGTGACCCAAAGAGGATCTTGGCCTCTGACACGAGAGAACGCCACTCTTCCCTTTTCTGCGCCACTTCACGCCACTCGGGTACTCCAAGGGCGGTCAGATCTTTGCGGGCTTCGTCGCTCCAGCGGTATCTGGGTCGGCCCACCGGGCGTTTCCCGCTGGGCCGGCCCACATACGTTCTCTTCACTGCACGATCGTCTCCCATCCTCTCCAAATGACCGAGCCATCGAAGTCGTGTTGCTTTGACTTCGCCAATTATGTTCGGCATCTTCACCAAGTCTTCCAGCTCCCTGTTCTTTCTCCGAGTCTTCCAGCTCCCTGTTCTTTCTCCGACAAATACTAAAAATAAAATATAATAAATATTTAAGGGGGGCTCCCATCCATACAACAAACTTGTTATAGATTATGGTACGGAACCCTCCTTGCGCGAGTCGGGCTAGCACTTGCCCAATTTTTCATATTATGACAAATATATTTATAACTAGCGACCCGCTCCGGCTTCGCACGGGTGCAATGCTGATAAATTATGCATGTTATTATACATATAAACCTTCCTCTTGAATCACTCTATCTATTACCGCATCGAAATCCGTTGCGTAGTTTTAAAGATTTAAGCATACAAAGGGACATAGGGACAGAGAAAGCGACTTTGTTTTATACTATGTAGTAATTTCAATCAACTTTTTAAAGTGAAGGATACTTTTCCCTGAGTTCTAGAAAGTAACATAGCTATTTCATGCTTTAATTACTTAAAAAAAAAACAGTTTTTTGCGTTAATTTTGTCAATTTCGAGTAGTTTTTGAAACAAAAATTATAAGAAGTAACATTGATAATATGTTAAAACGTTTGATTACAGAGAAAAAGGTCTAGATTCATTCGTCAATCAGCATTTTTGAACGTATAAGGAGCTTTTATCTACGCACATATCATTAGTGCTCTAAAATGCGTTCAGAAATCTTACTATGACTATACTTAAATTTTACTATGAGATTTTTTTGTCTGTGGTAGTAGGTAAAATCTGTACTGTAATGTTATTACAGTACCGATTTTTGTAAGGTTACGAGTTTAAATTAGGAACAGCTGTCAAAACACAAGTTGGTCTCTATTCTAGTATCCATAGATATTAATATTGTTATCGATACGAAACGTCAATTCTGTCAATTATATTGATATAATTAACAAAATAAATGTACAATGTTTGTATCTATGGCCAGTGGCGCCATCTAGAGTCAAATTATGTTAAACGGTTCTGGTTTGTTCTTTGTTTGAACTTTAAAAATAAAGTTAGTTGCTGTCAAGCCACTATAGTTGTTTCATTAGGTTATGGCCCAGTGCTAATTTCAAGTAAATTTAAATAGTTATCAGTGTAGAAATATAGTTAAAATGTCAGATAATTATTCAGTGAATGTGCCAAAACTGCGAGGTCGCGAAAATTACGACGATTGGGCGTTTGCAGTTGAAAACTACCTAATCTTGGAAGGTGTCGTTTTGGGTGATCAAAATGTTTTATCCGAAGCAGAAGACAGGAAAGCGAGAGCAAAATTGATAATGACGATAGATCCGTCTCTCTATACCCACATCAGGAATGAAGCTACGGTGCGAGATTTATGGAATAAACTGAAATCTCTCTTTGATGATTCAGGGTTTACGCGGAAGATCAGCTTACTCAGAAGTTTGATATCCATCCGACTAGAAACCAGTGATTCCATGACCAGTTACGTATCCCAATTGGTAGAAACCGCACAGAAACTAAAAGGTACCGGTTTCGAAATAAATGATGAGTGGGTCGGTTCTCTTTTGCTGGCAGGACTTCCTGAGAAGTTTAGCCCTATGATAATGGCTATCGAGCATTCGGGCATGAAAATTAGTTGCGATTCTATAAAAACTAAATTACTAGATATGAGCTCGGAATTTGAGGGTAACTCTGAAAGTGCTTTTATCGCTCAGCAAAAACGCGGTAAAACACACTCGCACAGCAGTATCGGAACGCAGCCATCAGCGAGTAATGTCAACGTCATGAATAACAGTTCGAAAAAAGTGATCCGTTGTTACAAGTGCAAGAAAGTTGGCCATTATAAAAATCAGTGTCCTATGATTGAAAAAGCGAAGACGAATGCATTTAGTGCAGTTTTTCTCACTACGAAATTCGACCGTAACGATTTTTACTTGGATTCTGGTGCGAGTACTCATCTAGTGACAAATGAAAACATGTTGTCGAACATTTCGTATCAACCGGTAATAAAGGAAATTATAGTGGCAAATCAGACAAGTGTGCCAGTTCTGTGCTCCGGAGATCTCGTCCTTACTACGAGTGCTAAGGGGACGGAGTACGAGGTGACAGTAAACAATGTTTTGTGCGTGCCAAGCCTCACCACGAATTTGTTATCAGTGAGCAGAATAGTTGAAAACGGTAACAGAATATCCTTCAATAAACAAGGATGTTACATTTACAACGCTCAGAATGACTGCATTGGTGAAGCTAGTTTGGAGAATAACGTCTACAAATTGAATGTTGTTAAGTCTGAGCAAGTTTTAGCGGCAGCAGTACAGACTTCATGCGAAACTTGGCATCGAAGACTTGGTCATGTAAACGCGAATGACCTTGAGAAGATGAAACATGGAGCAGTCGAAGGTGTGACTTACCAGGATAAGTGTGACATGAGCAAGGCAAGTTGTGTTGTATGTTGTGAGGGTAAGCAAACAAGGTTGCCATTCCCTCCTAGCACAATTAGAACCAGCAGAGTGCTTGAATTGGTCCATGCAGACCTCTGTGGTCCAATGGAGAATAAATCGCTTGGTATGTCAAGATATTATCTATTATTTGTCGATGACTACAGCCGGATGTGTTTTGTGTATTTTCTCAAAACTAACGATGAAACTTTTAAGTACTTCAAAGAATTCAAGGCACTAGTGGAGAACCAGCAGTCTACTAAAATAAAGATATTTAGATCTGATGGAGGTGGAGAATTCTGCTCTAAAGAAATGGAAGATTTTTTGAAGAAAAATGGCATAGTACATCAGAAAAGTAATGCTTACTCACCTGAACAGAATGGGCTTAGTGAACGATATAACAGGTCAATCGTTGAGAAAGCTCGGTGTCTCCTGTTTGATGCTCAGTTTGAGAAGAACTTATGGGCAGAAGCTGTGAATACAGCTGTGTATTTAAAAAATAGAACACCAGTTGCTGGTTTGGACAGAAATACTACTCCTTATGAAGTGTGGACAGGCAATAAACCTAACCTCAGCTACCTAAGAGTGTTTGGAAGTTCGGTTATGGTCCATGTACCAAAAGAAAGGCGCAAGAAGTGGGATAAAAAGGCTCGGAAGATGTACCTTGTTGGATACTCAGAGAATATTAAGGGGTACCGGTTTTACAATCCAGGAAGTCGAGAAATAAAGATAGCCAGAGATGTTGTTGTCATGGAGAACATTACAAGTGACAGATGTACAACTAGTATACTGGTAGAAGTGAAGCAACCACTTCAGACCGATTCTAAGAGAGAACTGGCAGTTGACCAGTCAAGTAGTCTAGATGAGACCTGGCAGACAGAGAAGGAGAATGATGAGACATATATCCCAGGTGAATCTCTGAATTATTCTGGAGAATCTAGCAATCCTGATGAAGGCAGCGGAACGTCGAGTGAATCAGATGATGTTTTTTATGAGCCTTTGACAGCAGAGGATTTGAAGGCCAGTACTCAGAAAAGAGTTCGTCGAAAGCCAGAATATTATGGTGTGAGCAACATGTGTGTTGAAGATATGGCAAGTGAGCCAATTACATCAGAGGAAGCTCTAAATGGTCCAGAGAAGGAGCTTTGGGAAAGGGCAATGAAGGAAGAGTTGCAGTCCTTCAGAGACAATGACACGTGGGAGTTAGTGGACAGACCTAGTGCGGGTACAGTAGTGAAAAATAAGTGGGTGTTTAAAAGAAAGTATAACAGTGATGGTGAAGTGCGCTATAGAGCCAGGCTTGTGGCTAAGGGCTTTACACAAGTGAAAGGTGTGGACTTCAACGAGACTTTCTCACCGGTTCTAAGATACTGTACTTTGAGATTGTTATTAGCTTTGAGTGTGCAGCTAGATCTCAAAATGAATCACTTGGATGTTCCTACAGCATTCCTAAATGGTCATATTGATGAATGTGTATTTATGGAAATACCAGAAAATTCAAATTTTGTTAATAGTCAAAATAAAGTTCTGAAGTTAAAAAAGGCCATCTATGGTCTGAAACAATCTGCCAGAGCTTGGTACACAAGGGTAGAAGAAACTTTGTTACAGTTAGGCTATTCAAAATCGAAATATGAACCATGTCTTTTCATAAAAAATCATGATAATGTAAAAGTGTATGTTGCATTGTTTGTGGATGATTTCTTTGTTTTTTACAACTCTGATACAGCCTATAAACATTTAAAAAGTGTACTAGAGTGTGAATATAAAATAAAAGACTTAGGTCAGATTCAAAATTGCCTTGGTATGCGAGTAAAAGTCGGTAAAGACTGTGTTACTGTTGACCAAGAGCAGTTTGTAAATAATATATTAGCACGGTTTAATATGAGTGATTGTAAAACTTCAGAAACCCCAATGGAAACAAATCTTAAGTTAGAAAAGGATGTAAATAAACAATGTGATAACAGTTTTCCTTACCAACAGTTAATTGGGTCTTTAATGTATTTGTCTGTTCTCACAAGACCCGATATTGCCTTTAGTGTCAGTTACTTGAGTCAATATAATATGTGTTTCAACCAAACTCATTGGAACCATTTGAAAAGATTGTTGAGATATCTACAGAAAACCAAGAAATTTGGTTTAGTGTTTAAAAAAGATAACAATAATTTATATGGTTAGGTTGACTCAGACTGGGGATCTTGTTGTATCGATAGAAGGTCATATACTGGGTACAGTTTCATATTGTCAGGATGTGTAATAAGTTATGAGTCCAGAAAGCAAAGGACAGTAGCATTATCCAGTACTGAAGCCGAATATGTGGCCTTATCTGAAGCCTGTAAGGAAGCTATTTACCTAAGAAATGTAATGTTTGAAATAGGTGTATTAAATAGCGAAATACCTATATGTTTGTATAGCGACAACCAAAGTTCCATTAAGTTGTCTGCTAATCCGCTGTTTCATAAACGCACGAAACACATAGATATTCGTCATCATTTTGTGAGAGAATGTGTGGCGAAAAATAAAGTAAAAGTTGATTATGTATCAACTTCTGATATGCCAGCCGACCTACTTACTAAAAGCTTAGGTGCTAATAAACATTATAAGTTTCTCAAGTCGTTAGGCATCTCGGAAGTTTAATTATTTTATGTGAATTTGTTTTCTTTATCCTGGTTTACATTATTTTGTTAAGGGAGGATGTCAATTATATTGATATAATTAACAAAATAAATGTACAATGTTTGTATCTATGGCCAGTGGCGCCATCTAGAGTCAAATTATGTTAAACGGTTCTGGTTTGTTCTTTGTTTGAACTTTAAAAATAAAGTTAGTTGCTGTCAAGCCACTATAGTTGTTTCATTAAATTCAGTATGTTTTTTTTTATAAAAACCGCACGACATTTGATCTCGAGTGACATGAGAATATGGATACATTCGTTTGTATATCATTTAGAAAAAAAAAACATTCGTCTTGACGGAGGTTCGAATTGCCGCCATTATTGTTGTCATTTGTTTGTTGGTTCTTTGCTGTTACAAAAGTAGAATTGTGAGGTTTATTGTAATTCACATTTTAGTTGAAAATATTGTTTCAATGTAAATGTAAATAACGACTATTACAATAAATAATCTGTTTATGTATTTGTTCAGATTTATTTCTTACTGCATGAGTAGGTATATGTCGTTTTTACATATTTTACAGATAGCACTAGTGGTGCCGGTCATTTCCTTATGGCTTCTGAACCCATCTTAGAGTACTTATGATATGTGTGTAGATAAAGTAGTGTATACAACTGTACATAATTAGGCCTTAAAACACTCGTGTGATCCTATTATGAAACTCGCTGACGCTCGTTTCATAAAACCACACTTGTGTTTTAAGGCCTCTCATTATGTATCAGTTGCATAAACTACTATAATACGGCTTTTTATATCTCCTTCTAGAGAAAATTCGTACTCGTAATTTTTTTATACCTTAGTCGTGTTAAAAGTATCCTATAACCATCTCTGGATGTCCAGCTATCGCTGTACCAAAATTGGTTAAAATTTGTCCAGCCGTTTCGCCGTGATGCGAGTACAAAGGAAATTATGTCCAACATGATAGCGCCAGACTGGCTTGTCGCCGCGCGCCCATACGCGACTGTTTCGATACTGAATCGCCACTGTTTCCATGCTGAATCGTGACTGTGCCATGATCGTACCGATGCAGAATCATGTTTACGTGTGCGAGGGTATACGACCAGCGACAACATCGCGTCCGCATCACGACTTTTTTGCAACTGCATCGCTACTGACACGCTACAAAAAGTCGCAGTATAAATAAATAAATAAATATTATGGGACAATCATACACAAATCGACCTAGTCCCAAACTAAGCAATGCTTGTACTATGGGTACTAGACGACGATATACATAATATAAATGCATAATATAGATAACAATAACATCAATGACCCAAGAACAAATATTCGAGCTCATCACACAAATATTTGCCCCGGCCGGGATTCAAACGCGAGACCGCCGGCTCAGTAAGCAGGTGTCTGCAAACTGCGCCAACCGCTGCGTCCTCTCTTATAAACACGATGCTACTCGTTTTATGAAATATTGCTAATCGGTTTTGGCTAGGCGTTCAAAATCGCGTTCAAAATCGCGTTCACGTAAATTTATCGCATAATATATTATCACTATTATCAGTCTGTTTCTAGTATAAGTCACTGTAAGATTGTAAATGCCGTAAGGTTATAATATAACGCGTGGGTTTATAAACTGCTGATAAATTGTGAATCGCAACAAACTGCTTAAAATTTATAGCGTATTCATTTTCGATAGTTCAATAATCGGTGTCAAACCAATTCATCTTGTCCGTAAAGAAGTGCGTCTACATGGTAGTAAAAAGTACAAATATGCTATGTTGAGTTATGAGGATTCTGAGAACAATTTTAAATTTGCTTTTGGATTAAAAATATTTCATATTACATAAGCCATTTCGAAAAATATTTTGTCGAAAGGTTCATTTCATAGAATTTTGATTTCGTCGAAAACATTTTTAGTCTCGAACCGTAAAATATTTTGTAATAATGATTGTGAATGGGTGATTTCCACAAATCTACTTTGAAAGATAATAATTGTGTTTTTCTTAGTTCACCTTTAACAAAGGTAACCGTAATAGCTGCGGTAACGCCTAAAGGCTCAAATAATAAATAATAGCGATTTAATAATTTTAAATAGTTTTTTTTTTGTTATTATAACTTGTGATTGACATAAAACAAACCGAACCTAATCAATACGATGATATTTCGAAGAATCATGAAAAGTGTGTGACTACAGGGGAAAAAATGTCGACGAAATAATTTATTTATATTCTGAGTTAGTGGTGCGCTCGTACGAGGGTGATTATTCGAGCGTTTTAACCGCCTCGTCACCGTGACCACTATATTTAACGAACCATATGATCAAAGGCGCCATTTTATGTTGTCTTGTAGAAGACGTAGATTTTGATGATGTTGATTGCTTCTATAAGTTGGCTAATATTGCGGTTACGGTAATGGCCGTTAAAAGGCTCCGAATAATTACACACGAACTGAGTTAATCATTCTGTTCGTACGAGTGTACCACTAACGAACACTGTTCGTGTCACCATGTTTTGTTCGTACGTGTGTACACGGCTTTAGCTTCCAGCAATATGAAATAAAATGCATATTTCCTTCCTAGGATCCATGAACATTACATCCCCCTAACATACAACATCCATTTTCCTTTTCAATTTATAATGAAAGATTCCCAAGCAAAGCTGAACGTTTATCTAGTCTATGCGTGTCTATGGTTCTTATTGTGTAAGCAGTAAGGTAAAAATTACTGTGAATTGGCTGTGGGAATATGTTTGCATAGCGGTACAAAGAGCTATAATGTAGTATCATGTTAACTCGTTGAACAGAAGTACTGACGAGAACAGAAGTGTTACAAAAATGCAAACTGACAATATTAGGAATCTCTTTTTTCATATCAGATCAAAACTTATAAGTTTAATGTGATAATATATTAATGTTATTAAAACTATCGTGAGACATCTTTACTAATTATAAAAAGCGGTATAAACTCACGTAAAAATTGTCAACTTTTACGTGAGTTTATACCGTTTTTTATAATTGATAATATATTATCACATAACTGAACAAATAATATTTTTTATAACGATAAGTTATAAAAATGTTCAGGAAAATCTGAAGAAAGTGTCACCCATCAAACCGTCACATAAAATTATGTCATTTGATATATTTGTGACAGTGACATTGACATTACAACGAACAAGTTGAGCAGTACGATATCCATAGTAAATCTACAATGGTAATAGATTATCTGTATGATTTTCTTCGCTGTTATCAATGGCTTGTTAACTAGTTACACTGTATGAGAATCAACAAATATTAAAACAGAACAGTCCTTTATAAAATTTATAAATCGATAAATTCCCAAAATATACATCACATTACTGTAGAGCTCAGACAGACAGGATGTTCTTACCACCGGATATTACGTTACTGAAGATGCACGAGTTATATTTATCGGAAACTTCCTGTGACACTTCTACAAAAAAAGTTTCATTGGCATCATATAAAAAAATATTTTACAACAATTTCAATTTACAAATAAAACGGCCACAAAAAGATACATGTAATAAGTGTGATTTGTTGGCAATAAAAATAAGAGATGCTACTTCAGAAGAAACTAAACTGAATTAAGAAAGGGAAAGAGATCAACACCACAAAGAAGCAGAAGATGCACGAGCCATGAAAAAATAAGACTTGAAGTTAGCAAAGACTTTTGAACACCTGGAAACCCTTACATTTGACATGGAAAAGACTTTGCCACTACCTAGGATTCCCACCAATATTGTTTTTTACAAACGTCAACTTTGGCTTTATAACTGTGGTGTTCATTCTGGAAAAACAGGCAAAGGCTTTTGCTGCGTGTGGGTAGAAGGTACAGCAGGCAGGGGAGCACAGGAAGTGGGTTCCTCTTTACGCAAACATATATCCTTAAACCTAGATTCAAAAGTCAAAGAGCTCATTCTTTGGTCAGATTCGTGTGGTGGCCAAAACCGCAACATCAAAGTGACTTTATTACTCTTTGCAGTGATGGAAGAAAATGAAAACTTGGAGAAAATCACACTACGGTGTATGGTTCCTGGCCACAGCTTCTTAGAAAACGATAGTGAGTTTAGTGGTATTGAATCATGCTTGAAAACTCAGACGCGACTTTATACTCCTCAAGATTACATCAATGTGATGACCAGTTGTCGCAAAAAAAACAAGTTGACTGCTTTTAACATGGAAAAAGACGACTTTGTGGGAGTATCTAAAATGATGAAGAAAATAGTAAACAGAAAAAAAGATTTAGAAGGAAAATCTGTAAGTTGGCTTAAAACTAAAGAAATATCTATCTTTAAGAATAAACCTGGAAGGATATTTCTTTCAACTACTCACGGTGGTCACCCTCAAGAAGTCAACCTTAACAAGAGACCCATAAGAGGTCAAAATTGTACCTCATTAAGTTTTTCCAGTCTTTACGAGCAACTTTGGCCTGAAGGGAAACCTATTGCACAACCTAAACTGGATGATATAAAATCCCTGCTGCACCTGATTCCTTCTGATGCCAGATGCTGGTATGAAAAATTACCTGGATCTCAAGACGTTGTTGAAGACGTTGAAGGTTTTAATGGACCTTTAGATTTTGATATAGAAGAAGAATAAACAGAATATTTTTTTCATGTTTAAAGGCATGAAATGTATCAAGCGGTTTTGTTATATCATAATATCTTATGTGTGTAATCCTGGCTAGTACTTATGAATTATTATTAGTTACAACGCCAATTCTGCCATTTATGCTGATTTTTTTGACATTTATTAAAAAAAGTTGATTGCAGAACAAAACTAAATTGTTAGACGGATTAGTCCTAATCATTGTAGAGGAAAAAAATGTTGTTGATTTATTTACAATATAACTATTTATTCAAATATATGGAATTTTATTTTATTCCAGTATTCACTTTACCTCTAACAATTTGCATTAAAGAATCAAGCGACAAAATATGTCTCATAGTACGCTACGACGGAATAAATTAACCTCATCGCAGTATTAGTGCAATAAAGAATCAAGCGGAAAAACGTTAATAACTTCGAAACTTGAATAGGTATGGTGTTATTTTTTTTATTTATTTAAATTATGAACACTTTTATAGGTTCAATGTCAAAATTAACTTTTTTGCTTTATAAATGAACTTACAATAACTGATTCAAATTTCAAATCTTTCTAGCTCATTTTCTCGATTTCAACTAACTGTCGCTTGATCGCTTATTCCATAACACCGTCCAAATATACGTTCAAGGGTCAACCTTAAACTTACACGATTTAACGGGATTTTACTTTATTAAACAGGACTTAAGGTAAACGTCCCTGTGCTCGACACCCTCCCAATAGTTGCCATCTTGAATGTTATGTCATTAGCAATAGAGGTGACAGCACAGTGACTATTAGACATTAGCGTGTCGAGCACAGGGACGTTAACCTTAACCGCGTTTAAAATTATAATAAAAGAAAGACGAGACAAGCCAATTCATTGAAAATCTTTGATTGCCTACGCGATATATTATATTTATAATCATCTATTAGGCAGTCTCAAATAAGCTCTAATAGGTAATAGTGGTTTGAGTTATGATGATCATTAGACAACAAATAATACTTACATACGGCGTGTATTTTTGATACAACCTCAAACTCTACTAGTTCTTAGCATAGACCCTAATGACTTATTTAAAATGAATGTTTTTTTTTATATAAAATAATTCATCAAGCAATGTAACCCGTTTATATTCTCACTTCGTCATCTAACGTCAATAAAAGTCAACGTGTCAAATAAGTGTACGCAATACATTGCTGCTCGATTCTTTTCCAAAAGTTAATTACTTTCTGGTAAGTAGTTTTCATTTTCACTAAATTAACAATTTGTTTTAATATCGGTTCATAGCACTAAAATATATGTCTGGTTACATTTTGTGGCTATATCAACAATACACGCTGCATTATAATAATTGATCAACATGTTGTCAGACACTTGCGCCCGCGACTGTACTCCGCGCATGTTTTGCTATTAAGTGGTCGACAACTATAAACGAGACGGAAATACGCCCTCTCGCTCCTACATACAAATAATATTATTTAGGGAGACGGCACTTTTTATTTGTTTTCTGTGTTGGCAGCTCTGCCAAGTGTTAATGTACCGTTTGTTAACACCCTAAGATGAGCGTATGTTAGGTTTATCGTTAGGGTGGTTTTATGAGCGAGGGCTGGAGTTCGAATTGTGAGCGCAGCGATGGATTCTAGATGATTGTGGACATGCTTGAGAGGAAACAATTATTGGATAGGTGCCCAAAGATTCGGTCAAGTTCGCGAGTAGTTTGAAGGATTTGTTCAAAAATTTTCACAAAATCGTTTTTTCATAGTAGCGAATTTTCATTTTCATGATCGCTAATTTTATTATTCGTCTTTTTTCATGTAGCAATTTTTCATGAAGCGTTTATAATGTTTTTACTTTTCCTTTCTTTCCTTTCTTTTCTTTCTTTTCTTTCTTTTCTTTCTTTTCTTTCTTTTCTTTCTTTTCTTTCTTTTCTTTTCTTTCTTTTCTTTATTTTCTTTATTTTCTTTCTTTTCTTTCTTTTCTTTCTTTTCTTTCTTTTCTTTCTTTTCTTTCTTTTCTTTCTTTTCTTTCTTTTCTTTCTTTTCTTTCTTTTCTTTCTTTTCTTTCTTTTCTTTCTTTTCTTTCTTTTCTTTCTTTTCTTTTTTTTCTTTCTTTTCTTTCTTTTCTTTCTTTTCTTTCTTTTCTTTCTTTTCTTTCTTTTCTTTCTTTTCTTTCTTTTCTTTCTTTTCTTTCTTTTCTTTCTTTTCTTTCTTTTCTTTCTTTTCTTTCTTTTCTTTCTTTTCTTTCTTTTCTTTCTTTTCTTTCTTTTCTTTCTTTTCTTTCTTTTCTTTCTTTTCTTTCTTTTCTTTCTTTTCTTTCTTTTCTTTCTTTTCTTTCTTTTCTTTCTTTTCTTTCTTTTCTTTCTTTTCTTTCTTTTCTTTCTTTTCTTTCTTTTCTTTTCTTTATTTTCTTTCTTTTCTTTCTTTTCTTTCTTTTCTTTCTTTTCTTTCTTTCTCTTCTTTCCTCCTTTGCGGCTCTCGCACATTTAAATAAAACAATTTAAATGAATTATATAACTTGTATCCTTTTTTAAGCTATTCCAATACCCTTACCATGAGTTTACAGTGACCGTACTCGCTAGCGACTGCGTACACAATTTGTACGGGGAATTGTAGTTCCACAGAGTAACCACTAGGGGCGCCGTAATATTCCCAATACAAATCGTTATACGCTGTCGCTAGCGGTCACATTAACTCAGGGTAAGGGTACACTTACCGTTTTTAAAGGTTGACTCAACCTTTTTTGACTTAACCGGTGTCAACCTTTGACAACGGTAAGTGTAATAGTTGCTGAAACGTCAGGAAGACTTGCATAATTAATACACGCGATATAACCCGTTTAAATTCTTTTTTTTTTTTGTATATAATTCGCTTTAAATCAAGTTTAGGTAAAATATAATAATACAGGACTAAATTCGACGTTTGTGATTCTAATATGTTACACACGACAGATAAAAAGCAGAGACAACTAGAAATGTGATTTCGCCTGCTCTTATATTACAGTATTTAATAACAGGGAACACGGATGACGTTGGAACTCCTAATTCTTAAAGTTGTACATGTAGACCTAACAGTAAAATAACTCACAAATTATATTCTCATGAGACTTCAAAAATATGACGTTTTCTTTTATAATTGTCAGTAATAATAACTCTATCAAATTCTTCATACTTGAACGTAAATATACATATGGGTACGAGTATATGTAATGTAATAAAATAGTACATTATATACTCGTCTGTATTATACATGCATAATTTATCAGGATTGCACCCGTGTGAAGCCGGGCGGGTCGCTAGTCACTATCACTACATAGTATAAAACAAACTCGCTCCCTGCTGTCTGTCTGTCTGTCCGTATGTATGCTCACATATTTAAAACTACGCAACGGATTTTGATGTGTTTTTTTTAATAGATAGAGTGATGCAAGAGGAAGGTTTATATGTATAAAACATGCATAATTTATCAGCATTAATTGCTCCCGTGCGAAGTCGGGGTGGGTCGCTAGTGTTCTTATAAAACATCACTGCTCGGGATTCGACCTCTGGAACGCTTGCCTTCCACGCTTGTCTATGGATTTTTTTATAGCACGTTCCCAAATAGACGTAAATGTGTAGAAGAGAAATGCTGAAGGAATTAGACGTACTTATTTGAAGCCGTACGAACAATGCCCTGGAACAGCTGGAAAGCTTCTTAAATGAGCATGTTGCTGCTTAGAGAGTACGGTGTAGTTTTGTAGAGAAACTTAAGTTTAATTAACTAAAATTTGTAGTGACTATGAGTTTGCAAGGTTGTTTTGAAATAGCAGAAATGCGTGATTAACTATCGGTAATTTTCTAACAAAACAAATAATTAAAGTGTGATTATTTGATTACCGAATAGCCGCAAATTTAATAGCTCAATACTTCTCGTTATTTAGGTAAGTTACGTCAATCAAAGTAAAGTTTACAAGATATTAATTGAAATTATTCCTGAGTAAGCACTGTACTTTGCAACGAAAAATAACATTATCCACTCTTTTAGTGCAAGTGTAGGGGTTAAGACGAGGCGTTTATTTAAAAATCAAAATCTTACAATAAAATATATTATTTTCTTTGACCAGTAGTAGTAATCAAAACACGTTTACTTCATGAAGGCTATGTCAGATGATAACCAAAGAGGAAAGTGTTCATTTTAAAGCTCTCCGTTGTCTCTCCTCGAAACAGTATCGGTATCGGTACCGATATCAATAATTCCTATAATTGCGCCATATTGCGGCATATTTGTCCACTTATCTATCTTTTAAAAGTGGGAGCAAATTGTTCGTCGACTATTAAATAGAGTAGCTGCTAGCTGACCCTGTGAATCACTAATTTTAAAAGCTTTTTAAACTTTAGTGTTTAACTTTAGGCGCAGCTTGCACGAGCTTCGCACATTTTAAATAAAATGCTACATACCTAATTAATTTTTAATATTTTATGTGGAACACACAATTATGTATTTGGTTTTTGTTATGTGGGTAAATTAACACCACTTTTGTATCAATATAGCAATAATTATTTTTTATTAAAGAAGTTACATCTAGTCTAAACCAAATGTCTACATTTAAGCGAAATATAAGGCTCATAATTTCAAAAATAAACAATGTGAATGAGAAGAAGCAAGAAACTTGGGATATGAGATTCCCTTTTCAAAATCATACCGTTACTGAGAACTTTTAAAGCGCAAAGGACGATGAGATCACGGATACTGTCCAAGCAATATGGTCACTGCGAAATCACCGAACGACACCTCAGCATAATTCTCTCCTCCCTCTCTCTTTCCCCTCTCCTCTCCCCCTAGTCAGAGTTCAGTCGATTCACGATGCAGTCCATGCACCCAGTGCGCTAGCGTCAGGCCCCACAATTTACTTCTTTGGCGGTGAAATAATCCCGTTAGCAATATTCTCCCACACAAAGTCCGACCCACTGGTAGTGAGGGCTAACCAGCCCTACAGTTCAAGTCAAGTTCAATAAATACAGTCAGGCACGCTTCTAATATGATTTTCTTGCATTCGGCGTCAAAACCGTACGGACCCAGTGAATAAAAAACCCACAACGTATGTATTAGCGTTGCCATACAGCGAGGAAATGCTATCAGCATCTTTGGTAACATTTTCAAATGGGGTCCGATTTTTCAAGTAATTTTTAGTAGATTATTTTGAATGCATATGGGAAATATTGTGATATCATATTATTTATTGCCAAAAAAAGAGAAAACGCCATATTGAAATTGGTTCAATGCGACTACAATTTTAAGCTTTAACAAACATATAACCTAGTGGTAAACCACTGCAGAAGTAATATGACATTTTCCATTCAAAAATAATTATCACAACTACATATTTGATAGTGCGTGTGGTCGTGGCCTGTCTGGTATCGGTATCGATATCGGAATTGGTACCGACGGCCCGTACCGCTACCGAATTGTGGTCGCGGTCGGCGACAATTATGATAATTATACTGTTTTGCGGTTGGTACTCTATCGCTTTGAATTTGCATGCACACTGCAATCAATATAATTTGACAGATAGAAGCCGTCAATGATTTTGTCACAATAAAAGAGAAACATTGAAGATTATATGAAGATCCATTGCATTTTGGTTCATAGCTATTAAAATCCAATATATGAAAGAGCCTAGTTATTCCGTATATTTTCATAAACTTAATATAGTAAATATCTTGGCGACGCGGTTTATTTATATAACTAACATAAACCACAGGATAGCACCATATTGATTACATACGATTATTATTTGAAGTTTTAGTAAACTTAATTCATAAATTTATGAAACATATAATGTCTCATTTTTAGGGTTCCGTACCCAAAGGGTAACAAGTGCGAGTCGGACTCGCGCACCGAGGGTTCCGTACAAACACTTTCCATCCCTAAGTGGTTAAGTTAAGTTGGCACCTGGTATGTATAGCGCCCCATATAAATTATGCAAAGTTAGGTATTAAAAAAAAAACTACTTACTAGATCTCGTTCAAAACAATTTTCGTTGGTAGTTTTTATAGCAATGTACATCATATGTTTTTTTTAGATTTTTCATTTTCTTATCTTAGAAGTTAGAGGGGGGGGGGGACCAACTTTTTTCCACTTTGGAAGCGTCTGTTACGCAAACTATTCGGTTTAGAAAAAAAATATTTTAGAAACCTCGATATCATTTTTGAAGACCTATCCATAGATCCCACACGTATGTGTTTGATGAAAAAAAAATTTTTGAGTTTCATTTTTAAGTATGGGGAGCCCCCAATATTTATTATTATTTTTTTATTTTTGCATCAAAATCTTAATGCGGTTCACAGAATACATCTACCTACCAAGTTTCAACAGTATAGCTCTTATAGTTTCGGAAAAAAAATGGCTGTGACATACGGACGGACAGACGGACAGACAGACGGACAGACGGACAGACAGACATGACGAATCTATAAGGGTTCCGTTTTTGCCATTTGGCTACGGAACCCTAAAAACGAGACCCTATTACTGACTGAGACTTCGCTGTCCGTCCGTCCGTCCGTCCGTCTGTCCGTCTGTCACCAGGCTGTATCTCAAGAATTTTGAAATTTTCACAGATGATGTATTTATGCAAATACTAAAAATAAAATAAAATAAATATTTAAGGGGGGCTCCCATACAACAAACTTGTTATAGATTATATATATGTATATGTACATTAGGTACGGAACCCTTCATGCGCGAATCGGGCTCGCACTTGCCCAATTTTTTTTAATGTGGTTACACCACAATTTTTATTTAATTTTTATTCGATTCCCGGTCCCTTTCACCAGGTAGCTCTTTTTTCAATTTTTCTTTAAGCTTTGATCTTTATATTCATGGTTTAAATAAAAATTGTGGTGTAACCACATTAAAAAAATGAGACATTACATGTTTCATAAATTTATAAAACTAACAGCGCCCTCTCTCGCCTGCTCGTTCACCGCTGTAAAGTGGTGCGGTAAGATGTGAATATTAACGTATTCACATAGTGGTCGCTAAGGTGTAAAAACCTTTCAAATAAACAATGCAAAGATCGACACACGAGGCTTAAGGAAAAATTCGTCAGGTCTACGTGGAGCGAGGGTAGCGAAGTGGCTAACGCGCTGGACCGGTAATCCAGAGGTACCGGGTTCGATTCCCGGTCCCTTCCACCAGGTAGCTCCTATTTCAATTTTTCTTTAAGCTTTGATCTTTGTATTCATGGTTTAAACTTAATTCATATTGGAAAACCGGTCCACTACAACAATGAGATAATTTCCATTACAGAACGAATTATCACAATTATTTGATAACGCGTGCGGTCGCGGTTTGTCTGGTATCGGTATCGGTATCGAATCGACGGTCGGTACCGCTACCGAATTGTGGTCGCTCGACGACAATTACGATAATTACACTGTTTGCGGTTGATACTCTATCGCTTTGTATTTTAATAAAATTTAATTATTTATATCTGTTATAGTGGGCAGACCTAGATGGAGAGACGACATAGTTAAGGTCGCAGGAAGGAAGTGGATGCACAGCCTGACCGGCCCGGAGTCACAGCGAAAATGCACGAGGAGGCCCTGATCCAGCAGTGAATAGATACGGGCTGATGATGATGATGTTAGAGTAAGTGATGTGTCATCCTCGACAATTTCCGGAAACTTTCCTCACTTTGTATAGGATTGAACTGTCTTAGCAGTTTGGCGAGTTAATTACAATTGCATGCAGTTATGTACACCTTTTTTGGAAAAAAAAAAAATTACTTATGTCTGTCAGACTTGGTGATGTGTTATCCTCGACAATTTCCGAAAACTTTCCTCACTTTGTATAGGATTGAATTACTTATGTCTGTCATAGGGATGTGTTTCTCGACAATTTCCGGGAACTTTTTCACTTTGTATAGGATTGAATTACTTATAATATGTACGTCATAGTGATGTGTTTCTCGACAATTTCCGGGAACTTTCTCACTTTGTATAGGATTGAATTACTTGTGTCTGCCACAGTGGTATGTCATTCTCGTCAATTTCCGGGAACTTTCTCATTTAGTATGGGATTTTTTCCGAGAACCTTCTCTCTCCATAAAAATCGGGAAACCTTCTCGACAACGGCACATCCCTAGTTAGTTCCTTGTTGACGGCACTAAAAAGAATCTTTCAGCTATAAGCGGTACCCATATCCAATATCCAATAACCTGTCAAGCTCGCACTATCCTTTTTGCATGTCAGTTTAGGACGGGTGCACTTCCGGTACTGTACTCCGGTACCAGTACTGTGTTCCGGTACCGGTACTCACAATGGTCCCGGATCCATATGTACGTGGACACTTATTGGAAATTCATGATTTCTTTACTAGTGGTAGATGTAGTGAAGGTTAGATGCGGGGTTGCTAAGTAATTGACCCGTTTTAAATGTAAAAGATTTTTTTAAATAGTATATAGCGTGTGTATTTGAATAATTTGAGTTCTTGACGTTTTAATATTGGTAGGCGGGAAATACCAAAAAGCCCACCGAAAAATGTGTTGCAAAATGGATGCAGGATAATATAATGTACAATGTTCTGATGAGAGTACACATACATATAATGTCGTTAAAATAAGTATACATGTACTTTCAATCGTCAATGTCAATACCAACATTATTTAAATCTCATTATGCAAAGCAAATTATCTATAGAATAGTTAGAAAACCTATAAACAATACGCATTTATTTTTTTATAAATGTATTGTGCGCCGACGTCTAATAACAATAAATTTCTCCACTACCCAAAGATTGTCTGGAAGGGATCGCTTTTTATCGATAAGACGGTCTGTTATTTACATCTAATTGTGATTTCCTGCATGGCATCTCCTGTTTGTTCCGTTAGGTGTATAAAGAGTACTTGTCATATGAGGCAAATACGACTATGGGGCAAATGCGTATTTTGATGTTATCATAGAAACGTAACACTTTATAACTACCATCGCTCTATTTGTCATATCAATAGTCCTAAACTTTAGGCAGTAAGAGAATCGGTAGTTTTAATGTTATTTATTATTATTAAATGCTTGTAGCGACGTCTATCTGTCTATGGCTGTAATGGCTGTATGATGAAAAGGAAAATAAATGTCGCTTGATAACGGAAAGCCTGTCTTTTTAGTCTAAAATGTGCCTCAGCGAGCCTATGATGATGGTTGCTTTTATAACGCGATAAATTAATGACAAATCACCACGTTTTGAGAAAATGCGAGTATGAGTGACGGATGCTTTGTCACATATTTATCATGTGATAAACGCAAGCATCATAGGCCTAACCTACGTAACTAACCTTGTTATTGACAACATTTGAGCTTTATGCAAGTCACAGAAGAAATAAATAACCAGGTGACCTTATTGTATTGTATTGATAGTTTTTAGGCTTCCGTACCCAAAGGGTAAAAAATTGGGACGCTATTACTAAGACTCCGCTGTCCGTCTGTGTGTCTGTCCGTCTGTCACCAGGCTATATGTCATGAACTGGGATAGCTAGTTGAAATTTTCACAGATATTGTATTGTTGTTGCCGCTATAAAAACATATACTAAAAAAAGAATAAAATAAATATTTATGTATGCAACAAACGTGATCGGTTGAGTTAAATTTGCACCTCATTTGTTTGCGGCGCCCGTACCAGGTGCAAATTTAACTTCACCCGGCCAGTTAAGATGGGAAGTGTTTGTACGGAAGTCCGACTCGCACTTGGCCGGTTTTTTTATTTTTCTTTCTTTCTTTCGCGCTGCCGTATCTACAGCTACACTAACATCCATCGCAATCTCGAACCCTTTTCAATCGCGGGCTAAGTGCGATGTCGTGTAAGTTTCAGCTCAAGACGATATTGTTCAGCAATCACATAATCGCTGAAATATTGTCTTTTCAGACCTGGAAGTACGCCCACAGTTCCCTTATGGCTTTTTTTATGTCGGTTATTATATTTCATTGAAACATACGAGAAATATCAAAATGGGCTCAAAACGGTAATGTCTAGTTTTATGTCTAATTTTTGAGCAAAGGTCAACCGGAAGAAATCCCTTACAGGGATATGTTCACCCTTGTATAATCTGTCTGACCTCTAATATCAAATTAAGTCACTTTGGCACAAGGTACAAACGACCGTATTTTAGTAAATCTAAGCCTTGCGCCAGTTTGTCATAATTTGATCATAGAATTCCGGATAGACTATACACATGTATAGTTTTTGAGTTTTTGTGTGTTTTATGTGCAATAAAGTGTTTACATACATACGGTACATTAATCACGGGTCTCCCTCGCGATCCCTAACATCGTTTGTCCTAAAATCACTTGCCCAAACTGTTTTGTCCTAATGGGCATTAGCCCTAACGATCAATTGCCATAACAATCATTTTCCATAACGTAATGGTTGTCCTTAAACTCATTTGTCCGAAACATCAATATCCCTAATATTTTACCCATATTCCTCGCAATCCCTCAAATTAATTTTCGTTTTTGAAAGTCCCCGCCGCCCCTTTTGCAACCACCGAACTGCTACCAGTAAAGTATTTAGTTTAATGGGTTAGGTTAGGTTAGAATCACGCTAGTAGTCTGCATCTGTGTGCTCCGCCTTCCACGTACGTAGCCTGCCGCAGCGTGTTCGGTCGTCCCTAACGGGATGATGTAGACACATTCCAAAAAGAAGATTTATTTTAATATATTTTGAGAATTTTAATTAAAGGATATAAAATAATTTTGTCTCTTGTTTTCCTTCTAGTTTTTAATTATAAATAAATAAAAAATAGATAAATATCGGACAACCTCACAGAAATCAATCTAGTCCGACAGTAAGCTCTAGTAGGCTTGTGTTATGGACACTAGACGACGATAAATATACTTATATAGATAAATACATAATTAAATACAAATAACATCCATGACCCAGGTATAAATCTTCGAGTTCATCACACAAATATTTGCCCTTGCCGGGATTCGAACCCAGGACCGCCGGCTCAGTAGGCAGTTGCTTAACCACTGCGCCAACCGCGTCGTCAAAGTAAGTATAAGTAAGTTATATATTTTTCCTCTTTCTTTTTTGTCTATTCTATATCCTTCATAACCATGAGACGTATCCCACTACACATAATCCCAAAATCAAGAAGCGAATAAGAAAAGTTTACCCTCACATTAATGTTATCTTATTTGATACCTAATATTAGCGGCGTTTGTCTCTCACAAGTAGGGTTGTCAACAATACAATACAACAATATTTTATTGCACACCAACTAGAAAAATATTACATGAGAAACCTTAAATTTAACAATGGTAGGCAATAGGCGGTCTTATCGCTAAAAAGCGATCTCTTCCAGACAACCGGTCCGTCTCATTTCTGGAGCCCAGTCCGTCTAGCACAACTATGCTTCGCGACTCTTGTCGCACCCGTCACTCTCTCACATTACTGCACGGAAAGAGACGGGTAATTATCTCGCGCGAGAAATAGCCGCGTATGACAGTTACGCTAGTGCAGTATGCGTGTCGTAAGGGGCGCGGGACGTCGATTGTCCCGTTTTCAGGCTAGATTTGTTTATAAGTAGGCAACGGATAATCGGATGGTCTTATACCTAAACTTTGGCGGCGGCTTTGTTGTTCAGTTGTAGGTATAGGCGGCTTTGTTTGAGGTATGAGTGAGATAGCGATAGGATTTTGTCAACTTTAGGTAAATATCCAGCTGAATTTCCGATCCCTATTTATAAGCATGAACCGAATTTACATAAAACAATTTAAACGGATTGTGTTGCATTTATTCATTATTTGAAATTAAATGAAATAATTTATTCAGTGAGTAGGCCACAAACGCACTTCAGATTGTGAATCTACCGGCATTTCCAAAGAGGAGACTGCTGTTGAGAAGAAAACCGAAAGAAACTTAACAGTAAGTAATATAAACGTCAGGAGGTTCAAGTAATTAATATACGCGATATAATCCGCTTAGACTGTTTTATTTAAATGTACGTGACAGTCGCGGAAATAGAAGAAAAAATTGGGCAAGTGCGAGTCCGACTCGCGCATGAAGGGTTCCGTACATATGTATATATAGGTATAACAAGTTTGTTGTATGGGAGCCCCCCTTAAATATTTATTTTATTTCATTTTTAGTATTTGTTGTTATAGCGGCCATAGAAATACATCATCTGTGAAAACTTCAAGTAGCTATCACCGTTCTTGAGATACAGCCTGGTGACAGACGGACGGACGGACGGACGGACGGACGGACAGCGAAGTCTCAGTAATAGGGTCCCGTTTTTACCCTTTGGGTACGGAACCCTAAAAACTACAAATTACAGGAAGCGTGTATTGATAAAATTTAATTGTAATTTTATCACTGAAACGAATGTTCAGTTGTAATTTTATCAAGACGCGCTTCCTTGCTTGGGGCCTAGTCTGAGGGGCCTACTCTGCGCACTACTTCATCTCTTTCTACCGTTTTATTTCCATGCTATTCAATATGTTGATAGCCATTCAACCTTATCCGGGAGCACTCAAAAATTCCAAAGTTTCATTTATCCGAAACCATCAATATTCCGAATTTTCTAAATTCTGAAAGTGAAATAACGCGAAACGATATTTTTTTGCTATTGATGATATGTTAGATACTATAATTAGCTTAGGTATACTTAATGTTTATTGTGTATGTTTCGGTATGATGACCCTGGAATTGTCTTTTACGAATAGGGTTGCCAACTTTAATGCCCAGATTTGCGGTAGATTTGCGATCAAATTGCGGGACTGGTTATAAAATGCGGTTCGCCCTTCACACATCCATACCGAAAACCATGTTCTGATAAAATATTTAGTTTTTTTGCCGCAAATCTGGGCATTAAAGATGGCAACCCTACTCGTAAAAGACAATTCGAGGGTCATCCATCATACCGAAACATATACATTAATTAAGTTTGTTACAAGGATTGTTGGGTTGGATTGCTGTTTCTTTTGGAGTATGCTTATTCGAATTCCGTACATTAGTAGCATATTAGGTATTATAAAATTCTAAAATTGTATTGAAAATGTCCACTACCATCGATCATATGCGCCCTTATCTTATTGCTTCCAGCGATCCTAATCAGGATGTCGAGCTACCTGGTTGGGGGCCTCCCACGCTGCGTTTCCCGGTACGCGGTCGTCGCACAAGAACCTTTCTGCCAAGTTTGGGGAGGTTTTTGTCCAGCAGTGGACTTCTGTCAGCTGATATGATGATGCTGATTTAAAAGTAGTTTTCCAAAGGGGTCATAACTTCAGGAAAAGTCTTAAAAGCGCGATGCAGGATTTGTAATGGCCGCGTGACACCTTTTGTTGGACGAACTTCTGGACGGCTGACACAGCAAACTGCTGGACAAATTCAAATCAGGTCTGGCTGGACGTCTAAATATAGTTATAGCATACGTTCTACCCGACTATGGTAAAATAAAAACCGGCCAATAGCATGTCGGGCCACGCCCAGTGTAGGGTTCCGTAGTTGCTCATCCTTCACAATAGACTTACGTTGCGAGAAAAATTGCAAGCTCTATTAAAAGGACGTAAACGCCAAAGTAACCGTACTTAATACCTTCTGTAAGTCAACTTACGTCCTTTTAAGAAAATTATGAAATTTTGCGATAACTCAAAAACGGCTCGACCGATTTTGTTCAATATAGTTTTCATTGAAAGTACTTATAAGGCCTCATTTTCATGAATTTTTCCAATTTTTTTTGACCCGTGGTTAAAAAGTTAGAGGGGGGGGGACGACGCTATTTTTTTTATTTTCGGAGCGAACATTTACAAAACTACTGACTCTATCAAAAAATAATGTATAGAGACCCCTATTACTTTTAAAATACCTATTCAATGAACCCGAACAAAATTTTTTTTTTAGTTTTTAATTTTATTTTACCGTTTTGTCGGCGTGATACATACACATACTCATACCAAATTTCAGCTTTCTAGTACTAATGATTACGGAGCTAAGCCGCGGACGGACAGACGGACAGACGGACATGGCGAAACTATAAGGGTTCCTAGTTGACTACGGAACCATAAAAAAAGGGACAAAAACCTTCTAGTATTTTCTTTTTCAATTAAAAAAGAATCTCCAGTCCCTATTGCTTCACAGCAAGCGCAAGGACCTCGAGAGAGATGGCGCTTTACTCAACGTTTCATACAAATAAAAGAGATGTGTCACGAAAGTTTCAAACAGATAACCACGGTGGCCCTTAATTCCGTACAGGCCGTAGTTATTATAAGAAAGGTTTCGTTTTATTAGCAATCGTAAAATTCGCAGTTTTCATCCCCCAATGGATAAACAGTTTAAAAAACAGTTGCTTCACTGAATATTTAATTAAAAATGAAATTTTGAGAATGAGAATTTTAATTAATCCTATATGATAATAAAATTGTATTGAACATTCATTTTATGGAGAGAGGTCGTTACTTCAGGAAAAATCTTATCATCGTGAAGCAGGCGCAAATAGTATGGCGCCATCTGTTGATGAACTGTTTTTGTACTCTAATCGCGCTGAAACGGCTGGAAGGATTATAACCAATTTTGGTACAGGGATAGCAACTATCTAGCTGCTGGATATCCAATGCTGGATATATTCTAGCCTCTAGTTTTTTATTTATATAATTTTTTTTATGTGTTGACGATCCTTTTTAGGATTTTTCTTTTATTTCTATAATGTTGTTTTTTATGTTTTTTTATTTTATTTATAGTATAAGTTTATCAATAAATTGCTCTTCTCTCGGTAACTGACGATTCGAAAGTGCTTGTAGCTAGGCCTACTTGAATAAAGAATATTTTGACTTTGACTTTGACAATGATGGCTAAAGTAATTTTTTACTCGATTACGGTAAAGTAAAACAGTTTTACGCAGACGAAATTTCGTGCACTTTCTAGTGTCAATTTACAACACTTATTTATAGTAACGTGGTCGTCATTTTATAATACAGTGGTATAAAAAATAATAATAATAATAATAATAATCATCGTCCACCAGTCCCATTTTTGCTATGAGACACTTTTGCTGGTAGACGCCCGATAGTCTCACCCCATAGCCCAATTAGCCAGTCCTCCATTTCAAACCCATAGCCCAATTTGTATTTAGATTCCATGTCTCCATCAATAGTTCTTGCACCTAGCGGGCGCTGTCTCTGTGTGCGTCCCATGACACGGATAGGGACAGCATCCGCTCGATGTACACCTTGCATTTCATTAAATTGTCGAAAGGGCCTCTACGCGTTGGCTTCGGCTCCGTGCACGCCTCCCAAAGGTCCGGGACACTATTGTCCCGTGAGCGGGTGCGACATACAGAATAATAATAATAATAAATAATAATAATAAGCTGTCATCGATTGTCACGTTATTTGTCTTCTTGTATTTTTTCGTAAATTTTAATATTTTTATAGTGTTTTGTAAGCTGAATTTACCACCATGTGTACAGAAAACCTTTGTAAAACCGCAAGCAAAGAGAATAATGCAATAAAATGGCCAAGACACGACGAGAAAACACTTAAAATGGGATTGACACAATGTCAACAAAAATGTCAACTTAAATCGCTATGTAAATATTAATATAAATAATGAAAAGGTACAATACGAGAAGTCAAACAAGCACAGCAAACAGAAACACACGCCCACCACCCCCGCCCGCCTCGTCCAGCTCCTCGTCGTCTTCGTCGGATGGCGACTTTGCTACTGCCGCCGACACTAACGAGTCGAGCGACGACGAGCGCGGGCCGCCGCCGCCGCCGCCACGACCACCTGCGCGACGAGGGCGGCCACCGCTGCCGGCACGCTTGGGGCCTACGGAGCAACCTGCTCCGACGACGGCTCCCGCTACCGGTGGTGTAGTGCGTCGCATGAGATGGTCTCAAGCCATGAATGAGAACGTCATGCGCGCCTACTATGGGGCTACAGTGGGAGGAACCAACCTGTCCGCGTACCGGGACAGGATGCTGCCTCTGTTTCTGACTTTTGATTCGACCATCACCGTATCTGCGCAACGGCTATCCGATCAAGTGCGCTTCATCCAGCGGCGCAAGCTGCTGGACGACGCGACACTTGATCGACTGCGCCTGGAGGTACTGGCCGCTCGCATGTCTTCCACGCCGGCTCGGGATCCGCCTGCTACGTCACCGGATCCGGCGCCAGCGCCCAACCTGGTGCCGGAGGTGCCGCGGACGGATCGCGATGCCGACGAGGAAGAATGCGCGAGTAGCGTAAGTACCCACGCCAATGAGCAACTGAGGAGGGCTTTGGAGGAGGCGATTAGGCGCTATCGATCTGCACCTGACTCTAGGCCGCGATTACCACGCTTACCGATGCATAAACGTAACTTAGCGTTAATGGGAGCCCTGGACGCTTTGCTAGACCCGTACCTTCGGGCTAGCGAAGACTTAGCTGATACCCACTCGATCATGTACTGTGGGGCCATCGCGGCGTGCCGCGTTGCTCGTGTCAGATTCCCGGACACTGACCGAGCACCGCGGACCGCCGGGGGTGTTCCTGCCTGGCAAGTACGGATCGAGCGGCGTATCAGCTCGTTTTGGACTCTCATTGCCAAGCTAATCTGTTTTAGGGGGGGCAACAATCGCCCCCGTGTGATGCGCTATGTAACACAAGCCTTCGCGGGGACTGGCACCAGGCCCCGCGATTACATGGCATGTGTCACAGAGCGCATCGACTACCTAAAGCAGAAAGTTTATGCATGGGCAAGCCGTATTCGTCGCTACAGAGAGCGTGTAGATCGATTCCAGCAAAATCGCCTCTTCCAAAGTGACCAAAGGAAGGTATACCGAAGGTGGGAGGGAACCGATCAATGTGTGACCGACGGGCAACTGCCGGATCCTACTGCCATGATTAATTTCTGGCGTAGTATCTGGTCGGTTCCAGTCGAGCACACCGAGGGCGAATGGATGAATGTTGTCAGGCGTGAGTGTGAGCCGATCGAAGCCATGGGGGCTGTGACCATCAGCCCCGATGCTGTCCGTACGACCCAGAACTGGAAAAGTCCTGGGCCGGACGGATTGCACAACTTTTGGATCAAGTGGTTTCGATCCTCACATGAACGCCTGGCAACACAATTTCAAGACGCCCTCGAGCTTGGTTCCCTGCCATCTTTCATGACTACTGGTGCTACCTTCCTGCTCTATAAGTCCGGTAGTACCACGGAAGCGAAAAACTATAGACCCATCATGTGCTTGCCCACTTTATACAAGCTCCTTACGTCCATTCTAAGAACAAAAATTAACACGCACATTGTTGCGAATAACGTTTTGGCCTTTTCTCAGAATGGATGTAGGGTTGGGTCCCGTGGTACTAAGGAGCTCCTCCTCATTGACACGACCATTTGCCAACAAGTTCGGCGGAACAGGGGGTCTCTCTCGGCCGCCTGGATTGACTATAAGAAGGCCTATGATTCGGTGCCTCATTCATGGCTGGGGAGGATCTTAGAGCTGTATAAAATCGATACAGCTCTAAGATCCCTCTTAGGCGCATGTATGAGGCAGTGGACCACAGTCCTTCGTCAACCAGGTGGCGGAGATGGCCCCCCTGGCTCACAGGACTTGATAAGGATTGAGAGAGGTATTTTCCAGGGTGACAGTTTGAGTTCTCTGTGGGTCTGCCTAGCCCTGAATCCGCTCAGCACTTTGCTGAAGGATTCAGGACTAGGTTGCCGACTTCGAAGAGGAGGTGAGGTCATTTCTCATCTGCTATACATGGATGATCTTAAGCTGTATGCACCAAAACGCCAGGATTTGGTGGAACTACTGGAAGTAACAGAAACCTTCAGTAGCGCCATCAAAATGGAGTTTGGTGTAGACAAGTGTGCGGTCATGCATGTACAGCGGGGGGAAGTCGTAAATTCCGCGAACTTACAACTTTCTGAGACAATGTCCCTCAGGTCTATCTCCGAAGTCGAAACCTACAAGTACCTTGGTATGTCACAGTCATTGGGTATTGCGGACGGAGACATTAGACAGGCGTTGAAGGAGCGTTTCTTTTGTCGTTTGACAAAAGTACTTAACAGTCTTTTGTCCGGTGGCAATAAGGCGCGCGCCTTCAACGCTTGGGTGATGCCTCTGCTCACTTACTCCTTTGGCATACTAAGGTGGACTCAGACTGAGCTGGACGCCCTGGATACGAGGGTCCGTCAGCTGCTTACTACAAATCGCATGAGGCACCCACGCTCGTCAGTTATGAGAATGTACATCCCGCGTAAGTGTGGGGGCTGTGGCTTTTTAAACGCCAAGGACCTCCATAACCGCGAGGTGTGCAGTCTTAGGGAGTATTTCCTAAACAACGAGTGTGGGATTCATCGCGATGTAGTAGCAGTTGACAAAGGCCTCACCTCTCTCTCCTTAGCAAACGAGAACTGGCGCAGACCAAAGGTGCTTAGCACCGATGACCGCAGGGCTGTATGGAAGAGCAAGGAGCTACACGGGCGGTTCTACAAGGCCCTTACGGGGCCCGATGTAGATCTGCTCGCGTCGGTGAACTGGCTACGCTTCGGGGATCTCTTCGGGGAAACTGAAGGTTTTGTCTGTGCAATTGCGGACGAAGTAATGATGACGAACAATTACCGGAGATATATCCTGAAGGACGGTACGGTCGACATTTGTCGGGCATGCCGCCGTCCCGGTGAGTCACTCAGGCATATAATCTCCGGTTGTTCTCATCTTGCTAACGGTGAGTACTTGCACAGACATAACCAAGTAGCCAGGATCATTCACCAGCAACTTGCTCTTCAATACGGTCTTGTGGGGTCTGAGGTGCCGTACTATAAGTACGCACCGATGCCAGTTCTTGAGAATGGTCGTGCCACGCTCTATTGGGATCGATCTATCATCACGGACAGGACTATTGTAGCCAATAAGCCTGACATCGTTTTGGTAGATCGATCCAAGCGCCAGGCAGTGCTCGTCGACATCACCATCCCCCATGACGAGAACCTCGTGAAGGCCGAGAAGGACAAACTCAGCAAGTACCTTGACTTGGCTCACGAGGTGACCGCCATGTGGGATGTTGACTCGACGATCATTGTCCCGATAGTCGTTTCGGCGAACGGTCTTATAGCGAAGAGTCTCGACAAACATCTTAAGAGACTCTCGCTAGATGGCTGGATCAAGGGTCAGATTCAGAAGGCGGTACTCCTGGACACGGCGCGCATCGTCAGGAGGTTCCTCTCTCTGTAGCCCTAACCACCGGTAGCCTGGGCCCCGCCCCGCTGCCGGCGGCACCCTAGGTTAGGTCTTTTTTAGAATGTGTTTATATTTGTAATGTATTTTTTATATTTTACTTTTTATATAAATTTATTGTAAAAAAAACCTAGCCTAAGTACAAAAATGAATAAAGGGAATAATAATAAACAAAATGTTAATGAGAACTAGAGTGTGTAGAGTGTTCACAAAGTCGTTCACAAGGAAGAAAAGACAGCCCTTTTTCCTTCAGCATAGTCGAGTAAAAAGTAGCGCCAGTATGTGCAGGTGTTCGCAAACTTGTATCTTAGCTTGGAAAGTTAATTATTACATTTACATGTCCGGAACAGACAAATAATATTCAGAAAAAAACTAGGTTATCTGCGTTTTTCGAGTTTGTGACAAAGAGTCATAACTAATCGAATCAAATCACTTTATTCAACCAAAACGGGCTTACACGAAATTTATAGTCCCCAAAACGCCATAAACGCCTGAGCTACACAAAGCCACATAATACCTTTTTGAAACGGCTTAGAGAAGCGATTTTCATCCGTCGTCCCAAAAGGACTTAAAGGCCCTCTCAAAATAAATAAACTTAAGACCTTTTCTGCTGAATTTTGTGAAAAGGGAGTTTATGGCCCACTGTCCTATTGTTTTGCGACTATTTCCTGCTATTTCAATGAAATATGCCGCGATCCTAATGGAAAATAGGGCAGTTATGGGTGAATACTCGTGAGATGTAATTCTTTGGGTTTTGTAAAATAGATTGAATGCTCAGCGGTAACAAATCTGCGGGACTACAATACCTTTTCAAATAGTTTTAGAAAAGAGGTTATTAATCTCAACCTAATGATATTTTTATAATATTCCACTGCTATGTTTTCGGTAAAACTTGTTAATGAATTTTGAAATATTTAAATTAGTTTGATGTCAGTTTTCATACATATATGAATAAAGAAAAATAAGTGATAATTGATAAAGTTAACTAATTGAATTTGTTGTTGAGGCCACAGTGTGTGAAATAAAAGTTTTTCATTCATTAATTAAATTAATTACCAACTTTATGATGTCATCCTGTATATATCACTTTTATGTTTGATTCATGGATAAACAACGATGTAATTGTACTGTTTGTTATTAACCACAACACCGCACGTTCACATCCCACCTATTTATACAGGGTGGGGACGAATACCACATTGAAATTAAAGCAAATATTGTAACTAGCAAATTACAGCAGGCTTCGTTTTTTATTTCTAAAATAATTGCAAATGATTACTAGCACATATAGAATTTTAAAGTGGAAAGTACTAAATATCCGTAAATATTTCTTCAAATATCGTCAAAATCGTGTCTTTAGCACTTTGAGATTTATGTTGTCTTGGACCATGGATTTAGATTCAACGTCAAACAATATAAGAAATGAATTGTCTCATTCTGTCAACAAAAAATATATGTTTATAAACTACTGTATTAAGAGATTACTTTGTGACACGAAAAAACTGAGAAAAATAACCTAAAACTAACAATCTGTGACAGTTCCTATTCCATGTGACGTTTACCTTAGGTACTTATCTCCACCCTGTATATAGTACACTAATCAAAGCAACCCCGTTCTCCTCTAATAAAATAAGATACCGCACCTAATTTGTATCCGTTGATATTTTACCGGGTGGCGGCCCAGTCTCCCCTTTTTACTGTCGCCGTCTGTCACACCGTTAAATTAACATACTGTATTAACAGGTTATTAATTATTTTAAACTGAATAAAGTATAACTTTTTACGGAGTATATTTTAAAACTAAACCAATTAATCCTGACAAGGGCATTTGTGAGTCAGACATTATTAAAATATTTTCAAACGATTTAACCCGATTTTTAGGTATTTTAATATGTTAGGGGCTTAATTTTTTTTCTTGCAAAATATCATTGAACCTTATATAATCTATAGATATACTATGTATAATAATCGAATTGCGTAGCAATGTGGAACAAAGCTAGTTACCGCTAACGGATATTCCATTAGACGCATTAAGGTTGTCGCACACCTAACCGCTGGCTACCGTAACGGCGCCTTAACGCGTCATCTTTCAGTATTCTTTCCAACTGCGACGCATACTTACATAAGACTCCTTATCCGTTCCAAAATGTTGATTATTTTAGACATTTTTCTCTATGATCAAACTGGTAAGGGTAGAGATCTGGTGCCGATAGAGTCTAACCACGCTAACGTCGCTGACAGCACTATTTTAATTATTGTATTAAGCGGTTTTCACTCACGTGAAACATGTCGGGCCGTTCCTGACAATTTCACGTGAGTGTAAACCGCTTAATACAATAATTAAATATGTCTCACAAAAGTTTTAATAAAAGCACTATTTTAGTTCTAAAAAACCTTTCACGACACTTTCATACTTCAACTACAGAGCTGATTTATCAGCGCGAGAGCCTTTATGTAATGTTTATAGAATAAATCAGTGATAAAACTAGGGCCTCTTTGGGTTTCGTTTCTGTAAACATTTACAACACTGTTATAGTGGTAATCATGAACCCGTCAAAATCGTTCCACTAGGACTTTTATAGTACCAAATTTTGTTACTTGGGACTCTGCCAAGCAAACTAACACTGTCAAACTATATTTTTATCGATTCTTTTTTTAAATGTGGAAATACCACATTTTTTATTTTTATAAATAACTAGCTGACTCGGCGAACTTTGTACCGCCTGACATCGATAAATTTAGAGAAAAAAAAAGATAAAAAGTGTCCTATGTCCTTCTCCTGGTTCTAAGCTACCTGCCAATTTTCAGGCAAATCAGTTCAACCGTTTTTGAGTTATAAATAGTGTAACTAACACGACTTTCTTTTATATAGATATATAGATAGATGAAGATGACACAAAGATACTGTCATACCAAACAAAGTGTTAGTTTGTATGGTTTGACAGTTCATTTGCTCGGAAGAGTCAGCGTGGTTTGACTATTCGAGCTTGCGTTTGGTTGGCGCCGGGACGGAGCTAAAGTTGAGGCAGCGTTCCGGTACCGCACGGTGAGGTGTGCGACAACCTTAATCGTGCTGTTAGGTTCGTGATCAAACCTCTTGTCCCGCGCTGATGGGATTTCCCGCGGGATACACTTCGGCAATCTGTCGCGGATGGAATTAGATGCGGGTCCAACTGTTGAATTATTGCACCTCCTAGTTAATTGTTCCATGATTATAATTATGCTAAATTCTACAGTAATACTATTAAAAGTATCGCGAGAAATCTTTAAAAATTATAAAAACGGTTTAAACTTCCGTAAAATTGTCAGAAATGGCCCGATATGTTTCGAACTCATATGGGTGGGCCTTTAGTCGCGTAGCAGCACAGTTAGCTGTCCCTGATGAAGAACTCCATATCAGTTTGAAACATGTCGGGCCGTTCCTGATTTTTTTTACGTGAGTTAAAACGTTTTTACAATTATTAAATCCTAAACCATACTTTTTTATGTATGGTATTTTACCTGATTACTCTATACTGGGTGAACCGTGGTGATAACATAACATAACTTTGTTTCGATCACGTCGGTTATTGTTTTTATATAGAAAACTAGCTGTGCCCCGCTCATCCCACGGGAACACTAAATTTATTCGGGATGAAAAGTATCATATGTCCTTCCCCGGGACTGAAACTATCTATATACCAAATTTCATCTAAATCGGTTCGGCGGTTTAAGCGTGAAGAGGTAACAGACAGACAGACACACTTTCGCATTTATAATATTAGTATGGATTCCCGAATACATACGCGACGGGTTTACTCACGTCGTAGAAGTCGAATATCGCTCGACATGTTTCGAATCGGTACGCGATTCATCATCAGGAGAGACGATCAGTCGTGGCAGCGGCCAATCGCAAAAAATATTTTTATATTGACACAAAGGTAAATTATGAAAGAAAAATGTAATTTGATCTACTACAATCTAAACAGGATTCGAACCTGCGACCCTACGTTTCCAGCGTAGTGCTCTCCCAACTGAGCTATTAGATCGTAACGTCAATCACAAAAAAACACCATTCCATAATTCTACGCTACTGGAGCGCCCTCTGCGTCATAATTATGTGTTTGAAATGCTTATGCGCATTAGCCATACCCTAGGATGTGCGTTTACACGCACGATCCCCTGTCCCCATTGGTTTACAGCAAGTGCGAGGACCGCGAGAGAGATGGCGATACTCTAAATGTTTTATAGAATCTTAATTTTATTCAAATGTTATGAAATGTAGAATCGATAAAAAATCTATAAAAACATTATTATATTAAAAAGTGGTGTAATGTATTCATTAAATGTTTCGGTGTGACATGTCAGCCCGGATTAATTAGGAAAAGGTACAGAAATCTTCCGTGTTTGTGTTTATTGAAATGTATTATAATCCCAGGGATGCCGGAATAATGCACGCTTGTATGGCGGCGGTAATTTCATTTAAGGGGAACTGTTTGTATGGAGCGCGTCGATAATCATATTAATTACTGGCTGCGCCCCGCTGTCAGCTGCTGTGTGCCTGATCAATCCACGGGAACACTAAATTTTTCGAGATGAAAGTAGCCTATGTGTTAATCTAGGATGTCATGCAGCTACCTTCATACCAAAATTTATCAAAATTGGTCCAGCCGTTTGAGCGTGAAGAAGTAACAAACATACACATAAACACCCACAGTATTAGAGTAATAATTAGAAAAAAAAATATTTCAATACAACAACATTTTTTTTAATGTGATTAGCAGGTCCCTGTAATTTCACACGCTGAGGAGGAAATCATAATTAACTTTTCAACCGGATTTTAAAAAGGAGGTTCCGGTATCCTATCCATCTTTGGATGTCCGGCTATCTCTACTATCATTGTTTAAAATCCTTCCAGTTATTTCAGCGTGCTGAGAGGGCAAATAACTTTTTTAGGGTTCCGTACCTCGATCGGAAAAAACGGAACCCTTATAGGATCACTCTCTTGTCCGTCCGTCTGTCTGTCAAAAACCTTTATTTCGAGAACGCGTAGAGGTATCGAGTTGAAATTTTAACCATATACTTAAGGAACCGTACCCTTGATGCTGTGAAAAAATCAAACTTCTACGTTAACGTAACAAAAAGATACGGCCGTTTATGTCGCAAAAAACGTACATTTCGACACTTTCAAGGGAATCAAAATGATAGGGTACTTCCCGATGACCGAGAACTATAAAATCTGGCAAGTAATATCGTCACATACTACAAATACTTATTCAAAATCTGAAAAATATAGGTACATTTGTAATAAAATCATAAAAATATAGTCCTTTTTAACCGACTTCAAAAAAGGAGGAGGTTCTCAAATTGAACTATTTTTTTTTTGTATGTTTGTTACTCGATATCTCCGAGAACCGTGAACCGATTTTCAATTATTTTTTTTAAATCGAAAGGGTATAACTCCGAGTTGGTCCCGTTGGCACTAAGTCGGGATCTGATGATGGAATCTTGGAGAAATCGAGGGAACTCTTCAAATGTTATAGGGACATGTACGGCGCTTTCGGTAATTTATTGATAAGGTCAAGAATTTACATTCAGTAAATAGGATTTGGTGTAAGGAAACTGATGATGAACACATACGAATCACTAAAAAGCAAAAAAAAAAAATTTTTAACAAAAAAAAGAACCGACTTCAGTAAAACTAAAAAAGCCAACAATAACCCGTTCAAGTACAAATTACATTTGACTCACCCTTCGAAGTCGGTGCCAAACCTCGCGTAAACTATAATATATAAATATAAGAACTGGTTTGGGATCGACTTCGAAGGGTGAGTCAAATGTAATCTGTACTTGAACGGGTTATTGTTGGCTTTTTTAGTTTTACTGAAGTCGGTTCTTTTTTTTGTTAAAAAGTTTCAAACATTATATTTGGAGAACTCGGTTGCGTATGCACCTCGTTTGTATGCGGCGCCAATGGCGCCATACATACCAGGTGCTAACGTAGCTTAACCCGGCCCGTTAACATGGGATGTACGGAACTCCCGGAGCGCGAGTCTGACTCGCACTTGGCCGGTTTTTTTATACAATTTTAGAATTTCATAATAGTATATGTAAATATCTACAACCTTGGTTCTCTTGCGTATCTCATCATTTCGAATTCGATCCTGCAAGGAAATTCCGAGCATAGCTCGCTCCTTTGCCCTTTGAGTAACTGTGAGGCTTCTTATGAGGCCCATTGTAAGCAGTGGCAGTGGCAGTGGGCGAGGCACATTGCTCGTAGAATCGATGGCCGTTGGGGCAGAAAGGTTCTTGAGTGGCGACCGCGGACCGGAAGACGCAGCGTTGGAATGCCTCCAACAAGGTGGACCGACGACCTGGTTAAGACCGCGGGTAGAAATTGGATGAGGGCGGCGCAAGATCGATCGTTGTGGAGAACTTTGGGGGAGGCCTTTGTCCAGCAGTGGACGTCTATAGGCTGATATGATGATGATGATGTTGATGATATGTAAATACTCGTATTATATGTGTATTGCCGAGTTAGGTAAGTTAAATTAAACGTAACCACTAACTTTATATAAGCATTTTCTAATACGTTTAAAGCTCTTACTTTTACTACCCCTGGGGTATTCAGAACTCATAAATTTAATTTCTTCGGGAAAGTTGAGGTTTTATTTAACGTCCGAACGTAGGAATTACGTCCGTTTTACGATTGTGTTAAACCAAATCGAGTTTACTGAAGAAATTCCCATTTCAGTCAATGGGCCTTTTTATTCGTTCTTGCTACGTTAAGAGGTATGTACCTATTTGTTTTTTTTTTATAACGGCACAACGTAGTGGCTCCACTTCGCCTGATGGTAAGCAAAAAGGGGAGTCCAAGTCACAATGGCAACTGACGAGAAACCAACGGTGCCATGTCAGTTGACACTGCCATGCTGGCCCGAGAGATGCTTCTTCACGCTTCGTTTGAAGGGTCCCATGTTATAAGAAGGAGGAAACACATGATCCGGCAAGGAGGCTAAACAAGCTAAACAGTTTAAAAAGCTTTTAACGCTGCAGTTGAGGTGAGCCTTCAATGAAAACCAGCAAAGTGCGAGTCGGACTCACGCACTAAGGGTTCCGTACCATCAAATAAAAAACGGCAAGAAAGTCACGTTTGTTGTATGGGCCGCACTTAAATATTTATTTTATTCTATTCTTAATATTTGTTGTTATAGCGCCAATAAAAATACATCACCTGTGAAAATTTCAACTGTCTAGCTATCACCGTTTATGAGATACGGTCCTTTGCGTACGGAACCCTAAAAATAGCTAAAAGGCTGTGTCTTTTGGAACTCTAATTTACTCCCATAGAAGGGCGATTCTCCGGGCCGAGCTATTTTGCTTGACTTCGGTGGTCAATTTTATTGACTGACTTTAATATATAAAAAACCCCTAATTTAAAAAAAATATTGGTAGCAAAGGCCCTCTTCTGAACTTAGTGGTTCATCAGATATTTAAGATTTTACAATCACCGAAATCAAAGGCTCAATACTTCAGAGTTTTCGATGTGTAGCTCGCTGAAATGACGACCCTTAGGAATATTTGTGCACTCAAGATACGAACTATTGCAATTGATAATCATGGGCAAAGTGGCTGGAAGACGAGCTGTCGGGCGCAGGAAGAAATCATGGCTGCGAACCATCCGGGAATGGACCGGAGTTACCAGTGCAGCGGAGCTTTTTAACCTCGCCAAAGACCGAGAGAAATATGCGTAGCTGACTGCCAACCTTCACTAGTTGGAGAGGCACTATAAGAAGAAGAAGGAATATTTGTAGTGTCAGGCTGTTGACGCATGTTGTATGCCTGATGCACCAGTTCAACGAGATGGGTAAACCATGTGCTAAAATGCTAATGAGATGCCGGTGAAAGCAGCCTAACGAACAACAATCCACCGAAATTAGTAAACAAGAGAAGCACAATCAGAACTATGCTGCATTAACAAAATCACGATTATAAGCATTGAGGAACCGATTGAGGGGCATGGCAATATAGAAATAATGTAAAACCAGTTGGTTTTATTGTAAAAATTGATAGCGGTGGCAATTTTTATTGACTTCAGTGGTCAAAAATTACACCGAATCAATGGAAATCAATTCCACTGATTTCAAAATTTAATGTTTTTTTATCGATTTAAGGAATACTAAAAGTAATATAGAAACGAACAAATTATTATGGACTTACATTCTCCCGGAGATAGTTTATTCACTTATAAAATTGCAGACACACAATCACTGAACAACACAAATTGTTCCACCGAATTCAACAAAACTCGTAACCAAATCCACCGAATGACGAACAAACCCACACGAACTCTACCTACAAGCCATTGAGCCGACGTCTACTCTCGGCGGCGGTGAGAACACAACTGAAACTAGTTGCTTGCGAGCTGCGGGTTTCTAGTATACTTCTTTAAGGCAGTGCTGACGTGTTTTAAAGTTTACACTGAAATCACTAGTTACCCTCGGACGCTCCGAAAAATAGTTTTTATTTAAAACGTTTAGCAGATAAATTATATCTATAGGAACAAAATGATTAAAAAACTAATGCTGAATATGGGAACACATTTGAAATCATAGTATCCAGACCCAATATCCAGTTATGATTTTTTATTTCAACAAATCTGACAAGCGGACGCTCCCAGTGAACGTCAATTTTTGTAATAACTTTTTTTTATTGTCATGTTAACGAATTATCATGAAACAAACCGTTAGGTACTAGCTTGATTTTATTCAGAAATATTCGATGGTAAATTTAACCATTTTCAAGCCCGGACACTTAAAAATGCCACTCCTGAGAAATGCCCAGAAATGCTATCCATAAGTATACAGTATACTACAACATTACATAGAAGCATGACCCAGGATCAAAATATTGAGCCCATCTCATAATATTTTTGCTGTTCCTGGGATTCAAACTCAGGACCGCCAATTTTTTAGACAGCTGTAATGATCGAACTTCGTCGTCAAAACACTACACAAAGACTTTTCCGCTGACGCCCAAAAATAGGGGTTCCGTTTTTTAGCTTTTCCCCGTATGCAGCGATAACTGGAATACATATGTCGACATACGCAATAAATAGACCGGTGCTAGCTGCTAGCTTCGATATCGATAGATTTATATCGATATCGCAAGCCATTGGAGGCAGATGTATATCGAAAGATCTGTGGACAGATCGTTATCAATGATATCGATAAATCAATAAGAAATGGAGTAACAACATCGATAGAAAATATTGGAAATGATGGCACGGTGTGTGGTTTGAATAATATCGACACTAAAATTAAAGATGCAGAATCTACTTCATATTTCGTATTAAGAGGCCTTATTCCTTTTAAAATGCTGATTGTTTAGACATTTTTCTCTATGATCTAACATGTTTCTTAACATATTATTGATGTTACTATCTAGAACAGGGCTATTGGGATTTATTGGTATATATTTGAAACCTACAGTTTGAATTTTTCATTGATAATTTTTGTTCGAAAAACTACTCGAAATTGACAAAATTCAAGTGGAAAATTCGTTTTTTCAACTTATTTTCGACTACACGCAATGAAAGCATGAAATAGCTACGTTACTACCTAGAACTCGGGAAAAAGTATTATTCACTTCAAAAAGTTGGTTGAAATTATCAATATATTCGTCATAATATGAAAAAAAAAAATTTTAAAAGGAATAAGGCCTCTTAACATGGTGATGACCAGTCTTTAGTGATTTAAAAACATTTGATATACTTAGCAGTTTAGATCTTGTGTGTGACTGAAGTCCATATAAATACAAATCAATGAATAGAAACTTAAGACAACTTTCGTGTTTTTTATTATAGAATATTTTTACCCATTCCATTTTTTACGTAAAAATACCATATTTTTATAAAAAATAGACACAAAGGTAAATTATGAAAGCAAGCTAATGCTTTTAAGCATTTTAAGGTATCCACTTCTTTTGCTTCACTTCATAGAATTTTCATTCAGACAAATTTTTCAGAAATCTTAAAAATGTCATCCTATAGGTTAGGTTACTTTAGGTTAGGTTTGTGTTATGAGTTATGACATTCCAAAATATATTATGGTTTGAGAAAAAAAACGCTTGCGATGAAATGAAATTTCTATGAAATGAAAATTCGATGAAACATTTTTCTATAAAACCGCATTTTAAATATATGATGCAGAGTGCGCTCTAGTAGCGTAGAATTAAGGAAACTCAGATTTGGTGTGATTAACGTAACGATCTAATAGCTCAGTTGGGAGAGCACTCCGCCGGAAACGTAGGGTCGTAGATTCGAGTTCTGCTTACATTGTAGTAGATCACAGTAAATTTCTCTTTCCTAATTAACTTTTGCGTTAATATTTATAAACACTTGAGTGTTTGCGACAATTATACTCCAAATATAATCCAAAATAATATGCTGTGAAAAGCCTTTTCACATAGGATTTTATTTTTATTAACGCGTTTTATGGCAAAGACTTAACCGTTGCGCCATCTCTGCCCTGCTGTCAACGTCCATTCTGCAGTACACCGTGATTTTAAGTCACATAATTCTCACCTGTCCTATTCAACGCAGCCAAAATTTATCGACATCAACGTACAACGAAATCCATCGACACCTCCCCTCCCTAAACCAAACAAAGCGCCGTGATTTGTATCTAAAATGTTTTTTCTTCGCACGGGATTATTGCCCCTTATTGGCTCCGCGATTTATTCTGTTCCAACCCAATCGGTTTTATTAGGATAGTGATGTGAAGGGGTTAACAAACAGAATATCGGTCAAGTGCGAGTTGGAATAACGGCCCAGCAGGTTCGCTCAAATTTAAATTAGGGTCTTCCTTCTCGCGAACTTTCGTATGTAATGTAACAAACACAAATTAGACAAAGAGGTTGTGAGATAGCACGCTTAGTTTCTTGTTGTAAGGGTAAAGATGGCATCTGTAGCCTTACTATGAGTTTACAGTGACTGTATAGAGAACTGTAGTATTACAAAGTGACCGTTAGGGGCGCTTTACTATTTTCGCTTCGATACGCTTCGTTATTAATCATCATTTTAACATTATTACACTAGTAATTCTCTTCTAGAGACCCAGAAATAACACACAACCTTGTCGTCTATTAAAAAAACGAGAGTCTACGGTTTCAGAGAAATATGCTATCTCCGTAATCAAACATTCGACGAAAAAGAATTCGGCGAAAAGGCAGAGAACCTAAAATATCACACAGATGTGGCCGCTTGCTTTAAATTTATGTTTTCTCCATTAAAGTAAGGAACCCTAAAAAACAAAAAGGAACAGCAGTTCTTTCTGCGTGAAGCAAATAGGTACCGTCAGTCTACAAATAATTTACATGATTAGCATCTAGATTTCTTCCTATTTCTAATCATAATAGATACCTAATTTGTAGTATTGCTATATTCATTCACAACTCGTATTAAGCGGTTTACACTCACGTGAAATTGTCAGGAACGGCCCGCTAAATACAATAATTAAATCGTGAGACATCCACGAAAGTTCTAATAATATATTGGCTCACATAAAAATCTTATTCATAATTGTCATAAGTCATAATTTTCGTAGTTTCGTAATTCTAATTTTCTCAAAAAAAAAGTAACTTTTCAGGATTGTTATAATACCTACAAACCTAACCTAACCTAAGGTAGGTTTTTCTGTCAAAAATCTTGCAAAGTTGATAAGTTAATAATTTTAGAGTTGTAGCTATAACGATTTTATGACAAAAAATAAATACTTTATACAATCGTTATGCGAATAAATGCGCTCCTCATAAAAACATATTGGCGATATCACGGGCACATATTATTGTTACCTAGAATTTGGCCTGAGTAATTTGTCTGTAAACTCTGCTCCGCTGACGCCCGGCAAATATCGGAGATATGGCCCCGTATCAGACAAATATTTGTTCGTTAGTGCATCTCCGGACTTGGGCCAGTCGTAGGATGCTGGCCGTTTTTCAATCTCTTCAGAAAATGTGTTTAGAGTTGTGTTTTCAAAGGGCAATAAGGGAAACTTAATACTGTTCTTTCAATTCTAATTGGTATATTGTACTCCCGGTTCCCGTTGGAAATCGTCAGTCACGAATACCAGGACCTTCCCGGGTGCTGACTGCGGATCTGACCATCAACTACTAGTTGCAGATGTGCGCTTGCGGCTAAAGTTCTGTCACAAAAACCCGAAGTGCATGCGTGGACTAGCTCAACCTGAGTATGAATATTTCCAGAATAAGACCGAACCAGAACTCACTCCTACTGAGGTAACGAATACAAGTTCGGAGGCACAATGGGAATCATTCAAGTCCAAAATTGTCAAAGTGCTGGAATCCATGGATAAAAAACCCCAAACAAGGAAAGACTGGATTTCGGATGATACATGGTCCAAGATAGAACGACGGAAAGATCTGAAAAAAGCCGAGAGAACTGCGGAGCATGTGGAGGAGTATACTGCGCTCACCAAACTAATCCAACGGCAGTGCAGAAGAGACAAAAATAAGTACCTTGAGGACATATGCACTGAAATAGAACAGCATGCGGATAAATACCAGTCCGGTGATCTTTTCAAAAAAATTAAACAGATAACCCGTAAATTCAGACCATCGTCGTGGGTAATAGACGACAAGGAAGGTAATCCAATCCATGACACTACAAAAGTCGCAGAAAGATGGAGAGAGTACTGTGAAGAACTTTATCAGGACGAACACACAAGTTGTAGCAACATGCTCGATACCGCACAAGTGCCAGAACCATTTATACTTCGCTCAGAAGTAGAAGAAGCCATTCGGAAACTCAAGCGAAACAAAGCTCCAGGTCCTGATCAAATCACAGCGGAAGTAATAAAGGGCCTAGGTCCAAATGGAGTGACAAACCTGCACAACATATGCAACGCGATCTGGCAAACAGGACACTGGCCTAGCGATTGGGTGCACTCGTCCATACTCCCTCTCCACAGAAAGGGTGCAGTACGCAATTGCAACAATTACCGAACGATAGCCCTGGTATCACACGCTAGCAAGATCCTACTACACGTCATAAACACCAGACTAAGATCCTTCCTTGACTGGCAGATACCGCAGGAGCAGGCGGGGTTTGTTAGAGGGAGGGGCACAAGAGAGCAAATTCTAAACCTACGGCTCATTGTAGAAAAATGCTACGAGTACGACACACCTACCTTCATGTGCTTTGTGGATTATCAGAAGGCTTTCGACTGCGTGAAGTCCTCACCCTCAGCGAAACAGGAGTTCCAGGTCATCTCATAATGCTGATCCGCAGCCTGTACGAGTCAGGTTTTGGGACTGTCTCGATCGAAAATGTCACCTCAAGCAGTTTTCGGTTCCAAAAGGGAGTTAGGCAAGGGTGTGTGATCTCACCTATCCTCTTTAACATTTATGGAGAGTATATAATGCGCCAAACGCTAGAAAACTGGGAAGGCGGAATAAAAATAGGTGGAGTTCAAATATCAAACCTGAGGTACGCCGACGATACTACACTTTTTGCGTCAACGGAAGCGGAGATGAAGGAGCTTCTGGATAGACTGGAAACTATAAGCCTTAATTTGGGACTAGCTATCAACAAAAGCAAGACCAAGCTCCTAGTCGTAGACCGTTTCGCAAGCATCCAGCGTACAGACCTCCTCAAAGAATACGAAACTGTAGACCAATTTGCCTATCTAGGTTCTGTCATCACAAACAAAGGCAATTGTGAACCTGAAATACGGAGATGAATTGGAATGGCTAAAACGGCAATGACGCAGCTGAGCGAAGTCTGGAAAGACCGTAATATCTCAAACAAAACAAAAATACATCTGGTCCACTCATTGGTCTTCCCAATTGCTCTATATGGAGCTGAAACATGGACGTTAAAAGCAAATGACCGGAACAGGGTCGACGCTTTTGAGATGTGGTGCTGGCGGCGGTTGTTAAGGATCCCATGGACAGCCCACCGCACGAACATCTCCGTCCTAGAACAGCTCAAAATGGAGAACGCCCAACGCCTGTCTACCACTTGTCTGCAGCGAATAATGCGCTACTTTGGCCACATCGCCCGCCGAGATGTAGGTAATGTAATGTAATGTAATCACTTTATTGTACACAAAAACAACTAACAAAACTTAAAAAAAAATAAAAATAAACATGTACAAAGGCGAACTTATCCCTATAAGGGATCTCTTCCAGTTAACCTTTGAGCAAATGAGAAAATAATGGGATATCCAAGAAGATAGACAAACGAACAAGTTAGTATGCACAGATACACTAAGGACTAATGTCTTAATATAATAAAATATGTGTAATTCCAAAATATAATACATATAGGTATAATTACATATATTGCATATAGGTATAATTACATATATATCATAATATAAATAAATATCATATATATGAAGTAATCACTCTAATCAATTAACTTCGACGAGATCAGGGATCTAAAACTAAGGTAACTTGGAGCGTCTGATGGTCACCGGAAAAGTGGAAGGAAAGAGACCTAGAGGCCGGAGCCCAAAACGCTGGTCTGACCAGATATCCGAGCAGACCAACGGACCAGTTAGCGCCGCACTACACCAGGCAGCTGACCGCAACGCGATGGAGACAGGCAGTTGACAAGCTGAAGCGGAGTCACGATCCTCAGTAATGAGGGAGCGATGGAGAAGAAGAAGGAGAAGAGACTCCCGGTTCCCAAGATACAGGCTGTGCCTAGTTAGGGGCCGTTGGAAATATCCTATGTGTAAATTCCAGTGTGTAAGTGAAATATTTGTAAAATGTCCAATTGTAATGAGTTTTTGCTAAATAAGTTATTTGTATTTGTATTTTATAGGATTTATTAGCTACGTCTCGCGGTGTTACCCACTCATCCCACGCGCAGTAGCTGACACTACCAAAATATGCAGCGTTCCCGTGGGATTAGCGGGTAACACCGCGCGGCGCCGCTAATATGCAATGAATTATTATATTTCAGAGCCCCGGTGATCAAATGTGCAATTTTGAATCCTTTTAGGTACAAGGTATTGGCTATTGTTTCATATAACTTATTTTCGGAAACAAATTGCGAGCAATATTGTTATCTCTGCATCAGCGCGCTGTCAGCAAAAAAAAAGCAATTTTAATCCGCCTAATGTTTGCGGCGGCTATTTACACTGTACGACACTGTCTATGGATATGGCTACTTAAGAGATATATTTTTTGATGTAACAACAATACGTATGATTGGTATTAATGGCCCACAATAGTATAAAATACACTTGATATTTTCGAAAGATATCTTTACACTCCTCGCTTCGCTTGTTGTCGTACCATATGGTATATAGGTGACATTATACTGAAGCAAAACCGTAGGCGACGTCAAGAACATCTCCTCTCCATCTCGTTGATCGAGTCGCAACCTTCTCTATAATATGGTTGAGGGAGGCGATGGCTGAGATATGCGTCATACTCGTGAACGGGTGCCGTTTGTGGGGTCCGGTCTGTTCATGCTAGCAAGGGCCAAATTAAATATGTAGCAACCGCATACTAGTGTTAAATTAAGTAAACGTGAGAAACTTCATCCTGTACTCGATCGAAGTTATTCAATGTTGATTTTAACTTTTTGATCTCTTTAAAACTGTTACAGACAGCTAGGCTAACGTAATAAATATGTATAAATAAATAAATGATTAAATATATACTTGTAAACGGTTAGGTGAAATTAGTATTAATATAAATAAATAATATATCCCCTATCTTTCTAAATGCCCTAAAAAGCGGCAATTCTATGTGTATAACACTTATTTTATCCTAGAAAACATTTATTGTAAGAGAGCTCCCAAGTACTATGTAGGATAGTTAAAAGACCACAGCGTCTTAAAATAAACAAGTATGACTCATCCCAGTAACTTTCCACTCACAGTCTAAGACAAAGGAGTCATGTTGTTTACATTGGATGTAAAAATTAAGGATAAAAATTAGAATATCCTGAAACTTTGTAATAATGTTCCTCATGAACATAACATATAAGTAAATCCTCTTAATATTATACCGGCCGCAACTTGCTGCGAGCACGGCAAACAAGAAAATAACCCGGCGCATCGCGTGCGCCGGCTAATGAGAGACCGGGAAGGTGTATATCTCGACCCGTGCGAGCGAGACGGCCTCTAAATCGGAACAAAGAAGTTGCATCAATTTTATGTAATTATAATTAAATGGGAGCTCTCACATGAAAATAACATATGTGATTGTGTTCTATGAACAAACCTTTATGTTAACTATAAGTTAGATTTAAGATGAAAATTGTAATTTACCTGAAAATCAATATAATATCACAGAGCGGGCGTCCCTCTAAAAATGTAAACAAACCCTAAGCCAATTATATAAAAGGACGACCATTTTTGTATAGAAGCACTTGTCTTGTCTTGTACTTGTCTTGACAACACTCTCAGTTCTTGTTCTCCGTAGTTACCATCTTTCCGTATTCGAGTAGCGTAGTACCATCGGTCCGCGAATTAGTTTATTAGTGTCAGCGTAGTACCATCGGTCCGCGATTAGTGTTAAATTCATTTAGACAGAGACTATATTAGTTAAGAGTAATTTAAGTGTTTTTCCGATCCGTTGTTGTGTTAAATTGTTAATTTCTTGTGTAATATATTTCGTTGATTTTACTTTGCTTTTACGTTTCGTCCGTTTCGTTTACCCTATATCTCAACCTACAGTCCGCTTCGCTCCTTACTCATCCCTGAGTTTCGGAGTGTCCATGTGACCGATAGCCGACGGACGCGGTTGTCGTTAACAAAAACTGTATACCTACATCTCTAAGAAACAGCTTAGTGTGTAGTATGACACTCAGAGACCATATATACATCTCTAAGAAATTTAGGTTTAATAATTATTTTCTATTGTAAATTATTCACGTTGACACCAGCTAGAGACCTTATACATCTCTGTGGAATTAAACTAATTAAGTAATTGTATTTTATTGTATGTTGTGACACCTAGAGGCTTTAAACATCTCTGGGTATATTTAATATTTTAAATAGGTCGTAAAAAATGTATTTTGATGTTCCTACTTAACATTGATTTGGAGTATCTATACTTCTCCTTTTCGTGTACCCATGTAATTATAACACAAATGTAATTGTTATAAATATTATGTACGAAAAAATTACTTACTGTTGAGTTTATTTCGGCTTTCTTCTCAAAAGCGGTCTCCTCTTGCAAAATACCGGTAGATTCATAATCTGCCTTGTAAAAGTGCCCCTGTGGCCTACTTACTGAATAAATTATTTCATTTCATTTCTCCAATCCCGCAGCAGCCTTCCTGAAACGGGCAAAATTCGAATTATAGTCTTATTTTCTTCCTATATAGTTTGATGAATTTTACTGGTCCAGTGTTTTGAAATGCCATACGATAAATAAATCTTCTTCAACTTAAGAGCTGCGCTCTTGTCGGTGTACCAATCGCCATTCTTTTTTGGGCTTTCTCCTTCACTTCCTGATAAGACATGACTCTAATCATCTCTTTTATTTGCTCAAAGTAATTACGTCTTAGCATTGCTTTAGCTCGATTTTTCCTTCTATGATATTTTTGAGGAGAAACTCATGTCTTAGCGGATGCCCTATCATAAGCAAATAAAGATCGTGGACAGTAAAGGCCCCGCCATTCCTCATTCACGTCTGTCTTACCACGGGGCCGATGGAACACGTCGGCCCGTATTGCTATAAATAAATGTAATATCGGTGAAAACAGAGAATACAGATATGCTAGCTTAGCAGTAGTTGCGGAGGCGATTCTCACCGACTTGTCGATTTTACAAATATGAAATATATAATCTCTTTTAGTATAGCATAATATATAAATGGACAATTAAATTCAAATTAAAACTAAAGAACTAACATCTAAAATAAAGTAAATTAAATTAAGCTAAAATAAAAAAAAAAAAAAAATGAAATTAATATTAAGGGACAATCTTACAAAAAACGACCTAGTCCCAAACTAAGCAAAGCTTGTACTATGGGTACTAGACAACGATATACACAATACATAAATACATAGGTATATAGATAACGTCCATGACCCAGAAACAAATATTCGAGTTCATCACACAAATAATATTTGCCCTGGCTGGGATTCGAACCCAGGACCGCCGACTCAGTAGGCTGCATTACAAAGCGAGCCAACCGCGTATAAGAATATATGTTCAATTAGACAGTGGGGGTACAGCACACCACACTTGTAATTTAAGACCACTCATTATGTAACAGTTGCATAAACTACTCCTCTCCTCTTGTTTGTACACCAACATTTTTGTTTTGTTTAAATAAAATATATTGCCACGAAAACGACGTGAAACACGTACTTTTTTTAAAATAATTATTAAAGCTCATACATCTGAACACCTTCTAATTGAGCATATGCACATTTAAAACAAACTATCGTAACATTATACTAATCAACATTGCTTTTTCAACCAAATATATTACGATTCTAATTCGAATGTCTGAAAATTTCGAGTGTAGTCGATTTCATTTGCTTTCCGCGATATCCTTAACTCAAAAGGACTTAAATGCAAATGTTGACACGTAAATTTTAACTTATTGCATTTTCAGTTAGGTATTAGTTTCAATGGATACTTGTTTTGAATGAAAATTGGTTTGGTGTTAAGGCGCATAGTTAGCATTACTTGCCACGTCACAGTATTCGTCATATGAGACGAGTACGTGATGCAATTTGTTAAAACATATATTTGCAACATATCAGTGGCGAGGCGTCCATAGCACTCGATTTCCACTGGCATGTCTTGTTTTAACGAATTTGTTTATAATAAATTCTAGATTTGTTTTCTTCAGGGGTCATCATTTCAGCAAATATCTTAATAGCGCGATGCAGGATCGCCCTTTCTTTTATATGGAGCCATGCTAGCCTGGCGCTATCTGTTGGCCATAATTTCTTTATCCTCTCATCCCGCCGAAATGGCTGAACGAATGTTAACCAATTTTGGTACAGATAGAGTTACAGTAGGGTGTTGCTTATTTTCTAACCCCGTACTCTCACCCCCTTATTCTGTTCTAGGACCCGAAAAAACGTCACAGATTTTCGATTTTTTTTTTTAAATTCAGGGTCGCTACCACCGGCAAGTAAAAAATCTGAAAAAGATATGAAAAAAAAATAAGTTTTTTTTTTGTATCATAATACTTACAGAACGTACATAATTGTATTAAAACAAATATAGAAAAAAATTATCTAGTTCAATATGAACTATCTGTTTTTTTTTTCTCATACACAGAATAATTCACTTGATATATAACTAGATTGATACGTTAGGTTATTCAAACAATATCACTGCTAAAAAATTAAAAAGAAAACTATGTGAACCGAGTTTTATTAACATTTATCTTGGATTTTTAACGGGCGGTAGCGACCCCTAAAACTGAATTAAAAAATAAAATAAAAAATCAGTGACGTTTTTTCGGGTCCTAGAACAGAATGAGGGGGTTAGAGTACGGGGTTAGAAAATAAGCAACACCCTAACTTATAGCAAACAATATCTGCCTCCAACAGTACTAGCAGTTGATCACAACCACTTTGTTAAGAGTGAAACTACTAAGAAGAAGATGATCCGGTCAAGAAAATACGTGGATGAAGTTGCGATCACCTCATCGTACTAAATATAAAATCCACAATGAGCAACGTTTGTAATTCCATGTACAGTGCGAGGCAGCCCTCATCTCTTCTCTCTCTCACTCAGCTCTTCACCTGGAGGAATATTTTAGTTGATACGACATTATTTATCTCTGCCTTAATTTACACTGCATTGTGAATCGCTCCCTCTTGCTCGTACTATGCGACGGACTCTGGTTTGCTATTTATTCTACTCTGCTTTATGTATTTATTATGTTTAAGTATTGTATGTAGGTATATCAGATTATAATTATTTATATATGTTTATTGTTTTATTTATTTTTTGTAGTTAATTTTTGTGGCTTAAAGTTGTTTTGTATCACCTACTCAATTCTATTTTGTTGATCTACTCCGCTACCTAAAGGTTGTCGGGAAGAGATCGCTATTTAGCGATAAGATCACCTGTTCTTAACCTCTGTATATTTATTTTTTACTGTATATCTCTCATGTTTTGTATCCCTGTGTATTTGAGGTGTGCAATAAAGTGGATTTGTTGTTGTTGTTTGTTGTTGTTGTTGATATCCTCAGCCCTAAGAGAACGACGACGAAGAAGCTGACATCAGTGGCGGTGTCCCTTTGTTCCGTTCCCTTATCATTGTGCACAAATTGCTCAATCATACCTCTAAAAGCTTATTACTAACATTGCATTGAGGTCCTAGCATAAATATAAATACGCATCTTCTTCTTAGTCGTTTCACTCTTTACAGAGCGGTCGTGATCAACTCGTAGTACTATTAGAAGCAGATATTGTTCGCTGTATGATTTTACGCCATTTCTCGCGATTCACTGACATTCTGGTGCACTCATGCAAAGGTCCGCCCACAGCCGATTTGATCTGGTCGGTCCATCGCATGGGTGATCTTCCACGTGATCTGGTTCCCTCCACTTTGCCCTGGACAACGAGACGCTCTATGGAGTCATTGTTTCGCCTTGAAACGTGGCCGAAAAATTTGAGAATACGTGACTGGACCAAAGCGGACAGATGCTGCTTGATGCGGAGTTCTTCACGGATGGAGGCGTTGGTCCGAAATTCTGTCCATGATATTCCCAGCATTCGTCTCCAACACCACATTTCTAAAGCATCTATCTTTTTCTTCTCAATGTCTCGAAGCGTCCACGTCTCTGCAGCGTATAAAAATATGGGGAATATAAGGGTTTGCACGAGCCGAATTTTCGTGGCCCTTGTGATGTGTCGGTTCCTCCATACTTTCTTCAGCTTGTCCATTGCCGTTCTAGTTATCCCCATACGTCGCTTTACTTCATCTACGCAGCCGCCATTGTTAGATATTAAAGCTCCAAGGTAAATGTAGGATTGTACCACGTCGCAATTCGCAATTCTAGTCACTTCAGGCGAGTTGTTATTGGCGCGGTCTATTATCATTACTTTGGTCTTTTTGCGGTTTATCTTTAAACCAAACTCAAGGCTCACGCGTTCCATCTTCAGAAGTAGTTCTTCCATATGATGCGGACTAGACGCAAATAAGGTGGTGTCATCTGCATAGCGCAGGTTTGCGATCCTGTAGCCTCCGATTGTGACGCCATCTGTCCAGTTTTCTAGAGTTATCCGCATTATCAGCTCGGTATACACGTTAAACAGAAGTGGCGACACAATGCATCCCTGACGAACGCCCGCGCTCGGATGGAAGTCGCTTGACAACATATCGTCTGTACGCACATAAGCCGAACCTCTTTCATATAGTTGTCGGAGAAGGTGGATCAAATGCTTCGGAGTACCCATTTTCATAAGCGTGTTCCACATAGTTGGCCATTTCACCGAGTCGAATGCTTTTGAGAAATCAACATAGCAAATGTAAGTCGGCTTGTTGAACTCTCGAGCCTTCTCAATGATCTGGCGAACTATGAGAATCTGCTCTCGAGTGCCCTTCCCCTTCATGAATCCGGCTTGTTCCGGCGCGATTTCCTTCAACAGATACGATTTGAGTCTCTCGTTTAGAATATGTAACATTATTTTGCTCGCATGTGATATTAGGGCAATCAGTCGGTAATTGTTACAATTCTTCGTAGAACCCTTTTTATGTAAGGGAGTGAAAACCGTATGTGCCCACTCTGCCGGCCATTCTCCTGTCCGCCATATCCTATTGCAGAGAGTGTGAAAGATTTCAGTACCATGCTCTCCCAGAGCCCTTATTGTTTCGATTGGGATTGCATCTCTACCTGTAGATTTTCCACTCTTAAGATGTTTAATAGCAGCTTCAATTTCCGACTTGAGAATATCCGGCTCTAGGTCATCATTCCCGGGTTCTGTGGTTGGAAAGTTTTGCGACTGTGGATCTTGGAATAAACACTGGCAATAACTCTTCCAAACTTCAGAGATTTTATCGAGGTCTGTCACTACGTCACCATTGCTATCCTCAATAGCCCAAGTTTTGGAAGATAGCGTTCTCGTTATGAAGCGAATTTTCTGGTACAGATCTCTCGATTGATGTTTGTTGGCGTGCACTTCCACCTCTTCACAAATCCCGCGAAGGTAAGCATTATAGTCCCTTCTACACTCGGTTTGGATCTGATCAGACAGTCTGTTAAGGGCTTTAACATCTGCCCCTCTGGACTTCATGGTACGTCTCTCCTCAATTATTGCAAGAGTTTCACTTGTCATCCAGTGTTGGCGCTTCCGGGTTTCGCTAGGTGGTTTGGTCTCAGAAATGGTACGCACGATGAGGTCTTTGGTACGTTCCCATAGCACATCTGGTGTTTGTTCCATAAGATTTGTTTCGTTCCATTCTAACAATTTCTGACTGACAACTGCTCGGAACTTCGGACCGTCCTTTACTTCAAGTCTACGAGGTATATCAGAAGTTCTAGCTGCAGTGAGTTTAAGTTTCATTACGGAAATCAGTAGTTGGTGGTCTGATCCGCAGTCAGCGCCAGGTAGTGTGTGGGCATTTCTTATAGAGGTTCTCCATCGTGCTCTGGTTAAAATATAATCAATTTGGTTACGATACTTTCCATCTGGTGATGTCCACGTGTACAGTCTTCGTGGGTGGTGCTTGAAGTGAGTATTTGTTATCACCAGATTATTCTCAGTAGCAAATTGTATGAGTCGTTCACCTCTCTCATTTCGTACTCCCAGTCCGAATTTACCAACGCAATTGCTGAGATGGTCAGAATTTTCTCCAATCTTGGCGTTAAAGTCACCCAAAACCACAAGAATTTCTCTGTTTGGGACTCTCGTAATGGTGGACTCCAGGTCAGCGTAGAAGGTCTCGATGTCGTCATCAGATGCAGCGCTTGTGGGGGCATAGACTTGAATGATGTTTATATTAACCGGTGTTGCTTTAAGCTTAATCCGAATTATTCGGTCGTTTACAGCTTCATAACCTAAAACACAGTGATTGTTTTGTTTTGGTACAAGAATTGCTACCCCGTTTTTGCTGTCACTCTCATTACCAGAAAAGTAAACAACGTGGTCGTCAGTCAGGAAATGGCCATTCTGCTTCCAGTGGGTTTCACTCAGTCCACAAATGCTCAGACCACATCTAGTGATCTCTTTCTCCACGATGGTAAGTTTTCCGGGACTAAGTAAGCCACGAACATTCCACGTTCCTATCTTCTGTAATTGTCGCAGCTTGTAGATTCCAGTAGTAGAATTTCCATGGGAAGCCTGGTCTCCTACTCCACCATGGCCGGTAGCCCATTTCCCACCGCGTGCCCCGGACGCAGCACGGCGCCGGTTGCTAAGCGGATCGCATGGCGGCATAAATCTCTTAGTCTGTACTTTCATGTTGATTGTCTTGGGATAGTAGCCGCAGTGGTTTCCCGTTGCCTTCTGCGCCAGTCTTTTAGGGATTATTTAGACCCCAAGGCTACGACAACCTCTTCTAGCTGGTTTCCCAGTTAGGTGTGTGGTTATCCCGCCACGGCTCGGTCGCCAGAGCCTCGTTCGTTATCTAGCAGGGGGCACCACGATGTTAGATACCACCGCCGCCGACTAGGTAAAGTCAGCGCGAGCAGGAGAGGTTGACATTTGGGGCCAGCAAGTTGTTGTAAAGCTGTTCTCCCCCTTACCCCCCATAGAAACCTACGCATAGAAACCTACTTACTTAGCGCTTGAAAGTGACACGAGCAACACGTCTCTATGATTGGTTCGTAGACACGCACACATAAAACCAAAAGTAGCTTCATGTTTCGCAAATCTGTTGCATGAAGACTCTCGGATACCTTCACTTCCCCGAATTTAATTTGTCATAAATGTATCACTTGCCGTAATTTTCATTTGTCTTAAACTTTTTATATCATAAATCATAAACTCTTTGGTATTTTTTTTATACTTATTCATGGAGAAATCATTATGTTAGGTTAGGTTTGTTTTATGACAACCCCGAAAAGTTTCAGCTTACAGAGAAAAATAGATTTATGGCAAATGAATATTATGGCTTGTGACAGATTATGGCACATGGAACCGAAGACTCTCGTTCTAGGCGTACTTATTTTAAGATCGGGGTTCAAAAACGTGACGTTGCGCGGATTGCTATCCCCCATATCCGTTTGCGTTTGGGTGTAATTCGCGCGCTAATTGCGGCTTGAGTTCGTTAGCACGGTAGTTTTTATTAGGGTTCCGTATACCAGGTGTGGCTTGTAACAGAAGCAATCAATTAAAAATGCTAGCCTTCTAACTTAACAAAATTTGTTCAGCAACTTGAAAAAATGCAGTAATAGTAGATCACATAACATTTCTCTTTCATAATTTACCTTGTGTCACAATAATTATAGTATTTTCAATTCATGCCGTCCGATTTTGGAATACAATTATCTGGTCTAATTACTAACTAAAAATTACTAAAAATGTACGCACAAACGAACAAAAACACGCTGCGGTCGGTTATGATCTTTAATGTATGAATAATTCACTCAATAATTTTAGTTAAACGTAATACACAGATATATTCGATTTTTTTCGACGGGAACTTAATCTAATATTGAACTAAATCGTGCTAAATCTAAGAGAAGATTGAACTATTAATGAACGTACGAAACCCGTATAGTGTAAGTAACGTTCACGCTTGACCATTTTGCAGCCTAGCTCACGTTCCCCAAGGTTCTGTTTTCGTTTTATTTGACGTTGCGTCTGTATTAATATAAGCCTAAATATTTCATGTACTGAAATGCTTTTAACTTCTTTTACACGTTGCAACCATCCGTAATATATATATATTGGTTCCAACGTGTTAATATATATATTAATGCTTTAGACAATAGACGGTTTTTATTTTTCCAGTACCAGAAAAACCAGACTGTATTTTGTGGTTACCTATCTGAAACACTAATTTTTGTTTCCTATCTGTAACGTTTCGCCAAATTTTAATTTGTCCGAAAGCCATTTTTTCCAAAACTGTTAATTTTTCAGAACAATTACCTATAAAACAATCCTAACCTAAGCTAATGGGTTCTTTAAAACGACGACGTTAATAAAATATTGGAAATATTACGGGTTTCAGGAAAATATACTTTCGGACAAATGAAAATTTGGCGGGACGTTACAGATGGGAAACAATGTTTCAGAGGGATACCGTATTTTGTAATATCTTTACAACATTGTTCATAATCTATATTATCTATACATATAAACGGACAAGTCCTGACTGACTGACTGACTGACTCACTCATCAACGTAGAGCCGAAACTACTGAACCTAGGAACTTCAAATTTTTAGAATAGATCAAGTATACGATGCAAGCAAGCACTAAGAAGGGATTTTTCGAAACCCATCCCTTAAGGGTGTCAAATCGGGGTTGAAAGTTTGTATGAAACTTACGTAATTTTTGAGTTAGAGTAATAAAACTTTGTGTATAGATTTTCGATCTAAAAACAAGAAAACTAATTACAGGATTTTTGAAAACTCATTCTTTAAAGGGGTTAAATACGGGGGGAAAGTTTGTATGAGGAACTTGGATTTATCTGAGTAAGAGTGGTAATATTTCGTGTACAGCTCTTTCTATACAAAGTAAGAAAACAAGTTTCAGCATTTTTGGAAATTCATCCCCGAAAGGGGTTAAATGCACAGTGAAACTTTGTAGGAAAAACGTGGTCTATTTGAGTAAGGGGTGCATTCTTTTACGTGTAGACTGATCATCAAAAACTGAAAACATGAATTTCGGCGTTTTTGAAAATTCAACCCCTAATGGGGTAAAGAAGGAGGTGACAGTTCCTATGAAGAGCTTGGGATTCTTTGAGTAGGAGTGGTAATATTTCGTGGACAGGTTCTTATTTGCAAAGTATGAAAACAAGTTTCAAAATTTTTGGAAATTCATCTCCGAAAAGGGTTAAATGGACAGTGGAACTTTCTTGGTAAACGGGGCTTTTTTGAGTAAGGTGAATTCTTTTACTTGTAGACCCTTCATTAAAAACTGTGAATATTGATTTCAGCGCGTTTTTGAAAGTTCAACCCCTAATGGAATAAAGTGGGAGGTGAAAATTTGAATGAAGAGTTTGGGATTCTTTGAGTAGGAGTGGTAATATTTCGTGTATAGATTCTTCTATACAAAGTAAGAAAACAAGTTTCAGCATATTTGAAAATTCATCCCCGAAAGTGGTTAAATGAAAATAGAACTTTGTATGAGAATCGGGCCTTTTTTGAGTAAGAGGTGCACTATTTTGCGGGTAGACTATTCATCAAAAACTGAGAATAATGATTGTAACGTTTTTGAAAATTCAACCCCTAATGGGATACGCTGAGAGGTGATAGTTTGTATAAAGAGCTTGGAATTTTTTGAGTAAGTGATAATATTACGGGCATAGGTTAATCATTACAAACAACTTTTCACCATAAATGAACTTAAAAAGTAAGAGATGTATTTTTTAATATTCATCCCCTAAGCATGTGAAATTGAAGGTGACAACATTTTCATGTTATGAATAATAGGTATTCGGGTTTTTTGTAGAACATTGACTAAAAATTGAGAAAATAAACTTAAGTTTTTTATGGAAATTCATCTCCAAAATGGGTCTAATGGGAGGCGAAAGTTTGGATGAGAAAAGATGAGATTGTTTTCGTAAGTCTGGTCTCATTCCGTGTGTCAAAACACTACTCTCAGAAATTTTTGAAATGTACGAGTATTGTCTGAGTAAAGGGGGAAGACGAAAGTTCTTGTGAGGAATATTTTCGTGTATAAACTCTGCATTAATTTTTGGAAAGTTATCTCCTGAAGAGGTTAAAATTTTTATATGCAACACGTAGGATTGAGTGACAAAACTTCGTGTAAAAAAATTGCATTGTTAGGGTTCCGTACCGCAAGAGGAAAAACGCAACCCTCAAAGGATCACTTAGTTGTCTGTCCGTCTATCGAATAAAAAGGAAATTAAAACCATATAAGTACTCAGGGCTGTAATCCTTTGAAGTCCTTAAAAAACCAAACTTTAAGTTAAAACGTAAATAAAAATTGGGCAACCGACCGGCTATTGACTTTGTATTAACTGAGAATACTGATTTAAACGTTAAGGGAAATTCCTATCCTTAAGAGGCCTTATTCCTTTTAACCCACTTTCACCTTAACGAACTTTTTGGAACCTGGGTAAATTTTGCGATATCTGAAATCGCAACAAGATTTGAGTAAATTATAAAAAAAAAATGAGCGGTGTTATAACACCTGGTCGGGCTATCTGAGTTAATTTTTTTTTTTCATATTATGACAAATATATTGATAATTTCAACCAACTTTTTGAAGTAACTAATACTTTTCCCCGAGTTCTAGGTATTAACATAGTTATTTCATGCTTTCATTGCGTGCAGTCGAAATAAGTTGAAAAAACTAATTTTCCGCGTGAATTTTGACAATTTCGAGTAGTTTTTGAAACAAAAATTATTACTGAAAAACTCAGTGTAGGTTTCAAATATATATTAATAAATCCCAATAGCCCTGTTCTAGGTAGTAACATCAATAATATGTTAAGAAACATGTTTGATCATAGAGGAAAATGTATAAAACAATCAGTATTTTAAAAGGTATAAGGCCTCTTAAGGTGATTAAACTTTTGACTATGATTTTGTTCGTTTCATCGGAATATGAATTGCCCCATGTGTATACCCCGACGTGATCTAGAAATATATAAATCTAATACCCAAAAATTTATGTATACGCGCAGATTTCTATTAGTTGTATTACTTTAAGAAACAACAAAGCGGGTAGAAAGTTACACAGATAACTTTTCCAGACCCTGTGCGAGCGAAGCCGCGGGCAAAAGCTGGTATAGTATATACGAGTAATTATGTGTACTTAGTAGGTTTCGTTATAATTATATTATGGTATGGCAACAGATTAAAGTGACAACGCTGCTCAAACATAATACGCTGACGCACGGAAAACGCAGTTTCGCATGCTTTATAAACGTGACCATCACCCATCACACCGTACTAATCAATATGTACCTACTCGTTTACTAATACGTCAGCGTATTCTGAGCAGTGGTGTAGTCACTCCTTAAACAAATAGAGTGAATATTATTCGTGAACAACTCTAATTATTAGGCAACAACACTCGCAAAGCCAAGGCACGTAGTCGCAATAAAACTAGCATTAATATAATTATTCGACATAGCACAGAAAAGTTAATAACAGAAGTATGACTCAGTAACGAAGCGGGCAGAATCTGTCCCAGTAAATTTATGCGATAATATGTAGTAGTTATACTTGGTTCATCATTATAAACGTAAATAAAACGATAACTAGTATTTGTACTTCAAAACTTGTTCAATTTACCAAAAAATTGCGACCGGGAACCAAAAAACACCCGATATATAAATAAGATTAGACATGTGGCATCACAAACTCAACAACAATGCTGCGGGCCTATGATGGTTGCTTTATCACGTGATAAATAAGTGAAAAAGCATCCGTCATATTTTGATAAAATGCGAATGTGAGTGACATATGCTTTGTCACTTATTTATCCCGTGATAAACGCAACCATCAATGCACCCTGATAACAATTTATATATTTTAAGCTTTGATCTTTGTATCAATGGTTTTAATTTATGTTAGGTAAAGCCTGACCAGAAATATATGAGGAATTTCACTGGAACTAATTTCTTACACTGGCAATGATTTTATGATAGCTTGTCAACAATGTCAATGTCATTCATGGTTTCTTTAAAAGACAATTATTTAAAAATACCCAAAGAAAATGCCGAAACCCATTCACAGTCGTCAACGTGATATTATGAATAAGTGTACACGTGTTTACTACACGAAAAACAGTCAGTAAAAGAGTGCATTCCATTAAATGATATTACGAGGTTAACATAGTGGAACTGACAGGTACTCAAACGTCTTAAACTAATGTCATTATAGTGGGTTGCGATTGGTTGCAAAATTGTTGCCATATAAATCTTATAAATAGCGCCCTCTTGACAATCCTCATATATTTCTGGTCATGCTTTAAAGTTGCTGGTTTATAGCCGGCTAGAATGATACACGGCCTTCTGTTCTACAACATTGCCTGTGACCAAAACGCCCGCGAACACTTTCTAGATAAAGGCAACTTATTGGAAAAGTATTGAAAGTTGGATATAAGTTAGTTATTTGTTCTAATTCTTAGTGAACGATTGTCACGGGGCGAGTTAGGAAAGGATTAAATGTATTTTGTTCTGAAGCAATACAGTGTTTGCTTAGAAAACTAAACCGGGGCCTAGCGAGACCTAGGGGCCTTGGATACCTATCTAAAACACTAATTTTTGTTTCCTGTCTATAACGTTTCACTAAATTTTCATTTGTCCGAAAGCCATTTTTTGCTCTAAATTCCGCCGCAAACGGACGCCTGGTACACAAATTCTATATTTTTTTTTGCGCAAAAATCAAAGTAAACGTCAAGTGCTAGTCGGACTCGCGGACAAGGGGTTCCGTACAATCAAATAAAATAACCGGCGGCTGGGTTAAGGTGACGCAACCGATCACGTTTTCTGTATGGGAGCCCCTTTAAATATTTATCCTATTCTGTTTTTTAGTATTTGTTGTTATAGTGGTAACAGAAATACATCATTTGCGAAAATGTCCACTATCAATACTGTTTATCTATCATTATTGTTTTTGTTGTATGGAAGCCCCACTTAAATATATATTCTGTTTTCAGTATATGTTGTTATAGCGGCAACAGAAATAAATCATCTGTGTAAATTTAAACTGTCTAGCTATCACGGGTAATGAGACAGCCTGGTGACAGACAGACGGACGGACGGACAGCGGTGTCTTAGGGTCCTATTTTTACCCTTTGGGTACGGAGCCCTAAAAACATGACGAAATCCGCAGCAGATTTCGTAGTAACGTTTTCCGTCACAGCGACGTAACGTTTAACTGTTTGGCTCTATTGCCTGTACAAATTAACGTTACTATGTATGGTTTCAGCATCGCCACTAAAATTTTACGTCACCTCAGCTTTATGCGTGGTGGATGCCGAGCTTTATTTGCAGGTGGGACGTCAGCTTTATGCCGCGTTTACACCTTCCACCAACCTCCAGTTGCGTTCCACGCATGCTTTTGTTTATGCTTAGAGTTGCACATGTGTGTTTGTCGTGTGTGTTATTTAATTGAACTAATCTAATAAACCATTGATACAAAGATCAAAGCTCAAAGAAGTTGAAATGCGTAACCTGGTGGAAGAGAACGGGAGTCGAGCCCGGTACCTCTGGATTGCCGGTCCAGCGCGTTAACCACTTCGCTTCCCTTACGCCAAGACCTTTTGAATTTTTCCTTATGCTTCGTGTGTCGATCTTTGCATTGTTTATTTCAAAGGCTTTGCACCTTAGCGACCTCTATGTGACTACTTTACAGCAGTGAACGAGTAAGCGAGAGATGGCGCTGTTATTTATAAATTTATGAAACACTAGCATTAACCCGCGGCTTCGCTCGCGTGCCTATACACTATACATCATCCTACGGGAACAATGCTCTTTTTTTCAGGATTAAAAGTAGGCTATAATCTGCAATCTGCATTTCCCTGATGCATATCCGTCCAGCCGTTGTAGCGTGAAGAAGTAACAAAACATACACAGACTTTCGCTTTTCTAATATTACTGGGAAATACTTTTTATTTTATGATAACTCCACTTTATCAAATCAAACCGAAAACTCAAGCACTCAAATCAAACGATCTCAGCTTTTACTGTAGGTACCAAATAAAGTTCACTTCAAAATCCATAACTCGAAGTGAAGCTAAGACACCGGGATATGTGTGCATTTTATTTGTATAAAGCTTTTATAATGTCCCGAGCCTCCGCTTATTGACTTGTGATATTCGAGATTGATTTAATGATTCTAAGCCATGTTCTAAGTTACGTCATGTTCTATTGTAAGATATTGAGGTTCTCTTCGTTGATGAATGAAAAATGTATTATTCTGAGCCAAATAAACGTAATTCAGAATTCTGAAATGACTTAACATAATTATTGAAAAGCTTGAATGTATTTATAACGGATGCAGGGAGTTTCCCGATCATTACTCCTCCCGTCCCAACGCGCCGCCCGCCTATAGGTACCGATTGACGACGATCGAGATGCCAGCAAATATATATTTTTTAATCTATTAGGATAACGCGGGTCTCTATCCATACCTCAAAAGCAAAAACAGTACCCCCTTATAGGATCACGTGTAGCTGTCTGTCATGGACATGGATATATTCAGTTACCTACTGTGTCCCACCTCTTTTTTTTTTAACTCTCCTAGGGTAAAAAAAACACAACAATTTTTAATCCTCTTTTTTATTTGTAAAATAAATGAAAAAAGGTTTATAATTTTTTCGAAAAATCACTGACAACAATATAAATTGTCAGCTGTTATTATTATTATTATCCAGACAGTACTGTTCGAATAGACTGTATATTTCCAGTGCACCTCATGTTTGTGTATGATGTAGAATGGCCATGCAGTTTACTCGAGTGGTTGAGAGTGTTGTAGGGTGACCACGTTGCGATCATTTCATTGAGGACTTTACGTTTTATAATATTTTTGTTTCAGTTTGGATTTTTAATTTACATAATCAAGCACATAAGATAAAGACTGTATCGTTAAGTATAAATACAACTTGACAGTGGTTTCATTCGATTAAAACATAGTTTTTTTTTTAATTCAAACTGATGTCAATCTAAAAATTAAATGTTGGATTTGACTAGGATTGTTTCGTTTCCTCGTTAGTTATTGTAAACTAAAACTGTATGGACTTTCACCAGAAAAACGGAAATCGATTCTGGACAAATGGTGTAGTATAAAAGGAATCACTCTCAGGAAGCTAGCTAAACTCGAAAAAGTTAAGTGTTGGTGGAGTCCAAAATGCGATTAAACAGTACGGCCAAGAGTATACTTTCGTTGACAAACCGATATCCGGCCGAAAATCAGGTCCTTCAAACCCCAATTTGGATAAAAAGATAGTAAAGGCATACACAGCCAACAAGGAGGTGTCTGTTCGGGATTTGGCTAAAAAGTTAGGTACATCTATTGGTATGGTCCAACGTCCAAAGCAGAGATACAATTTAAAGACTTACAAGAAGCAAAGGCAGCCTAAACAAAGCGAAAAACAGCAAAGCTCAGTAAAATAAAGAGTTAAAATTTTTATGGCTCTATTCTTTCAAGGAAAATCTGTGTCTTATAATAGACGATGAGACATATGTGAAATTCGATTATAAATCTCTGCCGGGACCGCAGTATTACGGAGTTCAAGATCGATCTGTTATTAGTGAATCTGAAAAGTAAATATTGATTTTGGGCTATAACTAAAGCTAAACTGCGGAAAAATGCCCGGTCTACAGGTTCCGAAGAGCAATTTCGTCGAGACTAGAACAGGATGACAAAAAAAATTGACCAAGGAGCTGTCCGAACTCTGATTTCTACGTACAGACATAAAGTCAAAAAATAAGCTAAAAATGAATGATTTCATTGGGTTTAAAGACGTTTTTGTATCATTTAGCGTCTAAAACGTAGAAGTTTTTTTTTCTATTAATAAATATATGAAAGTTGTCAGTAATACTTTATTTTACTTGTATTTATACTTAACGATACAGTCTAACTTCTGCAGTATAAAACAGATTTAATGTCGTAAGGTATTCTCTTAAAACTGACACACATACAAAAACTGCAAGCAAAAATGTAAAACTGAAGAAAATGTGACTCGTTACGCACTTAAATAACTATCGTTCCTGAAAGTTGTATATTTAAATTTAGCGATGAAGTACATGTCTTAGATGAAAACTATTTTATTTTCATTATTTTTTCATCTGTTTAATGAAATCAATGTTGAATGAATACATTTACATGCATAATTATATACTTTATAATGAAACTTCTCTGTTTATCTGTTAAAATTTACTTGTAAAGATACTAGTTTAATACAAAATATACTGCTTTTGATCACACTTTATCCTATTAAGATATTATTTCGGACTCTTACATTTCACTATAAAACAGTTCCTAAGTCCCAATATCTGCAACGAATCATGGTTACCCTGTACAAAGCAAACTTACAAGGAAGATGGAAAAATAACGCACTTTGCGAGTTTCACCGCTTCCCGCGGCCCTCGCTGCATATTGTGATAGTTTACTTAATTATATTAATGCTTTTGAGGAGAAACTATCAACATAGCTATGCCATTATAAAACTGTAAAATTGTTTATGTTTACAATGAAGCGAAACGGTACATGACGCAACGATGCCACTAAGGCATAAGGCATGCAGAAGCAACTGGTTGAAAAATTCAATGGCTTTCGCATCAGGTTCAGTGGTCCAATAGGTAGGATGCCTTGTTAGCCCGGGAAGCCGCTGGAGACGCAGGTTTGAACCCTGCCTGAACCGTTAAAATTTTCGCTTCATTGTAAACATTTGGTTTACGTTAGCAGACGTTACTGCTTAAATAAAAATATTCTGTAAAATTGTACTGTGAAAGATAGAAAAGATGGTAACATGATTTTTACCCACTACGGTAAAGAAAAATAGGTTCAGCCGACGAAACTGCTGTATTTTTTTAGTAAGTAGGTATAAAATGTTAACTAAAGCGAACTAAAGTGAACGATATAGCTCACCGGATTAGCAAGTTGAAGTGGCAATGGGCAGGCGCAGCGTAGGACGTCCACCTACAAGATGGACAGATGACCTTATAAAGGTCGCCGGAAGACGCTGGATGCAGGTCGCTTCCAACCGGTATATAAGGAAGTCCAAAGGGGAGGCCTATGTTCAGCAGCGGACGTCCTATGGCTGAGATGATGATGATGATATAATGTTAAAAGCGCCAGTCCATTCATACATAATTATGATGATAACCAATGTATCTAAAAGAATAATGATGCTGCCACAGAAATATATCAAGATAGAAGGAAAGAGTTCAGCGATTTGTAGGGAGACCGAGCGTGTAACATTTTGCGTAGGTACTTTGACGTCACGAGCGTAATTTAGTGATGGGAAACATAAGCCGCGCGAAAACGATTCAGAAACATCGATTCACAGATCGATTCGAACACGGCACCGATTCTATGAATCGCCAACCACACCGCACAGCGCCGCGGCCCAGCCGCCGTCACAAACAAAAACAGTCACAATAATATTTGCTTTGCACTATGTACTTACATTATATAGCTGCATAATAAATAAGAACGTAATTATCATTTCCTCTGTTCTCAAAATCGATTTTAATCGAATAAGAAAATCGCAGTGTATGGCAGCACATGGCAGCACTCCAACAGGGAAGATGTTAATTCACGTCCACCACGTTGGATTTAAAAATCGTTGCGGTTTTCGTAATTAGCGACCCGATAAACCATAAAAGCATTACCAATGGATTTTCAGACTTTGTCACCACATTTTTCCCTTTTAGGGGTTGAAATAAAAAAAAAACCTGAAACACGACGTGTTTACTCATTTATTGTTAGAAATACTCCTGTGAAGTTTCGAATAAAATAGCCTAACTAATCTTGTTTCCCCATACAAACTCCGGAACCCCATTTCACCCCTTTAGGGGGTGAGTTTTGAAAAAACCTTTCTTAGTGCACCCCTACACCTTATAAGGAACCTACGTGTCAAATTTTAACTCTCTAAAACCAGCGGTTTAGTATTTAGACATTTCAATCCCATTTCACCCCAACAGGGGAGATGGTAACTCACGTCCGCCACGTTGGATTTTAAAATCGTTGTGGTTTTCGTAATCAGCGACCCGATAAACCATAAAAACAATACCCATTTAAATAAAACAATTTAAACGGATTATATCGCGTATATTAATTATTTGAGCCTCCCTGACGTTTCAGTACCTTTACAGATACCGTTGTCAAAGGTTGACTGAGAAAAACACAATTTTTCTCTGTCAAAGTTACATTTGTGCAAACTACCCATTTTGTAAATATTAATTTAAAAATAAAGGTGTTCATACATGCCAGATGGGCCTAATGTGTAAAGACAGTTACACATGTGCCAGAAGGGCATTTATTATTTATTTAAAATATCTACCAGCGGTTCACTAAAGGCTTACTGAGGAGAAAGAAACGCCAAAGAAAACTCCCAGATTGCCTTATTTATTACTATAAAATACTTTTAAACAAAAACTCTACATATACTACTTTTGACACTAATTTGTTTTACACCGTTCGAGGCCCAAGGTTTCCAGTCTTGTGTCTTGCTTGATCCTTGATAAGATGTACAACAGGATCCCAAGCCGGTGGTAATGACAAACCATCTTCTCTATTGAAATTGGGATATTTTTTGATTTCAATAGCCTCGCGCAACATTCTGGGAAAATATCGTTTCTCTCTGGCAAGGATTGAAGTGTTATCGAACTTAATTGAATGGTTTGGTTTGTCCATTACATGCTCGCAGACTGCAGACCTGTTGCAACGACGGTGCTTGACATCGGCTACATGCTCCTTAACCCGTGTAGCTATACTACGTTTCGTTTGGCCAATGTATGACAGACCACACTCGCAGTCCAGCTTGTAAACACCAGCACTCTGCAGAGGGATGCTACACTTCACGGGCCTCAGGTATTGAGACATCTTCTTCATCGGCTTGAAATATGTTTTAATGGAAGCCCGTTTCAAGATGTTTCCAATCCTATCCGTGACCCCTTTCACATATGGCAGGACCGCAGGTTTACGCTCGACTGTAGGAGTCTTCACACGGGGTTTCTGGCTGAATTGTTTTATTTAAATGTGTGACAGTCGCGGAAACCGAAGAAAATATTAACAATACCCATGCTGATTTTCAGACTTTCTCACCACATTTCTCCCTTTTAGGGGTTGAATTTTCAAAAAAAAATGAAAAACGTGTTTACTTATTTATCGTTAGAAATACTCCTGTAAAGTTTCGAATAAAATAGTCTAACTAATCTTGTTTCCCCATACAAACTTTGGACCCCCATTTCACCCCTTTAGGGGGTAAATTTTGAAAAATCCTTTCTTAGTGCACCCCTACACCTTATAAGGAACCTACGTGCCAAATTTGAACTCTCTAGAACCAGCGGTTTAGTATTTAGACATTTCAACCCCATTTCACCCCAACAGGGGAGATGGTAACTCACGTCCGCCACGTTGGATTTTAAAATCGTTGCGGTTTTCGTAATCAGCGACCCGATCAACCATAAAAACGATACCCATGCTGATTTTCAGACTTTGTCACCACATTTCTCCCTTTTAGGGGTTGAATTTTCCAAAAACCTGAAACACGTGTTTACTCATTTATCGTTAGGAATACTCCTGTGAAGTTTCGAATAAAATAGTCTAACTAATCTTGCTTCCCCATACAAACTTTGGAACCCCATTTCACCCCTTTAGGGGGTGAGTTTTGAAAAATCCTTTCTTAGCGGATGCCTACGTCATAACATCTACCTGCATGCCAAATTTCAGCCCGATCCGTCTAGTGGTTTGGGCTGTGCGTTGATAGATCACTATGTCAGCCAGGCAGTCAGTCAGTCACCTTTGAGTTTTATATAAATGTAATGTCTCATTATTTGTATAGAATCTTTTTTATCGATTCTTATTTTTTTATGTGGTAATACCACATTTTTATTTTAAATTTTTTTTTTTTTCTTTCTTAATTTACCTTTGTGTCATTATTTATGTAATGTCTCATTTTTTTAATGTGGGTACACACCACTATTTTTATATTAAACTATTGATACAAAAATTACAAAGATCAAAGCTCAAAGAAAAAAATAAACGAATACTTAAATTTACTGAAAACATCTGTCTAAAGTTATTATCAATATTTTTTTAGGGTTCGGTACCCAAAGGGTAAAAAAACGGGACCCTATTACTGAGACTTCGCTGACCGTCCGTCCTCCGTCCGTCTGTCACCAGGCCGTATCTCAAGAACGGTGATAGCTAGACAGTTGAAATTTTCACAGATGATGTATTTCTATTGCCGCAACAAATACTAAAAATAAAATAAAATATTTTTTTAGGGGGGCTCCCATACAACAAACTTGTTTTATGGTACGGAACCCTTCATGCGTGAGTCGGACTCGCACTTGCCCAATTTTTTAATTTGAGTACACACCACAATTCTTGTATTAAACCATTGATACAAAAATCAAAGCTCAAATTTACTGAAAACATCTGTCTGAAGTTATTATCGATATTTTTTTTCTTTTTAACCAGACGTTTTTCCGATACTGCCACAGTTACCACGGTTCTGTGATAATAAAGTGATCTATAGTTTAAACCTGTTATTAAAAGGTTTTGAATGTTGTCAATTCATGGAAGTGGGTCGTCACTTGGCTGTCATGCGTCATTTCAACCGATTTTTGGATTTTATTCGCATTTACGATTCCTGAAACTGAAAAGGAAAATATATTTAAAAAAAATGGGTGTATCCTAGTAGAATAGGGTATTAGATAGTGTCGTAGAGAATTAAATAGTGTCGTTGAATAACAATTGTGAAATGAGCATTATGTAAAACATAACGTTCGGTAAATTAGGTACATAAAGCACATGTCGACGAGAGATACTGACTACTAGAAAAGCTATTGTGTTTTAAATTTAGTACTTTTTAAGACGTAGTTTACTTGCAAAGAGTTGTTTCTCAGGTGTAATTTCGTACTTTGAATTATTTATCGCTCAAGTGAAGTAAAAGTGTAGTTGTTTTCTAGGTTGGTTCCGTTTATCTTGTGACTTTGCGTGGGCGAGTTTTTTTCGAGATATGTATTTTTTTACATATCACCTCCCATTATCTCCGTCATCGATACAAAATATTATAAAACAAAGTCGCTCCTTACTGTCTGTCGGTCCCTATGTATGCTTAGATCATTTTGATGCGGTTTTTTAAGTAGATGGAGTGATTCAATAGGAAGGTTTATATGTATAAGACATGAATAATTTATGAGCGTGCGAAGCCGGGGCGGGTTGCTATTAAATAATTTCGGAAACTGAATTGTCAAAAAAACAATTGTATACTCATCGAACTTACAAAAATTCACGGTTGAAAAATGTGGCCGGTAAGCCGGAAAAGTTGAAAATCTGGACATTCGAACAAAATCGACGCCATGATTCCTAAGATTTTTTTTTCCTATCTCTCATAGTTTTCGTTTTCTCCCTACTGACCCATTTGGCTCGATCACGCTGTCAAATCAAATGTCAAACTTAAGATAACTTTAATATTTTCATCGGTTTCCGTGATTTAGTTTCCTTTTTTACTTAATTTAATTAAACTGCTCAATAAGGGCTATTTTAAACTTCTTAAACGCACCGTGGCCTTAATAAATAAGAAAAGTATAGGATTGAAAAAAAATATCGCTTCAATTGTAAACATTTAGTTTACGTTAGCAGATGTTACTGCTTTAATAAAAATAAGTAATTCGAGTGTAGCACATCGTTACTATCGATTCTCAACAAATTTGAGACGATGGTGCCGACGATAAAGTCTAAATCTTTACGCTAGATGGCGCTACGATGCCACCCTAAGGCATGTCGAAGCAACTGGTTGAAAAATTCAATAGCTCTGACATCTGATTCGGTGGTCCAAATGGGGAGGACGCCCGTATTGGCCCGGAAAGCCGTTGGAAACGCAGGTTCGAATCCTGTCCGAATCATTAAATTTTTCAATTTTCGCTTCATTTGTAAACATTTATAGTTTACGTTAGATGTTACCGCTTTAATAAAAATAAGTAAAAAGTATAGGATTAGTTCAAGTTAGGTTAATCTTTATATCGGGGGGCACGGCAGTGCCCCCGCCAAGTCGAGCGCGAAGCAAACACTGCCGTACCATCCTTTACTGGAACCATTTCGCCGCATTTTCAGGCCCCTATTTGAGCACCTCTGGATAAGACCAGAACGCAGAAATTTTCGTCATCCAGTAATCACATACTTAAATTCCAAAATTTCAAGTCTGTAGGTCATTTAGTTCCGAAGTTATACGAAAGCAAAGTTTCGCATTTATGACACTCACTCACTCACTCACTCATGATCATCAGTAAAGAACTAGTACTTCCCATAAATTCAGAGAGCTAAAATTTGGTACAGAGTTGGTTTAATGGCCACATAAAGCGAAAACTATAAAAATTGGCCAAGTGCGAGTCCGACTCGCGCATGAAGGGTTCCGTACCATAAAACAAGTTTGTTGTATTGGAGCCCCCCTTAAATATTTATTTTATTTTATTTTTAGTATTTGTTGTTATAGCGGCAATAGAAATAGATCATCTGTGAAAATTTCAACTGTCTAGCTATCACCGTTCTTGATATACAGCCTGGTGACAGACGGACGGACGGACGGACGGACGGACGGACGGACGGACGGACGGACGGACAGCGAAGTCTCAGTAATAGGGTCTCGTTTTTACCCTTTGGGTACGGAACCCTAAAAACTAGGATAATCGAAGATCTGGAGTAGACTGATTAGAAAACACAAGAGCCCAACCAAACTATTAGAGATCGACATACCGCCTTTACAAAAAATATTCAACTTGTTGTTGTGTTCGGTTGGCCGCCGTCGCGACTGATCGTCTCTCCTGATGATGGATCGCGTACCGATTTGAAACATGTCGAGCGTTATTCGACTTCTACGACGTGAGTAAACCCTTTTAAGTATTTTAATATTCAACTTGGTGGGCCGCTTCATTTGATGTCCATAATCCAAGGTCTGAAGTATTTTGACGACGCGTTTGGCTCGGTTTGTAGACACCTGCCTACTAAGCCGGCGGTCCCGGGTTCGAGTCCCGGCCAGGGCAAGTATTTGTGTGATGAACTCGAATATTTGTGCATGGGGCATGGTTGTTCTATGTATTTAAGTATATATTTATCTATATAAATATGTATATCGTCGTCTAGTGCCCATTAGGTACACAAGCCTTCTAGAGCTTAATTTGGGACTAGATCGATTTTTGTGAGGTTGTCCGATATTTATTTATTTATTATTTATTTGATGAAGAACCCTCTGCTGGTCTCAGCTGTATTAGAGATATGGCCCCCTTCTACTATTGGTACATAAAAAAATCGACTGTCATTGCCAAAATCCAGCGTAGTGGGACACATCTTCTAATTTAATCTAGCCTATAGCGTCCCACAGCTAGGCGGGTTACGTATTACAATCCCGAAAGTTCATAATACCTACAGTTGAAATACCGATGGTCAAAATACCGAAAATCAATATACCGAAATTTCAAAAAGCCGATATTCGATAAACCGAAGTTCAAATTACCTATTTTCAGAAAATCAAAAGTTCAAAATCTCGAAATTTCATAATCCCGAAATTTTTAAATCTCGAAATTTTATAATCCCGAAAGTCAATGAGCACTTTAAAAGTGTCAGGACACTAAACTAATCTGACTTTTCCGTGGAACGTGGCGGAGGGGCTGAACATCCCGCAGCACCGGAGCAGATCGGTTCCACAGAAGAGTTCACTTATAAATAGTAAGTATAGTAGTAGGCAAGTAGGTTACGTAATTTAGGTTAAGATTCTTTGTATAAAATAAACATTACAATCTGTAAGACTACAGAAATATAATTCTCGAGAGTGTAAATAATATTCCGGATTACAACCTTCAGGCAGGATCATAGTCTTCGGGATTATAATCTTCGGGGTTACAGTCTTCGGGATTACATTCTTCGGGATTACAATCTTCGGGATTATAATATTTGGTATTTCATCCTTTTGATCAAATGTTCTTTCGGGATTTTAAACTTTCGGTCAAATAAACATTCGACATTTTAATTTTCGGCCTTCCGGCCATAGGTCTTATGAAACTCGGTATTTTGAACTTCGGCATTGTAATACGTACCCGCTAGGCGAATGCCTCCCCTTCTGCTTTTAATACGCATATAAATAAAATTAAAGGAAAACTCTCTAGACTGGCTTTTATACTTATACTTACAAGTTTACAAGAAGATATAGTCGAACGATTTACTTTATTCTACTCGAACATTACACAAATTAAATAAACAAATTACACCAAAATATTAATTTCCCTCAAAATTTGGTCAAAATACAAATGGAATTGTGTCATTGGACTAAGAGTGGACACGTCGCTAGATGGCGCTGATTGTATTTTAAAACGCGCCTACGTTTGTTTTTCCTATAATCTTATATGGCGAAGTGGCATACGGCCGCGTTACACTCTGCGCGTTACGTTCTAGTACAGACGGACCTATAATCATTGATAGAAGTCCGTCTGTACGTCTATTTTATGTTAGATCGCTGATCGATTTGACGCTCCAAAAAGAAGAGAGCAGAAGTCAGCATTGTCAATGCTGAATGCATGTGTTGCACAATCAACAACAGCCTAAAATGAGACACTAGCGTCAAATTACCAATACCAGTATGGGCTATTATCTCGCTTAACAAACATAGGTACGAGTAGTTACAACAGATATAACATTAACGTGTAAACAAAATTGACTTGTAGCGGCTCTGGCGACAGATTGGTGCAATGGTGTTATGGAGCACCTGGTTTTGTACCCTTGTGTACCCTTCAACGGCCAAGTCACACAACATTAACTATAATAATAAAGAAATCGCAGTAAGGAACCTTAGACTTGGTACGACTTTGTCTAGATGTCATTACTTTTTAGAGATAAACTTACAGCTCCATCGAGACTTGGCTATTTTTTTACAGAATGTTTTTGGTGGGATTACTTGTACAAATTTTGGAATATAACTTTCTAGTCATAATTTGAGACATGATGTTTTTTATTGTGAAATAATAAATAAATAGAGTTTAGTTTTAGAAGATCGTAACAACATAAGAAATTTGAAATGTGTGTAAAATTCAACGAACCCTTATTATGTTTTGAGAAGCATGTCTTCAAAGATTAAATTTTTACAGGTAAGTATAGGTTTTTTTTTCCATAAAAAACCTTGTAATGAACCCCAGAATCCTGCAACAAACGCAACTAGTCCAATAAATTTACACTAAGCTCATTTTAAATTCGCTTTCTTTGTAACGATGGTAATGTTTAACTCTTGTTCAACTTGTATGTCTTATTAAAACTTAAACTAATTTACGGAAACATTGGGTAGCTGGTATTTATTTGTACGCAATCATTGCAAAATGTTGTTGCGGGTTTGTGAAATATTTAAGGTGAAATGAGAATTAGCAAGTTAAGAATCAATGGAGCGAGCTATGCTCGGAGTTTCCTTGCGGGACCGAATCCGAAATGATGAGAGGCAAGAGAACCAAGGTTGTAGATATAACTAGCTTAGACAGTCGCCAAACTTAAGTGGTAGTGGGCGGGGCACATTGCTCGTAGAACCGGTGGCCGTTGGAGCAGAAAGGTTCTTGTGTGGCGATTGCGGACCGGAAGATGCAGCTTCCCGTTCTTACCCTTTAGGCATATAATCCCAAAAACAATTTGTCTATAGTTTCCAAGATATTCAGCTTTAATTAGAACAAGTGATGAGATATCAGCCAATATTGAAGCTAAGAATTCCAAATTTTGTACTGTTGTTCAATTCTAGTAGCATTTTCTATACACTCCGGCGCCATACATATCGGGTGCAAACTTAACCCGGCCCGTTAAGTACGGAACCCTCGGTGCGCGAGTCAGACGGTTTTTTTCAGTTCAGTTACTCATCCAAACTCTTCTCTTCTTTTTTGTTTCGCTCTTGTCAGAGCGATCATGGTCTTCATGAGGGAGGTTTGGGGACTGCTGTCGCCTAACGATGCCACGCCATCTAGTCCGGTTACTCAACCAAACATGAACCCCTAAAGCCCCGTATTAGCTCTCGTATTGTGATGCAGAACACGGCAGTATGTAAATACTGTTTCATTAGCCTGTGACGAGGGATAACGAGATGACCCTTTTTGATGCTATTGAAATATGGGATTAGCTAGTTTTTGTTTGGATTTAGCAATATTACATGACGTTAGTAACGCGATGGGGAGGCCTAGTGTAAATAAATATCGGACCTCACACAAAGGTTTCTTATGGACACCAGACGACGGCATATATACTTATTGGCGTTTCAGCTTGGCTTAAAATTATTTTGTTAGGTTTGGATGTACGTTTGTACGGATTTTGCACTCTTCTCGAGTACATGCTGCATTACTAACCAATTCTCATGAAATTTTATGAGCTGGTTCAATATTGATTGTTTGTTCAAGCTGGGGGTTGAAAACATAACATGTTTCAGTCATTTCTAAAAATAATCGCGCGGACTACAGCTCACGGGGCTTCTACTTGTAAAACAAATTGAAGCATTTCGTTTTAGTCCATCATCATTGGCCTCTTTCATTCAAAAAATATGATTTAAGCAGCGTCCATTTAGCTCATTGTTGTACAATAATATTATGTATCCATGCAAGTACTATAATCTTATTAAAACTTTCGTGAGACATGCTCTTTTAAGCGGTTTACACTAAAAAAAACAGTTACGAAGTTACTGCGTCACTGTACGGGTAGCAGCCCCTGATAAAGAGCTCCATACGAGTTCGAAACATGCCGGGCCGTTCCTGACAACTTTGACGAGAGTGTAAACCGCTTAATACATGCATGTATATTGTATGCATCTATGCATGAAGCAACTTCGCAGCATCGCTGTATTTTAGTGTCAGCTTTATAATTCTCAGCGCGCTGCCTTGCATATGAAATGAAGAGCTACAAAATAGTTAGTTCGCTGGCCGTGACCTGACATTAAACTAAATTGATATACTCGTACGTACATGGAAATTCATGTCTCTTGTTTAGATACGTGTTTTTTTTTTACTTTTCAATACAAGGCAAATATAGATAAAAAAGCCGGTCAAGTGCAAGTCAGACTCGCCCACCGATGGTTTCGTACGAACTATGAAAGCTCTGCATATTGCTCTAACGAAAAGATCGCAGGGGCACTAAGACGAAAAGACAAGAAGCGGGTCATTACCTGCCTTTTCTCGAACCGTCTCGTCTCATTTTCAAACCCTCATAGCTTCGTCCCAGTTAATACCAGGTTAGGACGCAGTTAGGGAACATATGAAATGCAGTAAATTTAATTGACCCAGCTGTCATACATTTTTTTTATGAAACGGACAGACTTTTTAAACCAAGGAGTAGGGTTAGTAAGGTCAGGGCTTTGGGGCTTGGATCTGATAACTTTTCTACAGCGAAAGCGTTATCGCGAATTTTACATGAAATATTTGTGGTGGGATAAACTGAACAACAAACTTAACTTTACCGCGTTGGAAAACTGTTTTGCGTCCTAATAAAGTCTATTTTTATGTTTATTTAATTAGGATTTAATTACCTACTAAATGTACGGGTATAGTTTCAGATTTTCTCTATATTTTAAGTATAAGACGGTATTTCTTGCCAAATTTCAAATACCCTATTATTTTTGATTCCCTTGAGTGTATTTAGAACGTAACGTAACGTAACGTAAGGTTTTTTTGCGGTATCAAAGGCTGTATCTTTTTCTTGCGTTAACTTAGAAGTTTCATTTTTTTTACAGCTGCAAGCCTAGTTTATTTTTGTAAAAAGTTTTTTGTTTTTTGTTTCGTATGAGCATTGATTAAATGTTTACATTGAAATGAATAATTGAAAAATAAGGGTGGTATATTGGCTTAGGGTTCGAACCCTGCCTGAACCTATATTTTTTTAAACTAGCTTCATTGTAAACATTTGGTTTACGCTAGCAGACGTTACTGTTTTAATACAAATTAATGTGTTAGTCCAATGTGGTCTGTTTCGCTGAGCTTTTTGTGCCTTTGAATAGTATTCGTTTAGGTTACCTATAGTGATTTATTCACAGATGCGTTGTTGATAACCTTCTACACGATTGAAAAGGATATACGACGGAAATATACAATACAATACAATACAACAACACTTTATTGCACACCAACAAGAAAAATATTACATGAGAAATCTTAAATTAAACAATGGTAGACAATAGGCGGTCTTATCGCTAAAGAGCGATCTCTTCCAGACAACCTTTGGGTAGCGGAGAAAACAAAATTAAACAGAAAATAGTAGGTGGTGAGATGAGAACTTCAAGTAAATTATACATACAAAATATTAGACAGATAGGTCATACACTTACACAAATAAGTATCTATATATATATAAACATACATAAACGTACATACATACAAAAGGGAAGAATGAAAAGAATATCACAGCTAACATTAGACTTATAACGAAAAACGACAGCATAGAATTATAAAAGGATTAGGCTACGGTAGAGACAAATAGTGATCTTTTAGTTTATGTTTAAAAATTGCCAAAGTTTTAGCTTGCCTTAGATCCAGCGGAAGCGAATTCCACAGTAAAATAGCTTGCACAGTAAAAGAATTAGAATAAAATTTTGACTTCGATGCCGGAACAGTGAGTATACAATTTTGAGCGGACCTTGCAGATTTGAGGTAACTAAAACGATCTTTAAGGTAGCGGGGAGTTGCAGGGTTAAAAAGAATATTATAGAGAAGTGAAAGTGCGTGAAAGTTACGACGAAGACGGATAGGGAGCCACTTGAGTTGTGAACGGAAACTGGAAACATGGTCATACTTGCGTAACCCAAATATGAACCTAATGCAGATGTTTTGAATACGCTCAAGTTTGTTAAGCTGCTCCTCGGAAAGGTCAATATAGGAAATATCAGCGTAATCTAAAATAGAGAGGAGTAAAGTCTGAGCAAGCGTAATTTTAGTAGCAATGGGTAGGAAATTGCGAAGCCTCCTCAGAGAACCTACTGCGGCAAACACCTTCCTACTAACCTCAACAAGCTGAGGCACCCAAGAAAATGTGCGATCCATAATAACACCCAGGTTTTTAACCTGATGAGAGAAAGAAATCACAATGCCATTGAACAAAATAGGTGGGAGATTTATAAAGTCAATTTTTGCGATCATCTTAGGGCTACCAATGATTATAACTTGAGTCTTGTCAGGGTTGATTTTCAAACCGTAGCTACTGCTCCAGTCTGAAATACGCTCCAGATCACGATTTGTCGAGGATATGACTGATGGTAGATCACCGAGCACACCTTGCGAATATATTTGAAGATCATCGGCATAAAGGTGATAAAAAGAAGATAAGTTACTAGTAATGGAATTAATAAAAATGGAAAACAACAATGGAGACAACACGCCGCCCTGCGGAACGCCGGTCAACGTATTGCACCAAGAAGAACGGGAAGTATCCACCTTTATACGCTGCCGACGACCAGTTAGATAGCTATGAAACCAATCAATAACCGCAGGAGATATGTTAAGAGAACGTAATATCGCCAATAATATGTCAAAATCTACGGTATTAAACGCGTTGCTAAAATCGAGCAACGTCAGCACCGTCAACTTCCGCTCACTCATACCTAACCGAATATCATCCGTAATTTTTATCAGAGCAGTAGTCGTGCTATGACCAGATCTGAAACCAGACTGGTAAGGATTCAGGAGATCATTACGATTAAGGAAAGGTGAAAGCTGTTGAAACACCAAGCGCTCAAGGACTTTGGATAAGAAAGGAAGAATAGAAATGGGACGGAAGTCAGAAAAAGTAGGATTGGGCTTTTTAGGCAAGGGAATTATATCAGCATCTTTCCAAATAGCAGGAAATACACTAGATGAAATCGAAGCGTTCATGATGCTGGTAATGACAGGTACGAGGAGGTCAAGAATGGGAAGGATCATATTCCGGCTGACATCATCGACACCAACGGCATTGGAAGTAATTGATAGTACGTTCTTCTTAACATCACTGTCGGAAAATTGAGTAAGAGAAAAGGGATTGAAGTCAGGAGTTGGGAGAGATGAAAGATAACTGAGGGTCCTGCCTTTAATTGGGCCACTAAAGATAGAAGAAGAGGAGAAGTGCTGATTCAACCGATCAGTGTCGACATCTTTAGAACAGGAGTTTTGCTGAGCTTTCCCAACTCCGAGTGACCTAAGAAACTTCCACACTTTAGCAGGGTCACCATTTTCAACAGACTGATGAATATGGCGCCTTTGAGCGTCTCGACATACAGTGCTACAACGGTTCCGCAAAGTGTGATAACGCGCTTTGTTTTTATCAGAGGGGTCAAGTTTAAACCTGGACTTAGATAAATTCTTTTTCTCGATGAGCGATCTAATTTCCTCGGTTAACCAGGGAGCAGGAAGATGTTTCACCTTGATAGGTCGTACTGGAGCATGCGCGTCGTAGAGCTGAGTGAGAAGCGAATTGAATAAAGACATTTTTTCATCAACAGTATCAGCCGCAAACACGACACTCCAGTCAGCCTTCAACGCGTCATCACGAAGCTTATCCACATCCATCCGACTAAAATTACGCTGAAATATGGTTTTAGGTCTAAGTTTAGGCGGACGAATTTTATATGATAAATAAAGTAAATCATGATACGAAAATGCATCCGCGGGGTACTGTCCAAATTTGGCAACATGAGGTTTTGAGGAAGTCAGGGAGAGATCAAGAAGTGAAGGAAGGCAATTCGGAAAGTGATGCGTAGCTCTAGAAGGGAGAATGCTCATATTACAAGCATCTACGGTAGATTTCAAAGATTTAGACCGATGGTCATCTTTGAGGAGACATGTATTGAAATCTCCCATGATGACGTGATGATTAAAAGAAGGCATAATATCCTCGAGAAGCTTCTCAAAAGAGGCGAAGTAATTGATATTAAGAGAAGGTGAGTAAAAAACACCAAGAAGAAATTTGGAATGAGAAATAGTAATATCAAGAAATAGATATTCTGCGGCGTCGGAAGTGGGAGATTCCACTGACATACCAGCAATAGAAAAGGGGATATGAGACCGAAGATAAATAGCAACTCCGCCGCCACCTTTTAAAGTGCGATCGTTCCGAATCAAAGTAAAGCCAGGCAAAGAATAAGAGGTAGTAGGAAGACAAGGCTTAAGCCAAGATTCGGAGACAAGAATCGCATGAACATTTTGAAGATCAAACGTTACCAATAAATCTGTGAAATGGGCGGGAATACTTTGAGCGTTAATGTGAATAATATTAAAATTTTTAGAAACATCGTTCAATTGTGCTGCTAAGAAATCGTGAAGAGAAAGAGGTAAACTATGAAAGCTGTCATTATCACTAACGTTACTAGAAGAACAGGACAAAAAATTTACATTACAATCACTACTGGAAGTGCTAACATTTAAATGTGCCATAAAAATAATAATAAATAAAAAATAAAAAAATACAATACAATAAATAAAAATAGAATATGTCTAAATTCCACCCGCCAGCAGTCAGGACAATAATAGAAAAAATTAAGTTACGACATTAAAACAAAAAAAAAGAAAACAAAATTTACCACAGCAAAAACAAAACGCACAGCATTGCTTTTATCTGTTGCTCCTCACACTGACAGTGACAGATGTCTAACACTACAAATAATTACATTACATTTAAGTTTTAAGTCAAATACTTTGAATCTGATGAAGAAAAATAGAAGAGGGTACACACAAAACAGTATAATACTACTAAATTAAGGAGGAGCAACATACCGAACCAAAATTAAAAAGACTTCAAGCTACGCCAAGAAACAGAAAAACCAAAACAACCTTATAACTAGGATTGGCCCTTTGGTACTCGTTTTGGTCGCCTGGTCGGTTGCGCGGCAGCCTGAGAGTGTTGTGGGGCCTCCTCGTCGACCGGTGAGGACGCAGCAGGCGCCTTCGCCGCCACGGAAATAGTCTCCATTTGACCAAGGCTGGCTACACAGTGTCGCTGACCGTCCGCATCGAGAACAAACACGTCCCCGTTCCAAGACCAGCAGTTACGGACACCAAAACGATCCCGAGCGGCCATGAATAGCTCATGACGGGGCTTCGTTAAGAACTCGCCGACTGTGACACCGGAACCCTTCAGAGCTACCTTGCCAAACCAAACTTCATCGCGGATGGAGATGTCCCGGAACTTCACAAGGATGGGTGGCGATTTCCCAGCTCGAGGCTTGCCCAGGCGATGGCAGCGCCCAATATCAGTAGCGGACATACTGCTTTTAATTAGCTTCAGCTTGCTGATAATGAGCCCAGTTGTGTCCTCAGAGCCTGACTGTGTACTGGATGCTTTAACTCCGTGAAACACCAACATTTTGCGACGCGAGCGCATCTCCATGGTGTCAACCTGCTTTGCAACAAGCTCCACCTGCCTCTGTAGCATGTCGAGCGACTTTAAAATGAAGGTCTTGAACACACTGAAGTCTGCTGCTACCGAAGACACAGAAGGGTTGCTTGAATCTGCCTTGTCCAGGTCACGCTTCAGCTCTTCCATTCGTGTGTGAAAAACATTAGCCAGCTCCGTGATAGACTCCTTGATAGCGCCCACTTGTGCCATTGTTTTTGAAGTGCAGTGAAGTGATAGAAAAAAGTTAAAAATGTCCAGGAAACAATGTGAAAACTACTGGTAGGTGATTAAAGTTAGTCACACATGTAATTAATTGTGTAAATATTTAAAAAAACACACTATTTATATTTTTAATCATTAAAGCTATTTCAAAGGATGTTGCTTGTTTTTATTCACCTACCCGAAAGTATGTATTTATTGTACATTATAATATTTAGCTTTCATTGGAAGTGGTCACAAGGTTTCAGCGAATATTGTAGTTAAGAATTCTGTATTTTGTGATTATGTTCAGTTGTAGTAGCGTTTCTTGAACTTTTTTTTTATTAGTCTCTATTTGTGTCCCACTGCTAGGGAAAAGCCTCTCCGCTCGATTTCCACTCTCCCTGCTCGGTGCTATTACCGTCCAGTTAAAGGAATGTGTCCAGATCATCCCGCCATCTCCATTTCGGCCTGCCACGTCGTCGCCTCCCCTCATCCGGCACCCTACTCACATTTTAGGACAATTTAATGAAATTAGATTAGACATCCTGCCTCCTCATTTTCTAGTCACGCAACATTTTAAACATAAGCTCAGACTGACGGCATCAAAGCAAGATCCCTGGTAACATTGTAATTTACGACTGTCACATTGTACACTCAGCCTCAATTTGGAACTCTTAGTACAGTCGGATTCGCAGGGAAAATTACACAAAAACGTAAAACAAATACCCTTTGTCCGGAGCGGTGAAAACCGGATTCAATCAGGGAGTACCTAGTGCGGTAACCGTTTAATTGAATTGACGTACTTATGTTTGTTTTGTACTGAAAGAATGTAGCGCGGTCAGCTTTGTAATAGTTATTACTTTTTTAACCCCCGACGAAATAAGAGGGGCGTCATAATGAATAATGCGTGTTCTGTAAGGTAGTGTACCCTGACTTAAAAACAAGCGAGTCTCATTCATTTTTTACAAAAACAAGGGTGAAAACCTTCAAAATATTTTTTTTTGCCGATTTTACAAAAATAATTACCTATTAATTTTAGTTTAGTCTTTGTCACCGCTGTTAGAAGTAGAATTGAGTGTAAATCACACATTTTATCATACTCCTGCAACGAAGAATTGCCGGACCAGATAGAGCCACAGCAAACGACACTTTAATTTTCACCGTCTCTATATGTGGTTCTAATGTAGGCTAACACAGTACGGACGGAGCTCCTTTTCTTAAGACTAGAAGGTTTTCTGTACCGTAGTCGAAAAAAAAGTATCCTAACCATCTTTGGCATCTGTAGATCAAAATAAGTGGAGAGCGATCGTCCGAAGAGTGATAAAGAGAACTCACGATCCTCATCAATGACACAAGAAGAAGAACCATGTTTGGATGTCCAGCTATCCATTTACTAAAATTAGTTACCATCCTTCTAGCGTATAACGACATCAGTTGGTAAAATTTTCTTTGTACTCGTGTCACGACGAAGCAGTTGGACGGATTTCACCAATTTTGGTAAGGGGATGACTGGACATCAAAAAATGGTTATAAGATAGTTTTTACCTGGCTTCGGTAAAATTAAAATATGTCGCGAGCACCTTCTACTAAATCATAAAGTTACAAAGTCACTTATTAACTAAGAGAGAGAGAGAGAGAGAGAGAGAGAGAGAGGGAGAGAGAGAGAGAGAGAGTTAAAAACAAATGATTGAATAATATTGAAAAATAAGTATTTATATGAGACACTCTGAGAAGATGGCGGGATGACTTGGATGCATTTAGAAACGAGTGGTGGGAGCATGCAGCCAATAGAAACGAGTGGCGCAAGAGAGGGGAGGCCTTTACCCAGCAGTGGGACACAATTATAGCCTAGTGAAAAAAAAATGAGACTGTTCCTATAACCTCGATCCGTAGTTAAAAGACAAAAAAAGCGTCCTCCTCCATACTCGCGTGGCCCATTTTTTAAATCGCGTGCGCGGTATCAGACATTATTGGAGCGCTAACGCGGGTTTGATTCAACAAGCCAGCTCGCGGCTTAGTAATATACCGAGGACTGTCTAGCATGCTCCCTGCCCGACATTTTCTTCTTTTTTAGTTCCGCATTCGAAGGGTAAAAAGTCCGTCTGTCTGTCTGTCACCAGGCTGTATCTCATGAACCGTAATATAGAATTGAAATGGGAGTGAGACAGTTGATTTTTATTTAAATATTACGCTGAGGCGCCATCCGTAGAGTTTGCGGCGACTGGAGTCCTAACCAGATCGTTGTTCTTCCTCGTTGGAGCCTCCTAGGCTGCATCTTCCGGTACTCGGTCACCATATTTCTAAATTAGCCATATAATATATGCTTCAGTGATTTGTAAATTTATTATAAATAAGTTTCTGTCAAAAATGTCATTTTAGTGGCAAGCTTTTATAGCCGACTGTACTTTTCTTTGGATATCCATCAAATGCTCACTGAGACGATTCTAAAGAGCCCAAGCTCGGTAGGATTGCTTTTTCTATTATAGAGTTCCTATGGCCACCTTCCGGCTCCATCATCAGATCAGCCCCATGGTAACATATTATTGTATTGTCATCAAAGTTAAGTAAGTATGCAAATTTTCAGCTCAATCGGTTGACGATATCGGCTTCAAAATTGAGTTGCAAGATTTCACCCGAACAAACATACTTAGATGTAAGTATACATACATACATTGCAAGTTAAATAAAAGCTTTTAAAGTAGAGCATAATTCTTCTCAATGAAAAAAAAGAATACCTAGATCGAAGGCTTTTCTTACAATATGAAATAAGTACATTACCCATTCGCTGCAGAAATAAAACAATTAAAACTGGCAATGTATGTGTCGGCTAATGTTATACGGAAGGTCAAAGTTACCCCGATTAACTGTTATCCGTTTAAATTGTTTCACTCAAAACGATGTCACGATGCTAGCCCTCCAGCCTGAAATATGACGCTTTAAGCTACGGTCTTGGATCCGTAATACAAGAAAAAAGGCTCTAACTATCTTCAAGATCCATACACAGTTAGGACTTTGTCTCTCCAGACAGCTCGTAGTATTAAAGCTTTTACAGCCAACGTCTTGTTCTGTCCGTAGCAGATTTATTCCGTTTTGAATATACGTATGTTTCATTTTGTACTTCGTTTTCCAACGGATTCGCCCAACTGTATTTTGCTCATTAATATAACCCGGCGGTGGCGGGACAACTTGGATGTCTTCTTGAAGGATTGGCTAGAGATAGCCTTAAGAGTCGTTATTCCTTTTAAAATGATGATTGTTTTACACATTTTTCTCTATGATCAAACAAGTTTATTAAGAGGCCTTACTTATTCCTTTTAAAAATTATTTTTTTCATATTATGACGAATATATTGATAATTTCAACCAAATTTTTGAAGTGAATAATACCTTTTGCCGAGTTCTAGGTAGTAACGTAGCAATTTCATGCTTTCATTGCGTGCAGTCGAAAAGAAGTTGAAAAAACGAATTTTCCACGTGTATTTTGTCAATTTCGAGTAGTTTTTCGAACAAAAATTATCAATGAAAAGTTCAAACTATAGGTTTCAAATATATACCAATAAATCCCAATAGCCCTGTTCTAGGTAGTAACATCAATAATATGTTAAGAAACATTTTTGATCGTAGAGAAAAATGTCTAAACAATCAGCATTTTAAAAGGAATAAGGCCTCTTAACTTATTATTGACGTTACTGCCTAGAACAGGGCTATTGGAATTTATTGGTATATATTTGAAATCTACAGTTTGAATTTTTCATTGATAATTTTTGTTTCAAAAACTACTCGAAATTGACAAAATTCACGCGGAAAATCAGTTTATTCAACTTATTTTCGACTGCAGGCAATGCTAGCATGAAATAGCTATGTTACTACCTAGAACTCGTGGAAAAGTATTATTCACTTCAAAAAGTTGGTTGAAATTATCGATAGTTTGTCATAATATGAAAAAAATAATTTTTAAAAGGAATAAGGCCTCTTAAGCCGCGATTATTGGAAGAAAAGCCAGAAAAGGGGGATGGCCTTTGCCCAGCAGTGGGATATTACGGACTCAATATAATAAATAATAATAATATAACCTGACATCTAATTGTGCCATATTTTAAAGTAAATAAAGAACAATGCTTTGATCTTTGTATCAATATGGTTCAAATAATAATTAATTAGAATTTATGTTTAAGTAACAATTACGTTTTCATTGAAATGTAACCTACCTACTATACTATTATATGTGTAGAAACACTGAACCTAAATGACTATGAATTTCAAAAGGTCTCACAATTTAAATGGTAATTCCTGTAATTATTCCATTTGACGTCATAACTGCAGTTTGCAATAGTATGGTCCAAGTCAAAAGAGAAGCGGTTACCGTGAAACCGCCCAATTTTGTCCTAGCTACGATGAAATAGGTTCATCAATTTGCTAATTTGATAATTGTAACATTTTTATTTTCTGTGTGCTTTAAGGCCAATCGGGACATTTACCTGTAAGGGCAAAATTGGACGGTTTCGGATTACGTAGCGTTTGTTTGGAACTGATCGTTCACACGGTTCCCCTCCGTTAGCCCGAAAAACTTTCATCCTAATTTCATTGGCCCTAATTTTGGTAACCCTAAAATCACTAACCCGAATTTTCATTCATCCTAATTAATGAATAGCCCTAATTTTAGGATTTCGAATTTTCATAATACCTAATTACTTCATACCGAATTCTCACTAGCCCTAATTTGCACTTAGCCGATTTTTTAGACTACTAATATTATGATACCTAATAATGCTAAAACCTAAATTTTATTAAACCTATTTATCTATAAACCTAAGGCGAGGGCTGCTCTCCCTCCGCGCCTCCGGTTTTGGAATAACACTAGGGTAGGACAGGCAAGACCACGTGGAGTCGGAATTGCCATAGACTTATGATGTAAGTACATGGGAATCTTTTGACGCTCCGCTCGCTTCGCTCGCTCCGCTATACATTGTCACAATAGAAACCTAACCTAACCTACAGTTTTCGGGGTTCAGCCAATTCGATATTTGTCCAAATCCGTATTTTCTGTTTTAACGTAAAAATAGGTTTAATAATCTTTAGTACTCTTGACATTTAGTGTCAGTAATGATTAGGTCTAATAATCATTAGGTGTGGTAATTATTAGTATTGTTGACAATTAGTACAAATCATTATTAGAGTATTGGATTATTAGGTCTAACAACTAATTAGGGTATAAAAATTAGGTGAAATGACATTAGGGCTAATGAAAATTAGAGCTAACGTTGATAGGTGTAATAATATTAGCACTTGCGTTATTAGGTCAAGTAGGGGAGTACCCGTTCACACACATCGCGCACCTCTGATAGACTCATCAACTTGACTTGTAAAAATGCCTGTACTTTAAGAAGATATTAATTATTCATACTCATACTCATTTATTAATAAAATGTCAACATTTTACAAGTCAACACATTATAAAAACATCATTTCTATTACTATTTAATTTAAAAATACAAATTATTATAAAAATATTAATTATTAAATACAAATTGGAAGAGATAGTCACATTATTGTCTCGTTTAACTTTTACGTTACCTTAAGTTTGTATAAATATGTTAGTGTTAATGAAGTGTTATTTTAATGGCAATGCCACATTATTTATCTGCACAAAATCTCAGTGGGACTTGTGTTAGATGTAGGCTATACCTAACTTAAAAGTTCTTATCGTATTACGTTACTGTTTTGTCTGTCTGTTTTTTCCCCAATGAAGATAATAAAATAAAATGAAATAAGTAAAAGTAAGTAAGTAAAAATGTATCAATTACAAATAACATAGGTACGATCACTATTTATCTCTAACGTAGCCTAATCTTTTAATAATTCTATGCTGTCGTTTTTCATTATAAGTCTAATGTTAGCTGTGATATTCTTTTCATTCTTCCTTTTTGTATGTATGTACGTTTATGTATGTTATATATATAGATATTATTTGTGTATGTGTATGACTTATCTGCCTTTAATATTTTCTTTGTCGTTTATTTATTATTTCTCAAATTACTTAAAGTTCTTATCTCACCACCTATCATTTACTGTTTAATTTTGTTTTCTCCGCCACCCAAAGGTTGTCTGGAAGAGATCGCTCTTTAGCGATAAGACCGCCTATTGTCTACCATTATTTAATTTATGATTTCTCATGTAATATTTTTCTTGTTGGTGTGCAATAAAGTATTGTTGTATTGTATCGTATTGTATTGTATTGTATTGTATTGTACGAAGGAGAACCTATCCCTAAAAGTGATCTTGTCCTTAACCTCTTGAGCAATTGCGTGAGTACGAGAAGAAGATAGTCAACCGTGTACTAAAAGGTATTAAAGATTATAAAACTATAAGTACCTACCTACATTAATGAAAAAGTATTACACATATTAACTATAAAGACATCACGAGACACGAGACAGATATATTATACACACATGAAATATATGTACATGAAATAAATGTAATTTACTTAATGTAACGCTTTTATGATTCACAAATTTGTGTAGGTAAGTATTTAACTACAGGTAGGTAAACCACATGGCTTGTGTATTTTAATCAATCGAAATCGGTTGCGCGTAGTGAAACCACACACTAACGTCTACTATAAATACTACCTCCGCTGCCTCTTCCGCTCCCGCGTCCGCTTATCCCCCACACCACAGGGTGGCTTAGATGCAATTCGGCCAACGGGCACGCGTAGTGAAACCACACACTAACACGTCTACTATAGCTACGACCTCCGCTGCCTCTTCCGCTCCCGCGACCGCTTATCTCTCACACCACTGGGCAGTTTAGATGCAATTCGCCCACCGGCACCGGGCATGCGTAATGAAACCACTCAAACGTCTACTATAGCTACGACCTCCGCTGCCTCTCCCGCTCCCGCGTCCGCTTATACCCCGCACCACAGGGCAGCTTAGATGCAATTCGGCCAACGGGCACGCGTAATGGATCCGCACGATGCCATTTAATGCTATCCGCACTAACACCAAGGTTTGATGACTTATTTATGAAACTAAGTGGCATTGGGCGGAGCGTAACTCGTGCTATACTCCATTACGTTTCATGTAATAAGCGTCGTTGTCCGAGACCGAAACGTCTTCATTTCGGCTTGGTCGATTTTTTTTCGTACGTCCGGATGGTCGGATGTCCAGCTATCCGGTTGTTCTCGCCTACAGGTCGCATTTATCATCTTGTGAATATCATCATCTTGTTCCCCGTAGAGGACCAAGTTTAATAACTGTCCTCCTACAAGGACAAAAAAATCTTCGTATCAAACGGGATTCATCAAATGGGATTTATTTTTCTTCGTTGAAATTCAAATTAAATAGCTATTTTCTACGAAGAAGTAAAATCTACGGGGACGAAGGGGATTTGTGTAGGGTTGTCCAACACTATTTATTATTTATTAACCTAACCTGTACTTTTAGAGATATCAACCGACTCAAGGCACTAGAATGAAAGGAATTAGTATAAATTAGCTAGAAAATCTCCTTAACAATAATACACTTTCACGGAAGTACATCGAGAGGCGTAAATTCCCTGTAAACGGTGACTTTTATCTTCGAAATACTCCCACTACGTCTAAAAGCCAAAAGTGTTGTTTTTTAGGGTTCCGTACCCAAAGGGTCCGTCCGACCCTCCGTCTGTCTTCTCGTCTTCTCTTTTGCCGCTATAACATCAAATACTAAAAACAGAATAAAAAAAAAAAATAAGTACAAGAAACGTGATTTTTTACCCGTTTTTTGCTCGATAATGTTACAGGCTCTATCGGCTGTAACGTGATCGGTTGCGTTAATTTTGCAGCTCATTTTTGTCCGGCGCCATACATACCAGGTGCAAACTTAACTTAACCAAGACAGTTATTTTTATTTGATGGTACGGAACCCTTCGTGAGTCCGACTCGCACTCGGCCGGTTTTTTTTATAAAGGTAAATAGCCTTGTGCCGTTTTGGCTAGAACTTTTTTGTATAAGCTTAGTATTTCATTTTCAAAATGGCCCTGTATTCGGGGTGGTGTTAATCTAGGTAATAAAGGTACGCAAAATACGCGGTTAATCCTATTAAATAGTTAGAACATGGAACACATAACCATAAATATCATAGAATAAAAGGCAATATTTATAACCCACAATGAAAACCACAAACCTCATTTATTAGCCTGCTAAAAATGTCGTTAATCTAACAAAAAGTACAGTCGGCAATATCGTGTGCACCGCAAATGGCCGATAAATTGTACAGTCGAAAAGAAAAGACACATGTGAATACGTGCGAGCGGAGGTGGGTATGCGACGTTCGGATGAATCGAGTGCGACTTTATTTCCTATGTCCCCTAGATGGGGCAGAGAGCGTCCACAGCATGCAGCCATTCCGAACGGTCTAAAGCCAAAGAATATAACGTAAAAAGAAACGACAGCGACATTTGTGTGCAGCAACAAAACTCGCGGCTATGTGTGCGTGTCGAGGGGCAAACGCGGGCGAGCGCGGGACGCGCGAGATGTGGAAAGGCATTCACGTGAATGCCTTGTCAAAGGATTCGGCATTACAAGGTCACCGACGCCCGAGTTACACCGATAGGCCGCTGTTGCGCCTGTGCTAAAGCTTCGTGTTTTACTTCGCTCCAGTACGTCTAGCATAACTGTGACACGTGACTCTTTGTCACGCGACCAGCTGTCACTTTCCTTTTAATACTGTGCGAGCATGACAGGAGATGCTGAGTGGCGCGACAAATGAGGTCGCTACAAGAAATGCTAGCAGGTAATTTTAGTTGCCTTCGCTTCTGCAGTGATCGTCTGCCGCCAGGATTGATCAGGTTTTCGCTTTCCTTGAGGATTCCAATCTAGGGCTTGCCTCGGTTTGTGATCGAGGATCCAGGGTGCGACTAGGATTCTACATTCTTCTCGTTTTATAAAGGCGGATCAGAAGAGACTGACTTGATCGCAAGATGGCTACATCGCGTAAAGGCTGCAGCGCAAATGTTTTTCATCGCAGAAAGCCGAAAACACAACTAAGTAATTTATTAGACCTGGGTTGTAAGTAAAATGACTCACTCCTCCTAGCGTTGATTTTCTCATTGCTGAGGGTCGCGATTCGCCCGTTGCTGGGTCATACGCGTGACAGTATTACGCTACTTAGATTGAAACCTTTCGGCAAATGACTCAGGATACCGTTAGTAGCCCGCACCCTACGCGCCAGGGTGCTGCGAACATCCCAGACGCACTTCTAAAGCGAGGTAGGTGTACCTTGAAAGCATTGAGAGAGACGTCTATTATATATAGTCCCCCTTGACGTGTCCGTCAATGGCGAACCTGGCTCCACGACCTTCACGAGCGCCGGTCATGTGCCCAAATGTGGCTTGCAAAACCAAATTTGGTTTTAAGAGGGCGCCAACGCTTTGGCTAGCTCTCTCTCTCACTGAGCGTAAGCGTGAGCGAGATGTAAGTGCGTGCTCGGAAGCGCGGAAATCGTGTTTTTTGAGTTGTGTCATAAACGTGTGCATTTTATATCGAAAATAGTTTTACAATTTTTGAGAACTTATAATTGTGCATCTAATATCTATTAAGCTAAAAAACATTGTTAAAAACGGAAGGGTTTTGAAAATCCAACCGAAAATATCTAAAAAAGAGGGTTATGTTTGAGAGATAAAAGTATCGAGAAAATTGTTACCAATCGGGTTTTCACCTGGACAAGATTGAAGAAATACTGTTTAAGTTTCTTATTTCCAAGGGACAGATTTTTAATCACTATGGATGTTGAGATCTAGGATCATTCACCTGACGAATGTTGCATGGGTGGGCTCTTAAAGGTTCTGTTGCACGGCGCGCAATGCAATGCAACTCACCCTTATTGTTGTAGGTATACGTATAGGAAGGCTTTGGACGAGTCTTTATGTTAAGGCGTTTTGTCGCCCTGTTATTTAGTGAACGCCCGACCCCGGCTCGTCTCTCGTGAAGGTAACTAATTTTTCTCATTTGATTACAGGCGGGTTTGCGGTCGTTATTCGAGCGCGTTCGCGACGCGTGATGCATCGTAATAACTTAGAACATGTGTGTTTGCCACGTTTACGTATGTTGTGGGATTAGAATTGAGAGAGCCGAGATAACCTTGTGTTTATATTAAAAATGTATCCTTTGAACCGAAACCATGCCTGAGGCTTTGAGTAGACCTACTTAGACGATGACTAATCCAGAAAATGTCGCCCTGTGAAATAGACCTACTTAGAAGATGACTAACCCAGAACATGTCGTCCTGTGAAATAGACCTACTTAGAAGATGACTAACCCAGAAAATGTTGTCCTGTGAAATAGACCGACTTAGAAGATGACTAACCCAGAAAATGTCGTCCTGTGAAATAGACCTACTTAGAAGATGACTAACCCAGAAAATGTTGTCCTGTGAAATAGACCGACTAAGAAGATGACTAACCCAGAAAATGTCGTCCTGTGAAATAGACCTACTTAGAAGATGACTAACCCAGAAAATGACGTCCTACGAAATAGTCCTACTATGAAGATTGCTAACGTAGAAAATAACGTCCTGCGAAGTAGATCCACTTAGAAGATGACTAACCCAGAAAAAGACGTCCTACGAAATAGTCCTACTTTGAAGATTGCTAACGTAGAAAATAACGTCCTGCGAAGTAGATCCACTTAGAAGATGACTAACCCAGAAAAAGACGTCCTGCGAAATAAACATAAAACAATCATGAAATTTCACTACCTTAACTTTCCACAAAGTGGCCTGGCTCGCCTAAAAGGGAATAACGACTGATGTTACTCTACGGCATACTTTAGTTATTTATGAATAATACTAGGGTGAAAATCAGGAGCGTTTCAACCGCTACCTCAGATTCGTTACGAAATTTGGACGTTGATCGTAAAGAAAGCTTCTATTGCGGTGGAAACGCTCCTGATTTTCACCCAAGTAGCAAACAAACAATATTTTAACAAAATTATAGTTTGTGAAATATGTGACTTCAAAAACTATATATTTTTTATATCACAAAAGAAATTTCAGTACTGTTTCACCTTTTCACGGTGAAAATGGCAAATTACTTATTGTCTCCATACAAATATTAGTAGTCATAACATAACGTCACGGTTTGGTGGCCATTTGTATGGAGCGTTTTTAGCGCTCCGTAGGAGTGTTGAACTTTGACGTACATTTCTGACATTTAGAGCAGTCTAAGTGTAGTTAGTCCCATATAGACATTTGATCCCAATAAAAAAAAAGGATCGATTGACATTCTCAAAAAAAAATGTCTACACGCCTATTGTTCAGCCAGTTGCTTCATTTTTAATTTGTCTTAGGATGGCAGATATCTAATATGAGAAAGATAGATATAGCTTTAATTCTTGTGAAGAATTAGTCTTAACTCAATATACCCTGTATAAGCAAAATAAAGTAAATAAACCCTGAAAGTCTTGAAACAATACAAACATTGCAGAGGTCGTCAACATTTCAGACGCAGTCAGAATTAATTGTCTGAAACAAAGTGGGATCGATGGTATTATAAACATGCCGACCCCTGCCAGGTAAGACTATTAACTTTCGAGACACTAGCACGATATATTATGAACGGAATTAGAGAGATAATTTGAATTCTACAGTATAGGTACTGAATTTATTATTATGCATGAATAAAAAAATTGCTCAAAATGTAATGCAATAAAGAAAAAAACTAATAAATGGGTCTTTGAAATATGAGGCTTCAAAGGTGCGAAAATATGAAGATATTTTTAAAATCAAAAAGCAAATTTGAAAATAATTTTCAGAATTCTAATAGTTTCGCGCTCAAATCGCAAATTACTTATCATTCCCCATAATATCTGTGGCTCTAGTGAAAAGGGGTTAAAGTGCACTTATGACCTTTTTGCGTTATATACACCAAAATTCACAAAAAAAAATTGCGCATCTTTTGGTGTAATCGGAGCTAAGTTATCTTTTAAAATGACAAAGTTAGGATTGTGCCAAATGGTACATCTGGTGAATTATGTCGTGAAATATGGTGCAACTAAAGTTAACAATGAACAATTTGGAGTTTTGTTTGTGGAGAACGATTTAAGTTCATTTGTCTCTTTTGACGCATCCTGTGTTAAACGATCAATGTTTACTTATACCTTTTTACTAAACAAGATTACATACCTTATAGAATATAAATCGACTTTAATCTGTATTCACGACTTAATGTTTAACATTACTGATATAAGTCGAATTGTATCTTTTAATAAATCTGGTATTTAATGATCAATGTTTACTTGTACCGATTTGCACGAGCAATTTACCCATAATTCATAAAAATAAATCGAAATTAATCCATAGTCACGAATAATTATTTAGTATTTATTGGTGTATATTGACTTATACTGGTGAGATATATCATTCTACACCACGATTATTACTTGTATCAAAAAGTTCTTTTTATAAAGTCTCTTCGCTGTGGTTTATTTTAAGTACACTTGAGTCTAATCGATCATCCTATTATAAAATTTGGGTCACCAGTATGTAGAATGACCTACAGTAGTGATGTAGGCATTTTTTTACAAGTTATTGTACTTGCAATGTACCTATGTAACTATGTTTGTTCGGGTGGGATCTTGCACTTAAATTTTGAAGCAGAATATTTGCAACCGATTGAGCTAAAATCTTTCCCAAGTACCTACTACCTACTTAACATGACAATACAATAATATGGTACTATGGGGCTGGTCTGATGATGAAGCTACCCCTAGGATTAAAAGTATTTTTTTAGTTTGTTACACAGAATGGCAGGCCGATCTTGAATCGATCGAATGCTCAAACTTGTTGAGGAGAAAGGTGGCAACAATTTCGTCGACTCTATTAGCACTCCAGAAAAAGGCAGATCATAGTGCTTACTGATTCTGACTCAGAAAAATTACAAGAAACGAAAGAAACCGGAACGGCAGAAGAAGCAGAGCAACTTTCGTTTTGGGACAAAGTTGGTCAAGGACGAAAAGGACAGCCTAGAAAAAGTGAGAAAGAGAGAATAAACATAGGGAGGAAAGGAAAAAGAGGAGACATTTTGGTAAATAGTATGAAAGCAAAAAAAATAAAGAGAGTTTAAGATGCTAGGAAATTGTAAAATGAAATGCGCAATAAATATACAAGAAGAACTCAGAAAAAAATATTTGAGAGTTAATTGGGCTTTAGGAGAATGTAACAAAAGGGTTCAGTTCATTGCTAGGTAATTTAATGGACGCAACAACAAAGAATAGACATTTAAATAAAACAATTTAAACGGATTATATCGCGTATATTAATTATTTGAGCGTCCCTGACGTTTCAGTACCTTTACAGATACCGTTGTCAAAGGTTGACTGAGAAAAACACAATTTTTCTCTGTCAAAGTTACATTTGTGCAAACTAATAATTAATATACGCGATATAATCCGTTTAAATTGTTTTATTTAAATGTGTGACAGTCGCGGAAACCGAAGAAAGTATTAAAGAATAGACAGTTTGCAAATTATTTAAAAATAAAGACAGAGTGTCATCGCATTTGCAGAGGCTGCTAATGCGATAACCATTTGACGAAACATCAAAGTTTGTTCAAGGAGTAACTGACAAACTTAAAAATCAGTGAAGAACTTGTCCTAGATTCAGCGAGATGGATTATGCTGAGTACCACAAAAATAAGTAAAAGTTGATTGAAAGCCGTCGAGAAACATATTTCATTATTTCCTGTATATGAAAGACTTAACAGCGGTCCAATACGGATATGGGTAAAAAAACAGTTTAGATCTCTTACGAAAATTTGTTATGTTCTGGGGATGTGGTAGATTCCTATCCTTTGGCGCCAACAGAGTACAGGCAAGAATTGATTTTATAAAAGAATTGAAATTATACAAGCTGACACCCAAAATGTGATACATGTTATTTTCCGTGTCTTAATATTCACAATTGCGATCAAATTTTAATATTAAGGTCTCATACGTAGTTTTTGTAATTGTAATTTAACTGGAAAGACTAAATTTTGTACTTATCTCGTTTTAGGTATCTTCTTGTATCGCTTAATATGTTATTCTATTAGACGATTGATTGAGGAAAGTCCAAATTTAGTTAAAAACTATGTGAATTGTTTTATATGCTAATGTTGACTTTTTCGGTCATTTTTGTAATAATGAATCAATAAAAATAAAGATCTTTTATTGCCACTGCACCGCAAAAAATGGATATAACTTTTAAAAAACCATTGGTAAAAGTGTGTTTGTATTACAATACACCTAAATTAAGTGCGTGCAAAAAGGTAAAAGTTTATTTTCTTAGGATTATGTCTGAAATAAAGCTCTTATATGATAGGTTTCGTTTAGTCAGGTATTTCTTATTTAGGGTGTTCATGTATTTTTCCTTTATAAAAGGAGATAACTTCAAATAAACCGAACAGCATGTCCATTTTCACTTTCTAAAATAAGGGTGAAAATTGGTATAAGTTCAGTTATATTCCCGAATAGTGTAAATATTATGTGTTACGGACAGCTTTGCAAATCGCCTAGTAGTCTTAAGAGAAATAATAAATAAATATTTTAATAACTTAGATATAAGATCATTGCCCGTAAAAGCGGCTGAAATTAATTAATATCCCTGTGTAAATTATTTTCATGTTAGAGCTCCCGTCAAGTCTTAGTAAAGGACCACGGCAAAACAAAGATGACTCATCATGGTAATTTCCACTCGCAGCGCGAGACAAAGGAGTCATGTTTGTTTACGTTTGATGTAAAAATTGAGGAAAAATATAGATTAATTTGAAACTTCGTAATACTGTAGATTTCAGTAAATAAAGTAATTTTGTAGAACATTGTCCCGGCCGCAACCGTCCGAGAGCACGACAAATCAAAGACTAAGCGTGGCTCACAGCGCGCAGCGCGATAAGAGTGACCGCGCGAGTGTATATCTCGGACGGTGCGAGCGAGACGGCCTCTTGCCGGGGACAAAGAATCTTTAGGTATTTTCACGCCTCACAGTCAGACGGGAGCTCCCACAGCATAAACACGCTAATATTTTGTGTATTCAAACAGCGTCAATCCGTAGAATAAGTTAGTTTTAAGCTGACTAATGTATAACTAAAGTAAATTAAAATATAAACACAGGGCGGGCGTCCCCCTGAACCTAGAGTCGAATTATATAAAAGGACGGTCATTTTTGTATCGAATCACTTCCAGTTCTTGTTCTCTTGCATTAACCATCTTGTAACAGTGTAGCGTAGTACCATCGGTCCGCGAGTTAGTTTGTTAGTATAGCGTAGTACCATCGGTCCGCGATTTAGTGTGTAAATTCATAGACAGAGACTATAATTAATTAAGTGTAAATTTAAGTGTTATTCCGATCCTTGTTGTTTTGTTTGTTTGTTAATTTGTGTAAATATATATCGTCTGATTTAGTTTGCGTTTTCGTTTCGTCCGTTATTACCTTAGCCTACAGTCCACTTCGCTCCATAACTCATCCCTGAGTTTCGGAGTGCCATTGTAGACGATAGCCGTCGGACGCGGTTGTCCTCTACATTGTTTGGTCCTTCGAGTAGCCGGATCGGAATTAGTTAGTTTAGTTTAGGTTCGTTTGTGTAGCGGGAAAAGTGCGGTTTTCCCAATCGTCAAACAAGATGGTTTTAACGCGAGGGAATAAGAGTGAGGAGAGTGCGCGCTCGCAGCGTGAGCGCACCCAAGCTGCAGTCGACCTACAACGGTTCGCGGTGACAAATGTTGCAGTCACGCACTCACCGCCCGCTGCCCAGGCCCGGCCGGGCCATTCGGGACTGCAGTTCCAAACCGACTCACCAGAGTCCCCCGCTGAAGAAGCTCCAACTTCGCCACCAACCGACACATCGGCGTGGCGCAGCGAACTGGAGAAGCGACTGTCGAAGAGCGCCGAGCGCTTCGACCAATCACAGCGCACCGCGCCGGCCGCGCACGCCGGCCAATCACAGCACTCCGCGCCGGCCGACCAATCAGAGGCCCGCGCGCAGCGGCGCGACTTCAACGTGACTTTCACCGATAAAGCCCACGCGCCGCGCAAGCCTGCATCACTTCACTCACGCGCGTCGAACGCGACGGACGTGCTCCGCCGCGAGGCGGAGCTCGCCGCTATGGAGCGGCTCAAGCAACTTCGCTGCGAGGAAATTCGACTGGAACGCGAGCTCGTCGAGAAGAGGCTCGCGGTCGAAATGGAGCGCATCGATGAACAATCCCGAGCCGGCGGTTCTCAAGCTGACTCTCAACGTCGAGTCGACGACTGGCTGACAGGCGTACAAAATGCTGACGCGGACGATGCGAAGCATGCTCGAGCACGGACGCCGCAACGCGAGACACGCGGGCGGCAACAGCACGAGCCACAGACGCCACATAGCCAGCGGGAGCGATCGACGAGCAGAGGACGAGCTATCGACCGCCTGACGGACACCATCGAGACCATGATGCGGCCACCTCCACGTCAAGTCTACGAGTTGCCGCCATTCTCCGGGGAGCCGAGCGAGTGGCTCACATTTTACAACGGCTACACCGAGAGCACTGCGCGCTACAAATTCTCACCATTCGAGAACGTCGCGCGCCTGCGCCACAGCCTGAAGGGAGAGGCGAGGCAATGCGTACAACACATGCTTGCCTCGTCGACCCGCCCCGAGCTCATCATACGAGTGCTGAAGAAAAACTTCGGGCGGACTGACCTTCTCATCGACCGAGCCATAGAAGAGCTGAAGAGGATGCCGCCATTAGGACCGAGCGCCATCGATCTCAACAACTTCGCCATCAAGGTCATGAACATCGTCTCGACGCTGGTGGACCTCGATCGCCGTAGCTACGGCGCCAACCCGCTGCTGATTCGAGAAGTGACGGAGCGCCTAAGCCCGCACTTACGCAGCCGATGGTGCTCCTACGCCAAGGAGCGCCTACATTCCGCCGAGAGCGAACTCATGCTCATGGCGGAATTCCTGCTGGAGGAGAGCGATGCGGAAATGGAATTTTCCCACGCCAAAGCGCCGACAAGAAGACCGACGCCCGCCGCCGAGCTACGGGGATCGCAGCGCGTCCCAGACAATCGAGCAACAAGCAGCGGCGCCGGAAGAGGAGCCGTACGACGCCCTCTCAAAGATCGAGCGCAGACCTACACCACAGAGCACGCCGACGCCTGCCTATGCTGCGGCGGCGCTCATCGCACTACAGAATGTCGCAAGATACTCAACATGACAGTCGGAGCCCGATGGGATTGGGTCCGCAACAACAGAGTCTGCTTCAAATGCCTGGACCGCCGGCATCGCCGCGACCAGTGCCGCGCCCGCGGCTGCGGTGTTCCCGGGTGCACTTACCCGCATCACCGCCTGCTACACTCTGAAGCGGGCCCGCCAACAACGAAGCAACCATATACGCCGAACGCCCCAGCGCCGTATATCCCGATGCAACACGCCGTCCCGTACGCACCCTATCCGTACGCGCCGGCCCCATACGCGACTGAGCAAGTCGTCGCGACGCCGAGAGCTGGGCCCACCGCTCCGCCACATCAAGCCGCTACGCATCATACAATGGCGTCGCGGCGCCAACCTGCTACGCACGCATCTACGGACGCACCCGAGACGACGGCGTGCACACATGAAGTTACGGCGAGCACTGCGGAGTTCGGTCATACCACTTCGACCGTGCTTCTGAAGATTATCCCAATCATCATCGGCGGGCCCCGCGGCGAGACGCTGGCCTACGCTCTGATGGACCAGGGCTCAACAATCTCGCTCGTTGAAGAGAGCCTCGCGAACGAGATCGGCGCCAACGGCGCCACCACACGCCTACACATACAAGGCGTGGGATCGATGGCTACCGAGCAGAAGAGCCGTCGAGTACACGCTCACGTGCGCAGCCAGACAGGCGGTCCAGCACACCCTATAATGCTGCGTACCGTGGATGATCTGAGCCTCCGCGCACAACGAGCCGATAGAAGATACGTCACGCAGTTCCCGCATCTCGCTGACATGGGTGCCGCCTGCTACGACGAAGCCCGCCCACGCATACTCATCGGAGCCGACAATTGGCATCTGATGCTGCCGTACGAGATCCGCGTGGGCAGAATCAATGAACCCGCCGCCCTCCTATCTCCATTGGGCTGGGTGGTGTTTGGAACGGCGCCGAAAATCATTCGGAGAAATCAAGAAGAGGCCGTTCAACATTGCTACGCCGTTCGAGACGACGACCTCAATGCACAACTGAAGAATTACTTCGACATCGACTCATTGGGGATAACGGCTGCAAAGAAGACTACCCCGCGAGACGAGCGGGCTATCGCAATCTTCAACAACACTGTACGACGAGTCGACGGCCCACGCTATGAAGTCGGGCAGCTATGGCGCGACGACAACCCTAACATGCCGCCGACGTACAACATGGCCCTACAGCGGTTACAAGGCATCGAGAAGAAGATGGACCGCGACCCGCAGTTTGCTGAAGCCTACACAAAGGAGATAGAAAATTTAATTGAGAAGAAATACGCCGAGCGGACGGTGCCGGCGCCGAGCAGCACTACATGGTTCCTGCCCCACTTCGCGGTTACGAACCCGAATAAGCCTGGACGCATCCGGCTTGTATTCGACGCTGCGGCCACCTCACAAGGCCGCAGCTTGAATGACTACATATTGGAGGGACCCGACAAGCTGCGCTCAATACTGGGCATACTATACCGCTTCAGAGAAGGAGCCTACGCCGTGACGGCCGACATCGCGGAGATGTTCCTACAAATCAAACTGAGAGAAGAGGACCGGCCGTCACAGATGTTTTTATGGAGAGGCGCCGACAGATCGCGACCTCCGACCGTGTACCAGCTGACTTCGATTTTCTTCGGTGCGGCGAGCAGTCCGTTCCTGGCCCACAGCGTGCGGGATCATAACGCCGAAGAGAACGCGCACATACACCCGTTGGCTGTACGAGAGATCACTGAAAACCACTACATGGATGACTTCGTATCGAGCTTTCAAACTGAAGAGGAGGCCTGCGAAAAATCCCTAGAAGTCGCCGCCTCACACAGACTGGGCGGATTCTTGCTGCGCGGATGGAGCTCCAATGCGACTAAACTAATACAGTCGCTACCTACGGAGCTCCGAGCCACAACGCCCGCGCAGCTAGGCGGCGACAAGAGCCAGAAGATACTCGGGCTGATGTGGGACCCGAACACAGACACACTCGGCTTCAACACGAGAATGATTCGGGTCCCGACGGAGGTGCGTGAGCTACGCCGCACTCCGACGAAGCGAGAAATGCTGAGCGCCGTCATGAGCATCTACGACCCGATCGGACTCTTGGCGCACTACACCGTGACGGCGAAAATACAACTTCAGAGGCTGTGGGAGCTCAAACTCGACTGGGACTCTACGCTGCCGCCTGAAGAAGCCGCCGAGTTCGCTACGTGGCTACGCGGACTGGAGTCCGTAGCAGCGCTACGCCTACCCCGCCCGTACACTCTAACGGGGGGAGCCACGAGACGCGAGCTACACATCTTCGTGGACGCCAGCTCGCAAGCCTACGCAGCCGTCGCCTACTGGCGAATTGAGGCAAACAACGGGACACACGTCAGCCTCGTAGCGGCCAAGGCGAAAGTGGCGCCGACTCGACAGCAGAGCATCCCACGACTCGAGCTACAATCGGCGCTAATTGGGGCGAGGCTGGCAAGAAGCATCGAGCACGAGCACCGAGTCACCATCGACGCGACGGTCCTATGGACAGACAGTCGGACCGTCCTACACTGGGTGCGCGACGACGCACGCCGCTACAGCGCCTACGTCGCGCACCGACTCGGTGAAATCGCTGAAATCACTGAAACGGAGCAATGGAGATGGGTGCCTACGAAGAAAAATCCTGCCGACGACGCTACGAGGGCCGACAGCGCGCGTCGCCTGGACATAGGCGCCCGGTGGTACAGCGGTCCCGAATTCTTGTGGCAGCCTGAAGCGGAGTGGCCACAGGAGACGCCGACGCCGCCCACAGAAGAAGCAATGGAAGCCCAACCGCATCAAGTCGCAGCTACGAGCGTGTGGACATCACCGCTGCCTGACATCAGCCGGTTTTCTCAATACAACCGGCTGATAGGCGCGACGGCGCGACTGCTTCAGTTCGCGGAGCGCCTGAAATCGAAGCGGCCCACGGGACTACAACTGAAGCACATAAGGCAAGCCGAGCACATGTGGCTTCAGCAATCGCAACGAGAAGCCTTCCCGGAGGAGCTGCGGGCGCTATCCCGAGGCGAGCCCATCACTCGACGCAGCCGTCTGTACAAACTCGACCCATTCATCGACACAGACGGCCTAATGAAGATGCGCGGGCGAATCAACGCCGCGCCCGCCTACATCAACAAGACACCGGCCATACTCGACGGCCGCAACCCGTTCGTGCGGCTGTGGCTGCAGCGTGAGCACGAGAGGGCCGCGCACGCCAACAACGAGCGCGTCGTGAACGACGTCCGGCAACAACACTGGGTGCTGAAGCTGCGGCCGACTGTACGAGCCGTCGCGAACGCCTGCCGGACGTGCATCCTGCGCCGCACACAACCCCGAGTACCAGCACTTGGGGACCTACCGCCAGCCCGCGTCGAGCCACACCATCGGCCGTTCACCTACGCGGCGACCGACTACTTCGGTCCCGTGTGGGTCACCATCGGCCGCCGCCGCGAGAAGCGTTGGGTGGCGCTATTCACCTGCCTGACCACCCGCGCCGTGCACTTGGAGATAGTGCACACGCTGTCGACGGACTCCGCAATCATGGCGCTACGACGGCTGGCGGCGAGGCGCGGCTGGCCGAGACAAATTTGGAGCGACAACGCTACGTGCTTCCGGGCTGCAGACATCGAGCTACGGGCGGCCTACGAAGAATGGCTGCCCGCACTCCAGAGCTACGGACTACAGCGCGGCCTGGAGTGGCGCTTCATCGCGCCCGGCGCGCCGAACCAGGGAGGCGCCTGGGAGCGGCTAGTGCGGTCCATCAAAACCGCACTGACGACAACGCTGCACACCAAGGCGCCTAAAGAAGAGGTGCTGATAACACTGCTCACCGAGGCCGAGGCGACCGTCAACGCCCGGCCGCTCACACACGTCTCCGTGGACCCGAGGGACGAGGAGGCGCTTACGCCCAACCATTTCTTGTTGGGCGGACCGACGGCGACACCTATCATCGGGCCGTGCCTGGAGGCCGACCGCCGCACTTGGCGGGCCAGCCAGGCGCTCGCCGATCAATTCTGGGCGCGGTGGATACGGGAGTATCTGCCGACACTCGCGCCCAGACAATCATCGCCGTCGGGAGCAGAGCGACGGATCCAGCCAGGCGACTGCGTGGTCATCGCCGATCACACGCTGCCGCGCAACGTCTGGCCACGAGGGATCGTCGAGGCTACACATCCGGGTCCTGACGGCGAGGTGCGGAACGCGGACGTGCGCACCAAGGGCGGCGTGTTTCGACGTCCTGTACGGAAGCTGGCTGTCCTCCCCATGCAACCCGAGTCTACGCGGCAGCTCGACGGGGGGAGATTGTTACGGACAGCTTTGCAAATCGCCTAGTAGTCTTAAGAGAAATAATAAATAAATATTTTAATAACTTAGATATAAGATCATTGCCCGTAAAAGCGGCTGAAATTAATTAATATCCCTGTGTAAATTATTTTCATGTTAGAGCTCCCGTCAAGTCTTAGTAAAGGACCACGGCAAAACAAAGATGACTCATCATGGTAATTTCCACTCGCAGCGCGAGACAAAGGAGTCATGTTTGTTTACGTTTGATGTAAAAATTGAGGAAAAATATAGATTAATTTGAAACTTCGTAATACTGTAGATTTCAGTAAATAAAGTAATTTTGTAGAACATTGTCCCGGCCGCAACCGTCCGAGAGCACGACAAATCAAAGACTAAGCGTGGCTCACAGCGCGCAGCGCGATAAGAGTGACCGCGCGAGTGTATATCTCGGACGGTGCGAGCGAGACGGCCTCTTGCCGGGGACAAAGAATCTTTAGGTATTTTCACGCCTCACAGTCAGACGGGAGCTCCCACAGCATAAACACGCTAATATTTTGTGTATTCAAACAGCGTCAATCCGTAGAATAAGTTAGTTTTAAGCTGACTAATGTATAACTAAAGTAAATTAAAATATAAACACAGGGCGGGCGTCCCCCTGAACCTAGAGTCGAATTATATAAAAGGACGGTCATTTTTGTATCGAATCACTTCCAGTTCTTGTTCTCTTGCATTAACCATCTTGTAACAGTGTAGCGTAGTACCATCGGTCCGCGAGTTAGTTTGTTAGTATAGCGTAGTACCATCGGTCCGCGATTTAGTGTGTAAATTCATAGACAGAGACTATAATTAATTAAGTGTAAATTTAAGTGTTATTCCGATCCTTGTTGTTTTGTTTGTTTGTTAATTTGTGTAAATATATATCGTCTGATTTAGTTTGCGTTTTCGTTTCGTCCGTTATTACCTTAGCCTACAGTCCACTTCGCTCCATAACTCATCCCTGAGTTTCGGAGTGCCATTGTAGACGATAGCCGTCGGACGCGGTTGTCCTCTACAATTATGGGTGAAAAAGGGTATAAAGTCAGTTATGTCCTTACGAACACTTTTTGGCACGGATATAAGTCACATTTTTTTTTAACCGTTAACTTTGGAGAAGTAAGAATATTACCCCGCGAAAGAGGATTTTTTAAGTGTTAAAACTGCATTTAAAGTTTATTTGTAAGTATAGCGGTTGAAGTACAGTGATCAAAAGTCTGAATAAATTTAAGCCGCAACGGTTTTTTGAGTCTCCTGTAAAGTAGTGTTTTTCGAGTTTAACCCCTTTTCACTAGAGCCACAGATATTATTAGGTAGTTTCCCTATTTCGCGGCCTCTGCAGTCTTACAGTTTAGCGAGGCCATGTTTAAAATGTTTAGGATCATTTAATCTAAATGTTTCGGTATTTTTAGGCTTATTAATAGTACATCACTGCAGACTCGTATCGTCGGCTGCCAGCGAACTTCAGATCGGCTCGATTCCTTGGCGCTACGTAGAGATGTAGCCTCTCTATGCATCTTTTATCGCTTGTATAACGGGGAGTGCTCCGAGGAGTTGTTTGGATTGATTCCTGCCGCTTCTTTCCGCCATCGTTCTGCGCGACAATCCTTTCATCCTCACCACTTAGATAGTTGGCGAGGCAGGAAATTTCTATAAAAGCGCAAAGTGCGCTTTTATAGAAATTTCCTGCCTCGCACGACTGCATTGTGGAATGAATTGTCGCTTGCGGTATTTCCGGACCGATACGACCTTCAAATCTTCAAGAAAAGAGCGTATTCCTACCTGAAAGGCCGGCAACGCACTTGTGACTCCTCTGGTGTTGCAGGTGTCTATGGGCGACGGTAGTCGCTTTCCATCAGCCGATTCGTTTGCTCGTTTGCCCCCTATGACATAAAAAAAAGACGCCGGGAAAGATGAGCTTGCCGGGTGCCGACAAACCCTTTTCACGGCTAGGCATGTATGGTGCTTTTCTCAAACATAATAAGTATGCAATGAAATAATAAAATACACAACTAAAACAATATAATTCAGCTGTTTAGCTGTTCATGAACACAGTCGCCATGCTTAAAAAAAGTTTACTTCCCAGCTTAGGCCTTCTATTTTGTATGAAATTCCTTTACAGTTCTCTCGAGTTGTTTCGCCCGAAACGTGACACTTCGAAGCCTGTTTTAACGCACGTTATGACTACATTTCAATGCATGTTTGCGAAAAATAAGTTAAACTTATGTGTGACATAAAAATATTAGAAACGCAAACTTAGCGCCCACCGTAGGTACCTTTGTATAACTTAAAGTTGTTGTCATTGGTACAATTACTATTTATTGTACAGGTTATTAATTAAATCCACAGAGAGCATGCTAGACTCGCTGAATCTGAAAGTAATTATCTATTCTGTATATTCCTGACATCCAAGGACAGGGTTGTCTAGACTAGTTTCAAATAGTTATCAAAGATATCACCCGAAAATGCTAATTTGAGTTCAAAGGTTGATAGTGAGTTAACTGCAATTACTATATAGGTACAGTCGCATGAAATACTAGAAGGCTCCAAATTTGGTCCGCGTGTTTTTTAGGGTTCCGTACCCAAAGGGTAAAAACGGGACCCTATTACTGAGACTTCGCTGTCCGTCCGTCCGTCTGTCACCAGGCTGTATCTCAAGAACGGTGAAATTTTCACAGATGATGTATTTCTATTGCCGCTATAACAACAAATACTAAAAATAAAATAAAATAAATATTTCAAACACAAACTTTTGATTCCCACCAGAAAGCCATTTTTTTCCAAAACTGTTAATTTTCCATACAAATCGTTTACGCAGTCGCTATCGAGTACAGTCACAGAAAACTCATGGTACAGGAACAGAATAATTATAAACAAACCTAACCTAATGGGTTCTAATCCTGAAAATATAACGGGTTTCAGGAAAAAAACACTTTCGGACAAAATGAAAATTCTATGTTTGTTACTTCTTCACGCTTAAAAACGACTGGACCAATTTTGATAAATTTTGGTATGAAGGTAGCTGACACCCTGGATTAACACATATGCTACTTTTAATCCCAAAAAATGTAGTGTTCCCGTGGGTTGAGCGGGTGACACCGTGCGGCGCCGCTAGTTTAGGATAAAATTGAATAATTTTCGAGAAAACTCAGCGTTAAAAGCCAGTATTTGTGTAAAATCATTAAAACAATGCATTTGGGAGCTCTTAAGTAATTACCCTTTATGCGCTCCCCTAGGAGTCGTTAGTTTTTAGTGCCACGTAACGAGCTATGTTGCACGGATTAAAAACACTAACACTAATTGTTTTGAGTTTTTCTTTTTTTATAATATTACTAAGTAGAGTGGCAATGGGCGGGGCACATAGCACGTAGAACGGTAGAACTGACGGCCGATGGGGCAGAAAGGTTCTCGAATGGCGGCCAAGTACCGGCAAGCGCAGCATGGACGTCCACCCACAAGGTGGACATACGACCTGGTAAAGGTTGCAGGAAGCCGCTGGATGCAGGCCGCTTCCAGCCGGCCGATCTGGAAGTCACTGGGAGAGGCCTATGTTCAGCAGTGGACGTGTGGTTGAAATGATGATGATGATGACTAAGCAGTGGGGTCTCAGCAAAGGCACGTTTGCAGTCTTTGCATAAATTTTAAATTTTTAATGTATTATTAATGTACTTATTTCTTCTATTCTCAATTGTTAACCTCGAATGCAATTTTATTGGTAGCGATTTATTTTGTTAAGTAGTTATTTTTATGCATATTGTGTTCGCATCAAGTAGGGCGTACACTATTGATATTGTTTATTATATTACCATTTAAGCTTGCCTGTGTAACCCTCAGTTTTGTGATCCTAAAAAAAAAGAGTAGAAAAGTGATGCAAGTAGAACTACATAATTAGGTGTGTAGGGGTGATCTTGAATTATACAACATGCTGTAGTTATATGAATAAAATTAGCTCAATATGGCATGAAACAAATAAATACATATACGTGACTAGGTACGCATATTTTATGTTTTTTTTATATCCCAAAAGGAATTTCTAGAATCTTCATAATTATACAAAACAATAATTGTATGACAACCATGAATTTAAACGCACTTTTTCACGGTGAAAACGGCAAATTACTTATTGTCTTCATACAAATATTGTTACACAACCCACATATGACGTCACACGTAGGTGGCCATTGTGTGGAGTGGTTTTAGCGCTCCGTAGGAATGTTGAACATTGACGGTAATTTCTGACTTTTGATATGATTTGACATCGTCAAAAAAATGTTTACACGCCTATTCACCCATGGGAGATCGTTTTGAAGTTGTCCAGGGTAAAACTAGTTAGTTTTAAGAACTTAAGAATTATTGTAACGAGTAGTTAGCTATCAGGGTGCTGATATTTTAATTTTAATTATTTTTATTATAATTTTTGAAATTTAGAATTTTATTCTAGAAATATTCTAGCTTCTAGTTTTTTATTTGTATAATTTTTATGTGTTGACGATCCTTTTTAGAATTTTTCTTTTATTTCTATAATGTTGTTTCTTAAGTTTTTTATTCTATTTTTAGTTATAAGTCTATCAATAAATTGCTCTGCTCTCTGTAACTGACGATTCGAAAGTGCTTTTAGCTAGGCCTACTTGAATAAAGAATATTTTGACTTTGACTTTAAACCTGGTAACCCGTTTTGTTCGCCGTATCTATCTGTTCTGTTTATCTGTATTACTATTAGGGTGCTGTTTCACCGCGTGCATTTGCCCATAAAGTAACAAAAAGCAAATGAAATATTCATTTATTCTTTTTGAAATATCCATGATTTTATTTGGATATTGTTATTGTAAAGTGTGTGAGAGTAATTTGTAACGCATGGAAACGAAACGAAAACGAAATGGACGAGAGCTGTGTCGCCCTGTTCAAAAAGCTACACATTCTGCCTTTGCCCTGCTTATATATCAGGGAAGTATGCGTTTTTGTAAACTCCCACTTACATTACTTCCAAAAGCGTGGAGAAACTTTACAAAGGCAGACAAGATTGAAAGGGAGGCACCTGCTATTAAAACCACAATGCTGTAAAGCAATGTACCAAAAACATATATATAACATGTGCATTGACATATATTATCGCATCCCTGAAGAAATTGTAACCCTTCAAGGAATTATTTTTAAGGATAGACTAAGTAGCTGGCTTATTTGACAATTGTTTTTATAGCGTAAAATATTTTCTCGATACATGTAGAATCAGGTCATTATTATTGACATTATAATTATTTTGATTTTATTATTATTTATTGGAAATGTTAGTTTTTAGATTATTATAATTCAATGTTTATTTTTTTTTTTAATTCTACTCTAAAAATTTGTATGCCTACATATAGGCTGAATACATGATACAAAAGTTTTGTAACATCTAAAACACTGTATTCTGGCAAATAAAATCTATGAATCTTTGTTATCATGCGTATCGAGAAGATTTTGTGTTAGTGTGTCTACATAGGTATATTACCCGCTAAATATTTAAGTTGTGTGAGTAAATTAGTTCTAATAAGTGAATTTATAAAATGGTGTGATAGGTAACACACGTTACTAGAACGAGTGTTCCTTCTCATATGCCTTGAGCCGGCGGTCCTGGGTACGAATCCCGGCCGGGGCAAATATTCGCGTGATGAACTATACTTGTTCCTGGGTCATGGATGTTATCTAATATGTATTTATATATTATGATGTCGTCCTCTAGTACCCATTGTACAAGCTTTGCTTAATTTGGTTCTAGGTCGACTTGTGTAAGATTGTCCTTTAATATTTATAAATTTATTATATTATGCAAGGGAGGTTTCGCGGTACTGAAAATAATTTCTTACGAACGGGAACATAGACAGACACTCTTGGCCATTTTTCTACTGTAACCTCGAGAATGTATTAGTCCATTTAGCATTTTTTAAGAAAGCCATTAACGTGTAACGAGTTTGTTTTGGACAAAGATCCAATAAGCGCTAACGAGAGCGGAGCGCATAAAATTAAAAACTGCGATTGTGGACGTCTCATTAACTTCTCTTGACGGGACTCCGAGTTAATGAATGGTTTAAACTGGGACCCACCATATCTGGATGCGGCTGTTGGAAAGAAAAACTCAAAAATTCTTCCTTGCTCAATAGGCAATGCAATTGCAAATGAAATGTTTTTTGAAGATGTCAATCGTTTTTAGGGTTCCGTACCCAAAGGGTAAAAACGAGACCCTATTACTGAGACTTCGCTGTCCGTCCGTGCGTCCGTCTGTCACCAGGCTGTATCTCAAGAACGGTGATAGCTAGACAGTTAGCCGCTATAACAACAAATACAAAAATATATATATTTAAGGGGGGCTCCCATAAATACAACAAACTTGTACGTTGTGTAAACTTGTTGATTATGGTACGGAACCCTTCATGCGCGAGTCGAACTCGCACTTGCCCAATTTTTATTTTTTTGCGATCATGTGTCTGTATGGGACTAACTACAAATAGAATGCTTTAAAAGTTAGAAATGGCGGTTAGGGTGCGTCTCCGTTGAGGCAGAGCGGAGTGGAGTCGTGTGGAATCAACCAATCACAATTGAAGCGCAGCTGAGATACAGATTTCAATTCAGGTGATTGGTTTACTCCACTCGTCTCTGAGAAGAAGCGTAAGAAGCGTGGGCAGACCCCCTCTAGATGGAGAGACGACATAGTTAGGGTCGCAGGAAGAAAGTGGATGCACGCGGCCCGGAATCGCAGTGAATGGAAAATGCACGAGGCCCTAGTCCATCAGTGGATAGATAAGGGCTGATGATGATGATGATGATGATGATGATGATGATGATGATGATGATGATGATGACACGTCTCCGCCCCGCCTCGCTTCAGTGGAGACGCAGCTTTAAAGATCGATATTCCTACGGAGTACTCAAAACGCTCCATACAAATGACCAGCATTACACGTTGTCGAGTAAATGTACCAATATCTGTTTGGAAAAATAACTAATTTGCCTTACGAGTGGCGCCGAGCGAGTGGTGGCCATAGAAGTGAGACAACGTGCTCGGACCTTTCCCTCCCACCTGTGTCCACCGGGCTGCTTACTTCCCGGCCTAGGCCTTAAATTTTGTATGACATTCCTTTACAGTTCTCACGAGTTGTTCCGCCCGAAACGTGATACTTCGATATAACGCACGCTATGACGATTTTTCATTGCATGTTTTAGAAAAATCAATTTCCAGACAAATGGTGGAAATGCCGCATCCATCCCGTCCCACATCCAGAGCCCTCATCAAGGGAATTCCTATTGGTTCCCCGGAATGGACCCGCGCGGGAAAAAACAGTCATAATCGTGCCGCCCCTGAATTTATTCGCGATTCCACTTAATTGCTCAACAAAGAACAACTTCTACTTAAAGGAGCGCAGAAAACGTTAGTTTTTCGTTTTGATTCCATGTTGGTTTTCTTTCCATTGAAAATAAACACACCAACCTCACCTGAGTTAGAAATCGGTTTGGAGAGAATGATTTTTGAAATTGGACTGGCAACACACAAAACATAAGGAAAAAATTAAAAGGTATTCTGGCGTTCGGGTGGTGGAGTGGTTGACACATTGAACCGGTGATCCAGAATTACCGGTCTTCCGGTAGGTTACGCATTTAATTTGTTTTTCTTGCTTTGGTTTTTGTTTGTGTCCACATTGACAACAAAATGATAAAAACATATTTTACTTTTATAAAGACATATGGCCAGAATATCTCCAGAGACAAAAGTAGGCATACAACAGTTTTTAATACTTTTTATTCTACTCATAAAACAGATTCGAACTTCCCAACGATGACAACATTAAGTCTCCAATCAAAAGGACTCAAGTCTCAAAATTTCACTCCAAAATCCCGCCATTTTGTCAAAACACGACAGAATAAAGGCTGTAAACTCAGTCTGAGGAAACACCGCAAACTTTTTTTCATTACAGCGTCAGCTGTCACTTAGATTGATGGCGTCACTTCCGCCGATTATGTCCACTTCCGGAAATTAAAAAGTGTACAACATCCGGGCTTTGGACGTCTCGTTTGGATCGGAGGTGTTAAGTGAGATTTGTATGTTTGAAACTGTTCATTTTGTGCTTGTATTATGCCGTACCGTGTTTAGGTAAATTTGAAACTTCTATACCGTTATAAAATTCTAGATTAGAATTGAAAATCAGTCATGATTTCAGAAAAGGTCTCAATAACGTGATACAGGTCCTGTTGTAGCGATTCACATGTTCTCGTCATGTGCTCGCCATCGTAAGACTCACATCATCATTGTCATCATCAGTTTCCCAACACATTGGCATCATATTCATTTATTTATAATATTCTCAATATTACACGTCAATACATAAAAATCATTTATAACTTAATACGTATACAAATTTAATTAACATTAACTCGTATATAGCAAATCCGTATATAAGTATTATTATTTAAAAAAAAACATAATTTTATTCACGAAACGATTTAACATTCAAAAATTCATATTTCGCCATCTAATACTAAAATCATCACTTAATAATTATAATACAATACAAATGCCTAAAAGAATTAGCAGTATGAATGTTTACGAAAGCAAGTAAAAATATTCCAAAAGCTAAGCATCCTACCTTTTTAGAATAGCAAATTACTATTCACAACAATTACCAACGGAAGAATTGAGCTTTATTTATACTGTGTAAGGATCAAAATTGTGAGAATGTCCACTTTGTCCACTTTGTCCATTTTGTCCACTTTGTCCATTTTGTCCACTTTGTCCACAGTTAAGTATAAATACGGAGGGGAATTGTAGGATGGGATTCATTCTTTCTTGCAACTTTGAACGGGTAACACTGATCTCTGGCATTAAGGTACTTACTAAATATGATTCTAAGGGGAATTTCTGTTGGAATTTAGATTATTTTTCGGGATTATAATTATTTATTAAAATTTATTGGGACTTTGTTGTTTGAGAGCTATTAAGCATAATTACATGCCAGAAATAGTGTTTTGGTACATGGTTGCCAGGTGAAAGATATTTAACCTTGCGGCTGTTAAACGAATATCTTTCAGACCCTTCTAGTTTTACCCGAGTTAGGCAGCTCGGGCACTAGCCATATATAAGTGCAGTGAATAGCCTACGAATGTGGATAGTTTTGTTTGGTGGAAGCAATGACCACACGTGATGGACATGCGGGCCTTTCCGCGCTTGCCGAAGCCAAATGGACCTCCATGTTCGGTCTCATATACTTATATATTTATATGTCTGCTTTATATACACATATTAGGGCGGGTTACTCTGCGTTTCCGGTGTCTTAGCCACGCAAGGGGGGACCCACTTATACTGATTCTAGTCCAACCTCGGGTTAATCTCCCGAATTTATAGTTTAGCTTACCTAGGTTCCATACACGTTTAAATGTAAATGTGAGGTTTAGGCCTCTAGTATTGGTGGTGCTAGCTAGGGCAAATGGGGGTACGGGGATAGGTACACTCCAGTAGGAATATTAGAACGGGTTTTTTTTTTATCCTCCGAGCAATCGGCCATTCATCATTAACTAACATAACATTAATTCAAATTATTTTAATCTCGTCTGGTATAATAGATACAAACAGCTGATTTCTTGCATTGTGAGTATTATATTCTTTGATTACTATGTCTATGACTCGGGATGTCAGTAGTGAAAAACAAAATCTTGTAACAGTTTATAAAGAAAGGGAATAGAGAAACCTGTTATTTAAACCAATCAGATATTTAGAACCTTTAATATGACATCAATATATATAGAAATAATTAGTTAAAATTTACTGATTATGATTTAAAGTAATGTACATATGTTACAGCCTCAGTGATAGAATGGCAACACTAAAGTTAAGTCGAATCAGCTGACCGATGACATTCGCCCTTTCAATGAGCAGAAATAATTTTAAATTTTGTTATAATTTTGATAAGGAAATTGTGGATCGTCGTATAGTATGGAAATGCAAAGCATTCCTAAGACTGGATGTGGAGTATCTGAAGTGTAAATTGCTAAGAAAAGCCGAGGACTCATGGATAGCAATAATGAAAGTTATTCGTTCTCGTATTTACATCGCAGATCTCAGAACTAAATCAATTTATATCACAAGGGTTGAAAGTAATTTCCCTTATCAGAATGAGTCAGTCGAGAGTTGAAAGATACTCCGAACGGACACAATAGTCTTTATGATTTCAAGGGTGTACTACATCTATGAGTATGGTCAAACGAAAACCAAGTTCTAGAACTTATTAGAAGGGTTCTTACCTACTAAGGAAGAGTAGTGTACTAGAGATCTTATAAATACAATTATAACTACATTGTCATAGTCTTTGCAGCCATCACATATATTTAACTAGTTAAATAGGTAGGTAAAATCCTTAGAGTAGACCTTGTGTAGTTAACTTAAGAAGCTTGCGCCAAAAGGCTTCCCTAAAAGATGGATCCTTGACACTTTGCTTTAGGTAGGACGTCATGCATAGATGTGATGAGATCCCACAGTGGTTTGTTCAGCTTAGACTAGGAGCGGAGTTCCCCATCCTCTAGCTGAACGCTTTAATTCGATTTGCTTTTCAGGAATAGATAGGTAAAGCGTTCAGTGATACTCTCCGCACACTCAGGGTGGTAGGGGATTATTAACAAAAAATTTATATTATTTTTTTATACACAATAAAGATACCTTCTCCATTATACTATAATCTAGTCCTTACTAGTTCTTAATTGTGAAGACTATAACGACTTCCTACTTATTGTATAGGTCTAGAATCCACTTCAGATTGGTCTACTATAGTTTATTTAAGGGAGGTAACCACCTTCTCAGATTAAGGAGTAATGACAAAATTTATTCAATATTGTCAAATATGAAAACTTAAGAACAATTAAATTCATAATAAAAATTCATAGATCCTGTAACTTTCATCTATTTATAGATTGGTAAGGAAGTGTAGTTTCATATTGTACATAGACATTTGATTTCTAATCATTCTGGAGTAAGAACATGCAATTTTAAGAACTATATTAACTTTCATTCCAGACTTTTAATAAAATTTGGATAGAATCACATATTGATTTTTATTGTTACATAAGGTAATCTAGTTCAACTATATCTGACTATGGACTAAATGAATTTGATATTTCATATAGAATTAAATAACTTTTATAAGAGTATCCATAATATTCCATATTGAATCTTGCTATAGGAACTATAGATAGTTTTGTTAGCTAGACTACATAGGAAGTAATAAGTTTATATTTTGGGGATAGATAACATTAAGCTAAGTTAGAAATTTAATTAGTACAAAGAACCAAGGTAGCAGTAGGATAGGAGAAGCTTGCATTACATAATTAAGAGAATACACATTTATTTGGAAATATATAGTAGCATAGCACAGTATATAGGTACGGAGGCACTTAACGACACATCACGGTTGAATTTCTCTTAAAAGAGCTTGAGTTACTACAACAATGTGGGTTCCGACCAATCTAGACGTTCACAACGGTTATACCGATCACATTTGGCCATACGTTATTAAGAAAAGTTCAAACTAAATTGTTATAAAGATCCTTTCATATTTAGATTTGTTTAGTTGTAGGATATAGAAGACTGGGAGCTGCTGTTAAGATATTCTTAGGTAATTGTTGTAGGGTTTCCTTAGGGCTTCGTTGTAGGAGTAGAGTTTGGTGAGGAGGGTGAAGCAGGCGAAGGACCCGTTCCTTTAGTCTAGGGCTTAGCATAGACATTACAAATGGTGGTCCCGTGACTCAGGATATTTAGAGTTAAAGTACTTGGCTCGTAAGCATTACAAATTGGCGCGCGTTCCCAGGATGTATTTATTTAGCAGATAGTCTTTATAAACATTACACTGTGTTTTGTGTGGGCGCGCGGCGTCATGCCAGTCTGGCGCCATCTGTTTTCATAATTTCCTTTTTCCTCACATCACGACAAAACGGCTGGACTAATTTTAACCAATTTTGGTACAGGGATAGCTGGACATCTAAGGATGGTTACGGGACACATTTTACGCGACGGTACGGTATAAAAATTCGCGTACGCCTCGCGGGCACCTTCTAGTCTGTTATAAATTCAAAACATAGGACATGGTATGACAATAATCATAATAATGTATGTATTATTGGAGATATTACACACATATATATATGTTGGTTATGGATAGGGATAGATGGACGACAACCTAATATTCAAAAAAATAAATAAAGCCACTTATATATTTTCGTTTTATTGTTAATTATTGCACATACATATACTAATTATACTTTAGATGGACAGATGACCTTATAAAGGTCGCCGGAAGGCGCTGGATGCAGGTCGCTTCCAACCGGTATATATGGAAATCCAAAAAGGAGGCCTATGTTCAGCAGTGGACGTCCAATGGCTGAGATGATGATGATGATGATACTAATTATAATTAATAAGTGGCTAATTAATCATGTCCCTTATCCTTCAGTAACCAACCTTATTAATACATACATCAGCTACACCGACAGGAGTTTGACTCTTAAATTTATGATGATGTGTTATTTCTTGAGGATTGTCACCTAATATTTATTTACAAAAAAAATATATGTCCTCAGCGGGTACAAAAGGATAAGCTACATACAAAAAAGTCTTATAGTATTGTAATTTTGTCACAATGCCCTAATGTTGGTCACTGTTACAATATCCTTCGGGATTGTCCCATAAACACATTTTCGCATTCGTAACCTGAGCCGGGGAGCAAGGATAATAACGACACCTTTTACCCCTTCATTGTACGGATGCCCTCATTACACAACACATCGATAACACAGTAGATATTATAGCATACAGTAGAATACTCTAAGGTGTAAGGCTTAGGTGTACGTAAATAAACAATACAAAGAGTGATCTTTGTGTGAACAAAGCATAAGGAAAAAATTGATAGGTTGCTTAGAAGTTAGGGTGGCGGAAAAATTAAAGCGCTGGACCGACAATCCAGAGGTACCGGGTTCGATTCTCGGTCTCTTCCGCCAGGTAACTAACTCATTTCTTTAAGCTTTGATATTTGTAGCAATGGTTTAAAATAACCTAAATTAAATATTTAAAACGCGCAACGCAAGTAGCTGGTCATCATGAGACAGTCATTCAACGAGAGATATAAAAAATGCAATTAAAACTGAACATAACTACAAAGTTTGGAATTCATAGCTTCTACATTGGCTGATATCTTGTCGTTTTCTCGTGATGAAGGCAGTGACCAAACAATGTGGATATCCTTAGAATAAGCTTCTGTCAGGCTTGATGATCAGGAGATACAGTTCTGATGATTATGATGATGGAACTTTGAAATATGGGACTTTAAAAGTACTTATGCTGTTTTTTTTTAATCCAAAAGCAAATTTGTATTTGTTTTCAGAGTCCTTACGATTCACCAAAACAATAATTGTATGACAATCGTGCACTTAAACGCACTTTTTCATGACTGAAATACCAAATTCGTAGCTTTTTCATACAGACTATGACGTGACGGCCCGTCCGGCGTTTGTATGGAGCGTTTTCAGCGCTCAGTAGAAATGTAGAACTTTAAAAGTAGGTCCCAAATAGATATCTGATCCTACAAAAAAAAAACGACTGGCATCTTCCCAAAAAAATATCTACACTATTGATATCAGGACATCCGTACAGCTGAATAATAAATTGTCTATCTAATCTAAAGCTCTTAAAAGACTCTAGTTGAGTTACTGCTTTATATATTTACTGTGTCGACACTCAACAGCCAAAAAGTATTAAGTAACATTTATGAACAGTGCCAGTTTGAGTATTATTGTAATTTGATAAAGTGCTGGTTTCACCTTATTTGTATATTTCACACACATAAACATATAATCGTGGATAACTGGATAATATTAACTTGAGAGAATTCAAGCGTAAGTAATGTGTCAACATCGACGAGGTAACTCGATATTGTACAAAATTGCGTACTTATCCTCAATGTTACTGTGAATATAGGCATAATTAGCATAACCTGGGGTGATAATTAGGTTTTCTTGCGAAATCGCTTCTGATTTTCAATAAAAATTAACGAAACTGTTTCGATGCACAATACAAAACAAGTCGCAAGCTAAAGTGAACAGTAAGTACTAGCCGTGAAAAGGGCTTTCCTGCTTTATATCACTATATGGCCTCCCTACGGTCGGCCGTCTATACCTACTCACCCGGCAAGCCATTCTTTCCCGGCGTCTGCATTAATGTACTATATCACGATATTGAGGACATAAACTGCTATATGCCCATCTAGAGTACCTATAATACTGATTTCTGACGTTTTTATTTAATTTTTCTCCTCAAAGGTTGTCTGGAAGAGATCGCTCTTTAGCAATAACACCACCTGTTATTTGCCTTTATTGAATGTTACGTGTAATCTGTATTAAAATAAATAAATATCGGACAACCTTACACAAATCGATCTAGTCCCAAATTAAGCTCTAGAAGGCTTGTGTTATGGGTACTAGACGACAATATACATACTTATGTGTATAGATAAATATATACTTAAATACATAGAACAACCATGACCCAAGCACAAATATTTGAGTTCATCACACAAATATTGGCCCTGGCCGGGATTCGAACCCGGGACCGCCGGCTCAGTAGGCAGGTGTCTACAAACCGAGCCAAACGCGTCGTCGTTTGTATTTGTTTGTATTTATTTCCCGTTGAGGGTGCAATAAATAATATTATTCTAATCTATTCTATTCTACCAGGTGGGTCCTACTGTAACAGGAACAAAAAAATAAAATTAAAGCATAAATTTTACTCGTGAAACTGAACAACATCTGTTCAGAAACTTTTTTTTAAATACTGTTTTCATATGTTCATTATTTCAAACAAAGTTTAAGTAAATTGCATTTTCAATGTACGCCGTCCAACATTGACATCGCCTTAGCATTGACATAGCCGTCCGTCACTTTACTAAATAGTAAATATCAAAATGTTTCGCAATACATTGCTTCTTTGAATAAACTTTATTTTACAGGTTTACATTATAAATGAGTTATTTTTAAAAGTTGTTTAATAAATGTTCTTCAGTTTGAGGGGTAGAATCTATATTTTAATTTATTGCTCCTGTTACAGCATCCACCTGGTATAGTACAAGCATTGCTTAGTTTGGGACTGGGTCGATGTGTGTAAGATTGTCCCTGTCTTTATATATTTAAGTACCGCCAGCGACGGTAAAGTGTCGTAACTTAATATTTTGCTGAAACAGGCCCATTGTGTAACTATATGGGAAATGCTTTGTTTCTGGGATGTGTGACATTGTCCTGTTTAGGTATCCATTGGCATAGTTACGACTAACAAATAGGATTCTTAAGAGGTCTTATTCCTTTTAAAATGCTGATTTAGACATTTTTCTCTGTGATCAAACATGTTTCTTAACATATTATTGATGTTACTACCTAGAACAGGGTTATTGGAATTTATTGGTATATATCTGAAACCTAGAGTTTGAATTTTTCATTGATAATTTTTGTTTCAAAAACTACTCGAATTTGTCAAAATTTACGCGGAAAATTGGTTTTTTCAACTTATTTTCGACTGCAAGCAGGCAACGAAAGAGTGAAATAGCTATGTTACTACCTAGAACTTGGTGAAAAGTATTATTCACTTCAAAAAGTTGGTTGATTGGTTGGTTGGTATCAATATATTTGTCATAATATGAAAAAAAAAATTCAAAGGAATAAGGCCTCTTAATACATTATTAGGTAATGTTACTATTATTATTTATTTACATATTTATCGTATGTCATTTTTATAGGTCACTGGATTATTACTATACTGGATTTCTGACCATTATTGACCGAACGAGAGAAGTCTCCGCTCGGCTCAAACTTATTTCGTAGGTAGGTCATTGCCAGTTCAAAAAACAAAATTTGTCCTTTCGGTGGTCAAAAGTTAAGAGCTTGTATGAATCTAGGTTATGTTGCCATTACATCGGATTGTAGAAGAGGGAACGTTCTTTATTCTCACAGGCATTTAATCAGAAAATTAGGCCCTGGAATCCTTAATTTCGCAAATGTCCACCGGAAAGACGCGCACCTAAATCTGACAATGACCCTCGTATGTTTGGATGTTTGGATATCCAGACGCTACCGGCTGTAAAGTAAGTAGTATCGATAAGTATGTATTGTTTGTCGATTCAGGTATTCGAACATTTTCAAAATGGCGGACACAGATCATAAAGCTTATGCCAATTAAGTGTTTATATATATACTTTACAAAATAACCGGTTCTTCATTTTCTAACCGGTACCTTTTCCATTTCACTGTCTCTCATCACTGCTACTCAGCCTGCGAAGTGCGAACACAATGTTGCCTTGTTTCCGCTCGAGACGCGCCTGGACAAAGGAAGGCCCCGGGTTCAAATCAAACCCGTCCGGGGTAATTTTAACACAAACGATACAAGTATGGATGGAACTTTGCTTGTGTCGTTTGTGTGTGCGTGTAATATTGAGTTTTGGAGACGATTGTGTTTTTGAATTTCAGCTAACATTCGTTTTACTCTCATGAGGCCCAAGCCTAAATTAATCCTAAAGCCTAAACGCTCGATGTACATTCCAATGTACAATTTCTTTAAATGTACCAGCGGCCCAACACTTGTATTTTATTTATTTTTGGGAAGATTTCAACTAAATACGTTCATTTAATATTCTTTTCCAGATGCTCTAGGGTCTAGACGAATAGAATGAATCTTGTACATCGTAATGTATGCTGGGCGCTTACGTGCGAATAGAACAGACTGTCTGGGTGAGTGTTATGTGTTACTTTGTGCATTGAGAGATATATTGGGCCGTGTTGTGTATGGAAACTCGAAAAACAGTAATTACAGACACACTGGCAAATATTAAAATACTTAAACGCTTTTTCTCACGGCGTAGAAGTCCAAGAACGCTCGACATGTTTCGAATCGGTACGCGATTCATCATCAGGAGAGACGACTTCTACGACGTGAGTAAACCCGTTTAAGTTTTTTAATATGTCTGAGACTCGCGGTATTTTTCTATGTAAAATAGCGGACACTGGCAAATGTAGAAAAAAATACTTAGAATCTGTTGAACGCGTAAGCGAAGCGAGCGCTTCGTTTTAGCTAAGCCAAAATTGCTTTAGTATGTCCGGATGTATAGTATTCTAAATGTTCTCGCCTACAGGTCGCATTCCTCAAATTTAGGTTCGATAATTATATAGAATTTTTAAACCTATTCAGTTTTCCGCAATTTTTCAAATACCAAACAATAATTGAAATATTTGATGCGGACAAATTGTAATGTAAACATTCATTGAATCTTTTTATTGAACTGAAAATCAGAATAGATTTCCATTTTCAAATTGGTTGTGATATGGGACAGGAAAATGTAAAAAATATCATATGAGCAACTTTATTTTGGAGGCCTTTGTCCCCTTTGTCCAACAGTGGACGTCTATCAGCTGATAGGATGAACTTGATTAACTGTCCTTTCACCGCATTTTTTTAAATTTATGATTGTAAAAACAGAAAACTACCGTGACTCATGTCGTAGAAGTCGAATATCGCTCGGTTGTCTTCGATTGGCCGCCGCCGCGACTGCTTGGCTCTCCTGATGATGAATCACGTACCGATTCGAAACATGTCGAGCGATCGACTTCCACGACGTGAGTTCCGTTTATGTATTATATAGTAAAAACAGTATCATCAAAAGAAAACTAACGCAGAAACTGTGGGAAAAATAGCTAGCCAATTGACTCCAAATCTAACTTTAGTAGGTATGTCTGGATGTCTAGTTTTCTCGGTGTTCTCGCCTACACGTCGCATTTCCCAAGCGATTTTTGGTGAGTAGATTCGATAATTATCGTCATTTTTTACGTCGATTAAATTTTCCAGAAATTTTCATAATAACGGAGATATTTCATAATTAAAAATGTAAATTATATAATATGAGCAACTTTTTTTGGAGGAGTTCTTTATCCAACCGTGGATATCTGCTGATATGATGATGGACTAGTTTACCTACCCTTACGAAGATTTTTCTAACTTTACTTTCAGCAAGTTCTTTGGGGTAGGTATTTCCAACGGTTGATATCTATCTGCTGATATGATGATGAACTCGTAGACCTATCCTTATGAAGATTATTTTTTTAATTTCTGATTGGAAAACATAGTCTCATCAAAACAAAACTACCGCAGAAACTGTGGGCAAAAATAAGCTAGCCAATTGACTCGAAAACTAACTTCGCGGCTGTCAGAACCCTCTTTTTCCGTAGCCATTAAATATTGTCCAAACACCAACTATTAGGCGGGCTTTGGAGGAGGCTTTTTTTGACGTCATTACCCCATTGATTGATGTTCCGAGGAGTGTAGGGTGGCCAGGAGTTGGCTACAAGTTTGGATAGGGTCTCGATTGTCTGACTCAATATTGATACTATTGATAGTCATATATAATTTAATGTTTGTTATAATTTTGTTGGTCTAAAGTTAAATTTTCTTCAAAACGGTTCACTTTACAGGATTCTTATAATCCAAATATGACCTAGCCCAATGAGTTATTGGCCGGGTGCATGACGTTATTAGCGCCACCTAGCGTTCACAACTTTGGAGGGGGTCTGTCAAAAGTGTTAAATAATGGACGCAATAAAATTAAGGTAAAAAATTCAAAATATTGATTGTAGAGCACCTAACAAGTGCAAAATCTGTTTGTTTTTAATGTGAAACACATTTGGTTCTTAGCTTTATTGAAGAAAGTAATTATTATATATGTGTTTAATATTACTATGTCAATTTACTTCTTTGTTGTATCCTTACAAATTAAAGGAAAAAAATAATGTTTTATTATGTTTATTTTCAGATAATTGAAGAATTACTACTATTTTCAAAACTGGCTTCCAAAGCATCGGTCAGAACATAAGGTTTCAGCCTCAAACCGAGAGTAAAGGGAAGCTGTTAGTTTTGGCACATTAATAAACAAACAATAAGTAACATTTACAAATTATAAGTAACTAGCTGTGCCCCGCGGTGTTACCCGCTCATCCCACGGGAACACTAAATTTTTTCGGGATGAAAAGTATCCTATGTCCTTTCCCGGGTCTCAAACTATCTCCATACCGAATTTCATCTAAATCGGTTCAGCGGTTTAAGCGTGAAGAGGTAACAGACAGACAGACAGACAGACAGACAGACACACTTTCGCATTTATAATATTAGTATGGATTTTACATTTCATATTTTTGAAACATTGTAATAATTCTATCATAATAATATTATTGCAATAAATAGATAAAAATATGTTCAGTTTAATACACTTACTTTATTTTTCTAGCAACAGCGATCCAATTCTTTTTCTGATCTTGTTTCCAACTCGGTGTAGGAAAGCATAACATTTGCAATTGCTATTTCTTCCTGTATTATTGCAGTTTACCACACAATTACACCTATCGTGACCCATTTTACTTATTTCAGTTTCTTATTTTATAGTACAAAACGTAAGCATTATAACTGAAAAGTATGACGTTTGACAGAAACAGAGAGGCCAAAGTTACCACTTTTGGCCACATCAAGCGCTGCGATCATTTTCGCTTTCCCTACGCGACCTCTGCACCCGGCCAATACGAGGAGAGCTTTTCAATGATCCGGGGAATTAAATATGGTTTCAAAATGATGACAAAAAATGTGACAAAATACATTATGATTACATTTTTAGGTTAGGAAACAAACGTTTTTTTTAACTACTTTCACTGAAATAACTCTTCTTTATGTCTTACGAGTACTTTTCCCTTGCGTTCTTCACCTTACAAGTATGTCACCATCAACAATTGATAAATGGACTACTGGTATATGTCAAATTGCATATATGCCAGTAGTCAAATTGTCAGCTACTACTAACAAATTTAGATTTTTAAAATCGTGAACATTGGTCCTCAACAACAGCTCCTTCCATTAGTTTTTTTACACAAAATCAACATTATGTACGCAAATAAAGCAAATGTTTTAAATCAGTGTACGAGTTGAAAAATAGGATAACATTCTACCATCGAATGAAAAAACAAGGTTTAAAAGTAACTGTATGAAAATCTACACCTATAGTCAAAGTTATTTATTCTGCTTCAAACGTAAACCGAGAAACGCACATTTCACCAGTACGTGGCATGGAAAATTGTCATAAACAGAACATTCACAACAAATAACAGAACATTCACGACAAAAAGTCACAAGTCTATACTGGACGCCACGTAGCTTGGCAATAGCGACCAATGACTCCTCCTACCATGAAACTCAATTTCTAATAACGACACTTTTGTTTGTTCCCCGTAACGACCATTTTTACTTTTATTGCTACACCGTGGTAGAGGGTGTCTGGGCGTGGAGGGAGCGGACCCGTCGGAATGGTCGTTACGGGGAACAAAAAAAAGTGTCGTCATTAGAAATTGAGTTTCATGGTAGGAGGAGTCATTGGTCGCTATTGCCAAGCTACGTGGCGTCGAGTATAAAGTATAATGTGTCAGGGTGAATCAACTTCTAAGTGCACCTTGTTGCTATGGTTACCTACGCAAAATTTATCCCTCGGACAACCTAAGCATTTTTCTATGAAACAGTATGAAGATGTCACTCGGACAACAGGGACAGAGTAAACAACACAAAAAAGTTGATTAACCCATCAATATACAAGATTCAAGATCAAGATTTATAAAAATCAAAAAAATCATTTATACACGAAAAACATTCTTGAATAAGCTATTTTTTTATGTGTGTTGGTATCCGACTAAACCATGGTCACCCTACACAAAAGCTTAGCCCAAGTCACCGAGTTACCGCTCCTGACACTTGCGAAGTGTTTTTGCGGAGTTACAGTGTGGTCACATTAGTTCTAGAGATTCACTACTTGCAAGGGATTTCCTTTTTTAGTGTGATGGCTTGGAGATATTATATACTTAGTGACTGTGATCGAATTATTTCTTTGTTGGTTGGTTGGTTCAACTGATTGTAATACTATAACTAATTACTGACTAGCTTTATCGCGCCGCGTTGCTCGTATTAAAACTACGGGAACCATGTTTTTTCGGGATAAAAAGTAACCTATGTGTTAAGGGTATAAGAATTTCGTAAAGATTCGTTAAGTTTTGGAGGAAACAGACAAGAACGAAACCACGATTTGTATAACCCGGTTACGTTAAGTTTAGACCTCATTTGTATCCGACGTCGTAGTCACCAGGTGCAAGCTTAATGTAATCTGATAGTCTGGAAAAATGAGGTGTGATATATCCTCTTAAGATAATTCAGCAAGATTAACATTCGACGCAATCAAAGTATGGAAAACGTGTTTAGCGAAATAAGTTCCTTATAATATAAGAATATGTGAAATAGACTATGGCACCCTAAAAAACGCTACCACATTAATGCATTCTACTTACACTAATTTAAAGGCGCAAGTTAGTGAGTGTACCGTGTTCGTGTGTATGATTGTTACTTCTTCACGCTCAAACGGCTGGATCAATTTTGATAAATTTTGGTATGAAGGTAGCTGATACCCTGGATTAACGCATAGGCTACTTTTTATCCCGAAAAATTTAGTGTTCCCGTGGGTTGAACAGATAACACCGCGCGGCGTAGCTCGTAGATAATAGTTCTAATCATACGTATCAGTGCACTTGACACCTATCCCAACGTAGCCTAGTTTAAAAATAGTTGCGCCGCCAGTCATGCGTGACACAGGTGACGCGACACAGAGTACAACTTTATTGCACACTTCAATATTTATAGAAAAAATAAGTACAAAGATCGGTACAGAAGAAATAAATACAGCAATCGTTATAGATAAAAGAAATACTACAATTGTTATAGATTAAATACCCTTCAATCGTTATAAATAAATAATAAATAAATAAATATCGGACAACCTCACACAAATCGATCTAGTCCCAAATTAAACTCAAGAAGTAGGCTTGTGTTATGGGTACTAGACGATGATATACGTACTTATATAGATAAATATATACTTAAATACATAGAACAACCATGATCCAAGCACAAATATTCGAGTTCATCACATAAATATTTGCCCCGGCTGGGATTCGAACCCGGGACCGCCGGCTCAGTAGGCGTTATAGAAAAAATAATAGAACAATCGTTATAGAAGAAATAAATACATGCATCGTTATAGAAAAAAAATAATACAACAAATTGTTAAAGAAGAAATAAATACTTCAATCGTTATAGAAAAATAAAACAACAATCGTTATTGAAAAAATAAATACAACAATTTTTACAGAAAAAATAAATACAACAATCGTTATAGAGCAAATAAATACAATAATCGTTATAGAAAAAATAAATACAACAATCGTTATAGAAAAAATAAATACAACAATCGTTATAGAAATAAAATAAAAAATTTAAAAACCCCCAACATGACAACCTGTAAAAAGAAAGAAATAAAATCTACGAAATGTGCCTTTACAATGAACAGTAGAAAAAGAATCCAAGCGTCGTTGCGTTCGGGGGACCGCTAAGTACCTAACCTAAGTGAAATGAAGTATATTTTTCAACGCAAAATTGTAAGTATGCATTTATTTAGGGCTTCCCACTTTACGATTTTAAGTACCTACATTGCATTTCATTTACTTAGTGGTCCCCCGACGCAACGAAGCTTGGATTATTTTTCTACTGTTCATTGTAAAGGCACATTTCGTAGATTTTATTTCTTTCTTTTTACAGGTTGTCATGTCGGGGGTTTTTTAAATTTTAAATTTTATTTTTATTTCATATTTTTAAACAAACAGAAGTTTTTTCCCGGAATTTTCTACATTTAATATTTTTTGGTTTTACACCGTTTAAGGTCCATAGTTTCCAGTCTTTCCTCGAGCTTGATCCTTGACTATGTGTACGACAACAGTATCCCAAGCCAGTGGTAACGAAAGCCGTCTTCTCTAAGATTGAAATTAGGATATATTTTGATTTAAATAGCCTTAAACAACATTCTGCGAAAAAATCGTTAAAGTCAAATTATTTAATGGTTATAATGACAAAATGGCTAAGTTATTAGCCAAGACAATCAAAATATATACTTTAAATGCACTGGATGAGTTGAAAGGCTACTTATGGCCTAAAACAGAACCAGGTTTCCATTCTACAGGACCCAAATTGTACGAGTGGCTTACTTAGCTCCATAATAAAAATTTCCGTTGATGCTAGGTAACTTGACTTAGTTGTGAAAGACCTAATCATCGATAACCCACACCATGGGATAAACCGTAAACAAAAATTACATCCCCACTTTTTTACGTGTAGGGCAGGTACACAAAAAAAAGTTTTTAAAAATTTATTCTACCACTATGTCTCTCAGATAAGCCGTAGACAGACGGACGGACTTACATGGTGAAACTATAAGGGTTCCTTGTTGACTACAGAATCCTAAAAAGCTGTCATTCCCTTAGGCGAGTACTTTTGCTCAAGCTTACGTGTCCTTTAGTCGCGTTAAAATCTTGCAAGGTGTTGCTATTTGTGACCTCAATCAAAGGAACCTGTTCAATAGTCCTAATGACATTTCAGCTTTAGCAGAATTGCAAAACTTAGAAACAGTGACCCCAGTATTGTGACAGAAATTAAAAAGGTTTTCTGAGACTCGGCTGAATATCGACTGTACTTTCTTACACAAACGTTAATTGCTCATTAAGAACAATCAGACGAGCCCAAACACTATGGGTTTATTCTGTGCTGTTAAGGAGTTCCTACGGCCATCTTCAGCTGCATGGTACCAAATTATTGTACTGTCAAAATTTTATTAAATTGTTGATTACGTTAATAAAACTTAACATTTAACCAACACTTGAAATTTTTGACTTAGATCCTTTCACAACTAGATGGCAGGGCCGTATTTACCCCTAAGCCCGGGCCTAGAGGCCCAGCTAGTCTAGGGACCCAGTCCCAGACGCAGGACTTGTACCATAATAATGTTCTCCTTATTGGGGAGGGGGCCCCAGGTACCTAATAGCCCCAAGTGCCAAGTACCTAGGAGCCCTGGTCCTCTTAGCCCAGTCCTGCTAGATGATTATCATGAGATCTTCACTTAGTGAGTGATAAGAAAAATGCTAATAAAACTTAACATTTATCCAGCGTTTGGAATTATTAGCTTCAATATTGGCTGAGATCCATTAACAACTCTGGTCATCATGAGACCTTCATTTAGTAAGTGATGTAGAAAATGCTAATAATACTTAACATTTAACCACAATTTGGAATCCTTGGCTTCAATGTTGGCTGAAATCCATTAACAACTACCTGGTCATCACGAGACCTTCATTTAGTAAGTGATATAGAAAATGCTAATAATACTTAACATTTAACCAAAATTTGAAATCCTTGGCTTCAATATTGGCTGAGATCCATTTACAACTACCTGGTCATCACGAGTCCTTCTTCTTTTTTTCTTAAGTGATTAGAAAATGCTAATAATACTTAACATTTAACCAAACTTTGAAATCCTTGGCTTCAATATTGGCTGGGTTCCATTAACAACTCCCTGGTCATCATGAGATCCTCATTTAGTGAGTGATATAGAAAATGCCAATAATACTTAACATTTAACCAAAATTTTTAATATCCTTAGCTTGAATATTGGCTGAGATCCATTAACAACTACCTGGTCATCATGAGTTCCTCATTTAGTGAGTGATATAGAAAATGCTAATAATACTTAACATTTAACCAAAATTTGGGATCCTTGGCTTCAATATTGGTTGAGTTGTTCTAATAAAAGCTGAATATCTTGGAAACTACTGGTCCTACTTCCACCAAACATAGCTAAGAACCATCTCGACGGAAAAGTCTTTCGATTAAAAAAAACCGCACTTGAATTGGTCCATCCGCTTGGGCGCTACGATGCCACAGACAGACACACAGATACACAGACACACAGATACACAGATTCACATGTTAAACTTATAACACCCCTCTTTTTTTCGTCGGGGGTTAAAAAAAAATACAATAATCGTTATAGAAAAAATAAATACAACAATCGTTATAGAAAAAATAAATACTTCAATCTCTATAGAAAAAAATAATACAACAATCGTTACAGAAAAATAAATACTAAATCGTTACTGAAAAAATAAATACAACAAGAATAAAAGCCGCAGAAAAAGGTAAACGAAAGAAAGAAAAAATAAGTTTCTGTCAATAATTTTATGTTTGTGACAAGCTTTTATAGCCGACTGTAATTTTACATAGAAAACTATCGTGAGTCTCAGACATATTAAAATACTTGAACGGGTTTACTCACGTCGTAGAAGTCGAATAACGCTCGACATGTTTCGAATCGGTACGCGATTCATCATCAGGAGAGACGATCAGTCGCGGCGGCGGCCAATCGAACACTGCGGGCACGCGCCCTGTCTCCGCCACTGATCGTCTCTCCTGATGATGAATCGCGTACCGCTTCGAAACATCCGACTTCTACGACGTGAGTAAACCCGTTTAAGTATTTTAATATGACTGTAATTTTCTTTGAATATCCATCAATTGCCCACTGAGACGATTCTAAAGAACCCGAACTCGGTAGGATTACTTTATCTATTACAGAGTCTCTAGGGCCACCTTCCGGCTCCATCATCAGACCAGCCCCCATGGTACCATATTATTGTATTGTCAATTAGTCATAAAAGTTAAGTAGGTACCTATGCAAAATTTAAGCTCAATCGGTTGATGATACCTTTGAAAATGATGACGTAAAATTGTAAATATCTTTTGTTGCAATCAATTTGTTGTTTTTTATTATTATTATATCATCTCCTTTTTATTTTTATGACGATCATAGTATAAATGCTTGTAAATTGTCTTAGCGTCATTTATACTGACATTTTATATTATGAAATAAATAAATCTAATCTAATTGTTGCAAGATTCCACCCAAACAAATAAACTATTTCTGTTCCAAATTTCATACAAACACACACAGATACACACTAACAAACAGAATAACTTACGCTTTCATAATATTAACCCTTCCAGTGGCAGAAACCGGGAGCCGGACCCCACGTCAAGTGGCAGGCATCCGGGAGCCGGACCTGACAAAACAAGCCGTTGAGTGGCAAGGTTTCTGATTGCATGACAGGAGAAGTGGCACAGCCATCTTGGCAAAATATACCGTTAAGTGGCGGGCCTCCCACGGGTGGTCATCGCGAATTTCCGCATGTTACAAAAAATATCTTTTCTCAAAAAAAATGTACAGATGTTGTATATAAACTATATAGCGTTGGATTCATCATAAAATGCTATATTTATTGTTTAGAAATTAATGCCATTCCATTTATAGAAATTTTGCTAGTCTTGATCAATCGTCGAATGACTAAATTTTAACCACTTTATGTATAAAAATAACTATAATTAGGAAAAAAAACAGTGATCCGTAGAAAAAACTAATTTAATGGCAAATCTATAGATTTATTTACACCTATAACCCCTTTTATTACACCTCACTATACAATATTTTCTAACCACAAGGTTTTTAAAATGCTCACGGCTCGGCGGTCGACGCGTAATGGTCGGGGGGGTCGGGAAGATGACGCAATTTCTAACGAACTTTGCTTTGCGCGTCAATTCGACCGTTAGTGAATGCCGTCCTTGCTTATTGACGAATGCATCTTACAAGTGTGAGCAAGCAAAATATAGTTTTGACGGTTTTATTTCGGGTGCGAAATAAGACATCGCACAGGGTCCGGGAGCCGGATCCTGCCACCCAACGGCTTGTTTTGTCCGATCCGGCTCCCGGATCTCTGCCACTTGACGTTGGGTCCGGCTCCCGGTTCCTGCCACTTAACGGTAAATTTTGTAAAATAGACGCGCCACTTCTCCTGCCATGCAACTGGTGGCGCTGCCACCTGAAGGGTTAGGGGGATTATTAAATTCTCATAAAATAATACGGCGAGTCCTTTTTCTGTTATAAATATATCTCTATGGCGTGTCAAACACTGTGAACTGCGATAACGATACCGTCAGTGCACTCGCTGTACGCTGTTACTTGTTACGGAACTATGTCATACGGATCTCTTATTATGTGTGTAGATAGACGTTTCCGTTGTAAGCTGTGTACAACAGGGGCTAAAATCTATACTATTATACTACGTTTAATTTCATGGTTGCCATACAGAGAGGTCATGATTTCAGGAAAAATCTTAACAGCGCAATGAAATTGACATCATTTATTCAGTTAGGAGGCCTTGAGGCCACTTGTACAAGTCCGGTTCTGAATCTACCGGCACTTCCGAAGAGGAGACCGTTGTTGAGAAGAAAACCGAAAGAAACTCAACTTAAATTTACGTTATAATTAATTACATAGGTACACGGTTCACGTAAAGGAGATGTCTATTGTATGGACACGTCGCGCCTTCTGTTGGGCTGAAGGTATTTGTCCTCTCATCAAGTCATAACAGCTGGACGGATTTCAATAAATTTTCGTACTGGTACGATTAATTTAATCGCGATTAAATTAATCTCAATTATTTTTGTGACGATAAATTGTTTAAACGATTAATTAATTGATAAAAAAAAATGATTAATGCTCGTCTCTGGTATAGGATCCTTTTTACTCAAATAATAATAAACACATTTATTTCGAATAGCTACGATTCATTTTTACAATGAGAATACACTTACATTAAGATAACATGTCAAGGTAAATAAAATACTTAAAAGCTAATGTGTTAGTACCTCCTTACTTTAGCTGTTACCATAACGTGGATGGCACTGCACTGACTCAGGTAGGCTGCATCTAGCCTATTTGCAAACATTGCCAGGATGCTGTTGGAACTGGCCCGCACCCTGCCCAGCAGAGATGAGGCCCTTTTGCGCATAATGGCCGAGAAGCTATCTACGCGCGCCTCTGCAAGCATTGTTGATGCACTGCAGTAGCGGGGCAGCCCCATCAGCACCCTGAACGCATTGTTATACCAGGCGGGGCGCACTCCGCGATTAACGTTTCCCGCTACAAGTACATGCCGGTCGCCGCATGCATGCGGACTATTCAAGTATTCAGTGGCTGACAGTGACACGCTCTGTCTCGGAACGCACGTACCTACACGATTTTCGCGCGCGTCTCGCTCACGATTTACGTCGCAAGTGAACGTTCCGCATTCATCTGTTGATACCAGTGTTATATTATAGTGTTTAAATGAGTAAAAAGATATTGTATCGCAGCGGGTTGTATATGTTTTTCGCTCTCCCAACATGTCCGAAGGATGCCGAAAGGTAAGAAAATGAACATAATATATGATAATTAGTTAATGAATAATAATAAAAATCATATTGTATCTACTTCCATATTTAACACTGGTTACTCAGAAAAAATTTAATTGTTAAATACTTAGGTATGTAATTTTGAATTGATTATTTGCTGATATTTGTCAATTTAAATTCTAGTAAAATAAGTATTTGTCTAGTACTAAATCAACAATCATAGAGGTTTTTATAATAATATTTGATATAAAGTTTGTAAAATTACTAGTAATGAATAAACGATTGGTAAGTATATAAAATATATAAAAAATGAGTTAAAAGAAATGTATTGGACGAGATCCCTAATAGGGATAAGTTCGCCTTTGTACATGTTTTATTTGTTACTAGCGACCCGCCCCGGCTTCGCACGGTGCGTCCATCCGTGCGTATTTTTAAAGATCTAAGCATACATAGGGACAGACAGACAGACAGACAGCAGGAAACGACTTTGTTTTATACTAGGTGTGTAGTGATCAATATATATGAATAAATAAATAAATATCGGACTACTAAGCAAAAACAAAATGAAGCTAAAGAATTTAATTGCATGTTAAGGTAACGCATTCCTTGCATTATTTTATTATATTATACGTATTAAAATGTTTAAAAATAAAGCTAAAATGTTTTGCGGCCTGGTGGTGGATTCAATTCGTCCAAATTCTGAGATTGATTATTTTATAGTTAAATAATGAAATAATAAATATAATGTATGAAGAATATAAATATATTGCTCTCTATATTGTATGCAAGAAATAAATGGGAAATACATTTTTATTTTTAGTCGTTGACAGCCCTCGCTCTCGGCGACGCCGCAAGCGAGCCAATTCATTTTCACCGTTGGCACGCAGCTTTAACGTTCCGTTTAGCTTGCGCTGGGGACGACGACTTTAGAAGGGCCATAAATCATATTTTTTCAGCTAAAAAAGCGGCTTTTGTAAAGATCAAAGTAGTGTGCCTTCTGTACTTGTACTATTATCTATTCTGTGGTTATACTGGACTCGATCAAGAAAAACATTACCGCGGACGAAGTTGCGGGTATCGTTAGTTTGTTCATAAATACGAGTTACATAGTATAAATACGAGTTACATAGTATAAATACGAGTTACATAGTATAAATACGAGTTACATAGTATAAATACGAGTTACATAGTATAAATACGAGTTACATAGTATAAATACGAGTTACATAGTATAAATACGAGTTACATAGTATAAAACAAAGTCGCTTCCTGCTGTTTGTCCCTATGATCTTTAAAACTACGCAATGAATTTTGAGGTTTTTTAATAGATAGAGTGATTCAAGAGGACGGTTTATATGTATAATACATCCATAATTTATCAGCATTGCATCCGGGCAAAGCCGGGGCGGGTCACTAGAGTGACATAAAACGTATCGCTTGCAACAGAATTTCATCTAGTTGCGAGTGTCATCGATCCGTGTGTTGACAGCGCTTGTACACGAGTGCCTTCGCTAATTGATAGCTTTTTGGTTCGTTCATAGTTTGTACTGACGTATGTGCTACAGAGTAAATACTACAGGTATATCATAATAAAACGGCATTGGGACTGCTATCCGGGCTCCTATGCACCTCGCGGCCCACTGTCACAGAATACTAAGTAGGTATACAAAATAAACTAAAAATACAGAATACACCATATATAGAATATACAGAATAAACTAAAAATACAGAATATACCACCCACCAGAATGTACTACATACAGAATCGACACGCGCACCCCGCACCGAATCAAGTTACCTCACCCCGCAGGGGCAGTGAGGTGAAATCGTGTTGGCTGCATAGATAATTTTGAAATGGTTGTACGTACTGTGGATAGGTGGGCATTAACTCGTGAAATAGACAATACTAAAATTACCATTTAAACTGCTTTATACAGGATGTCTCTGACCATGGACCTTTAATTAATTGTTCTACAACTTTTAAAAATAACTCCAGTCTTAATTTTACTTGTTTCATACAAGTTAAATGTTATTTTTAATGTTCGCAATCCAATGTTAAATTGACAGCATATTTTCAAAGACGTCAAATGGCAAATGAAGAAATTGCAAATTACGATACACTGACTTAACGAGTAAACTTTGAGGTCTAATAAATTATGTAAATTGTTTTACGACAGTCTCCTAACAGAGATAGGACAGTACCCTAATCAGACACTGGACCTCCGAACATCTTAGTTTAGGCACTAACATAGTTATTTAGGTTATTTTTGTAATACTAACAATATCCTAATAATAATATTATAAACGTAAAAGTTTGGATGGATGGATGGATGTACGTTCCACTCAATCTCAAAAACTACTAAATGATTTTTTATGAAACTTTCCAGTTATGCACCTTATATATCAGAATAGGACATAGATTATAATTAATGTGAAAATCCCTTTTAAGGACGCATACCAAACAATTCGTTGTTGCGTACGAAGTCGCGAGCAAAAGCTAGTATGGAATAATTTTGTCCGAAATAAATGCTTTATATATTTTTTTACTTATTTTAATGTCACAAAACGAAATTAGATCAGTTGAGTGAGTTGAATCGAACTTTACAGAATGGTTGACTGGTAGAAAATGCCTTAAGGCATTAAGTCCGCGATTTGTACACTTTTTTTGTGCAATAAATTTTAAATAAATAAATACATTTAGAACCCCATAGTCAGAGGCACGCTGTATACGTTGTATACTTAGTTATTTATTTTTTATTTATTTATTTATCTCATGCAATGCTTACATTTGGTACATTTATCTTACTTTCGCCAAACATACGTTTATTGGCGAATGCTGCGCTCATTTTTATAACTACGTTTGTCTACAAATGTACCTAACTAAGTATATAATAATTAGAGTATTCTCTCATATATAGTTGAAGTAGGCATCACCAATTTGGGCTGCCCATACGTCATGGCGAACATAATGAACTCATGTTCATATTCGCTCCTCCCGGTGTTTAACCGGCAATTTGTTGTCGTGGCAATATTGTGAGAGCGATGCACACAACGCGGAAATATAGTATATTAACGCTACCCCTTATTATGAGGTGTGGGCAGGACTAGGGGCATGGAGTCAATTTATTAAACTTATTTTTTTCTCGTTTCATTTAAAAAATATATATCATGCTATCCTTTACATTTGCGTTACTTGAATCTGCACAAAGGTCTTAGAATAAATATATGTAGAAACCTAGTTAGCGCTTGAAAGTGAAGCCAGTTTCGTTTAGTGACGGGCTAAGTTTCGCCCGTGTGCGCATCTGTCACAATCACAACGTCAATGTCACATGAAATACGTCTCTATGATTGGTTCGTAGACACGCACACATAAACCCAAAAGCGGCTTCATCTGTCCCAAATCTGTTGTATGAAGACTCTCGTTTAGGCTTAAGCGTTTTAAGATTAAAGTATAAATGTATATAAACTTCTATCCTTATTATGAGATGTGGGTAGGTCTTGGAGATATGTCTGTCTACAGTTGAACATTTTTCATAGTTTTTGTAATTTATAAAATGCTTTTTGGCTAAAACTTTTTTGTATAAGTTTTTCTCTGTGCCGCAGCATTTCAAAATGATCCCGTGTCTGCGAACGTGTGAACCGATTTCAGTTATTTTCGGTACATAGGTAACTAAGACAAAGACAAATATTGTAGCGTTAAAAATCGCTACATGTTTATTCTAAACTGTTGTAGCTAGCCGCTATTGCTTAAACCGTCATCTGGCCAATTTTGTCGGTATTAACTTGTGCAAGTGTTGACGTCTTTTCAGGTCTAGATAATGTTTTTGGTACGAGCTAATATCACGCTTGGTAGTTTCGGCTACGATGTGCAGGTGGTGTTGTTATTAACCCTCATGGCTTGCTGTTACGTGAGCTGATGGTATGCAAGGAGTTTTTTTTATATCCTTTTTGTTCAGCAGTTTTCTTTTTATTATTTAAAATTCATATTGAGAGCGTGTTTTATTTTGGATCGATAATTTTGACGACGTCAATTCTGTTTCTGGATTCATGGTGAAATGGTGTGTTTACTCCTGAAGAGCTAAATATCAGTGTTTCTGGACTGTGTAGTGGTCTGTTTACTAATTCTGTGGTTGCGCTGATGAGCGTCTGTTGTTTGTGCGAGGAATATGAACGTGTAATTTGGGATATCCACCCGGAGATGCTATATCTTGTGATGGTGTGTTCAGGTGAGTTGTGCCGTCTACTGCGCTTCCAATTTCTTCTTGTGTGATCCGTTTTCGTAGGCCTATATTTTAAATTTTGTGATTTCTTTTTAGGTTCCAACTATTCTCTAAAAAGGGGGTTTTCGGATCGTTAAAGCCAGTTCACTCTCCTGGACTGGGTAAGTTTCATATTATTCTATTTGGTTCTTTAGTGACGTAACAGTTTGCTTGTAAGGACTAGTATTTACCTTCTTAAATATTCCATAGCTTCCGGTTACGGGCTGGTCATCTCAGGCCCTGCGCCCTATTTCGGCGAGCAACTCTGAATGCGGTGTTCGGCTGGCCTGAAGGCTGTTGCCAGCGGCTCTATTACCGCGCGCAACTCTCGGCTTGGTTGAAGACAGATACCGACGGCTGCGACCAACCATCGGGACATTCGTGGGTCACAACCATGGATTATTTACGCGTGGAACGCCATACGTAACGTTTATAGCATTTAAGGCTAGGAGCAGAATAGTGTATAGTTTAATTTCTGAGTTAAGTTCTTAAGTTATTAACGTGCAGGTTTGATTTTATTGTTGGAAATTTCCTCCAAATTCCAAAGCTACCTCCATGTCGGGTGAATTATCTTTTTAAACGTTCATTCGACGACGCGTTTGGCTCGGTTTGTAGACACCTGCCTACTGAGTCGGCGGTCCCGGGTTCGAATCCCGGCCGGGGCAAATATTTGTGCAAATATTTGTTCTTGGGTCATGGATGTCATCTATTTATATATTATGTATATCGTCGTCTAGTACCCATAGTACAAGCTTTGCTTAGTTTGGGACTAGGTCGATTTGTGTATGATTGTCCCTTAATATTTATTTATTTATTTATTTATTTTTCGGCTAAGCTCACCCATTTTCATCTCATTTCACCACGCCTCACCACCTTTTAGTGACCTATGCCGATCATATGAAGGTGTAGATAAGTACGGAGTTTCCACTTGGATCTGGAACCACTTAAAATCTTTCTTTTCAACAATAATCACGTCTATGCAAACTGCGTCCTACAGATCTGAATATACCGGTTACAATATATTTTAGCCTGTGCGAATAAACTTTTTTTTTTATATTTTGACCTGCCCTTAGCAGGTCCGTGCTTTGTCGTCGTGAACTTGTTATTATCGGTGTTAGTTATTTTTTTGTCATCTAATTTAAACAAATTCGGCCCTTTATGAAAATAAAATTTTAACGTGAATGCTACGCCTTATTTATTTAACAAATTAAGTGATATGTAGTAGTTGCTTTGCAGCAATATATAATACATTTTATCTACTATGGTGAACATACGTGATAGACACCAGAATGAGATGGAAGGTCGCTTCACCATCGCAATTATTAAACGAAATTGTTTTCAAATAACTATTGAAATGTCAATCTTGCGGACGTCACCGTCACTCCCACATAAGACTGAAGTCATTTCAAACACTGCCACAGATACACTGCATAAAATCGTCTGATAAAGATGTACAGGCCCATGATGATGATGAAGGTGAAGAAAAAAAGATACGTTACTATCTTCCGAGTATAAAAAAAATCGGGCACCGTTGAGAAGGCAATTTATATTAATTAAAATGGCATCTCCATTCCCTGTTCTACGAGTGTGCGGAACAATTTAAGTAGAAGTGATTGTTAGAAGTACAACATAATATACTTCGTGTGCATGCACGTATATGTGAGATGATTTGTAGCGAGTGTTGGGTGTTATAATTACTTTGTTTGTTTCTTCATACAGGCCTAATTTCAACGTTTGCAATGGCACGTATCCAAGATCTTTGCCCCATACGTGCTATGGTATCAGTATGCATATTTATACTGGTCCCCAATGCCATGAATATCTCGGAGAGATTCAAGAAGTGGAGATATACCCAGTGTTATTTTATAATTAGATAGGCTACTTGCGCTCCAAAAGACCTTAATAAGAGTCAATTCTAGTTTATGTATACACAGTGAGAGATGCTTTATCACTTATGATCACGTGATAAACGCAACCATCATCAGGCCCAAGAGCAGAAATTAAGCAAAAAACGTTAAAAAGAAACGAAATCTTATATCACAAGTAAGTAGCGGTTACTTTATAGAACAGCAGTCGCTAGCAAGTATGGTCACTGTAAAGCCTGGTTCTGAAATCATTTGAAATTCACGGTTTTAACGTTTATTTTTAAAATATATTTATAGTCTGAATTACAGTCTTATCTTTCCCTGTCGTAAAATAATGGTGCAACTATCTACTGTCTTCCTCCTCATCATCATCATCACCATCATCATCATCATTATCTATACAAAAGCCTCTCCTAAAGTTCTCCACAACGATCGGTATTGCGCCACCCTAATCCAATTTCTGCCAGCGATCCTATCCAGGTCGTTGGTCCATCTTGTTGAGGGCTAACCACGCTGCGTCTTCCGCTCCGCGGCTGCTACTCAAGAACCTTTCTGCCTTAACGGCCAAAGGTTCTTGAGCAATGTGTCCCGTCCACTGCCATTTAAATTTTGCGAATGTCTGAACTATATCTACAACCTTGATTCTCTTGCGTATCTCATCATTTCGGATTCGATTCCGCAAGGAAACTCCGAGCATAGCTCGCTCCATTGTCCTTTGAGTAACTTTGAGCCTTCTTATGAGGCCCATTGTGAGCGACCACGTTTCAGTGCCACTTGGTAAGGACATAATCTTGTTTAATAATGTATGAAAAAACATTTAATTATCTTTACCAACAAGGAACTTTCGAGTGAAGTTATCTCACAACTCCATTATTAAAACATTTATTATCACGACTCATAATTTTAACAGAATTCTTGGTTCAAAGTCGGATTTAAAAATTCATTACGGGGAAGATAAAATATAAGTACGTGCCAGGGTTCCTTGGGCGTTGTTTCTATCTTAAATAAGTTAAAAATAGGATCCCTTCTGTTGTGGAGAAACGTTTCATCGAATGTTTAATTTCATCGAATTTTCATTTCATAGAAATTCCCCCCTGCAATATTATAAAGGCGTACGTTTGTGAGTGTGTTTATGTGTATGTGTGTCTTCACCCTCAAACAGCTGGACCAATTTTGATAGATTTTGGTATGAAAGTAGCTGACAGCCTGGTTATCATATTATATTATGCTACTTTTTATCCTGAAAAATTTAGCGTGGGATGAGCGGGCAACACTGCGCAGCGTAGCTAGTATTTCATAAATCTTGAAAATGTGATGCTATAGATTAAGGTCAGGTTAGGTTAAGTTCGATTTATAACATTCCAGAATATTTAATGGTTTTAGAGAAAAATTGCTTTCAATAAAATGAAATATTCTATGAAACGTGTGCCTATTAAACATAGGTAAACGGATAAACAAATTCCGATTTTAAATTTAAAAAATATCATAATTTATAGAAATAATGATGTTACATAAAAACAAAATGTATAAAAACAAATTGCATAATTATAATAGTCACTCTGTATAACATTTCATACTCAATATAATGTACTTTTTATATATCTAAGAAACCTAACCTAAATCTGACCTAACCTAACCTACATTTCTAATAACAATGTAACACTGTTTGGGTCAGAGTTATCTCGAATTACTCGTCCACGACAAAATCTAACCGAAATTTGAGTGCCCAGTTTCCTTAAACCTCATGTCTTCTAATTCTCTTATTCCACGCCCTAATCCCAAATCCTTGTCCTTTATCACATTGTTCAATTCTAACCTACGGAACCTAATTTATATCCCGACGCAGCGCGATAAGGTAATACTTGTTAATTATGTTCAGGGTGTCGAGCCTCAACCCCTAAAAAAGAACAAAGAAATAAGAATATATTATCCGGCCAAGCTAACATTGCACCTGGAACGTGTAGCTTCACGTACAAACCAGGTGCATTCTTAACTTGACCGGGTGGTACGGTGTTAGGAAGACTTGAGGCCTTCTGAATTTGGACGGGTAGCTAATCTGCCTTAATGCGGGGATGTCTTGTTTAAAAAAGAATTCGAGGGATTTTTTGCGGATATTTTTATGTTTATGAAATGAATGTTCTGTTGTCTAGATAAAAATAGTAGGTTGTACAACGAGGGAATATATTATTGATATTTTTATATAGCTATCTCTCTCGTTACGGGTGAGGTATAAATTATACGTAGAAACATAAATTACCCATCTCAGACATATTAAAATACATATAAAACGGGTTTACAAGTCGAATATAGCTTGTCATGTTTCGAATCGGTTCGCGATTCAACTTCATGAGCTACGATCAGCCGCACCTTAACAGAAACCAAATGCAAGAGAATTTTCGATATTCGACTTGTACGATGTGACTAAACCGATTCATTATGTACCTATTTTAATACAAATTATATGCCTTATTGTTTTTTTTACATTTCTAATGCGTACCTCTAAGGAATGGAACTCGCTCCCATCGTGTGTATTTCCTGAAAATTATAACTTGGGCATCTTCAAGGCAAGAGTGAATAAGTTATTACTGAACTAGCGAGCTACATCGTATACCCCGTAGTCACTTATCATCAGGTGATACTGAGTACAATCGCTAGTCGGTTTATGAATAAAAAATGTATTTAATTGAAAAAAAAATAATAAAATGTGAAACCTTCCCTGTCGATAAAGCCAGTTGAGTAGGTAACCAAATATGTCAAAAACTTAAAAATCAGTGCGCCTGCCTACCACAAAACAGATAGGTACAGAAATCAATCTACATACAAGCGCGCTCGAGCAAACGCACACATAGACATTGCTCACGGACACGATATCTCGGACCAGTTCAGACCAGTGCGAGCGCGAGTGCCATCCGCTTGACGTGTGCGTGTGTGTGTGCGTTTGCTCGAGCGCGCTTGTATGTAGATTGATTTCTATACCTATCTGTTTTGTGCTGCCTACAGCCTAGCAACACGATGTCGGTTACAGTCGTAAGCCTACTAAGCAGGCCTCTATTTCTGACCTGAACTCAATCTCAAACAGCCGTATATATAAAATCTTACACCACCAACTTACAAACAATTATCATCTGCCTACAGATCAATGAATGATAGCCAGGTCATTGCCAGTCTGCACCAGACTATCACGACAATTTTAAAGAAAAAGCATAACAACATATGAAATCCATGTGTACTTACGCCATTTTTCTCCGCGCAGGCATCATACAGGCTTTTGAAATAAAAACGCAGGAACTATCTAAAAATTCTGAAGGTACATAATGCATTTTGGTTCTGAGAAGCAACACGTAGTAACAATTACACGCGTGGACGAATATTACTTTCAAATTGCTTTCGGAATATGATGGAACGACAAAGTTCCACGGTTGAACGACTTCCGAGATTTTTAAACGACTTCAAAATGGGAGTTTAGGAGTTGAGATGAAGCTTTAGCTACCAGGGCGCTGATTCTAGTGTGTTTTGAGATATCGCCAAATAACCATGTCTCAGGTATATCGCTTAGTCCAGCCAATTCGTCTGATGTTATAGTGGCGGTCTTTTTTTATTCACAAACTGACCTCAGTATCACGTGATGGTAAGTGACTACGGGGTCGAGGATGTAGCTCGCCGGTGCAGTAATAGCATATTCACTATTACCTTGAAGAGACCCAAATTATAATTTATTTGTACGCTCATCACACCGACTCGGCAGGAAGGGTTTGAACCAATTTTGGTATACCGGGTGATCAATTCAAATGGGTCAGTACAGCAATTTCTGACTCTTAGAGCACTCTAAATGTATATAGTCCCATACAGATATTTGTTCTCAATAAAAAATAGGATCATTTGACATCTTAATTTTTTTTCTACTCAATTTCGACTGGGTTGGATTCCGGGTAATGCATGAGATATACGAAAGAAAATTGAATACAGTTTTTAATAAATCTAAAATCGAAGCCTTGGTTCCTAAGAACAGATTTCCCTATCTCTTATAGTTTTCGTTTTCTCCCTACTGACCCATTTGGATTGATCACCCTGTATAGCTATACATTCAAAGAAGGTTATAGAATACTTTTTACCTGACTTCTTCTTTGGCGGTACACTCTTGCCAGAGTGGTCGTGGCCGTCACGTCTTTGATTGTGTGGCCTGCTTTACAATGCGACGCCATTCTTCTCGTACTGCTGCCCTCCTGGCCTGGTACATTCGTGTAGAGGACCGTTGACCTGACTACGGTAACTACGGTAAAGAAAACATATTTATGCGAAGGAAATGGGCACCTTCTACATAGTCATTGGTAAGGTCGATGGGAAACATCCAAATCATCGCTGAGATAATCTGACCAAATCCGCTCATCATTAGACAGCAAACTACATAACTATCTAGTAAAAATAGCGTTTTTTGCGTTTTAGCCTTTGATCATTTAATTTTTGTTCGTGTGCATTATTTATGTTTACTGAGAGATATATTAAAAATTAGAAGATAATACTCAAATCGTAACAGTAGATCTTCTAGTTTTTAATTTTCTTTTTCCCCTACCACCTGGCGAGGTGGTAGTCAAAATGCTTCCAAGTTAAATCCGTCTAAGAACTCCGTAGGTTCACATGTGCAGCGTTTCATGTGTAAAAATATATTCACAACATTCATTGCATTAACTACGGTAGGATATTTTGAGTTTTTTGTACCGCATTTAATGGCACGTAAAATGACGTGATTATTTTTTCGTTAAATAATGCAAAGTTTTACGAAAAAAATCAATAGTACCGAATGCATAAGCATAGATTTTAGAATTGTCAAAGGTTGACTTTCTATTTCACTCTAGGTATTTTTACTGGACTAAATGCCATGAATGCCAAGAACTAATCTAAGCGGCGAAACATTGTAAAACGCATGATGACCCAGCAACCCCAAACAATGAGGAATCGATGTGAGCAGTAATAATTCATTTATTTCAGGCTTCAAAGGCCCATAGATAAATAGAAAGTACAATAGATAGAGTACATGTAGTATGTAGAGTAGGTACATACGCCACAATCTCGTCAGCCTTATCCTAGCCTCAGCCAATTTGCGTCATGTATAGTATATAATATGGATCAGTTATGGATAATAGACGAAATCCTGTATAAGATTGTGTAATATGGATAATCCGGATATACCCAGTTTTCCAGCTCGCTCGGAATGAATAGGAATGTTTATTAACCCAAAGGGTCGAGGATTAAGAGCGGTATAATGAACCTTGTCATAAGGCACGACAGAATTAGTTAATAACAAAAATTCTACAATTAATAAAGGACAATGGCGTCGTACTTTTAGCGGCGGAACTAAGAGAAATTAATTTGCCGAGCTACGGATTGCGTTATGCAGGATGCACAATACAGGTATTATTAATAAATTATTAAAAAAAATATTTTAGGCAAGGTTATATTATCTAGTCTGTCCGCTTCGCCGATTAAGATGTTCTGTTCTAGTATGTATAATCCCACTAATATTATAAAAACGAAAGTTTGTGTGCGAGTGTGTACGTTTGTGAATTAGGAACAGAGATAGCTTATACCGACACAACACATAAGAGCATGTTTTACGTGGGATAATATACTAGATATATATTTAACCATCCCTGTATCAAAATTAGTTAAAATTCATTCTGCCGCTTTGGTGACACTGCAAAGATATTCCAATAGATAGTGTTGTAATCAATGCTTATAATAAGAACTAAAAAAAAAAGTGAGTCGCGCCATTATATTATAAGCCAGTCACCCCCATACACATTTAGTACCTGTTCAATACGTTTTTTTAGTTTAGAGTTTAAAATTCTATTTTTGTCTTTTAAGTATTTATTTTTACTATTGCATGCGTTCATTTAGCTTATTGACACTTGTATGTTAAGCTGACGTAGCTATTTCCAGAATATCCTAAAATTATTTTTTTATGTTTTTATGGCGTGGTTGCATAGTGCATATCGCCGTCCCCAAAGCTCATCTTGCGAGAAAATATCATTTAGCGTCTGAACCGGGCCGGAACGGATCCTGCATCCCGGACTGCGCTTGTAATTATTCACTCACTCACTCATTCATTCATTCGTTCATTATTCTAATGACAATCGCTCCTGACAACGAGACTATGGAAAAGAATATTGAAAACTTTTAATAAAGCCATTAACAGACGGAGCGAAGAATAATTTCAATCGAAGATTTTTGAATTGACCGAGCGAAGCGTTTCTTTTTCAGCTTGGGCAAAATGCTTTCATATGTCCGACGTTCAGAGATGTCCAGATCTCCGGCAGTTTTTATCGACAGGTCGTATTTATCAACTGAAAAATCATTAGCCAGTCAAAATTGTTTTTTTTTTGTCGTTAAGACATAAAGATGATATACCTGAGACAAAGCTTATTTGTTGATATATTAAATTAGCGCACGAGCACGCATTACACTTCTCTGATATAAAAAAATCTTATTTATTTTGCTTGTTTGAAAATCCAGTCCCAAAAGAGCTAAATAACCATATTTCATATTCCATAAACTAACCCAGAATATTCGATTTTTTATTTATTTAAACTTAATTGTACGATAATATGAGATTCTTCTTACATACGAACCCGAAACAAGAAAACACGTGTTTTAAAAATGACTGGAGTGAACAAGAGATTTTGAGTAAGAAAAACTCAAAAATTCAACAATATTCTGTAAGAAAAATGTAATTGCAGACTTTTGGTTTCACGTTTATGAATTAATACTTATTAAATAAACAAAACTTGATATTAAAACATGATTTATTTACGCCTCAACCGAGTTCAGAACCAACAAAACAAGATAACAATCTATTTTAAATTCTCGCCATTTTAGCGTTCACAATATTTCTAAATAAGGTGGGCTCCAGGGAAATAATAGAAAGCGCTCAGACTGGCTTGTTGAATGTTTTAGTGCGTTTAGTTTTAGCTTTGATTCGACTGTTATTTTTTAGTTTATTCACCTAGGGCTGAAATAGCCTTTGAAATCACTTAATTGAGCGTGTTTATTCTAGACTTTCAAAGGTACGAAAATATTCAGGGAGCCTTGATACAGTCAAGCGAATCTTTCGTTTTGAACCAAGTAGAAACATACTTATAACGAAGGTCAAAAGAGGTTTTACGACCTTTTTATAGACATGTTTTTCTTAACCTGAGACATTTTTTAAACCAAATAAATAAATTAATTAATTCGTGCGCAATAGTTCAAATAGATAAACCGACCAAGAGCATGTCGGGCCACGCTCAGTGTAGGGTTCCGTAGTTGCCCATACTTCACAATAGACGGGACCTCCTGGAAGTTATCAATTATACGCGCCAGTTTGAGCGAAATGTTTTAATACAGGATGGCACTTTAGTAATATATTGTGTAACTCGAAGTATAAGGCACGTGCGGCACTTACGTAATTTTAAAGAAAACTATGTATTTTTGCGATAACTCAAAAACGGCTCGACCAATTTTATTCAATATAGTTTTCATTGCAAGTGCTTATAAGGCCTCATTTTTATGAAATTTTCCATAATTTTTTGACCCGTGGTTGAAAAGTTTGAGGGGGGGCGGGATACATACTCATACCAAATTTCAGCATTCTAGTTCTAATGATTACGGAACTAAACCGCGGACGGACAGACAGACAGACGGACATGGCGAAACTATAAGGGTTCCTAGTTGACTACGGAACCCTAAAAATAACAAAATAAACATACGAACTAAAAACAAACCTATGCATATATTATAAAATTCTAAATTTGTATTGAGAATTAGTTTTCTATGGGGTCATGAGGGGAAAATCTTAATAACGCGATGCAGGATCGCCTTTTGTTTTGTATGGGCACGGCGTTGGTCAGTATACCTTGGTCCTCTCATCACACCAAAACGGCTTGACCGATTTGGACGAATTTTGGTACAGGGACAGCTGAACATTCAAAGATGGTTGTAGGATATTTTTTACCCGACTGCGATAGAAATAAAGTTTTACGTGGACAAATTCACGCGCACTTACTCATCGTTATTTATGTTAGTTACGTCTATTGAAGTTTACAAGTTATTAATTGAAATTATTCCTGAATTAGCACTACTTCGCGAAGTAAAATAATAAAATAACATTATCCATTCTTTTAATGTCACTGTAGGGGTAAAGACGAGGAATTTGCTTAAAAATCTAAATCTTGCATAAAATATTTTTCTTTCACTAGTGACGATTCGTAATCAAAACATGTTTACTTCATAAATGCTATGTCAGATGATAACCAAAGAGGAAAGTGTTGATTTGAAGTAGTTGAAACCTCTTTGTTTTTAAATCATCGTGGTAGGGTAACCGCATCAAGCCAAAAAATAGAATAATTTAAAACTTAAAAATAAGATATACTTCTAGTTATTTTAGAAGCATGACACTTAGTACAGAAGTTTACATTAGGGATGATGTGTATAAAACACTAATTTTGTATTGCCAATTTGAAGTCATCCTGTATACTACATGTGTAAGTATAAGTATCTACAGTAGTTGACATGCAACACCAGCGTGGGAAGATCATGCGTCTCAGACGTGAACAATTGCAAGCAAATGTAAGATAATTGCGGTGTCGATGGCATCGGGGATATTCTGTGCGCGTTCGCTGTACTGTTCAGAATGTTGTCATTATGTGTAGGCGATATCGTCTACAAAGTGCAAGTAAATGTTTAAGCAAACCATTGATACAAATATCAGTTGACCTTACCGCCACCCTAACGCCCAGGCAAACTTTCGAAATGTTTAAGTGTCATAAACTTTTCTTGATGTTAATCAGAAGGTACGCTTTCTTCTTCGTTCACGCGGGGAAATAAGTAGTCATAATCTAATCCTCTTTATGGTAGTTGGGCAAAAAGTGCACTTACTGTACTGTAGTATTTGTACATACTAAAAATAACACTCGTTTTACATACGTGCTAATACGCACAAATAAAAGAAAACTACACAGAAACATATAACTTTCATGTTATTGCGTGGAAAAATATATATTTCTATCTACTACTAGGTACTATGGGGTTCTACATTAACAGCCCGCTCTTTTGATAGAAATAAAAGGAATTAGAAGACACTATGCAATGCACGCCGTCTAACACAAAATGCATGAACAACGCGTCTGATCGCGTTCGCTAAACACATTACCCTCTAGTTCTTCAGTCGCGTAGTGGCATTAGCTTTATGGCCGATGAATTTCTAAGGACCTCTGTTCTACACGCGCTAAAGACACCAATTTAATTATTGAAATATGATTACTGAAAGCACAGAATGATACACCATAGAAGGTTCTCTTCTAATCTTCGCAAGGACCGCCTGAGAAATGTATTTTATTGATTGTTAGTGTAAAATGCAACGCAATTGGTTTTGGGATTAGGTGACGAGAGACGACGTGTATCGCGACGCCGATTTTGCCCGAATGAAGGTGGAACATGGATCCAAGCACCGCGGTGTGTGGTAGTGTGTAGGCAGGGAATGCAAACCGGTAATGTTTTGTATGGAATTATGGAAATTACCTGTAATTTTTATAGTAAAAAATACTGATTGCTTTCAAAGATCTGAACAGATCGCGGCGGCCATGCGAGTGAGCGAGACATATAGCTCTTTATTTAACAATCCAATTTTGTTTTAATATTTATCTTAAACAAAGAAGTCGAGTGTTCCCGACCGTAGATATAATATCGCAATTGATTATAAAGTAAACGATTCCTATCATATGAGCCTGAACATAGTGGGGGGCTATTCCGTAAGTTATCATGAAAATATTGTATTATCATTTTAGACTATATAACACTAATACCGTAAACTGGGGTTACTTTAGGAGAATTTGGGACTGCTTTGATAGATTTAGAATGGTTATAAAAACGCAAATATTCATAGTGCGATTAAGCAAATGAAGTAAAAGGTTAGGTCATTGTTGAAGGTAGGTATTTCATTGCCACAGATAGTAAAAAAAAATAAGGATATGGCGTTAAAAACACTTTTCCAAAGTAGCCCCTGCATTTTAAAGTAACCCCGTTTTACGGTATTATAAAGGCGAATGACTAGCTGGTGTGTCCAGTTGCCGTGGCCAAAATCGGCTAGGATTGGATTGGATGACATAACATAAAGGCGAAAGTTTGTGAGTGTCTATGTTTGGTACTTCTTTACACTCAAACGGCTGGACCAATTTTGACAATTTTTGGTAGGAAGATAGCTGACACCCTGGATTAACACATAGGCTACTTTTTATCGCGATAAGCGGGTAACACCTTCAGGCGGAGCTAGTTTTTTAATATAATCATTGTATCGATTCTGTTTTATTGCGGAAATATATATATTTTTTTAATATTGACCGCACCCTTGACACCAACCAAGGCCGCCAAGCTCAAGTGGGACTGGGCAGGACACGTCTGCCGAATGCATCCAGAACGTTGGGCTAAACTATCCACTGAGTGGATACCGCAGGATGGGTACCGGTGCAGAGGCAGACCGAAACGGAGATGGCGGGATGACCTGTACGCATTTGAGAACGTTTGGGAGGAACTTGCTCTTCAGCGAGACGACTGGCGAGAAAGAGGGGAGGCCTTTGCCCAGCAGTGGGACACAAACAAACAGGCTGTTTAAAAAAAAATAGCCAGCAAAAATTTAATTATGATAGCTCATTTGGGAGAGCACCGATAAATTTCGGCATCTATATAAGTTCCTGTAAAAACTGCACTAAAGTGAAATATTAGCTACTTTTTTGTCGGAAATGAATAGCTCAAAAGTTGCTAGATGTAAATAGCAGTGGGTGGGACGCATTGTTCACTGAACATGTTCTAAGCCCTCAACCATATCACACAATGTCAATTTTCTCCTTGAACGGCGATCGCGTTCTGGAAACCACAGCATGGGGACGGCCGCAACTAGGTGGACCCACGATCGGGTCAGGATAGTAGAAAGAAGGTGGACGAGGGAGATGGAGAACCTTGGGAGAGGCTTTGGTCTAGCAGTGGACATCTTTTGGCCAATACGATGGATGATGATGGAATTATTCTCATGGTTTCATTTTTGGTGCTAAGTAAGATAGCTCTTTAACGATAAGACCGCCCTGTTATATACCTAACTTTTTTTATTTTTGTTATCATCATCATCGTCATCATTTTGTGTTAATATATCTTGGTGTGAAATAAAGCCTATTTTTATTCTACTAGCGACCCGCCCCGGCTTCGCACGGGTGCAATGCTGATAAATTATGCATGTATTATACATATAAACCTTCCTCTTGAATCACTCTATCTATTAAAAAAAAAACGCATTAAAATCCGTTGCGTAGCATACATAGGGACAGACAGACGGACAGACACCAGGAAGCGACTTCGTTTTATAGATATTCGCCCAGATAACACAGACAATCTACAGCATTACACCCAAAGATCTAATTACGAGCCTTCTTTATTGAAGTCGGTTACAAAGGTAATTTATTCAAATCACAGCCCATTCAAATCCAAATCGAACCGCGTAATCAGCCTAATTCCACCTAATAAATAAAATATCGCTCGATTTGAGAATCGCGCCGGTCTCGATTTAAGGGACCATAATGTTAAACCGCTCGAAAAACGGGCGGCGCAATCGTTCGGAATATCACTTAGCGATGCACTCGGCCCTGCCAAATATATTTACGAGCGAGAGGTAATAGGGGCCCGGGGTAGGTTTTGTAATGATTACTAGATTGTACAGTGTACCGTATTATAACTATTCCAGTTACCTTTTTGTTTCTTTAACTATTTATCTTCATTGTAATGATTTTTAGGGTTCCGTACCCAAAGGATAAAAAACGGGACCCTATTACTATAAGACTCCGCTATCCGGCCATCCGTCCGTCTGTCACCAGGCTGTATCTCATCAGCCGTGATAGCTTGACAGTTCAATTTTTGCAGAACATGTATTTTTGTTGCCGCAAATACTAAAAAACAGAATAAAATACATATTTAAGAGGGCTTCCATACAACAAACGTGATTGGTTGCGTTAATTGTAGCAATGGCTACAGATTGCACAAAATCGGGAGGAGCGATGGAAGTGGGGGAAGGCCTTTGCCCAACAAAAGATTGGACTGAGCATACAGTTCACTTAGCGATGCACTCGGCCCTGCCAAATATATTTACGAGCGAGAGGTAATATGCGCCCGGGGTAGGTTTTGTAATGATTACTAGATTGTACAGTGTCATCATCCTCCTAACCTTTGTCCCATTTTTGAGAATGAATTCTCAATCGGGGTCGGCTACCTAAATCCCAAGATGTGGCGTAGGCACTAGTTTTTACACAAGCGACTGCCATCTGACCTTCCAACCCAGAGGGGAAACTAGGCCTTATCGGGCTTAGGCTTAGGTGGTTTCCTCACGATGTTTTCCTTCACCGAAAAGCGAGTGGTAAATATCAAATGACATTCCGTACATAGGTTCCGAAAAACTCATTGGTACGGGCCGGGTTCGAACCCGCGACCTCCGGATTGAAAGTCGCATGCCCTAACCACTAGGCTACCACCGCTTTACTAGATTGTACAGTGTACCGTATTATAATTATAACTATTGCTGTTTCTTTAACTATTTTTCTTCATTGCAATGAATTTTAGAGTTCCGTACGCAAACGATAAAAACGGGACCCTATTACTAAGACTTTGCTCTCCGTTTGTCACGAGGCTGTATCTCATGAACCGTGATGTGATAGTTTGACAGTTGAAATTTTCACAGATCATTTGTATTTTTGTTACCGCTATAACAACAAGTACTAAAAACAAAATAAAAATGTTTCCATACAACAAACGTGATCGGTAGCGTTAACTTTGCGCCTTATTTGTATCCGGTGCCATACATACCAGATACAAACTTAATTTAACCCGGCCAGTTATTTTATTTGATGGCACAGAACGCTTAGTGCGCAAGTCTGACTCGCACTTGGCTGTTTTTTATCCGACAACAGAGATTCAATAAAGAAATCGTTTTCTTTTGCGTAAGCAATTAATATTAAATCATTTATTAGTAAGCAGGCCACAAGGGCACTTTTACAAGTCAGATTGTGAATCTACCGGCAGAGGAGACCGCTGTGGAGAAGAAAGCCGAAAGAAACTCAACAGTAAGTCATTTTTTCGTAAATTATACATAAAACTCACGTGAACCTTATAATATCATGTAAAATGCGCGAAATTGCGATCTCCACCCTCAGTTTTGGTAAGTTAAGCTACCTAGACACTAGCCTGCGATTTTAAAGCCCCGCTTGAAGCCGCCACACAATCCGACTCTTAAGCCGCCGCTACACTCGCCGGTCTTAAGGCGGTAAACATCCCGGACCCGACACTCAAAAATACATTTTTCTCCCGGAATAATGTTTTAATAATGCTCCTGCGGTCACAGCGAAAATATGGAGTACGGGGGTGTGGAGACAGTTTCTGATTTATCTATAACTTGCTGCACCACACGGTCCCGCTCATCCCACGAAAACACTACATTTTACGGGATAAAAAGTAGCTTATGTGTTTATCCTGAGTGTCAGCTGCATTCATACCAAAATATATCAAAATCGTAGCCATTTGAGCGGTGGTAGCCTAGTGGTAAAGGCATGCGACTTTCAAACCGGAGGTCGCGCGTTCGAACCCGGCCCGTACCAATGAGTTTTTCGGAACTTATGTACCGAATGTCATTTGATATTTTACCACTCGCTTTTCGGTGAAGGAAAACATCGTGAGGAAACCACCTAAGCCCAATATGGCCTAGTTTCCCCTCTGGGTTGGAAGGTCAGATGGCAATCGCTTGCGTAAAAACTAGTAGTACTATTTGTTATGAAAAAAAGCTGCACTTTGTGATGGAAGCAAGCCGTTTTGCACAGTGATAACATAGACCAAAATAAACGATTTCACTCGAGGCGAAATTAGTTTCACCCCTTAGGATAAGAGATGGCGCCACTTATTCAAAAAAAGTTTAAAAAATTGTAAATCCTGAACGGATACTCCGATTTTGACGAAAGAGGTGCCAAACGGCAGATAATTACCCAATTTAACATAAAAAAAATTAAAAACAGGTAAAAAAATATTTTCGATACCCAAAAAATTATAATTTCTGAAAAAATATTTAAAATTTGTGATTTTTTTTAATTTTACTCGCAAAAATGTATGTACATGGTACTTTTTTTATTTATTTATATTAATATACAACTAATTTTACATTTATAAAAAAAAACCCCATATCATTAGCTCGTATAGTTCCAAAGTTATTGAAGAATACAGACATGGCGCCGCTGGGTCAAAAAATCTTACAAAAAATCTAAAACCTCAACGGATATTCCGATTTTGATAATTATGGTGCTAATCGACAGATAATGACTTAAATTAGTTTCAAAAAATGAAATAAAAATTCAAATAGGCAAAAATAATAATAAATACAAAAAAAAAACACACATTTTGAAAAATAAAAACATTTTTTTTTTTGACTTTTATGTAATTTCATATAAAAAAATATATGAATATGGCTTAATTTTACTTATGTTTATTATAACACTATTAATTGCTCGTTTAATAAAAAACCGCATATCAAGAACTTGTACAGTTCCAAAGTTATTGAAGATTTTACTATAGGGTGCCGGTGCGATGTTGCCGCCGCACGTGCAACTTATGTACATGTATTTATTAAAGTATTCTCCCGCATCGAAGGTACTGATTACCCTGAAAATATAACCACAATTGAAAGTACAAATAATAATCATCCCAAGTAGCACACAACACACTTATATCCCTTATACAGCTTAAATTAGAGTTTTAACGGGTGACTATAGGCTGTTATACAACCTGTTTGCTAATATCACAAGTATATTAGATGCTAAATAGCATTTCTGAATCAATATTTTACTTACTTTACGTTTTATTTTCACTTTGGTCTTTGCAGGCTTTGCATTGTAACGTGCAAGTTAGACCGTCGCATCAGCAACAACAACGCATTGTCCTTGTGCCACAGCCCAATTTGTATCCATAATGTTCAAGGAGTTTTCAAATTGAACTAACCTTCAACTATTGTGGATTCCATCTACCTTTGATGCCGTTTCATTCCCAAAAAGAAGGACTTGGGCCTCGATATTTCCAAATTAAAACGTGAACCCACACTTGGTTTGCATGAAACGGTATTCAATGGCAGCTGAAATGGACACAAGCTTGTTTAGTTTAGTGTTTTTTAGTTTAAACAGATCTTTTCGAATCGCATTAACAGTATATGCTCTGTTGGAGCATCGTATAGCCTGCATGTGAATCTGGGACCAACAACGTTACGATTAATTGAGAACCAATGAATGACATTAATATAGACTTTGATTGAATCTTACACGATTTTCACACATTATATTAAAATAATAAAACGGGACTTAATTGCGGTAAATAAACATTTTTGTTATAGGTAATAATGAATGACATTAATTATGTAAACACACCCCAAACAAAAAGAAGCAAAAATGGCCCTAAGTAACCGTTTCACATGAGCCATTACGTATCCAGAGAGAATTTCTATAGATAGCGATGTATTTGTAAAAGCAGTAGTTATTTCAGGGTATAACATGCATGTTTTAAAACAGGTCTCTTTTCTTATTGTATTGAAATTAGACGCTTTCACAGATGAAAGCCTTGAAGTGCAGTCATCATTAAAGTAATAACTGTTTTGTAAACTGCTACTAGTACGACCGTCGCACTGATGACTACAATTTGAATGCTTCGATGCTTTCACAGAGCTGGCGACAAGCCTTTCGCCGACTACTTCAGCTGCCATTGAACAACATGTTCTGCGTGTAGCGTTTTAAGCGAGCCAAATGTGAAAAAAACGTCTAATTTGGATATATATTCAGTCCCAAGTCCTTTCTTTTTGGGAGTCGAATGGCGTTGGAAGCAGATTGCAGGTGCGATCCACAAATCACAATAGAACAGTCATTATGGGTGCAAATCGGGCTATGGAAAAATGCGTTGTTGCAGCCGATGCAACGGCCTAACTTGCACGTTACATTACAATGCAAAGTTTAGTGAAAATAAAATGTAACGTAAGTAAAATATACTTGTGACATTAGCAAACAGGTTGTATAAGAGCCTATTCACCCGTTAAAACTCTAATTTAAGCTGTTTTAAGGGATATAAGTGTGTTGTGTGCTACTTGTGATGATTATTATTTGTACTTTCAACTGTGGTTATATTTTCAGAGCAATCAGTACCTTCGAAACGGGAGAATACTTTAGTAAATACATGTACATAAGTTGCACGTGCGGCGGCAACATCGCACCGGCAGCACCCTATACTAAAATATTCAATAACTTTGGAACTGTACAAGCTCTTGATATGCGGTTTTTTATTAATCGATCAATTAATAGTGTTACAATATACATAAGTAAAATAAAGCCATACATTAATACAATTTTTTGTATGAAATTACATAAAGCCCCCAAAAAACTGAATTCTTTTTTGCTAAATGTGTTTTTTTTTTTTTCCTTTTTGCCTATTTGAATTTTTATTTTATTTTTTAAAACTAATTTAAGTAATTATCTGTCGATTAGCACCTTAATTATCTAAATCGGAATATCCGTTGAGGTTTTAGATTTTTGTAAGATTTTTTGACCCAGCGGCGCCATGTCTGTATTCTTCAATAACTTTCAAACTATACGAGCAAATGATATGCGGTCTTTTTTCATAAATGTAAAATTAGTTGTATATTAATATAAATAAATAAAAAAAGTACCATGTACATACATTTTTGCGAGTAAAATTTCAAAAAATCACAAATTTTAAATATTTTTTCAGAAATTATAATTTTTTGGTTATCGAAAATAATTTTTTACCTGTTTTAAATTTTTTTTTATGTTAAATTGGGTAATTATCTGCCGTTTGGCACCCCTTTCGTCAAAATCGGAGTATCCGTTCAGGATTTACAATTTTTAAACTTTTTTTGAATAAGTGGCGCCATCTCTTATCCTAAGGGGTGAAACTAATTTCGCCTCGAGTGAAATCGTTTATTTTGGTCTAAATTATCACTGTGCAAAACGGCTTGCTTCCATCACAAAGTGCAGCTTCCAGGCCAAAACCGTCCATAACAAGTAATACTATAGTGCCTACGCCACATCTTGGGATTTAGAGAGCCGACCCCGATTGAGAACTCATTCTCTACAAAGATATGGGACAAAGGCTAGGAGATCTAGCCATTTGAGCGTGAAGAAGTAACAAACACACTCACAAACCTTCGCCTTTTTTATAATATTAGTGTGGTTATTTGCCTATTTGAATATAATAACTACATAGAGTTTATGGCCGAAAAGTGGTATCCAAATCAGCACACCTAGCAACTGTAACACGATTTTGTCGCGCTACAAATACCTTCTGTCTCTTTCCTTTCAATGCATGACAGGTGATGCTGGAGGTAGAGAGGAGGTGGTGTATGGTTAGCAGTCCCTGATGAAGAGCTCCATACGAGTTCGAAACATGTCGGGCCGTTCCTGACAATTTCACGTGAGTGTAAACCGCTTAATACAATAATTAAATATGTCTCACGAAAGATTCAATAAGATTACTTAAATATTTGTTGTTATAGCGGCAACAGAAATACAACATGGTGGCAGAGATGGACGGGAAGTGGAGTCTTAGTAATATAGGGTCCCGTTTTTATCCTTAGGGTATGAGACCATAAAAACATAACATCAACACAACATTAAATGCCATTTCACAATAAATTCGCCATTTGTACTGACTTTTGTTTTATGCAAAAAAGTTTAAATAAAGAAGCCGACGCCACACCGACCCAGCCACAGCTTGCCCGGACATGTCATGAAATTCTCATTTGTGCGTCGCTTCATATCGCGGGCGCGGTTTACACTTTTTATTCCCTCTAACTCCGCGCTCATTGAAAGGTCGTAAGTGCATACGATTATTAATGCACTTACTACGTTTTGGAGCTGGATTGGTGAGCTAATATATTTTTGCGTTAGTTATCAGCGGGGATTTTTTTGTGATTAGGTTTAAGCAGAATTTGGCGGATAGAAAGTCATATTAAGTAGCCTTAACTATTTTTTCTCAAACTTGCAATGAAATGTGGTCATAACGCGCGTTTAACAGGCTTTGAAGTATCACGTTTCGGGCGGAACAACTGTAAAGGAATTTCATACAAAATTGAAGGCCTAGGCCGGGAAGTATTTTTTTTAAACATGGTGTCTGTGTTAATGAATAGGTTAAACAGCTAAATTATTATTTTTTTGAGTGGTGTATTTTTTTATTTATTTCATTGCATATGTTTGGAAAAAGCACTATACATGCCTTAGCCGTGAAAAGGGCTTGCCTCCCTACTCACCCGGCAAGCTCTTCTTTCCCGGCGCCTGCAGTAATGTACTGTTAAATAATACGACGAAAGCATTAAGACTGCACCGAGCGAAATGTGAAAAAATAGGCAGTTGCCGTTAAGTAGATAACGTCAACACTAATTGTTTAATCCATTTATTAACCATATATTTAGCATTTCGAAGAATGTGTTAACAACTTCTCCGTGGAAAAATTATAAGATTATTAATATTTTACCCTAGAGAACTAAGTAAAGTTGGACGAAAATTGTAAAATCGTAAGCAGGCGTTAAGTGTTTTTTTATACTTTAACAATGGAAATCTATTTTGATTTTCAGTTCAGAAAAAAGATGAATGTTTACGTTACAATTTGTCCGCATCAAATATTTCAATTATTGTTTGGTATTAAGGGTACAGATTTATCAAAAAGTGCTTTTAATTCTCCATACATTTTTACTATGGCGGCCGCGCGCCGATTTAAATACGCATTCCCCGCGCTCTATGGTTCAGTCGCAAACGCTCGGCGCCCTCTTAATTCTATTCAGTCCTAGTCATTTATTGGCCGAGCGAGCGAAGATTCTCCGTTTCAGCTTGGCCAAAAATTCTTTTGTATGTCCGGATGTTTGGATTTCTGGCTGTTCTCGTCTATGGGTCGCATTTCCCGAATTTCATGAAATATTGTGTTGCTATGTTCGATAAATAATGTTTTTTTTGTCGGTTCAGTTTTCGTAATTTTCAAAATGGCGGAGGCGGAGGAGGAGTATAAAAAAACAGCAATTTTATTTCGAAACAAACTTTCTAGGTATAAAGATCGCTTCAGTTATTCGGCCACTAGTTTTTCGGGTTCCGTATAAAAAGGGTTAGTGAAATGAAAATAAATAATTTTATGAAATAATTTATTCAGCAAGTAGGCCACAAGGGCACTTTTACAAGATTGTGAATCTACCAGCATTTCCCAAGAGGAGACCGCTGTTGGGACCTTATTACTAATACTCCACTCTACGTCCGTTTGTCTGTCTGTCACCAGGCTGATCTCAAGAACCGTGATAGTTAGACAGTTGACACTTTCACAGATGATGTATGCCGATATAACAACGAATACTAAAAACAGAATAAAATATATATTTAAGTGGGGCTCCCATACAACAAAGGTGATCGGTTGCGTTAACTTTGCTCCTCATTTGTATTCGGCGCTATACATACCGGGTGCAAACATAACTTAACCCGGCCTATTAAGATGGGATGAGTACGGAACCCTCGGTGCGCGAGTCGGACTCACACTTGACTGGTTTTATAATCTATTGATACAAAATAATTCGATAAGCTGTTAAATTATTATTTTTTTTAATTCTTTTTCTGATACTACATTTTCTACATATTTAGTATAAACAATCCAGAGGTATCGGGTTCGATTCCCGATCTCTTCCCCCAGGTAGCTCCTTTTTCAATTTTTCTTTAAGCTTTGATCTTTGTTTTTAATGCTTAAGCATAAACAATTTTAAATTAAACTGAAAGCTATTTAAAAATGTAGATTTACAAGCAAATGCCTATTTAAATTTGTGCAAATTCTAACCTGTTTACACAATTTTTTACATCAAAATAAAATAATTGCGTCTTAGAATTTCTCGCTTTACACATTCACTCGGCGAAAATTTATGATTTTTCTTACGCCGCCTTTCAAAGGTGTTTTTTCAATGTTAACTCGAAACAATCCTCAAACGTTTTTGACTCCGTTTAAAAAGCTGGACCAATTAAAAATAAATTACCGCACACTTCCAGCCGGGGCAAAGCGCGAAAATTCTACGTGAAATATGCCTCTGTCTGTGGTGGTTCAGGAATAGGTAAATAACATTTCTATTTAGCTTAGGTTGAACTTTGTCAACTTGTAAATTGAGTTGAAATATAGAGCAATATGGGCGACATGGTCAGTTAGTGAGAAACCTCTTAAAAAAAATTAACAAAAAAAAGAACCGACTTCAGTAAAACTAAAAAGCCAAAAAAAATAACCCGTTCAAGTACAGATTACATTTGACTCAACCTTCGAATTGAATTGAATTGAATTAAAAAAAAAAATGAAAATCGGTTCACGGTTCTCGGAGATATCGAGTAACATACATACAAAAAAAAAATAGTTCGAATCGAGAACCTCCTCCTTTTTTGAAGTCGGTTAATAAAGATAAATTAATTAAATAAAAAGCAATATACTTATAGTATGGTCAAGGTCTCAATGTGACAGTTTAGTGCTTTTAAGCCAAAAAAAATAACAAAAAATCCTACATTTATATTATGCTGTTTCAGAAATAATTCGTTTTATATGGTGCTTTATTGTATTCTGCCCATTTTTGCTTCCATTTACAGTGTAAATGCATGTTTTTACGGGTTTTTATTATAATGAGTAAGTAACTTTCGATCCATTAAGAATAATGGTACCCTGAGTTTTTTTTTCGTGTAGTATTTTATTAGTTCTACCAATTTTTTTAAAGATTAGCTGTATGAAACATGGAGACAATAAAAATTTACTTTACAAAATTTTGAACTTCGAAAATGACGTAGTGAAAATATTGCGTTATAATTTAAAGAAAACCTTACCTGAATACTTTTCCATTTTTAAATATATATTAAACATAGAAGTGTCAAAAGGTATTTACTAGGTTTTGACCCATAACGGTGGTTCAACGAAATGTTCTCGTTCTAATTTCAAAAGAGCCCTATATTTTCAGGATGACTGGTGAATGGACACAGTTTTCGCACACAAATATAAAATAAACATGTTTCAAAGCTAGGTCATATACCTGGTTCTGACGTAACAGTGTTTCAACGGAATTTTCTCGTTCTAATTTCAAAAGAGCCACGTACAGTCGGCTGCGTGCTAAGGTGTCGTTCTGGGGAAAGTCGAGAGACAATTACATACGCATTCTAATTTGGCACAAGACTCACCGCACCGCTTCATTTACCTGAGGTACGTCTGATTTTATCAGATAGTTAAGGCGCAAGCGAAAAAGAAGAGACGTAGGACAACTACTACGCGTCGTAGACGCGACCCCCTTTAATGAGTGTTTATACTAATTGTGTAGAAGGGCGTTTATTTGAGCATTTAACCGCCTCATTAATATATTGTCCAATTTATAAAAGCAATATTATATAACATTATCTTAATAACAATTTTGAAAATCTGCGACTCTTACAAGACAACCCAAATTGGCACCTCAGTTCATACGGAGGTCCTCGATATTACGGCCATATTTATAATAATACATGTATCGGGTTCGAATCCCGGCCGGGGCAAATATTTGTTCTTGGGTCATCGATGCTATCTATATATGTATTTATATATTATGTATATCGTCGTCTAGTACCCATAGTACAAGCTTTGCTTAGTTTGGGACTAGGTCGATTTGTGTATGATTGTCCCTTAATATTTATTTATTTATTATTTAGTTTTATTATGTTTTTATCTTTAGATTTAAATGAAAAAAAAGTCTGATAAACATATCTGGTAAGTATACTATCGAATAAATAATGGCTATGATTGTGTTATAGCTTAGATTAATTGACAATGTATGATTATTACAAATAAAAATCTATCTATCTATCTATCTATCTACGGCTGATACTTTTCGCAAACAGGTGAGGTATACCTCATTTTCATCATTATAATGTAGGTATACCTCATTTTCATCATTAGACAAACCTGAACATTTTTTTTAAATCGGCATAAAATTATTTAAATAAGTTAAATATATATACCTCGTTCTGTTCTTTAAGTGTGGTTTAACGGAATTTTCTCGTTCTAATTTCAAAAGAGCCACGTACTGTCGGCTGCGTGCCGAGGTGTCGCGCCGGGATTGTCAAGAGACAATTAAACGCACTGTCATTTGACACAAGACCGCTTCATTCGACGAGTGTGTATTTAAAACGAGTCTTTGATAATTTGCCGAAGTTAATTCAGATGTACAAATTACGTCCAATGTGTCATTTCATACATGTTCATAAATAGTCATACATTTTTCATGATAAATCAAAAAACTACACCTAAAAATTAAACTAAACTCATTGAGTGAGATGGGTTCATTTTGTGCTGTTTGAGACCGTCTCCATGATGCTCAGCTCCAAGATTCCGAATAATTATATTTTCACGTGAACTACAGACTAGTTCTTCATTTACAATAATTTATTAATAGTATCTTATTGCATTTGTCGTGACGTCTAGAGACTATACATCTATAATTTTACATTATATACAGTTTATAAATTATTATTACTTCTAAAACATTTTATTGACATGTAATAATTAATTATTATGAATAAACGAATATGAATATGAATATGCGAAAATTTTCTATTTTAAATTGTTTATTTTTTTAATTAATTTACTATTTTAATATTCGCATGTTGAGTATGTCGACTAATACTGTCACCAAAACGATTATTGTAAGACCTATTATTACGTAAAAATAATAATATTGATTTGCTATTCCGCGATATAATATCGTGCCAGTTAAATTTGTGCTAACCCGTTATACTTATTTGCGTATTTTTTCATGCATATGCATTTAATGGTCCCACCCTCCCACCACGATAAGAAAAATAAATACGCAAATAAATATAACAAACCACCACCAAAATAACAGAACTTACTCGACACGTGTTTCGCCCCTCTACGAGGCATCATCAGGAGATGTTGACGGTCTGGAGTCCGACAACCGAATGAGCTGCCCAGACTCCGGTCGGCCATATTTATAACCTGGCCACCCCTATTATGCAACTGAGAGTGATTAGCAAAAATTCGTAGTAACGGTGATGTAACGACATTCAATGGCACGATATTATATCGCGGAATAGCAAATCAATATTATTATTTTCATTAATATGGATTTCCGCAAAGTAACGCCTGATTCAATTAATTACTATTATTACGTATTATATGCAAATGAACGAATCTGAATCTGAATCGGAATCTGATAGTTTAAGTTTGAAATTAATGTATCTAATATGGATTTGGAGAATCTATACATCTTTATACCTATGTAATTAGTTATGACATGAATGTAATAAGGCATGTTGAAGTAACTGGTTGAGGGATTCAATGGCTCTGACATCTGGTTCGTGGTCCAGTTGGTAGGGCAGGGCGTTGGAAACGCAGGTTCGAATCCTGTCCGAACCATTAAATTTTTAGATTTTTCGCTTCATTGTAAACATTTGGTTTACGTTAGCAGGCGTTACTGCTGCGTGTTTTAAGTGTCATTTAAGAAAATAATAGTTACTGTTGAGTTTCGTTCGGCTTTCTTCTCAACAGTGGTTTCCTCTTGGGAAGTGCCAGTAGATTCACAATCTGCCTTGTAAAAAGTGCCTACAGACTAAACACATTATTTAATTTATCTTCTTATCGATTCATATCATCATGACCAATTCACCTACGCTTTCTTGTTCGGGTCACACTTTCGGGAGTTAGAATAACAGGAACAATATAACAAAGGTAGAAGCCTCAATCTCAAATAGCCAACAGCGGGGTCGCATAATAGAAAATCATAATTTCCATCAAACTTTCCCTTAATTTTAAATTCCCCTTGATCTTGCTTGATGAAACGTTTAATGGCTATTTTGAGAGTAATATTTACTCGCAAATTATCTGGAACTGGAACCTATATTTAAATAAAACAACCGTTAATTTTAAATAATATGAAGTCCCGGATTTGGAACATTGAATTATATTGAGGAACTATTATATAGTAGGTAAATGTCGAAAGTATAAAATTAATAAGCATTCAATATTTTATAAATCATATTTCACCGATAATGCGAATTCAAATATCAATTTTATTTTATGAAATGAAATGATTTATTTATTAAGTAGGCCACATGGGCACTTTTACAAGTCAGATTGTGAATATATTGGCATTTTCCAAGAGGAGACCGTAGTTGAAAAGAAAGTCGAAAGAAACTCAATAGTAAGTAATTTTTTCATAAATTGATTAAGTTTTATAACTTTATTACTAGCACTTCTAATTCCTTATCTATTTAGAGGGTAATTTTTTTTTAAACTTAGTCTTAAAAAACAATACTCGCAGTAAATTATTATTACATCAAAACCTCAATAACAATACATTTCTTCAAAACAACCAACAAACCACTCAAACTCCACCAGGAACATCTGGCTTTCAAAACTTTGCGCCCTCAAACAACGGGAAAAAACCTTTTTAATGCAAAAACCATTTTCCAATAATATTCGCTAAGTTAAAACCAAGAATAAACCGAAAGTTGTTGACCGTTGCATTCTGAGCACCACGCCAGCACTCGACTGTACCCGCGTTCATGAATTTTAAATTTGGAATTCGTGTTCGCTTTTTAAACCTGCCAGGATTACTAGTTGGTGTCAAACTAATCCTTGAATTCTTATTTCCAAGTGAAATTTTTCGTTCTGTAATGTCGGCGCTTTTAGTGTCTAGGCTCTTTGTATGTTTTTTTTTTCTGTAAAGTGCTAAAGATTAACCGTTGACATTAGTTGCTCTGTTGAGTTATCTTTTCGAATTCAGAGGCTCTAGTTTAAGTTTGGTTTATAAATATACATTCGTGGTGAGTTGATAATATTTGGAGGGTACTTGGAAAGAAAATGTCTAGTCCCCTTAACTACTTTTTAGGGTTCCGTACCCAAAGGGTAAAAACGGGACCCTATTACTGAGACTTCGCTGTCCGTCCGTCCGTAAGTCTGTCACTAGGCTGTATCTCAAGAACGGTGATAGCTAGACAGTTGACGTTTTCACAGATGATGTATTTCTCTTGCCGCTATAACAACAAATACTAAAAATAAAATAAAATAAATATTTATTGGAGGCTCCCATACAACAAACTTGTTTTATGGTACGGAACCGCGATTTGAAAGTTAGAAACGATATCCATAATAAAATAAACTCAGTGAGTACATGGACCTAATCCTCAATTATGTTCTAGCTACGTACATCTTACGTTTTTAATTAGTTTTATTACGTTAATTATTGGTGGATAACTTAATATTTTATTATATATTTCTACTAAATGAATATAACGTCTATCTACGAGGAGGTATCTTGATATTTCGAACTAGATTTATTTGTTTTGGACACGTAATTTTTTTATTTATTATTCTAAATGAAGATCATAGTATAGATATATGTGAATTGACTTAATGTAATTTATAATGACATTTTACTAAGAATAGAAAAATAAATAATATAATCTAATCTGAGAGGGTGGTGCAAGAAAGTTTGTGAGTAACGACCGCATATCGGAACACGTAGCGCGGGTCAGCCTCCTATAAGATGGACCGACGACCTCGTTAGGAGCGCGGGAAGCAGTCACGCGCGGCGCACGACCGTTCGATATGGAGAACTTCCAGGGAGGCCTTGTCTAGTCGACGGATTAGGATACTTTTGAAACTGCGGGGTTGGATCTGCCGCAAACAGGACGCGCTCTGATTGAAGTTCCGGCCCCGCCGGATATTGTCTTGTACAAAGGGCTACTTGCTTTTCCACCTGTGGGGCACACTGCAGAGCTTTCAACATTAAATTGGTTGAAAAAAAAGAAAGTTTTCTATCTATCTATCGATCTATCGTGTATCTATCTATCCACCCATCTATCTTTCGATCCACCCATCCATCCATCCAACAATCCACCTATCCATCCATCCATCTACCCACCCATCCATCCATCCATCTATCAATTCATCAATCCATCGTTCCATCCATCCACCCACCCATCCATCAATCCATCAATCCATCATGGATGCATGATGAATGTCGTAGTTCTGTTTTTTAGGTGTATTTAAAACCTGTTATAAAATCCACAGTGCTTTAGTTTTTTTACTGTCATGCTGTGTATTATTTTGTAAATAAATAAATAAATAATCCATCCACCCACCCATCCATCAATCCACCTATCCACCCATCCATCTACCCACCCATCCATCTACCCACCCATCCATCCATCCATCTATCAATTCATCAATCCATCGTTCCATCCATCCACCCACCCATCCATCAATCCATCAATCCATCAATCCATCAATCCATCAATCCATCAATCCATCAATCCATCAATCCATCAATCCATCAATCCATCAATCCATCCATCTATCAATTCATCAATCCATCGTTCCATACATCCACCCACCCATCCATCAATCCATCCATCCACACATTCGGCTCATTCGACGCATTTGGCTCGGCTTGTAGACACCTGCCTACTGAGTCGGCGGTCCCGGGTTCGAATCCCGGCCGGGGCAAATATTTGTGCAAATATTTGTTCTTGGGTCATGGATGTTATCTATATATGTATTTATATTATATTATGTATATCGTCGTCTAGTACCCATAGTACAAGCTTTGCTTAGTTTGGGACTAGGTCGATTTGTGTATGATTGTCCCCATAAATTTATATTTATATTTATATTCACCCATCCATCCATACATACATCTATCCATTCATCAATCCATCCATCGATCTATTCATCCGCTGCTGAACATAGCCATAGGCCTCCCCCATATCTCGCCGCAAAGTGCGATTCCGTGTAGACCGCATCCATTGATTCCCCGCTACCCTCACGAGGTCATCCATCCACCTAGTCGGGGGCCTTCCCACGCTGTGCTTTCATTGGTCACCACTCCAGGACTTTCCTGCCCCAACGGCCATCGATTCTTCGGACTACATTTGGCCTGCTCATTGCAACTTCAACCGTGCCAGAAAGTCTTAATTAAAATAAAATAATAATAATAATAAATAAGGGCAGCTTATGGCGAGCTGTTGGGGGGGTAGCGACCCCACGTACCTGAGTGCTCCTGGGGGATCCTGACGGGGGGTGATGGGTCGGGGCCTCCGCCTCTGTCTTGCCTTAGCCGGCCGGGCAGAGTGGAGTCGCGAGAGTTGCGGCTCGGGGGTGGATGTGGAAACGTAAGGGGTTAGTTGGCCCAGCTTTACACCTCTCCGCCCTTAGCATTCCGCGCCGATGTTGCCCTTAGACCACTCTTATGTGTCGCTATTTATGGGGGCCCATCTACCGGGAGGCGAATCATCGTCTACCAGTGCCATTACACATGAGACTTTTCCTGGTAGACGCCCAATAGTCTCATTCCATAGCTCCATTTCATCCCCATAGCCCAATTTGTATTTAGATTCCATATATACATCAATATAGTTCTTGCACCTAGCGGGTGCTGTCTCTGTGTGCGTCCCATGACACGGATAGGGACAGCATCCGCTCGATGTACACCTTACATTCCATTAAATTGACGATCTTCGCGTTGGCTTCGGCTCCGCGCACGTCTCCCAAAGGTCCGGGAAGCCATTGTCCCGTTAAAGGGTGCGACATACAAGATATTAAATAAATATCCGACAACCTCACACCAATCGACGTCCTCAAGAAGTCTTGTGTTGTGGTACAATATATGTTTATTAAATAAAAAAAAAAGCAACGCCCGCAATGTACACCACCCGTTAGTACCTCAGTATACATACAGGATGTAGTCTTAAAGAGCGTCCGATTATACGGATTTATAGCAGAAAGCCTTGTGTCTGAACACGCTGTGTAAGGGGAGGCCACTTCCTGGCTTTCATGAAATTGATAGAGATTTTCCGACAGGATGGATTTATATTGCATTAGTTTTTTCCCCAAAGTTCGGGGGAGTGGATATTATGGTTCATTTTTTCTACTTTTTTATTGACCGACCGAGCGAAGCGTCTTGGTTTCAGCTTGGGCTAAAAATTTCGGTATGTCTGGATGTTCGCGTGTCCGAATTACAAGCTGGTCTCGCCTAGAGGTCACGATGTCAAATGTCTTTTGTGAGTAGGTTTGATGATTAAGTATACATATATAAGTAGTTTTTTTTGTGGATTCTGTTTTTAAAAAAATACTATTAAATAGTCCAGAGCTCACAGAGCTACTAGTTTAGGGTTCCGTACAAACTATGAAAGCACTGAACATGGCTCAAACTTAACTTTGCCGATAGTAAATTGATATCCCCGAAAAACTGAAGAGCACCAAATATAGGGGTCTCGGCCCCGTATACAATTTTGTACCTTTTGGGGTTGAGACTTTTGGGACCTTAAAACTTAAAAAAGAGCTCTCCAAAAGGCTTAAAGAGACCACTGGGGACCGAAGAGCTGGCAGCTTCCTCGCACAGCGTATCAGCATAGCTGTTCAGCGAGGAAATGCTGCCAGCATTTTCGGTACCTTGCCAAAGTTGAGCAATTTTTTGAATTTGTTTTAGTTCCTTTTTTGTACATAGTAGTTAGTAGTGTAAGTTTTTTTTTTAATTTACTGTCACTTTTTTTCCTTATTTGTTATCTTTAAATAAAACAATAAATTTCATTACATTGACATAGGTCAGGGCTAGTTTACCAACTGCAAATAAGTTTTTAATCCCAAAAAATTGTTAATAGTTTTGGACTTTTTTCTTTCCTTGTGCTATTATGATCGTGTTTATTGGCATGTTTCATGAAAAATTATTCTAAAGTCAACGGGAAGTGCCCTATAGGGTTCGATTTCCTTGCAAGCGTCAACACCGTCGTATCTTTTGATTTCGTTTACTTAGTTGATTTTTGCACTGCATCAAGGGATTTCGTACCTTGTAAGTAATTGATATTAATTCCAGCGTGATACCTAGCGTGATATAGCGTCAAATGTGTGTATTTTCAATATATATCTAGGTTATTGTTTTCGTCTTTTTTTTTCTAACGAATTTTAATAATCCTGCACAAACTGCTTGTTTGTGTTTGGCGCTATGATTGACTAGTAGAGAATGCCTTATTACATTAAGTCTGCCATTTCTTTACTTTTATTCTGTATTTTGTCATAGAGTCTAAAGAAATAAATAAAACCTCCACGTATCTGCAAGAAAGAGTTTTGAAAGACGGACCTTTATTAGGTATAACAGTAGAACCGATTAAAGCCTCTTTTCCCCATACCAATTCGGAACAGAACCTCATTATGCGAAGTCGGGCGGAAAGTAGGCCATCGGCACATCCAGACTCATTAAGTCAATGGCTAGGAGTGCTTTTGGGTGTAACGTTCGACAGATATGCTGGGAAGCCAAATTTAACCGACCTCAAAAGAGGAGGTTCTCAGGATTTCCGGTCCAGCGTGTGAACCTTTCCACCACCCTGACGCGTAATTGTGGTCTGTACCCATATTAAGAAAAAACGGCCAAGTGCGCGTTGGACTCGCACACCGAGGATTCCGTGCAAACACTTATCCCGTCTTAACTGGCCGGGTTAAGTTTACACTGGTATGTATAGCGTCGGATACAAATGAGTTGCAAAATTTTTAAAAGGACTACCTACATTTTTTAAGATTTATTCACAAATGTATAGTTTTCAGATTTTTCCCTTGTAGGTAGTATGAAACGGTATTTTTTGCAAATTTAATTTTCCTTGATTACGATTCATTATGATTCCCTTGAGTGTCGAAATATCCGTTTTTGCGGCAGAACAGCCGTATCTTTTTTTAAGTTAACTTAGAAGTTTGATATGTTTACAGCTTCAAGGGCAGGAAGACCTGAGTATATGGTTTTAATTTCAACTCTATACCTCCATGCGTTCCCGAGATAAAGGGTCTTGACAAACGGACGGACGCACAGACGGACAACAGAGTGATTTTATAAGGGTTCTGTTTTTCCTTTTTAGGTACGGAACCCTTAAAAGAGAGCAGGAGTAGATAAAAAATGTTGTGTTTCTATGATATCATAAAGATATTTCTATGATATCATAAAGACAGTATATTCTCTGTTATAAACGCAAGAGTCTTGACTGACCTCACTTTGATCGTGACATCAATGAAATAAATCCTTTATTTACAAACCTCACATTGATAAACTGCATGCTTTTAAAACGTCTTATCCGCCTTGGAAAAGCACACAGACTTGCCTTTATAGTTTCCAGCCAGAATTCAAAAGGCTTCTATCCTTTTTAAGCCTACAAGAGACTTAAGCTGGTAGTATCTTAAGACGGTGTGTGTAGTGTACAGAGCAATGAGATTAGATCATACAGTCTTGAAAGGAAAAGGACGGACGGGTTATTGCGAGGCTTAGCCTATACGGTGAAATATACAGGGTGGAACAGATCGAGGGACTTTTAAGCAAACAGGAAATTGTTCAGACTGAGTACTTTCTATTTTGTAGTTTTGTGTGGAACCTGCACTGAAAATTAGGGTTTCACAGGAACTCAGAGTATATACAGGAACAGATCGAGGTACTTTTAAGCAAACCGGGAATTGTTCAGACTGAATAATTATTTTTCACCAATGAACTATGTAAATGTTTCTATCCATTTTTGAGATACAGTTTGTTAAACATTAGTGTAAAAATCTGCACATATCAACCCTAGCATCTTTTGAACATCATTTAAGTTAAAGACAGGTGTCAATTTAAAATGTAAAAAAAACCTTTGAATTAGTAGGGATGTCACTGATATTAAAAAAAATATTTTGATGATTTTTTTTACTTTTAAATCCAGCTATACAATTATCGATTGTACATCACTCAGATGCCACTATCCTGTCAGCCCAGTCTTTAGAAATGGTCCACCCTGTATACTCAAACTAGGAGGTGTGTATTTCATTCTTTGTCCGCGTATTTTTATGTATGGTAGACGGGTAAAAACTACCCTTTAACCATATTTAGATGTCCAACTATCCCTGTACCAAAATTGATTAGAATCCGTCACGATTTCGGCACGAAATGACACTAATATTATAAAGGTGAAGGTCTGTGAGTGTATTTATGTGTATATTTGTTACTTCTTCACGCTCGAACGGCTAGACCAATTTTGATAAATTTTGGTATGAAGGTAGCCGACACCCTGGATTAACATTAAGGCTACATTTTATCCCGAAAAAATGTAGTGTTCCCGGGACAAATAAACATTACCAACAAAGCGCGCTGGAGAACTGGAACCGTGCGCCCATGCGAATCCTGCCACGCCATTATCTTGACGCGACTTGGCTTGTCACGCGATTTAGTGTCATCTGTCTTGCTTGCACAGTATTGACAGCAAAGTGACAGATAGTATTTGTCACGTGACAAAGAGTCGCGTGTCACAGTGGAGTGTTTCTCAAAAAGTTGTCCACTTTCTTGAAAAGAAATTGTCCCTTCATGAAAAACGTTTATAAAAATATTTCCTGACTCAATTTTAATACAAAAAGTAAGTAATCTTATAATTTAATACTCATTAACTGGTTTTATCATTTTTTCTACTTTGGAGACTTAATATATCGAGTTAAATGGATTATTTTCATGTAAGTATACTTATACAAAAAGATTGCCAAACACAATTTCGTGACGTTTTCTTGACGTCAAGAAATTTTGGACGTCAGAACCTATTAAATTACAAGATAACTTACTTGTTGTATTAAAATTGCGTCATGAAATATTTTTAGAAACGTTTTTCATGAAGGGACAATTTCTTTTCAAAAAAGTGGACAACTTTTTGAGAAACACTCAGTTATGCTAGACGCGATGCATCGCGCTGTTAAGATTTTTTTATTCCGCCTATTAAAACAAATTCGGCAGAGTATACATCCTCACACACTGGAGCCTAAATGGTCGAGAACTGTCCGGTTCCAGAGGAACTTCCTACCGCGAACGCTTCGCATGTGGGATGAGCTCCTGCCGAGGTCCCCGGGGGCTACAGTATGCGGTTCTTCAAGAGGGGAGTAAATGGGTTCTTGAAGGGTCGGCAACGCGTGTGTGATGCTCCTGGCGTCGCAAGCGTCCATAGGCGGCGGTAACTGCTTAACATCAGGCGGGCCGGTTGCTTGTTTACCACCGTCGTAGTATAAAAAAATATATACAATTTATGAGTCGAGCAAGTATACAATGACCCTTCAGATATTTCCTCTATGTACAAGGCCAATTTATTTTGAAATGAGATTAAAACTGATTTATTTAGGTAAAAGCAGATGGAAGCAGTAAATCAGTTAGCGGGTAGTTTTATAAAATTCGCCCTATTCATTCGGTTTGAACAAGCCTTGTTAAACCAATAAACGCGATCCGGTTTCAGGCGGTAGCGGAAGCGGTTCAAGTCACAAGCGGATTAATTGACCGAGCGAGTGAAGAAAGCATTTCCTTTTCAGCGGGCCTATGATGGTTGCTTTTATCAATAAATTGTCAAAGCATCCGTCACGTTTTGACAAAATGCGAGTGTGAGTGACAGATGCTTTGTCACTTATTTATCACGTGATAAATGCAACCACCATAGCCATAGCACCATAGCTTCCCCCATTTGGCCTAAAAATTTGTAAGTCAGGATCTCCGGTTGTTCTCGCATTTCTCAACCGATTCTCATGAAAAGTTGTGAGTAGGTTCGAAATGTGTATACAATTATACAGAAATATTGTGACAGTGTTCAAAATGGTTATAAAGTCCGACGAGGAAGCGAAAGTGAGGTTCGCAAGATTGGGAAGTTGGTGAAATAATCTTCTCATTATAATGTCTCCTTAAATACTAGTGTTCTAATCCGTGTACCTTAACTGTCTAAACATTTTTCATAGTAAAAAAAACGATAGCTTGCAAACGAGAAATATTTATATCTTATAATAAAATTATCCCTGGAAGCATAACGACTAGGGAGACAGAAAGGGTACTCACGTCCAGTGCGCCTGTGATTAAAATAATAAAATAAATAAATATTATGGGACAATCATACACAAATCGACCTAGTCCCAAACTAAGCAAAGCTTGTACTATGGGTACTAGACGACGATATAAATAATATATAAATACATATATAGATAACATCCATGACCCAAGAACAAATATTCGAGTTCATCACACAAATATTTGCCCCGGCCGGGATTCGAACCCGGGACCGCCGGCTCAGTAGGCAGGTGTCTGCAAACTGCGCCAAACGCGTCGTCAAAATTGAGTGGATAATATGTTGGATTATTAATCAAAGGAAACTAGGTTCGATTTGTAGTGTGGGCGAGGCTGATTTGAATTTCGCCTGGTGACAACTAACTGAACCAACACTCACTAAAATTTCTGTCACTACTTTTCAAAAACTCGTATCTGGTTTATACAGTGATATTGAGATACGAGTTTAGTTTCAAGTAGGTATTCTTAGTGAGATTTGGTCGTCAACAGACGATTTCTTTATCTTAGTGTTGTGTTGTGTAAATGAGAAAAGTTTCATCTAGAAATGTAGAAGTGTATTTTCATTTCTGATCCGCTATCAGTGTATGACTTATCCCGCCACCTGCCACGCAGGGAGTGATTGAAATTGAAAATTTAATGCCTTTGTAGTGGGAGGCCAATCACTTAGCGCTGCGTCCTTAGCTAACTGTTGAATAATCTTACTTTGTAGTTAAGTTCTCTTTAGGCTAAATTAAGTTAAAGCATTTCAAGGTATTTTGGTAATTTGAACCTTTTCCGTCATACAAAGAATCTATTATTTGGTTATTGCGTATAAATATTTAACATCATTCGTTCTATTAATAAATTGAGTTATTTTTATTCACATAATTACATTATGTTGTTTACGGTAGCACTATAGAGAATTGTGGTATTATGACTTGGTCCTTGACTATAAAATTAAAATTACGAAGTAAATACGCTCATGAGTATGAGTATGAATTATATTTTAATGTTAAAATCGGCTCCATAGCTCTCTTAAAGTCCTACCGTGCTATCAAGTCCGATGCCTAGTCATCACCATACGGGGACTTTGATGCACGTATGATTTGATGTCGGCCTAGTTTCAAATGATTCATGCACCGGAAACCCCGGGGGTATGGTCATCATCCCTTTTCCTTGAGAGAGTTGAGAAAGACCCTTTGCATTCGGCTTAGGTAATCAAATTATTTTGCCTAATGAAATTATAGTGAGATGCTTACCAAATTGTTGAATAATCTTAATTTGAGTCAAACTCTCTTCAAAGTATTTCACCGAATCAGGACTACGCTTTCGTCCTCTCCTTCGAACGATCTTGTAGATGCCTCCTTGTAAATTATACAAGTATAAACATAAAGTGTGTACTTACTTTACATATTTATGTTTGCATATTTAGTATCTCCTAAGTTCACACTTCTTGAACCCAGAACGGCGATAACTCTAAATCGAAAGTCCACGAGTTTACACAACGCCTAAGACCGCAACAAGTGGAAAGCGATCGTCCACAATCGTGGAGATCACGACCCTCAGCAATGAGGAACACAATACAAGGAGGGGAGGGGGAGTTCAAACTCTTCTGAGTTCAGACATTTTTCTCTCGCCATAGTTCAGTGTTCCAATTTGTACATGCCCGTGTTGGGCCGGAAAGCCGGGTTCGAATCCCGCCTCAACCATTTTTTTTGCTTCAATGTAAGAATTTACGTATAATACTACAGTATAATGTAATATTTAGCACCAGCAAACAATGTACCGTTGTCACACACTACACATTAAATATTACTCGGTATCAATTCTATTGTGCTTCTCATCAGTCTGAATAATTCACGTCTCATTACGCGCGTTGATGTAACGCGATTGCTTTTTACGGTAGATGGAGCTACGATGCTACCCTAAGCAATTGGTTCAAAATTCTCTCTCGCAACGGTTCAGTGGTCCAATTGGTAGACTTCTGTGTCGGCCCGGAAAGCCAGGTTAGATCCCCGCCTGAACCATTATTTTGCTTCAATGTAAGTATTTACGTAGCAGCTGCTGTGCACCATCGCGAGTGCAGACGTCTGGCCGAAGGGTGTTGTGTTTCGGTGGTTCCGGGGCAATCTGCCGAATCCTGCGCCAGATCAGACGACGCAACGGAGCCACGCTGTTACGTCGCCTAAATTAAACTAGATTTAAGTTTTTTTAATGTAACTTTGTAGTTTACAGTCCCTTGGTTTAATTCATCCCATCCCATCATACTGATGTAATATTTAGCACCAGCAAACATAGTGCCATTGTCACAATACTCATTAAACATTACTCGGTATCAATTGTGCTTCTCATCAGTCTGAATAATTCACGTCATTACGCGCGTTGATGTAATGCGATTGGTTTGAGACATAATATATCAATTACGAGACACATGTGACGAAGTTATATGAATAAGGTAAACGTCCTGATGGTTGACACCCTGATTCCAATACCGTGAATGTTTTTCATCTTCGTTTGGATTAATGTGGGAGATGCCGATTAACGGGCCTTTGTCAATATTTAGCTTAAAATAAGCCTATTTTCTTCGATTACCTATTCCTTCAATTGCTCATAGGTTAACTGGAAATAATCCTTAATAGGGTTCGTTGTACATGTTTTATTTATTATAAATGTATTGATAACCAGGTGTTGTGTTTACATACACTGAGTATTATAGATACAAATTGACTCCAAAATTTGACTTGCTTGATATCTACATATTTGTATTCTTCCTTTGAATGCGAACTATGGCGACGTGGCGACCATGCACCGGAAGACAGAAGGTGTGACCGATGACCTGATGAAGATTGGTGGAGTCCGCTGGATACGAGCGGCTCAGGATTATAGTGACTATTCTTTTGGAGATGCCTTTGTCCAGCTTTGGACGTTTTTGGCTTATTAAGTATGATTGTGGAGACTATACTATAAGAATATATTTTTAAAATGAAATGAAGTAATTTAAATACCAAAGAACGTTTTTTTTTAAAGTCTGTTAATAACCGGTAATAAAATTCAGATCCAAAAAGCATTATAGACGTAATAAATAACTAATCCGAAGGGCAAAAGGGTCAGGTGCTGAATTTTTTACCATTTAATTTACAACCTCTAGTCTACGGGATAGAAGTGCGGGAATTAGGTTAAAACTTGAAAGAAATTCTTTTCTAAACGATTGTGGAAATAAATAAATACTCAATTGGGAAAATTTTATTTTTCAGACGTAATCATTTTATATTTATTCCCGATATTACTCGATTTTTGAATTTAGAATCTACGATTCGTTTATTAATCCAAAAATGGTTAAGTATGCCTTTTACCCGACTAACGGTTGGGTTAACCACTTATGTTAAAGCCTTTATACAGCTTAATTAGAGTTATAATGGCTGTACAACCTCTTATACAGCCTGTTTACCTTGACAGGCTATAACTTTTTCAATAGAAAATTAAAATATAATTATACTTTAACTATGTTGTCATGACACGACCACACACCGACTACACTATTATCCAGTCCTTTACCAATTGTTTGGCAAACCTTTACAGAGCGGGCTCTACCAATTTATATGCTAACCATCCTTTGTGTTTTCACGAAATGTTCCACCAAATTGTTGGCCAAAAATCTGGTTTACAGAATCGTCGATATTTACGTGAAATATTAATTTATTGAAACTTCATTGCACATCGCAAATAAGAACAAATTAATTAGTGTGTTGATCTCGAATATTTGTTCCCGGGTCATGGATGTTATCTATGTATGTATTTATCTATAATACAAGCATTGCGTAGTTTGGGACTGGGTCGGTTTGTGAAATAGTCAAAAAAAAAAGTATAAGTGACAAAGTTGCCGCGACTGTGAACGGGTAGCAGTCTCTGTTGAAGAGCTCCATACGAGTTCGGAACATGTCGGGCCGTTCCTGATTTTACGTGAGTATAAACAGCTAATATACAATAATTAAAAATAACTACGCATAATAAACACAATTTAAATTAAAATCAAGGCGTGATTTTTAACCGGCAGGCATAAAATACAGCAAGACGCAGCCAATCCACAAAACAAAATAGCCAAAGGGCATCCAATTGAAATAATTTAAGTGTATCACGGTCTAATCTTTACTAAAGGGTCTTCAGAAAATGCCAAGGCTGTGAGGAGGGGGTATAGGAATGCGGGGGGGTTGGGGCACTTTCCGAAGCTTTAATGGGCTAAATATCTTGAGCTCAGATAATTCGTGGATGGGAGTGGTTGCAGAGAAGTGTTTTTCGAAGTTTCGAGGGGGCGTTTTGTTTGGAACGATTTCAAAAAGTTTGGTTAGTGGATTATCCCAAAGTGATGTCGATGTACTAAGTCAGTGTTACCTGTTTCACGTCTGTCTGTACCGAAACTTCAGGGAGGCTCAAATAATTAATATACGCGATATAATCCGTTTAAATTGTTTTATTTAAATGTGTGACAGTCACGGAAACTGAAGAAAATATTATGTTAGTTACTGTTTCACGCTCAAACGGCTAAACCAATTTTGATAAATTTTGGCATGAAGGTAGCTTACAGCCTGTATTAACACATAGGCTACTTTTTATCCCGAAAAAATTTAGTGTTCCCGTGGAATGAGCGGGTAACACGCGGCACAGCTGTTGATTCATATTATTTTCTTAGCTACGTTGCTAACGCTACAGCTGAAGTATTAGCAAAGAAGATTGGCCGTAAGTCGCGCCATTTGCCGCCGATTCCCGAACACGCTTCACCGCGGTACAATTTTAAAACGATTACAAAAACAAGTTTTATTGTTTTAAAATTACGGTTCCGTACCCAACTGGTAAAAAACGGGACCCTGTTACTAAGACTCCGCTATGCGTCTGTCTGTCTGTCCGTCTGTCACCAGGCTGTATCTCATGAACCGTGATAGTTAGTTAGTTGATATTTTCACAGATGTAGTATTTTTGTTGCCGCTATAACAACAAATACAAAAAAACAGAATTAAATAAATATTTTAAGGGGGCTCCCATATAAGAAATAATCGGTTGCGTTACCTTTGCACCTCATTTGTATCCGGCGCGATACATGTGGTAACTTAATTTAACCGGGCCAGTTAAGATAGGGTAAGTATTAGTACGGAGCCCTCGGTGAGCGACTCAGACTCACACTTGACCGTTTTTTAATAGAACTAGCTTTTGCCCGCGAATTCGTCTGCATCGAATGATTAATTTGGGTAGTTCTGGTTCAGCTGTTCATAGTGCTTAACGCTTATCCCCCATATCACCCCTTTAAAAGATGATTTTCTGGATAAGAAATATACTATGTCCTGCCCGGGACTTAAACTTTCACCATGCCAAATTTCATTTAAATCGGTTCAGCGGCTTAAGCGTGAAGAAGAAACAGATAAACAGACAGACAGACACTCTTTCGCATTTATATAATACTAGCTTTTGCCCGCGACTACGTCCGCGTGGAACTTGGAAGTATGGAAGCAACCTCGTACAACACGATAGATATCCACCTAATCACCTTAATAATTAAAAGGGATTATTAAAAGCGCCTAAGCAAATGTAAGAGCAATTGTGCTTTTGGTCTAATCATTAAATTTCCTACATGGTCATCAATGTCATCATGAATTACTTACTCACTTTTCAATCTTTTTAGGGATAATTTCCAGGATGAAAACTATCCTATGTCCTTCCTCGGATCTTAAACAATCTCTATGCCAAATTTCATCAAAATCGATTCAGCGGTTTAAGCGTGAAGAGGTAACAGACAGACAGACACACTGCCGCATTTATAGTATTAGTATGGATTAGTATGGATTATATAGTATGTATAGAATAGTATGGATTGTAAACGTTGATTTGAAGTATCTTTTACATCTCTACGTACGTAACAATTACCTAGTAATAAAATATAAATTGTAATATTAAGTAGGTACCTATAATGTACGAAAAAAAATCTACTGTTGAGTTACTTTCGGCTTTTTTCTCGACAGCGGTCTCCTCTTGAAATGCTGGTAAACATGCCCTTGCCCTGCTTAAAGAATAATCTTGAAGATGCTATAATAATAATTAACGAACCCACTCACAAAATGTAATGAGAATCGATTGAGAAATGCGACCTCTCCGCGAGAACAGCGGGAAAGCTAGACATCCAAACACCTGGACATACGAAAGCATTTTGGACCAAGCTGAAACGGAGATCCTTCGCTCACTCGGCCAAAACAACCATTGCGAATTTGCACAACACGCACCGGTGAATACTTTTATAACAATAACAAAATAACAGCTGATTCGATCGGCGCGTTTTCACGGTTTTATAAAACAGTGAACTTTTAGTGAAATTTAATTACTCGCTTGCAACCGGACTACATACACGGCTATATTTTAATACAATATAACGTAGTGCACTGTTCCACAGTAGGCTAACTTAACCACAGTTTTATTTATTTATTAAAAGCTCATGTAGTCCGTAAATAAGCTACAATTCAAAAGGTCTCAAGAACAAGAAGAAGGTAGAAGCATCTTCTTGCGAAGCAGTTTCTTGTCAGGTGCATTTTGCGACTTGGGCTCCCCTTTTGCCTTACCATCAGGCGAAGTGGAGTCACAATGTTGTGCTGTTATTAAAAAAAGGTCTGTATCTTAATAGGGACTCAATTCCACGTTTACCACTAACATTTATCAGAGATATTGCCACTGGACTGCATTTTCTTCTTTAGCGGCATGCGTTCTTAGATCGTTACCGGGACGATTATTTTTCAGTTTTGGTGCATCTTCGGTTACACCCTGTATATTAGATGTACAGCGTCAAGAAATCTAACAACAAGTCTAATTCATTCTTTAACATAGTGATCACTATATGCATAGTTTTCTGATCTAAAAGGTGACAACACATACATTTTAGAACCAACCACAGGTTTATTTTATACTTTTTTTCCTTGTGGGCCCGAGGGGCCCTTTGCACTGGTGGCTTCTGACGTGGCTCATCCTTTAGGACGAGCCACCGGAGTGGAAACCTAAACCTGCTTAAAACTAACAACCAAGAATAGAATTATATCTCTCTCTATCTCTCTCTTTTTATTTATCTCTCATGAGGAGTAGCGCGTGGGAGATTCCTTTTCATTGATTCGGCGATTGACCTCAGTATCACCTGATGGTTTGTGACTACTTGGCCCAGGGTGCTATTTGGTTTCACAATTTCCTATTAAGAGGCCTTATTCCTTTCAATTTTTTTTTTTTCATATTATGACAAACATATTGATAATGTCCTCCAACTTTTTGAAGTGAATAATACTTTTCCCTTAGTTCTAGGTAGTAACATAGCTATTTCATGCTTATATTGAGTACAGTTGAAAATAAGTTGAAAAAACCGGCCAAGAGCATGTCGGGCCACGCTCAGTGCAGGGTTCCATAGTTGCTCATCCTTCACAATAAACTGCTGTTTTAAGCCCGAGGTTTAAGTTAAGAAAGAATTGTAAGCTCTATAAAAAGGTCGTAAACGCCCTAGAAACTGTAATCACTTATTACCTTCTGGAAGTCAACTTACGTCCTTTTAAAGAAAAAATATGAAATTTGGCGATATCTCAAAAAAGGCTCAACCGATTTTGTTCAATATAGTTTTCATTGAAAGTACTTATAAGGCTTCATTTACATGAATTTTTCCGATTTTTTTGACCCGTGGTTGAAAGTTAGAGGGGGGGGGGGGACACTATTTTTTTTGTTTTTGGAGCGAATATATACAAAACTGCTGACTTTATAAAAAAAAAATGTTAGAAGACCCCCATTATTTTTACAAGACCTATTCAACGACACCCCACACACCAGTGTTGAAAAGAAAAAAAAAAATTCACCCCCACTTTAGGTGTTCGAGAGGTACCCGAAAAACATAAAATTTTTAAATTTTTATTTTACCGTTCTGTCGGCGTTATACATACACATACTTATACCAAATTTCAGCTTTCTAGTACTAATGATCACGGAGATAAGCCGCGGACGGACAGACGGACAGACGGACATGGCGAAACTATAAGGGTTCCTAGTTGACTACGGAACCCTAAAAACTAATTTTCCGCGTGAATTTTGTCAATTTGTAGTTCTTGAAACAAAAGTTATCAATGAAAAATTCAAATTGTAAGTTTCAAATATATACCTACAAATCTCAATAGCCCTGTTCTAGGTAGTAACATCAATAATATGTTAAGAAACATGTTTGCATAATATGTTAAGAAGCAATCAGCATTTTTAAAGGAATAAGGCCTCTTAATTTTTGCTTTGAAGATACCCAAATAATTATCTGAAAACACACATTCATGCATGTACCTACTACATTAAAGTTCATACAGAATAAAGTTAATTGCTTGATAAATTAATTAATTCATTCATTCATACACTCATTCATTCATTAATTTATTCAGTCATTTATAAAACTGACCTTCTGTGACTTTACTCTCGTGACCGGGTACAACATCGTTTTTGCGGTACATTCTGACACGGGTCGCATAATTACGGCAATTAGGACAAACGGACAGAATGGCGAATTGATAAAATCGCTAATAATTACCTATTTCGGGGTTTTTCCGGGTCTGAGTGTCCGGATATCCGGAATGAAATTATGTCGTTATTTTGGGCATGTTTTAGCTCTTTCCCAATTAAAAGGTGTTGGTGCATTGGCACTTTATTAAACAGCGTATGGGGAAAATCAGTATTTCCAAACTGTGAGTTGCTACCTCTTAGGGTACGTTTTCATTAATAAAAATAAATACAAATAAATAAATATCGGACCTCCTCACACAAATCGATCTAGTCCGAAATTTAGCTCAAGAAGGCTTGTGTTATTAGACGACGAAATACGTACTTATATAGATAAAAATATACTTCAATACATAAAATAACCATGACCCACGCACAAATATTCGAGTTCATCACACAAATATTTGCCCTGGCCGGGATTCGAACCCGGGACCGCCGGCTCAGTAGGCAGTCTACAAACCGAGCCAAACGCGTCATCAAAATCGTCGTCGTTCATTGAGTAGGGATAGGAGAACACTGAACAAGAAAGGCTTCCCCTACCATCAAACACAAGTTAAGGGCATACCCCGTCTCAATGTCCTTAGGTAAACGTTGTACTTACATAGTTTTATTGATGATTGCATTACCTAATTTCTAATTTTTTTTTAAACAACACTACATTATTGTTGGGCAAGTGAACAGATAACATCCAGGCGTTAGAAAAAACTCGTCAACAGAGTAAAAAAATAAATTTAAAAAAAGCATTTATTTCGACCAACTGGGGTCATTGCTTACAAAATATGTTAGTAACAGACTGAAATTCTTATCTTACGGTTAGTGAACATTATTATTAGGTGTATTACACCACGTACATAATATAAAGCACGTCACATATATCAGTTTGGTTTTCAGTTTATTTACAAACTAGCGACCCACCCCGGCTTCGCACGGGTGCAATGCTGATAAATTATGCATGTATTAATACATACGCATATACCTAAACCTTCCTCTTGAATCACTTTATCAATTAAAAAAACGGCATCGAAATCCGTTGCGTAGTTTTGAAGATCTAAGCATACATAGGGACAGACAGACAGACAGACAGATAGACAGCAGGAAGAGACTTTGTTTTATACTATGTAGTGATGCTCTGTCACAAGGCGCGTGTTTTATATCAGTAGGTTGCTACTTTTGGGCCAATAGGAACGAAACACGAATTGAGAAACTGACATCATAAAGCAATTATACACATTAAAGTTCCCAAGGTGTAGTCTCAAATGGAATTGGTACCCATGAAATGAACTATAATCTTAGTCCTTGAACTCTACACCGCCGGTACAGTAAAGCTGAAATACAGTCAGCTCAAAAATGACGTGTATGATATTGTTAGTGCAATATTGGGTACTGTACAGTGTACAAGTGTGTACAGCACGTACGGGGCGCATAATAGGTCTCGTTACAATTTGTTTTTATTCGTTCGTTCGACGCGTTTAATTGTCGCGACCCGCCGCGCTCGACAAAAGCATTTTATGGATAAGACATTTAATTATTTTATACTAAAGGTGCCTAAAACTTCATCCGAAACGTCTTCCTTTTTTCTTTACCATAGTCGGCAAAAGGTATCCTATATCCATTATCCACTATCCAGCTATCCGTGTAACAAAGCTGAATGAAATCACAAAGAAACAAGTGCTGTACGGATTGCGCCGCATTGTGGGAGTGGTGGTGATGACGATGTCGATGAAGGTTGTGGTGATGATGGTGATTTTGTGGTCATCGTCATCACCATCACCACTAACCCCAGAATCAATACCTTCATCATAATACCTAATCATCATTCATCACCGTCACCATCATCAACATCATTCATCACAGTGTCGAGGATTATCGACCTATTGCTATCCTTTCGGCTCCACCCAAATTATTTGAGGACGTCATAAATACTCTCGTAGCGCCTCAAGTTCAGCCTTTTCTCGGTGACTCTCAACACGGTTTCAGGCCTCGAAGATCAGTTGAAACGAACCTCCTAACACTGGTTGACTCCATCTCAGACCATTTAGATAAGTCCATACAAGTAGACGTGTTGTACTTCGATTTAAAAAAAAGCATTTGACTGCGTAGATAACGATGTGCTATTGGGCAAGTTGTGTAACATTGGTTTTTCCCCACAACTGCTTCGGTACTTTGCCAGCTATCTGCGCGGTAGACAGCAGTATGTACAACACGGATGCTTTGTCTCGAAAAATTTCCACACTCGTTCAGGAGTTAGTCAGGGGTCGATACCAGGTCCGCTGCTCTTTGGAGTAATGATTGACGATCTCACTTCGGTTCTCCGGTCTGCTAGGTGCCTACTTTATGCCGATGACCTGAAACTGATTTACGGGGTCCAAGAGTTTTCTGACTGTGAATCACTTCAGAAGAACATCGACATAGTGATTCAGTGGAGTCTACGGAACAGGCTTGCATTTAATGTCGCAAAATGTGCGGTTACCTCCTTCAGTAGGGATGTGGGGTTTGTTGTATGTCTTACTTCTGGAGAGAGTACAGAAAGTGTTCCTGCGGCTCTTGTACAAAAAAATGGATGGGTACTACCCATACTTATACCCAACCAAATATTTACTGGGAGCCTCAAATTTTAAATCTCTAGAGGTCAGACGTAATTTGGCTCTTCTTACGATTACCAGCAAAATTTTGCGCGGAGAGTCTGATTCCACAGAATTAGTAGGGCAGTTAGTGCGACTATACGTCCCGTCGTTGACCAAATTTAGTTTCAGACCTCGTGACCGCCCCTTGATGGCGGTGCCGACGTCGCGCACGGTGTCTCGAAGAGAATCTCCGCTAGTCCGCGCTTTACGCCTCTTGAACAATCTCCTCGCCTCAGCCCCGGAGTGTGACGTATTTGTGAGCAGATGGGCATTATTGTGTGATGAATGTTTGAAGTTCTGTGAGAGGATGGATGTCCGTCTGTCTTCAGTTTGAATTTGTAATGTATAATTGATTTCGTTAATGTATGTTTTTCAAATGTTTGTATATCATTGTTATATTATTATTATTATTTATAATTTCACAGTGCCTTGGTTATCTGTTATGCTGTGTAATTAAGTTTAATAAATAAATAAAATAAATAACACCAGTCATCAACTCATCACCATCATCAACACCAGTCACCACTATCATCATCTTCACCAACACCATCGTAATCATCATCATTATCACCAACACCATCACCACCATCATCATCTTCACCAATATAATATAGTACACAACCATTTCAAAATTATCTACAAAGCCAACACGAATCCAACTCAATGCCTCTGCGGGGTGAGGTAACTCGATTCGGTGCGGGGGTGTGCGTCCATTCTGTATGTAGTACTATTAAGTATTAAGTTGGCTACCCGGGGCCCTATGATAGTTGTGTTTACAACGGGATACATAAGTAACAAAGCATCACTCACACTTGCTTCTTGTCAAAACAAAAAGAAAAAAAAATACTGCAATTATCATAGTCTCGCAAGGCATTTTTACATGTCTGATGCTACCGGCATTTCACAAGAGGAGACCACTGCTGAGAAGTGCTTATCCACACTATTCTCACGTGAGGGCACGAGCTCGCGCCCCGAAAACAATAGCCACCAGAGCCGACTGATGACTCGCAATGCAGTTACGACCGCCGCCGAACACACCCGGGAACACCCGAACCTATTACTGGTACCCATTCGTGTGGTCGTGTGAAGTCATCGTTTTTCAAAGGCTAGCGGACAATTTCAGTGCGAGTCTCGCTGCATCTTTTATCGCTTATAGTATAACGGGGAATGCTCCGAGAAATTGTTCGGTTTGATTCCTGACGCATCTTTCCGCCATCGTTCTACGCAACAATCCTTTCATCCTCACCACTTAGATAGTTGGCAGTCCACAACTGTGCGTTTTACTAGAAATTTCCTGCCTCGCACGACTGCATTGTGGAATGAATGTCTGAATACGACCTTCAAACCTTCAAGAAAAGAGCGTATTTCGACCCGATAGGCCGGCAATGCACTTGTTACTCCTCCGGCGTTGCAGGTGTCTATGAGTGACGGTAATCGCTTTCCCTTTGGCGATCCGTTTGCGCGTTTTCCCCTGACATTAAAAAATAAGTATTCTGTGATGATACGTCACCATCATTCCTTAATAAAATAATGATCTTTATTCTGTAAATAGGCCACAAGGGCACTTTTACATGTCTGATTCTACCGGCATTTCACAAGGAGACCACTGTTGACAAATGCTTATCCACATTACTCTCACGTGAGGGCACGAGCTCGCGCCCCGAAAACAATAGCCACCAGAGCCGACTGATGACTCGCAATGCAGTTACGACCGCCGCCGAACACGACCGGAAACACCCGAACCCATTACTGGTACCCATTCGTGTGGCCAATGTGACGTCATCGTTTTTCAAAGGCAGCAAGTTCAGTGCGAGCCGGACTCGCGCACCGAGGGTTCCGTACGAATTGGGAAAGCACTGCGTATTGCTCTAAAGATATGATTTATAAACTACTTAGCGACGACTTTGTGGTTGAAAAACTGTTGTCCCCGTGAAAGATATAGGTCGGGGTTAGTTTTCCCACTCGCAAATAAGTTTGCAGTCTCAAATTATATATTTATCTGTATGGTAATGTTTTTCAGAACTTTTTATTCACAAGTGCTGCCCAAAGGTTGTCTGGAAGAGATCGCTCTTTAGCGATAAGACCGCCTGTTGTTTACCGTTATTTATAAATTGTATTTATCTTGTTTCCTTTTGTAAACTTTTTTGGTGTGCAATAAAGTATTGTATTGTATTGTGGCTTGTTGCCAATGTTCGTAATTCTAGGTCAACAGGAATTACCCTATAGGTTTAGATTGCCTTGCCAGCGTCAACAAATGGACTAAAAACGCTCGTATCTTTTGATTGCGTTGACTTAAAAGTTAGACTTTTTCACCCTCTTAAGAGGTAGCATACCTGAGTATTGGGTATTAATTTCAGCTTGATCCCTCCCTTGATTCCTCCTCCCCACCCGTTTCCGAGAAAAGGAGGTTGACAGACAGACAGATAGATCATCATTCATCATTTCAGCCATAGGACGTCCACTGCTGGACACAGGCCTCCTCAATAGACTTCCACATGGGCCGGCAGCGACCCGCATCCAGCGAGTTTCCCCGGAACTCTAACCAGGTCGTCCGACCACCTTGCGGGTGGCCGTCCTACACTGCGCTTGCCGATACGTGGTCTCCACTAGAGAACCTTTCTGCCCCAACGGCCATCGGTCCTTTGAGCTACGTGCCCCGCCCATTGCCACTTCAGCTTGCTTACCCACTTGAGCTAGGTTCGTCAGATAGCTTGGTTAGACAGATAGATAGACGTACAATAAGGTGACCCCTACAATGGTTCTGTTTTAACCGATTGAGGTACGGAACCCTAGTAAATTGCCAATAGAACACTATAATATTATTGATAGCAACCAATAATACATACGCAATTTTCATCACAGCATGATCTAGGGTCATCAACTTAAATAAATCTGTATTTTCGCTTCGAGTAGGGTAAACGGGTTTGTTAAAGGAGGGTTGAAATAAATCGGCGCCGCAATCGCTCTCGATCGCCTAATCAGGCGCAGCGGATTCATTCCTGATATTACATCGCATTAGGGTTGCCACAGCGCGATTTTTAGATTTCATTTCTGAGTTGAGTAGGTAATCCCGTCGTGGCATAATAAATCTGTTGAATAATGTAGGCGGCATCCACCCTAGGTTCCCTTGTGGAGCACAGCATGTACAGCTTTGCAGCTTTTTAAAGTGAGATCCCGTGAAGAACGTGTCCATTGATTCCCCGCTACCCTCACGAGGTCATCTGTCCAACTCGTCGGGGGACGACCCACGCAGCGCTTTCCTATACGTGGTCGCCACTCTAGGAGTGCATCAACGGCCGTCCATTCTTTGGGTTACATGGCTTGCCCATTGCCATTTCAACCGTGCAATCCTTTGAGCTATGTCGGTTACCTTGGTTCTTCTTCTTAACCTCATTTCTGATTCTATCGCGCAAAGAAACTCCGAGCATCTTATCATCATCTCCGATCATCTAAGTCTTTTAGCCGCCTTATGAGAGATGTGAACAAATAATACATCCATAATTTAATTTGCCGTCGGTGCCAACCCTAGCAACATCGTCAGGCGCCCAAATTGCACAATTCCGTAGAACATCTCGCAAATATTGTTATTACATTCTGTTTTTGTGAATCCTCCCCCAAAAGTATGAAAACATGTGAAATCACCAGACAATGCCCCGAGTTATGGGTTATGTGTTTACTTGTGGTGTACAATTGTTGTATTTTAGTGTGCTATGCTTTCATCATTTCTATGAATATAGTTTATTTGTAAAGATAGTTCTACTAATATATATTAGTGTTCCAGCGTTTCTGTAGACATCACAGTAAAAAAATGTGACTTAGTTTGGTTACAATACAATACAAATCCTCTTTTATTAAACATGCATTGAAATGTCGTCATAACGTGCGTTATAACAGGCTTCAAAGTATCACGTTTCGGGCGGAACAACTCGAGAGAACTGTAAGGGAATTTCATACAAAATTGAATTCCTAGGTCGGGAAATATTTTTTAAACATGGCGTCCATGTTCACGAATAGGCTAAACAGCTAAACTGCATTTTCCTGGCATCTGCAGTAATGTACTGTCATTCATATCCACTATTAGTGTTAAGCACCAGCTCAGATACGCTCGGGAGGAGCGGTGCGGGGGCGGCTACAACGCGACGTCATCAACACGGCGAGCGCGGCGGGGCGACCCGGCGGCGACACTCGGCTTCACCTACTCCACACCGACCGGACGATATTTATTCAGTGTTTGCCCGGAAACCTATTAATGTATTGAGACGGCTAATAAACCAGCCTTATATTTTACAGTCCGCTATTATTTACGTCCCGTAGGACCCTAACAATTAGGCCGGAAAACCGTATCAATTCAATCGCAACCGCCAAACGCAACTTACGACGCGGCGACGCGGCGTATGTCGCAATACAAATCCAATTAACAAATGGGAATTCGTGGCGTCGCCCCGCGAGTTTCTGCTCTGTTTTTTTGCGATTTAATTAAAAAATGAACGAGCGCATGATACTCGCAAACTAGGGGAACATTTTTATGCAGGTGCCTGACGTTATCAGCAAGTCTAGCACAAACTGTGTCACACGACTCTTTCTCTCGCGAGATATACTTCCTATCTCTTTCTCTATGGTGGTTGCGATAAATAAGTGACAAGCATCCGTCACGTTTTGAACTGTTAGTGAGAGTGACAGATGCTTTGTTTTTTTATTTTATTTTTTATATTTATTTTTTTGTCACTAATTTATCACGTGATAAACGCATGATAAACCCCCTGTACAGTACTGTGCGAGAGTGACGGGTGATGCTATATCGTGCGACATGAATCGCGAACCATAAATAAATAAATATCAGAAAACGTCACACAAATCGATCCAGTCCAAATTAAGCCCCCTTAAATATTTACTTTATACTATTTTTAGTGTTTGTTTTTATAGCGGCAATAGAAATACATCATCTGTGAAAATTTCAACTGTTTAGCTATCACCGTTCTTGAGATAGGTCGCTTGAGACGGCTGGACCAATTAAGATAAATTTTGATATGAAGGTAGCTGACACCCTGGATTAACACATAAGCTACATTTAATCCCGAAAAAAGTAGTGTTCCTGTCGGATGAGCGGGTAACACCGCGCGGCGCTAGTATTTAAATAAAAGCGCGTTTGATCTTAAAATTGCCATGTAGAGGCTTTAAACCTCCATAAAAACGCGAGCACCCAATAAATAAAAAATCAAATCCAATAATTAAGAATAATGACACAACTTACAACAGTTTACGTTGGAACAGACCATAAATAAAAAAAGAAATGGCCGCGATTTAAAAGTTTAGCAGTTAGGCTGTGCTTTTAAATTTATTAGTAGCTCCGTAGCTCCTCTGGTATGCAGAGTAAGTATGGAACATCAGTTTTTCGGCTGTTTAAAGATGCAAGGGATTTTCTTGTAGGTATTTTAGGGTTACCCTCGATAAAAAGTGTTCTAAGGTTTTTCTGAAGATCAAAATGACATTCAACACAACTCGGATAGTAAAACTTATAGGGGACTTTTAAGAAACCAGGAAATTGTCCAGGCTAAGTACTTTAATTTACGCCAATAAACTGTATAAATATTTTAATCTGTTGTTGAGATTCAGTTTGTATAAGAATCTGCACGTATCAACCCTAGCAACTTTTGAACATCGCTTAAGTTAAAGACAGGTGTCAATTTAAAATTTAATTAATGTTTGTGTGTATATTCTAATGTGTAAGTGTTTTGGTTTTGCACTGTAAACTTGCACATTGTATATTGATGAAATAAATAAAATAAATAAATAAAAAATAAATTGTAAATAAAACTTCAAATAAGTAATTGTCACTGATATTAAATATTTTATGACGTTTTGTTTTTTACTTTTAAATCCAGCTTTAAAATTATTAAAGGTCGATTGTAGATCACTTAGATGCCACTATTCTGTTACCCCAGTCCTCAGAAATGTTCCACCCTGTATATTAGGTAACAGTACATTTACTGCAGTCGCCGTAGAGATGCCGTTCTCGAGAACGTTTTCCGATTTGTATTGTTACAGTAAAAGGTCGTATCTTTATACGGATGTCATGGTAAAAGGACATATCTTATGTCCTTTTACCATAGCATGGCAGATCTGTAAGTCGCCGGGAAAGAAGAGCTTGCCGGTTGAGAAGGTATAGACGGATAGTGATACGAAACCTAAGGCTAAGACATGTATGTATAGTGCTCTTCTCAAACATACGCAATGAAAAAAAAAAATACACCACGCAAAAAAAAAAATTGCTATTTGGTCCTGTTCATGAACACAGACGCCATGTTAAAAAAATTGGGCAAGTGCGAGTCCGACTCGCGCGTGAAGGGTTCCGTACCATAATCTATAACAAGTCTGTTGTATAGAAGCCCCCCTTAAATATTTATTTTATTTCATTTTTAGTATTTGTTGTTATAGCGGCAATAGAAATACATCATGTGTGAAAATTTCAACTGTCTAGCTATCACCGTTCTTGAGATACAGCCTGGTGACAGACGGACGGACGGACGGACAGCGAAGTCTCAGCAATAGGGTCCCGTTTTTACCCTTTGGGTACGGAACCCTAAAAAACAGTAAGGTGGACTTAGAAACTCCCATTACTAAAATTTTTATGAAGAAGTAGCTAGCGCCATCTCTTAAGGCTTTGCCGCATCATTAGCTCGCGGCGTGCGCTGTCTACGTCTTGGCTTTCAATCCCGAGCAACATCGATCTTTGCTAGTTAGTTCACAGTTTTGATCAAAGATGGCGTTAATAGTCTCAATTTTAACAAGCTTTTAATTGTAATAACTAATCATTAGGTTAAAAAAATACAGTTTGATTGGCATATTATTTACGAAAATTATGGGCCCAAAGCCATAATAGAACTGTAATAATTATATTATGCGAAGACACCATTTCAAAATTTCCAATAAATTCACGCTTCTTTTTACAAGTTGACGAGGACCACCCAATTTCCATTCAAAAACCTCACACAAATCAATCTAGTCCCACAGTAAGCTCTAGTAGGCTTGTGTTATGGACACTAGACGACGATAGACATACTTATATAGATAAATACATATTAAATATAAATAATATCCATGACCCAGACACAAATATTCGAGTTCATCACACAAATATTTGCCCTTGCCGGGATTCGAACCCGGGACCGTCGGCTCAGTAGGCAACGTAGTAAAGTAAGTAGTTTAACTCGACAACAATAAAACTAAGTAAAGTTATCGAGAACCCTCACTTAATAGTGGCTCAGTGAACTAACTGTACACCTCGCGAATCTAGAAGTACCTAGTTGTGAATATAGATGTACGAGTAGTTATTACGGAACAATAAAAAGCTTTGCTTTTGTCACGGTTCACTCTTGACTTTTCTTTTCTAAAGTTCAGCCATGAACAACTCCGATACCATATCTCCGGCATTTTTAGGGTTCCGTACCCAAATGGGAAAAAAACGGGACGTCCGTCCATCTGTCTGTCTGTCCGTCTGTCATCAGGCTGTATCTCATGAATCGTGACAGTTAGACAGTTGACATTTTCACAGATGATGTATTTCTGTTGCCGCTATAACAACAAATACTAAAAAAAAAAAAATTAAGGGGGTTCCCATATAATAAACGTGATCGGCTGCGTTAACTTTGCACCTCATATGTATCCGGCACCATACATACCAGGTGCAAACTTAACTTTACCCGGCCAGTTAAGATGGGATAAGTGTTTGTACGGAGCCCTCGGTGCGCGAGCCCAACTCGTACTTGGCCGGTATTTAAAACATTCGGAAAGCGAGAAAGTGGAAATCAGCGGACTCATCTAATGTTACCGATTATGATATTCTTAATGAATAGCCCATGAATTGATTTCTCGTTAGTGTAGAACGCTGCGTCGCTTCATTATATTACACAGAGCTATGAATACAGATATCGAAAGATGATTTCGTTAGGAGTTATTCCATCAGAATGTAAGTTTCGGGGGCATAACGGGTGAGGCCAGTAATATGAGCAATAAATTAAAACATAGATTCTAGTCTTTAAACTGAACAGCATTTAATTATTGTATTAAGCGGTTTACACTCACGTGAAATTGTCAGGAACGGCCCGACATGTTTCGAACTCTTATGGAGCCCTTCATCAGGGATGGCTGCCCGTACACCGCCGCGGCAAACTCGTCTCCATACGAGTTCGAAACATGTCGGGCCGTTCCTGACAATTTCACGTGAGTGTAAACCGCTTAATACAATAATTAAATATGTCTCACGAAAGTTTTAATAAAATTATTGAACAGCATTTGTTCAGCAACTTAAAAAAAGTCAGTTTTCAGAATTTAATAGTTGCAAACAAATGAAATAGTATTCTCAATGCACGTCGTCCAACATTGACGAGCTTTTCTCTGAGCTTTGACATAGCTGTCAATCTACTAATATCGGACATTTCGCAATACATTGCTTCTTTGTCTAAACATTATTCTACACAATATCATTTAATACACGTTATTTTCAGAAGTTGCTTAACAAATGTTGTTCACATTTGTTAAGCAACTTCTGTTCGTCAGTTTGAAGGAAGGAATGTACCTATGTTTTAATTAATTAATTAATTTATTTATTAATACAAAATCCACAGCACAAATTACAATATTTTTTTAAACAGATACATATATGTTTAACATTGGCCAATTACGGATTTATTGCTCCTATTACAGGTCACACCCGGTATAACCTAAGGGGTTACCCTCGACTGGCAGAAAATTGTTTAACCGAAAGTTATGTTTCGCATAGTGCTCATTTGACAGAAATTTTCTTTAGCTGAAACGGGAAATATATAAAAAAATATTTTGGTGTACCCTAGTAGATTAGTGTACGTTAGGTTAGGTTTATTTTATAACTTTTCAGAGAAGTAAATTGTGTCCGTAGAATAACAATCATGCGAAATGAGTATTATGCGAAACATTAGTAAACCAGTCTAAACGTGCCCTAATTACCATGTTACTGCTAAATTCATAGCTTTTATAACCAATGAAAGATATCACTCCCATGGCACGGAGATAAACCCATTAGCGGGTTATACTCCCACACAAAGTCCGACTACAGCACCTTTAGCACAACTGTGACACGCGACTCTTTCTCGCGCGAGAAATGTTACCCATCTCTTTCTTCGCTATACTGTGAGATAGTGACGGGTGATGCTATGTGACGCGATAAGAGTCGCGAAGCGTACTTATGCTAGGCGGGCTGGTAGTGAGGGCTAAACAGCCATGATAATTTACATTTCAAGTCATGGTTAAAAATTTAAAATAAAAAACGTATGGACATTTAGGTTTGCAGTAACATGGTAATCAGGGCAAGTTTAGACTGCATGACTTGGTGTGAAGTATTAAATTACTGCGTAGCATGTTATTACGGCTGCCTTTTAAACTGTTGAACTAGATCTCAAGTGTTATAATTTGAATGCTGTGATATAGTAATTAGGGCACGTTTACACTGCATGAGTAGGCGTGAAGTATAAAATCACTGTTGTCCTTTCTAGCGCCCGCCCCAAGTTGCTGGACGCAAACATGCCGACTTGTCCAACTTTAATTAATTACTGCGTAGCTGTCTGGACAATGAAATAAGTACACCGTTGAAATAATTGTTTTTGAAGTAGCAATCATTTGAAGTGGCAAGGAGTTTTTTAACGTATAGAAACAGAAAATCGGGTTAAATAAAGAATGGCGATTTTTAACTGACAACATACAATTTTTTTCATAATACATTCGGTTTTTTTACATTAAATGAATGAATCCTAGGGTCGCGGTTCGAATCCTGCTTACATTGCAGTAGATTATTACATTTTTCTTGCATAATTTGCCTTTGTGTCAATATTTATAAATAAATAAATAAAAATGCGGTATATCCACACTAAAACAGAATCGATACAAAAGACTATTCTTTCGTCATAACATTAGTAGAATTATGAATATGAACATATATGTAATCATACACACAATATTTAAGATGTCACTACTGAGATATAAGACCAATGTTTTATTTTTAGCTGTTTTGATTCTCCTAATAAGTAAATAAATAATTGTCACACTTCACGTCAAATTTCCCAATAAATTGCTCGACAGTGCACAAGCCACCAATTTGAACGTTGAACCGTAAGGGCGTTGTCTTCACATACTTGTCGGGTGTAATTGTTCTCGCCAGCCCGGCGAGGCAACCCTATTGGCCGACAGTAGGGTCGCCAGCAAACTAATAATAAACTTAAGAGGCCTTATTCCTTTTTTTTCATATTAGGTATGACAAATGTATTAATAATTTCAACCAACTTTTTAAAATCAATAATATACTTCCCTGAGTTCTAGAAAGTAACATAGCTTCACGCAAATTGGCGCATTGTAACACGCCGAGTTGCGGAAAACTAGCCCGCGATAACCTATAACATAGCTATTTCATTCTTTAATTGCGTGCAGTCTAAAATAAGTTGAAAATACCAATTTCCTGTGTGAATTTTGTCAATTTCGAGTAGTTTTTGAAACAAAAATTATCAATGAAAAATTCTAACTGTAGGTTTCAAATATACCTATACCAATAAATCGCAACAGCCCTGTTCTAAGTTGTTGTTGTTGTTGTTACATTGATAATATGTTAAGGGACATGTTTGATGATAGTGAAAATTGACTAAAACAATCAGTATTTTTCAACGGATAAGGGGCTCCTTACGCTTAAGGCTTTAAGCTATTGTGATTTAAGTGTTTTTTTAGACGTTTTTGATTTTGACTCTTAAAAATACTCTCGACGGTGGTGTGCATTTGAATGTCCTCAAATTAACGTCACTATGAAAGGTAAATAAACCATTTCGCCAATTGAGACAATGGATACTTTCTGGAAAAATGTCATCAGTCAGACACATCGACTTTAGACCCTAGTTCTACTGTTCTTTATCGACTACGAAATTATGGTTTGGTTTGCTATAGGTAGTAACTGACTACTTACTACCTATAGCAAACCAAACCCAAATTATAATAGGTACCTATGTGACAATAAGCAAGTGTAAATTTTTATTCTTTATGACCGAAATTTACATCAACTCAAAAAGCTGGTCATCATGAGACCATCATTCCATGAGTGATATAGAAATTGCTACAAAAATTTGAACATAACTACAAAATTTGGAATTCTCAGCTTCGATATTGGCTGAAATCTTGTCACTTGTTCCAATTAAAACTGAATATCTTGGAAACTACTGATCCTATTTCCACCAAACATAGCTAAGAATCATCGCGACGGACAAGGTTTTCGATTAGAAACAACCGAAATCAAATTGGTCCATCCGTTTGAAAGCTACGACGCCACAGGCAGATACACAAATACACAAATGCACAGATACACATCATGACAAACTTATAACACCCCTCTTTTTTCATTGGGGGCTAAAAACACCTACATTTAATACTCTTACTGTTAAGTTTCAACTGTACCAAACATATAACAATGGCAAATGGTCAAGTAATGTGTCCGGTATAATTATTTGGGGCATTCTCAGGGCAGTGGGTTCCGTAGATTGTTTCAATGTCAATTTGGATTTAAGGGCTGTTGATGTGGTAAGTTTGTCGGCGGTCGGTAAAATGGGACCGAAACGGAGGGTTATGGGTTTGAGGGCTTGCTTTCGTCGTTAAACGTGTTTGGACTCAGTGAAACGTCATGACTGTTCTTAACCGGGTTTAGAAATGCGGAGGTTTCGAGTTTCTATTGTGATAGTGTCTTTGTGAGTTGTGGATCTCACGATTTTCTTTTTCAATGGCTGATATTTAATATTTTTTCATAGAATCTTTATTCGATTCAATGAATGTAAGGTGAATTATAAAAGAAAAATGTAATGTCATGTGATCCACCGCAATGTACCTAAGCAGTTTCCGGCGTAGTGCTCTCCCAATTGAGCTATCACATCGTTACGTCAATCACACCAAATCTTTGATTCCATAATTCTACGCTACTGGAGCGCCCTCTGCATCATTATGTGTTTAAAATGCCTATGTGCATATAGCAATACCCATGATAATATTTTTTACGTATTCAAACCCCACGTTTCCACCATTTGGAAAAAAAAAGGAATACAGAATCCGCAAAAACATTCTATAATTATCAATTCTGCTTATATCTGTCTGAATGACAAGAGAATCAGTTGAGGATCCGAAAAACGAGAACATCCGAACGTACGGATGTTAGGATGTCCAGATGCTTAGCTGTTCTTGCCTAGAGGTCGCATTTCTCAACCGGTTCTCATAAAATTGTATGAGGTTTGATAAGTGTATAAAGATCTTTTCTGTCGATTCGCTATTTAGATTTTTTTTAAATTGCGGTTGAACACGTAAAAAAACATTTAAAAACAAACAGGTAAAATTAAACATTTTGGAAACAAACTTGTGAGATTTACAGCTACAAAGCCTCTAGTATCTAATAAAGTTCAATTTCCCTTTCTACCCTTAGGGCTTGGAGCCTTGCGTGTCACAAAACCGGTTTAAATCCGCTCCGCATTCCGCAGTCTTAGCAAAAAAGGGCAGGATGTTCACATATTTACCGATAAACCGACATTGTATAATGTCGGTTGACAGGCAAAACTTACTAACGAGGAAAGGTACCTAACTGTCCGACTCCGATTTGATTCATTTTGATATATTATGTTATAGAGTAGAATAAAATCACTTAAACTCATATTTATTAACTGGTTTCATGTCTAATTCTTTCTCCGTTCAGGCATGCCGTCTCTGGAATTCACTCCCTCTCTCTATCAGACAAGCCCCAAGCAAGGTAGCTTTCAAGTGTATGCTGCGTAAGCATCTGCTGGAACAAGAGCTCGAATAGTTCATCCATCATCCCATGTTGTAGACTTTCGTATATATTTATATATATATTATATTATGTATATATCTGTATATTTATTATATTATAGTGTGTAAATGTAGGTATATGTATTTTTGTATAAACAGTAATATAATATTTTGTATTTACTTGTACTCTAGATCCTCTCTGTACCATCAGATTTCTGATTTGCACCCACTTCTAGTATCTCTGTTTGGCCCTATGGTTGACTGGTAGAGAATGCCATTTGGCATTAAGTCCGCCATTTGTATTGACTTTTGTTCTGTGCAATAAAGTTTAAATAAATAAATAAATAAATATTTTATATATATTTTTTTTTTAATATAAAATATGAGTTTGAGGTGAAATGACAAAACACGTGTCCATTCTTTTTTCATGTTCTTCAACATATAATGAAACCAGTAAATAATTATCAATTTGCTTGAACAAATCTCTCTGAAGAAGTTTAAGGGTTTGGTCAATTTTCAGTACTTTGAAGGACAATTAATACTAACAGGTTGAATTTGGGCAGCTAAAAAAAAATACGTGTCTGCTATTTTAGACTACTCTATAACACATATCAAAATAAATCAAATCGGAGTCGGACAGTTGGGTACCCTTCCTTGTAACATACACCTACTTGAAGAAAAACTCGTATCTCAGTATCAATTTACTAACTAGATACGAGGTTTTTAAGAGCACTGATATAAATTTTAGCGACTGGTTGTTGCAATATTAAGGGACAATCTTACACAAATCGACCTAGTCCTGAGCTAAGCCATGCTTGTATTATACGACGGTACTAGACGACTATATACATATATAGATAACATCCATGACCCAGGAACAAATATTCGAGTTCATCACACAAATTAATACCTGCCTGCTGAGCCGGCGGTCCTGGGTTCGAATCCCGGCCAGGGATCCTATGATGGTTGCATTTATCACGCGATAAATAAGTGACAGTAAAGCATCTGTCACGTTTTGACAAAATCTGAGTGTGAGTGACAGATGCTTCAGTCACTTATTTATCTCGTGATAATCATTTACGGATTAATAATAATCACAACCATCATAGGACCCCTGGCCGGGATTCGAACCTAGGACCGCCGGCTCAGTAGGCAGCTGTTTTGCCACTACGCCAACCACGTCGTCAATTTACCTACAAACCGACATTCTATATAACAGTTAAAAACTAGTATCATGTTTTACCAGTACGGGTCATTTACACCTCAGCTATAACCACATTAGATTTAATGCCGTAATTAATAAAAACAACGACATCCGCTGTACGTATATAAACATATAAATACGGCTGTCCGTCAATTTGTTACGAGTTTAAAAAAGGCATAACGTTACACCTTCATTATTGCCGGAGTTATGAATGAATCTCACGCTGGGAGCTTTTACACCGAATCGTAACACTAATGGTAACAATGCGCGTTCATTACAAAAAAAATGCTTACAGTACCCCAAATATTAGCAGCTAATTACATAAATCGGAGGACTGACAAACTGAGGGCTGGCAGAAGGGACGGTGTCTCTTATGGGACGCTACGTGTGTTAGCACGTTTGCACCGTCACACTTGAGCCACACTATTAGATCTGCCGGGGCTGCCGCAGAATGTGCGGCAAAACTCAAACACACCAAGTACTCTGCCCTGGACCTGGAACCAATGTATGATTTTGTGCCTGTAGCGGTGGAGACTGCGGGACCGTGGGGTACTGAAGCCAGGGACTTTATAAGGGAGGTGGGTCGCAGGCTCAGAGACAGAGGGTCTGATCCTCGCTCTGGGTCGTAACTGGTTCAGCAGATTTCGTTGACCATACAACGTGGGAACGCTGCCTGTGTGATGGGAACGTTTGGGCCAGGTGCGACTCGGGGCGAGCCTTTTTAAGTCCTTCTTCTATATTTGTTAGCGATTCACAACTTTAACGAAGCCTGTTGCAGATGTCACGTTATTGGTGTGTTGTTTGACGAAGCCTGTCGCTGATTAGATTTTGTATTCTCTCTGACGATGCCTGCGTTGCGGATTTGACTTTTACACTTTGTTCTGTTAATATATATTCATTTGTTTTATTGTTAAAAAAATGGGGCTACTAGTATCCAAAATAAGTAGTGTAAAATTTGCATAATTTTGGTTACTACTAAGCACAACTTGGCTATGTCTCAAGTAGTTAAACTACTTAAGCTATTTTTTTTTTCAATGTAGTTATTGTATTTTTATTCTCGACAACAAGCGATTAGCTCCATGATCATTTCGTTGACCGCTAAGGAATGGAGCTCACAGGGTCCCAAGATACAGGGTCAGTCTAGTTTGGGGCCCACCGTAAATTTGCATTTCATTGATTTCATTTTATTACTAGCCGAACGAGCAAAGCGTCTTCGTTTCAGCTTGGCCAAACATTGTTTTGTGTGTTCGATGCTCGCTCGGTTTATTACAGGAAATACAAGAAAAGGCGAAATTTTTTGATTTTTTATTGTACCTATCTAATTCTTTATATCCGCCATTTCGAAAATAAAAACGAATAAAATAATCGACAAATAATTCCATGTACTTACGGACCAATTCACAAAATTTCATGAGAATCGGTTAGAAATCTCTAAGCAAAGAAATATGTAGAAGAAGTAACCTTTGTTTATGCAAATAAATAATTTATGATTTATGATTTATGACCCCAACCCCATCCCCAACCAGATGGACCGATCAAGTGAAGGACACTTCTTCCTCCAAGTTTTGCTCGGTTGTAAGGGACGCAATGGACAGGACTCGATGGAGACAAATCATTCACACCAAGTGTAAGCCATCCAGTGATGACCACGATCCTCAGTCATGAGGGAGCGACAAGAGAGAGAGATGATTTATGAAAACTGGAAATCATAAATAGATATCCTAACATCTAAACATCCGGACACGAAATAAATTTGGGCAAAGTTGACACGGAGACGATACGCTCGACGGAAAAAATGGTTTAAATTCATATCAAGACTTTGATATTATATTATATCGCTTGAAAGTTTAAAATGCATGCAAACAATGTTAATGCTGTCTATTGATTACTGTCGGTGTGAGTGGCGGCGCGGCCCGCCTGCTTCCTCTCATTCACAATTTCGCCTCGTATCGACGGACCGGTTACCGGCGCCGTGGTACAAACCATAAGAACTGAATGGCTTCATTATTGACGCTTATAGTGATTGGGTAACTTTCCGACAGAACGAAAGACATACATTTATTAGTGACGTAACCATAAAACTTAATTACATAAAGGCTGTGACAGAAAAAAAACAATAGGCAACTATGTATACACCTCAGCATGATGTATTTTTAGCCCGAGAGCCAGCGCTGAGTGGACTCACAAGTGCGTTGCCAGCCTTTCAGGTTGGAGTACTCTTTTTTTTTGAAGGTCGTATCAGTCGTATTGATGTTCAAAATGCCTCTAGACTTGATAGTCTTGACTTGATAATGACAGCGCTTGTCTGCGTCTGAGTTAACGCGTCCTAAATGCGATCAGCGTTCGTGCGTGCAGCCAGAAAACTCGCACTGGTCTGAACTGGTCCGAGATATCGTGTCCGTGAGCAATGTCTATGTGTGCGTTTGCTCGAGCGCGCTTGTATGTAGACTGATTTCTGTACCTATCTGTTTTGTGGTGCAGCTCTCCGTGGCGCCACCTATGGTCCCATCGGAAGATCAGCGCTGATGGTTCTCGAGCTGACATCATACGCAAGTCATCAATGCCACAATGCAGCCGTGCGAGGCAGGAATGGGAAAGCAGGTATAGGAAAAGGAGCAATGATATATCGTCTGAAGGCGATGGGTAATGCAAAAGTAGCGTCACTAACGAATTTTTATTATATCTTCTAAATCAGATCAATTTTCAGTAATTGCAAGATTTGAGGAGCTGGAAAAACACCTTTAGTATTTATTAGGTAAAATCATTACCTATAAACAATTTCTCGTTCACTATTATTTTTTTATTAAAACAGTAACGTCTGCTAACGTAAACCAAATGTACACAATGAAGCGAAAAATTGAAAAATTCAATGGTTCAGGCAGAATTTGAACCTGCGTTTCCAACGGCTTTCCGCGCCAACACAGGCGTCCTACCAACTGGACCATCGAACCAGATGTCAGAGTCATTGAATCTTTTAACCAGTTGCTTCAACATGCCTTTTAAATTTTTCGCTTCATTGTAAACAATTTCTTGTTCTTTAGTTGTCTCTAAAAACATGCCTAAAACTATTGTGGCCGCTTTTGACGTGAACAAGTTTTGTAGGATAAACTACAGTGAACAAATTGTATATAGTGATTTAATAAATATTAAAGGTGTTTTGCTAGCTCCTAGACTTCAGCTAGATATTTCTAAAAAATATCAGATTATGAAGGTCGAAAAAAATCGAAAGTGGCGCTAGTTTTTCGCATTACCCGCCGCCTTAAGGTACAGTCAGTCCTAATCAATCTAAGAAAACGGGGACGACACTACAGTATTGCCACTTTTTAATTTCTACTCTTTTTGGTCAGACTGTACCTTAAGTATTGTGGAATGAATTTCATCGCTAGTCCTCGTGGCTCGCGCCTGCGCAGACCGGTCCGCTCATAATAAAATAGAGACCACTTCCGCACGTTTTCATCCCGCGCATAATGAATACAACCGACTTGGACTAATCGATTGGTAAAATGAGAGATGATAGTACTACCAGTTTCAATGTATCTATGCATTTAAATAAATACTTCTCATTATTTTGAAACACAATTGACAACAAATAAATAAATAAATAAAATAAAAACATTTTATTTATTTTAAGTTCGGTGAAAATTAATATAGATATTGAGGAAGCTTTGCGTCGTGTACCCGCTAAAATGAATTGAATTTATTTTACTGTATGTAAAGAAATATAATATTGTACAGACAACCAATTTGATTTCTAGGCCACTATAGAGCCTTGTCACAATGACAATGATAATGAGATTTCAAGCAGCTTTCATATTGACGTTCACTGTGACAAGGTACGAAATGGCCTGGGATTCAAATTGGTTGACTGTACATAAAATAATCGAAATCTACGACAACTATGCCTATATTGTATAGTAGCAGGCTAAGACATATCCGCAAAAAAAATTAGCTGTCAATGTTAAGCTCAACGTCATTCGTTTTTAGGGTTCCGTAGTCAACTAGGAACCCTTATAGTTTCCCCATGTCCGTCTGTCCGTCCGTCCGTCCGTCCGCGGCTTAGTGTATGTATAACGCAGACAGAACGGGTAAAATAAAAATAAAAAAAAAATTTTTTTCGGGTACCTCTAGAACACCTAAAGTGGGGGTGATTTTTTTTTCTTTTCAACACTAGTGTATGGGGTGTCGTTGAATAGGTATTGTAAAAATAATAGGGGTCTTCTAACATTATTTTTTGATAAAGTCAGCAGTTTTGTAAATATTCACTCCAAAAACAAAAAAATAGTGTCCCCCCCCCTCTAACTTTTCAACCACGAGTCAAAAAAAATCAGAAAAATTCATGTTAATGAGGCCTTATAAGTACTTTCAATGAAAACTATATTGAACAAAATCGGTCAAGCCGTTTTTGAGTTATCGCCAAATTTCATATTTTTTCTTTAAAAGGTCGTAAGTTGACTTCCAGAAGGGAATAAGTGATTGCAGTTTCTAGGGCGTTTACGACCTTTTTATAGAGCTTAAAATCTTTCTTAACTTAAACCTCGGGCTTAAAACAGCAGTTTATTGTGAAGGATGAGCAACTACGGAACCCTACACTGAGCGTGGCCCGACATGCTCTTGGCCGATTTTTTTTAATTAGACACTATACTAAACCTTTCCATTGTGTCATAGTTTAGAAGTAACTACATTTTATAATAAGCAATTTTTAATAAATCAATAATAAAACAACTAGTAATCTCAGTAAAAATATAAAAACAGTGATTATGCCCTAGAAAATATGAAATGTTGTCAATTATGTTTTTGAAATTATTTTTTAATGCGGGTAAATGAACATAACATTTTTAATTCTATAGGAACAAAGATCAATACGCAAAAAAAATGCGCTTATACGTATAAACGCGCTTAAACGTGGTCCACACCGGGACTCGAACCCGGTATCCTTGGATTACTGGTCCAACGTCTGAACTGAACCTTTCGACCAGAGACCGTGTGTCTTAGTGCGTATAGCTCAGTGTTGATCTTTGTATCTATCTGTATATAGCAATCTCATCAAACGTCTCAAAATAATTCTCATCAAACGGCTTCCTGAAATCCTGATCCGATTGCCGATTCACTTTGGTGAGCCTGCCACGTTTCGCGGTAGCCAAGAACCTTCAGCTTCAATAAAAACAAACAGTTGATAAAAGAAGCGATAAAAAGTAACTAAATAAAGATGGTTCTATTTATAGCGCCAGTAACGAGAAAATTGTTAATATTAAATGAAATATTATTTGCGCGGGTTAATAATTGTTGGTCTAAATATAGAGACCCCAGATATTAAGATTCAGGCTGAGTTTAAGAAGCGGAACATAATAAACATACGGCTGAATAGCGAGTGGGTGGCGAAAAACAGTTAAGATTATAAAACAATATAGGCGTATTTGCTCCAGTATCGCACAACACAGTGTTTTCAATTAAATCTAATCAAATAAAACCGGGGATTTAAGGGAGCAGCAACCGACGTCTAATCCCAACTAGCCGGGCATTAGACCGGGTTATTCGAAAAAGGGTTTACAATAGAATATGTTACACTGGAAGGTTATTATCATTAGTGATTTACTTGGTTTATTGTCTACCATTGTTTAGGTATAAATCTCTGTTATAAAAAAAAAACGATGAAATTAAGAAAATCAATGGTAGAAGGTTTTGTAAACCCGGTTGGGGCAGTGCTAAGCAGCTGCCCACAGAACCGGGTTCGAATCCCGGCCAGGGCAAATATTTGTGTGATGAATTCGAATATCTGTGCTTGGGTCATGGTTGTTCTTTGTATTTAAGTATTTATTTATCTGTATATATATCGTCGTCTAGTACCCATAACGCAAGCCTTCTTGAGCTTAATTCAATACTAGGTCGATTTGTGTGAGGTTGTCTGATAATACTATTAAGAAGTCAATAGAAATCAACTTTACCCAAAGATTTTAAAAACTAATCTCTAAAGGGTGATTGTTTGAGCGTTTTAACTGTCTCATTAATAGTCCACAATATTGGCCAACCCGCAACAATACTTTGATAAGAATTGTGCATCCGCGACTTCCACAAGACAACTGAAAATGGCGCCTCAGTTTATAAAAGGTCTTCGATATTGCAGACGTATTAATGAGGCGGTTAAAATGCTCAAATAATTACCCTAATAATCGTTAAATAAGGAATGAATCCTCTTTGAGCAGATGACTTAAAAATGTGTTCAAAATTTTAAATGTAGTCTGGAAACAAGGGCATAGTTGAACACATTAGAATATTAACGTAGAACGATCGACTGCAGCGACTAATATTTATTCTTATTTATTAAATATTTATAAGATTTTGAAACCTACTGAGCCGGCGGTCTTGGGTTCGAATCCCAATATTTGTGTGATGAACTCGAATATGTGTCCCTGGTTCATGAATTTTATCTATTAGGTCCTTACATATGAAATTGGCGTTTCATATGGCAGAAATGAAAATGTTTTTTTTTTTATGAAACTATTATTTTATTTAGTCAAAGTATGTACCATGGCTATCAATGCACTTTTGCCATCTCGAAGGTAGTTCATTGATTCCTTTACTAAAGAAAGTGTGTGAGCGAGAATCAATAAAATCTTTGAAGGCCGTTTGGACAGCCTCGTGAGAATTGTTTTTTTTTCCTTGGATGAAGTTGTCCAAATTCCGAAAAAAATGGTACTCAGTTGGAGCAAGGTCCGGGGAGTATGGTGGGTGTCGAAGACATTCCAGTCGCAGCTCCCTTAGTTTTGCGGCCGTCAAACGTATGTGGTCGAGCGTTGTCCTGAAGCAGCAGTGGGCTAGATCGATTGACCATTCATGCGGTACCCATTTCTCAAGCTTTTTCACTTTTCCAGTTTATTTCAAGTGAATCGAAATGGTTTTATCGCTCACACAGATGCCTGCCGCTAACTCTGATGTGGTTTGCGATGGATCTGCTTCCACAATTGCTTTTAATTCTTCGTTGTCAACTTGTGTCTCCGGCCGTCCACGGGGCTTGTTCTGTAGGTCAAAATTTCCAGAACGGATACGTTGAAACCAATAACAGAACGATGTGAAAGAAAAACAAATGACGCGATAATAAATAAATTTCGTAATTCGAACACAGAAATACATGGTCTTAAATTTGAAAAAAAATTGAATTTGGAATTCCTAGCCGAACGCCACATATTTTGAACCAAAGTTACCAGTTCTCCAAACGCCAATTTCATATGTAAATACATATTTATTATGCTTATCGTCGTCTAGTACCCATAGCTTTGCTTAGTTAGCACCTGCACAAACAGTGACTTATTTTGAGTGTTTCCCTTACCTTAGCTTACTCTTTCATTATTAATAAAATATAGCCAAAAATAAGTATTAAGTATTTCCCTTGGCTGTCAATAAATAATGTGAATGTTGATTAGAGACTTCGGGGAGCGTGGGCGTAGTCAGAACAGGTGGATAACGGGAGCGGTGTCAAAATAAACCATCCTAGCAATCGTAGTATTACATAACTTTTTAACAGAAACTAACCGTCAATAACGAAAAGAAGTTATGTTATATGACAATAAAGACCAACTGGAAAGGATTACTCTTTCAAACAAAATAAAAAATGTTTTCAAATATTATAAAAAAAGACACTAATTGTTGTTGTCTCAAGTTAACATTCAATCGAACCATCAAATAAGAAAGAAATTTTTAGTCTAATTTAGGCTGATCATTCTTAATATGGAATCTAAAGAGTACTTTTTCAATAACATTTTATTTATTTATTTAGAAAAGGCATAGTTACAAGTCACAAACTTAAGAACTTAAAATAAGGCTTACACTATTGAGAGACATGCATGCAACTAGCCAGCATGCATTAACTAAATACATTACTATGGTTACACCAAAACACGTTTAGGTTGCTTGTTGCTTTGCGGGTAGTGCGTGATTTAACAGTTATCTTAAAAAAGATTCGCCTCGTTAAAAAAGCTTTTTAGCCTATTTACAAACAGAGATACGATTTTTTTAGAATAAGAAACTCCCATTTGACATATGACATAATATGGCACATTTCCCGAAGCGTGGGGTGGGCGCGATTAAACATTTTTGTTTTTCTTCGTAACTAATTTAATATTATTTATTCCGGAGTATGAAACGGACCTACAAGCACGAAAATATTTAGGTGTATTTGGAATGCTAAGGAAGTGTTTTTATTCAGTTGAAGAATTTTTGACCGACTCATAACAAAAGCAAAAAGCACTGGCATTACTGGTATATACATTAATTGAAGTACACATTTGATTTGAATTTTAAATAGTTTTTAATGGGATTGATAATTTGAATATTTAATAGCTTTAGTGAATTAATTGACATTGTCTATAATTATTTACCAATTGTTTTTATTTAATGTGGATTTGTAGTTATAAGTTTATATTTCAAATGCAATGTATATTGTGAAATTGAATAAATAAAAAAAAATAAAAAAAGAGGTTGGCGGCACTGATTTGAGCGGGAAACTAACGAGAGCCGTTGGAAAAACCACCTGTTTTCACTTCGAGATGGCGTGGAAAACGTAGTCGTTGACGTACCCGGAGCTAATTTTTTATGGAGACACTGAACAGTGCGGTTGTGCTCTGAGCTCGTTTCGACTTCACCTTGTTAGAATTAGAATTATGAGAGATTAGACTTCTGTTTTCCCGAGATGTGATTGATCATTTTGTGTTGATTATGGTTTAGATTGTCTTTTTAAACGTGAAGGATGCAAATCAAGTGCGCTAAAAGTCATGAATCTCCACCTACCCCGCTCGACCGTTCTTCATATAAATATTTAATTTCAATATTGTTTTCTTTGTTTATCGGTAGCGAAACAATTAAAGCTTGTATGAATTATGAACGGAACATTACTAAAAGTTTTAATTGCGTAAATTATGAATTCTCCAATCAATACTCCTTACTAGGCTCCAATTTTCCCACGCTCCCCTTAGTCTAAATATAGCGGTAAATGTGAAAACAGGATAAAAGGGTGGGGAGAAACCTTACAAATACGAGCTAATTTTAGTATCGGCTTATTTTTAGAGAAAGAGCATTGATATCAAAATTGATGGATAACAAGACAATATACGGTATTTGTCTGTAGTGAAAATAATATTGTATCATTGAAACTACTAAACACACATTCAAAAATATACGGAACCACTAACTTTTGGATGTCATATCAATTTTAAATTAAACAAAAAGTAAAAAGATTGCTGGTTTTGACTACTGATTTTATGACGTCACAAGCCAGTATCGTCATAGAGACTGTATGCTAATAGATCGTTTTTGTCATTAAATAAAGAGTAGCTGATTTGAGCTGTCATCAAATATCTCTAGTAATATTTCGGCTTTATTACGGTCATAAAATCAAAATAAACAAACACTAAAATAAAAACTGTAATCAGGCTACAAGGGCAATTTTACAAGTCTGAATCTACCATAATATAATTAAAGCTATATTTTAATTTCAGGTAATAAACACACGCGTTTAATTATCACGTTTAACTTGAGATACCTATCAATAAAAATGTTTATTCTGTAAATGTTATAGTCGAACGTAAGAGAATACCAAGTTCGTAAACAGTTTTGCTAAAAGTAAAAGTAAAGTAAACGATCACTGAATGGCAACATTCAACGTTCTATGCCACTAACTAGGAAGTAGAAAAACATTTGAATGAAGTGATTTGTAATATAATAGATTTTATGTTATTAGTGCATCAAAAGTGGCCTGAAATTGTGTTTCACGAACTTGGCTGACACAACTGCTGTGTGTCTAGATTTGCGACCTACATGCTTAAACATTAAGCGACGTAAAACATTTCCTATCCTTCGACCAGTCAGTCGATCTCTCAAGCAATTTGTATTTAAAGCTATATCAGCGTTTAGTACGCTACGCTACCGATACCACCACTCGACTTATGTATCTAATTACTCTTATTAACAGTCTCTATATCGCTTCTATAGCGGCAGCCCCAGCTTGCGGCTGGCCGTATACAGGCCAGTAGCAGCAGCGCTATAGGTATCCTATTATGGCTGAAAGGTCGTGTTTAGTTTGATTTAGGGACATAATGTAATTAAAAGATGAAGCCCAAGTTTATCAAACCTTGTAAAATAGGCATTAATTTATGCTTCCGTCAGCCGTTAAGAAGTGTTAAAACATACGAAACTTGGGCTAAATCTGCTAACAGTTTACTTTACGCTCTCCTCTGTTTATCTTTCAGATTCAATACAATACTATACAAGTACTCATCATTGCATACCTCACAAAAGGGATATATCATTTATTTAATTGAAAACAATGTCAAATAAAAACACAATATTAATTATCTAACTTAATACCAAAAAAAAAACTGAAAAATACAGTTTAAGAAATTACAATAAGAGGTAAAGAACAGGCGGTCTTATCGCTAAAGAGCGATCTTTTCTTTCTTCTTTTTTTTATAATGTTTCTCAAGCTTAGTTCTACAAGTTGCATTAAATGACATTGGTATTTTGGCATGTAAAGTTAAATAGAGCACATCGCTAAAGTAGACATACCTCGGAAAAATATCATTATAAAGGTCGCATGTAGTTCTAGTTACATCCCTTTATCTGACAAGTTTTCTTTTGAAAACTAAATATCTGACTGATGTCCTTTCAATTATCTAATCGTACCGAAGTTGCTATGCTAAATTGATCTCTAAAGCAATTGGTATTGAAAGCTATAACGTGCAGGGTACTTCACTAAAACCAGACCACTTACTTTATCTAATTACTCTCATTAACAGCCCTTATTGCGCTATTATATCGCTTATAATCACTAGCTCCGTGATTGCAACCGGATCTCTGCGGTGACCATATTTCGCGGCCACTGGTCGTTTCTTCCACTACATTGTCACATTAGTCTTATACAGGAACATAATAAATAGCATCATTGAATTTTTTGTAATAAATTGTTATGTAAAATAAAGATAAAATAAAATATTTCGTAAATATAGTAATTTCAGTGGCTATGATTATCACTACATAGTATAAAACAAAGTCGCTGCTGTCTGTCCGTCCCTATGTATGCTGATCTTTAAAACCACGCAACGGATTTTGATGCGGTTTTTATAGATTTTTAATAGATAGAGTGATTAAAGAAGAAGGTTCATATGTATAATACATGCATAATTTATGCAGCATTGCACCCGTGCGAAGCCGGGGCGGGTCGCTACGCTAGTATACGGACATACGTATATCATACAAATCAAATATCAAAATAGAAATTGCACATCGATAAAGCTGTCATATTTCGGATAATGTCGTTATAAAAGTCTAAGTTAGCTCCAGTGTCTATCCTTTTATTTGACAAGTTATCTTTAAAGGCATAAAGATATTAAGGTTAAAGTACAAACATAGACTGTTGTGTTTTAAAACGATGAATCCCGTTGCTATGCTTCGATAAATACTTATTTTCAAATAAATCTCCATAGCAATGTGTTAAAGCTATATCACTGTCCAGGGCGCTCGCTTAGCTCAGACCACTCACTTTATGCATCAAATTACTCTTATTAACAGCCCCTATAGCGCTACTATATCGCTTTTATAGCGCTAGCTCTGTGGTTGCGGTCGGGTCTCTGCGGCGGCCATTTATCGGGGCCACTAGTCGTATAGGTGTTTTGTTACGGTCGTATTATAGTCACATTAGTGTTTAGAGAAATAATATTTTGGGAATGTAATATGTTTAGTTGGAAATAATAAACCTGTTAAGAGTTAATGAAATATATATTGGCAGGTTTGGTGTTAGAAGTAGGTACATACTTGCTTGTAGTTATTTTATCAAAAACTGAGTCCAGCTTAATGACACTTAATATTATAAATGCGAAAGTTTGTTATCGTGTTTATGTGTATGTTTGCTATTTCTTCTCAATGGCTGGACCAATTTTGATAAATTTTCGTGTGAAGGTAGCTGACACCCGGATTAACACATAGGCTACTTTTTATCCCGAAAACATGAAGTGTGCCCGTGGGATGAGCGGGTAGCACCGCTACATACTCGTAGTATAAAACAAATTCTGACCCTATGTATGCTTAGATCTTTAAAACTACGAAACGGATGCGGTTTTTTCAATAAATAGAGTGACTCAAGTGGAAGGTTTATATGTATTAATACATGCATAGTACTTATATTTCGTATCAGCATTGCACCTGTGCGAAAACCGGGCAGGTCGCTAATGTTATATAAAAAAATAAAAATATAGCTCCATTTATTTATTTATTTAAACTTTATTGCACAAAATACAAAAGTAAAAGTACAAATGGCGGACTTAATGCCATAAGGCATTCTCTACCAAGTCAACCATAGGGCCAAACAGGAACTAGCAGTTGGTGCAGGATCGTAAAAAGCCGTGTCTATAAACATAAAACGAGACAAAAGGACAAGTAAAAACATCTCAATCAGTAAAATCGGATTAGTAGTTTCCGCAATCCGCGCTATGGTGGAACACACTTACACATAAATATGGTAACCTATCTCAAACACTAAAAACCATTGACCGAATTTCATTTGCCCGAAAACTATTCGAATTATTATCGTTTCTCCGATGACAGGATTCGTACATTTTTCTTTTCACCATTTTACATTTAGTAAAAGTATCGTTTGTCCGAAAAACTTTTCCCGTCACATTCACTTGCCCTATATTTTTTTTCGTAGCCCATTTTTCATTTACCCTATGATACTTTTGGCACTGCATACATTTGAACAAATTTTCAGTTCACCTTTTAACTATTCCCGCCCCATTCACTTGCCATCTGAATTGCGACGTCTTTTGTTTAATACCCATTTTTTCATTTAGCCAAATTTTCAGTTCACCTTTTAACTTTTCCCGTCCCATTCACTTGCCATCTGAATTGAGACGTCTTTTGTTTAATACCCATTTTTTCATTTACCCAATGATATTTTCGGCATTACATAAGAACTGCGACCACAAAAACGGCCCGCGAGCCGAACGAGCGAAGCTACCGTGCTGAGGCAGCAGCCGACAAACCGCCAAAACCGACCTGGTTAGGTTAGGTTAGGTTAGAACTGTGACCACAACAGCCCGCGAGCTGAGCGAGCGAAGCTACCGTGCTGCGGCAGCAGCCGACAAACCGCCAAAACCGACCTGGTTGGGTTAGGTTAGGTTAGAACTGTGACCACAACAGCGCGAGAGCCGAGCGAGCGAAGCTACCGTGCTGCGGCAGCAGCCGACAAACCGCCAAAACCGACCTGGTTGGGTTAGGTTAGGTTAGAACTGTGACCACAACAGCCCGCGAGATGAGCGAGTGAAGCTACCGTGCTGCGGCAGCAGCCGACAAACCGCCAAAACTGACCTGGTTGGGTTAGGTTAGGTTAGAACTGCGACTACAACAGCCCGCGAGCCGAGCGAGCGAAGCTACTGTGCTGCGGCAGCAGCCGACAAACCGCCAAAACCGACCTGGTTGGGTTAGGTTAGGTTAGAACTGCGACCACAACAGCCCGCGAGCCGAGCGAGCGAAGCTACTGTGCTGCGGCAGCAGCTGACAAACCGCCAAAACCGACCTGGTTGGGTTAGGTTAGGTTAGAACTGCGACCACAACAGCCCGCGAGCCGAGCGAGCGAAGCTACTGTGCTGCGGCAGCAGCCGACAAACCGCCAAAACCGACCTGGTTGGGTTAGGTTAGGTTAGAACTGCGACCACAACAGCCCGCGAGCCGAGCGAGCGAAGCTACTGTGCTGCGGCAGCAGCTGACAAACCGCCAAAACCGTCCTGGTTGGGTTAGTTTAGTTTAGAACTTTTGGATTAGAATTTGACAAATTGTTGAAAAAGGATACAATAATATGACTAAAATTAAAAAGTCCACTTGAGAACAGTCGAGTAGTTAATAAACCGAATCGTTACATCGGATTAATGAAATCAAAGTCATACAAAAAAAGTCGAGTAGTTAATAAATCGAAACGTTACATCGGAAAACTGATATTACGGAGAAATGAGATTTAGGGAAACGTGTCATTAGTCGAGTGAATAAAAATCCTAAGCAATTAATGCCCAATCGTAAATTATCGAATTGAATAAAACAATTTAAACGGATTATATCGCGTATATTACGCGTAGGTTGACAGTCAACCTTTGACAACGGTATCTGTAAAGGTACTGAAACGTCAGGGAGGCTCAAATAATTAATATACGCGATATAATCCGTTTAAATTGTTTTATTTAAATGTGTGACAGTCGCGGAAACCGAAGAAAATATTATCGAATTGAATTTTCGGACAAATGAAAAAAAGTTAAAATGATATTTGTCGAATACATTTTGTCGAAATGAAATTCGGACTAACGTTTTTAGTGTTTCAGATAGGTAACCCATAGATATAGGTACATACATAGACTGCTAAACTTATAACCTTTGGTTGTCAAGTACGGCTACCGTACATGACGTATTCTCTTGACCCGCGCCCACTTCTTCCGGTCGTAGTTACACAATTATACTGATAGCTGGCCCTCCTTGCCTTGATGGGATACGTCATTGTGTGAGGTAACCAGACCAGCGCTGCGACGTTCGATGTCGCAGCATTATGTTGAGTGGTGTCCTTTTGCGGTGGACATGGCAGCACCATTATATACCTTTACCTATATTTAGGTATATAATTTTCTGTGTAAATTAACATTATGATATTGTATGTTACAGTACAAATTTTCTAAACTAAGCTCATCCACTTAAGAACTCAATACCGTTTAGTGGCTAACCACAAATTGAGATAACGAGCTCGTAGTAAAAGCAGATTGTAACCACCTTGGAAGGTTAATATAGATTATCGACTCTATTTCCTTGGACATTAAACTACAAAATACACTAACAGAATAATGGTGATCATAACTTTTTTGGAATTTGACAACTGCCCGACTCTCAACAAGAACGTACTCTCTAGAAAAAGGACTATGAACTCATTATCAACCATTTTAAACCTATTCAACAGGGACTGGGTTGAAAATTAAATAACCACGCAATGTAGTTCTAACCTTTTTTTGTAAGTAACTGGTTGGCGTTTACGAGAATAAAATCAGATAGGATTGTATTAGACACAATGCCATTGTGAATGCAGGTAAGTGGATGAGCTTAGTTTAGATAATTTCTACTATACGTGATTTGGTTTTTAAGTTCTTTGTAATGGTGGTGCTTTTTCGCTGCTATAAATGTGTTTTCTTTCTTTCAGTTGGCAACTTTCGATGATGGTGAATTGAATGATTATATTTTTAGATAACTAAGATTGCATCCGCATGGATCGAAGGTCATGAACCCCAAAAGTCTGTTTACTTCTCCGCATTCGGGTAAAAAGTATCCGTTAATCTTCTGTAGATGCACGGCTCTCGATGCAACTAAAAAATTATGAAATCGGCTGTAATGGACACGGCGTGGTAAACACTCAAAAACATACAAAAAATTACAAACATACAAACAATACAATACAAATAAGTACTCTTTATTGCACACCTCACAAAACAAACAGGGGATATACTGAAAGAAATTAAAATTACCTAAACAACAGGTGGTCTTACCCGCTTTACGGCGCAAGTACCCAGTTTTTTAGGGTTCCGTACCCAAAGGGTAAAAACGGGACCCTATTACTAATCATCCGCTGTCCGTCCGTATGTCACCAGGCTGTATCTTATGAACGCTGATAGCTAGACAGTTAAAATTTTCATAGATGATGTACTTTTGTTGCCGCTATAACGAAAAATAAAACTTCACTTAACCCGACCACTTAAGATGAGATCACTTATGTTTGAACGGAATCTTCGGTGTACGAGTCCAGTTTTAACAACAACAACCAGTTCTCTTTATTGCACACCTCATACAGTAGCCGGCAAACAACTTGAGCGTGACCTTGACTGCGCAGTAGCCGATTTACGTACAAATTTACATGCGCAGATCCGCCATTTTGGTTCAAGTTGTTTGCCGGCTACTGTAAACAGGAGAAATACAATGCAAGAAATTACAATTAGCGGTAAACAACAGGTGGTCTTATCGCTAAAGAGCGATATCTTCCAGACAACCTTTGGGTAGTGGAGAACTTGAAAAAAAAAAAAAGATTTTGTTATTAGGCGGTGCAAAAAACCGGCGGTGTTTTAAATATAGTTTAGTTCTTTTTATAAATTCATTAAGCCACATGCCCGAAATCAGGCTTCTTTGCCGTGACCCGAAGCCGACCTAGTGCTTCATTCACAAGAAACTGGCTTTCACTTCCACGTGACCGGCCGCGTGGGCAGCGTCCGGCCATTCACGAAGCTCATTCATAAAATCATCGATGATTTGACCGGAGAGTTAGAGAGGATAGACTACGCAATACTGTGTTTGACTATAGCTAGTGAAAATGAATTATAGTGTTCAAACTACTAATTTATTTCCACTATAGTCAGAAATTTCAGACTCGCGCACCGATGGTTCCGTGCAAACACTTATCCCATCTTACTGGTATGTATGGCGCTGGATACAAATAAGGTGAAAAAGTTAACGCAACTGATCACATTTGTTGTATGGGAGCCACCTTAAATATTTATTTTATTCTGTTTATTAGTATTTGTTGTTATAGCGGCAAAAGAAATACATTATTTGGGAAGATTTCAACTTAGTTGGACGCTTTGTCACTTATTTATCGCGTGATAAAAGCAACAATCCCGCCCGTAGGACTAAGGTCATGTAATGTCTATAAACTTTATATCTTTGGTTAACAAAAAAACCGTAATAAAAACTCACCAATCAAGCAATACTGGACTCTCAGCTAGCGATTTCAAGATTTAACAAAACATCCTTATAATGTATGCAAATCGCAGATAACGAGGATAAGATAAGTTGAACAACCTGTGGTTTTATTGTCTTTATTAAAACATTAGTGGACACCGGGCGATCAGACACTGTATTTTTTAAGCTATAAATAAGGTAGAGATGAATGACATGAACGAATTTAAATAGAACCATTTGATCTGATGTAGGATGGATTTTCAAACACATGTCTGCGTTGAATTAATCCTGAGATCATGTAGAAATCCGAAGCCCGTCATCAGGTAAATTTTATGATACTGGCTCTATATTATGTTCATTGAAACCACCATCTTAGGTGCAGACTTTTGGCCGAAGGGTGTCGTGTTTCGGCAGTTCTGGGGCGTTCTGCCGTATTTTGCACTAGATCAGACGATGCAACGGAGCCACGCCGTTCTGTCGCCTAAGTAGCTTGTTAGCGTGTGTGTTGTGTCTTTGTTTATTTGTATTTTTTTGTAGTTCACAGTGCCTTGGTTTTTACTGTAAGTAATGCTGTGTAACTCATTCGAATAATAAGTACAAAAACGGAAACTACACATGTCTACGTTGAACCAATCCTGATATCCAGAGGGTACTTCCAGGGTCCATCATCATAAAAGTCTGGTCAGGTTCGTCTTATTTAGGGCTTATTGAATATTTAATAAAAGTAGCGTGTAAAACAAGTACAATTACCGAGAAGTACTTTTCGTTTTGTTGGTGTAGACAACCCTAGAAGTATGACACGCCCCACAGAAGCTACAACCAACAGCGTCGCACGTCATTTAAAATTACCAATCAGATACTAGTAGGCTAATTCATTTGCAAAAGCGGCAAATAACAAAAGAATGCGGCTGTGTTAGTGTCCGTTGTCACTTCTTACCATCAGGTGTTGCTGAGGTCAATCGCCGTTCAGTTTATGAATGAAAAAATATATATAACAATCTAGTTTTGCAATTTGATTTTATTTTTAAATATTATCACAAAGGTTTATTAGGAAATGCAACAGCAATGTAAACTTGATTTGAACCTGGGACTCTACGTTTCCGGTGTAGTGTTATCTTAACTGAGACTGAGCTCTCACATCGTCACGTCAACCACATATAATTTTTGATTCCAATTCCGCTACCACTCCTTTGCGTCATATGTTTTTAACATGCTCAAGAGCATTAGCCATACTAATTTTAAGGAGTTCTCAATTCAATGTGAAATATAATTGTAATAATTTATTATAATTTACGTCTAATCTAATTGTTGTTAACTAATTATAAAAACAGTATAAACTCACGTAAAAATTGTCAGGAACGGCCCGACATGTTGGCCGTTTCCTGACAATTTTTAAGTGAGTTTATACCGTTTTTATAATTAGTAAAGATGTCTCACGATAGTTTTAATAACCTAATTGTTGTTGTCTGGTCAAGTGTAAATCCAGTAATATGTTTGTCTTTAGCACTCATTTACTCAAAGGTTAACTGGAAGAGATCCCTTAAAGGGATAAGTTCGCCTTTGTACATGTATTTCTTTTGTTTTAATGTATTTCTGTTTTTGTGTACAATAAAGTGTTTACATACATACATACATGTCCCCTTGTCTGTCCTGCCCAACCAACGATCAGTCAACAGAATTTGAATATTTTCGACTAACCAAGTTTTCCGCAAACAAAATGGCCGCACACGGCGACAACTGAAACAATCTGTTATGGTAAAACAACACTGCCAAAACGTTGACGACCATTTAATAGTAGCGCAATAAAAAGATACAAGCCGGTTTATATCGTGAAGCTTAAATTCGGACATATTTCCGTAGCATAAGTTTGTGGTTGCAACAAGAGGACCCTTTTGTATCGATTGTTCTTATTTACAGTTCACCATTCTGGTTCTGGTTAATTAATGTTTTATTATGTACACTTCTTTATCTACATCAGTATTCACCTACATTACTGTGCAGGGGTGACGGGGAATGAATGCATCTTCTAGAACGAAACAGATAAATCTGAAGTCACAAGACAAGTTAGGAAAGGAGGACTCGGTGAGCGGATGAACAAGAGAAACAGCACTTGTAGCAAAAGTTCCACTTTCAATGTGTCAACTGACATGGCACCGTTGGTGTCTTGTCAGTTGCCATTTGGGCTCCCCTTTTTGCTTACTATCAGGCAAAGTGGAGCCATTATGTTGTGCCAATATAAAAAAAACAAAAATGTCCAGAAATAGCATGATGTTGAAATCAGAAAGTCTGGATATTGCAGTTTTAGTGATAATCCAAGGAATATCACACTGTTCGGGCTAATCTGCTTTCCATAAGGACGGGTTGACAGGAAATCAATCTACATTCAACCGCGCTCGAGCAAACGCACACATAGACATTGCTCACGGACACGACATCTCGGACCAGTTCAGACCAGTGCGAGTCCGAGTGCCATCCGCTTGACGTTTGCCCGAACGCGCTTGTATGTAGATTGATTTCTGTACCTATCTGTTTTGCGGTATGACACTCCAGCTAGTGCGACTTTCTACATCACTGTTTAGTTGCTGCCTTATGGTAACAAAATAATTGGTTATTGTGAAACAAGTGCGAGTCCGACTCGCGCATGAAGGGTTCCGTACCATAAAACAAGTTTGTTGTATGGGAGCCCCCCTTAAATATTAATTTTATTTTATTTTTAGTATTTGTTGTTATAGCGGCAATAGAAATACATCACCTGTGAAAATGTCAACTACTTACGTTCTTGAGATAGGTACAGCCTGGTGACAGACGGACGGACGGCCAACGAAGTCTCAGTAATAGGGTCCCGTTTTTACTTTGGGTACGGAACCCTAAAACGCCACCAGTCGAAAAAAATACAAATTTTGCATTACAGTTGTCATGTTCTTTGACTAAATTTAATTTTGATGTAATAATTGATTTAAAACACTCACGATTGTATGAGATTCGGGGAGTAGTATGATACCACCACCACCAGTATGGCAACACATAAACGGATTGACAGAACCAACCAATCATAGCGTGATGATGTCGAAAGTCCACCTGTCATTCCGGATTGTCGTACCTTATTTTCTTCTGGTACATCATCACCATCATTTCAGCCACAGGATGTCCACTGCTGAAGATAAGCTCTTCCCCTGTGACTTCCAGATCGGCCGGTTGGAAGCTACCTGCATCCAGCGGCTTCCCGCAACCTTTACCAGGTCGTCTGTCCACCTTGTGCGCAGCGTGGGGCGCTTGCCGGTGCGTGGCGTCCATTCGAGAACCTTACTGCCCCATCGGCCGTCGGTTCTACGTGCTATGTGCCCCGCCCACTGCCACTGGCGAATACATTAATCACCTTCGGTTTGCCGAGGATATTGTGGTCATGGCAGAATCGCTGGAAGACCTCAGCACAATGCTCGATGACCTTAATAGTTTCCCAACAGGTAGGTCTCCGGATGAACATGGACAAAACAAAAGTAATGTCGAATGTCCATTTTGCGCCCTACCCAGTACCAGTTGGGAGCTCTACCCTCGAAACTGTTGACAAATATGTTTACCTGGGAAAAGTGATCCAGTTGGGTAGGTCCAATTTTGAGAAGGAGGTCAATCGACGAATCCAACTCGGCTGGACAGCGTTCGGGAAACTACAAAATATCTTCTCGTCCAACATACCTCAATGCCTTCTGGTACAAAGATGACAGATTTCGTCTTTATGGTAAGAACAGTGGGACCTTTTACCAAATACAGTCATATATCATCAGCATACGTTCCGTATCAACTAGATATCAACAAACATGAAATGAGCATCAATATTTAGCCTTCGCCTGCATTAATTCGCGTATTGTGACAGTCGCCCCTATTACCCGCTTGTTTATGATTCCTGCCCTTTCAAATACAAATTCAGAGCCAGAAGTTAATTTTGCGGAACGTTGCTTGTTTGTCGGATATAGTGATAGCTTTGACCCACATGTCACAATCCTGATATAGCACTTGTTCTGTTTTATGCAAATGCTTTCGAAGGTGGGTTACTTATGTTTTTTTTTTATGTATCTTGATTGAAAATTACCAAAGTGATTCACAAGATTGCAGGAAATCGTGAGAAAATGAAACGTTTTTCTTTAAAACAAGGGTAAACCGATGATAAAAAAAACCGGCCAAGAGCATGTCGGGCAACGCTCAGTGTAGGGTTCCCTGGTTGACCATCCTTCACAATAGAATAGTTTAATTTATGAGAAAGATTTCAAGCTCTATAAGAAAGTCGTAAACGCCAAAGTAACTGTAATTGCTTATTACCTTCTGGAAGTTATTGATTATACGCGCCAGATTGAGCGGAATATTTTAATACAGTAAATGAAGCATTCGGTGAAACGTTTGTCGACATTTCAAGGGTATGCGCACTTAACTAATATGAGTAACGTTCGAAGTATTGGTATAAGTACTGTGTCCTTACGTCATATTAAAGAAAATTATGAAATTTTTCGATAAAAACGGCTCGATCGATTTATTTCAATATGGTTTTCATAATTTTCATGAATTTTCCCATAATGTTTTGATTTAAAGTTAAAAGGGGGTGGGGACGAAATTTGGCTAAATTTGAATTAAGTTTTGTTGGCGTAATACATACACACACCTACCTACTCATACCAAATTTCAGCTTTCTAGTACTAATGATCAGGGAGCTAAACCACGGACGGACTGACAGACGGACAGATGGACAGACTGACAGACGGACAGACGGACAGACGGACAGACGGACAGACTGACAGACGGACAGACGGACAGAAGGACAGACGGACAGACGGAAAGATGGACAGATGGACAGACGGACAGACGCACAGATGGACAGACGGACAGACGGACAGACGGACAGACGGACAGACGGACAGACGGACAGACGGACAGACGGACAGACGGACAGACGGACAGACGGACAGACGGACAGACGGACAGACGGACAGACGGACAGACGGACAGATGGACAGACGGACAGACAGACAGACGGACAGACGGACAGACGGACAGACGGACAGACGGACAGACGGACAGACGGACAGACGGACAGACGGACAGACGGACAGACGGACAGACGGACAGACGGACAGATGGACAGACGGACAGACGGACAGACGGACAGATGGACAGACGGACAGACGGACAGATGGACAGACGGACAGACGGACAGACGGACAGACGGACAGACGCACAGACGCACAGACGGACATGGCGAAACTATAAGGGTTCCTAGTTTACTACGGAACCATAAAACATAATATGAGTGGCTTGCGATGTTAGATGTATTATACGGGTGTATTCATCTTTAGGTGTTAAAAACATCTCAGACAAAACTTTTTAATTTTTTTTAAATAAGCTAAAATTAATTTATGAATTGCGCACCTGGTTAAAAATATGCTTATCAGATCAACTTACACCATAAAATTACCATTTAGCGAATCGATAACATAGTTTACATTTTATGATTATACTTTCCGTTCGACACAGCAACTGGTTTTCGCGAGATCGGAGATACTCCTACGCATGCAACTAAATTCATTCATGGATCGTAGAAATTACGACCGGTTTGGTTGTTTGATTGGTGATTCTGAAGTCATAGGTTCGATTCCCGGTCTGTATTTGGATAAGCACAAAAAAACCGCTCAAGTGTGAGTGTGACTCGCGTACCGAGGGTTCCAAACACTTATCCCATCTTAACTGGGCGGGCTAAGTTAAGTTGGATTTGGTAATCTTGGTATGTATGGCGCCGCATATTATGAGGTGCAAAAAAAACGATGGACTCACTTATGTTTAAACAAATAAAGTGTTATCTCTCTCTCGTTTTCTCGCTCTTTACGCTATACGGTGCACCAGCACTTCTAGTACAACTGTGACCCGCGACTCCTTCTCGCGCGAGAAATATTACCTATCTCTTTCTCCGCTGTACTGTGAGAGAGTGACGGGCGATGCTTAGTTTGATATAGTTTGAGAACCGTTGCTTGGTTGTCACAGCATTACCTAAGCAAGAAGCACACGTACTGCTTGATGTACCAACCTAACCCCACGCTAAACATATCGTAATAGCACGACAATGTTGCCAAATTACAGAGCTACCTAATACCTATATTATCCCATCAAATCAATATTAACTTGATAACACAGGTAAATATGTATGTGTGAAAAAAAAACGTTGTACTCACTTATCTTAAAACAAGTAATATGTTCACCCCTCTCTTCTCTTTCTATTTCTCTCTCCTCTTTACGCTATTATACGGTGCATCAGCATCTCTTGCACAACTGTGACACGCAACTCTTTCTCGCCTGAGAATCATCATCAATCTCTTTCTTCGCTGTACTTTGAGAGAGTAACGAGCGCTGCTATGTGACGCGACAAGAGCCGCGAAGCGCAGTTGCGCTAGACATGGAGCACAGTTTGAGAACCTTTGCTTGATTGTCACAGCGTTACCTAAGCACACGTACTGCTTGATGTATCAACCTAACCCCACGCTAAACATATCGTAATAACACGACAATGTTGCCAAATTACACAGCTACCTCATTTCTAAACTCACCAAACTAATTTAAACTTGATATTCACACACATACGGTTGTATGTGATTTGTGCTGTTTCTGTGTTGTATTGTTTTGGCTCTGAGTCCACCCACGACCGCCCACATGTAACGTTTTAATAATTCCGTTAGAGGTTAAGGTTATATTGCGTGTAGCGGATTTCTATAGGAAATAGTCATGGAAGAAATAAACTATGGAATTGCTAGGCTAAGTACGAAAACCGCCGTCGCTAAACCTAATCGTTTCACGCTATAATCAAAGCCAAATCGTTTCACGTAACACTATTACTATTATCTCTATATTACTTATCTTTTAAAAAAATCAGCAACCTAATAATTCGTTCGACAGCCACAATTTCTTTAACTTCCCCTTGAGCGATGCTACGGACTGCGTCTGCCTTATGGCGGATGACAATTTATTCCATAATTTCACGGCGCGCAAAGCAAAAGACATACTCTCGTAACTCGTTCGAGGCATACTTATTTCAAAGGGGTTTCATACCTAACGACTTCATACCATACGAACTCCCAATGTGTTTGAGACTTTAATCCAATATAGACATTTTTGCTTCTTTAAAATAGGATTGATTTTGAAGATCATCATTCGAATTGATGACTAAGCTATACGTAATTAGGCCCTTGAACTCTAGCTTGATTAAAGACTCAAAAGTCCGATCAACGCCTTGTTTGTTCTCTATGTGGCTATAAAGCCGTGTTAACATGGTTGTGGGTTGCCATGGTTACCTTAATTAGGTATTGTATAAGTGAAAAACTTAACTAAAGGACTAGGTGTATTTAGTGTTGTAAAAAATGGTTATATTTAGAGTGGAAGTAACGTGAACATTTTAGTTAAGTTTTTCACCTATAGTCATTACGAGCTCATTGGCGGGGATGTGTCAAGTTCTGCAATAGACATTTTTACGTCTATAACAGATATGTCTGATACATGTTTACACTTCGAATATTTTAAAGGATACTGCTCAAATATACTACTGAGATGAGCAAGCTGAAGTAGCAATGGGCGAGGCACGTAACTCGAAGAACAGACCCGTTGGGCAGAAAGGTTCTCGAGTGGAGACCACGTACCGGCAAGCGCAGTGTAGGACGCGGGTGGCCGTCCTACAAAGGTGGTCGGACGACCTGGTTAGAGTTGCGGGGACTCGCTGGATACGGGTCGCTGCTATCCGGCTCATGAGGAAGTCTATTGAGGAGGCCTGTGTCCAGCAGTGGACGTTTATGGCTGAAATGATGATGATGATACTGAAGGAACAAAATGTGGTATGTCCATCGATATCTTCACCGATTTTTATGTTTTTTGCTGTTGTAAAGTTGGCATTTGTTTTGTTTTGTTTTATTTAATTTCAGTTGAAATACCTACATATATAAAAAAATATTATTATCTTCATTACGACTGATAGGATTGCATTGCGCCCATACAGGGACAGTTGTATAGGTAGGTAGGTATTTATAAATAATTATAGGACATTTTCCGCCTACACTCAGCAAAAAAGAATACCTTATTCTTCCTCCAATTTCATTTCATTTCGCCGCGAACGATTCGAGAACCTTCTCGTAAGCTATTAACCATAACCTTTCCGTTTGAACATACGTAGTCGGGTAAAAATAACGACTAACCCGTACCTTACTGACCCTGCCCAATAAAAAAGCATGTGTTTTATAAAAACGCCCGAAATCTGTGATAATAAACAAGCACACATGTATGTCTGTACGTTACCTCGTAAACTGACAAGCTGTGATAAAAATATTGTATTAATATAAACAATATGGGTGGTCACATTTTAATATGTGTTTAAATAAATTCTTGGAAAATTTATTTCGAAAATTGTTATTAAAACTTTTGTGAGGAAGAAGTCACTTGGGCCGTTTCCTGACTTATAGTTATGTGATATTTTCTTCGGTTTCCGCGACTGTCACACATTTAAATAAAACAGTTTAAACGGATTATATCGCTTATATTAATTATTTGAGCCTCCCTGACGTTTCAGTACCTTTACAGATACCGTTGTCAAAGGTTGAGTCAACCTTACTTATACGTCAGGGACGCTCAAATAATTAATATACGCGATATAATCCGTTTAAATTGTTTTATTTATAGTTATGTTGTTATAAAGGTACGTTAGTGAATTAATTTCCTCAAAAATAGTTATTTTTATTTTATAATTATTGAAACATTCGGGCTTGATTTTTATTAGTATGTAGTAGTAGGTCTTTTTAATCGTATTTTATACTTTAATCTGAATCTCATGTCCACAACTTCACGAACAATGCAAGAATCACCTTTTTTAGGGTTCCGTGCCCAAAGGGTAAAAATAGGACAACACACTTTTACTAAGCCTCCGCTGTCCGTCTGTCTGTCTGTCACCAGGCTGTATCTCATGAATCGAGATAGCTAGACAGTTGAAATTTTCACACATGATGTATTTCTCTTATATGTATAACCATAAATACAGTCAACAAAAAAGTTAAAAATAGTCAGTTGTACGGAACCCTCGGTGCGCGAGTCCGACTCGCACTTGGCCGGTTTTTTTGCTCATCCTTCCTTTGATCCTTTAGACAAGTAAGAAGTACCTACTTTATTTAATCGTATGGCGTAAACAACATTACCCAGTCAATAAGGGTCGTGAATATCTATCTGATGGTGACTGTACCAAATTTCCACAAAATTAAACCGTTTAGATTTTAGAAAAGCAGCCCGATAGCCAAACTCAAAAAAGAACACCAAATGCACCGCTTACCCACGCTTGTTTTATTCCTCTTTTCAATTTTAGCGAATGCATTCAATAAATCTAAACCGGTTCTCTGTGCCCATATACGCAACTCACTTTACTTATTAACATTACATTCAAAACCAAGAAATGTAATCCTTATTCGCTAAAGTTTAGGACACTTGGAAACTGCAAAGATATTGTAGGAAATTAATAACGTAGACTCTAAAAACGTTACTGAGCATTCTCACGATGAAATAAAAAGTAGCAAAGACATTTTGCTGCCGTATTTATGATTTGTATGTACTCGTGTTAGTGTACTGGTTTGTTTGTATGTTTATCTGTTTTAATCATTGTAAAAACGGTTTAAACTTACGTAAAAATTGTCAGGAACGGCCCGACATGTTTCGAACTCATATGGAGCTCTTCATCAGGGGTAGATCCGTGCTGCTACGCGACTCGCGGCCCACCTCTGTTTTTATCTGTCTTTGTCGGTTTCACTCTTGAAAGAGTGGTCGTTTTTAACCCGATTTGATTATCCGACTATGGTAAAAAAAATAGTATAAAGGCGAAAGTTTGTCAGTGTGTTTACGTGTATGTTTGTTACTTCTTCACGCTCAAACAGCTAGACCATTTTTGATAAATTTTGATGTGAAAGTAGCTGACACACTGGATTAACACATAGGCTACTTTTTATCCCGAAAAAAATTTAGTGTTCCCGTGGGATGAGCGGGCTCATGCCGCTCGTCGCAGCTAGTATGTATTAAAATAATTGAAATTTGCAATATAATATAGGTAATCTACGTTAGCTCAGAATTGTTATCCTTTAGTTTAGTTTATTTTTCATCATCATCATTTCAGCCACAGGACGTCCACTGCTGAACATAGGCCTCCCCAGTGACTTCCAGATCGGCCGGTTGGAAGCGGCCTGCGTCCAGCGGCTTCCTGCAACCTTTACCAGGTCGTCTGTCCACCTTGTGGACGTCCCACGCTGCGCTTGCTGGTGCGTGGCCTCCATTCGAGAACCTTTCTGCCCCATCGGCCGTCAGTTCTACGTGCTATGTGCCCCGCCCACTGCCACTTCAGCTTGCTCATCCGCCGGGCTATATCAGCGACTTTTGTTCGTTCACGGATCTCCTCATTTCTGATTTGATCTCGCAAAGAAACACCGAGCATAGCCCTCTCCATAGCGCGCTGTGCAACTTTGAGCTTATTTTTAGTTGTCGTTATTTCACTATAACTCTTTTGTATGTACAAAAGATATCCACAATAAACGAGTTTCCCTCAGGGAATGCACATGAAATTTATTCGCGGGGAAGTTGATAAAACCGATATTTAGCTCAGTGAAAGAAAACCGATGAAATACGTGTATCCGGAATTATTTCCAATCCGGTAATTTTGAAACTAATGCGGCGAGTGAAATTATCGGATAAATGTATGGTTATTTTGTGTATGGACTGTGGGATTCTTCTTTTAGGAGCGTAATTTGAGTCGCGTAATTTCGGTGGCGCCATACTTAGTGTGACGTGATGACGTGTCATGATGTATGGCGCGACCGAAATTACGCGACTAAAATTACATTTAAACAACGGTAACTGTAAAGTTGCCGAAATACCAGGGAGGTTTAAATGTCTAAAAACCGCACTTAAATTGGCATATCCGTTTTGGAGCTACGATGGCGCAAACAATAGGTACACACGTTAAACTTATTAAAAATACACAACATTATAAATGGTATAGCTTTTTTGTAATTTAAAAGTAGTCATTTCGAATATAACCAACAATCAAATCAAGTTTGAGCTACAAAACAGTCATAATCAACACTAAATATCAAAACAAACACACAAATTTACAACTGCAGTCCTCAACAACCAACTCAAACAAATTCCCTGCTAACTAAAACCGGTAGCATTATATAATGACTGCATAAATAACTTTGTAATGTTCTTCCTCGCACTTCGGCTTTTCCCGGCAATACACACAAACTTACATTTGCCGTTAACGTTCCCACTACTGTAAATAACAGCTGCAACTTTCATGACTTCTCTGACGAATTTGTTAACTTTGTTGAATTCCTTTCGGGATTCTTCGGGTGTCTTCGGCACACGCTCGGCACGCGTCGCTTGGGTTCGAGAAAGCTCGGGAATCTTCGGGATAACCTGTTCTTGTCGGTTGGTCCTTGACCTATGTTCGTGATTCGAATTGCACCGTTTAGCTTCTGTTTTGTTTTTCATTCGTATTTCGAATCGGGATTTGTGTTGGGATAGGTGAGAAAGGTGGAATTATTTCAATACGTTTGGTATGGTATGGAATTCGCTTTCGTTTTGTTTTTGATTCGAATTTTGAATTTAGGTTGGTTAGTGTTTTGTTTTTTAAATAGGTAAATAGGTACTCATACTCATTTTTACTACGTTTGGCTTTTATTTGGTTTTCAGTACGAAAGTAAAAGCTAAATGTAGTCATAGCGCCATTTAGCTGATCAGATCTGAGAATAAAAAAATCATAAAACGAACCCAAAATAAAAAACTATTTCATTATTGAACCTGCTCAGGAAATTTCAAGAATCAGTTGAGGAATACGTCTTATAGGCGAGAACAGCCGACAATCATCTGGACATCCGGACCGGACATACAAAAGAATTTTAGGCCAAGCTAAAACGGAGACGCGTTTTATTTTCAATTACTTTTTCTTCAGCAGCAATAAAGAATGGGGCTCATGCTGTGGGCACGCCGGTGGGAATCGTGTTCAATGTACGCCATTATAGTGCGTTCGGAGATATGGTGGTCATATAATTGTAATAGTTTTAAGTATAATTTACGAAAAATTACTTACTGTTGAGTTTCTTTCGGCTTTCTTCTCAACAGCGGTCTCTTTCACAAGAGACTGCCGGCAGATTCAGATTCAGACATCTAAAAGTGCCCTTGTGGCCTACTTACAGAATAAACGTTTTGATTTTTCAAGCCCTTGGTATATAAGTACATACCAACGGCGTGGCAAATTATTTTTCACCTCACTCGCTCGGAAAACCTCCGTTTATACGGCGAAATCTGCGTGCAAAAGTCATTTGAATTTCGAACACGACGATTTTGATTCTCTGTGGTGCATGTAACTTTTTTATATTTCCTTCAACGCGTGACTGATTTCATCAGTCGATAAATCTTCGAATAACCAATCAACGCACGCTAATAAAGGGCGATCTGGTCAGGCCGGCTAAAATCATATGTACGTTTGAATACTTCTTTTTGAAAAAATTACACCTACAATATCACGTCCAGAAACTTGTGGTTAGAGATTTTTAGTTTTTATATATATTAATAGTCAGTATTTCAGTTTCATTTACATATTTTGAATAGTATATATTAAATACAACACAAATTTTAATATTTATTTGTTATAAAAGTTGGAACATAAGAGTGTAGTTTCTGAACGCACCCGAGAAAAAAATAATAATTAAAAAGTTGGAAGTTTTCACAATTCACGTAAATTTGTTCTGTGGAGAATACATACTGTTGTCTTACTTTATAGAAATATCGAAAACAAGAAAATTAAGCCCAATTTGGAGTATTTATTCAATGCTAAGCCTGCATTAAAACGAAAAAGGATTTGTTATAAATATTTGGAGACAATAAGTTATTTACCGAAACTATTGGCGTTTTTAAAGAAGATAAAGCAGAAATAATCTTGTTCTCATCCCATCGACCATCGTCCAATAACTTCCAAAGCAAGTGTTATGGAAAATACTTCCGAGTGGCCAACTAATCCTTCCCCGAATGCCATTCTCCCACATTCGCAACGAATGTGTCAAGTAGTTTCAAATACAAATATAATATAACAGTAACGATAAAATGGATTATGCGATCGACGACACAAACGCGATTCTCCCTATTGTTACCATTAATTTTTAATATGTGTGCTTCTCTCGTATTTATTTGGTTTGGATTTGAGTGTGTTATGTTTTAAATTTGATGTGTTAAATAGAAGGCAAAATTAAATATGATTATTTTTATGTTTTAATTGTTTTTCTTGAATCTTGTATTTTCCTCTGCTGCAAAATTATTTAGCTTCTCGTGTCTTGAAAGCCTCGCTACGCTCAGGAATCTATCTTTGAACCATTCGCTTCGCTCATCTTAGATTCCTTCGCTCGCTCAGCTTTCAATTTCAACACTCGCGCCAAATAACAACTTTGCAGCCTTGCATAACAAATAACTATTAATATTGTAATTTTATATATCAAACCATGATGTGAAATTATTTTATTATTTATTATCAATGAAATTAATTATTTATCTAGATCTTTTCCGTTGTTCAAGTCGATCCAAACAAACTATGCCAGTTCCACACCGTTTCGTCAGAGGCGTGGGCGAGCTGTCAATATGTAAGCGCCTACGCGCCGTTCGCAATCGTTTGCCATTGTGTTTGATTGGCTTTTACAGTTACTATGACAGTAATTCGAAGGTAATGACTATTTTCACGCTTGGAAAAAAATATGGGGCATTTGTGTTGGACTTTATTTTGTTTTAGTCTGGTTCTAACGTTAAACGTTGGTAAATCACACTAATATGATAAAGGCGAAAGTTTGTGCGTGTGTTTGTTACTTCTTCACACTCAAACGATTTTAATAAATGAGTCCCAAGCATTAGAAAAAATTTAGAACAAATATCTATTTTTTTATACATGACATGAATGAGATTAAATTCTGTACATTAATCATTTATTGTCAAACTGTACTGTAGGAGGTCTTCGGTAAAATTACAAAAATATACGTAGATCCGACATAGGCGTATTACAAATGGTCAAACTCTAAATATAATTATATGGCCAATATAAACAAGCAAATTTTGATTATAATTATTAATTTATTTTACGTTGATATAAATCTAAGATGAGCACTGAAACTAGCACACCTACAGAAATCATCAACCTATTTGAATATTGGTACAACAATCAAACCAACTATGTTAGGTGGGCTGGTGTCAGGTCAAAGGAGTATGGTTTGGAATGTGGGGTGAGGCAAGGGGGTTTGTCCTCGCCTCGCCTTTTTAATCTGTACATGAATGGTCTTATCGAGGCGCTCAGCGGTGCCGGCGTCGGCTGTTCAATTGATGGCAAATTTGTCAATAACATTAGCTATGCCGATGATATGGTGCTGCTGTGCCCATCGGTAAGAGCTCTCGAGATCCTTTTGGATATATGCGAGAGGTACGCAGTGACTCATGGACTGAGGTATAACACAAAAAAAAGTGAGCTTCTTGTTTTCAAGGCTGGGAATAAGAAACCAAAAACAGTTCCTCCGGTTAGACTGTTTGGAGCCCCCTTGAAAAGGGTGTCGGAATTTAAATACCTTGGTCACTGGGTCACTGAGGATCTGTCAGATAACCTTGACATTGAGCGTGAGCGAAGGGCCCTAGCGATTAGAGCAAATATGTTGGTCCGCAGGTTTGCAAGGTGCTCACGTGATGTCAAAATCACACTCTTCAAGGCTTACTGCCAGAGCTTTTATACCTGCAGCTTGTGGACCAAGTACACTCAAAAGTCACTGAATAGCTTGCGTGTCCAGTATAACAATGCTTTCAGGATGCTGTTGGGGCTGCCTCGCTGGTGCAGTGCGTCAGGAATGTTTTTAGAGGCCAACACGGATGGTTTTAAGACAATAGTCCGAAAACGTGTGGCATCCCTGATGAGCAGAGTGCGAGACAGTACCAACGGCCTCCTGAGTTCTGTGCTGGATAAGTTTGATTGCTCAGTGGTGCGGCACTGGAACTTTGTGCACTTGGGTGACAGACCAGTAATTTTTGATGTTAAGTAGCCAAAAAGCCTAGTCAAATAAATTTCTGTAGGGCTTTATTATGTATTTTTTTTTGTTGTCACTGAAATTATTATTATTATTTTTAATGATTATACACTTTTAAATTATTATTATTATTATTATTTTATTGGAATTTTTTTACTATGTTTTTGAATTTTACTATGTTATAATTGAGATTTTTGATATTTGTGTTACTAATCCCTAGACAATAAGATCTTTTGTATTACTAACAATCTATGGACTCTGGGCTGAAATAAAGATTTGAATTGAATTGAATTGAATAAAAAATGGAGCACGCGTAAATGTTTGCAGGCCTTCTAGTAGATCTGTTGTGTGTAACTGTATTCATGCAAATTAACAATTTTGATTTTGATTTCGAAATTTAATTTCATCGTACTATCTCTTCTTTCTAATTCTAATCGTCTCTCTTGTCTTGTCAGATGTCAGAGGTATCATCGGATCTTCGTCCTCGGTCCTCTAGAGTTGGGTGGCCACCTTCGCAATTTGTCTCCATTTTACTCATTTAGCATCATTTCAAGAACACTCTGGAATACCACACTAGACGCTCCATGTTTTTTTTTATACGACGGTGGCCTGATGTTAAGCAGTTCCCGTCGCCTATGGACGCTTGCGACGCCAGGATCATCACACGCGCGTTGCCGACCCTTTAGAACCTATTTACTCCCCTCTTGAAGAACCGCATACTGTAGCCCCGGGGACCTTGGCAGGAGCTCATTCCACATGCGGAGCGTTCGCGGTAGGGAATTCCTCTGGAACCGGACAGTTCTCGACCATTTAGGCTCCAGTATCCAGTGGGATAGCTGGAAATGTCATCGTATACTTAGTAGATAATTCCGTCAAATAAATTTTGTAAATTATCCAACATTACCTACACTACATAACAGTTAAATCCTTACTTTAGACAAGCAAACTCTATGAAAGATAAAGCTAATAACATAAACTTGTATAGTAATCACCACGTATCTCCGTTTTCGTCGCTTATTAAATCGTAATCAGATACTTTTGTCTAACACATCGCGAGAGCTACGAAAGTGAAGTAAAGATTTAATTGGCTGAGCGAGCGAAGCGAGCGCGTCACTCGCCGTTTTAGCTTGGCTAAAAATTGCGTATGTCCGAATTCTGGTTGTTCAGATTTCTGTCTGTTTTCGACTACAATACGTATTAATTAACCGATGAAAATGTGAGCAGTGTCGATGTGGATAAATTACATAAAACTTTAGGGTGTACCTATACATGACGCAGGGTGGTTACATGACGCAAAGCTCACTCGATCTCTATATGAATTATCACCAGTTAGAAATGAAATGTTGTCAATTTAAAGAAGCCTCCTCCAATATCTTAACTCTTCCATTTAAAAGCAATAACTGGCGCCACATGGGCGGTATATGGCATGTTTAGCGATATTTAGACGGCATTTGTATTCATTTGCGATGTGGCAGAGTTGGGATCGTACCTCATTTTAATATAGGTCAATGTGTTACCTCAAACCGTGAGAATTTTTAATTTCGATTATTCATTATTGGCCGCTGAGGCCATCGAGTTTATGAGTCCGAATGACTGGACGACGCAGCGTGGGTAGACCCTCACAAGGTAGACTGATGACCTGGTGAAGGTCGCTGGAGTCCGCTGGTTGCGGGCGGCGCAGGACCGGTCATGGTGACGTTCTCTGGGGGAGGCCTAAGTCCAGCAGTGGACGTCTTTTGGCTGATGATGATGATGATTCGTTATTCTATTTTCGATCATTCAAAAAACAAGGGCTCGGACTTCGCGACCATACCAACGGCTATAATATAGATTTTAAAGTAGGGAATGCAAACCCGGTTATTTTACCATGCAAATAACCGGTAATAACCGGGTTCACTTTGAGAAAATAACCGGGTTGGCATTTTATTTTTAAGGTTTCTTACCTTAATCGGAAATAACTCACTATGTTGTCCGTCCATCAATACATCTCAGGAACCCGTGAAAGTATCAAGCTGAAATAGGGGTGAACATAGAGTGATGTTGAATTATACAACATATTATAATCATATGTATAATATATGAAGAATAATTAATCTCATGAATAAAAAACTAAAAAACTAAAAGGGCTTTGAAATATGTTTTCAAAGGTACGCAGATATAAAGTTTTTTTAAAGATTGACATATTAAAAAAAAATATGTTTGCCTTTTTTATTACTCTGCTTGTACCTAAAGTAAGCTCCTCTACACAAGTAAGACAATGGCGTTATGTATTTATGTTTACAAGATAAGCTCTCTATGACAATTCGGAACATACCTATGGGCGACGGTAATCGCTTTCCATCAGGCGTTTGCTCGTTTGCCCCCTATGACAAAAAAGTAACAACTTGTTTTTTTTACCATAGTTGCAAGACCCATTAACCTCAAGGAAACGCCAATACTATTGAAATACATACAAAGGTTTACCTCAATGAGGTATCAATAGCCCGGCGCCGCGGAGTCACCCCAAAATTTGCATTTTATGACCGCGACGCCAAGGCCAATGAGGGGTCCCGATCAAATGCAAAATGTCTATAAATGAATAAATAAATAAATATCAGACAACCTCACACAAATGGATCTAGTCCCAAATTAAGCTCAAGAAGGCTTGTGTTATGGGTACTAGACGACAATATACATATACTTATATAGATAAATATATACTTAAATACATAGAACAACCATGACCCAAGCAAGCAGGCAAATGTCTACAAACTGCGCCAACCGCGTCGTCATAAATAAATGGGTGTTTACTATAATGACTTATGATGAAATTAATAATACAAGAACCCATGTAGATACCTCAATTAAGCGCCAATACTATTGAAATACATACAAAAGATTACCTCAATGAGGAAATTGTATCCCGCCGCGGTGTCACCCTAAAATTTGCATTTTATGACCGCGACGCAAAGGCCAATGAGGGGTCCCGATCAAATGCAAAATGTCTATAAATGGGTGTTTACACTAATGACTTATGTTAACGAGGGTGACGTGTGGTCAAGTCATCTTTGTGGGGTCCGAATTGATGGTACATACATTGGTAATTCAGTGGACATTAATGGTATTGCATTAATGAATTGTATTTTGGAATCCATAATGATCTTCTCCGAAAAGAGTTTTTTTAGCTTAAGCTGGGATTAAAGCATTGATACAAAGATCAAAGCTTAAAGAAAAATGGAAAAGAGTTACTTGGTATCGAACCCGGTACCTCTGGATTGCCGGTCCAGCGCGTTAACCTTTCCGCCACCCTAACTCCCAAGCAACCTATCGATGACCTTTCTTATACTTCGTGTGTCGATCTTTGCATTGTTTATTGGAAAGGCTTTACACCTTAGCGACCTCTATGTGAATACGTTAATATTCACATCTTACCGCACCACTTTACAGCGGTGAACGAGCAGGCGAGAGAGGGCGCTGTTTGTTTTTATAATTTTAGCTAAGATGCTTTTCCAGCGAGGCGAGACGAGGCAATGCAATTGGTTATGAGGCGTAGCATCACAATTTTCTTATATATATTTTTTTATATTATGAAAGTGACAAACAAGCATGTGGCCCGCGTTGACACTTGCAACGCCAAAGAACCCCAAGACCGATACCAAGTGTGCAACTACGACTGGCAGTTACTAGAAGTATGATACAATTACAAATACTTTTTATTGCATACCTCAATCATTATAGCAATAACACAACATGAGATATTATATTAAATCAGGCAGAGGTAAACAGATGGTCTTATCCCTAAATAGCAATCTCTTCCAGACAACCTTTAAGGTAGCGAAGTACTTTAAGAAAGTTTGAATTGAGTAGCTAAGTATTGTTTTTATGGTAAGTTTAGCTAGATCAGAATCAAGGCCGTTAGTCCATTCAACGAGGCTGGGTCGTAAACATCTCATAGTGCCCCGGCAGGCCGTAAGCCGGCATCTGCCCCGGCCCGCATTAAATCACCCCCGTACCGTCAGCAATGCAAACTGGTCACTTAAAATACATGGAATACTTATACAAGGTTACATATAAGGTTACATGTAGATATACTTAAGACAGTTGCCAACTTTAAGAGACTGTGTTGTGTTGTGATGTGATGTGTTGTGTTATATTGTATCTCATAGTGCCCCAGCAGGGCGTAAGCCGGCATCTGCCCCGGCCAGCATTAAATCACCCCCGTACCGTAAGCAACGCAAACTGGTCACTGGGAGTACTTATCCATTCATGGTTTATATGTAGATGTACCTACTTCAAACAGTTGCCAACCTCAAGAGAAAGTGGTGTTGTGTTGTGTTGTGTTGTCTCATAGTGCCCCAGCAGAGCCTAAGCCGGCATCTGCCCCGGCCAGCATTAAATCACCCCTGTACCGTCAGCAATGCAAACTGGTCACCGGGAATACTTATAACCATTCAAGGTCACAATATGTAGACATGCTTAAGACTGCAGTTGCACACCATAAGGCTCTTTATCTGTAACAAAGTGTTGTTTTAGTACTTTTTCTCTATGATATTTATCAATGAAAAATTCAAACTGTAGATTTCAAATATATGTAATACTTTTGCTAACACTACCCAAACAATCTCCGGCCTTATAATCTGGTATCTTTATGGCAAATCCCTCAATACCGACACATTGTTACACTGACAGTACACTACCATTTCACCTTAACCTAAAAGGTTTCAAGCGCCAAACACTCCCTACTAACTTCCGTCGTTTTAAATAAGCCATTTCAACGCGGATTCAGAACGCCGTAAGCGTCGAATGTTTTGTTCTGATATTTGTCGTTTTGAAGCTGTATTGATGGTGATACTGATGTGGGTTTCGGGACAATGATATTGACAATTAGTCCTTCGTTATCCTTTTGTGTGGCGGTTACCGCAAATAGGACGTTTTGGGTCACTGGACTCAATTTTATAAGGTACGATCAGCAGCTATGCTCGAAACTGTAGACGACTATATCTATATTGGGACAAAAAAATCCAGTTCGGTAGGTCGAATTTCGAAAAAGAGGTCATTCGTCAATTCCAATTCGGATGCGGCGTTCAATGAAGCGAGCTGTGTTCGGAGTTTTCTTTCGGGAACGAATCCGAGATAATGAGATACGCAAGAGAACCAAAGTTGCAGATAAAGACAGTGGGCGGGGCACATTGCATTGTTCTTGAGTAGCGATCGCGGACCGGAAGACGCATCGTGGGAAGCCTCCAATAATGTAGACCGACGAGGTCGTCGAGAGAGAGGCCTCCCAAAAGTTGCGTGCGCCGCCCTAACCACCTGGTTAGGGCGGCGCACGACCGATCGTTGTGGAGAACTTTTGGGAGGCCTTTGTCCAGCAGTGAACGTCTATCGGCTGGTATGATGATGATGACAATCAATATCAAAAGTAGCTGACAATTCGAATATGAAATTTGACATAAGCCAGTAATAATTGCTACTAATAACGCCTTACCACCAAATACTTGCTTACTTGACCAAAGTGACCGACATAGTCCTAAAGATATGCAAGTTGAAGTGGCAGTGGGCGGGGCATATTTGTCGTAGTGCTGATGGTCGATGGGGTAGACGAGTTCTAGAGTGGAGACCACGAACGCCACGCCCTGTAGGACGGCCTCCCGCCAGGTGGACCGACGACCTAAAAAGAGTGGCGGGAAGCAGTTGGATGCGGAAAGCTGAGGACCGGGTATGGTGGCGCGAACTGGGGAAGGCCTATGTCCAGCAGTGGACGACTCCGGGCTGATGATGATGATGATGATGATGATGAATAACGCCTTTATATTCAAAATTAAATGTAAGGGTAAGGTTTATCCCATCTTAACTGACCGGGTTAGGTTAGCACCTGGTATGTATGGCGCCGGATACAAATGAGGTGCAAAGTGCAAAGTTAACGCAACCGATCACGTTAGTTGTATGGGAGCCCCCTTAAAAAAATTGTACTTATTTTGTTGTTATAGCGGCAACAGAAATATATCATCTGTGAAAGTTTCAACTGTTTAGCTATCACGGTTCATGAGGTACAGCCTGGTGACAGACAGACGGACAGCGGAGTCTTAGTAATAGGATTTCGTACCCTTTGAGTACGGAACCCTAAAAATATATAAATTAAATGTAAATGGCTGAATATATCCTTCTCCTTCGGAATTAGTTATTCCTGGCCTCGCAGACCACAATATGCGGATGCAAATTGGATCTATTTTCGTCAGAGACCCATAAATTGACATACTAAAGGGTCAAAGTCATCAAACTACCAACATCAACTAAAACTTGCACTAAACTTTATTATTCCACACTAAAGTTAGGGTGAAACTCAACCTAACTGTAAAAACAGGTTCAGTAATTAAATGTACCTCATAAAGATCAATTTAGTGAACACTCAACTTTAGGGTAGCGCGGGGTGAGTTGGAGTAATTCGGGTCAAATCGACCCAGAGCCAATTGTGTGAAATGTATCATGTTTCTATTGGGCGTTTGGTAACAGTATGTGACGTAGTTATTATACTGTGTTAGTTATAATATTATACATAGTTATAACAGTAATTCACTGAGCGAGATACGAAAGTGTGTCAATTTCAGTCCAAATGTTTGGATGTCCATATGCTTTTCGGCTATTCTCGCCTAACGGTCGCATTTTTCAACCGATTCTCATGAAATTTTGTGTTGTGGTAAGTTGAATGTTGAATGTAAAACGCACATCCTAGGGTATGGCTAATGCGCATAAGCATTTCAAAAACATATATGACGCAGAGGGCGCTCCAGTGGCGTAAAGAATTAAGGGATGAAAGATTTGGTGTGATTGACGTAGCGGTCGGATAGCTCAGTTGGGAGAGCAATGCGCCGGAAACGCAGAGGTCGCGGGTTCAAACCCCGCTTCGATTGTAGTAGATCGCATTCAATTTTTCTTTCTTAATTTACCTTTGTGTCATTATTTATAAAAATAAAATGTGGTATTACCACATAAAAAAAATAAGAATCGATAAAAAAGATTCTATACAAATATTTAGAACAGCGCCATCTCTCTCGCAGTCTTCACACTTGCTGTAAAGCAATGGGGATTGGGGATTGTGTGTGTAAAACGCACATCCTAGGGTATGGCTAATGCGCATAAGCATTTCAAAAACATATATGACGCAGAGGGCGCTCCAGTGGCGTAAAGAATTAAGGGATGAAAGATTTGGTGTGATTGACGTAGCGGTCGGATAGCTCAGTTGGGAGAGCAATGCGCCGGAAACGCAGAGGTCGCGGGTTCAAACCCCGCTTCGATTGTAGTAGATCGCATTCAATTTTTCTTTCTTAATTTACCTTTGTGTCATTATTTATAAAAATAAAATGTGGTATTACCACATAAAAAATAAATAAAAATAAGAATCGATAAAAAAGATTCTATACAAATATTTAGAACAGCGCCATCTCTCTCGCAGTCTTCACACTTGCTGTAAAGCAATGGGGATTGGGGATTGTGTGTGTAAAACGCACATCCTAGGGTATGGCTAATGCGCATAAGCATTTCAAAAACATATATGACGCAGAGGGCGCTCCAGTGGCGTAAAGAATTAAGGGATGAAAGATTTGGTGTGATTGACGTAGCGGTCGGATAGCTCAGTTGGGAGAGCAATGCGCCGGAAACGCAGAGGTCGCGGGTTCAAACCCCGCTTCGATTGTAGTAGATCGCATTCAATTTTTCTTTCTTAATTTACCTTTGTGTCATTATTTATAAAAATAAAATGTGGTATTACCACATAAAAAAAATAAGAATCGATAAAAAAGATTCTATACAAATATTTAGAACAGCGCCATCTCTCTCGCAGTCTTCACACTTGCTGTAAAGCAATGGGGATTGGGGATTGTGTGTGTAAAACGCACATCCTAGGGTATGGCTAATGCGCATAAGCATTTCAAAAACATATATGACGCAGAGGGCGCTCCAGTGGCGTAAAGAATTAAGGGATGAAAGATTTGGTGTGATTGACGTAGCGGTCGGATAGCTCAGTTGGGAGAGCAATGCGCCGGAAACGCAGAGGTCGCGGGTTCAAACCCCGCTTCGATTGTAGTAGATCGCATTCAATTTTTCTTTCTTAATTTACCTTTGTGTCATTATTTATAAAAATAAAATGTGGTATTACCACATAAAAAATAAATAAAAATAAGAATCGATAAAAAAGATTCTATACAAATATTTAGAACAGCGCCATCTCTCTCGCAGTCTTCACACTTGCTGTAAAGCAATGGGGATTGGGGATTGTGTGTGTAAAACGCACATCCTAGGGTATGGCTAATGCGCATAAGCATTTCAAAAACATATATGACGCAGAGGGCGCTCCAGTGGCGTAAAGAATTAAGGGATGAAAGATTTGGTGTGATTGACGTAGCGGTCGGATAGCTCAGTTGGGAGAGCAATGCGCCGGAAACGCAGAGGTCGCGGGTTCAAACCCCGCTTCGATTGTAGTAGATCGCATTCAATTTTTCTTTCTTAATTTACCTTTGTGTCATTATTTATAAAAGTAGTTATATAGTTTTTTATTTAGCTTTTTGATATTTTTTTAAAATAGCAGAGTTTTAGGGGTACCTAAATTAATAATACAAATTTAAGCAATTTCAGCATAAAGTCGTGAGGTCTACAGCTTACTATAAGAGGCCGTATTTCTTATATATATATTTTTTTTATATAACGAGAAATATATTGCTAATTTCAACCAATATTTAAAAAAATATAATACTTTTCCCCGAGTTCTAGAAAGTAACATACTTAGCTATTTCATGCTTTCATTGCGTGCAGTTAAAAATAAGTTGAAAAAACAAGACGTGAACTTTGACAATTTCGAGTAGCTTTTGAAACAAAAATTATCAATAAAAAAATTAAGCTGCAGGTGTCAAATATATACCAATAAATCTCAATAGCCCTATTCTAAGTAGTAACACTGATAATATGTTAAGAAACATGTTTGATCGTAGAAAAAAAACCAAAACAATCAACAGTTTTGACCGGATAAGGAGCCGTAACTGTATAGACTTGCTAATCTTACAACAAACGGATGTATTAACCAACCACTAATTGCTCTAGATAGGTGATTATCGATTTCGAATCCAGTTAGTGATAATTAGATATTACCGGGGTCTATTCCATAGACCTCATAGAATAACCATGTAGATAGATTATGACAGCCGAGCCTTGGAGTGACGACCATGTGTAGGAAAGCGCAGCGTGGGCGGTCCTCGATGGACGGACAAACATCTTTAAAGTGCGAATATAAGTAACTAAAAGGATACTCCTTGTACTCGACTAAGCTAAGACGCCTAAGAGGAAAAGCGGATTATGACTTTTTCTTTCTCGCGCACCAACTAACGGATATTTCTAGTTAGTGATACATTTAACTTTTTCCCATGGTCAGTAATATGACTAACTTTTGCGCCATAGTCTTTAGTAAAGTTAACTAAAACTTTAATTCTTCTTTCCTATTTATTTTAGTAGTTAATTACTAGGTGTTTGTGAGACGGGGCAAGTTGCAGGAATTCGCTCGCGAACTGCAGCGAAATTATAAAGATTCCCTACTGCTGCCAGTTCAGACTTACCAACGTAGGGTTGGTACGCAAAACCTGAAATGTTTATCATACGATTCACGTTGTAAGTAGACAGCTGCGCTGCAGTTTTTACGCGCAGCAAATAGCCAAAACCCACATAATTACCGTAGTTGCGTAAAATGGTTAAAATCTGTTGAGCCCTTTTGATGATCACAGTCTTAAACCACGTTGCACTTGAAGTTGAAAACGTCTATGTATTTTCTAACAGTGATGGTGGATTTTGTAGGAAAATTCTTGCATATTTAAGCACTGGACATATTAATATACGTTTACACTTGTTTGTTAAGTAGATGTAAATAATTTTATCTTTAATTGTGTACAGTACTCTTATTTATTTTTATTATTACTTTTGCTGGTTTTACTTATAGTGTTGTATTAGTTTTATATAAAATTAAACGTGCGTGTGGCAACCCTACGTCAGTTGAACAACCTAACCGGCACACGCCAGGTAAGTAGCATCTCAGCGACGCCTGATACTTTAATGTGCTGCGAAATAGTTCATTATAATAAGAAACGCATAGGAATTGCATTTATTTTGTGGCACACGGTTATGTATTTTACAAAATTTTTTTTCGAACACAACATTATTACAGAAAATAAGAAAATACATAACAATGCTTATAGTCTGTAATGTGGAATGTTTCATTCGCGTGGATATGTTAGTAGCATTTATAATTATAAATGTATGAGGACATGACATGTTTGTGTCGCTAAGGCGTAAAGCCTTTCAAATAAACAATGCAAAGATTCACACATAAAGCTAAGGGAAAATTCTAAAGATCATCTAATTTACGGTGGTGGAGAGATTAACACATTGGACCGGTAATCCATGGGTACCGGGTTCGATTCCTGGTCTCTTCTGCCAGATTACGCATTTAAATTTTTATTTGTGCTTTGATCTTTGTATGAATGGTTTGGCATTTATAATTGTTCTTTGTCGATTTACCGTATCTATAATTACCCAACTACATGTGTATCAATACTTGAAAAAAAAAAAAACTATTCTGTTACCTTCAAATAAACTATAGCTCAACAATAAGTGCATTAAGTATTGTTTGACAACCCTACGCAATTTGTACAAGCTCACCCTGCACGGTGCACACCCCCGGTAAATCGCATCTTATACTTTAATGCGCTACGAAATCATTCACACATAAGGAATTCTCCTAGCTTATGCTATTAATTACTGAAGTGGCAACCACGAATGGGAAAAAGAAGCGTGGGCAGACCCTCCGCTAGGTGGAGAGACGACATAGTTAAGGTCGCGGGAAGGAAGTGGATACACGTGGAGTCGCAGCGAATGGAAAATGCACGAGGAGGCCAGGATCCAGCAGTGGGTAGATACGAGCTGATGATGATGATGATGATGATGCAGTTAATATGATTTGACGACGCGTTTGGCTCGGTTTGTAGACACCTGCCTACTGAGCCGGCGGTCCCGGGTTCGAATCCCGGCCAGGGCAAATATTTGTGTGATGAACTCGAATATTTGTGCTTGGGTCATGGTTGTTCTATGTATTTAAGTATATATTTATATATAAGTATGTATATCGTTGTCTAGTACCCATAACACAAGCCTTCTTGAGCTTAATTTGGGTCTAGATCGATTTGTGTGAAGTTGTCCGATATTTATTTATTTATTATATGTCTGTTTTGGCTTCAAGAGTTGTAGTTGCCGATCAAAGCAAAGGTAAAAAATACAAGGCAATTTTTTTTTTATTAGTTATGCAAATCTGTCTACTTTAGTGAGTGGTGCTATGTGCCTATGTCAATTTGGTGGACCACTGTTTTCTAGATATATTAGGAGTGTTTATGTAAACAATTTTGGACAACAACCTGGTGGAAGAGACCGGAAATCGAACCTCCGGTCCAGCGCGTTAACTACTTCGCTACCCTAGCTCCAGGCTCCAGGTAACCTCACGAATTTTTCCTTGTGCTGTGTGTGTCGATCACTGTTTCTCACTGTTTTTAGGGTTCCGTAGTCAACTAGGAACCCTTATAGTTTCGCCATGTCCGTCTGTCCGTCCGTCCGTCCGCGGCTTATCTCCGTGATCATTAGTACTAGAAAGCTGAAATTTGGTATGAGTATGTGTATGTATCACGTCGACAAAACGGTACAATAAAAACTAAAAATACTTTTTTTTGTTCCAACCCTAGTGTGTGGGGTGTCTTTAAATAGGTCTGTTAAAAATAATACGGGTCTCTGAACATTACTTTTTGATAAAGTCAGTAGTTTTGTAAATATTCGCTCCGAAAATAAAAAAATTGTGTCCCCCCTCTAACTTTTCAACCACAGGTCAAAAAAATATGGAAAAATTCATGAAAATAAGGGCTTATAAGTACTTTCAATAAAAACTATATTGAACAAAATCGGTCCATCCGTTTTTGAGTTATCGTAAAATTTCATAATTGTCTTTAAAAGGACGTAATTTGACTTCCAGAAAGTAATAAGTAATTACAGTTACTTTGGCTTTTACGACCTTTTTCTGTCTTTCCGTCTTTGACCGTCTCTAGTGAAGGATGAGCAACTACGGAACCCTACAGTGAGCGGTGCCCGACATGCTCTTGGCCTGTTTATTTTTTACGGCTTAGCGACCTCTATGTGAATACGACTCTTCCACCAGGTCTCTGGTCCAGGAGCTCTTTTTTAAATTTTTCTTTAAGGTTTGATCTTTGTATAAATGGTTTAAATAATTTTTGGTTACTTTACAAGCGAATGCTCTCGGTGAAGCAGCACCTGCTCTCTGTGACACAGCACCTGCTCTCTGTGACACGCGACTCTTTCTCGCGCGAGAAATATTACCTATCTCTTTCTTCGCTGCACTGTGAGAGAGTGACGGGCGATGCTATGTCGCGCGACAAGCTGTGCTAGGCGGGGTGGATAATTGTGTTTTGCAGTGGTTTAAAGTTTTAATTAAAATAAACAAAACATAAGTGAAAACCCTACGAAATACCGTCTTAGCATACTATTGTTCATATGAATACCTATTCACTCTTATATACCTATATAAGAGCTTATTAGCAGAGTAACGTATCGCTTTGTCTGCTCAAGTTTAGATTATGATCATAAGGGTGCTCACATACGGCGACGTTTGTGGTTCAGTCGAGTCGTGCGATTCGTGAACGCGCGACTGCATCGCGACATGCGGCCCGTTGTCGCATCTGCAACGCGCGACAAACGATGCAGTAGCGATGGAGTTTGTACAGCACCTTCCTGCCCACTAAGCCGGCGGTCCCGGGTTCGAATCCCGGCCAGGGCAAATATTTGTGCGATGAATTCGAATATATTATGCTTGGTCATGGTTGTACTATTTATTTAAGTAGGTATCGATATTTATCTATATAAGTACCGTATGTATATGTATATCGTCGTCTAGTACCCATAAGACAAGCCTTCTTATTTGTGTGAGGTTGTCTGATATTTATTTATTTATTTATCTTCTCGTCCCAAATACCGCAGTCTCTTAAGAAGAACATAATTAACCGATATGTGTTGCCAGTGATGACATACGGCACTGAAACGTGGTCGTTCACAATTAGGCCTCATAAGAAGGCTCAAAATTACTAAGGGTAATGGAGCGAGCTATGCTCGGAGTTTCCTTGAGGGATCGAATCCGAACTGATGAGATACGCAAGAGTACCAAGGTCGTTGATATAGCTCAGACAGTCGCCAAACTTAAATGGCAGTGGGCGGGGCATATTGCTCGTAAAATCGATGGCCGTTGGGCTAGAAAGCTTCTTGAGTGATCGCGGACCGGAAGACGCAGCGTGTGAAGGCTCCCAACAAGGTGGACCGACGACTTGGTGAGGGTAAATGATGAGCGACAGCATGGCGACTGTATCGCGACTGCTTCGCTACTGAATCACTGCAATTTTCGCCCTATGCCAGCTCCCTAAGATTCAAATCACGAGATCCATTCAACGATCTCATGAACGGAGCATGACTCGCCATTTTGAATTTCACAAACATCAAAATAGAGAACATTTCAATCAGAGTCACACTAATACTATAAAGGCGAAAGTAATACGGTGAATAGAGACTAAAGTACTATGTGTGACTTTACAAACGGTCCGGTAGTTTTGAATTTTTGATATGTTGTCTAGGATAGTTATTCAGTGCTTAAAATGCAAAATGCACAATTCCCCCCCCCCCCCCCCCCCCTCCGCGCCCGCCGCCATATTGAAAAAACCGGCACTTTTTTCATATTTTTGCTCATATCTTCCTTTATGAGCATTTTAGCTAGAAGAAAGCTTCGAAAATGTTATAGAGAGTTAAATTTACTACATTCTCCATTTTATATGTTTTTTCTAGGACAGATAGTTACGGAGATATCCACATTTAAAAAAACGTAAAAAAATCGCAATTTCCTACTGAAAAACAAACTTCTGGATTATATTTTCGTTTAGGAGCATTTTAGCTACAACAAAGCTTGGGCAATGTTGTAGAGAATTAAATTTACTATAATTTACACTTCAAATTTTGTTTCAAGGACGGTTAGTTAATACGGAGATATGCACATTTAAAAAACAGGAAAAGTCGAATTTTCCGAAAATTTCTCAAAATTCTTGGTTTAGAACGCTGTCATTCAGTTACGGACTAGTCTAGGACAAATTAAAACATGTAGGAAATATAATTGCTTATAAAACTCATGTTCATTTTTACATACATTTTTGGAAAATGTGACTTTATTTTTTACATATCTCCGTAATTATCTGTCCTAGAAATAAAATTTGAAATGTAAATTATAGCAAATTTAATTCTCTACAAAATTGCTCAAGCACTGTTCTAGCTAAAATGCTCCTAAACGAAGATATAATCCAGAAGTTTGTTTTTGAGTTGGAAATTGCAATTTCTTAAGTTTTTTTAAATGTGCATATCTCCGTAACTATCTGTCCTAGAAACAAAATATGAAATGGAAAATGTAGTAAATTTAACTCTCTATAACATTGTCGAAGCTTTCTTCTAGCTGAAATGCTTCTAAAGGAAGATATGAGCAAAAATATGAAGAGAGTGCCGGTTTTTTCAATATGGCGGCGGGCGCGGAGGGGGGGAAATTGTGCATTTTGCATTTTAATTAAACACTGACTAACCATCCTAGACAACATATCAAAAATTCAAAACTACCGGACCGTTTGTAAGGTCAAAATCCTTTATTCACTGAATTAAAGTGAGTGTGGTTGTATGTTTGTTACTTCTTCACGCTTAAACGGCTGGATGGATTTGGATGAGATTAAGAACAGAGATATTTGCAAGTGAGCCTGCGTATTTGCGGCCCGTAACTGCACGTCGGATATGTGTCCCAACCTCTGAGAAGGAGGGACAAGAGATTTTTCAAAAGGAGATGCATCCGAGGGATGAACTGGACTTTTGGTTTGTCTCAATGTTTTCTAAAAATTAGTTGCCATGAGGTGGAGAGGCAGCTCTCTGAGAGGCTGATAATCTAAGTAGGGGGTTGAAGCGGCTCCCACAAAAGCGCACGTCTCTGTCGGATTGTCTGTTGTCATGGTTGTAGTTGAAGCGGGGACGTGATGACACTGGTCTGCGTCTCGCCCCATCAGCCCTTATTTGGGCAAGAAATTTGGCGTTTTCCTCCTCTTCCAATCGGCGTCGGATAGTACCGCGACAAATGCTCACTCTCCTTACGATAGTGCGAGCAAGACAGGTGATGCTTGATCGCACGACAAGTGAAGGACGCGGTTTCATCTCGAAAAGAACATGGTTCCCGTGTGTATATGCTATATTTCAACGAAGTTCCAGCGAAGTGACGGGCAAAAGCTAGTTTAAATAATAAAATAGCTCATTACGCTAAAGTAGGAATAGAGTGGCGAGATAAGATGCCGATTGCCAGTGTCAAAACATCAAACTGAGGCCCCGAATACTAAGAACTTATTTTGAAGAATTTATTACAGCGCCTTCTATCCTTTGGCATATCGCCCTTGCGTCACGCAATGTGGCTGGATAAATAACCAATAAGTATAGGAACAGCTGTACATTCAAATATGGTTATAAGGTACTTTTAACCCGACTACAGTAAAAAAAACGGACGAAGTTACGGCACTTTCTAGTGTATGATAGGTCTCTAGATCCCCAAAGCAGCTAAAACTAACGATTAATTCCCAGCACAATAGCGCAGTATCTAGCTTAGAGCAAAATCTAGCTTTTAATTATACCCTAGACGGAGTTATTTGACTTGATAGCGCCCGAAAATAGCGACTTGGTCCGTTTTTCACGGAGTGAATTTTTAATAGGGCCGTTAGGGATAATAGTGTTTTAAACGAAAATATTGTCGGGTGTTCGAGATTTTTCCAGTATAGGGGCACATCGAGGGATATAATGGTTACATTATCGATAATGCGCTATTTAAAGTAACTGTTATATGACTATTATAAAATGAAACATGTAGTCTCATTATTTTTAATGTGGGTACATTGATACAAAGATCAAAGAACATGCTTTAAGAAAGCCTTTCAAATAACCAATGCAAAGATCGACACACAAAGCATAAGGAAAAATTCTAAAGATTATTCGGCGTTAGGGTGGTGGAGAGGTTACGTTGGACTGGTAATCCAGAGGTACCGGGTTCGATACCCGGTCTCTTCCGCCATGTTACGCATTTAAATTTTTCTTTATGCTTTGATCTTTTTTATGACTATTATTTGAAAATTATAGTCTCCGTGTTAGATAAAATACATAATTTTTGTTTTACTTATCTATTTTCATGAAATTGTTTAGAGTTTTGTGACTTACTGCATTCTCCCATATCGTTTATCAGACTAATGTTATAAAGGCGACTTTGTGAGTATGAAATGAAATGAAATAATTTATTCAGTATGCAGGCCACAAGGGCACTTTTACAAGTCAGATTGTGAATCTACCGGCATTTCGCAAGAGGAGACCGCTGTTGAGAAGAAAGCCGAAAGAAACTTAACAGTAAGTCATTTCCGTAAATAACACTTAAAACAATTACATCACATTAGTGTTATAACTAATTATTACATGCGTCAACGTAAAGGAGATATATAGATAGGTACTCCAAATCAATGTTAGGTAGGAATAGTAAAATTAAAATTTTAATTTTATGTGTACGTTTGTTACTTCTTCACTCTCAAGCGTCTGGCCCAATTTTGCTACATTTTGGAATAGAGGTAGGTTAAACCCTGCATTAACAGTTAACGCATAGGCTACTATTTATCCCAAATAAATTAGTGTTCCCGTGGGTTAAGCGGGTAACACCGCACGGCGCAGTTAGTAGTAGTTAGTAGTCTACTACTAGCTCCACGTCGTATTTTCGTATAGCGGTTAGTAGTCAGGTTTCTTTCAACCGTAAGTTTTATAAGTAGGTAATCTAACTTCCACTCTCTGCGATGACTGCTAAAATATCCGTATTATAAGTTCAGCTATTCGCTAACTCGGGTTGTTAAAACAATAGTGAAAAGTTATTCTAAACTATATTTTTAAAGATGGCATTCGGATCTTTGCGACGGCTACCCGCGACGTTTTAAAAAAGTTTAGATTTTTCTGTTTTTTTTTTTTTTTCATTTGGGGAAAAATTTGGTTGGTGTTCTGAGGAATTGTTTGACATGATGCCTACGGCTACCTTCTACCATCGCACTGCTCTCCATCGGCGGGGTGTTCATATACTGGAGCCTCAATGGTCTTGAATTGTCCGGTTCCAGAGCAATTTCCTACCGCGAATGCTCCGCATGTGGAATGAGCTCCTGCTGAGGTTTTCCCCGGGGGATACAGTATGCGGTTCTTAAAGAGGGGAGTAAATAGGTTCTTAAAGGGTCGGCAGCGCGCGTGTGATGCTCCTGCAAGCGTCCATAGGCCGCGGTAACTGCTTAACATCAGGCGGGCCGCATGCTTGTTTGCCACCGACGTAGTATAAAAAAAACAAGTCAGAATCCTGGGCTCTATTCATTCTAGTAGGAGAAAAACTGTCTTATTCTATACACTATTATAAAGTTATAGAGATCAGTGATCCATGGAAACGATCCATGATTTCACCATAGCTCCACAATACTCGCGAAGTTGATCGAAGTTGACCGAAGTTGGCCGAAGTATGGGTTTCTGCAGCGAAGTGCCCGTCCACACTATCTTATGCACCAAACTTCTGCCAACTTCGCGAGTAGTTTGGAACCCGAATCAGAATAAAATCCTAACAGTGCGCAGGATCTTTCTTTGCTATAATTTGCTTCCATCATTGCTATACCTAGCAAAGCCAACAGCATTGCTGAGTGGAGACCATTCCGGATGCACATCTCTTATGTACACTATCTTTCTCTCTCTCTTCGTTCCCTCACTGCTGAGGACCGTGACTCTTTCCGATTCCGTCAACTAGTTGTCTCCATCGGTTACGTTCCGATGCTTGGTGGAGTGCAGCACTGACTGATTTATGTCCAGCTCCTCAGGTATCTGGTCTACCCACCTTTTGGGACTTCTGCCTCTAGGTCTTTTACCATCGATTTTACCAGTTACCATCAGGCGTTCCAAATTATTCGTCTCTCAGCGTGCAACGAGGCCAAAATACCGCACTATTCGTTGCAAGCAGGTAGTTGATAAGCGCTGTGTCTTCTCTATGTTTAGTTGCTTCAGAATGCTGTCTTTAATAGTTATCTAATAATTGTGAATTGTAATATGTTATCTTGAATAAAGCTTTTTATATTCTATTCTATTCTTTGTTTTGTATGGGTGGTGCCATGCCAGTCTGGCGCCATCAGTTGGTCATAATTTCCTTTGTCCTTGCATCACGCCGAAACGGCTATAACAGATTTTAACCAATTCCGCTACGTGGTGTGTGGTGTCTGTTGGTTTTCTTTGTCCTCTCATTACGCCGAAACAGCTGGACGAATTTCAATTCAATTTCGGTACAGGGATAGCTGGTCATCCAAATATGGTTATAGGATACTTTTTACTACTCTACTTAATTCAATTTACATACAATTCTTTGTTTTCCATTGCGTTACTTCTACACAAATGTGCTTAAAAAGAAGCGTAAGTTGATTCGGAAAAATTAGGACACTTTTTTTTTACCACGATCCAACGTTTACGAATCTCAGCGACAGTTTGGGATTTTACAATGGTATTCTATGATTAGTATTAAGACAACGACTGACTTTCTCACATGAGGCTACATTATTTAGTTTGATGCTTGGAGTTAGGCACTTTCGTGAAAAGTTATGCACTTAATTATGACATAATAGGGCAACATTAATAATGTTCAATTTTGTAACCAGCATTTTAATGTTCTGAGTATAAAGTAACAGAGTGAAATGTTGTTTGGTAATATGGCTTCATCTATATAAAAAAAAAATATTTTTGTAATTTTCTCATATTTTCACATACCTGAAAATTTCGAAACGGCTATTAATCACATTTACAACCATACAGTAAAGTACAAAATGCTTTGTTTCACACCAAAAAAAGTTTACAAATAGTATACACAGAAACAATAATTTAAAAAACCGGCCAAGAGCATGTCGGGCCACGCTCAGTGTAGGGTTCCGTAGTTGCTCATCCTTCACAATAAACTGCTGTTTTAAGCCCGAGGTTTAAGTTAAGACAGATTTTAAGCTCTATAAAAAGGTTGTAAACGCCCTAGAAACTGTAATCACTTATTACCTTCTGGAAGTCAACTTACGACCTTTTAAAGAAAAAATATGAAATTTGGCGATAACTCAAAAACGGCTTGACCGATTTTGTTCAATATAGTTTTCATTGAAAGTACTTATAAGGCCGCATTAACATGAATTTTTCCATATTTTTTTGACTTGTGGTTCAAAAGTTAGAGGGGGGGGGACACAATTTTTTTTATTTTCGGAGCGAATATTTACAAAACTACTGACTTTATCAAAAAGTAATGTTTGAAAACCCCTATTATTTTCAAGAGACCTATTCAACGACACCCCACACACTAGGGTTGAAACGAAAAAAAAAAATCACCCCCACTTTAGGTGTTCGAGAGGTACCCGAAAAAAAATTTTTTTTTTAGTTTTTATTTTACCGTTTTGTCGGCGTGATACATACACATACTCATACCAAATTTCAGCTTTCTAGTACTAATGATCACGGAGCTAAGCCGCGGACGGACGGACAGACGGACAGACGGACAGACGGACAGACGGACATGGCGAAACTATAAGGGTTCCTAGTTGACTACGGAACCCTAAAAACGGTAGACAACAGGCGGTCTTGTCGCTAAAGAGCAATCTCTTCTATACAACCTTTGATAGTTTTATTAAAACTTTCGTGAGACATATTTAATTATTGTATTAAGCGGTTTACACTCACGTGAAATTGTCAGGAACGGCCCGACATGTTTCGAACTCGTATGGAGCCCTTCATCAGGGACGGCTGCCCGTACACCGCCGCGGCAACCTCGTCACTGAGTGAAAGAAACTCAACTGTAAGACATTTTTTCATAAAGCATAAGTACTTAAGTATGCGTATAGTTCTCGAAGAAAACATTTTAAAAGTGTATTTTAAGATATAAATGAGGAACAGTGTAAGAATAAAATAGAAACTATAGTCACTGAGTGACGAGCTTGCCGCGGCGGTGTACGGGCAGCCGTCCCTGATGAAGGGCTCCATACGAGTTCGAAACATGTCGGGCCGTTCCTGACAATTTCACGTGAGTGTAAACCGCTTAATACAATAACCTTTGATAGTTTTATGTACCGCATTATTACCATGTAATATGACATAATTACCTACTTTTTTTCATTAAAAAAACGCATTACTATTTGGAAAATTACAATCGTACCAAATTCAAATTCAAATATCCATATCAACGCATAAGCATAATTTTGTAAATTTTTCAAAATAGCTTTGAAAAGTCATCATTTATCCACGCGCCGAAATCAAAGATTTTTGAATTGTCAAAGGTTCACTCTCTGTTTCACTCTAATTCTACTGGACTATAATGTTACTGGACTGGACTAATAATGAAGCGTCTCAGTCCACCGACCACGGGGCTAGGCTGAGAGCCAGCGATAAGTTTTATTAAGGAAATGCACAATCACAGGCATTGATTGATTTATACGACATTTATGACCCATTAAAGGTCTAAAGGGGAAATTATTGCCTAGCTATTTCATTGTTTACTTACTTTATTACTTACAAATTGCATTGCACTCATAATAACACTTACGCAATAATTTCATAAGTCAACATGAAGGTGCCAACCTTTATCCGCGTAAAGATTTTCGTTAGTCAGGTAAATGCTCCCTCCTTGAGTCGTATTCCTCATTGCTGATGGTCGAGACCTCCTCGAATTATTTTGTGGACGATCGCTATCCACTTGTTGATCGGCCTTCGGCGTTGTGGACAGTCGGGTAATAAGTACCTACTTACCTATTATATTAATTATCCAACCGTCAGGCTTTCCTGTGCCTAGTTTCTATTTTATTCTTACACTGTTCCTCATTTATATCTTAAAATACACTTTTAAAATGTTTTCTTCGAGAACTATACGCATACGTAAGTACTTATGCTTTATGAAAAAATGTTTTACTGTTGAGTTTCTTTCGGCGTTTCTTCTCAACAGAGGTCTCCTCTTGTGAAATGCCAGTACTCAGATATGCAAAAGTGCCCTTGAGGTCTACCTGAAGAATAAAGTTCATTATTTCATTTATTTCAACCATATTTGGGTGTCAGCTGTCGATGACGAGAGGACAGATTAAATTATGACCAATATGGCGCTGAACTGACATACAAAACAAAAGGCATACCAGCATCGCGTTATTAAGATATTTAATAAAATCGTGAGTCTTTTTAAAAAACTGATTCGAAATACAAATCTAAAAAAATAAATAAATAAATATTAAGGGACAATCTCACACAAATCGACCTAGTCCCAAACTAAGCAAAGCTTGTACTATGGGTACTAGACGACGATATACATAATATATAAATACATATACTTATAGATAACATCCATGACCCAAGAACAAATATTTGCACAAATATTTGCCCCGGCCGGGATTCGAACCCGGGACCGCCGACTCAGTAGGCAGGTGTCTACAAACCGAGCCAAACGCGTCGTCAAATTGTATTATAGTATTTAAGTGAACACGTCCGAAGATCAAAGGACCTAGGAATGGCAGCTGACCTCGTTATACTTACAAGACACGTGCGAGCCCTAAACAAAAGCAGTGCTTTCCTAAACAACGACGTTGAAAATGTCGAAATCGACGTATTTACGTTTCGTTTTCGGCGAGCTTCGGGAATCAAACAACGTTACTTGATTGGGACACATTTGGGACAGTTTTTTTTTTTTTTTTTTTTGGCTAGTGACAGGCCCGAGCCTTTCGGCTGTACTGGGGCGAACTTGACTGTGCGGGTGGGGTCACAAAATGGGACCTCCGGACCCGCAGATTTGGGACAGAGCTCGGAGTCGCGCAGATACGACCTTTATTTTTATTTTTATACTCGCGTACTGTAATCTATCAATTATAATTTCACAGACAAAATCACAACAACGCACTGTTTAAACCTGTACCAAAATTCCATACTCTATGGTACCCGCTACTGAACCAAGTATTGTTACTCTTCTCAAAATTAGATTAAATTTCAAGGAATGAGCAATGTACAAAGGCGAACTTATCCCTTGAAGAGATCTCTTGCAGTTATGAGTGACTCTTGAGTTTCTTTCGGCGTTTCTTCTCAACAGTCTCCCCTTGTGAAATGCCGGTAGGCTCAGAATAAAGTTCATTATTTCATTATTAACCTTCGAGTAAATGAGAATCATTTGTATTTTCCCACGTATAATCAAATTAGGAGAAATGAGAGAAAATAAACATAAACACAATAAGTCGAACTTTAAAGGTGGAACCAGGCACCAGGACAAAATAACCCACACTTATTATAATTTCGTGCTTGACTCTAAGGCCTTGAAACACTCGTGTGACCCTATTATGAAATTTGCCTTAGGCTCGTTTTATAAAAAAACACACTCGTATTTTAAGACCTCACGTTATGTAACAGTTGCATATAAACTACTATTGATTATTTAATTATTGCACTAATTAAAAACTTATGGTACAAATTGCATAGAACATTATCTACCAGTCAAGTTTTGGATTAACACGTTAAACGCCATAAGAAATACTATGCATTTTCATTTAGGCCATGGGGGCCACCTGTTGAGCGACACATACACTTTCCATTCGCGCCGTGGGGGGCACCATATGACCGCGAGTCAGACCTAATTTCAAACTCCTTTGCTGGGCCGTCGCTCAATTATATCTCGGTTATTTGTACCTGAGGGGACCCCCGTGGCCCTGTAGAAGGTCCAAGAGTTGTTGGTTTTTTAATTCAATAACAACTTAGAAAATTATGAGTGATTTTCCACAATCGATGGTAGAATGTTCAAAGTTATATAAAACGTATATAAATATTACGCAATTTATACGCATATTTTACAAGTTTTGATTTACATTAGAATGAAAAATAAGATATTTTTAAATGATGTATTTAGTATTTAGATTTTTTAACCAACTTCAAAGAAAATCATGCGCAACCCACGAATTTTGTGGCACGCACCTACTATGAATTTCATGTAGTTTACAATGCATATGCTCGGAAAGCACCTTTTCTAAGGGTAATCTAATGAATTCAAAGCGATCCAATCCTGAACGACCGGCATAGTGCGTAGGCCCCCTATGGGAATGGTTGTCCATAATACCTTCTTCCCGGCACGACGAAGTACTGCGCTCCGCAGGCAAGTCCATTCCCGTGCGGCGCGGATTTCGCGAGTTTGGATCATTTTCATATTTTTTTAAGCATTAAATTACCCTTATAAACAGCACAGTATAGTAGCACTGTACACTATCGCTAATAATTGTTGAATCTTTCCTCGCATAATGCATTGTATAATGCTGTATTATACACGTGTTGAAATGTAGTCTTCTTGTCAAGGAAATAATCCTACTTTCCACATTTGTATCAGAAGTAACTATTTTAAACCTAACATTCGGCATAGTAAAAGAAAACTAAAACCTATTCACGCGGGCCCAGGAACCGTGGCGCGCGGGTGGCGGGCGAGGTGTGCCATGGCGGGACCCCCGCGGCCCCCGCCGACGGAATATCGCTTTTTCTTCCGCTGAGGCCGTGGGGGACACCAGTTGAACGACACTTGGATATTTATTAAATAAACAGCAATAAACATTTATCTCAACGTGTACCATAGTTTTTATGCATTTTAGAAACCATTTCTCGATAAATACCAAAATCTCATTTTTGTCGGTTTTATGATTTTTTAACTGGCCCTCAAAGCTATTTGAGTGTGGCTCAACTGGTGCCCCCCGTGGCGTCCAACGTGTTTATTTATATAGCTCTTAATTAATTCTAAATAATTAAATGTAATGTTATCGATAACTTATGAGTGACATATTTATGAATATTTTAATATAATGCGATTAGATAATAAGTGAGACATTTGCATGCCACATTTTTTTGGCGAGATATGTTTACTCTGTTGTAAAATTCATACCATTTCATTTCATTTCGTTTCGTTTCGTTTCATTTCGTTTCATTTCATTTCATTTGTTGTTAGAGCCGGGTCTAAATCTACATAAGTCTGGATCACAAAGAAAATGGAAAACATTATATTAACGAGGCGGCCGTGTCGTCGTTTGGGAGCTCTAACGACTGCTGCGTCCGCGCACACTGCCGGGTGATCATCCTGGGTCTTGCTCGAAATCTCTTACAACGTTTGTCCTAAAATAGTCCCACCGGAAGATCAGCGCTGGCTCTTGAGCTAGCAGCATGCAGAGGTGGCATATCCATAATATTTGCCTATTATTTTATTTTATATTTATCATTTCTGTCACAACCTTTATGTAATTATGTTTATGGTCATGTCACGAATAAATGTAAGTCTTTCTTTCTTTCTAAAACCATTTGCCCTAGCATCTTTGTCTTAAATACTTTTGACATAACCTTCACTTGCCATAATGCTCATGTGCCCTAAAGGCTCTTTTGTACTAAAAGTAAAAATTCATATTATAAAATGACCTATTCCATATAAATTACTCTTATGCCCTAGTCCATTTTATCCTAACATTAGAAGACCTAATGTTTGTTTGACATACAACTTATAAGTCCTAAATATGTGATTTAGGCCTTCGTTAGGTACGACGACGAGCGATACGATAAGGAGTGATAGGAAGAACTGCGATCCTACGCACGCCAGAGCCAAGTTTTTTTATCCCAAGCGTTAAAAGAATACTTGCGTCCTCTTAGGCCATAAAATATTAGGATATGTAATCGTTAGTACAAAATAAATGAGTATTTATTACATAAAATACTAGGGCAAATAAGGACTTCTAAAATTAGGACAAAAAATATTAGTGCACATGCATTAGGGCAAATAACGTTAGGAAAAAAGACCCAGAATCTTCTCAAGGATTTTACTACATAGTAAAGAAAGCGATAATGTTACACGTTCAAACCCGTGCACGCGCCGACCACTAACCAACCAAACGATCATCAGTCTTGATGGGTACGACGAAGAAGAAGAAAGATAAATGCTTAAATTCGTAGAAAATATCCATTCAGTAGTCAGCAGTGTGCGCGCTCCGTACCAGCCATATTATCAGCACAATGTATCTTATTTCTGGTAAAGAAATGTAATTTACCTGCTCTCGGCAGATATTACATTAGTTTTTGTTCACATTAACACTCGGTTTCACGGTGTTCATACGCTGAAAAGAGAATCATAACAAATTATTAAGTCCTAAATACGAAATACGCGATTTAGGCCTTAGTTCGGAAGAACTGCGAATCAACTTTTTGAGCGACACTGAGTTGGACTGTCTCCGGCGTTACTCCAAATAACGCTGGGGTTACCAAGAAATCCGACTTTTAATATACATTCTTTTTTCTGTCTCCTTTTTTTAACGTCGGTTGAAAAACTACAAGATGAAATTTCCTAGAACTCAAAATTTACTACAGCGAATAAATTTAACGCTGGAAAATTAAAATGATGGCCCATTATTTTCGTTTTCTACGTAATAAAGTACTCTTTAAATTTGGAACTATAATGATAATGGCGGGCTATTATTTTCATGCCAAGCTTAAACGCATTGTTCTTTCTTGGCACTTGAGAAATTGTTGTCTAACTAGGTCTTTTTTGTCGCTTTGCCTGCGTGGCGACGATAATTTTGCCACAACTTAAATTCAGTGTAAATACTATTGGAGAATGGATGAAATTAAAAAAAAACTCAAGCATTTTTATTTATGATTCTATCTATCAGCCACAGACGTCCACTGCGGAACATAGGCCTCCCCCTGACGTCGCCATAAAGTGCAATCCCGTGCAGACCGCGTTCATTGATTCCCCGCTACCCTCACGAGGTCATCCATTCATCTAGTCATGGCTACATGGGCCGGCCATGTAGCCCGGAGAATCGACGGCCGTTGGGGCAGCAAAGTCCCAGAGTGGCGACCACGTATGGGGAAGCGCAGCGCGGGTCGGCTCCGACTAGATTTATATTTATAGGTAGTATAATCCCTCATTTCTAGAAAAAGTTACAGGTTTTTCTTACCAATTGAAGATAATATACTTTCCTCCGTTTTAATTTTTTTCAATCAGGTGCTTATTTCATCGTATTTTTACTTTTTCAGCTTAAAGAATAACAGTTTAAGTTTAATATTTAGAAATAACAGGTACTGATAATAATTTATTTATGAAATTTCTTTAGAGCTATCTTAAGTTGTTCCACTCGAAACGTGATAATTCGAAGCCTGTTGTAACTGACGTTATGACGAAATTTCATTGCATGTTTGAGAAAATACTATAATACATTCGGTATATAATATAGTCCCCGCATGTCAAACAGAGTCCGTTCAACTTTTCAAGCAACTAAGTGTCGACAGTAGTTGGCATTCCCGCCACAATGGAGTTCTTGGAGTTCTATAATGTTTGCGACAATAGGAATTACCGACTCGGCTCGGACTGAAAAGGGATTTAGTTAAACATGTTGTGGACTAAGATAATATATAATATCCGTACGTGGGCAATTTCATTTTTGCTGAACACCCCGCTTTATTTTATTTTAGGTATTCTTTACTCAGAATCACGAGCATTTCGATCTAATTATGAGGAAAAAAGCGTCCCAATAAGTTTCGTTCCACTCCGTTACCTATAACGAAATGGAAAAACAAAAAACATAAGAACATTTTGGGACACTTTTTTTCTCCTAACTTGATCGAAAGAGCTCGTGATTATGAGTAGAAAATAAATACCTAAAATAACGAAAAGTAAATAGGGTTTACAACAAAAAATTTAATGGCCCACACAATAATGAGTTGTCTGTTCCAGCGTACCTTAATTATAGTAGAGGATCCCGATATAGAACGACCTTCACCGAGCGTCACTCAAATGGGATGCACACATCGAGACTGTCTGTGGAAAGTTATCGGGCGCTTGTTTTGCCCTGAGCAGACTGGCACAGGTGCTACCAGACCAGCAACTTAGATCTAGCTACTTTTCGCTATTCCACTCGACGATGTGTTACGGGCTTGAATTCTGGGGCACAGCAGCGGACTGGCAGCGAGTATTTGTTCTACAAAAACGAGCACTGAGAATAATATCTCATGTAGCACCAGGCACTCCCGCCCGGCATCTTTTTAAAGACAAAAACATAATGACACTCACATCACAATTCATTTTTTACATAATTAAGCATGTTCGATGTAATATACATCTCTTTCCACTGGCTACATACAAAAGCACACGTCTTGCACAGAAACACGTAAACATGATGTCCACAGCACGTTGTCGGCTAGCAAAGTCGGGTAAAACAATGTGGGGCCAAAAATCTACAATAAAGTACCCGTCAATATCAAAGATACTCGTATTGAAAATAATGTAACGTTCTTCAATGTATTAAAGAAATGGCTAACAACCAATGCTTTTTATAACATCGACGAATTTTACGAATTTAATTATGAAATAATATAATAATTAATAATACTAATAATGTAACTACCTATTCCAATTTTTATTTAATAATTACTTAATGTTTTTTTTTTAGAATAATTTGTATGTTGAAATTTAATAGAATTTTTATAATGTATATTGACTTGTAAAATGTTGACATTTTATTAATAAATGAGTATGAGTATGAGTATGAGTATGATGTTTATTTACCTTTTGGCTTCGAGACCCTGGGTCCGTGGGGCCCCAGCGCATTAGGCCTCTTCAAAGATATTTCGAAGAGGCTTATTGATGTTACTGGTGACCGGAGAGCTGGCGGTTTCCTCGCTCAAAGAATCAGTTTGGCGATTCAGCGAGGAAATGCCGCCAGCATCTTTGGCACTATGCCGCAGGGGCCATTTTTAGATTTAGTTTAAGTTTATTATGTTCGAGTTTAGTTTAATTTTTAGTATAGTTTTATTGTAAGTATTTTAAGTTGTATTCCTTAGACTTTATTTTGTACTAATATTTTTTTCAGGAAATAAAGACTTTTTTATATTTAATTTAATATGTCAATAAATATATTGCATATGGGTTGCCTAACAAATTTTAGTCCAGGATATGTTTTGTTAAAAATTTAGCTTCTATTTCTCTTCCAACACTAGCGCCACCTATGTTAGTCCTTCCAGCAGACACTTTTGGATATATGAAGATGCTGCTACTTCCTTTAACATTCCATAACCCGAACATTTGTGTCAAACCGTTGAAATTTTTGACATTGACAAGTGCCGACCATCGACATTTTTTTATTTTAAAATAGGTTTTGTAAGCTACGATCGCTTCAGCCAAGGATATTGCGAACTGTCAAATTCTCATTTTTTTGGAAAGCCTGTGGCAAAGAAAAATAAAAGCTTAAATATGTTGTCTTCCAAAAAATTTACTTAGCCTATTATGCAAAATACAAAATTTAAACTCAAGTATTACCATCAGTGAATGTGGATTTAGCGTTTATGTGCCGATGACCATTACGACCTCATATACCATTAAGACGTCCTAGTATCTAATTTGTCCATCTTTTAATCACCCTCATAGACAGTACGCAGTAATTATAACGCACACAGGTCAACTTTACCGCCAGCGGGTGGGAACCGGTGACCATTCTATTGTGTAGGGCGGGGTTGGGTACAGTGCAGGATATAATATCAGGGAGTAAGTTATATTATATGACAGCTTATTTTCTTTAAACGCATACTTTAGTTTAAGAGGCCTATTCCTATCATTATGACAAATATACTTGCCATTGATCAAGTCAACCAAATTTTTAAAGTAAAACTTTTTCTTGAGTTCTAGATAGTAACATAGCTATTTCATGCTTTCATTGCGTGCAGTAGAAAATAAGTTGAAAAAAAAAAACAGTTTTCTGCGTGAATATTGTCAATTTTGAGTAGTTTTTGAAACAAAAAATGCCAATGAAAAATTTAACCTGTAGATTTCAAATATATACCAATAAATCGCACTCTTTGCCGGTTCTTGTGTTTCCTCCTTATATTATAACATGGGACCTTTCAAACGAATCGTGAAGAAGCATCTCTCGGGACAGCATGAGAGTGTCAAATGACATGGCACTGTTGGTTTCTTGCCAGTTGCCATTGCGACTGGGTCTCCTCTCCCCTTTTTATTCCCTCCCTTTTTTATTGTAATATTTGTTTTGTAGTATTTGTTGTTATTGCGACACCAGAAATACATCATCTGTGAATTTTTTTACTGTCTCATGGTCCATGAGATACAGCCTGGTGACAGACGAACAGCAGAGGCTTAGTAATAGGGTCCCGGTTTTATCCTTTGGGTACGGAACCCCAAAAAGCAATATGGTTTATGAAATAAAAATAAAATTATGGCAAGTGATCTATTTATTTCCAATTGTCCAATCACGGTTTCAGAGGTAAAACCGGCCAAGTGCGAGTCGGACTCGCGCACCGTGGGTTCCGTACAAACACTTTCCATCCCTAAGTGATTAAGTTAAGTTTGCACCTGGTATCTATAGCGCCCCATATAAATTAGGTGCAAAGTTAGGTATTAAAAAAAAACTACTTACTGGATCTCGTTCAAATCAATTTTCGTTGGTAGTTTTTATAGTAATGTACATCATATGTTTTTTTTAGATTTTTCATTTTCTTATTTTAGAAGTTAGAGGGGGGGGGGGGGACCAGCTTTTTTCCACTTTGGAAGCAAACTATTCGGTTTAGAAAAAATATATTTTAGAAACCTCGATATCATTTTTGAAGACCTATCCATAGATACCCTACACGTATGTGTTTGATGAAAAAAACATTTTTGAGTTTCAGTTCTAAGTATGGGGAGCCCCCAATATTTATTATTATTTTTTTATTTTTGCATCAAAATCTTAATGCGGTTCACAGAATACATCTACCTACCAAGTTTCAACAGTATAGTTCTTATAGTTTCGGAAAAAATGGCTGTGACATACGGACGGACAGACGGACAGACAGACGGACAGACGGACAGACAGACATGACGAATCTATAAGGGTTCCGTTTTTTGCCATTTGGCTACGGAACCCTAAAAATGACCTACCGTTTTAATCTCAGGATTCATCGCATATAGCCTTGACTTCGCGCAAGCATAACTAAGATCCATTGTAAAGACTTTCGTCTGACATGGGAACCGTATTAAAGAAGCGAAACATTTCCTTTCATTTACTAAGAACAAATAATACAGCTTTATTCTGAACTGCTGGCCGATTATTATTTGTTATTGTTTGTATGAGAGCTTTTGTAATGTTTGGTTGTAGAGATGAGGTCACACAATTCACGATCTTTTCTTGTTACGCTTTAAAAAAGCTTACTGGAAATTGTAATTTGCTGTATTATTCTCGCAGCTTTGGTCTTGCAAGACCGTGTATGTTTCTGGAATATATAAACTAACCTCTTTTTGTTATTGCGAAAGGTACTATTTTTGACTCATGACGAAAACAGATAGGTGTTATGAGTTTAACATGTGTACCCGTGTGGCTGTCTGTGGCATCGTAGCTCCCAAATGGATGAACCGATTCGAAAGCGGGTTTAAAAAAGCATTGTTTGACGAGATGGCTCTTAGCTTTTTGGTAAAAGTACCTGCAACCGTCAAGATATTATTATAGCTTTGATTGGAACAAGTTACTGGCAATATTGAGGCTAATAATTCCAAGTTATGTTTCTATGTTCAAGTTTAGTTGCAGTCTTATCCTACTGATTAAAATTTTCATGATTTTCGGAGGTTTTTTTTAAATTTAGATTTTTTATCATTCTAATGAAGTTCTACTTCATAAGTTTATGAAGATGTTTGGAGGTTTGATATTTGACGTTTGAGTGTTTAAGCGAAACGAGTTTGGATGAATCTTTGCATATAAACAGATTAACACGTTCACTGTCCCAGTTTGACATGTAAACCTTATGCCTCTGTAGTAGAGGCTTGCCGTGACCACATATTGGAGACGGACAGTAAACGTGTTAAGCCGTAATTAAATATATTATACTAATACAGAAGTTACCCGTCCCTTCGTCCGCGTAAACAAATAAAAAGTAACCTATAACCATTTTTGTATGCCCAGCTATCCCTGCAACAAAATTGGTCTAAATCCGTCCAGCCGTTTCAGTGATGAACGGGCAAAGAAATTTTCAGTAACAGATGACGTTGCACGGCTAGCGGCGCACTCCCATTCAAATCACGTACAACACGGTTACAATATCTGTGGACCTCGCTGGAATTTGAAGCCCCTCCCCCTTGTACCTAGCCGCGCTCGCCCCGTCGCGTCGCGCACCGTACCAGAGCGCCGACGTGACGTCATCGACGCACACATTCGCGCTCGCGCCGCCGTTGGGATCACACGTGCTCCGGAGTAGCTCCGTAGAGTTGTCGTTATATATTCCAAATTCCGCGAGTGAAAAGTGTAGTGTAGTGTTGTGAAGTGTAGTGAGATATTTTTGTAGCAATAATACAATTCGGAGGATACTTAACGGTGACAACGAATCCGAGTAGTAATATTGCTATAGGGTATCTAAGAATATTTAATATACTGTGACTGCTGTACTTCCAGTACTGTAGTCGCTGTATACAATTTATTTCTTCCCCCTCTGCATTTCATCATCTGCCCTGCTCTATTTTTCACCCCCCTGTATTTCTCTTGCAAATTTCCCCAAATTTCGTATTTCATTTTTGTGTATTTCCTTCTGTTGTGTATTAATCACCACGCGCACCCCTAAGGTCTTAGCGTGTTTCCCCTTGTAATAATAATCACCACGTGCACCCTTAAGGTTTTAACGTGTTTTCGCAGTGTCATTAATCACCACGCGTACCCTTGTGGTTTTAGCGTGACTCTTAACTGTTTTAGTTTCTGCTTTTGTTTCTCACGTGTTCACAGGTCCCAATGGCGGCACAAGCGCCCAACACACCGGCCGCTGACAAGCGTGCCCTCAGCGACGCAGAGGAAGGTTCCAGCCCAGCAGCATCGTCACCGGGAGAATGCCGGCTATGCGGCGAAGAAGATTCGCCCAGTCACAGGCGCCTGCACGACATCGAGGACGCCGTCCCCTCGCACACCGGGCACACTTCGGAAGAATCCAGCGACGAGTCCGACTCAAACCCGGCCTCGGGCAATGAGGCGGACTCGGAGCTGGAAGAAACCGTCATGTCCACGGTGTGCGAGAGGCCAGCAAGCGGCCCGCCTAGCGCGCCCGGCTCTCCCACAGCCGCAGCGATTGTCACCACGACATCCGCCACACTCGCGGCCTCGCCCAAAAAGCGATCCCATCGCCGCCTCATCCCAGAGAACCCTGATGTTCTCTGCTTAAAGACCCCTCTCCTAGTAGAGGAGTCCGCTTGGGCACTAATGCTACTTCGCATTTCGCAGGTAGCAAGCGGGAGCCTAGCCGCAGACGCGCTGGACGAACTAGAGTCCAGACTACTGCAGGCCGTGTGACCCAGCCCACAACAGATGGACGAGGACTCTGCCGTCACCGCCTCCCGACCCAGGCAAAAGAAGCGCCATCGGGAGGAGAAGACGCCGCCGGCCCCGGAAAAGCGCGAGTGTATCCGCTCCACGCCCGAGGGGACGGCCGCCCCCCCGCGTCCGACCCCGGACGCGGACGTAGCAGCCACGCCGCGAACGCACCACGCGGCCCCTACAGCGGCCCCGCCGCCGCCCGCACTAACACACAAACACACCGTCTCTCCACAGAGTCCAGCGAGCACGCCGAAGCGTCCGGCCCTGCTCCCAACTCCGCCACCATCAACGTTCGCAGCAGCAGCAGCGCGCGCCCCATCGACGCCGCTGCCCTCGCAACAACCATCAGCTTCGACACAACGGTCTTATAGATATCCCACTATCGTTGCAGATCCGCTGCCCAACTGGGCGGACCACGTCAACAAGCTGAGCGCCGCACTGAAGAAAAGGATACCTGCGGAGCAGTACCGCAAGGGACTCCGCTTCACACCTGGCAAGGACGGCGAGCTGTACAGGAAGCTGATCCAGTACCTAGAGGAGGTGCAACGGAAGGATAAGACAGTGGAGTATACGGTCTACGACACCGACCGCGAGCAAAAGCTCAAAGTTGGCGTTCGAGGCCTCCCCTCTTCCACAACACAGGAGGAGATCCAAGCGGCCTGCAGGAAGCTGGGCTTCACCGCGGAGTATGTGAAGCTCATCAACGAGGGCAGAGGGCGATCAGGCGCCCTCTTCTTCGTACAATTCGAGGGACCGGAGAAGGACAACGCCATGTTCCTGGAGACTCAGTTCTTCATGGGCCTCTCCAAAGTCCGTATCGAACTTTGGAGAGGCAAAAAGGGTATATCCCAATGTCATCGGTGCCAAGGCTTCCGCCATTCTTCTCTCGGCTGTTTCAGGTTACCAAGGTGTGTGTCCTGCGCCGGACCTCACCTCAGCGCTCAGTGTACGCTGCCCAAGGATGCCACTCCAACTTGCATCAACTGCAAGGGCCCGCATCCCGCCACCCACAGCCAATGTCCCGTCATGCAGCGTGAGAAGAGGATCAGGACGGGAGGGCAACAGCCCTACTCACGGGGGGTCAGACGTGGGGTCACCACCCGCGCCTCTATTCCCATCAGGCAGGTCGAGGAGTACGCTCCGGCGTCACTCATGGCGCCGGCCAACCTGCCCAAACACTTACGCCCCACCCCCGCAGCTCACACACCACAGGGCCGCCGCCCCCGCTCTCGCCACAACCCGGTCCAGAGGCCGCAGCAGGAGCAGCAGCGGCAACAACAACAACGGCAGCAGCAGCGCAGCAGCCAGCAGAATCACCCGACCGGTAACGATGCGGCGGCCCCACCACCACACACACACACACACACACACACACAAGCCCCTACCGGAGTTTCCCGCGAGGAAATCTCCCTACTGCTGGATGCGAGATTCGCTCAAATTCAGCAATACCTTGATTCCGTGATCGCAAAGCTTAACATTCAACAGCAATAATTTGCGCATTGTGTATTGGAATGCCAACTCCATTAGGGGAAAGTCCGACCTGCTGAGAGTCTTTTTACACCAGCAGGACGTGAGCATCATGCTCATACAAGAAACACATTTAAAAGCCATGGATGTCGTTAAATTTTCAGGTTACATCGTATACCGCTGGGACCAGCAGACGCCCGAGGGGCGGGCGTACCGGGGCCTAGCGGTAATCGTGAAGAGGAACATCGTCCACCAACTGGTGGACACGCCTCCCCAGAAGAACTCACTCACGGCACTGGGGATCGACCTGAAACTCAACGGACGGAACCTGCGCGTCTTCTCGGTGTACCGGCCACCGGGAACTATCGACGAGCCTGACTTCGAGCGCGACCTACGCGAATTACTGCTGAAGGATAACGTGCCTACCATTCTAGCTGGCGACTTCAATGCGAAGCACTTTGCCTGGAATTCGTCCAAGGAGAACGACAATGGCTCTGCAATACACAGGGTCGCTGTCAACCTCAATGTGGACCTAGCAGGGCTCTACAAGCCGACTCACTACCCGCTGACCGGTCATACTCCGGACATCATCGACTTCACCATTCAGCGGGGAGTGGACGTGCTTACTCGCCAGGAAGTCCTGCCGGACCTCCCGTCAGACCACCGCCCGATCCTGCTCACCGTAGCGGACCGAGCGGTGACCACTCTGCCGAGGGGTCCGAGTAGGAAGTACGACTGGGAGGCCTATGCTAAAACACTTGAGGACAATATCTCATCTCATCCTATTTCCACAGCGATCGAGGTAGAGGATGCAGCCAAAGACATCACGCAGCACATCACGGAGGCCATCTCCGCCACTTCGAAGGCCATCCCGGCCACCGACAGGAAGGACCCCCTCCCGCCGCACCTGCAGCAACTGCTGAAGGACAAGCGGGAGGCTCTCGCGAATTGGACGCGCCTCAGGACACCATCTCTCAAGTCGCGCCTCAACCTCCTGACGGCTCAGCTCAAGCTGAAGCTGAAGGAGCACAGGGGCGCGGACTGGGACGCCCATATCGCGTCTATCTCGGACGACATGCCGTCCATTCATCGCCTCTGCAGGCAGCTGGGCTCGGAGCCGGCACCGGTCCAGCCACTGCTCGACGCCAACGGAGACCTTAAGTATACTGCTCGAGAGCGGGCTGAGATTCTCGCCTGCAGCCTCGAGCAGCAGTTCACGCTGAATCCCGACACGGATCCAGACCACACCATCGAAGTCGAGCAACATCTCCAGCGCTACTTGGCAGTAGCGCCTCTCCCACACGAGGATCCGGTATTTTTCTCTCCCAACCAGGTGCTGCGCTCGATCCGGCTGCACTGCAGCCCGAAGAAAGCGCCGGGCCCCGACAGTATTCCAAACATGGCGCTCCGCAATCTGCCGCTGAGAGCCCTAGCGGCGGTCGCCCGCCTGTTCAACGGAATACTAAGGTCAGGTCACTTCCCTACCATCTGGAAGACGGGGCGGATCATCGTCCTACCCAAGCCTGGCAAGGACAGAAGAAAACCGGAGAGCTACAGACCCATCACCCTTCTCTCAACCCTTTCTAAGGTGTTTGAGAGGTTGTTGCTGTCGCAGCTGATCCCCCACATACAACCCAGACCGGAGCAGTTTGGGTTCAGGTCAGATCACTCCACTACTTTACAGCTTACCCGGGTCCTACATCACATGGCCACGTCCATCAACAAGAAGGAGTTCACCGTAGCAGTACTACTGGACATGGAGAAGGCCTTTGACCGAGTCTGGCACGACGGCCTGCTCTTCAAACTGTCCAACACCACGATCCCACCGCGCCTGGTGAGGGTCATCGCCTCCTTCCTAGCTGACAGACGCTTCGAAGTCAACGTAGAGGGCGCCATTTCCGCGGATCGCCCGATCCGCGCAGGTGTCCCTCAAGGTAGTTGTCTTTCCCCTGCTCTCTACGCGCTATACACCGACGACATTCCGGTGATTGGCGACACCAAGCTGGCACTGTTTGCCGACGACGCAGCCTATCTAGCGACGTCAATCCGCTCTACGCACGCAGTAGCCAAGATCCAAAACACCTTGGACGCTTTACCAGCTTGGCTATCCAAATGGCGCCTCTCTGTGAATATCGCCAAAACACAGACACTTCTAACAGGTCGCTCTCACCCTCCACAGGCTCCAACGCTCTACGGTCAGCCCCTTGTCTGGTCACGCACAGTGAAATATCTGGGCGTCACTATAGACAGAGGGCTGACCATGCGTCAACACGCCGAGAGCACCATCAGCAGAGCAGCAACAGCGCGCGCCAAGCTCCGTCCTGTCTTCGCCAGCGGGCTCCCCCAGCGCACCAAGCTGGGGCTCTACAAGGCTTATGTCCGGTCGCGTCTCACGTACGCCGCACCGGCATGGTACGCCTTGCTAAAGAAGACCAACAGGAGGAAGCTGCGGACTCAGGAGACGCGTACGTTGCGCACTATCGTGCGCGCCCAACGGTACGTGCGCAACGACACCATCATGCGGGACCTCAAGTGGCACCCCTTGGAGAAGTTCATCGGCAGGCTCGCGCAGTCAATGTTTGGCCGCGCGGACCGCTCACGCCATGAGCATCTCCAGGGGATCGCCCCTCACTACACGAGGCCCCCGGACAGTAGCGCTCGGGCATTGCCCAGAGAGCTGCTGACCGACTCCTGAAGTCCCCTACGATACCGGCCGCCGCTGGGAGCAGCCGCTCGCGGCGGCAAGAAGCAGACGACTCAAGCCGTGCCACTGCTGAGCTCTGCTCGCGGTGGCAAGAAAAAGACGGCCCACTCACCCCGCCGCTCGAGCACCATTACAGCTCGCGGCGGAGAAGAGGAAAATTCAAGCCGCACCACCGCTGAGCCCCGCTCGCGGTGGTAAGAAAAAGACGGCCCACTCTCACCGCCGCTCGAGCACCATTACAGCTCGCGGCGGAGAAGAGGACTTTGTCAAGCCGCGCCACCGCTGAGCTCCGCTCGCGGTGGCAAGAAAAAGATGGCCCACTCACACCGCCGCTCGAGCGCCATTACAGCTCGCGGCGGAGAAGAGGACCATATCAAGCCGCGCCACCGCTGAGCTTCGCTCGCGGTGGCAAGAAAAAGACGTCCCACACACACCGCCGCTCGAGCACTATTATAGCTCGCGGCGGAGAAGAGGATTTATTCATCTCAAGCCGTGCCACCGCTGAGCTCCGCTCGCGGTGGCAAGAAAAAGACGGCCCAGCATCACCGCCGCTCGAGCACCCTTACAGCTCGCGGCGGAGAAGCATTAACCCATCCCATCCCCAAAATGATGGACCGAAGACCGGGTGCGCTGTTGCGCGCCCGCGACCCCGATACCGCATTCAAGGGCCTCATCGCCCGCCGCAATGCCCGCAAGTCTCCGGCGAAGCCATGACGGCTAGCCGGGGCTCTTAGCAACATCGACGAGGTCATCGACGCCAGGTCCACAGATATTGTAACCGGGTTGTATCGTGCTGTTAATATTTTTCCTGAAATAATGGCCCATAGAATACTGATATTCAATACAATTTTAGCAGAAGGGAAAGTAGAAGCATTTTAAACAAAATCGTCAACGTATCGAGTCTTCTTTAGTACCCTTGCCATCAGTTTGTTTACAGTGACTGTACTCGCTGCAATGGCGACTGCGTTTTAAACGATGTGTATAGAGAATACGGTATTTGACAATAGTAAAAATTCATTGTATTATTATTGAAACCACTAAACACACAAAAGGCAGGGTTTCGTGATTATATATATTAAGCAATTGTGACTGCAAATGTTGCCCGATTTCCCACATGCATTTAAATAAATCATATCATTTCATTTCACATTCAAAAATACGCAGAACCAAATAAACTACCAGTAACTTTTGGACATTTTACAATTTTTAATTTCAATAAAAACTAAAAGGAAGACGTGTTTTGATTGACTACTGATTTTAATGACGTCACAAGCCAGTATCATCGTAAAAACGTCATACTAACAAATCGTTTTTGACATTTAATAAAGAGTAGCTGATTGGAGCTGTCATCAAATACCGTATTGTGATTATACAAAGTGACCGCTAGCGGCGCTGCACTATTCTCTATATAAATCGTTTACGCTGTTGCTAGCGAGTACGGTCACGTTAACTCATGATAAGGCTGCAGTATTTCATGAATGCAATTTAAACGCCAAATTATGCAATTTTTTTGCGTTTGATCATTCAGCGTCGACCGTTGGGACCGTCTTTATGTAAAAATTCGCACGCTTAATTTGAGCGTTGGTGGCGCAGTGGCTAGAGGGAGGATGGTGGACTCGGGATCAGGAGGTCCCGGGTTCGAACTTCGGCAGTTGCCATGTACAAATGTTTTTGTAACTTACGTACTGCGAGTAAAATGTTGAAAAAAGTGGGACTTCGGTAATAAGTAAGTAGTAGAAGTCACCTAGAAGAAAAGCGTTTTCCAAAAAAATCCCGAATATAAAAAAAAAACAAAATCAAAACGTTTATTGTGTAAGAAGGCCACAAGGGCACTTTCACATGTCTTAATCTGAATCTACCGGCATTTCAGAAGAGGAGACCGTTGTTGAGAAGAAAGCCGAAAGAAACACAATACCTGTTTCTTCCAGAACTTGATGTGTTTGGGTTCATCCTAACTCAGAATCGATACCATTTTCAGTGTGAGCCCTAAAAACTCCAATCCTAAGCTTACTACTTGCCACACTACTTCATTGATGAACAAAATAATTAAAATATATAAATAAAATAAAAATCAGACAACCTCACACAAATTGATCTAGTCAGAAATTAAGCTCAAGAAGGCTTGTGTTATGGGAACTAGACGACGATATAGATACTTACCTATATAGATAAATATATACTTAAATACATCACACAAATATTTGCCCTGACCGGGATTCAAACCCGCGGGACCGCCAGCTCAGTAGGTAGTAGGTGTCTACAAACTGAGCCAACCGCGTCATCAAAATCAAATCGGATAGTACAATTCGTATTTAATGCCGGTCTTAGTTTCTACAATTACCACAAACCCTTAATAACATAGACAGGTCAGAGCATAACTTGAACAATACAAGCAATATAACTTAACTATGTACCAAACTTAGGTCAAACACTAAACTTCACAAAGCTAACTCGTGCCGTTATCAAAACGGTATGCCCAAGCCATTCCAAACTTAAACTACTGATAGCAGCAGAAAACTTAACTTTGCAAAAACGTGGAAATTATCCACTTAGCTCTAAAATAACTTAAGTGTAAAACCGACTTATACAAAATTGTGTTATGAATTGTAGATGTTAAAACAATATTTTGTTTAACGGTTCTAGAATGCTTGTGAATCTCCTAAGGAGGGTCCTAGAAAGATATGATTTCTGTCTTTATAATGTTACTGTGTTTCTGTGTTATAATGGTTGTACAGTAGATTTTTGTTTGCTGTTTTGTGTATTTTTGCATGCTTTTCAAAGTGACAAAGTTAAATCTACACCGTAGTGGCTTGTCTGCAATATTGCTACTTGGTTTTTGGATAAACTTTTAAAATTGTTATAGTTGCCACTTGGAAGTTGGAGTTTTTGAAGGCTGTCTAAGTTATTTGGGATATTTAGTTGACATTTCACAGTTTATCGTATCGCTGGAGTCGATATTGAAAACAGAAAGTTATGAAAGTCTCAATTCACGTCTGATTTATTCTATATCTTATCCCAATATTTCTACTTTAGGGTCCAAAATTATTATTTGAGTTTTAGCCGTTTTATAAGGGCCTTATCGGTATGTCGAGGTAGTCCGAGTACAAGACCAGTGTACGGAGGCGATTCCATTGCAGAGAGGAGTGAGACAAGGAGATGTAATATCTCCGAAGCTCTTCACCAACACAATGGAAGACGCCTTCAAGCTCTTGGAATGGCAAGGACTTGGCATCAACATAAATGGCGAGTACATCACGCACCTTCGGTTTGCTGACGATATCGTGGTCATGGCGGAGACGCTGGAGGATCTCGGTATAATGCTGGATGATCTCAGCCGAGTATCCCAACAGGTAGGCCTTAAGATGAACATGGACAAGACGAAGATCATGTCGAATGTCCATGTAGCACCCACCCCAGTAATGGTTGGGAACCCGGTCCTCGAAGTTGTCGACGAATACGTCTATCTGGGTCAGACGAGCCAATTAGGCAGGTCCAACTTCGAGAAAGAGATCAATCGACGGATTCAACTCGGATGGGCACCGTTCGGGAAACTGAGAAGTGTCTTCTCGTCCAAGATACCTCAGTGCTTGAAGACAAAAGTCTTCAACCAGTGCGTATTACCGGTGATGACCTACGGAGCCGAGACGTGGTCTCTAACTATGGGCCTCTTAAGGAAGTTCAGAGTCACTCAGCGAGCTATGGAAAGGGCTATGCTCGGGATCTCTCTACGTGATCGAATCAGAAATGATGAGCTTCGTAGACGAACTAACGTCACCGACATAGCAAACAGGGTTAGCAAACTGAAGTGGCAATGGGCAGGGCACATAGCTCGAAGAACCGATGGCCGTTGGGGCAGAAAGGTTCTCGAGTGGAGACCACGTACCGGCAAGCGCAGCGTAGGACGGCCACCCGCAAGGTGGTCGGACGACCTGGTCAGGGTTGCGGGGTCTCGCTGGATGCGGGTCGCTTCTATCCGGCCCATGTGGAAGTCAATTGAGGAGGCCTGTGTCCAGCAGTGGACGTCCTATGGCTGAAATGATGATAAGGGCCGTATTCCGACGTCCGCTGCCGTGCATTTTAAGTTAATGATAATTAATTATAAGCCCAGATAGCGTTGATAACGTCAGCTAACCTAAACCCATATGATAATCGGAGCTCTTATGCAGTTGCTAGCAAGTCCATTGTCAGATTATGCACATATGGCGTATAAGTTGGCTGACGTCGTGTAGCTTCTAATTTAAGTAGATCAGTTTTTTTTGTTGACGATGTACTTAACCCTTAAATGCATGGTGTAAGATGCAGCTTACATAAACAAAAATGAATTACTGGTTGAAAACTAGAAACATTTATTTGAAATAAAATAATATTTTATAATATTGTGTTTTTTTAATTCATGCATTTAAGGGTTAAGTATTTGTTCTTATAGAACCGGTATGAACTTTTGTATAAATGTTAAAAATTATAAGAAAAATATAATTATAAGGTATACCTACTTAGATTATAGCAGTCTCCGTCGAATAAGCACCTCTCCTCAAGTGGTACAAAAATATAATATATCTAATAGCTCACGAGTATAAAACAGCTACAAAAATAATAGATCAAGCATCTCTCAAACAAATAGAAAACATTTTAAGTAAGTATAATTGGTCATTTTCGCTAACTAGTAAAAACTAAAATCTGGTGGAATTCCCAAGAAACTCTCGACATAGATGGATGTACTGTTGGAGCTAATTAAAGTAAAAAGTGAGGTTTTCTGAGAGAAACTTTGAAGAGCTAAATCTGTTTTCTCTAAGACTGAAGATGAGTTATTATAATATGTTGAATGGGCTTGGTACAATTTTGGGATGACCATGAAATTATATTTATTATCGATAGTCCTCGCTGTGAGGATTTACAATTTAATTGAGTTAGTAAATTTTTCTTTACCATGATTTATCCGAAATGTTTTTTTCTAAATTAACAATTTGACAGTTCTCAATAATAGTGGCTGAAGGGATCACATAACAACATAACAAAAGGGGAAGGGAGGGAGGCCTTCGAAAATTAATTAACACAGTTGTCAAGTTTGCGTTCGGATATGCCGAACACGTATCAGTCTTTTCAGCTACCAAACACGGTGCTTCGCAGACTGAAGACCACGAATCGTCTGTAATAAACCGAAGGGCCTATCTGATGATGATCTATATCTCGTAAAAAATGTATAACATAACCTGATCCCGACCGATCTGCAAAACCTCACGGTTGTTATTTCTCTAAACTACCCAAAACCTTCACAAACTTTTTTATAAATAAGAATCAGTAAACAAAGTTAGGCATAACTCGGAGCCTGAATCCAAAAAACTTATTTCAGTGTTTATGTTATGGGAGTTACGACGTTATGCGTCCGGAAAGCGGCTGGCGTGGGATGGGAAAAATCGGATTCTTCCCGAAGTTGAGTTAACCCTGCAAATACCTGGAGTTGGGGGAATTTACGCGTGAAACGGGAACTCTGAGAGGAAAGGTAAGTTAGTGATGTGAGCTGGAAGCGACATGGATTACATTTTTATGTATATTAGGGGTTCAGCCCCTATTTCTGATGTTACTTAGGTGACAGAAGACACCAAAGACTTGGTACCGAAAAGGAACTGGCGACATTTAGATTCGATTAGCGTGGAATGATATCGGAGGCTAACAACTACTCCAGCTTGTGTATTAATAGTTTATTTATTTTCAGGCTGTACTGTCCTACTGCTGGACAAAGGCCTCTCTGTCTTTCCTCCAGTCATCTCTATTTAACTCCCACCACTCTTAGTGGACCGATCCTTCTAGAATGTGTCTAGGTCATCCCGCTATTACCTTCTTCGTAGTCTATACCGCGAAGCCGAACGCTATTAGGTAGTATCCAGTCAGTGGTATTCTTGCCCCACAGTTCGCTCGACATGCAACAAACTTATCTAGCCCAGTCCCACTTAAGCTTAACGGCTGTCAGGGCTGCGTCGGCTACATGGGTTTTGGAGCACAAGATGGTATTTCTAGGTTGTGTGTTATAATAGCTCATTTGTTAATTCTAGAACTGGTGTGATAATAAGAAAACCTCCTTTAGGCCTCTCGCCTTTGAACTACCAGACCTACCACCATTCCAAGTGCCTAGATATCTTGAGCCAGTTAAAAGCAAGGAGCCCTTCATAAACAATTTTGGTCAGCTACTTGGACTGTGCACTGATAGTTATTGCCGTCCAGGTCCTGAACTGTAGAAAAATGAAGACCTGAAGTGAAAATAACGGCTCCGCCATGACTTTGCGCGCCAGTGGCATCTGCAACGGTGAGCAGCAAAATTATAATAGACATGTTGACAATTTTTTTTGATGATGTCAATCGATTCTATTTTTTATTATGATCAAATGTTTATATAGGACTGACTACAGTAAAACTGCTCTAAAGTCAGAAATGACCGTCAAAGTTCAACATTCCTACGTAGCGCTAAAACGCTCCATACAATTGGCGTCCAGGCTAGTGACGTCACAGGCCGGTATAGGTACCAATAATTGTATGGGGATATTAAGAAAAAGTGCGCTTAAATTCATGGTTATTGTACAATTATTGTGAGGATTCTGAAAACATTTTCAAAATTTCTTTTGGATTAAAATTAAATATCATAAAATTTGCGTACCTTTGAAGTCACATATTTCCAAAAAGATTTATTTTTCTGGATTTTTTTTCTTTGTTTCGTGATATATTTAGCTAATTTTATTCATATAACTACATTACGCTGTAGAATCAACATCAGTCAACATGTCTATTATACCGATATATGAAGCACGCCGCAACTACCGCTGGCAGTGGTGGGAACAAACGTATCGGTAACTAAGCTAAGGTGCCATGACGTCAGAGTGGCGTGTGCGGCGGTTCACTCACTGATCAGGCGGTGTCCTTGGCATGCTAGCCGCCACTCGCGCCGCTAAGGGCTCCCCCACATCTAGCGTCTCCCGAACGTCGACGCCTCACCAACGCCCGCGCGGCGTCGACGCCGCGCTCCCGCAGCGCCGACGCGACGCTGCGGCGTCTCTCGAACGTCGACGTCGCAGTGACGTCCACGCGGCGTCGGCGCCGCGTTAGCGCCGCGCCTCCTCGACGTCAGTGTCGATTGTCGAGCGTCGGAGCGTCTTGTCGGCGCCCACGCAGCGTCACTGCGATGGACAAAGCACGCAACCCACCGCGTCCAGGGTTGCCAGACGTATAATATTGTGAGGGAGAAACCGCGGCCGTATACTACATCATTCAGGCCTATAAAAAATATAGATATATCACTCTTTGACTGGGACTTGCAGAGTGTGAGGTGGGATCTGATGTCAACTTTGCCTAATGTTAATGACGAGGTTGAGGCGTTCACCAATCATATAGTTTGTTTATTTGACCTGCATGCTCCTATACAGACCCTGGTTATTCGAAACAATTCTCACCCCTGGATAACTGATACAATTAAGTTAATGATGAGTTTGCGAGATAAAGCTGCCGCAGACTACCATAAAACCGGGTCCGATAGCAAAAAGCAGCTTTATAAAGATCTAAAGTCGACAGTAAATAAAGCACTTTACCATGAAAAATCTGCCTACTTTAAACATAATATAAATAATCAATTAAAAAATCCAAAACAGTTATGGAAAAATCTACAATCTACTCTGCTGCCTAGAAATAACATAGACTTGCCTTCTTGTTTCAGTGATCCCAATATTATAAATAAACATTTTTTAACCTTACCTATCAATACAGAAGTTACCATTTCTCAACTGTCTTATTTTGAATTTCACAGGTTTTGCCATTCTACATTCCATATTGAACCAATTAGCGCTGATAAATTGTTGAAAATTATTACTTGTCTAAAATCAAATGCTGAAGGTATCGACGGTATTACTTTAAATATGCTGGTGTCCACTTTTCCATACACTTTGAACATACTAGTTGATTTGGTGAATACCTCCATCGCTACATCTACATTTCCTGACCTATGGAAATTGGCAATAGTGTGTCCTCTGCCTAAAATCCCTAATCCATCTGAGCTTAAGGATCTTAGACCCATTAGTATACTGCCTTGTTTATCTAAAATTTTAGAGAAAACTGTATGCTTACAACTGACAGAGTATCTTGAGAATAATGGTATGTTGCCAGAGGTCCAGTCAGGTTTCAGAAAGGGGCGAAGTACAGTCACTGCTCTGCTGGATGTCACTGACAACATATTATGTTCTCAGGATAAAGGTTTGTGTACATTGCTGGTACTGCTCGATTTTTCGAGGGCTTTCGATTGTCTTAATATTAGTTTATTGCTATCTAAACTAAGTTTCTACGGTTTCGACCACTATGCAGTGACTTGGTTTGCCAGCTATCTCAGCAATCGTCAGCAGTGTGTGAAGCTGAGCCTTAACGATGGCTCCACGCGGGTCTCTGAAAGGATGTGTGTAACTAGAGGAGTGCCTCAAGGATCAATCCTTGGCCCAATTCTGTTTATATTGTACTCTGCTGACATCGGATCACACATAACACACTGCAAGTACCATATTTATGCCGATGACATCCAAGTCTATATTTCATGTAAGCCATCAGAAATTGATGATGCTATTCACAAACTTAACACTGATCTGTCGCAAATATCGACTTGGGCCACAAATAATAGCCTGTTACTCAATCCGGCCAAAACCAAATATCTTATTTTTGGTACTAAACATCAACTGAATAAACTCAATCTGTCAACTGATGTTAAATTGATGGATGTACCTATTGAACGTGTTTATGAAGCACGTAACCTTGGTCTCATAATGGATTGTGATCTTAGATTTGAAAAACATGTCTTGAGTGCTGTTAAAAGTTGTTTCTATAAGCTTAAGGTTCTATACAAAATAAGGCACTTCATAAATGAATCACTGCGTGTTCAACTGGTTGAGTCACTTGTATTGTCAAAATTAAATTATATGGATGTGGTGTTTGGTCCGCGACTTCTTTCTAAAACGAAGAGGCTCATCCAACGCGTTCAACATGCCTGTGCTCGTTATTGTTTCAATATTCCGTTTAGGGCCCATGTTACCCCTTATCTAAATGAGCATAACATCTTAAAAATGCAGCACCGTCGCAAGCTTCATTTGGCATGTTTACTTTTCGGTGTAATTCAGCATAAGATACCATCATATCTTTTCGAGAAGCTGTCATGGATGTCCAGAAATAGGTCGTGTCAAACTCGCCAGTGTAGTGTGCAGCTCACCACTCCACAACATGCTTCAGCTGCCTTCAGGGGAAGCTTCCGCTATGTTGCAACAAAATGTTGGAACAACATCCCGCCGCCAATTAGGAACCTAAAATATATCAAGACCTTTAAAATCCATGTACGAAAATTTATGTTTGAACATCAGCGGAATCAAGAAACTTTGAGGCTAGACACGAGCTGCTTGTAATGATTTGTTTTTTTAAGACTTTATATTTTTCTTACCGAGGTTTTTTGTCCCTTTATATGTTGTGTTGTTTTGCATCATTGTATTGTTATTTGTCGCCTTATGTTTCATGTCCTTGTTTAGTATTTGGCTTTACTGTACAGGGCTTCGTTTCTCCCTGTTCTTTTATATAAAATTTAGTTATTTCCCTACACATCCACATTTATTGTAATTTTAGTAACTGTCTTTCACTTTTGTACCTAAGTTGTAAAATGTAATTTGTTAAATGTTTTAATGTGCTGTACACATACGGGCATTGCATTCTTAGATTATTTTTTTCATTTCTCTTCTTCGCTAACGGTCTGCAGTGACATTGACAGCACTTTCTGTCAATGTCATTGTCTTGGCACTGCGCTTAAGCTGCGTTCAGTATTAGAGTGCGGCCGTGTGTGTACGGTTTCCCGTGGCGTCACCTATAGGTTACACCGGAAGACCAGCGCTGGTTCCCGGGCCAGCATTTATGCTGAGGTGTGACCTTTTCGTGGCATACACACCTAGAATTTTATTTTATTGTATTTAATTTCTAATGTGTTGTCCAGTTCGTGTATGTTTACGAATAAATTTTCATTCATTCATTCATTCATTCACGTACGATAATTATCGTACATGTACGATAATTTGGCCTCCGGTACGATATACGATACAATGAGTACTATCGTACGCAAAAGTACGATAATTTGCAGGTCGTCGAAGGTTGGGTTAAATTCTAGGGTTTTTTAATAACATTATATGAAAACGCACTCACTGGAGTGACCTTGAATCGAAATAAACGTCCAACTGGTCAGAAATGACTGCCAACCTGATCAGATCGTCAAAATTTTTCACTGTTTGGTCGCCATTAGCAGGGATGCCAATGTTAGTGTTTTATGAAAGAAAATTACAATTAAGTAATTTGTGAATCATTTATACAAAATATTCTAAACAATTAACAATCCTCGTGAGCTATTTATAGGTTGTTCTCACAGCTCGCGTCATATTGTCTATGCTATACTAGTCTCTCTTCAGGTGAAATTGACATTCTGAATTTTGTATCGCGAAGTCTTAAATCGTTTTGGATTATAAGCAGAAGTTCCTCAAATGTTTTTCTTAGCATTCTTAAATATCTTTAGGTACTCAAAAAAGTGTTTTTAAATTTTTTTTCACTCGTTTATACAACACAAAATAGTCACTCATGAATTCCAGAACTCCATAGAGGATCTTGCCAATATCGACGACAATATTTTCTCTTCTTTTTACGTAATTTTCGTTTCAACAGTAACGTTAACAGCAGTGTTTCTTCGTCGGAATCCATGACTTTTATTTGATAATCGAACAATTTAGGGTAATTCCGGGGTAGATGGCCATAAGGGAGAGATGGCCCGTTGAAATAATTCCTGAACTGTTGGCTAGATGGCACGGCACTTGTAATAGTTTAGTTCGCTTGGCGACACGCGTAGAAGCAAGGGTACGTGCGACTTTTTGGCGAAAAAAAATCAAAAAGCAAGTAAAATCTTTGTTATTTGTTTTGTGAAGTGGAAATATTTTTCAGAGGATTATTGATTTAGGTGGTTATGATATTAGTTTCGTAAAATAATGGTTATTTTTGGTTTGGTTGCAAATTATACGAGCAACAGTTTGTCCTAACCTCAAAATTACTCGCATCGTGTAGTGACTTATTTTTTTTTAGTTGTGGTCATCTCTCCCGGAAGAAAAGGAGAGATGGCCAATGTTAGTCTGTATATGATGGCCATATGGCCATCCGAAGAAAAGCTATCCGATGACTATCTGATAGCAGTAACAAGTCCCTTAAAATTGATAGCAAATTAGAATAAGGAAAAGAAGTTAAATGAAAGAGATATTAGCCGCGGATGTGGAAAAAAATAAATGAAACCCTTCTTTTCGAGAACTGGCTTCAATGAATGGTATGCCAATTTTGGGTACAAGAAAATTGCACTGAATTTGAAGACATGTGCTCTGATCGTGGTGCAGAGAAGAAAGGCTTTAGTAAAAACGATATATAAGACCGACAACTATGTAATAATTAGAATTAAGGATATGGCCATCTTACCCGTTATGCTATGGTCATCACACCCGGACACCCCGGGAGAGATGGCCAATCGTGAATTTAAATAAATGCATATTTTTTAGGCTATCCTATTAGAAATTGTTATTTTTGTTTCTATAATTTTAAAGTTGATTGATTAAAGTTTAATCACAAATAAAGATTTCTATAATAATGTGTAAGATTTTTTTTTAACAGCATTTAAGAAAAACTATGGCCAACTACCCCGGACGTACCCTAACCCAACCTTCGACGACCTGCAAATTATCGTACTTTTGCGTACGATAGTACTCATTGTATTGTACATCGTACTGGAGGCCAAATTATCGTACATGTACGATAATTATCGTACGTCTGGAAACCCTGGACTTTGTTGCGTGCTCTGTCCGTCGCAGTGACGCTGCGTGGGCGCCGACAAGACGCTCCGACGCTCGACAGTCGACACTGACGTCGAGGAGGCGCGGCGCTAACGCGGCGCCGACGCCGCGTGGACGGCACTGCGACGTCGACGTTCGAGAGGCGCCGCAGCGTCGCGTCGGCGCTGCGGGAGCGCGGCGGCGACGCCGCGCGGGCGTTGGTGAGGCGTCGACGTTCGGGAGACTCTAGATGTGGGGGAGCCCTAAGACCGAAGTTAAGGCATGTCCGTTATTGTGTATTGGCTTTGCAAATGCCGAAAGTTACCTCAGTATTTATCAATCATGGCAACCCACTTGTTCACTACGATCGTGCATTACAGAGCCTGTTCCACCGGTCCTAAATCCTTGCTCAAAAGAGCGTTCCAATTTAAGAAAAGTTGTGAATACCGCAAACTTGCATGCGCGCTTTAATTGCTTCCCGACTGGCTGAAAGATTTACGTGCAAATACGTATACACGTATACGTATACGCTTGGAACAAAAGCAGGTGTTTAATGAAGCGTTGAGAATGGCCATTAAAAATATGTAGTTGACTGTCTTGACAACTGATGTTGAGTTTTGGATACAGCATTTACAATGGACTGAATAGGAGTTCTTATTACATATTAAAAATCTATTTAAATGATTTAAATTGTTGGACGAATTTTAACCAATTTTAGTGCAGGGATAGCTGGACATACAATCATGATTATAGAATACTTTTTACTCAACTATCCTAAATAATAAAAATACGCGGACCAAGCTGCGGGCACCATCTAGTCTTATACATAAAAGGATATGTATTTCAACCCCAATAAAATGCGCTGAGAACGTTAAAAAGTTTATTTTTATTTGTCTGTCCGTATGCCTGTCTACAACATCACAGCTCCAAAACTTTTGGAGCAAATCCAAGACGCGTTTCGTGTTATTCTTGTTAACCACCTAATGTGGTTTGACTATTGTAGAACATTACGGTAGTATAAGTGTTTATAAAATAGGGATTTTTATTTGAAAAATATTCAGGTATCTAAAATGTATTGATTTTATTTAACAAATGTAATAGGTACAAAAAAGACAATAAGACTAGTCCTGAAAATAAACCTTAAAGTAAAACTTAAAACTAAATTTAATAATTAAAAAATAAACTATAAATAGAAAATTTGGCCCAAATCGGCGTCTATTGGCAGCGTGCCCAGAAGGCTGGCAGTATTGCCGCGTTGTATGGCAATGCTGATCCGCTGTGCTAGATAGGTATAGGCTGGATGCTCTCCGGTCACGCGTCAGTTTTACCAGCCTGTGGCTGGACTCTTTGAAAGCCTTGTAATATATATATGTTATTTATATGTATACATATAGATAACATAGATTTTTAAGTACCTGGGCTATAAAAGACAATCCAAAAAGTTTTACCATTAACTTTTGCTCAACTGGGGACACAGCTTTAATGGTTCTTAACTAAACAGTGCATTAGAAAGCAGGGTCGAGCGGTATGAAAATGCGAAGACAAAGTCGAGGAATTGCTACTTTTCAACTTTCTGTCTGGTAAGGGCGGAGGTGCAGTGTGCAATTATTATCAAAATCAATCAATCTAAATCTATACAGTTAAAAACAGTTTTTTTTTTATATATGTAGATAATTTAGCTAGCTTAATTTTTTTTGTTTCTGATCCCAAATTTTATTTTATAATAAATAAATTAAAATAAATAAAGCTACAGAATGATCTGCGACTTTTTCAGAATGGGGGATTATTCCTACAAAATCGAAAACAATTTTTTGAAAAAATTTGTCATTTACCCATAGAATACTAGAGTATTGTCAGGTAGACCTGCATAGGCAAAAAAATATGAGGATTTTGTGGACAAAATTACACCTGTTTTAAATAATAAACTCGGACCAAAATAAAAAAAATACTTACTGTTATGTTTCTTTCGGCTTCTCAACAACGGTGTCCTCTTGTGAAATGCCGGTAGATTCAGATTCAGACATATGAAGGTGCCCTTGTGGCCTACTTACACCGGTTATTGTGTTGACAATACTCTAGTATTCTATAATAATAATAATAATTCTTTATTTGCAGATAACTATGATCCATACATTCATTTTAGTAAAAATACTTATACCTATGTTAGTTTAAAAATAATAAATACGTTAATACATTAAAACAAATTTCCAATAAAGTTCCATCAAAATTCCAATTAATATAAAATGTCAGATTGCAAACAAGAACATATTTATAAGTAATTAATTTAAAAACTAATAAAATGTAAAGAAAATAAAATAAAATTGTCTATGGGTAAATGACAAAATTTAAAAAAAATTTTTTTTTTCGATTTTGTAGGAATAATCCCTCATTCTGAAAAAAGTCGCAGATTATTCTGTAGCATTATTTATTTTTATTTTTTATTTTAAAATAAAATTTGTGATCAGAAACAAAAAAAAATTAAGCTAGCTAAATTATCTACATATATTAAAAAAAACTGTTTTTAACTGTACATAACCAATTATTATAATTTATTTGTGACTTGATTTGAATTGCAAAGAGCATTCTGTATGGATCTATTTTGAATGACATGATTTGACTTTGACTTTTGACTTAGAAATAAAAGTAAATCTGTACAACAAATGATGAGTGTATCCCCGCCCTAACACTGGAATAAGGACGAGCGCAGCAAACTACTGAATTGAAACTCTTCATATTTGCGTTTACAGGAATTCGTTCACTTTGTGTCTTCCGTTTAAATTTGAAACGCAAAGTTCTGTGTTTAACCTTTAAGAGAGATCAGCGTTTATTATTTTCATCTCCTGCACGACGCCCTGCAGGAGTAGTTAGTTTCCTAGAACGTGACTGATCCCTAAATCAGCCAAACTAGGTATAGTCAGCCGAGGAAAACTATCTGAGGGCCTAACCTATCTGAGGGTATCTAGTAACTCTCTGAACCATAATTATTACAAAAATAACAGACTTCTAAGAAAATTATATTTCTGAAAACAACTGAACAAGTAACTCTAACTAGTTCTACTTATTGTATTTTTGTGGGCATATTTTATTGGCTTTTGTTGTAGTACTTTATTAATTCTAGTTAGTTGTAGTACTTTCTTAATTAGGTTTAAGTAAGTTTATATATGAGTATATATTTATTCTTATGTTCATTTATGTATATTTTTATGTATGTTTATGTATCAATATATATTATTATAGGTTTTAGTAGATTTTAATAGGTAATTTTTCAGTAGTTTTCTTGATTACTTTTTGCATCGCCTACTCATTTCATTTATATTAATCCGCTACCCAAAGGTTGTCTGGAAGAGATCGCTTTTTAGCGATAAGATCGCCTATTGTTTGCCTCTATTGTAATGTTAAATGTCATTTGTATTTGTATTTCGTTCTTCTTGAGGTGTGCAATAAAGAGTATTCTATTCTATTCTCACGAATTGTATTGCTGTTGATGCCCCTAATAAATCAAATAAAAAACACCGAAATCGTTATGAATCCTATAAAATTTGAGGTTTCCTCTCGATTTCTCATAGATCTCGTCAGATCTTCACCAAATGGGATCAACTTGGAGATGACTATTGGCAAACAAAAATAATTTTCGAAATCAGTTCATAAAGGACGGAGTTCTGGCGTAAATCTTAAAAAAAAACCTAAATTAAAACAAAATTGAGAAACTCCTTCTTTTTTAAGTCAGTTGGAAAAACCTTAGTTTCTCCTCAACATACATATTGAAGACACTCAACAACTCATCTAAAATATTCAGGTATCTAGAAACTAACGAGACAAAGAAACAGACTGAAAACCAATCATAAAGTACAATAATAGCCCCAATAGAATGGACAGACTTATTTTAACAAACTGCTTTGTTATCGACGTGGATTCGTCGCAAGGCAAGAGAAATAGCGATTAAAAAAATGAAATAAAATTTAAAAGGGGCCAACTACAAACAAACGATCGTCAATCGATAGTAAAATCCATTGATCAACGTAAATCGATAATTGAATAAAAATCTCTATCTATATCAAAAAAACAAGGTTTAATAAAAATAAACGATCAATGACAATCGACGTCCATCATCTATTAGCCAAGTAAATCAAGCCATGATATTATGTCTCACTCATTACGCTGACTCAGTGCCTCAAAACCTTGGGTATTTTAGTCATTGGAAAAAGATAATCTCAGAGCCAATCATCACGATCACTAATCACAATATTCAATATCTGAAGGTACAACGAAATGACTAGGTACTATCCACAAAGTAGCAGACAAATTACAGTAATTACCTACTTTAGTTGGATTGTTACTGACAACAACATGTATAATATAGTATGCTCTACATGTTTTTACCTCTCGCCTACGCCTGCTTCGAGTAGCAGGACTGTCAGATCTAGCGCATAGTGCGCGGCAAGCAGCCACAAAATATGCTCATGGTTAACCACCCTAGTTTTTGGCTTGAAACTTACCAACATGTCTCTCCCAGCGATACCCGGCCGTCCACGGATTGGTCGCCCCAAGTATGTTCTTACTTTGACGATAATTTTATAGGTGAAATTCGCTAGCCGGCTGTAACTTGGAGCACAACCTCTACAGAACTTTCCCGTTCCACACTACAGCACTATTGTTGCGTTCGATCCTGTTTCCACATCTGAATGAAAAACTTTCCTATTCAGATGTCTTTGAGCTGTACATAATTATGTTGGAACCTTTGAGGACGTTCAGGGATAATAAGCTGGGAGTTTTCCAGGAATTCGTACTTGAGATGTGTAAAAGAATTAGAAATAAAAAGGCACTGAAAATATAGAGTATACTTATTCGATGCTGCTTATGTTGGAGCTGACACAATATGTAGTTTTTTGCAAATGGAGATGGATAGGCCACACCATTCGTAGAGGAGAAAAGAACAATTCAAGCATCGCTTTTGAGTGGAAGCTGTCGGACAGAAGGCTTAGCCGTGGACGCCCAGTACACTTGGCGGCGCACCATTGAAAGCGAACTGCTAGCTATCACTTGGGTGCACCTCTGGGGTGCCTTAGAACAACAACAACAGTATTTTTCATGTGAACAGGTGCCAAAGTTAAGAATTAACATAAATTATAACGGGTTTATCGCGATATTCCTTATTTACCTTCACTTCTTCCTTATTTACACCTGAGACCACGGCATGTGCAACCTCGCCGAAACGTAAGATAATGAAGGTAAATAAGGAATATCGCGATAGACCCGTTATAATTATGTGTACAAACCGCGAGAGTATAAAAAGTGTCAAAGTTAAGAATTTCTGGACTTAAATTCAAATTGTATAATTAAACTACGATAATATAAAAACACTATATAGATTGTTTGATTCCCTAAAAAAAAAACTAATACGAACTACCTGTGATCCCAGAGCTGGCGCGTTTCTCGGACAAAGGCTCAGTATTGCTGTGCAGCGGGGAAACGCCGCCAGCATCTTGGGATTATTTCCGCCAATGACAGACCTTGGCTAGACTTAGGTTAGTGTAGGTTTTAGGTTTTTAAGTTGTTTTACCACTAAATTCGAATGTTTTTTTAATAAATACATATATTCATATAGATGATTTGTATTCTGTATTCAAGCTGCAAAATTAGTAAAAATAGTAAATTTAAGGACTATACGGAGGACATACCAAACAAAATCAACAATTTCCTTCACACCTGGTGCTAAAGTAGGTCATGAACCAACAGGGCAATGACTGTTCTGAAAATGGTCATCTCACTTAGAGCTGTTAGACCAATTCTAAACAAGCAGCACTGAGCTCTTGCCGTCAAGAGTAGACAAATAGAGTCTATTCACACAACTACAAGATACGATATCGCATCGTGTTATGACATGAAATCGGGGCACGATGCGACGTGCACGATGAAACTATTTTAATTTTGAATATTGTTACATGAAGCTAAAACTAATTATGGGTTTCCTTATCTCCACAACATAACGTCTCATTTTGGTTCGCAGCATCGTGGTAATTATGTTTTGACCCGAAGTAGATGATGTTTTCTTGAAATTGTATAAACAAATGCAAAGCAAAAACTCACGTCAAAGGAACGCCAATAGGATGGAATAAACAAAACAACTATTAGATCCATCCGTTTAGCCTCATCGCACTTCTGGGACCAAGAGGCCCATAAATTACGCCTAATCTGCCTGACGGACGACCAATGGGTGATCTGGGTGCCATAAATATGACTGAAACGCGAATTAGAGATTACAAAACGTATCTGGATGTGGGCCTCTGTTTGGGTATGTAATAATGGATATAAACACATTAGATATATTTTCACTGGATATAAGAAAATTTTATAAACTTTCTAAAGATGTAATCACTTAAGGGGTATAATTTTATTTGATATAAGAACAATAAGTATCATAGAAAATTGAAATTATATAAAACATTGTTATATCCATCATTACACACCTCACACACAGTTAAAAAACATATTATATTTAAGATCCGGGGTCCGAAGTCCTGGGTAGCGGGATCAAATAAATATAGGGATTTGATATCAGATAGACTTACCTTAACATACACTTACGTTAAGGTAAGGAGACCGAAGAGCTGGCAGCTTCCTCGCAAAAGTTAGTAGCATCCTTCAGTATCATTTATGAGGCGGGGGAGTTACTTGAATAGCTTATTTTAGTTTCATGTTTCGTTTTGGTTGCTTTTTTTTAGATATTAAGTAATTAGATGTAATTGTAATGTAATGGTTTGTTGTTTTTTTCATTTACTCATACAGTTAATTGATATATTTTTTTATTCACAATCTGACCGGCGATTGGCCTCAGTATCACCTGATGGTAAGTAACTACGGGGTCGAGGATGTAGCTCGCCGGTATACTGTTATAAATTATAATATTATGTAATGAGAGAAGTAAATGAAGCCCCGCTGTATGTGATATCATAATAACGCAACACTTTAAAATACGCGTAAAACTACTCTAAAGGAGTAATATATTATGTATATCGAGGATATCAGCGTCAACCATCAAATTGAAAACAGAGCTCGTGATAACGTTGCAATTGCGGCATGTCCTTATTTTCCGTTTCTTTTATCGTTTCACTTGTATCGTAGAAGTTGCATTGAATGCTGAACAAACTCAGTTTATTACCTCACACATAAATTGGCACATAAACGATAAAATGGAAACATTTTATTGTTTATAAAACGTGACACAGGAATAACTTCGTACCAATGACTTAAAAAACATAAGTTTGTTAAAGAAAAAATGGTTTTAAATCGTGTAACTACCGGTTTGTTTACTGCCATAGTTCTAGTTTCGGTAAGTTTAACAATTTGATGAGAGTTGAACAGATCAGTGGTTTAAGTCATGAAACAAGTTATAGTTTAAAGACAAGAAAGTCTCACCCTGTGTATTATTCCTAAGCATTGCTTGGGAAAATGTGCTGCACAGAATATGTTCTAAAGGTTCTTATTGTTAGTAAATTCAGTGTTATTCCTCCTCCGTGCATCGTAATCCTCATTGCTGAGGGTCGTGACGTCCACCATGGATCAGCTTCCTCCGGATGATGTTCCACCACCTTCGACGATCATCGGACTCCTTAAATCGTCGTGAAAGAGTGAAAAATGTTATTCCTACAGTTGCAAAAATCCCTAAGATCATTTAAACTAACTTACTACACATATTTGCTTGCAAGAAAATGAAATAATTTACATTGTTATTAAGATTAGACAATATATTTTATAAAGTTTTGGTGAATCCTCCAGTAATCATTTCATCTTTCAGGCAGTAGACAATCTGAAAGTAATTGCACGAGAATCTAAACCTAGGGCAATGCTTGCTCAAATTGTTCAGAATATATCACGCGTAAACAATTTACTGGAAAAATTTATAAAACACTTCGAACAAGTGGAGGGAGTCGCCGAAGAAAGCGATCAAAGCGCTGAAGCAGTTTCTGATGTTAAAGACATTTTTGATGTATACCAAATAGCCAAATTGAAGGATAAACTACGAACACCACAAAAAAATGAGAAAATTGAAAGGAGAAAACTCGGAAACAATAAGAATAATAATGAAATCGACAATAATTTCATAACCTTTAAATTCAAGACGTCAGAAAAAAATTTAGGAGTTAGAGAGTTTCCAATGGGTAGTATCCATAGAGAAAATTCAGCAGATGAAATCGTAGGAGGACATAGAAGAGTAAATAAAAACCTAAATTACGAAAAGGAATATTTGTCAATTGATTTGCCGAAGAATAATACAAATAAAATTCATACATCTAAAGTAAATATACCTACTACAAGCGATAAGGTATAACATTGTTTCAAAGAGATAGACTGTGGTGATGATCAATATTTAGGTACCTTCTCAACAAGTAGGTCTTAAAACTTCTAGTTAGATACCCTTTTTTTTGGATTAATAATTTCTCTAGTCACAGAATTAAATATATTTTTAATTCAGATTAAATAAATATTATATCTAAGACATTTAAACTCTTTCACAGGCTCCACAAACAACAAATAAGCCAGAAAGAGCTGTTGAAGACTCAAATTCAGAAGATGAGAAATTAATACAAGACGAAATTTCAAACGCTAAAACCCTGCGACAAGCATACGACGAGGCCTGTAAAAAAGTTTTAAAGAGGAAGTGTAATAAGGTAAAATATATCAATAATTAAATAAACTACTTCAATGATAACAATGTTATTTGTATGCGAGCACATATTTGCCAAACTAGCAGATATTGCACAGAACCAAAACTAACTGAGAAAAATATAATATTATAATTATATATTTTAAAGGCATTGCAAGCTGTGTTAAAAGATGTCTGCAACCCAAGGAAAAGAAAATGCACTGGGAAATTTAAAGAAGACTTTAAAAATAACGGTGATACGGGCTGCGACAAGCAGTTCGACAAAAAGGCTTCAACTTGTAGAATGGGATACGATGATCCTGAACCTGGAGGTAATCCAGTTCTTCATTTCTCCTTTTTTGTTTTTCTGGGGTGTACGGCCTCGAATCTAGTTCTCTCATGTATTCTGATTTTGGGCAGTCTTTTCTAAATCTACTGATGTTAACCCCACGGCGCCTATCCCTAGTTCTTCTGAGCAATCCCAAGTTGTTCTGGGATGGACATTTTTTTAATTTATAAACTGATCAAACATGGACTCCAGAAGTAAAAAAATATGATAATTAGCTACCAAAGGCGTGACGTCAATAAAATCCCGGGGAACGCTTACACAAGCTTATTTATTCTTCAAAACCTAATATAGAAATTTATTCACACGCCTTGAAATTGATAAGCTGATTGGGATCGGTTTACATGGAAATACGGATAAAAAAGTAGTGGTAAGGTGCCATAAAGCTGAAAATATCTCCAAAAAACTATTCTCTCTTGCCTTGTGGGGGATCAAATTACAATTGTAAGGAAAGTCACACGATGAAAGCGAGTTCTATTCCTAAACAAGCAAAATTATGAAGTTATACGCTCTGAGTGGAAGACCCTTAACAAGTTTGACTGACGACCTGGTTAAGAGAGCAATTGGGTCAATTTCCCAAGCAGTATTTTTTGATGGCAAGACTGAAAACGCAGGTGCAGAAAGGTTGAATAATAAAGTACCATTTTTTTTCGGAAACAGCCCGCCATGGTCTACCTCGGGCAACGGCTAAAATTAAAATATTAGTATATATTATAATAATTTAAAAATATATATTTAGACTGAATTTCTCATCAAGGTGGGTTGTCCCCAAGCCAGTTTTGTTTGTAAAATGCCGGGTAAGTCAAATACTATGCATGACAAAGAAAATCTGTTACCATTATTTTATTACCATATAAATAGGTAACGAAAAAATCACAATACCCGTTTTATATCTCCTTTGTATACCCTTGAATAAGTGCATATACGTTTGTCCCGAGAAAACTTCTCATTACCGCCGACAATGTTTCGAAACGATTTATTTCCCAAATTTGATCAAGTACGCCCCCCGTCCCCCACGCACTTCAAAGAATTAGTCTAGCTGCGGCGCTCGACGAGTCCGGTTGTGTATAGTGGCAATACGTTGGCTTGTATAAACGTGAATATTTCATCGCGGTGGACTGGGGACAAAAAAAATGACATTCCGGAGTTTGTTATAGCTTCCTTATTTTTTAACTGCGTGGTTTGGAATTTATATATATCAGGTAAAGTATACTCGTGATTTCAAGAGTTGAATTAGTTTTAGAATATAGTGCTTACTTTCTTTTTAAGAAATAAAAATATGTCGTGTTTCTCATTCCACCATTCTCATTCCGGTGTTTCCGGTGTAGTAAAATGACTTTAAACCCCACCAAAATGAGGAAAACACCGGAATGACATCAAAAGTAGCTTCACTTTTCATAGATATTGTTGAAATAATAATATTTTTTTATTTTGTTTTTAATGCCAGACTAAGATATATTTTTATGTTATTATGTAATGGCAATATAATATATATCACGAATATAAAACGTAAAATTGCTTTCATAAAATGCCACTTTTCTTTCATTTCGGTGTATGAAATTTCATTGCGGTGCACTTATTTTATCATCCTGGTGTACCTTTATCATTCCGTGGTGTATTTCATATTCGATCTCGAATATCTCGAAAACTATTTCAGATTTCAGGGTCCCTTTTACATATGTTTAATAATATAGTCTAAAGTATCTCTTCACATTTAAAAAACTCAAAAATAATCAAAAATAAAGAATCACACCGAAATGATACAAAAAATGCGTCTTGTTGAAATTGACCCAATTGCAAAAGGGCGGCCTATCATTGTAGAGGACCGTGGCGAGGCTTTTGTTCGGCAGTTGACGTCTATCGGCTGATAAATGGTGATGATGATGAATCAATATTATACTGACAGTATAGGGATAAGTCGTTTCATTCTGGATACATGACGAATAAAAATAATGTGCTTCTTTTTGCAGGAAATGCAGATATTTCAGAGTCTGTCACTAATGACAATAACACTAAATTATTACGCTCGAAAACAGAGCAATATGAAAAAGCATGCAAGAAGGCAAACTATAAAAAAGGACTTGCAGCTTGTAAATACGCTGTTGATGAAACTTGTGACGGACATGAATGTCTCGAATCAAAACAGAAAGCTTTTAACAAGTCTTGTCAGAAACGATGCAAAGAAAAATTTGGTATCGAAGATTCAGATAGTAGTGATGATGATGACAGTGACGATAAGGATTCAGTTGGTTGGGACTCGGCGTAGTAACGATTAACAACACAATATTGTGATAAATAAACATAGCAATAAGTTATTTCAATAAAATCAATTGACATTTTGCTACAAATGTTCCAAATAAATAAAATAAAAATACTGCAAAACCAAGTTAACTGGCGAATATATTTTTTATGAAATTTTCCTTTTATCCTCTGGTATGATGCGGTGAAGTGGGTACTTACTACTAACCTTCCGTGGATCCACATGAGGATATTAAACAACATGAAGAACAGCGTATTTGTGGGAGCGAGCGATGTGAGCAAGCGTCTCCGTTTCAGTTTGGCCAAATGTTATTAAATATATCAAATTTAAAAAAGTTTGCGATATCACAGGAAACGCCTTCCATGAAATTAAACATAATGTATACTGAATACGATTAGATCAAACAAGGGGAAACGCGTGCAAAAGTTTCAACGAATTAATATTCATACGGCGTTATAACTCACAATACATTTGGGCAGTGAACCTTTCTATTTTAACATGTAAACCAATTTATAGTTACACGTGCCAAACTTGAGGTACACGGAAGTGTGTCGGGCCAAGATTAAAAAAAATCTATCACGCAACGTAGTTTAGAAATAAAGCACATGATAAAAATGTACAAATTTGTTTTCTGAACTCGAGCGTAAGGGCTGCCTAAATTTTTTCTCCACCCGCCTCCACAGACGGCGCAAACTGTAGCCTCATTCAACATGAAGATAATTCTTTTCCGTTTCTTGAATAGCGAGTTAAAAAAAACAGAAAAAAAATATTTAAATTTTGTAAGTATTTTATATGAATCACTAAAAAGAAAAAAAAAATAACAAAAAAAAGAATTGTCTTCAGTAATATATTTACTTATTCACGTACCTACCTCTCATATCTGTGAAACTATAGTCAATTTTCAATTTTAAAATAGCTCGGGTCTAATTCGATTATTGACACGTAGCCATTTTATCAGCTACGTAACGCTTGTGTGCGTGTGCGAGCTACATTAAGTAACACTGACAAGTTATCATTTAGAGAGCATTGCGGAGAGTAAACATAGCGGAGATATTTTGGACCGGACCATAGCGAAAGTCGAATGTTATGGTCAACTTTTAACCCTCAAACAAAAATATAGGTTAAATACACATGCATGAAATTTGGTTATTTTATAAAATCGTCTTAATTTTACAAATGTAGCAATAATGCTACTAAATACATAACAGGCTAACAGTATATTATATTATGTCTTTAGTAGCATTTTTGCTCAACCGTTTTTAAAATTATACTAAACTTGAACTTTTTTTTACTCAGCTTCAATGTAGTTTACTATTTTATAATAATATATTCATTACTTAGTCATTTATTTACATCATTTGTAATAACAACAACAGACTCTGTTTGAAACGACGAAAAAGCATTGTACAGTAGCCGGCAAACAACTTGAACCAAAATGGCGGATCTGCGCATGTAAATTTGTACGTAAATCGGCTACTGCGCAGTCAAGGTCACGCTCAAGTTGTTTGCCGGCTACTGTATCCGTGTTAACTTTAGAATCACTTGTACCTCTGAGAAACTTGGCTCCTATTTTGACATTTGCGTTTCTGATAAATATCCAACGAAATTTAGAAACATTCACGTCATGAAACAATGACGAACGTGTCAACTGACCGAGTGGGCTCAAAGCATTCCAAAGCTTTGCGGTTCGCTTTGTTTAATCTGGCGAAGTGTACAAATCTGTCATGCTACGGTAAAAGGACGTATCTTACTATGACATCCGTATAAAGATACGACCTTTTACTGTAACACGGCAGAAATGTTACTCAGCTGATTATTAGTTCAAATATCAACTAACCTTTCAATTTAATAGGAAACGGAAATAGGCACTTCCGAAGCCCGATTTACGATTATTGCGATTATTTGCGAAGGCAAAGATTCCTTCAGACACTATTATTGAGAACTGTCAAATTGACAATTTAAAAAAACATTTCGGAAAAAAGCGGTCAAGTGCGAGTCGGACGCGCGCACCGCGGGTTCCGTACAAACACTTTCCATCCTTAAGTGGTTAAGTTAAGTTTACACCTGGTATGTATAGCGCTCCATACAAATGAGGTGCAAAGTTAGCGCAACCTATCCCGTTTGTTGTATGGGAGCCCCCCTTAAATATTTTTTTTATTTTATTTTTAGTATTGGTTGTTATAGCGGCAATAGAAATACATCATCTGTGAAAATTTCAACTGTCTAGCTATCACCGTTCTTGAGATACAGCCTGGTGACAGACGGACGGACGGACGGACGGACAGCGAAATCTCAGTAATAGGGTCCCGTTTTTACCCTTTGGGTACGGAACCCTAAAACAAGGTAAAGATAAATTAATGACCTTGTAGTCCGTAGATCCTTACAGCAAGGGTTGTAAAATAAAATATAATTTATTGGTATTCCAAAAATTGTACCAAGACAATATACATACCAAACATGTTTCCTTACATTTATTAATTTTACTACTTACAACAGGGCTCTTGTAATTTATTAGTACATATATATTCATTACCTACAGTTTGAATTTTTCATAAAAAAAATTTGTTTAAAAAAGTATTCGAAATTGAAAAAAAAACATGCATAAAACTGTTTTTTTTTTAACTTATTTTCGACTGCACGCAATATAAACATGAAATATAGTCTGGCTAAAATATCTTTGCCCCAGCAATTTTATTTTTTTATCTGTAAATCGGTTATGACAACACTGAAGATAGAGTACTAAATTAGTCTTGATACTTGTGTATCATCCTTAATCTTTAAACTAGTATTCGATTCTAGCAAATTTAATATAAATAAATAAACATTTTGGTAAGTTTTGCTTTGATCAGTATTGAATAAAAATATTTACAAAATGAGATATTTCGGAGAACTCTTACCTTGCATTTAGTGAGTTTACATACTGTATTTCAAAACAGTAACTTCAGCGTTTATTGAAATTAAATTAACTTAAAAACATGCAGCCTGCATTTTTCAGGACGTTCAAATAAATACGTTTATTTTTATCAAAAATGTGCAAGTACTGAGCTTGTTGGTTACTCTTACCGGCCAACAACTTGACATCTGTGTCAAATACAAAACATTGCCATAGTAAGTTTTTATGTGTTTGTCGGTTCATTTGCTTGGAAGAGTTATTGTGGTCCGACTCTAGCTATGTTACTTTCTAGAACTCAGGGAAAAGTATTATTCACTTTAAATTATTAATATATTTGTCATAATAGGTATGAAAACTCAGAAAAAGTATTATTCACTTAAAAAAAATGGTTGAAATCAATATTTTATTTGTAATGTAAAGAATATGTTATTGTTTATTAAAGGAATAAGAATTTAAACACATACATCGGTCACGAAATTTTTCGTCCGATTTCGTAATTCTCTTAACTTTTAACGGAAGTCACATTACAACAACATGTGTGACATTTACCGGTTAACGCATCCTAAAACGGCGATATCCACTCAATTAGAACCTTATCAAAGTGTGCGTTTGGAAAGTCTAAACGCCCTAACCGAATTGACAGGTACCTTTTAAGGAAGTAGCTAAGAACTTAGATTTGATGGTGTCAATCGAAAGCCTCTTGTTATAAATTGCTCTTATTTTGGATGGACCACTTTTAGTGTTTTTTTTTTTTATATAGAAAGAATGTCCGCCGAGATGGCTCTTAGCTATGTTTGGTGGAAATAGGACGAGTAGTTTCCAAGTTATTCAGCTTTAATTGGAACATGTGACAAGATCTCAGCCAATATTGAAGCTAAGAATTCCAAATTTTGAGTTTAACCACACCTTCTAGCACACCTGGCGCAAGCGACTATTTCTCGCGCGATAATTGTCTGTCTCTTTTTGTGCAAAAATGTGAGAGGGTGATGGGTAGTAGAGCTTTGTCGCGCGACAAGAGTCGCGAAGTATAGTTGTGCTCGACGGACTGGTTCGAAAATTAAATAGAAATGTCGATTCATTTATTTTTTTATTCTTTGTAAAATGGCGGAGATTATAAGGGTTGAAAATGTAAGAAAATACAAATTTCAGTAATTTCGTAACAATCTCATGAGGTCTACCGCTCACAGAGCCACTAGTGTAGGTGTGCATTGAATATGCCATAAACAATATACATTTTCAGGTGTATTTCCAAGGATTCTTCAAATAAAATATATATTTCCAGTATTCCAATGTTTTCCAATCAAGGGAATGGTCATGCGGTTTACTGAGTGGTTGAGAGTGTTGTAGGATGACGTTTCTAACATCCTTTTGATGCGACATTCTTTTATTTTAACCGCCTTAAAAAAAGTTTTTTTGTTACCTCAGAACTTTTGACTTGTTGAACCGATTTTGATGATTCTTTTTTCATTTGAAAGGCCCGTGTCCCATCTAAATTTGGTCCAGTTCTGACAGACATCCATGAGAAAATCATATAAGTGTTATTGTATGTTCCATTTCGCTCATTGAAGTAGGTTATTTTTTGTGAAAAAGTGATTATTATTAACAGGACATTTTTTTTTTCAAGTTTTGCCGCAAGAGCACCTTCACGTAAAGTTAGTTTGACATTTTGGTACATGGGTTTTGCTGATTTAGAATTCTGTAGTGGATTAAGTTTTAGATGATACAATTCATCATATTTCACACTTACAGATATGCAAGACAGCGGTGTAGGTACGTGGGTCTCGCTCACTCGTATGGCCACTGCGCTCGGATCTCTCGCTCAACCGCTCACCACGCCACTGGTCGCCCAAAGTCGTGGCATGAGATGCTAAGTGCTTACTTATGTTTCATCCTATGCAATATCGCTAGTTGGATTGGATATATTCAGTTACCTACTGTGTCCCACCTCTTTTTTTTTTAACTCTCCTAGGGTAAAAAAAACACAACAATTTTTAATCCTCTTTTTTATTTGTAAAATAAATGAAAAAAGGTTTATAATTTTTTCGAAAAATCACTGACAACAATATAAATTGTCAGCTGTATTTATTATTATCCAGACAGTACTGTTCTCGAATAGACTGTATATTTCCAGTGCACCTCATGTTTGTGTATGATGTAGAATGGCCATGCAGTTTACTCGAGTGGTTGAGAGTGTTGTAGGGTAACCACGTTGCGATCATTTCATTGAGGACTTTACGTTTTATAATATTTTTGTTTCAGTTTGGATTTTTAATTTATATAATCAAGCACATAAGATAAAGACTGTATCGTTAAGTATAAATACAACTTGACAGTGGTTTCATTCGATTAAAACATAGTTTTTTTTAATTCAAACTGATGTCAATCTAAAAATTAAATGTTGGATTTGACTAGGATTGTTTCGTTTCCTCGTTAGTTATTGTAAACTAAAACTGTATGGACTTTCACCAGAAAAACGGAAATCGATTCTGGACAAATGGTGTAGTATAAAAGGAATCACTCTCAGGAAGCTAGCTAAACTCGAAAAAGTTAAGTGTTGGTGGAGTCCAAAATGCGATTAAACAGTACGGCCAAAAGTATACTTTCGTTGACAAACCGAAATCCGGCCGAAAATCAGGTCCTTCAAACCCCAATTTGGATAAAAAGATAGTAAAGGCATACACAGCCAACAAGGAGGTGTCTGTTCGGGATTTGGCTAAAAAGTTAGGTACATCTATTGGTATGGTCCAACGTCCAAAGCAGAGATACAATTTAAAGACTTACAAGAAGCAAAGGCAGCCTAAACAAAGCGAAAAACAGCAAAGCTCAGTAAAATAAAGAGTTTTAAAAATTTTATGGCTCTATTCTTTCAAGGAAAATCTGTTTCTTATAATAGACGATGAGACATATGTGAAATTCGATTATAAATCTCTGCCGGGACCGCAGTATTACGGAGTTCAAGATCGATCTGTTATTAGTGAATCTGAAAAGTAAATTTTGACAGAAAAAATTGACAAAAAAAATTATGGTATGGCAGGCGATCTGCGAGTGTGGCCTCAAATCGACTCCATTTATCACTACGTCTAGAATGACAGCATATTTATATAAAGGAATGTCTTAATAAACGACTTTTGCCTATATGGTTAGAAAACACAGTGTTCAGACTATATTTTGGCCCGATTTGGTATCTTGCCACTTGACTTTGTAGTGGTATGAAGAGAAAAATATCAATTTTGTACCTAAAGCTATGAACCCCTGAATTGCCCAAATCTTAGGCCTATCGAACGTTTTTGGGCTATAACTAAAGCTAAACTGCGGAAAAATGCCCGGTCTACAGGTTCCGAAGAGCATATTCGTCGAGACTAGAACAGGATGACAAAAAAAATTTACCAAGGAGCTGTCCGAACTCTGATTTCTACGTACAGACAGAAAGTCAAAAAATAAGCTAAAAATGAATGATTTCATTGGGTTTAAAGACGTTTTTGTATCATTTAGCGTCTAAAACGTAGAAGATTTTTTTTTTCTATTAATAAATATATGAAAGTTGTCAGTAATACTTTATTTTACTTGTATTTATACTTAACGATACAGTCTTTAACTTCTGCAGTATAAAACAGATTTAATGTCGTAAGGTATTCTCTTAAAACTGACACACATACACATACAAGCAAAAATGTAAAACTGAAGAAAATGTGACTCGTTACGCACTTAAATAACTATCGTTCCTGAAAGTTGTATATTTAAATTTAGCGATGAAGTACATGTCTACTCGAGTGGTTGAGAGTGTTGTAGGGTGACCACGTTGCGATCATTTCATTGAGGACTTTACGTTTTATAATATTTTTGTTTCAGTTTGGATTTTTAATTTATATAATCAAGCACATAAGATAAAGACTGTATCGTTAAGTATAAATACAACTTGACAGTGGTTTCATTCGATTAAAACATAGTTTTTTTTAATTCAAACTGATGTCAATCTAAAAATTAAATGTTGGATTTGACTAGGATTGTTTCGTTTCCTCGTTAGTTATTGTAAACTAAAACTGTATGGACTTTCACCAGAAAAACGGAAATCGATTCTGGACAAATGGTGTAGTATAAAAGGAATCACTCTCAGGAAGCTAGCTAAACTCGAAAAAGTTAAGTGTTGGTGGAGTCCAAAATGCGATTAAACAGTACGGCCAAAAGTATACTTTCGTTGACAAACCGAAATCCGGCCGAAAATCAGGTCCTTCAAACCCCAATTTGGATAAAAAGATAGTAAAGGCATACACAGCCAACAAGGAGGTGTCTGTTCGGGATTTGGCTAAAAAGTTAGGTACATCTATTGGTATGGTCCAACGTCCAAAGCAGAGATACAATTTAAAGACTTACAAGAAGCAAAGGCAGCCTAAACAAAGCGAAAAACAGCAAAGCTCAGTAAAATAAAGAGTTTTAAAAATTTTATGGCTCTATTCTTTCAAGGAAAATCTGTTTCTTATAATAGACGATGAGACATATGTGAAATTCGATTATAAATCTCTGCCGGGACCGCAGTATTACGGAGTTCAAGATCGATCTGTTATTAGTGAATCTGAAAAGTAAATTTTGACAGAAAAAATTGACAAAAAAAAATTATGGTATGGCAGGCGATCTGCGAGTGTGGCCTCAAATCGACTCCATTTATCACTACGTCTAGAATGACAGCATATTTATATAAAGGAATGTCTTAATAAACGACTTTTGCCTATATGGTTAGAAAACACAGTGTTCAGACTATATTTTGGCCCGATTTGGTATCTTGCCACTTGACTTTGTAGTGGTATGAAGAGAAAAATATCAATTTTGTACCTAAAGCTATGAACCCCTGAATTGCCCAAATCTTAGGCCTATCGAACGTTTTTGGGCTATAACTAAAGCTAAACTGCGGAAAAATGCCCGGTCTACAGGTTCCGAAGAGCAATTTCGTCGAGACTAGAACAGGATGACAAAAAAAATTGACCAAGGAGCTGTCCGAACTCTGATTTCTACGTACAGACAGAAAGTCAAAAAATAAGCTAAAAATGAATGATTTCATTGGGTTTAAAGACGTTTTTGTATCATTTAGCGTCTAAAACGTAGAAGATTTTTTTTTTTCTATTAATAAATATATGAAAGTTGTCAGTAATACTTTATTTTACTTGTATTTATACTTAACGATACAGTCTTTAACTTCTGCAGTATAAAACAGATTTAATGTCGTAAGGTATTCTCTTAAAACTGACACACATACACATACAAGCAAAAATGTAAAACTGAAGAAAATGTGACTCGTTACGCACTTAAATAACTATCGTTCCTGAAAGTTGTATATTTAAATTTAGCGATGAAGTACATGTCTTAGATGAAAACTATTTTATATTCATTATTTTTTCATCTGTTTAATGAAACCAATGTTGAATGAATGCATTTACATGCATAATTATATACTTTATAATGAAAACTTCTCTGTTTATCTGTTAAAATTTACTTGTAAAGATACTAGTTTAATACAAAATATACTGCTTTTGATCACACTTTATCCTATTAAGATATTGTTTCGGACTCTTACATTTCACTATAAAACAGTTCCTAAGTCCCAATATCTGCAACGAATCATGGTTACCCTGTACAAAGCAAACTTACAAGGAAGATGGAAAAATAACGCACTTTGCGAGTTTCACCGCTTCCCGCGGCCCTCGCTGCATATTGTGATAGTTTACTTAATTATATTAATGCTTTTGAGGAGAAACTATCAACATAGCTATGCCATTATAAAACTGTAAAATTGTTTATGTTTACAATGAAGCGAAACGGTACATGACGCAACGATGCCACTAAGGCATAAGGCATGCAGAAGCAACTGGTTGAAAAATTCAATGGCTTTCGCATCAGGTTCAGTGGTCCAATAGGTAGGATGCCTTGTTAGCCCGGGAAGCCGCTGGAGACGCAGGTTTGAACCCTGCCTGAACCGTTAAATTTTTCGCTTCATTGTAAACATTTGGTTTACGTTAGCAGACGTTACTGCTTAAATAAAAATATTCTGTAAAATTGTACTGTGAAAGATAGAAAAGATGGTAACATGATTTTTACCCACTACGGTAAAGAAAAATAGGTTCAGCCGACGAAACTGCTGTATTTTTTTAGTAAGTAGGTATAAAATGTTAACTAAAGCGAACTAAAGTGAACGATATAGCTCACCGGATTAGCAAGTTGAAGTGGCAATGGGCAGGCGCAGCGTAGGACGTCCACCTACAAGATGGACAGATGACCTTATAAAGGTCGCCGGAAGACGCTGGATGCAGGTCGCTTCCAACCGGTATATAAGGAAGTCCAAAGGGGAGGCCTATGTTCAGCAGCGGACGTCCTATGGCTGAGATGATGATGATGATATAATGTTAAAAGCGCCAGTCCATTCATACATAATTATGATGATAACCAATGTATCTAAAAGAATAATGATGCTGCAGTAAATCAAGTGTACAATAGCAGCCAAAAAATATTATTATGACTATCACGGTTCATGAGATACAGCCTGGTGACAGACGGACAGACCGCAAAGAAATAGGGTCCCGTTTTTACCCTTTGGGTACGAAACTATTAACATTCTTATTCGTATGAGTAAAATTAACAAATAATCCATTTTAATATGCCTTCAATAAACATTAACGAGATCAGTCGACGCGACGCGACACATAATTATGTCATACAAAAAGACACGAGGAAAACGAGAAAATAAGGAGAATATCCTCGCAAAATGTACATTTCGCAAATGCATCGGTACCAGAGTGATTGCTGTCGCATTCCGTTTTTAATTAACTTGAGCGTGGGGATGGGAATACCGGTACTTGTACCGGTATTGTAAACGGTACTTCCTTTTGTATCAATTTGTGTTTTGAGCCTAGGTAGGTTACGTATTGTGGACAGACGGATACATTTGTGCCAAAATGTATATTTTATGATGCTTACCACACAGCCAAATAAGCTTATCTTTATTTCACTTTATTATTGACGCCAAGAGACCCTTGAAATAAAAATACAAATATCTCTGAAAGTATAGGTTAAGTTTATTGCAATTTAATAGATCCGGCTTTTCAGCCGGAAAAACAAAGTTCATTTGTACATTATTCAAACGTGATGTAATAGAACGGAAAACGACCGCTTTGTTAGGGTTCCGTAGTCGACTAGGAACCCTTATAGTTTCGCCATGCCCGTCTGTCCGTCCGCGGCTTAGCTCCGTGATCATTAGGACTAGAAAGCTGAACTTTGGTATGAGTATGTGTATGTGTAACGCCGACAGAACGGTACAATAAAAACTTAAAAAAAAAAATCGAAGTTCGATAGGTAGCCGAATTTTTTTTTTTGTGTTCGATAATCGAACGCCTAAAGTGGGGGTGATTTTTTCTTCTTTTCAACACTGGTGTGTGGGTTGTCGTTGAATAGGTCTTTTAAAAATAATAGGGGTGTTTTAACATTATTTTTTGATATAGTCAGCAGTTTTGTAAATATTCGCTCCGAAAACAAAAAAAATAGTGTCCCCCCCCTCTAACTTTTCGACCAAATTCATGTAAATGAGGCCTTATATTATAAGTACTTTCAACGAAAACTATATTGAACAAAATCGGTCGAGCCGTTTTTGAGTTATCGCCAAATTTCATTTTTTTTTTTAAAAGGACGTAAGTTGACTTCCAGAAGGTAATAAGTGATTACAGTTTCTAGGGCGTTTACGACCTTTTTATAGAGCTTAAAATCTTTCTTAACTTAAACCTCGGGCTTAAAACAGCAGCTTATTGTGAAGGATGAGCAACTACGGAACCCTACACTGAGCGTGACCCGACATGCTCTTGGCCGGTTTTTATTAGATATTTCAATCGATAACGTAAACGATGGACAAAAAAAAATTGGAATCATATCACGCCGAAACAGCTACACGGATTTTAACGAATTTTAAAACAAGGTTCTTAAAAAAAAAAATACGTGGACTAAGTTGTTGGCACCTCTAAGTAAATAAATATACGCAATAAATGAAATAATGGTACATATACATACCGGTACAATACAAAACTGATCCCGCTCCACCATAATTACCTAAGCGAAAAATACCGCCATTTTCCGTTTATAATTTCGAATTTCCATCTCAATTTAACGGCGGAAAAACCTTGGATAATTCAGTTGGGGGTGGATTTTCAAATTAATTACGTCCCCGTGTAACGCTTGCCACTTGGCAAGAACTGTTTGAATTCGGAGTTGGCAAAGATTTTACTATTATTTAATCTGGGCACCGAGGTTGGGCGACGGACGGGCGGGTGTTGTGGCGAGCGAGATTATTAGACGGTTGGTTAGGGTGTTGCTTATTTTATAACCCCGCTCTCTCATCCCCTCATTCTGTTCTAGGACCCGAAAAAACGTCACTGTTTTTTTAATTTTTTTCAGTTTTAGGGGTCCCTACCGGCAAGTAAAAAATCTGATAAAGATATGAAAAATAAAAAGTTTTTTTCTTTGTATCATAATACTTACAGAACGTACATAATTGTATAAAAAAAACATAGAAAAAAAATAGCTAGGTCAATATGAACTACCAAAGTTTTTGTCTGATACGCAGAATAATTCACTTGATATATCAACTAGATTGATACATTATGTTATTCAAACAATATCACTGCTAAAAAATTAAAAAGAAAACTATGTGAACCGAGTTTTATTAACATTTATCTCGGATTTTTGATGGGCGGTAGCGACCCCTAAAACTGTATTAAAAAATAAATAAAAAATCAGTGACGTTTTTCGGGTCCTAGAACAGAATGAGGGGGTGAGAGTACGGGGTTAGAAAATAAGCAACACCCTACGGTTGGTACAGGGAAACAGGGTTGGGTTCGAACGGCAAGGGAAAATATTTGTGTGACGAACTCGAATATTTTGTCTTGGGTCATGTATTATATTATCTGACGAGGCAGTTGTCGCAGTTTGTAGAACACCTGCCCGCATTAGCCATACCCTAGGATGTGCGCTTTAATCCACAACATGCCCTGCTTAGATTGTAGTGGATCGCATTCAATTTTTCTTTCTTAATTTACCTTTGTTTCATTATTTATAAAAAATAAAAATGTGGTATTTCCACATTAAAAAAAATCGATAAAAAAGATTCTATAAAAATATTTAGAACAGCGCCATCTCTCTCGCAGTCTTCACACTTGCTGTAAGGCGATGGGGACAGGGGATCGTGCGTGTAAAGCGCACATCCTAGGGTATGGCTAATGTGCATAAGCATTTCAAACACATATGACGCAGAGGGAGAATGGCTTGAAAATCATTCAGGTTATGGGCTTGAGCTCACAGGACCTGACCTCTCAGCCGGAGGACAGCTTAAAAAGCCTTAGTTTATGGGCCTGATCTTAAGGACCTGACTTCTCAGCTGGAGGACGGCTAGAAAATCGTTCAGGTTATGGGCCTGGTTTTTTTCTCGCTGAGAAAATCAGGTTATGGGCCTGACCTCACAGGACCTGATCTCCCAGCTGGGGCTTGACATCAAACGAATATTTTTCGTGAACATCTGCTGGATGGAATGTGGAGCCGTATGTCCTCACTCCTAAGGAGAGAGCTATCCCGTGTTAGTCTCTTCCACAAAATTTACTGTGACGCAGCGCGCTTTATTGTTTGCTCTTGTTTATCCGACTGCGCGGATGTGGTTAACTTGATATGGCGGTTGAGCCAAATGTTAAATGAAAAGACTTTTGGTGCTCTCAGGAGAAGACTGTATCCTATATTTATTGTGATATGGACACAAAGGAAATTGAATTGTGAATTATTATAGCAATTGGGACTTACGCGTTAGAAAAGGTGTTTATTTAATGGAGAATGTATGAAAGGAAGATGAGCAAATTTGTATCGGGGGTGACGCTACCCAACAGAGACTGGGGTACAGTAATTATTAACTCAATAATCAATGGAGTTTTCCGTAGTTTGAGTTATAAGTTCAGCAATTGAGCAAAACTTGGATCTTTCTTATACCTGTAAATGTAGAAGTACGGCTGCCCCCGACCGAGCATAATATAGTAAAATATCACTCGGGATTAGTTTGCCGTAAGGCGGGTTTTTTTTTTACGAGCTACAAAAAATTGTGCAGGTAGTTATTGAGTAGATATTAATGCCTTATCAGTTCTGTTTGTTAGTTTGCGGGTTTAAATGTTGTCTTCTTCTTGCATTCTTTACTCTTCGAGGACTAACTACGTAGTAAGAGTTTACTAGGTAGCTTTACTAACTAGTAAGAGTTTGAAGTCCGAATCTACTTACCGTTGTTACCTGCGAACAGTGCAATTATCTCTACCACGCGCAATTCACAACTGTTTTAAATACAACTCATCTTAAACCTATATGTACTGTTTCAATGCGAACCCTATTTCCTTCGCCTAGTAGCAATTCGCGTAAAAAGTAACTGCACTTCAATAATTTATAAAAACGTTTTAAACTCGCGTAAAAATTGTCAGGAACGGCCCGACATGTTTCGAACTCATTTGGAACTCTTCATCAGGGGTATATATCCGTGCGCGACTATATACTTGAAGTGTATATATATATATATATATATATGTTGGAGCGGTGTCATACTCCATACTGCAGAGCTACAATGATTCTTTGAGAATACTATTGAAAGCTACATATGAACTGGTGACGGCACGGCAGTGAGGTGGTGATGAGGAGTGTGAATGAATAAACGTTTATGATAACTTCTTGGTGTTGTATTTCTCGTAATAGTTCACAAAGGAATGAGCAGAGACGTCACTGCACCTGGTATTTAAAGACTATCAAAGTACCATTAAATGGAGGGGAGAAACAAGTAAGTGGTAGTCGTCAAGTAACCAGGTGTTAGTAACATTTTTAGTCTATTGACACACTGTGTAAATAATTTAACAATACTAATGTTGAATCTACTATTTCTTAAATTGCTATTATTAATTACAATATAACTCATGCACTTCACATGGACTAATAACTTATAACTAAATTATCAAGATACTCAATGATCTATTCAAATGTGCTTCTGAGGTAAAGATAATCCAATTAATATCATTATTTGTTTTCTAAGATACATTTAAATGCGAAATAATCTCAAAGGCGCTATCACGGCCATACTCAAGTTGGTTAAACAATCCAGTAAGTGGCACTTTAACAATGATCGGCTTGTCAGCCCAGTTACGGGACTAAATCCTTCTGATCCATCCACGCAAGTGACTGACAAAACTATACTCTTCATCATATTGCCCAGTTGTTGGACTAAACCCTTCTGATCCATCACAACAAGTGGCATGTTATTAATGCTTTGGTTGATGGTCCAGTTGCGGGACTAAATCTTTCGATCCATCCACGCAAGTGACTGACAAAACTATACTCTTTATCATATTGCCCAGTTGTTGGACTAAACCCTTCTGATCCATCACAACAAGTGGCATGTTAGCAATGCTTTGGTTGACGGTCCAGTTGCGGGACTAAATCTATCTGATCCATCCACGCCAGTGACCAAAAACTATTCTCCTGTTTATCTTATTTTAATATTGCCCAGTTGCTCGACTAAATCAGTCTGAAAACTAAAACTCATCATATTCGCTATCACGGTCATCCGAGGGTTGGGACAGACACGCTAACAACATTTTACACAGTTATATTTTACTGTCTATAATCAATTATAGTTTGGATATTATTTAAACAAACATTTGTCACATCACAGAACCATTTCATAAAAAAAAAAACAATCACAGTGGTTTTTCAAGTATCTATAAACGTTTTTCACTTTCTATTTGATACAATTGAGATCATGTTATATTTTTTCTTATCACGGAATTGAAGTAGGTATTTAACGATAATAAATCATTACTCGAACAGTTACGTACTACGTCCTTTTTTTTTTGTAATAAAAGCTGTGTTGCGACTAAATCTTGCTTTTCGATTCATGTACTATTTCTGTAAATTAGTAGAAATCGATTAAATTGATAAATTTATAACCCAAAGAAAGAATAATAAAACAAACTATTATTTTCCATAGAAATCTCCAGTGAGTCCGACGGCTCGTAGCTCAAAAAAAAATTGATTTACACATTTTGAAAAAAATAAGTTCGTCGATAAAATCGATTTGATCAACAATGTTATTAAAACTATCGTGAGACATCTTTACTAATTATAAAAACGGTATAAACTCACGTAAAAATTGTCAGGAACGGCCCGACATGTTTCGAACTCATTTGGAGCTCTTCATCAGGGGTAGCTATCCGTGCTGTTACGCGACTCGCGACCCACTGCACTTTTAATCGCTCTTCTTGCCGCCCTCTGCGCACGCCATCGGACACCATCGGACACATTTTACGCCGTAGATATAGCATTACAACCTGGTTCCGTCCTTTGACTAAGATGAGGCAGTTGCTACGGTCTCCTAAAGATAGGGATCCATTTGGAACCCCTGGGGTGTATGAAATACCGTGTGAGTGTGGCAAGGCGTACATAGGAGAGACGGGACGTAATGTGTCTACAAGATTGTCTGAGCATATACGCAGTGTCAGAAAAATGGACACGAGAGACTCCGCGGTTGCGGAGCATGTTGTCGAGGCCGGTGCGTCCCATTTCGTACGTTTCGATAAGGCACGGTTGTTGGTTCGTGAGAAACGCTGTGTACAACGGAAGATACGTGAAGCTATCGAAATTGGACGGCGCCCGAATTTCAACCGAGACGGTGGTTGGGCTCTACCTCCGGCATGGAAACCTGTGATTCCGGCGTTAAAAAACATCTCGCGTTCAGACAATGTCGTTGCTACAATAAGTCAAGTGTGCGTGGTATCAGTGGGTAATAGTGAAAATGCAGTGACAGACAGTCCAGTGGTGACAGCGCAAGAGCCCTGCCCTCCCCGCGCCGCGCTATCTGCGCGTGCGCAGAGGGCGGCAAGAAGAGCGATTAAAAGTGCAGTGGGTCGCGAGTCGCGTAACAGCACGGATAGCTACCCCTGATGAAGAGCTCCAAATGAGTTCGAAACATGTCGGGCCGTTCCTGACAATTTTTACGTGAGTTTATACCGTTTTTATAATTAGATTTGATCAACCATTCATAATCGTTATATTTGGCAAACAATATGTCTTTTCTACATCACTACAAACATCAACAGAGAACTGTCAAAGTGTGTTTAAAAATCATACACACTGTAGGTATTGCAAAAAAAATGCACTCGATGGTGATCGTCAGTGAAGAGAGTTGTCGTTTTCCCTGAATGACCGCCAAGACTGTCAAGCGCGCTAATACTGGTTCAAGGAGGCGCTCCTGTAGTCTTCCGATGGAGCACTTGTCCCGATGATCAACTGAAACAAAAACTCCAAGCACAGTATCACAAAGGTCGGTCACTCCTGACCTAGATCATAATGGGTAGTTTCTTTGTAGTACAAATAAAACTAATAAAAGCATGCCTTTATTACGAATAATTCTCAAAAATGAAATAAGGTCAAATGCACGAAACGATTCTCGAAATTGAACCTTCGTATATCGCTTTACTTAAATACGAAATAATCAAAATGTTTGATAAAAGAATATTCTAGACAGAAAGAATGAGAAGAAAAAAAAATACAGTAAGTTTCGAAGGAATCTTATTTTTGTGACAAACGTAGGCACGTACTGTACATTTATTTGTGCTACTCACTGAGATGATTATAAAGAGAGAGTGTTCCTGTGAGTGTCGATGGGCTAAGTTCACCCGTTGACATTGCAAATGTATTTAAGGACCTTTTTAGAGTGGAGTCGCCATTAGGTAGGTCTATAAATCAGCCCAAGGCTGAGCCCGTCATGTCGACGGTGCAGTTTACAGAACACGATTTACAGGTGGCAATTAAAAAGATGAAAAGAGGTAAATCGCCGGGTCATGACGGGCTTAGCATTGAGCACCTGCAAAATGCTGGCGGGCATCTACCACGGGTACTCACAATACTATTTAATTTATGTATAAATCATTCGTATTTACCATCAGACATGATGAGGACAATTGTGGTACCCGTCATTAAAAATAAAACAGGTGATGTTTCAGACGCCAAAAATTATAGACCGATATCATTGGCGACCATCGTGGCGAAAGTGCTGGACAGCTTGCTTGATAGACACTTAGCTAAACATATTGAGCTTAATGACGCGCAGTTTGGGTTTAGGCCTGGACTTTCCACTGAGTCGGCTATTATGTGTCTGAAAAGTACTGTCCAGTACTACACTAGCAGGGATACACCAGTGAACGCCTGCTTCCTAGACTTATCGAAGGCCTTTGACCTGGTCTCGTATGACATACTGTGGCAAAAGTTGTCAAACGAGACCAGTGTGCCTGAGGAGTTGATCGAGATCCTTAAATTTTGGTACGGAAATCAGGTAAACTCTGTCAGGTGGGCAGGTGTTCACTCGGATGAATACCAACTAGAGTGTGGAGTACGGCAGGGCGGCCTGACCTCCCCCAGGTTATTTAACCTCTATGTGAACCAGCTGATGGATGAGCTCAACAATGCATATGTCGGGTGCTCCGTAGATGGTAAATCCATGAATAACATTAGCTATGCGGACGACATGGTGTTGTTGAGTCCATCCATGAGTGCACTGCAGGAGTTATTGGGTATTTGTGAGAGGTACTCGGTGAGACATGGGCTAAGGTACAATGGGAAAAAGAGCGAGGTACTTGTTTTCAAAGCAAGGAAAAAATCCTATAAGACAATACCTGTGGCCTTGGGCGGAGAACTGCTCAAGGTCACTAAAGCTTTCAAGTACCTTGGACACTGGGTCACTGAGGACCTCAAGGATGACCTCGACATCGAGAGGGAGCGCAGAGCGTTGGCTGTGCGTGGAAATATGCTGGCTCGCAGGTTCGCTAGGTGTAACAAGGACGTGAAAAAGACGCTTTTTAAGGCGTTTTGTCAGTCCTTTTATACCTGCAGCCTGTGGACCAGCTATACTCAGCGAGCATATAACGCTCTACGGATACAGTACAACAACGTTTTCAGGATGCTAATGGGACTGCCACGTCACTGTAGTGCGTCCGGGATGTTTGCGGAGGCGCACACGGACGATTTTTACGCGATTATACGCAACAGATCGGCGTCGCTCATGCGGAGAATGACTGACAGTGGCAATGGCATCCTGAGAACGTTGGCTGGTAAGCTAGATGCACCATTGCTAAAGCATTGGAACAGCCTACATGTGGCAGCAACAGATGTCGAGAAATGGTGCATCTAGAAAAAGCTAGTGTGAGCAAAGTGTAGTGCTGTTTATTATAGTTCATTATTTATTATGTCAATATTTCATTGTGTGTGTACTAACCTTAAGTTAAGCTGTATTTACTAAAAATATATGGATCTTTTTCCGAAATAAATAATTTGAATTTGAATTTGAAAAGAATCCCAACTTAGTTGTATTTACAAAGTTTCTATTACTTCAGCTTCAGACTCCATTATTAATATTATTACTGTAGTATTGACTTCTATTTCTATACGAAAGTTGAAAATTAAATAAAGAAAAATAAAGAAATATGGTCAAAACTAAGCCATTCCTCATAATTTCCTTAAAGATCAAGTCTCAAATTGAACACAGACTGAATAAGATTAAGCAAATTTAAAACAAAACAACAATAGAGTTGATGATTGATGTTCAATTTTACAATTTACTGTAGTTATATGAAGAAGTTCAAAATTTTATAAAATAAAGAAAAGAGTAGTTAAGAACCGACAAATTAAGGGAATTATGAAATATGATATTTCGAATGTAGGTAGTAAACAAATTTGAAGCATTTTTTTTAACTCAATTTAAAATTTGACATTATATTCAGAATCCTCATAATTCAACAAAACAAGAATTATGAAACAACCATGTACTTGTAAACGCACTTTTCGGTGTTTCACTTTAAATGACACGCCTCGAGTTATCAGGTCAAATTCCTGTTTAACAAACTGCCAATGGAGTACAAATCATTAAGTATTAAATTTATATTTTGACTTTTAAACATTGCTGACATTTGTAATAACTATCTATTATTTAGACTTCATTGTATTTTTTTTTAGGATATTTTATGGCTCCTTATCCGTCCAAAACTGCTGATGGTTTTAGACATTTTTCTCTATGATCAAACATGTTTCTTAACATATCAATGTCGCTAGTTAGAACATGGCTATTGCGATATACGAGAATTAGTATGTAAACACTACTCCAAATTGACATAATACACGCAAAAAGCCGTTTATTTTAATTTTATTTTAACATATTTTCGGCTGCACGAAATAAAGGTATGAAATAACTATGTTGCTATCAAGAACTCAGGGAAAAGTATTATTCACTTTAAAAAATTGGTTGAAATTATCAATGTAATTGTCATAGTTATGTAAAAAAATATATTTTTAAATGTATACGGCCTCTTAAGGACGTTTAAATGGAATTTAACTATATTTTATATCTAAATTATTACTTAAACATGGGTTATAATATGAATTATTTATTATGTGTTTTTATTTTATCATTTGGAATTTTGCGTTTTATGTTACGTTTTTTTTTTGGTAGTGTTGTTTTAAACTTGGATGGTAATGCATTGATTATAATTATAGTAGTAGTTTATATTATTGTAATCAATAATGTATTTTGAATTAATATTCAACACCATAATTATTGCTTCGAATGAATAAATGAAATGAAACGAAATCAATCAAGCTCTAATCCTCTGACATCTTCGTGATAATATAGATTCTAGTTTACATTTTTTTTTAAACTATAGCGGTCATAATTATCGAATCTCAAGCTTATCAATTCTTAAGCGAGTCTTTGGTGTACAATGTATGAATTACTTTGGTGTATAAAGTAGGTAACTATCCAAAACATCAACAAATCTTAATTTTCGTTCCCGAGGAATGTCAGTAACAACGATTGCAAAATCATAAATGGAGGGTAAATTATTACCGCTGCCGTTACTACTTGATTCTAACAAGGCTGGGTACATTAAAACAGCAATGTTTACATTATTGACTAAGAATAGTAAACTACGTAACGGTTATAGTAATTCGGAATCTTTGTTGTAAAATTTCGTTGTAAAACTTTGTTGTAATCGAAATATTTTTTCATCGCGGAAACAAACGTCCTATACTTACACTAAAATGTCGACCATATTATTAATTTCTACGACGCATTAGTAAATTATTTTAACTAGTAACACTTTATTGACACATACCCTCTAAACTGAATAGGTTTCTTATCGCATCTACCCCAGAATCTAACTACAGTTTCATTTATAATTACACACTGTACTAAAATCGTAGTGAAAAGTGAACGACTGACCTTTGTGTTTTAAAATCTCTGTCGATGGGGTCACGGCGCACACGCGTCGTTCCTTGCTGATCGCCGATCTTGCGTTTTGCGTTGCCTTTACTGGAGTGCAATGGCTGACGATGTGTCCCACTGTTCCTTACTTGAAGCAAACAATGGACTTCGATATATTCCATTCTTTCCAATAATTTAATTGGTCGACGTGGAAGGGTTAATTTATTTTCTTCACTCATTATTTCGGTGGCTGCCGAGAACAGAAGAATATGAGGGTGCAGGATCAACGTCGTTGTCCTCGTTCTCCTGATATTGTGGGGCGTATGGTTAAGCTCCGGCTTCTGATGTTGGAGCGGTGTCATACTCCATACTGCAGAGCTACAATGATTCTTTGAGAATACTATTGAAAGCTACATATGAACTGGTGACGGCACGGCAGTGAGGTGGTGATGAGGAGTGTGAATGAATAAACGTTTATGATAACTTCTTGGTGTTGTATTTCTCGTAATAGTTCACAAAGGAATGAGCAGAGACGTCACTGCACCTGGTATTTAAAGACTATCAAAATACCATTAAATGGAGGGGAGAAACAAGTAAGTGGTAGTCGTCAAGTAACCAGGTGTTAGTAACATTTTTAGTCTATTGACACACTGTGTAAATAATTTAACAATACTAATGTTGAATCTACTATTTCTTAAATTGCTATTATTAATTACAATATAACTCATGCACTTCACATGGACTAATAACTTATAACTAAATTATCAAGATACTCAATGATCTATTCAAATGTGCTTCTGTGGTAAAGATAATCCAATTAATATCATTATTTGTTTTCTAAGATACATTTAAATGCGAAATAATCTCAAAGGCGCTTTCATATATATATATATATCTCTCTCACGATAGTTTTAATAACATTATAAATGCACTAAACTTCCCGTAAAATGAATATAATGACCACTCTGCTATATTAGATAATGGCATTGTTCTCAGGTAACAATAGGTACCTACATACATACATATTGCCATCATTAACTAGAATTTATTCGTTCCAATACGTTGGGTAACTATTTATTCATTGATTATAATTTATTTCATTATCCATTAAGATATTCTGGTATCTAGTAAAATGCTTTATTAATTGAAAATCGCTTTAGTTTATTCCTAAATTGTAGATCTAAACTTGCATCCTTTATGTCAGGTGGTGAATATGTGGTGAATCGCCGGCTTTATGGCCAATATATAAGACAAGGATTTAGAAACGTGCGACAGTAATCGGTCATGTGTGACGCCTCTGATCCCGTGATACCCTGGAGCACGAGCAGGGCTGTCTAGTCGCCGGCTGGCGACGGAATTCCGGCGTAGACAGAGGATAGTTCTGCTAAGGTCCTGCCTTGTAGTGGGCTGACTTAATTATCAAGCTAATACACCCACGATGAAAACACGTTTCAACTTCTCTGTGCTTCTTAATCCTGACGGTCGAGATATCCACCATGGATCAGCTTTCGCCGAATGTTGTTGTCCATCTTCCACGGTCCTCGGCCACCTTGAACGCGTCGTGGAAGGAGTCAACCAACGCATCGGGCTGCGGCCCCGAGGCCTCTTGCCCTGAATCTTTCCAGTGACCAACAGTTTTTCCAGATTAGCGTCTTGTGCCCAAATTATTCCAGCACTCTTTGTAGGACGATGGTTGATAATCTGGTAGTCACTTTTAGTTTCTTAACAATGGAAGCATTGGTCTTGTGTACAGTTCGGGGGATAGAGTGGAGATAGATGCGGGGCACGAGTACGCAGTGATGGGTAAGTGTCCGCAAACCCATGTATTTCAGTCCGGTATAAATGGGTTTGCGCACACTTACTCGTACTCACTGCGTTCACTTGCTCCACATGACTCTTTTGCTCGAAAGCGTCAACACGCTTGCGGTTCGCTGCTCTGAGGGTCCACGTCTCAACCTCAAATGATGGAATAAACTGTACATAATTAGGCCGTAACCACTCTTATGCTTAGGCACGGATCGGGTCGGAACGGAAAAAAGAAAGTTTGATTTGAATTGACTCTATACCAAGCAATCAAGTTTGATGTGTTTATACTCGGTCCTGCTACTTAAGGCAACATATATTCAAATGTATCGGTTGATTTAAGATATGCAATAAAACCTACCTCATGCTCACCGTGGAAGCTACGGGCGTATCCTAGGAGTACAATAAACCAAACCTGAACTTGCTTATTCAAAAAGGGAACTTTGATTACCCTCACGAATTATTCAAGCCATCCGCTCCTCCCCTAACCACGGCCTAACCGCCGACTGTCACTTGTCAAGCGAAAATATGAAGCGTTTAGGGTTGAACAATGGATGTTTGTAATTACTCGGCTCAGGCGAGATTTGGCTCTTTGCTCCCCCTTTGAAGACTTAAGGTTCAGGTGGGAGTCTGTTTTGAAACATTTTTTATTCACCACGAAAGTGGGAAATAGAAAACAAAGAAAGAAAGAAAGGAGAAGAATTATTGACATGATTAATTCTTGACATGACCTTAAATCATAATTACAAGGCTGTGATAAAATAATTTATACTCTGGTCATGATTTCAGGAAAAATCTTGATGGCGTGATGCAGGATCGTCATTTGTTTTGTACGGCCGCGCGGCTTGGCGCCATCTGTTTCCAAAGTTCCTCCTCATTTGACACACTTTTTAACGAATTTCGGTGCAGGTAGGCTGGACGTCTAAAAATAGTTATAGGATACTTTTTACCGGACTACGGTAAAAAAATAAAATCGCGTACGAACCTTCTAGGAAAATAAAAAACAACAACTATGCGGGTGTTCCACGAAAAGGTCCCACCTCAGCATGATGCTAACTCTCCAGCTAGTGCTGATCTTCCGGTGGAACCATAGGTGGCGCCACGGAGAGCTGCACGCACGAGCGCTGGTCGCATTTCGGATACGCGGTGCTTCTGTTTTGGTGGAAGACTGTGGCTGAGAAGCCCCTTCTCAAGGAAAGAGTTATTTGCGGCTCCACACTACTCGCGAATTTGGCCGAAGCGAAGTTGGCAGAAGTATGAGTTTCCGCAGCAAAGTGGCCGCACACTATCATATTCACCCAACTTCGGTCAACTTCGCGAGTAGTGTGGAGGCGAATATAGATGGCGCAGTCGTTGTTGATCGGAAGCAGTGATAAGCTGTTGAGATATCGTACGCCTTATTTTTGGAGCCCGAATCTACTTAGGTACATATGTAAACACTTTATTGTACACAAAAATTAAATTACATTAAAACAAAAAAAATAACATGTACAAAGGCGAACTTATCCCTTTAAGGGATCTCTTCCAGTTAACCTTTGAGTAAATGAGTGCTAAAAACAAATGTAAACGGCAATCATATTTTAATTTTATGTACATAATTTACAACTGTGACAATAAATAAATAAATATTAAGGGACAATCTTACACAAATCGACCTAGTCCCAAACTAAGCAAAGCTTGTATTATGGGTACTAGACGACGATATACATAATATATAAATACATATATAGATAATATCCATGACCCAAGAACAAATATTTGCCCCGGCCGGGATTCTAACCCGGGACCGCCGACTCAGTAGGCAGGTGTCTACAAACCGAGCCAAATGCGTCGTCAAGTATGACTAATACAAATAAATAAATGATATGATAATATGATATGATTTTCACCATCTAGTGATAAATGTAGGTATTCATCGTAAGTGAGCGTTTTCCAAAAACTATCCAGTCCCTGTTTCTTCCATAACTTGATGTTATTGGGTTGATCTTGAATCGATAGCATTTTCAATGTGAAGAATAAAAAAAAGTATCATAAAGTCCGTTTCGCTACGTCACGTTGAATATGAACTTTCTGTTGTCGTGGAAACTACAATTCCCGTACAAATTTTGGGACATGTTTTTTTTATTCGTCACATTGAAAATGCTAGATTTTGACTAGGATGAACCCAAACCGTTATATGGGCGTTGGGGTGATGGAAAGATTAACGCGCTGTACCGGTAATCAAGAGGTACAGGGTTCAATTCCCGGTCCCTTCCACCAGGTTACGCGTTTAAATTTTTCTTTGAGCTTTGATCTCTGTATCAATGGTTTAATATAAAAATTGTGGTGTGTAACCATATTAAAAAACCGGCCATGAGCATGTCGGGCCACGCTCAGTGTAGGGTTCCGTAGTTGCTCATCCTTCACAACAGACGGGCTTACGCCCGAGGTTTAAGTTACGACTAAGGTCTCAAGCTCTAAAAAAAAGTCGTAAACGCCAATGTAACTGTAATTACTTATTACCTTCTGGAAGTCAACTTACGTCCTTTTAAAGAAAATTATGAAATTTTGCGATAACTCAAAAACGGATGGACCGATTTTGATCAATATACTTTTCATTGAAAGTGCTTATAAGGCCTCATTTTCATGAATTTTTTCATATTTTTTTGACCCATGGTTAACAAGTTAGAGGGGGGGGGACACTATTTTTTTTATTTTCGGAGCGAATATTTACGAAACTACTGACTTTATCAAAAAGTAATGCTTAAAGACCCTATTATTTTTAACAGACCTATTCAACGACACCCCACACATTAGGGATGATACGAAAAAGAGAATTCACCGCAACTGTTCGAGAGGTTCCCGAAAAAAAAATTTTTTTTCGTTTTTATTTTACCGTTTTGTCGGCGTGATACATACTCATACTCATACCAAATTTCAGATTTCTAGTACTAATTAATGATCAAGGAGCTAAGCCGCGGACGGACGGACAGACGGACAGACGGACAGACGGACATGGCGAAACTATAAGGGTTCCTAGTTGACTACGGTAGACATTACATGTTTCATAAAAGAAATGTTGAAACATGTTTTCACGTGTAATTTTGTTTTAAACCGACTTCCAAAAGACGACTCATTATTTCCGTAAAAATCTTAACAGCGTTCTTGCAGGGGATCTATTTCGGCGCGCGGGCGCACAAATACATATACTCTTTGTTGCACACCGCAAACATCAAGGAAAAGACAACAACTTGAGACACATTAAAATAACAGACAGGGGTAAAAACAGTCGGTCATATCGCTAAATGGCGATCTCTTCCAGACTTTAGGTAGTGGTGTAGTTCCGTACAGTATACTGTTGGTAAAAAATGTAAGTGTTTGTTCTCCCATCACGGCGAAACGGCTGGGCGGATTTTATTTTAACCCATTTTGGTACAGGGATAGCTGGCCATCCAAAGATGGTTATAGAATACTTTTTACCCGCCTAAGCTAAAGAAATAATACGTGGATAAAGGTGCAACTTCTAGTGTAATATACCTAAACGAGTTCTGACAAGTTAAATCGGCTTAATTCTACTGAAAATGATCAATTTGATCACTGCATTCCGCAACCTCTCTCAATCATCACTATCGTTGCACTCATCCAACCTATATTCGACACAAGCTATATCGCGACCATACTATCTCTTTCCCTCGTGATACCTATGTATGAGAAAAAGCAGGACACCGTATGTACCTAATGTCAATGTCAACAAGGATAGGAATGCGAAGCAAAATTAATGATCCGAAGACTGCTATATTTAGCGTGCTTGCGAGATTGAGATGGCTACATTGGTATTTTTACTGCCTATTTTATACACTTATATTATATATTCAACTAGCTGCCCGCGTGCACTTTTTCGGGATAAAAAGTAGCATATGTGTTTATCCAGGGTGTCAGCTACCTTCACAACAATTGATCCAGCCGTTTGAGCGTGAAGAAGTAACAAACATATACATAAACACACTCACAAACTTTTGCCTTAATAATATTAGTGTGATAACTGGGTTATGATATGGCGTAGGCATCGGATAATGGGATGCTTTTATAGCTCATCTTTGGCGGCGGCTTTGTTGTTCAGTTGTAGGTATAGGCGGCTTTGTTTGAGGTATGCGTGAGATAGCAATAGGATTTTGACAACTTTAGGTAAATATCCACCTGAATTTCCGATCCCTATGAGTCCCATTATGAACGACCATGTCTCAGTTCCATAAGTCATCACTGGCAACACGCACTGTTCGAAGACTTTCGTCACTAGGCACTGGGGAATGCGCGACAAGATATGACGTCACTTCCCAAACGCTGCCCAGCCGAGTTGAATTCGTCGATTAACCTCCAGCTATAAGTCCAACTTCGATAAGGACAATTTGTCCCAGGTACACATACTCGTCGACAACTTCGACGGCAGAGTTCCCAACCACTATCGGGTAAGGCGCAACATGGTCATTCGACATGATTTTAGTTTTGTCCATGTTCATTTTCAGACCTTCCTGTTGGGAGACTCTGTCGAGGTCTTCGAGCATAGCGCTTAAATTCTCCGACTGTCATGACCACGGTTTTTTTTTACTATTCCTTAATTGTGTCCTACTGCTGGGCAAAGACCTCCCCTCTCTTGCGCCACTCGTCTCTATTGGCTGCATGCTCCCTCCACTCGTTACTAAATGCATCCAGGTCATCCCACCATCTTGTTTTCCGTCTGCTCTGCTCCGGTAACCTTGCGGTGTCCAGTCGGTGATTATTCTGGCCCATCGTTCCGGATGCATGCGGCAGACATGTCCAGCCCAGTCCCACTTCAGCTTTGCGGTCTTGGCACCTACGTCTACAACGCGTGTTTTGGAACGCAGTTCGGTGTTTCTTATACGGTCTTGTCTACGAACACCCAATATGCTGCGTTCCATCGCTCTCTGGCAAACTTTGAGCCTGGTCTTTTGAGCTTCAGTCAATGACCAAACTTGTGCTCCGTAGGTTACAACGGGAAGAATACACATGTCGACGAGTTTTTATGACCACGATATCGTCTGCAAATCAAAGGTGAGTGAGATACTCGCCGGTGGCTAAGAGTCACGCAACGTGCAATGGAAAGGGCTACGCTCGGAGTTTCTTTTTGCGATAGAATCAGAAATGAGGATATCCGCAGAAGAACCAAGGTAACCGACATAGCATAGCTAGTTCGAAACATGTCGGGTTATTCCTGTCAATTTTTACGATACGTGATATAATCAGTTTAAATCGTTTTATTTAAATGTGTCAGTCGCGGAAACCGAAGAAAATATTTCTTGTCCTACTTTCATTCCGTGTATCTAAAACTACTCCCAAAAAACACCAACATATTCAATAAAATATAGCATATGACTAGGGCTGTCCGGACAAAGACTTCAATAACCCGGACATTTGGCGTAAATCCCATGTTTTTCCCGGACGTGTCCGTAAATAATATTATTAAAAAACAATCGCTTTATCTTTCATTCACATAAAAAATTACCGCGTTTTCCTCGAACACTTTGAAAACCCCCCGGACGGCCTCCAAACCAGGATAAATCCAGGAAAACCCGGACGGAGGCAGCCCTACTTGTATTACTTTCATTCCGTCTATCTGAAACTACCAAACATACCCACATATTCAATAAAATATAGCATTACGTATAACGCGATTCGCGAAAACATATTCGTAAGTTATTGCCTGTATTACTTTGATTCATTCGGCGGAGCGCATATTGTCATTCGCATGACTTATTGGATAGAGAGGCTGAGTATAAATAGCTCTAAGACATGAGTAGATGTCGGCCTGATTCGACGAGACAAGGCATAAGCAATGGCAAATTACTTATTGTCTCCATACTACAAATAAAAAAAAAATTGGTACCCAACCTACTAAAGACGTCAGATGTAGGCCATTTGTATGGAGTGTTTTTAGCGCTCCGTAGGAATGTTGAACTTTGACGGTCATTTCTGACTTTTAGGACTGTAGTTAGTCCCATAAAGACATTTTGATCCCAATAAAAATAGAATCGATTGACATCATCAAAAAAAAATTCTGACACGCCTATTAAGCAAAATTTCGACATTTATAACTAACTCACAATATTACAATAAATGATTTCAATTTCAATCTCGGCGAATAATAATACTCCTTAAAGTCCATTCCATAACACAAGCCCTCTGAGCTTAATTTGTTTTATTTGGGACTAGATGATTTGTGTGAGGAAAAATATCAGAATATTTTTTTAAGTCGGCTAATTATATCATAAAAAAGGCATGTGTGAATTTGTGTGATAAGATAAAATTATAAGTGATAACGACGATACAATATCAAACGCAACGCAACATAAGACAAAGCGGCGTTGCCAGATCGTGCATCATTGCCGCTTTATATACACAGCTAACTTAATAATTTTTCTTTTAAAATCGATCGAATATATAAGTATGTATCGAATAAAAATAACATCATAATACAATGTTAAACACAACAAAAGCAAAGATTATCCTCGTCGTTGCCAGCCCGTGCAACGTTGCCGCTTCGTGCCGCCCCGGCGGCCGGTACGGCCAACCGGCAACAGTGCCCGGCAGGCAACCGAGCCGGCAACAACTTTATATTTATAACTGTTTTACAACATTTACAAGCAGAAATAACCATTAAAAACCTCAAAAATCCTGTGAAATAAACCGTGACAGTCATAATTAAATAAGTTTAAAGGCGGATACGTATTTGATTAATGTTTGAAAGTGATTTGTGTGCGTTTGTCTGCCATTTTGAAATCGGACGCCGCCAAGGGCCGTCGATATGACCGGTACGTGAGTAGCTTATTCTAAAACGTATTATGTGTATTGAAAAACACGATCACTTATGCCTTTTTGAATAATAGCCGTAACAGAACGTATCGTGCCATTTAATTTTGAAACGGCGTTAGTGAACTGATAAATAAGCATGCTTATAACTTTTTGTTGTTGTATAATGACATTGTTTCTAATCTATAACATACTTTCGCACGATAAAGCGTAAGTAAGCAAAAATCGTACTGCAAATTAAAACTTTGGCTAAAGGTTTTAGAGTGCATATTTGAATGGATTCTAAATGTAGTTTAAATGACATGATAATTGTATTTGAGTTTGTGTAGCACTGATAGAACGATAACAACATTACCAATTATAATTTTATAAATGGATTGTCGCCTTAAAAAAAAAATACTTCGGGATCACTAATTTTTTTCGGGGTAAAAAGTAGCCTATCAAGAGTGTCAGCTACATACAAACCGAATTTTATCAAAATTGGTCCAGCCGTATGAGCGTGACGAAGTAACAAACCTACAGACACACAACACACTTTCGCCTTCAAAATATCCTGAAATGACTGACGAAATCGCGAAAAAATATCAAATTAACAAGCTTTTGAAATGATTAATTGAAACGACATTTGACTCCAATCGGTAGAGTTAAGTTTTCACTTACAAATACAAATACAAAATTTATTTATTTTCCAAAAGTAATGCACAAGAATTAACAACTAGAGGTTTACAGTATAGAGATGCCTAACCTATGATGAAACCTATGAGGTTAACCTTGCTTGTTTAAGTGCAAACTTCATTTAACCAAACCAGGGCACTAATTCGAGTATAGGTACTCGGAGATATCGTCAAATAAGCAGGTATATCGCCTTTAACTGTCACTAAAACGAGTTGCGATTCCAGCTGAATTAAAGTGAAATTTCACGTTACTACCCGCCCAAGTAAAGTTTGCGATACCAAATTTCAGCTTTCTAGTACTAATGATCACGGAGCTAAGCCGCGTACGGACGGACGGACGGACAGACGGACATGGCGAAACTATAAGGGTTCCTAGTTGACTACGGAACCCTAAAAAACGAAACACTGAAAAAAAAAACTTTTAATTCGTTAAGAAATACGACCTGTAGGCGAGAACAGACGAATTTCCGAATGTAACGTTTTTTTTATAATATGACTACCATTTCTTACTAAGATGAACATGTAGTTGTAGGTGGGTGCGCCAAAGTTCACATAATTTTTCAACCCCGATTATTGGAACTCCGAAAATGTTACTCAATACCATTTTTCATCATAATAGTCACTATTTATACTTAGTCACTATTACTACCGATCTTAACTCCGAACCATTTAAAATCATAATGTCAATTATCATAAATATCTCTAATACTACTTTTTGTTTTCATACATTTATTCATCATAACTGTTTTTGATCCTATTTTTCACTGTCATACATTTTTTAAGCAGACTAGTTTGTACTCATAAACTCCACAATCCTATATTTTTAAGCAGATTGTGACAAAATGCAACGTGGCTCAAAAACCGAAAACTGTAGGTTAGGTTAGGTTTGTATTATGACCACGTATAGCGGAGCGAGCGAAGCGAGCGGAGCGTCAAAATACTTGCCTGCTTGCTTGCATGAACACTTGTAAATAATCTACTATTACATCAAATTTTTATAAGCAAATGCAGAGCCAGGATGGATTCGGGAAGAAACTTTATTTACTAAGTATATAATGCCGTTAGGAAGAGCTGCGCCAAAATGGAACGTGGTTCCAAAACCGAAAACTGTAGGTTAGGTTAGGTTTGTATTGTAACTACGTACAGTGGAGCGAGCGAAGCGAGCGGAGCGTCAAAATGCGTGCATGCTTGCTTGCATGTACACTTAACTCGATATAACTCAAAACAAGTATTATGAATAAAAACATATGGAGAAAAACTGCATCGATGTTTAAATGTTATGATTGACAAGTTTATCGTAATTTATGATTCTGAATAAAAGAAATATGAAAATCAGCATTATGAGTACACACATAATCTTAGTGACGACATTATGAATTACGATGTTCTGAAAACTGACTATTATGAACTCGGTAGGTAGTAGTACAAATTTATGAGGGATAAATGTATGAAGTTAAAAATTCGGAAGAGTGATGATTCTGACTAGAAATCGGTAGTAGAAGAAAAATTCGGAGGATCAATTTTATGTGAGCCAATATGGACCCGTTGTAGGTACATACCTAATGTTTTACCAATTTTCTTTTGTCTTGTATTTATAATGTTAAATATAAATTACAAGCGACTTGGTGTAAGCTGTAAGCTTATTTTGACTGGAATAAATTAAATAATTTAATATAATAAAGAATTTGAAAATAATGAAATATTTGAATTTGAATTTGAAAATTTTAGGTCAAGCTGGAACGGAGTCACTTCGCATGCTCACTTATTTAAAACCTAGTAATGATAAGGGCCAATAACTTAGCAATTAACTTTGCATGACATTTAGATGTAATTTAAGTAACGAGTGTAGAAACTTAAAACCATTTGCGCAAAATTAATGATGTATCATTATTTAATGACATAAATGTCGTGCGTAAAGTGCAATAATAAATAATGATTAACATTTACGTCTTTTAAGATTAACTTGTTATATTGTGTCGTATTAACTATTGTATAAAGTAAACAAAAAATAATGTATCTTTTGGACCGAAACAAATATGCATATACTTCTTCTTTATTTTAATCGACAGCTATAGTTATCATAATTTTTATAAAAATAATGACATCACATCGCTAAGTATTGATGAAAAAAAAAAACAGCTCATTTTAGGTTTAAAACTGGAAAGGAGAATGCCATATTTATTGCTTAGAAATTGAGTTCGCCATCTGTGCACCATTTTTGTGCCATAAAGTATAAATAATTGAATGAATGAATGAATGATGAATAAAATGAATGATGAATGAATAAATGAATGATGAATGATGAATGAAAACAATTCCTGTTCGGTTGTCTCGCTTAAACTCGAGAACGGCTGGGCAGATTTAGCTGATTTTGGTTTTGAAATGTTCGTTGTAGTCCAGGGAAGGTTTAAACGGTGAGGTATTAGCAGCTTACTAACACAGACCGAATTCTACGCGGGCGGAGCCGCGAGCACAGCTAGTAAATAAATAAAACAGCATATTGGTATTGGTGCGTTTCATCTTTACTATTTTAACATTTTAAAAAGATTTAAAATCACACTTTTTTTTGTTTCAGAATACGAACCGCTAACCTTCTCATACAAGAACACAAAGCGGCTCATACAGATGATCCAAGAACGACCTTGCCTCTGGGACCGCCAGTCCCCGGACTACAAGGACAGGCTGGCCCGTGACAGGGCCTGGGCTGAGATCTTTGTGGAGATCGACCCGGGGTACAAGAATGGCAGTGCCACCCTGAAACATGAGATCGGTAAGTATAATATACTAGCTGTTCCGTGGTGTTACCCACTCATCCCGGAACACTAAATTTTTCGGGATAAAGTAGCCTAAGTGTTAATCTAAGGTGTTAGCTACAACCATACCAAATTTCATCAAAATTGGTCGTTTGAATGTGAAGAAGTAACAAACATACACATAAACACGAACAAACTTTCGCCTTTATAATATTAGTGTGGTGATGATTCCTCTTCTTTTATCTTTCGCCATGTTTGGTTGCGAGTGTTTTGAACCATACCGCATCTTACTTACGCCCATCCAACACTATTTAATATTCATCATCATCATCATCATCAGCCGATAGACGTCCACTGCTGAACAAAAGCCTCCCCCCTGGGTCTTGCGCCGCCCTCAACCAATTTCTGTCCGAGATCCCAACCAGATCGTCAGTCCACTTTGTTGGGGGCCCTTCCCACGGTGCGTCTTCCGGTCCGCGGTCGCCATTCAAGAACCTGTCCGCCCCAACGGCCATCGGATTTTTCAATAAAAAGTTTCTCATTTCGTCGAAATGTTTCGTCAGATGGTTAAGTTCGTATTTCAGCGGGTAGATGCTCGTAGTAGGATCGGGCCGATGACGCGCGGATTTTTACCTGCACAATGCCATACGACGCGGGACTGTTCTCAGTCAGCTTGTCGATCGAATATGTTTGCCCGACACGTGCAAAAGTCGGCAAACTCTTTCTCACGAACATTAAAATTCAAATATGTAAAGTGAGTAGTGCGTCTGATCTCGTACGTTTCGAATAAATCCCTACAAGAATGTCACCCCAGCCAGTATTCTTCATTTTGTTTAACTGATTGTTGTTCGTTTTTCTTGTTAATCCTATGAAATTTACTTGAAACTTACTTGTTGTCGTAAGTGTATTTTCATTTTTTCCTCACATCCTTTGGAAAAAGCACTATATTTACCTCGGCGGAACGGGGATTGCCTGACTCGCATCTTTTGCAAGCCTCGCGATGATTGGCTTGCAAGACTTGCGAGAGTCGTCAGACAATCCCCTCTTTTCCGGGGGGATAATGTACTATTTGTTGCAGGCAACAGTATCACAAAGAAATGGTACAACATTCGGGATTCCTACGTGAAGTCATTGAAACCGGACTACCTTGGGCGCCGGAACAGGCCATACATACACGCCGACTTGCTACGATTCTTGGATGAGTGGTTAGAATTGAAAATCTTTAATTTGGCTGCTATTTTTACTAAATAATTTCAATTTTTAAGGTAAAAATTCATAAATGTTATTTTTTCAAATGAGAAACCTTGTTGTGAATCTTAGACCGAATTCTTTTTTCGCGGGTTTTGTGAGAGACCCTAAAACAAATACTAAACGGGTTTACTCACATCGTAAAAGTCGAATATCGCTCGACATGTTCATCTTCAAATAGGTTCGCAATTCATCATCAGGAAAGCCGATCATGATGATGAATCGCGAACCGATTCGAAACATTTCGAGCGATATTGGAATTCTACTACGTGAATAAACCAGATTCGTATGTATTTCATATGTCTGAGACTCACAGTTGTTATCTACCTACACACACAAATTATATCTATATAACATTTGTGTATCATTTGTGTATTTGTGTATATTGATTTAAACTTACACATGACTACAAAAACAATGACAAGATTTATTGCGCTTATTCGTCGATGTGGTAAATATACCTGCCAATTTTTTAAAATAAGTTAAAAGAAGAGAGGTTTTCTGTACTATTTTATAATTATTTGAGTACTTGTGAACCTTTTTTCGTCATATTATGTACTATGTGGGAAATAGCCTTAGGTATCATTATTAGTTTCCTGCATCATCTATTTTGTGGTATATCTTTGCATCTATTTCACCGATTAGGTTTTCTAGAAAAGATCGCTCTCTAGTGATATGAAACCACACGTTTTTCAAATTGCAATAAAGCATACATAATTATGGGTATAATATGATAGATAATTTCTAATATTCAAATATTTTACCCAACAGCTATTTAGATAAGATGAACAGCAGCAGTTATGAAAAATTGATAAACAAATCCAAACGAGTAGAACAAGAAGAGGAAATAGAAGAATTTGATACAGAAGAAGTAGACGCAGAACCATGGGAACACAGAGTATTAGTTAATTTAGAAGAAGAATCAAGTCCAGCAAAGAAACCAAGGCTAGAATTTAGTCCAGAGACTAGTTTCAAAGAGAATACAAAAACAAAAGAAGATGATGACATAATTTCCGTCTTATCTAATTTAATACAGAAGGAAGAAGACGAAGATAGAGCATTTTTCAAATCAATAACGCCGTCGGTGAAAAAGTTGACAGAGGATTCTAAATTTGTATTCAGAATTGAAGTTCTAAAGTTAATAAAGGATTTAAGGACCAAAGATGAGGATAGACTTGCAATGAAAGTCGAGAAGGAGTCGACCAATGATAGTGAGAGTGAATAATTGATATTGTTTTTAAATATAATGTTCTAATCAGAAATGTATTTTTTATAATCCTATGATGTTATATGGTAACGCGGGAAGTAACAAAAACAGCAAACAACAAAGAAGGTATATCAAATTACCTACACCTACTAATACTATTTTTGAATGTAAATATGTGTCTTCAGGACCTTCGTAATGACTGAACGGATTTCAACTATTGTCGGTACACATATAGCTGTTTCGACGGATGGGTATAGGATACATTTGACTTGACTACAGTTTATGGTTAATATCGATAAAAGCCTTAACGCAGGAGTAAAGCATTTGGCAATACCATGGAAAAGTTTGTAAAACAAACTCACAATCACATTCATAAGTTTTACAAGTTTATGTTGAACTTTTTAAGTTTTTAGTTGGAAAATGTGAAAAGCGCCTGCAATCAGCTAACAAATATTCACATGCTATGAAATGAAATAATTTATTCAGTAAGTAGTAAGTAGGGTACAAAGGCACTTTTACAAGTCAAATTGTGAATCTACCGGCATTTCGCAAGAGGAGGATGAAAGCCGAAAGAAACTCAACATTTAGAGCTATGCACCGTTCTATTATTGTTTGAGAAAACAATACATAAAAAAAGTTAGGTTCCTTTTTAGCTCCATATATAAAGTCGTATAAAGTTATCTTTAATCATTATAATATCGTTAAAAGCAGTTTTTATAAATGATAAGCATACTGACAAACTCTCTCTTCATATCTGCCAGCAACACATTTGTCCAGGTCTTAGGTCGAATCTCCCTCCAGGTTTAGGTCTATTTGCTGTGACAGACAAATCGAGAACTTGGTAGTAGAGACAGAAAATATAAGCATACTGATAAACAAGTAGGACAAATAATAGTAACATGTTTATTGACGACTATTGACAGATTCCACCTGTCACCATACAAGTCCATGCAGTTGCAGATAGTTCAGTTAAATGTCAAGGTGAGGCACATACTATATTTTTGTATTTATATTTCTTGAAACTTTATTGCACAGATCAATTTAGTAGAAATGGCGGACTTACTGACTCAAGGCATTCTCTACCAGACAACCATAGGACTAAATAGAAACATTGAGATGGTGCATGGGGGTCGTCCACAAATTACGTAACGCAAAATTCTTAATTTTTTTACCCCCCCCTCCCCTCATGTAACAGGTGCGTCACGCTTAGTTGGGGACCCCACCCCCCCCCCCCTCAATACCGTTACGTAACAAGTGCTTTGTAAAAATCTTTAGGGTTAATATTCAGAAAAGAAAGATAGGTGGTAGTATACATACTTTTTAATCAAGAATCTGCATTTTTTAATATAACATTAAAGTGTGGTCGCGTCGCGCGCTCATTCAACAATGTTGCCAGTATTTTCTCAGTACCCGCAAATTAGGGATGTGAAAAACATTTTTTTTTTAATGTATACAATTATAAAATCGTGCGTGACGTAACGCAAACCTTGACACCCCCCCTCCCCCAATGCAACAGGACCGTTTGCGTTACGTAATTTGTGGACGACCCCATGGTACATTTAGAGACAGTTATAACAAACAACTTTGGACTATGCAATGTACACATACTTAGACTTACACAGTTAATAATATACTACATACATACAATTCATGTACAGTCGAGTTCATTTACATCTACACACTTACGAGAACAAAAATATCTGAACACGATTTTATGCTCCTGACAATAGGGTCGTGTTCAGACATTTTTGCTCTCGTAAGTGTGTAGATGTAAATGAACTCGACTGTACCTTATTACTGAAAACATCATACCAATTATTGATCTTGGAACTAAAGTCAGCTGTGTTAAATAGTCAGATCAGATAAATGATTTTGTAATATATTCCACGCTAGCTTAGTCCTTGCTTGAAAATAGGTTTGCTTTTTCTTCCCTAATGGGGATATTGTGATCAAAAGTCTTATGCCTAACTTGCCTATAGATGGAACCGAGGTGTGTTATTCTCCGAAACAATATAATCCAGTTAAAGTGGGAACTTTTGCTACTGAAATCTAAGTATTGTTAACACTCACGACTGATGACCAACTTTTATCAGACAAAACTTATCATCATCATCATTCGCTTGCCCTTATCCCATTTATTTAGGGACGGCGCCGCATGTTTTCTTCCTCCATTCTTCCTTATTACTCGTCATCTCGTCGTTTACTTCCTTCTTATTCATATCATCTTTCACACAATCCATCCATCTTTTCTTTATTTATTTATTTATTTATTTAATCTTTATTGCACAAATGAAAACAAATCGTACAAAGACTTAATGCCATTGGGCATTCTCTACCAGTCAACCATCGGGCAAAGCAGATAAGTTGTTTTCTTTGGCCTTCATCTTCTTCTATATCAGACAAAACTTATATAAATAAATAAGTAAATATTAAGGGACAATATAAAAAAGTTCTATCCACAAACGGAACAAAACAGCCTTTAATATAATTATAAAAACTACAAATATTCGGCTGTAGACGGAGTGTGAATCCCACATTTTAGGTATTGAATGATAATTGCTAAATATAAAACTCACCTTTGGTTCGTTTCATAAAACCACACAGTTTCATATACTACTATTCACATATTAAATCATCTCATTATAACGGAATTGGAAAAGCTTGTTTTATTTCCAAGTACAAGTGGCTTTTGCACTTAAATAGCTCTAAAAGTACTTGTAAAGGTTTGTGTAAATATAGTGACTTCACTCGCTGCATTTAAAAGGAACCAAAGGACAGAAAAGCCAATAGCGGCAACCTTAGAGAAAACTAAGTTAGTTCACCACTCTGAGCGCAGTAGACGTTATACATCAGTAGGTAAGCGCTTGTGGTGGAAACCTGGTATTTGATAAAGATGGCTATAGAAGTTGGCAAAATAAGTCATATTTTACATACGTGCACGTTAAATATTGCAGAAATTAATGTACCAACATCAACAATGCATGTAAAGAGTGCCCACAGTATCGTAGTCCTAAATCATGAGAACGACGGTGAAAAAGAGAAAAATGGATGTAATAATAATAAAGACAATCTAAGTTTTTTTACCAGATGTCTTACTTGAGTTCTACAAATGGTGATGGTTTGACAAAATTAGGGATACCTCTAGAAACTAATTTGCCTTATTTCATCAAGCGGCAAGGATAGCGATGGAGCGAAACTTATAGCGAAGTAATAGAGAGTGTTTACATAATTCAGCAACAACGGCTTGTCATAAGGACAGCCAATAATAATAAAGTGAGCTGAGATAGGTGAATGCAGAATAGGAAAAACAATATACATTAAACACCTGATCTATGGGGTAGTAACGTATCGGTAACCTTTTATGTCAGATGGAGAAAATGCTTTCTTGACAGCCTATTTATGAATGTTTTTGTTAGCTTGAGCCACAAACTGTCTTCTGCTCGAGAGCACCACACGCGCAGCTGTGAGGGAAGAATGGCGCCGTGTGGTTAGGCTTGCTACATAAGGAATGACAGCCACGACCAATCTGCCAAGAGTGTAACGACAAAGAAGAAGATTGGTTTCATTAGTAGTCTGCATTTATCACTGGTTTATGGTAACCATACAAAACCTTCTAGACACGACAAGGAAAACCCATTCCCATGGAATTACTTACACCTCTACTTGTGGTGATTTAGTGCCGTCTTCAGCCAGTTTTCGGTATCCCTCCAGCGATACCCGGGGCGGCCGACGGGTCGTCGTCCAGTCGATCAACCATTGACTTACTGCACCGAAACTACCCACTACCCCCACCCCAATCAATAACTAACGCAACTAATCAAGGGGTGGCGACAAATTGATATAATCACTTAACGCATGTAGAGACTTCGATTAAACTCGCAACTTTCGAGAACTTGGGAACGGAATTTCTGAGTTTGGAAACGGTATTTCTATCGAAAGCTTGCTTGGATTTTTACGCGACTGTGTGGGAAGGAGGGTGATGTGTTTGTTATTTTCAGGTGTAGGTATGTGCGTTTTTTTTGACACGCTGGTTTGTTTATATACGAGGTTGGTTTTTAAGCAACTTTATAAAGGCGGTCGCAAAATGACGATGATGTTAATGACACTCTTAAATATTTATCTGCAAGGGTTTAGTATGGTAAATAATATGTTTTTTTCTCTAATCTAATATAGCTGAAGAGTGTCGGAAGTCATGGAAGATATAATATATGATAAAAAGTTGGCACTTTGAATCGATAATAGAAAACGTTCCAACAGTTTTCAGAATTTTGGTATGTTTATCTGTTTGTCTGTTTATTTAACCGCGCATCACGTGAAAACGGCTGAACGAATTTTAATATAAAAATAGTATATTAAATTGGTTTGACGTTTTCTTTCTGTTTCTTGAATATATTTCTTTCTGTCACAGCCAGCATCTGCGGGTAAAGCCAAAGAGGCCCAAACGCACACATAGCAATAACATTGCTATAAAATGAATAAAATGATTAGTAATAAAGTAGAAAATTATTAATTTGAACTTAAATTTTGAAAACAAAACTTTTTTTAATGTTACAAATATAAACAGAAATCCAAAATCCTCTGTTTTAATAGGGGTTAAAATAATGAACAAACTCGACCAATCAACTAACTCCATAACCGCCACTAATTACTTCATACATCACTACCGGAAGTGTCATGGCGGCGGCGGAAGTGGGCACTTCCGGTGGACGTTCGTTAGCTAGTGCGGATTAATTGAAGATGGCGACAATTTCCGGTTAGGGTTTTGGAGGTTTTAAGGCTTACAGAGGTCGGGTCTGATTATTTGGATTAAGGTTAAGATAAGGATTAATCTTAAAATGTGGATATGGTTTTTGAAAGAGATAGAAACAGGTCAACCCTTAATGATTTAGTAATTAAGGACCTTTTGAGCGAAAATATATTTTTCTCACTCATGCAATGAAAACCCCGTCATAACGTGCGTTATAACCAGACCAGAGGTTGGAATTCTCGTAGCATTTTTGAGCTGTCATAGGGACTTCTCATTTATCGACTATCGATATTCATAATTATATCGATAAATTATAGAACACAACATATTAAAGGTAAACAACAGGCAGTCTTACCGCTAAAAAGCTTTTTTAGATTACTTTTGAGTTGAAAACAATGAAAAGTTAATTAGGTATGTAATTAGATTAAGGTATAATAAAATAAGTTAACAATTTTAAATTGATCAGTTCAGTTCAATGTTCCAATCCACAAATTAATTATAAGAAACAATAAAATAGGTATTATTATTTTAAATTATATTTGTAATTTCCTAGAAATGAGACCGATCAATCGCGATAAGACTGCATGTACTTACTTCTACTCGTAATCATATTTTACATATATTGTATTTTCTTTATTTATCGATATACATATGTATAATCGGATGTCGATAAACGAGAAGTCCCTATGACAGCTCAAAAATGCTACGAGAATTCCGACCTTTGGTTATACACCGTGACCGTTAATAACCCGAAAGATTTAAGCTAACGATACTAGAGCCTAATTAGAGTATATAAACTTATGTAACATATAGTCCAAATACTCATAATTAAGGAGATATAAATTATTTAAAACAAATCAAAAGTAAAAAAATCTCCAGTCTAACACACCCTAAAGGCGTGAGCATGACGTAGCCCACTTCTTTTACACGTACTTAGACGCACTAACTGCACGGCGGTTGTTATTAGCCAGTTTCATAATGAAGTTTGGTATCTACAAAAAGGTTTTACTATCGAGAATATTAAAATTAGAATTCATAGCATTATGCCAATGTTCAAATTTGAACTCGTCAAAAGTGAAACATAGAACCACTTCTTTTCGTCGTCTTTCTGTTCGTCGTATGATTTTGGAGCGATTCGTGGAGTGTCATGCTCACTCACTCTTCTTCAACTAAAGACTTGTTCACAAAGAAGCGGGCAATTAAATACGATTTAATTTGTACTGAAATAGTAATTTAATTAAGACGCATAATTAGACCCCTGTTGATATAACATTATTTACTCGTATTGTCGTCAAAAATACGTGGTTTAAATCTTTCGGGTTATTAACGGCCACGGTGTATAATAACAGGCTTCGAAGCATCACGTTTCGTTTATAATTGAAGGCCTAAACCATGAAGTATTTTTTAACCGACTTCAAAAAAAGGAGGGGGTTCTCAGTTCGGTTGTATGTTTTTTTTTTTTTTTTTTATTTTTTTTATGTTTGTTACCTTATAACTCCGTCATTTATGAGTCGATTTGGAAAATTCTTTTTATGTTCATGAATAGACATCTCAAAGTTGGTCCCATAAAATTTTGGTGAAGATCGGATGACGAGATCCATGAGGAATCGAAGGAATTCCTGAAATTTTATAGGCACTCATAATATTTTTCATGTATTTTCTAAAACTATTTAAGTATTTGCATATGGTAGTCATCATCTTCTCGTGCTGAACTGATGATGGAAGGTACAACTCCTTAACAGTTAGGAGTTAGGAGATAATTCAAACGAGATGCATGCCTTCAAGACCTCCCTGATCACCCCGCCATAAGTATTTTATATGAATCACTAAAAAGCGAAAAAAAAAATTTTTAACAAAAAAAAGAACCGACTTCAGTAAAACTAAAAAGCCGAAAATAACCCGTTCAAGTACAGATTACATTTGACTCACCCTTTGAAGTCGGTGCCAAACCTCACGTAAACTTTAATATATAAATATAATAACTGAGTGGTTTGGGATCGATTTCAAAGGGTGAGTCAAATGTAATCTGTACTTGAACGGGTTATTTTCGGCTTTTTAGTTTTACTGAAGTCGGTTCTTTTTTTTGTTATTTAAACATGGTTTCTGTGCGCTAAACAGCTGTTTTTTTTTTTTTTGATACGTGTATTTTTTTTTATTTCCTTGCATATGGAAAACATATTTAAGCTCTTTACATGCCTTAGCCGTGAAAAGGGCTTGCCGGCTTCATATCACTGTCCGTCTATACCTATTCACCCGGCAAGCCCTTACTTTCCCGGCGTCTGCGGTCTTAATGTACCTACTATTAAAATTGCGTTGAAAAAAAATCATCAGTTTTCAGTGTAAGTAAACTGGATGAGGTGAAAAACATGAAAAAATTAGTCACAGTGTTATTTTTTTGCTTGAAAAAGTTACCTAAAGTGCACGCCTCTACGACTTGCTATGAACGCGCGCCGATTATTCTACCAAAAGCAGAATGACGAGCTGATGCAACAATGCGTGCGTGAGTGTAACAATGGCGGTGCCAGCCGAGGCCCCAGGGGGAGAGCAGGTACCTTTTTTATAAAGGCACAGTTGCTCCTCTCACCCTTGGGTGTGCCTAATCCATTAGCATGGCTCATAGTGAGTAAGTCCGCCGTTCAAACTTTGAACCCCTATGGAACCTGTACGGTCTATTTTTAGGATTCCGTACCTATAGGGTAAAACGGGACCCTACCACTAAGACTCCACTGTCCGTCTCTCACCAGGCTGTATCTCATGAACCGTGATAGCTAGACAGTTGAAATTGTCAGAGATGATGAATTTCTCTTACCGTTATAACAAGTACTAAAAACAGAATAAAATAAATATTTAAAGGGGCTCCCATACAACAAACGTGATCGACTGCACCTCATTTGAATGCGGCGCCATACATACCAGGTACAAACTTAACTTGACCCGGCCAGTTAAGATGGGATATGTATTTGTACGGAACCCTCGGTGCGCGAGTGAAAAACTCGCACTTGGCCGGTTTTTTGTTGAGTATTTTATCGCATTATATGGAAAAGCGTGGTCTGTCACAGGAATATACTATAAGAACTAAGAATACACCTTTGTAAATGTTTTGTAGACTATACAATATACATTTAACAGAAATAAAGAAAAATCATACTTATTAGTCATAATATGAAAAAATACATTTAAAAATGTATAAGGCTAATCACCCAATTATCATGATAGATGCATGGATCATATAACAAGTCATTCGAGAATACTCGAAAGATTACAAAACTTGTACGTTTTCAAGTAGGATACGTATGGAAGTCTTCCTTCACTACCCTCAGGTCTGAGCCGGATATCCGGCCCCCCCTCTATGGCGGCGATGTACGTGAGGCTTTTAAAATGCAGTATAAAGTTTTGTTGTTTGAAATAAGTAGTGTTTTGTACATTTTATACACTAGTTAAGACTCACAGGCATTAGGTACTATACTACGATTTCTAATTCAAGACCAAAAAATCTACCACAAGGTTGCCACTACAAATAAAATATTTTTACAATAGTAAAATCCTTTTTCTTTTTAAACACCCTAAGATAATTTATTTATTGGTTACTTTAACTGTATGTTTTAACAAAATAATTAGATATATTTATTTTATTATTATATAAATACGAGAGGAGATAGTAAAAACTTAAACATTGGAGATTTTTGATACAAAATCTGGTATTGTAATTGAGGTATTCAAAAGCATTTGGTGCAATAATTTACAAACACAGATGTCATTTAAATATTGTCAATTTTGACAATGACGTATCTGTCGTAGTTTTTTTTTGTCTTGAATTAGAAATCCGAGTTTAGCATGGTATAAGAAAATAAGATAGGTATGCCACTCTGCTATTAAAGGAGAGGCTTTTGACGACATCTGTCAATACGTGTCTGTGTTGCCAGTAGTGTATCATAATCCCCGATCACCTTATTGCCTGTACCAATATCATAAAGTCGCGAGTGTTTTAAATCAATGATTACGACAAGATAATACTGAGTCGTAATGCATAAATGTATAATTTTATTTGTTTGTACGACTGGCGGCAAACCCGGCCCGTACCAATGAGTTTTTCGGAACTTATGTACGGAATGTCATTTGATATTTACCACTCGCTTTTCGGTGAAGGAAAACATCGTGAGGAAACCACCTAAGCCCAATAAGGCCTAGTTTCCCCTCTGGGTTGGAAGGTCAGATGGCAGTCGCTTGCGTAAAAACTAGTGCCTACGCCACATCTTGGGATTTAGGTAGCCGACCCCGATTGAGAATTCATTCTCTACAAAGATATGGGACAAAGGCTAGGAGGATGATGATGATGGCGGAAACTAATCACTGTCGTAGAAAGCTACGACAGTGATTAGTTTCCGCCATCATCATCATCCTCCTAGCCTTATTTAATCTTTACTGCACAAAAGAAAAACTGATCGTACAAAAGGCGGACTTAATGCCATAGGGCATTCTCTACCAGTCAACCATCGGGCAAAGCAGATCGTAAAATTATGTGTGATGAACTCGAATATTTGTGCTTGGGTCATGGTTGTTCCTATGTATTTAAGTGTAGTATAAGTGAGGTTGTCCGATATTTATTTATTATTATATTTGTTCAGTTTTAGTAGCATTATCTATAACACTCATTGGAATTTTCTATCCTCCCAGCTCCATCATCAGATCAGCTCCACGTCATCATAATATTGCATTGTCACGCGATTTGCATATTCGTGCAAAATTTAAGCTCAATCGGAAACTGGAAAGTCAAATTTAACTTGCAAAATTCCATTACTGACAACGGGACAGGTGAAAGTAAATAAAAGCTTGTATAAAGGCATGGCATTTCCACCAGTGAGACTTTTTTCCGGTTTCCGATTGAGCTTAAATTTTGCACGAATATGCAAATCGCGTGACAATGCAATATTATGATGACGTAGAGCTGATCTGATGATGGGGCTGGGAGGATAGAAAATTCCAATGAGTGTTATAGATAATGCTACTAAAACTGAACATATATAATAATAAATAAATATCGGACAACCTCACAGAAATGGATCTAGTCCCAAATAAAGCTCAAGAAGGCTTGTGTTATGGGTACAAGACGACGATATACATACTTATATAGATAAATATATACTTAAATACATAGAAACAACCATGACCCAAGCACAAATATTCGAGTTCATCACACATAATTTTACGATCTGCTTTGCCCGATGGTTGACTGGTAGAGAATGTCCTATGGCATTAAGTCCGCCTTTTGTACGATCTGTTTTTCTTTTGTGCAATAAAGATTAAATAAATAAATTTTCCCTGGCCGGGATTCTAACCCGGGACCGCCGGCTCAGTAGGCAGGTGTCTATCAACCGAGCCAAACGCGTCGTCATATCTTTGAATTACTGGTTCAATGTCTTAACCTTTAAACCAGAGGCGCACTGTACCTACTGTAGGTACGCTTACAATTTTTCCATCCGATTTTATACCGTACCTATATTACTTTTTAAAGGTATTTACCTTTAGGAATTAAAAAAATGACACTTTATAGTCTCGCGGTTTGTACATATAATTAAAACTTATTGAACCGGGTCTGTCACACTCACAATTGTCACTGTCACAATTAATTTGCCCACATTAAAATCTCATTTCGAAAAACATAATTTTAGACACACCAAATGGACCAGTGTACTAAGTGAAACAAAAAAAAATTAATAAAAAAAATTTTTAGGCCTCAGGTGTTACCATTAAGACTCCATAAAAGCAAAAGCCCCAGTTCTCCAGTCTCCAGTCAGACTCCAGTCTAAGTTCAAGTGGAACTGAAAATAGCGCGATTTTCACGACAAAGGTTAGGAATGCAATATCGTTAGGTTCCGCCGAGTTGCGACAGTTATACGTAGCTATAGCATCTTGGTGAGTAGTACAGACAGAGTGGACATGTCTCTGCTAATGCTTTATTTATAACCTAAAAAAACACTTAAGTTGTTCATCATGAGATTATGAGTGGCATAAGAATGCTTCTGCACCTTAACCTAACAAAGTTAGGAATGATTACTGAAACAGACCAACATAGTTGAATATATTGGAAACGGCTGCGGTTATTTTTACCAAACATAGCTAATAGTCATCATTTTAACGACGCGTTTGGCTCGGTTTGTAGACACCTGCCTACTGAGCCGGCGGTCCCGGGTTCGAATCCCGGCCGGGGCAAATATTTGTGTGATGAACTCGAATATTTGTGCATGGTTGTTCTATGTATTTAAGTATATATTTATCTATATAACTACGTATATCGTCGTAAGGTATCCACAACACAAGCCTTCTTGAGCTTAATTTGGGACTAGATCGATTTGTGTGAGGTTGTCCGATATTTATTTATTATTATTCATTAGGATCCACTGAGTTATAGGTAGATGTAGCATCTTGTTGGTGGTTGGTAGTACAGATAGAGTGGATATATTTCTGATGATGCTCCATCTAACATAAACAAAAATAAAGTATAAAAAAGACAAATCTTACTCCACATAGCTTTGTCCTCTCTGTATTAAATGTCTTACTCTATTTCCCGGCTTCGTTCCTCCCGGGTTGACTCCACTCGCTGTAATTAATTGCTATAACTAAATTCACTTTAATTCTCACGTTTATTTTTTTTATTTAGGTACAAAATTGTTGAGATAATATAATATTTACGCTATATAGCTCGCCTTTTAATCTGTTACTGATAAAATTTTGTTAAGGTTTTCTATTCAATTTAAATTTTTACTTGTTAGACTTCGTGTGTAGAAGTTAAAGTCAAAACCCGATCTTACTTGCTTCTCCGTAGTCCAGTGACAAGTATCCTATGAAAAAGTTTAGTGTCATCTAGAAGATTCATGTTTTTTTTTTTACCATTATCGGGTAAAAAGTATCTCATAAGCATCTTATGGATGTCCAGCAATAGGGATAAACATACGATTTCTTTACATGTACCTGCGGCCCAAGACTTGTTTCTTTTTGTAAATATCTCGACTAGGAATTGTATTTTTTTTTTCAGATGCTCTGTCTCCACGAATAGAATGCACTAAGTGAGTCTTATACATAAACAGAATTTACGCGTGTTTGCTGATTGTTTTAGATATTTTTCTCTATAATCAACCATTTTTCTTAACGTACCTATTCATGTTAAGATTATTTTGAAATCTACAGTTTGAATTTCTCATTGATATTTTTTGTTTTAAAAACTACATGAAATTGACAAAATTCACGCAGAAAACTAGTTTTTAGGGTTCCGTACCCAAAGGGTAAAAACGGGACCCTATTACTGAGACTTCGCTGTCCGTCCGTCCGTCTGTCACCAGGCTGTATCTCAAGAACGGTGATAGCTAGACAGTTGAAATTTTCACAGATGATGTATTTCTATTGCCGCTATAACAACAAATACTAAAAAAAATAATTAAGGGGGCTCCCATACAACAAACTTGTTATATGGATTATGGTACGGAACCCTTCATGCGCGAGTCGGACTCACACTTGCCCAATTTTTTCAACTTATTTTCGATTGCATGCAATGAAAGCATGAAATAGCTATGTTATTTACTATCTAAAACTCAGGGAAAAGTATTATTTAGTTCAAAGATTTGGTTGAAATTATCAATATATTTATCATAATATGAAAAAATATATATTAAAAGGAATAAGGCCTCTTAAAGAGATTTATTTTTGACTATTTACCACCATTTTCCCCTCTTTGAATGGAGACAGGTAACTTCCGGCCCGTAGCGCCAAGTGAATCCACTTCACGCGTGTCTTCTCGGGATGTTATAACTGAGAATAATTTCTTGGGAATATCCGTGAGAACTGAGAGGGTTGAAATGAAATGAAATGAAATGAAATGAAATGAAATGAAATAATGAAATGAAATAAATTTATTTGCTGATTATGGGTATAAGTACATAGGCGGTATAAAAAAATTTGGTCAACCATAACCTGCTTAAATAAGCATGCAAATATCACAACACTTTCGAGAACATGCCAAGAAATTAGATGTGGGAATCATGATGTCACATAATCACAATTAAACATATATAAGGTACATTGCAAATCTATCGTCGTCATTATCATTACATAGTGCGAATAAATTGGAAAAAACAAATTAAGGCAATGTCAGAACAATACATATTTTACATTGTTATACAATAATTAATAATTGGAACTATGTTGTCATGAAGTTCTTAAAATTAAAACAACTAAACTAACTAGAATTACAAAATGTCAATAGGTGCATGGGTATTTATTGTGCAGAATTATAATTTAGGTATTCATTTATAGAGTAAAAGCACATGTCACAAAGCCACACAAATAATTCATTTTTAAACTGTTTTATAGGGAGTTCTTTGATAGTTGGGGGTAATTTGTTAAATACCTTAACGCACATAAAGAATGAACTTCTAGCTGTTTGTTTAAGACGGGTTTTAGGCATGTGGAGAAGGTTCCGTTGTCTAGACATGCGGTCATTGTATGTAATTACCTCACTATTTCTCTTGAAGTAGCTCTCATGTAAACGTACAAATACAGCAACTTCATAAATATACAAGGAAGGAAGAGATAATAGTTTCCGACTTCTCATGACTGGTCTACATGAGTCTGTTGGCTGCATCGAAAAGATGGCCCTGATGCATTTTTTTTGCATTACGAATGCCTTTTTTGCGTCTACCGAATTTCCCCATATGACGAGGCCATATCTGAGTGTCGACATAATATAGCTATGGTATGCTAGTAATGCCGCATCTTGTGATACAGTTTGCCTTAGTTTTCTTAGTGGGAATAGAAACCTATTTACTTTATTGCAAACGCTATCGACGTGCATATTAAAATTTAAAAATTCATCTAGGTGTATTCCCAAAAATTTCGTACTTCGCGCCTCGTGAACAGAATTTCCTTGAGAAACTATATTTAATGGTAGGTTTGCTCTTCTGCGTGTTCTAAACTGTACATATTGGGTTTTGCTAACATTTATTGACAAGTTATTTACCTCTAGCCAAGCAACTAATTCCTGTAGAGACTTATTTACATCGTTTTCAAACGTCTGCTGACTGGTGCATGGAATAACTATTGAAGTGTCATCTGCAAATAATATCGAAGGAAAATCCAAAGCGTTAGGGAGATCATTAATATAAAAAGTGAAAAGTAATGGTCCCAAGACACTGCCTTGTGGGACACCGAAATTGTTAATTCTGTAGTCTGATTTATAATTCACTATGGATTTTCCCTCCCTTCTAACAATCTCTGTACATTGTGTCCTTTGACTTAGATAGGATTCCATCCAGCGGTGTATATTGCCTCGGACTCCACAGTACTCTAATTTGTTTAAAAGTCTTTCATGGGCTACTAAGTCAAACGCCTTTGACATGTCGAGAAATAGGACCAGAACAGGTTGACCTTTATCAACACAAAGTATAACATCTTTTAACAGTACAAAGGTTGCGGTTGTAGTTGACCTGTTTGTCCTAAACCCGTGTTGTCTAACTGAAAGAAGGTTATATTTATCAGCAAACTGGGCTAGTCTTAAGTGCATTAGCTTCTCAAAAATCTTTGCAAGAACTGGTATAAGAGCTATGGGTCTATAGTTGTTTACATTAGTTTTTGGGCCCTTTTTATGCAGTGGTTTGATGACAGATTTTTTAAGTCTGTCTGGAAATACACCCTCCTCTATAGAGATATTGAGAATATAGGCTAGAGGGTGAGATATGGATGTAGCACAGGCCTTAAGTATTTTAGTGTTAATTTCGTCATAGCCAGTTGAAGAGGAATTTTTCAGGTTCGCAATAATTTTAGTTACTTCATCTGGAGTAGTGGGGTTACAAAACATACTATCAGGCACTCGATTAAAATTTTTCAATGTTGGTCTATAGTTTTGACTATACTTGTTTGATACGTCAACGAAGTAGTTATTAATAAGTTCAGCAATCTCTTTAGGTTTACATATAGATTGACCGTCATTAATAATACTATTGATTTGAAATGGTTGCCTTTTTTGACCTACTTTTTTATTAATAACATTCCACGTTGCACGACATTTATTTTTTGAGGTATAGATGTAACGATAATTATTCTTTTTCTGAGCCCTGTTAATACAACGTCGCAACACTTTTGAATAAATTTTGTATTTTATTTTAAATTCTATATTCGAATTTTTACAGGACTCTAAGTATAGGTTGCGTTTACGCTTGCAACATATTCTTAGACTCTTAGAAATCCATTTAACTGTCTTTGGCCTATCAGATGTAGTTACCCTTACTAAAGGGAAACACATCTTATACAATAAAGAGAAAAGGTCATGAAACTCATCAAATGCACTATTAGTGCTTGACTTGTTAAACACATCTTCATAACTTAGTTGTTTCATATAAATAACAAATTTTGAGACATTTTCTTCATTGTAATCTCTTCTATAGTGATAATACTGTTTAGCATTCATAGTTTTATTGCCTGTGATATGTATTGATTGAGCAGTATGATCAGATAGACCAAGATCATGGACCACACTTTTAATTCCACTGATATTTGTTAATACATGATCTATAGAAGTTTGAGATGTACTAGTGATACGGGTTGCGGTTGAAATGATGTTAGTAAGTTTGTATCTGATTAGTAGCTGATTATACAATTTAGTTGATAGGGTCTGTCTAAAGGTATCGATATTTAAGTCCCCGCAGATAATAATATCTTTATTTTTGTGTTTTTTTGTTATGAAATGAAGAAAATTTTCTAATCTATTTATGAATGCAGTTTGATTACCCTGTGGGACTCTGTACAAACAAACAATTATACAATTTATTGCACTCACTTCAATTCCACAACATTCGAACTCATTTTCTTGAGTAAACTTATTTAAGTCTATGGTCTCAAACTCAACCCAAGGCCTTATTAGAATACAGACTCCACCTCTTTTCGCTTCTCGAGAGAAATTGTTTGCAACTATAAAGTTTGACAATCGTATATTTCCTTCGTGACCTGCTTGAACAAATGTTTCTGTAAGGCACATGACATTTATGTCTAATTTATTTTTTATTTTTAAATCAGTGAGTACAATTTCTATATTTTCTAACTTATTAAGAACACCAGCTATATTTTGGTGGAGGATCGTAAATTTTCCCTTGGGTATTTTACCTTTAGCCACGAAAAAATTCTGACTGTGTATTTTGTACATCCGGAGATTCAACAGAAAATCTCTTTGAGATCCAACTAATATTATGATTGAGATTTTGTAGGATGTTCTTCACGCCAGAGTTCTTGATCCTTCCACTTTTTTCTAAGAACATATCTAACGATACATTTGAGTTGCAATCATATACAAAGAAACGCTCATTGTGGTTACATAAATCGTTGAAAATCAAATGATTGAATCTCTCTACCCTAGAATTATACAGTGTTCTCCCACAGATATATGTCGGACAAGCAATTATAATATTCGTAAAAGAGAAGAATTTAACTGTTTCTCGGATATGACGCACTAAATCGTTTAAATCAATTAAATTTTGAAAATCTTCTTCCCCGATAATAATTACACAGTAATCCTTACTAGTCATGTTGTGTAGTCGACTTGCTAATCCTTTAAGAAGCTCTTTTGCACCTACACCAGGTGTAATGTAGTGACAGTAACTAAATCCTCCAAATAAGTCGTTATCTCTTATATTTTTTATTATTTTGTTTTTATTATTGCTGCTTATTAAAAGTAGCTTATCCTTGTGAGTTTTTCGGAGATCACTGTCACTAGAGGAGTTATTCAATTCCAGGGTATTATCAATACGTTCGTCTTCATTAGAAGGCGTAGGTGTAGATTTAGTCTGTTGTGTATTCAGTGACGCTTCAACACATGTTGTCTGCTTTGCAGATGATCCAGGTGGAGAAAGTTGTGAGGTAGTTTTCTTTTCGTTCCTCCGTTTCTTGTAACCAGATCCGGCCGGTTAGCGACTATGTTTTGTAATATTTGATCCAGTAATATTTATAAAGAAACTAGCTGCGCCGCACGGTGTTACGCGCCCATCCCACGGGAACAGTATTATTTTCGGCTTAAAAGTAGCCTAAGCTATGTGTTAATCCAGAGTGTCCTTCATACCAAAATTTATCAAAATCGATCCAGCCGTTTGAGCGCGAAGAAGTAGCAAACAAACACTTACAAACTTTCGCTTTTATGTATATTAGTGTGATAAATAAATATTAAGGTACAATCTTACACAAATCGACCAAGTCCTAAACTAAGCAAAGCTTTTACTATGGGTACTAGACGACGACATACATGAAATATACATATATAGACAACAGCCATGACCCACGAACAAATATTCGAGTTCATCGCACAAACATCTTACCTTGCCGGGATTCGAACCCAGGACCGTCGGCGCAGTAGGTAGGGTGCACTAAAAACTGCGCTAACCTAGTTCTCAAATGTTTATGGCCGGCAACGCCCTTGTGACTCCTCTGGTGTTGCAGGTCCCTGTGGCGCGGAGATAATCCCATTAGCGGGTTATTCTCCCACACAAAGTCCGCCTACTGGTAGTGAAGGCTAAACAACCCCGATACAGTCATTGTCTATGGGCGACAGTAATCGCGCACCATCAGGCTATCCGTTTGCTTCGTTTGCCCCCAATGACATAAAAAAAAATTTTGGACCAAGCTGAAATTGAGACCTTCCGCTCGCTGAGTCAAAAATCCTTGAGCCAGGCCAATCGCATAGTACAGTTATAACTGTTAAAAGCCCTGATAATTACAGGTACAAAAAATATAAACCTCAATAATGATTTCTGTGTGCTGCGACCGGAAGCGCCGCCATAACGGCTTAAGCGGCGGTGAAAAAAATTACGCGCGTTTTTGGCGGGAAACGAGCGACATCCGGCCGGTAGGTGTCGCCCCGGATTTATGGCCCTTGGACGCGTGTATCCCGAAGGATATTATGTTAGGTGGGGATAATTTCACGGGAATTTCCCTTCGCTTTGTTGAAGGGTTGAATCGTGAATGATTGTGAGTACTTATTTTTATGTACGAGATATATTTTTTGCTATTTTATGAAGACCACTTTATTACCCGATTTTTTAAACGCAACAGATTCTTAATCACATTAATAATAATAATAATCATCATCATCATATCAGCTATTAGACGTACACTGAAAAAAATTGGGCAAGTGCGAGTCCGACTCGCGCATGAAGGGTTCCGTACCATAATCTATAACAAGTTTGTTGTATGGAAGCCCCCCTTAAATATTCATTTTATTTTATTTTTAGTATTTGTTGTTACAGCGGCAATAGAAATACATCATCCGTGAAAATTTCAACTGTCTAGCTATCACCGTTCTTGAGATACAGCCTGGTGACAGACAGACGGACGGACAGCGAAGTCTCAGTAATAGGGTCCCGTTTTTACCCTTTGGGTACGGAACCCTACAAAAAAATTACTTTAAAATAAAATGAAAGGCTGAAAATAACCCGTTTGAATTACCTTTTGAAGTCTGTGCCAAACCACTCGACTATTATATGAAAACAGATGCCACGCATGAAGCCTTTAATGATTACTTATGAAGAATGTTCTTCTTTAGTCTTCTGAAGAGTTATTTTCTCTTATCCCATCCTCCCCTTTCCGTCATAGAACCACACGTGCCAGCTTGCGATGTCATCGCCTCACCGTGGAGGATATTCCCACACGTACCAAGAAGTTTGGCAATTTCTTCATCTGCCGAACTATTAAAATATGGAACTCCTTGCCCGCTCATGTGTTTCCTCCTTCTTATAACTTGGGACCCTTCAAACGAAGCGTGAAGAAGCATCTCTCGGGCCAGCATGGCAGTGTCAACTGACTTGGCACTGCACCGTTGGTTTCTCGTCAGTTGCCATTGCGACTTGGGCTCCCCTTTTTGCTTTCCAACAGGCGAAGTGGAGCCACTATGTTGTGCCGTCATAAAAAAAAACTATTTGGCATTTACTAGTATTTTTGTTCGATATAGTACATTACTGCATACGCCGGGAAAGAAGGGCCTTCCGGGTGAGTAGGTATAGACGAATGGTAAACAAAGCCTGCAATCCCTTTTCACGGCTAAGACATGTATAGGGCTATTCTCAAACATATGCAATGAAATAAAAAAATACACAATAAAAAAAAAAAAATCACCTGTTTAGCCTGTTCATGAACACAGACGCCATTTTTTTTAATCCTTCCCGGCCTAGGCCTCAATTTTGTACGAAATTCCTATACAGTACTCGCGAATTGTTCCGCCCGAAACGTGATAGGTACTTCGAAGCCTGTTACAACGCACGCTATGACGATATTTCCTTGCATGTTTGAGAAAAAGAAGGTTTAGGACCGACCTCCTTTTAAGGGTTCCGTAGTCAACTAGGAACCCTTATAGTTTCGCCATGTCCGTCTGTCCGTCTGTCCATCCGCGGCTTTAGCTCAATCAATTAGTACTAGAAAGCTGAAATTTGGTATGAGTATGTGTATGTATCACGCCGACAAAACGGTAAAATAAAAACTAAAAAAAATGTTTTGTTTCGGGTACCTCTCGAACACCTAAAGTGGGGGTGAATTTTTTTTTCGTTCCAACACTAGTGTTAGGGGTGTCGTTGAATAGGTGTTATAAAAATAATAGGGGTCTTAAAACATTTTTTTTTGATAAAGTCACCAGTTTTGAAAATATTCGCTCCGAAAATAGCGTTCCCCCCCCCCCCCCCCCCCCCCCCCTCTAACTTTTTAACCACGGGTCAAAAAAATATGGAAAAATTCATGAAAATGAGGCTTTATAAGTACTTTCCATGAAAACTATATTGAACAAAATTGGTCGAGCCGTTTTCGGTTATCGCAAAATTTCATAATTTTTTTAAAAGGACGTAGGTTGACTTCCAGAAGGTAATAAGTAATTACAGTTACTTTGGCGTTTACGACCTTTTTCTAGAGCTTGAAATCTTTCCTGTAACTTAAGTCTATTGTGAAGGATGAGCAACTACGGAACCCTACAGTGAGCGTGGCCCGACATGCTCTTGGCCGGTTTTTTTTAAAGTAAAAAGGCCTACAAACATCACCTTGCAAATTCAGCATAATCTGAAAAGTCATAGACATTTCGCCGTATAATTTTCCTGATCCCCAAACTTGGGGAATATTTTAATCCGGCCCCCGGGAAAAACATGGCAACCCTAAATATTCAAATACTCTATACGGTCAAGGACAGACGGAATACGTAAGGAAAACCTTTCATGCGCGTTCCCATTGCGAAGAGATAATGTATAATTAAAACGGCTTATTTTTTGTCGAGTTTCGTGAGGATTTTCAGCGAACGAATTTATGAATGTATGAGTAGAAGATGCCCGCTACTTTGCCCGCATTGTCGGGTAAACAGTATCTTATAACCATTTTCTGGGTGTGCAGCTATCCTTGAACCAAATTTGGTTCAAATTCGTGTAGCCGTTTTATTTATTTATTTATTTAAACTTTATTTCACAAAACAAAAGTCAGTACAAATGGCGAACTTAATGCTTAACGGCATTCTCTACCAGTCAACCATAGGGCCAAACAGAGATGCTTCAAGTGGGTGCAGAGTAGAAAATTCATCGTTCGGAGAGCATCCAAGATGCAAGTGAATACATGTATATTATATAACTTAACTACCATAAATACAATTATACATATATTTACATACTATAAGATGTATATTATATATAATATAAATAAATAAATATACGCCGTTTTGGCGTGATGATGGGACAAAGAAATTTTGATCAACAGATTACGTCATTCTAGGCCGTAAGTGATATTTACTGTCCGCTACGCGGGGACAAAATCTCACTTCCTAGCCAGAGCAGGACGTAAAACTTTAGACAAACCACGGGCGGTAATGAGTAACGCCCCAAATCGCATGTTCATGGATCTTAACACTTGCTGGGACATTTACTAATTTCCGCCCTATGCATGTTATGTAAATGGTGTAAACTTGATTCTTTATTTTCAATTGCCAAATCTCCGTTATTTTGAAAAAATTCGGAAAACTAATACCGACGAAAAATTCCAAATCATTAACGAAATTCACAAAAATTTATAAGAGTCGATAGCATGCGATCACGGGGCGAAAACAGACGAAAATTCGAACATCCATACATACATACAAAAATTACATACGAAAACATACGAAAGTAATTTTGGCCAAGCGGAAGCAGAAACGCCTCGCTCGCTCGATCAATTGCCGGAACGGCAAACTGTGGTGGAATGGAAACGCAGCCAATTTTTCAGTACGGAGTCGCATTGACAATAATCGTCGCATTGCGTCACATCATATTGAAAATGAAATACTTATAAATTCAAACTAGGTTTCAAATACTATACAAATTTATCGCAATAACATTTAACCTGTTCTAACCAATAACTGTTCTAACATTGATAATACGTTAAGAAACATGTTTGATCATAGAGAAATCCGTTCAAAAATGCTGATTGTTTTAGACATTTAAGGAACCTTGTTATTACTTTGTCCGTATTACCTATTATTGTCCAATTCATAAAAGTAATCAACATGACCTGAACATTAGTCTATGTTGTGGAGGTCTGAGGATAAAACCTGCAAAAAAAAATATATTGTTGTTGCTACAATTCTTGGAAGGCCATCATATTTTTATTCGGTAGTACTTGACCTTACAGGATCTAGAAAAACTGCGGCTCTTTATCTTTTAGTTTATACGATTTGACAGTTCGCAATATTCTTGGCTGCGGATCTTTACCTTCAAAACGTCATAAAAAAAAGACAATAGTCGGTACTTGTAAATGTCAAACAATTAAAAAAAAATCACACTAGTGTTAAATCGTTGCAACTTTAACATTGACATTTAGTTTTTTTCATTGGGTTTCGAACGCATATACTTATCTCTTTAGTTAGGAATATTGTGAACTTTCAAATTATAGATTTATGAAATACTAGCTTTTGCCCGCGGCTTCGCACGCGTTAAAAAAAATACGTTCACGTGGCATAACTTGGCATTTGGCATTGGCTTGACATAAACTCAAGCCCCCCATATTTTTTGTTTACTGTATCTTTGGAATATTTGAATGCTTTCACGGACATGATTCCTTGTTCATTTTAGATTCAGTTTCTACTTTCTTGTTTCCGTTTTACAACGTTGTGTTTTCTCAATGCGAGGCCTCCGACATTTTTGTGCAATGTCTTCTCTCGTTTCTTCAGAATTGCTTTCCTGTTACCGTTTTAAGGTTTATGTATCCTCAATGTGAGCACTACTGCATTTTTGTTATCTATCTCTTCAGATTCTTTTTTTTTTTGATTACTTGAAAGTTACACCAGTCTTGCTTTTTTCTTTCCTTTTGTTATATTGTTTTTTCTTCGCGCCTCCCGTCTGGTTTGGTCACCAACCTCATTTAGAATCCTTTAAAGTTTGATCAGACTTGCTTTCTTGATTCCGTTTTAGGGTTTTGTTTTTATTTAATGCGAGCACTGCCATTTTTTTCACTATCTTTTCACTATCGTTACTTAAAAGATTGAGCAGAATTGCTTTCTCGTTAGCATTTTAAAGTTTTGTGTCTTCTTGATCAACATATCTACAGGTAACTCAAGCGTTTCAACCGATTTACTTAAATTTTTCAATTTTAGCATGTAATGTTTTTTAATAGCGGGGGGCTCTGCCCCCCGAACCCCCCGTCTTTTTCAATGCCGTCTCTTCGTGTTACTTAAAAGTTTTATCAGTCTTCCTTTCTTCTTTCCGTTGTGCGAGGTTTTTTCTGCGTGCTTCCCGTCTGGTTTGTTCACCATCTCTTTAGAATCCTTTAAAGTTTGATCAGACTTGCTTTCTTGATTCCGCTTTAAGGATTTGTGTTTTCTTAATGTGGGCACTATGCAATTTTAGTTCACTATCTTTTCAGGTTACTTAAAAGTTGGATGAGACTTGCTTTCTTGTTAGCCTTGTAGTGTTTTGTTTTTTTAGTACTACAAGTAACTAAGCCTTTCATCAAAGCTACTTGAATTTTTCAGTTTTAGTATAGTTTTGGCATGTAGTATTTTCTTAGAGCGGGGGGCTCCGCTCCCCGAGCCCCCCGTTTTTTTCGATACCATCTCTTCGTATTGCTTAAGTTTCATCAGCCTTGCTTTCTTTTTTCCGTTGTACGATATTGTTTTTTTCTTATTGCCTCCCGTCTCTGTTAGTCACCATCTCTTTAGAAATACTTAAAAGTTAATCAAACGTTGTTTGAGATAGTTTATATTTTGTCTAAACACATACTGACGCTGAACGGCCCTCGAGCTGTCAACTTAAACTTTGCATCAGCTGTATTAAAATTTAAGAAATTAATTGTACATAGTAATAACATTTAAATGTATCACTCATTAACTTCAAATTTGTGTAAGAGGTCGTAGTAATATGGTCAGCGTATGTTTTAACGCGAGCGCAGCGGGTAAAAGCTAGTAAAACAATACACAAATTACAGACCAGTCCACTCACTTCTGCGACAAACTCTGCTGCGGACAGCACCTCGGGGAAAACTACTGTTTAAAGCTCACAGATGGCGCTACTGGTAGCACTTATGCGCGTGTCATATTTCATTAACTTTCCGTAAATATTTATACGTCAAAGGATAAAATTGATTTTAAATAATTTTATTTTGATTATTATCTCTCAAGAAGGTAAAAAACAACTTATTTACCTAATCATTTCAATTTTTCTCCGCGTCTCAGTACGTTTATGAAAAGAGGGCAATAATAGAGTGGTAGTTCCCATTGTTGCATCGCGAAATTAATAATAACAAAATTTTGTTCAGTTTTGTTTCATAAAATGATCATTTCGTGTACCACTAACGCCATCTACTGCCCCGGTGTCCGTAACTCGGTGACTCGTCCAACCTCAAAGTTGTTGTCCCCCGGTGGGTAGCGCAGGCCGGGCCCCAGCGGGGTACGCGTGGTTCTAAATTCAAATTCACGACGCTGATGGATGACACTATGAGATGCACACGACTTCATTCGCGTATTTTTTCTTTGCCGTAGACGGATAAAAAGTATCCTATAACCATCTTCGTATGTCCAGCTATCCCTGTACCAAAAATGGTTAAAATCCGTCCAGCTATTTCGGCATGATTGGAGGACAAAGGATTTTATGAAAACAGATGGCGCCCGGTTGGCACGGCGACGCGTGTCCATACAAAACAACCATCTTCGGATGTCCAGCTATCCCTGTACCAAAAATGGTTACAATCCGTACAGCTATTTCGGCATGATTGGAGGACAAAGGATTTTATGAAAACAGATGGCGCCCGGTTGGCACGGCGACGCGTGTCCATACAAAACAACTATCAAGCTGCATCACGCTATCAATATTTTTCCTGAAATCATGACCTCCCTCCATAGAAAATTTATTTTCAATACAAATTTAGGATTTTATAATAGTATAGATATCGTTTTTAATATTTATTGTTGATTGTTTTAAACTATTCAAAGCACCTTGAAAATTAATTAGCTCATAGTCCTACCTGAACATATATTAACAACATCTATTAAGATGTCAATAAATTATTTTCATCTACAATGTTACTAATAATATGACCTGTCATAATAATTTCCTAAGTAACGCCATAAGATTCAGGTGCCAACTTAACTCAATCGAGCGTACGTCAATAATGGCGACAGCACCACTGAACGGATATGTGATGGCCTCACTGTTTTGTTATCCGTGATATTATGAATAAGGAAGCAAAGGAAAATGCATGAGATGACACGGTTAACTACTGTAATAATAACCGTGTCACGGTTATTATTAAGTACAGTAGTTTCTTAGTGGTTCTGGATTCAAATCCCGGCTAGGTGAAATCCTTTCTACATTGTAAATTTAATGATTTTGTTTTGTCTCGAATCATGGTTGTTTTTAATACAAAATGCATACATTGTCGAGCAGCAACTCTCAATAACTGATACACTGCTTCTTACATTAGGTATGCGATCAATATTCAACAACTTTGTTACTAATTCTCGAAGTCCGGGTTAACCATCACAGCTACACCCTAGCTTGTGCCGAATCGTGGTCACAGGCACGCAACGACGTGCATCGACTCTCGAGGGACGCTTAAATGGCTCCAATATTATGTATGGAGCTGGTCTTATTAACTCAGGAAAAATCTTAACAGCGCGATGCAGCCGATAGTATGGAGATTTTGTCAAAGTAACAACGCCATCTAGCGGAAAATTGGGTCGTTGAGAACAAAATCTCAACACACCGTAAAAAATAAAGAATGACTGATATTTATTACTTTGAATAGATTTTATTCATAAAAAAACTACATAGATGCAAAATTGTGGCTATTTTACTTAAATTGATTCGAAATACTTTTATATCAATTACACTCGATAAAATAGCAATTAAATCTGTTTTATTTATTAACATTTTTTATTGCGTCTCCGGGATTTTTTTATGGTCAATACCTACAAACTACAGAAGAATATAATTGCATATTTAATAAAATAGCATTAGTTCCTATTGTCGCAAATTGTGTTTTTAATGAAATGTATGTCTTTTTTTTTGAGCATGAGCCAATTTATAACGAACATTGCACTCATATTTTCGTCTGTGTTGGTCGATAATTGGCGCCATCATTTCTATCTAACTTAGTAACTCAACGCCTCAAACAACCTTAACCTTATTGTTAATATCGGTGGGCCGCGAGGAGGTATTATGTCAAATTCATACTTTTTAGTTTTTGTACATGTATGTGCCACGCGGGGGTCGCGTCGTTCTAAATTCAAAATCACAAACGCTGTCCTTATAAGGTTACACATTTTTAGGAAGATATTTCATGGAATTTATGTTTTCAGAGATAAATATTAATCATAATAAAAAGTATCCTATAACCATCTTTGTATGTTCAGCTATTCCTATACCAAAATTAGTAACTTTTTATCCAGCCGTTTTGGCTACATTAGAGGACAAAGGTTTTTTTGAAAACAGATGGCGCCAGGTTGGCAAGCTGCATCACGCTATCGAGATTTTTCCTGAAATCATGACCTCCCTCCATAGAAAATTTAGTTTTAATACAAATTTAGGATTTTATAATAGTATAGATGTAATACTGTCCCATTTTTTTAAATCATTGGTTTAACTATCAAATTGTCAAAATAATAAATATTTGGAAAAAACATGGTAAACAAAAATTAAACGCCGAAGTTAAAACACCATATCTAACTTACTAACTGTCCAAAAAACTAATTTCCACTTCTCTAAACAAAAAAATTAAACTAACTCCTTCACTGAACCTTGTCGACAAAGTTGTCACGGAGACAATGTGTTTCCGTCGGGCATCGAACGGGCACTATTGTTGATTGGACATACTCCTTGTTTGAGACAACGGGACAAAGGACAAAGACCCTTGCATCATATAGCCACTTTGCATTTGAATAAGTAGTTATAAATTGATTCTCCGCGACGACTGATGTTAATTTCTTCAGCACACTATATATGAATAACATTAGCTCAATATGTCATGAAACTAAGAAAAAACCCAAAATATTTTTTGTTTGTTTAGTGTAAAATAATGTTTGAAATTGTTTTCAGAATTTATTATACAGCCATGAAACTAAAAACGCACTTTTTCAAGGCGAAAATGGCAAATTACTTATTGTCTTCATACTCATACACTTTTGTGCCCGAAACACAGGATAATCCTAGTTCAGGCGCGTAATATTATCGTTTAATAATCGATATGCTTCGTTCATAGTCATTACAGCTGTAATATGTTTTGAATATAAAAAAAAAATACCGAACAATAAATTCGGAGCGAAGTGAAGCCCAAGACCGTTCGGGATGGCGACGTACTGTGGACGCCCTCTGCCTCATCCAGGGGACATAGGACATTAAGTCAAGTAAGTCAACAATAAATTGGTACGGTGTACCCACAAAATAATATAATGACGTCAAGATTAGGAGGCCAAGGTACAAGGAGCTCTCAAGGAGTCTATGTGTAGTTAGTCTCATATAGACATTTGATCCCAATAAAAAATTGAATCGATTGAAATCTTCAAATTATTTCGATATACCTATTGGTAAACGGATGAAATAAGTGTCTAAAACTGGCCTATATGCAACATATATATATATATTTTTTTTATTAAGAAACTGTCATAACCAAACAATTGTATAGGAATACAAGAACAGAAAAAAAACCTATAGTTTCCTGAAAGTACAAAAATATTTAAACGCGCTCCGGATCATACATATGGTGTAACAAATTTCGTTAGCCATTCAGCGTGGTAACGCCGCCATCCAGTGTAGGTAATGGGTAGTACCCATTGGGTACGTTTGGGCCAGCTACGATTCGGGGCGTGCCTTATTCACGAAATTGACAAAGCCTGTTGTGGATCACATCATTGGTTTGTATTTGACGAAGCCTGTTGCTGATTTGTTGTTGTATCTCACCTGACGAAGCCTGCGATGCGTATCAGAACTTATTGTAAATTTTCCTTTCGTGCGTGTCTTAATAAACGGAATTTTCTTTTTTTTTTATATATTTAAATGAACTGAAATGAAATGACGATGATTTATATTTTATTGAACTCGAATATTTGTTTTTAGGTCATGGATTTCATCAATGTAATATAATTATATATAATATATCGTCGTCTAGCCATAGTACAAGCTTTGATTATTTTGGGGCTAGGTCGATTTGCATAAGATTTTCCCTTAATATAGGTATTTATTTGTTTATTTACCCACTAGGGCAAAATTGGATGGTTTCATGATATAATATGTCAAGTTCAAGTTTGGTTAGTTTTATAAAAGCCATAAAGCCTATTTGACGAAATCACACTTCTTCTTAACTTGTATACTTAAGACTGCGCCGAGCGAAATGTGAAAAAATAAGCAGTTGCCGTTAAGTAGATAACATCAACACTAGTTTTTTTTTTTTTCTTTATTTAAGAGCTTTGTCACTGAGTGACTATGTCGCTCATCAACACTAGTTGTTTAATCCATTTCTAAACTATATATTTAGTACTTCGAAGAATGTGTTAACAACTTCTCCGGTGAAAAATTATAAGATTATTAATATTTTACCCTAGATAACTAAGTAAAGACTGACCTTAAGACCTGTATTGACAAGCTAAACTTGGACCTTTTACATATCCAGCGATGGTCTGAAAAGTTCGGACTATTTGTTAACCCATCGAAGTGTCAGGCCATTGTCATCGGTAGCTCCCGCCAGCTTGCTAAGATTAACCTAGACTCTGTCACGCCTGTACGCTTCAACGGCACCACTATCCCCTTCAGCCCCAGCGTCAAAGATCTAGGGGTTATCTTAGACAGTACTTTGAGTTGGAAGGCGCAGGTTGCCGAAGTTAGTAGAAAAGTTGTGGGTTCTTTACATGCTCTGAACAAGCTCAAAAACTTTTTACCCCGTAAAACTAAGATTTTATTAGTTCAGGCGTTAATTTTACCCATAATAGACTACGGTGATGTGTGTTATCCAGACTTAACCGTAGAGCTTATGAATAAATTGGAGAGACTTCTCAACAACTGCATTCGGTTCATCTTCTGTCTTCGTAAGTATGACCATGTGTCTTCTTACCGCTCTCAGCTGGGCTGGTTTCCTATCCGCGAACGACGTGAAATTCGAATGCTGTGCACTCTGTTTTCTGTTCTCAAAAATCCAATATCTCCCGAATATCTCAAAAACTTCTTTCACTATTATGGTGTAACCCGTGACCGTCAATTTCGCTCTTCTGGCAATCTGTCTCTCTCCATCCCTCGTCACCGTACTGGTTTTATGTTCAAATCGTTCACCGTCCAAGTTTCCCGTCTCTGGAACCGCCTTCCCCTCAAGATCAAACAAGCTCCGAACAAATGCGCTTTCAAAAAATGTTTGCGGGACCTCTACGCTAGCAGAGTTGTGAATTCTTAGGTTATCTGATTAGTATGTTTCATCTGTATTTATTTATATGTGTATATATTATATGATATATATATTTATCTAAATATTATTTATTAAAACTTGTTTAAGTTAGTTGCACCGCCCACAATTTATCTGCTTTGCCCGAAGGTTGACTGGTAGAGAATGCCTCATGGCATTAAGTCCGCCTTTTGTACGATAAGTTTTCTTTTGTGCAATAAAGATTAAATAAATAAATAAATAAAGTTGGACGAAAATTATAAAATCGTAAGCAGGCATTAAGTGTTTTTTTATACTTTAACAATGGAAATCTATTCTGATTTTCGGTTTAAAAAAAAGGTGAATGTTTACATTACAATTTGTCCGCATCAAATATTTCAATTGGTATTAAAGCTCCAGATTTATCAAAAAAGTGCTTTTGATTCTCCATACATTTTTACTATGGCGGCCGCGCGCCGATCTAAATACGCATTCCCCGCGCTCTATGGTTCAGTCGCTAACGCTCGGCGCCCTCTTAAATTTGGTTCACCATGAAATACTTCCCATCGTAATTCACCTAAATATCCGAACTATCTTTACGACGCTGCAGGTGTCCTGTCACCTTGGCGGCAGGTGGCGCTGCCGTCACCTGTTGTCTTAATTGTGACCATTATAGGGTTGAGATGCGTATGTCGCGGGCGAGATGAAAATAGATGACATGCCTAGTGATAAAAAAAACACATCTTTGCATAAATAATTATAAGAAATACCTACTTAAAAATACAAAGAGGAAGCTCGTATCTCAGTATTAATCTACAAATTAGATACGAGGTTGTGAAGAGTAGCGACAGCATTTTTTATGTGTTTTGGCCAGGCCAGGCAATATTATTTTATGAGTGTAGTATATAGACATTTATAGATAATAAATGTACCCTCGATCCGCCAGCTATCGGTTATTACATTGACAGACGTCACCGGTGGCGGACGCACTGCAGGTTTACTGAAAGCCCGATTAATGTGTTTATTGAAGTATTCCAATAGGAAACCCTAGTGAACACTACAATGGCGACGAGTATAAAGCAACGGAATAAAAGCGTGAGTTAAAATTGACTAAAAAATCATCGACGTAATTACCAACGTCCTTGACAGTATTTTGTTGGAAAATAAAAAGGGAAGACAAGGGCATTGGAAAAGTAGATGTGGTTACTCTGGGGGTGATAAGACTATTAAAACACAAGTTTTCGGTTGCTAAATGTAGAATAATTTAATTTTGGGTAGTGTATATTAGTCACGGGGTTCGTGCTGAGGCCTACCCACGACATGAGGCTGAGGCCTACCCACAAAGCACCACTGGGTGGAAAGTTGCTTAAATAAATAGGAAAACAGGCAAAAAGTATTATTTTGAATATTAATTAGTAGTTGTGCACTCGAGGAATATGAATATTTAGCAGTTTAGCGTAATTCTCGAATTGGTCGTGTTACTAATCTTCGACTGCGCACTCTGCGCAGTGGCGCAATGGATGACAAATCATAATATAATAATTATGAACAAATTAGGAAAACGATTGGACTGCTAGGCGTCTATTTAATTTACACGACTGTTCATTTGTGAGTGCGTAATTGAATATGCTACTTAATACTTTCCTATGGAGTGGGCTTGATTGTTCTGAATTCCAAAATATATTGACGGGTTAAATATTATAGTGCTTATTTAAAATTAAGCTTATCAAAGCTTAATTTGTCTTATGTTGAAAATGTATTTTGGAATAATTATCCAGAGTATCTTTTGTAGTTGATAAACCGTATGAACATCCAGCTCAAGGGTCGTGCATTAGTACATATGACACATATAGGTGCATATGTCACATGTAATCAATTTGGTATAACAAAATCATTAATGAAATACCAGCAGATACGTCTTGTAAGGTATAGAGAACAACGAAATATAAAGAAGCAAGAGCGCCATACACCTGTGTCAATTTCGTTGTAATTATAATCTATTTGAGAGTTGTTGAGTGGTCATTATCATTATATACCAAGACGGATTTAAAGTGATATGGAAGACTTTAATTTGGAAAATCATTTTAAATTTAATTATAACACAGTTCAGTAACACAGTAATCCAGTAAACAAACAGTTTAGTATCTCTTAAGTATTTGATACTTGTGCTTAGAGGCAGCACTTTTCTACGTGGTAAAATTATTTGTATTATGGAAGAGTTTATTACTTTTTAATTAAAATGTTACTGAATAGTATACAGTGGAAGTCATTTGCCAGTATAATAGGCTATGATTGGATTGTTATAGAAAATAGGTGTTTTTATAAGGAAGGTCAATATGATAGACCAAGTTGAATTTAAAAGTGATATGGAAGACTTAAGTTGAAGGTCATTAGTCAATATGATAGGCTATGACTGTATGGTTACAGAAAACGAATGGTTTTATATGAGAGGTCAATTTGATAGGCCAAACTAGATTTAAAAGTGATATGGAAGACTTTTAAGTTGAAGGTCATTAGTCAATATGATAGGCTAAGGCTTTATGAGAGGTCAATTTGATAGATCATGCTGGATTGCCAATATGATAGGCTAAGACTTATGAGAGGTCAATTTGATAGGCCAAACTAGATTTAAAAGTGATATGGAAGACTTTTAAGTTGAAGGTCGTTAGTCAATATGATAGGCTAAGGCTTTATGAGAGGTCAATTTGATAGATCATGCTGGATTGCCAATATGATAGGCTAAGACTTATAAGAGGTCAATTTGATAGACCACGCTGGGTTGCCAATACGATAGGCTAAGAGGATTGTTAAAGTAAGCGAAAGGCATTATGAAACGTCTATTTAATAGACCACGGGAACCAAAGTATTCGTAAGAAAGGTAAAGGCTTAAAGGCTAAGCAAATATAATTGCATGGAAGGCCAATTTGATAGACCATGGAAATATTATAAGCGGTGTGTAAAGTGCCGCGTTCGTGCTGGAAGGTCAATTTGAAATACCATATTATTAAATTTGATTACTATAATTATGTATTAAAGCTTCCTTTTAATTGGGAAATATTAAAAGTAGTTACTTTAAATTCGAATTTGTAATGAACCTGAATCTAATGTCTCAAAGCGTTCATAAACTGGGGAGTATGTGCTTTTGAGACTTCTATTAAAATTTGAATATCGGTGGCTTCGACGCGTCGATTAAATTGAAATATGATGTGCTTTAAATCTTTCATTCAATTGAAAACGGCTGTTTTTTTAAGACTTTCATTAAATTGGAATATCTGAGGTTTCAGAGGGTCCGTAACATGGGAATATGACTTGGTTTTGACTCCCATTCAATTGGGATACTAGAGATCTGAAAGCCATCAGTGAATTGGAATTAATTGACAACCTTTATTGAATTGAAAATAGTTTGGTACTTCAAATGAATGCCTGGATAAAACTGTAACTGTTCGACAACATTTTTTAAATTGACAAAAGTTTGGCATTTAAAATGAATGCCTATATTAGGTTGGGATTGTTTAACAACCTACATTATATTGACAAAAGTTAGTATTTTTAATAAGAGCTTACATTAAGTTCGAATCGTTTGAAAACATTAATTAAATTGACATTAGTCCGGTATTTCAAACGAATGCCTAACCTATTAGGTTGGAATTGTTTAACAACCTCCATTATAATGACAATAGTTTAGTATTTAGAATAAGAGCTTCCATTGAGTTCAAATCGTTGGAAACATTAATTAAATTGACAATAGTCCGGTATTTCAAACGAATGCCTCCATTAAATGGAAATTGTTTATCAACCTTCAATTGAGAATGGTCTGGTATTACAGATGGAAGCCGGAATTAAATTGGAATTAGTATATCACTGTAATTTAAAACCTTGATCCAATTAGAAATGTTGCGGTTTCAAGATCTCAATTCAATTGGATCTTATAGTTGCAATTTAGTTTAGGAATTCAAATAATGTGCCTTCATTAAATAGGAATGGTTTGAAAACATTAATTAAATTGTCAATAGTCCTGTATTTCAAATGAATGGCTCCATTAAACTGGAATTGGTTATCAACCTTACATTGAGAATGGTCTGGTATTCTAAATGAATGCCGCAATAAAATTGGATTTTGTTTATCTGTGATTTAAAATCTAGATCCTATACGAAAAGACGCGATTTCAACATCTCAATTCAATTGGACTTTAGTTGCAATTTCGAAAATTTGGATTCTCATATTCTTTTGAATGGTATATCGGAATTTTAGATGACAAATTATAATGATGGCCTTAGTGAGAATATTGAACGAGAGTACATGATGACGTATTAAGCAAGTTAGCTACTTTCAGTTTCAGTTTCATTTTAAATAATTGAAGATAAATAATAATGAAGATAATAATTGATGGTAAAAGGGGGAAAAGAGCAAGCACTAGTTCTTAAGCGCTTGACAAGATGGTTGTTGTGAAATAATTATCCAGATAAGGCTACATGTCGCAATTCTTAAAAATTCTGGTATCAAGTGTATAAACCTTTGTTTTAATAATTCATTTATTTTTCAAATAAGTTACACGATATTACAGTAATTAACCCTACATGCTTTGGAACTACAAAACTGCATGCAGACCAAACTTAAAACTAGTTAGATTTAATTTAATAAGCGCCTTAATGGCTTAAGCGACAAAACAGCGTGGCTCCGTTGCGTTGTTTGACCCGCAGCTCTGGCATAACTGTCACATGCGACTATTTCTCGCGCGAGATATTTGCCTGTCTCTTGCTGTGCAGTAATGTGAAGGAGTGACGGCTAACGCTAAGTCGCGAGGCATAGTTGTGCTGGACAGGCTGGCAGGATTAGGCAGGTAGTAGCAGCCTGTAGCTGCTGGGACACGCGTAGCTCTAACGAGCTGAATTGCACGTAGTGACAGGTCTGAAGTGGTACACCTTCATGTCCTCTCGTTGGACACGGTGTCTGTGCCACTTAGTGTTGTGGGGCACCATGCGCGTCTTGCTCTTCCTTTCCACCAGTGTGACTCCCTCCCTAATATCCACATTGGTGTGGGAGAACTTTTCCTTATCGCGAACGCGTACGGGGACTGGTTAGCCGCGATCGCGACAGACTGATCGGCGACTAGCATATTGCACGCTGTCGCGACTTCGAAACGGTATCCTTTGTGTATCCTCGATGTATCCTCTAAAGCGTTGTGTCAAACAAGGTTCAGGGCAAGTTTATATTGCAGAACTAGTTCCAATGGGTTGTGTGAAACGAATTAAATTTTAAATTTGCTTTGATTTCAGAATATTGTTTTCAAGTATCAGGAATGTTGTTTCAAGTCACTAATGTCGATAACTATCACTGGCTTAGAAGTGAATATACTTACGGCATTTTACGATAAGGAAAGTAAGCTCGGAAAAAATCTTCATTAAAATCTTTGAACTAATTTGTATATTTTGCTGACAGGCTTGATAGAATTATATTAAAAATGCAATCTGTGAGTTTTATTGCGGCGCTTCTTTATCACGCAAGCCTTGTTTAGAAGCGCCGGTAGATATTATAAACTTTCAAATATAAATAAATAGCTTTCTAGCTAGCACATGAGTAAATACTTAATAAATATCTTAGAAACATTTAGTAGGTATGAGATGGTAAAAAAATATAAATTTACTAAATAGTTAATAAAAGTAATAACAAATTGGAAATAAATAATAAAATAGAAACGAACTGAAATAAAGATAAAAATTAAAGCAAAAAAAAAAGTTGTCAACGGGATATGGAGGGCGGCATAGAAGTTTCCATGGGATAAAGGAAAAAAGTGGGTATGATTAAAATAAATAAGTAGAAGACCAAATTGTTCATGTTGACTACTAATTGTATTAACTTGAAGAAAACTAAGTACAAAGAGGATTATAAAATCATAATACAAAACAGCTCGGGTTCTTAACGAGACATCGTAATCGACATAGTGTAAAGAGCGTTGTGTTGTTGGTCTTCGAGATCTTTGAGCGAGCATTTCGTGTGTTGGTGTTTGTCATAGCTGTCTGGTGTAGGGCGCCTGGAAGTGGACCCTAAACAGAATTAGTTGACACTTGGGCGGGACAGTGAGTAAGTCTACTAAAGGCTTGTAATACTTGTAACTACCTAATTCCACGCAATTTCTAATTGGTAAAAAGGGAGAGATGTAGTATATAGACATTTATAGATAATAAATGTACCCTCGACCCGCCAGCTATCGGTTATTACATTGACAGACGTCACCGGTGGCGGACGCACTGCAGGTTTACTGAAAGCCCGATTAATGTGTTTATTGAAGTATTCCAATAGGAAACCCTAGTGAACACTACAATGAGAATTATAAATTCTAGCCTGTTGCTGTCCTATGTAAACTGGTAGTTTACCTATATCCTTCGGATATTCCCTTCGATCAAAGGTTTACTATATAAAGGTGAATTTATTTATCTAAACTTTATTGCACAAAACAAAAGGTGTACAAATGGTGGACTTAATGCCATAAGGCATTCTCTACCAGTCAACCATTGGGCTAAACAGAAACATTTTATGGTGCAGCGCCTGTTAACTATCAACATTATACTAAGAGAGAGAAACTTATTATACCTATATCAATAATATAATGAACACAATAAATAAACATACACAAATATGCAATACAATATACTTACATAAACAATATTTCTTGTACCCAGTGCAAAACATCACAACCGACAGTCAGTCTAGGAGCTTACTAGTGAGATGCTTGCGCAACATGTGCTTGAAGGCTTGTTTTGTTTGTGCTTGCCTGATAGAAATTGGGTGATCGTTCCAAAGCCGTATTGCCTGAACAGTGAAAGATCTCATTTTAGTAATTTATCTCTATAAGGGCCCTTATAGAGATAAATTCACCTTTGAATATATAACATTGGCTGACACTGCCCGTAAGAGCTTTATCGTTGCGAGTTGTGAAAGTGTTTTCTATACAAACAGTCGCAGCGAACTCGCTGCGTGATCGTCTTCACCCAAAATTCGCTCGCAAAACGCAAGTGTGATAAGCCCCTGAATCTAGCAACTATGAACAATGTCAACGACCTTGCTTCTCCTACAAAATTCCACAGTCAAACTAAATGCTAATGCTAAACTCCAACTAACTTCAGATGCGAATTCGTATGCTACATAGTACGAACTAGCTACTGCTTAACACTGCACCTGCTCGGCGCGTGCTGAGGCTGTCTAAGCGAGACGGGTTAACTCACTAGAGATAGCGGGTGAGACACTTAATGCGGCGAATATTTATATATTCAAAGGCAAAATACATGCCACTGTATCCACAGCACAGGATTCGTCCAATCACAGATGATGTATCCACCAAAGGTCTGGTCAAGCAATGGGACAGATAGAGAAAAATAATTATCCGCATCACGCATCGTCACAATTTACACCGTAAAACTAAATTAGGGCACTGCCCGATAAGTACCTGACTCTAACGTCCCTAAGATACCCGCCGCATACGCATTTTTAGGGTTCCTAGGGTACCCAAAGGGTAAAAACGGGACCCTATTACTGAGACTTCGCTGTCCGTCCATCCAGCCGTCCGTCCGTCCGTCCGTCCGTCCGTCCATCCGTCCGTCCGTCCGTCTGTCACCACGCTGTATCTCAAGAACGGTGATAGGTAGAGAGTTGAAATTTTCACAGATGATGTATTTCTATTGCCGCTATAACAACAAATACTAAAAATAAAATAAATATTTAAGGGGGGCTCCCATACAACAACAAACTTACAGATAATGGTACGGAACCCTTCGTGCGCGAGTCCCACTCGCACTTGGTGTATTTTTTTATGTATAATATTGCAGAATTGCTTACTTTGGCACTACGAGTATGTAGGTCAATTTGTGTAAGATTGCCCCTTGGTATTTATTTAGATCTATTATGGCTTCAGGGGAAATAAAATCCGTGTAATGAAGTTTCAATAAAATTCGCCGAAAAGCGTTTCATATGACAGATTGCAGCGTCGGGCGGTCCGCATCATAGGTAACGAGAAAAGTACCAGATTCCTCGAACCCCTTCAATTACGTAGGGACATTGGGTCGCTGAGCGTTTTCTATCGCCTATACCATGGCGAGTGTTCTGAAGAGTTATTTTCTCTTATCCCACCCTCCCCTTTCCGTCATAGAACCACACGTGCCAGCTTGCGATGTCATCGCCTCACCGTGAAGAATATTCCCACACGTACCAAGAAGTTTGGCAATTCCTTCATCTGCCGAACTATTAAAGTATGGAACTCCTTGCCGGATCATGTGTTTCCTCCCTCTTATAACTTGGGACCCTTCAAACGAAGCGTGAAGAAGCATCTCTCGGGCCAGCATGGCAGTGTCAACTGACTTGGACTTGCTTGGGTTGGTTTCTCGTCAGTTGCCATTGCGACTTGGGCTCCCCTTTTTGCTTACCATCAGGCGAAGTGGAGCCCCTATGTTGTGCCGTTATAAAAAAAAAAAAAAACCATCCATGAAACGCTTTTCGGCAAAACAAAGGTAACACCTAACTTTTACGTGACATGTTGTCACAACATCATGTCACGTCATGTTGCCCGTGACTTTTTACGTGTCACGGCGTAGATCTCCACGACGACGTATCGTTTTGCCCAAAGTAGTGGCTTAAACGCTTTCACCTAGTAACTTGCACCACAAGGTAATAAGTAAAAACATAATTAGCCATCACCTGGCCGCCATCTTGTAAATGTCAGACATCTCCGTGGCATTACAGTCGGGATGACCACATGCGCTAAATATAGGCCACGCGTGTCTCCGGTTGTACTTTTAAAAGGCACTTATTTTTACAATGTTGCATAGTTATTTTATTTATAAAGTTTACACTGCGTGCATATAGTCTTAAGTTAAAATCACACTAATAATTATTATAAAGCGAAAGTTCGTTAACTAGTGTCTTTGTGAGTTAACAAAAAAAATAATTGCTTACCAATACACAAGTACAAAAAGTATGATATGCCTATGGAATCCTAAACTAGGCTAAGCCTGTAGTCCTGAAGTGCAATGTGTGTAAGTTTGTTACTTTTTCACGATCAAACGGCTGGACCAGTTTTGATACAATTTGGTATGAAGGTAGCTAACACCCTGACTTAACATAATATGCTACTAGATTTCCCGAAAAAAAAATTGTGTTCCCGTGGAATGAGATGTGCAGGCCGCATCCATTGCCTCTTCGCTACCCTTACGAGGTCATCGTCCAACTAATCAGGGGCTGCCCACGCTGCGCTTTCCTATACGTGATCGCCACTCTAGGACTTTTCTGCCCCAACGGCTCTCCATTCTCCGGTCCTACATGGCTGGCCCATTGCCATAATTTTAACCGTGCAATCCGTGAGCTATGTCGGTTACCTTGGTTCTGCGGATATCCTCATTTCTGATCCCATCACGCAAGCTCTGAGAATCGAACAAAATCGGGTTCTAAATATGAACCCTACACCATTCCTAAGAGCATGCTGCATAAGATCTTATATAGCCCTTATTCAGTTTCTGTAACAAATCTGTGTAAGGGCATATAAACGCTTATAACATGTATGCTACTTAGGCTGCGAGCCAAGTGATCTGGCGCTACCAAAATCCATCTCCAATAGACAACATTCAATTTGAAGCCCAAATCATATTTATTCAAGTTCTTCGATGATTAATGAACATTGTTTATGAATGATTTAGAATCTAGAATCTAGTCACTACTCACTATTGATAAAATAAGTTATTTGTAAACATTTATAGTAAACATAAATTATCTTTGTATCAATTGTTTAGTACGAGTACACTTCAACTACAACTCCCAGTTGTGTAGATCTAATCGAGAGGCCTTTGCCCAGCAGTGGGACACTCCAACGGGCTACTTAAAAAAAAGTATGAACACAATTAATTCAACATAATTTAAGTAAGATAAGTAAGAATGGCAAGCCAAGTCCAAGAAAAGGATAACTTTCATTTTCCTAAGCCTAGTCAAAGAAAAGGTCAAGTATTCATTTTTCTAAAATTATAAATGTAAAATTTCATGGTCTTCCTTTTGTTTAAGATGCTGTATTACTTGGTAAAAATAATCCTTCCATTGAGCCTTTTGATCGGTTTTATAAATCACGGTTTGCAAATATAGAGTACTTGTATTGTATAAGTTAGTATTGATCCAAAGCGAAGCAAACATTGAAAGTAAACCTAACAGACGTTTAATTCGCTAAATCAGCCCCTAACAGTCCCCAAATTTATCCCAATGTCCTATTTAAAGGACAAAAAAACAATAAAAGTAGCCCGGCTGTCGCTCAAGAATCTTAATTAAAGCTGAAAAAAAGACAGGAACAAAGGGTGGTAAAATCCAATTATACGACTAAACTGGAAACTGTATTGTCCTATTTGTAGTTACAGTTGGAAAAACGGCTTGTCGGTTTGACAACTATTTATAGCTTTTGAACAATTCATACTACTGTTGTTTTAAAATGAATTTTCACTCAACGTCAAATTATTATAGCTAAACCGTTGCGGTGGCGGGGGGGCTTCTTATTGAAACAACCTTATTTCTCGATGTTCCGTTTATTACTAGCTCAAATCACCTCGTCCACTTACTCGTATACTTAAAAGTTAGACATTGTTATACCACTACACCGTAACAAACTTAAATTATGATCAAATTGATAGTCGTTTTGTCCATGTATATGTATGGTATTTCGATATACCTACCTACCTATGTGGTAAATATTTACCCTTCACAGAAATATTTGAGGTCAGATTTTCTTTTGGAAATAAGTTTAATATCTATGAGGTCTCATTTTCTTTTGGAAATAAGTCTAATATCTAAATTTATCTTGGTTACAAAAGAATTTAGGTAAATTAAAATATAATTATATCCATACTATCCATACTAATATTATAAATGCGAAAGTGTGTCTGTCTGTCTGTTTCCTCTTCACGCTTAAACCGCTGAATCGATTTTAATGAAATTTGGCATGGACGTAGTTTAAGATACGAGGAAGGACATAGGATAGTTTCATCCTGGAAATTATACCTAAAAATATTGAAAAGTGAGTGAACATTTCTGTTGGGGTGCGGTGACCCTGTAGGAAATGTAATTATTAGACCGAAACACAATTGCTCTTACATTTGCTTAGGCGCTTTTAATAATCCCTTTTATCAATTTCCACGCGTACGTAGTCGCGGGCAAAAGCTAGCAAGTATATATATTTTAATTAGGGCCAAAATAAAGTGGCTAAACGACATTCAATTTGAAGTCTGGGGCCGATTCCTCATACTTACACGTCTATACCCTTTCGGCTATGGGATAATTTCATAGTAAGTTTACGTGTTAAAATAAATAAAAACTCACGTTGGTTCGCGATTCATCGTCAGGAGCGCCGATCAGTCTAATTCAAAAAGTTAAATTGTTTTAGGGCTCCGTACCCAAAGGGTAAAAACGGGACCCTATTACTGACACTTCGCTGTCCGTCCGTCTGTCTGTCACTAGGCTGTATCTCAAGAACGGTGACAGATTATGGTATTTCTATTGCCGCTATAACAACAAATACTAAAAATAAAATAAAATAAATATTTAAGGGGGCTCCCATACAACAAACTTGTTATAACCCTTCAAGCGCGAGTCGGACTCGCACTTGCCCAATTTTTTTTTAATAACATTTTTTAATCACACTAATATTATATAGGCGAATGTTTGTGAGTGTGTATGTGTATGTTTGTTACATCTTCACGCTCAAACGGCTGGACCAAATTGGATAAATTTTGGTATGAAGGTAGCTGACACCCTGGCTTAACACATAGGCTACTTTTTACCCCGAAATGTATCTTTGTATCCCGTAGTATGCGCGGGTAACACCGCGCGGCGCACCTAGTTGTTTATAATTTCTGGAAGTGCCTAAAAAGGAGATTTATTACTTACTAGCTGTGCCCCGCGGTGTTACCCGCACATCCCACGGGAACACTAAATTTATTCGGGATGAAAAGTATCCTATGTCCTTTCCCGGGTCTCAAACTATCTCCATACCAAATTTCATCTAAGTCGGTTCAGCGGTTTAAACGTGAAGAGGTAACAGACAGACAGACACACTTTCGCATTTATAATATTAGGATGGATCATCGAAAACATCCAAATATTTCGGAGCAGCCCAACTAGCAGCACTATGCTTCACGACTCTTGTAGCGCTAACTGTCACCCTCTTACATTACTGCACAGAAAGAGACAGGCAATTATCTCGTAGAACTGACGGCCGATGGGGCAAATACTCTCGAATGGAGGCCACGCACCAGCAAGCGCAGCGTGGGACGTCCACCCACAAGGTGGACGACCTGGTAAAGGTTGCAGGAAGCCGCTGGATGCAGGCCGCTTCCAACCGGCCGATCTGAAAGTCACTGGGGAGGCCTATGTTCAGCAGTGGACGTCCTGTGGCTGAAATGATGATGATGATGAATTATCTCGCGCTAGAAATAGTCGCTTGTGACATTTGTGCTGGAGTGCAGGTTATACTAGCAATAGGGGATGTCATTGATGTTGAATTATACCGCATAGTGTAGTTAGGTATATGAAAAAAATTAGCTCAACATGTATACATATACCTAAAAAAAAAAAAAACTTTTTTTGAAATAATGTGACTTCAAAGGTACGAAATTTTTATGTTTTTTTTTACCCATAAGAAATTTTGAAACTGTTTTTAGAATCCTCATAATTTAACAAACCAATAATTGTATGACAACCATGAACTTATGCACCTTTTCACGGTGATAATGGCGAGCGCTACACTGGAAGCCGCGAACGGGTGGCAGAAGCGTTGGAAGACCGCAAAACAGATGGTCGGACGACATTAAAAAGACGGCAGGGCCGACCTGGAGTAGGATCGCCGCATCAAGATCGGTTTGGAAATCCATGCAAGAGGCACATGTCGAGCAGTGGACGCATATATGCTGAGAAGAAGAAGAGGTGACCCCGCCGCTCAGTCAGACCGCCCTTGTACAGCCGAAAGGCTCGGGCCCATCACTTAAAAAAAAAAAAAAGAATGGCAAATTACTTATTTTCGCCATACAAATGCTGATACGCAATCCACAGCTGACGTCATACAGGTAGGCCATTTGTATGGAGCGTTTTTAGTCCTTTGTAGGAATGTTGAACTTTGACGGTCAGTTCTGACTTTTAGAGCAGTATAAGTGTAGGTAGTCCCATATAGACATTTGATTCCAATGAAAAATGGAATCGATTGACATCCTCAAAAAAAAAACCGGCCAAGTGCGAGTCGGACTCGCGCAACGAGGGTTCCGTACAAACACTTTCCATCCCTAGGTGGTTAAGTTAAGTTTGCACCTGGTATGTATCGCGCCCCATATAAATTAGGTGCAAAGTTACGTATTAAAAAAACTACTTACTAGATCTCGTTCAAAACAATTTTCGTTGGTAGTTTTTATAGTAATGTACATCATATTATGTTTTTTTTTAGATTTTGGTGACCAACTTTTTTCCACTTTGGAAGCGTCTGTCACGCAAACTATTCGGTTTAGAACAAAAATATTTTAGAAACGATATCATTTTTGAAGACCTATCCATAGATAACCCACACGTATGTGTTTGATAAAAAAATTTTTTTTGAGTTTCAGTTTTAAGTATGGGGAGCCCACAATATTTATTATTATTTTTTTATTTTTGCATCAAAATCTTAATGCGGTTCACGTAATACATCTACCTACCAAGTTTCAACAGTACAGCTCTTATAGTTTCGGAAAAAAATGGCTGTGGCATACGGACGGACAGGCGGACAGACAGACATGACGAATCTATAAGGGTTCCGTTTTTTGCCATTTGGCTACGGAACTCTAAAAAATTGTCCGCACGCCAATAATTGGGATATAATACCAATTTTTAAGACCTGTGTTAATTCCGAAAACATTTCCGCGAATACGGCTCTTATACCGCAATTGACAATTAGATTGTGGCAATATGACAAATGTCCAAAATTATTCATGTTTAATTTTTTGACTTTCACTTGTCCTTGACGTTTTGAAGTACAAGTCAAGTCAATTGTGATATCATCACAAAATGCTCATAGAGAAAAATAATCAAACGTATTCAATTGGCAAACGGAAGAAATTAGATAGAAAAAATGGGGTGTCTATTTCTTTTATATATGTCCATTGTCCCAATTGCGTTCCAGCATAGGTAATTGTAACAAAAATAAAAATATTATGGGACAATCATACACCAATCGACCTAGTCCTAAACTAAGCAAGTTTGTACTACGGGTACTAGACGAAATAAAAATAAATAATGGTTTATGTACATACTTAAACGCCTTAGTGTAAACAAAATTGTTCCTGAAACAACAATAAACCTTTTTTGTTCACCACAGACCCGTTATCCGATATTTAGAGACGGCCAAGTTCGCAAACTTGCCCTTTGTTACAAAGCGTGCTTTGCGAGGAAAGCATAAGTAGCTAACTTTAAAAAGTTGGTGCGTTGTTTTGGTGCTTTGAGATGTTGATCGTTTTTAAGTAATCACATATAAGTAAACCTTAATAAACAGTATTTTGATCGTATATTTTTTCTTCATGTTCTGTGGCAATTTAATGCCTTTATAAATAGCAAAACTGTTTACTGTTTTTTTTTTTCATTTGCCAAAGATATTTTTGTATACTTAAACCAACTTTTGCTTACTTAAACCAACTCTACACGAACACTTACAAAAACCTTTTCAAAAAAAGAACGTCAGAGAGAACAATAAAATTCAAATCTGTAACGCATTCCGCGACGCCCGCTTTCATTCGAAATGACTTTTTAATTGTTCGGAATTCGAAGCTAGCTTTTTGTAACCGTTTTGAATACTTTGAATTGGCGCGCTGCAAAAATTACCGGCTCGCTGCGGCGATTTTGCTCGAGTTGGTACTGGTTTGGGAAGCTAGATGGCGTTGTTATTAAAGTAGAATTAATGAATGATTTTAAAATTAGAACATCGATTGATTAATAAATGCCACTTTCCAAATGCCGCTGAATGCTGATCCAATAGAAAAACGTCGTCATTCCCGGTACGAGATGGTATTATTCTGATTTTTACCGTCCATTATGCTGCAATAAAAACTAAAAAAAAAAAATATTTTTGATACGAAATATTTAGTAGGCGCGTGGCTGTGACGTCATCTTAATGAGTTTGGTAAATGATATGTACTAAAAGTATATTAGTTTGATGACGTCGCACTGGCATGGCACACAGTAGGAAATGTATCCTAATATACACTAATACTAATATTATAAATGCGAAAGTGTGTCTGTCTGTCTGTTACCTCTTCACGCTTAAACCGCTGAATAGATTTTGATGAAATTTGGCATAGAGATAGTTTAAGATCCGAGGAAGGACATAGGATGGTTTTCATCCTGGAAATTATACCTAAAAAGATTGAAATGTCAGTGAACATTTCTGTGGGGGTGCGGTGACCCTGTAGGAAATGTAATTATTAGACCAAAAGCACAATTGCTCTTACATTTGCTTAGGCGCTTTTAATAATCCCTTTTATCAAGTTCAACGCGTACGGTGTAGTCGCGGGCAAAAGCTAGTTATACAATATAGTAACTTGAAAACTATTCGCTTGAATTAAATGAGACAAAAGCAAGTGTATTCCAGAACACATGGGTTATACGGTCATGAAGTTGTAAGTGGTTATTGTATTAAGCGGTTTACAGTCACGTGAAAATGTCAGAAACGGCCCACATGTTTCGAACTCGTATGGAGCTTTTAATCAGGAACTGCTACCCGTACATAAAAAAAAAAAAAAAAAAAAAAACAAATATACATATCTCGCGAAAGTTTTGATAAGATAAACATTTTAATAAGCTGACAGAAAAGACCGGGAATCAAACCCGAATCTTTCATCTTCTATGATAGAAAAATATCTTTATCATTGTTCTGCACCGTTCTTGTGTAAAAGAGTAACAAGCATAATTATTATTACAATTAATTAACATAAACGTAAAGGTCGCCGGAAAGCGCTGGATGCAGGTCGCTTCCAACCGGTATATATGGAAGTCCAAAGGGGAGGCCTATGTTCAGCAGTAGGCGTCCTATGGCTGAGATGATGATGATGATGAACATAAACGTAATGATTTTGTTTTTTGGAACTTACCGGCTAGATAATACGACATTAGGGTAGTTTAAAGACCTCACATCCTTCAGGGCAAGTTCAAGGCGACCTCGTACGCTTTCCAGGGGCCCAATTCGAGAATGCCGTTTGAGATATCGCCAAACGTCTAATCTCCATTAGATAACAGTTATATCGCCATTGAACTGTCATTTAAATGCGATGAATGATTTGATATAAAAATGCTTTTAATAGTATAGACAGAGGCACCCTTCTTAACGAAGTCCTGGAGCAAACCCCCTCATTGTATCCATTCATTTACCAGTGCTATGCTTCTCCGAGTAATTTATTTTACTCGGAGAATCTTATACAATCACAAGTTGGGGCTCAGCAGGGAGATCCATTGGGACCTTTGTTATTCTGTTTGGGCATTCAAAAGGTTATTTCTGGATTAAAAGCCCCCTTGAATATTTGGTACCTGGATGATGGTATTTTGGGGGGGAGTCCGGAGGTAGTCCTTCAAGATTTAAAGGCCTTGATACCGGCTTTAAAAGCGATGGGTTTGGAAATCAATCCAGCTAAATGTGAACTCTATAGCTGCAGTGATTTGGTCACCAACTATCTCGGAGATTTGCAAACCCTTTTACCGGGAATTACGCAGACCGACAAGTCCTCATTTAATTTACTGGGGGCTCCGATTTTTCTCGAGGGTGTCCGCTCTACTCTTGAACTCAAAAGGCTCTCTTCAGTACAGGAACATCTAGAGCATCTCTCGGGACATGTTTCACTTACTTTACTTCGGAATTGTTTTGCTTTGCCCCGGATGGTATATGTCTTGCGAACGTCACCTACATGGATGTTCGTATCAGAGCTGGAAGCAATCGATGCTACACTCAAGTTAATTTTAGAGTCGGTGCTCAATGTAAGTTTGGATGAGGCACAGCCAAGCGGTTTTACCTATCCGTTTCGGTGGTCTTGGAGTTCGTCGGGTTCAGGACATCGGCCTGGTAGCTTTTTTGGCTTCTGTACATGGCTCAGCGGATCTTGTTACTCGCATATTATCACTTGATGGCAGCAATATCCGCTTGCCTTTTGTATCTGAGGCCTTTGAGAAGTGGGGAATGTTCTGTCCGACGGATGACCGGCCAGACAACTTGGTGGCACAGAGAGGGTGGGACGATATCCTCTGCAAACTATCCTACTCGCGTTTATTGGATGACGCTTCAGGAGCAGATTTAGCTCGTCTCAATGCGGTTGCTAAGCCAGAATCTGGTGCATGGCTCCATGCTTTGCCGTCTCCTCAGTTGGGTACACTGCTTGATAACGACTCGCTAAGAATAGCAGTGGCCCTAAGACTGGGAACCAAGGTGTGTGAGCCGCATCGCTGCATTTGTGGAGTTATGGTGGAGGAAAATGGACACCATGGCTTAAGTTGCCAGAGATGTGCAGGGCGTTTTTCGCGCCATCATTCTATTAACGAAATTGTCCGCCGAGCCATGGTGTCCGTTAACATCCCCTGTGTGTTGGAGCCTCCTGGTTTATCTCGAACGGATGGCAAAAGACCGGACGGACTTACGTTGGTTCCATGGCAGCGAGGGCGTTGTCTTTTATGGGACGCAACGTGCGTTAGCACTTTTGCTCCGTCCCATTTGAGGCAAACCGCGAGGTTGGCGGGTTCAGCGGCGGAAACAGCCGCTAAGATGAAACACGCCAAGTACGCAGCCTTAGAGTCGATGTACGATTTCGTACCCGTCGCTGTGGAAACGGCTGGACCTTGGGGTAGTGAGGCTCGCGAGCTTTTTAGGGATTTAGGGCGGCGATTGAGAGAGAGGGGCAACGATCCTCGCTCTGGGTCATGGTTGGTTCAGCAAGTCTCCATTGCCATTCAGCGGGGCAAAGCTGCTAGCATAATGGGGACTTTTGGACCAAATATGGCCTTGAGAGGGGATTTAAGAGATTAAGTTTTCCTTGACGAGGCGTGTTGCGGATTTATTTCATGTCATTTGATTCTGTCTGACGAAGCTTGTTGCGGATATACTTTGTGAATTGCATGCATTATTTTTAATTGACGAAGCATGTGGTGGATTTTTGTTTGTTCATAGGTGTCGGTTTTATTATCAATAAATAATGCGATGAGCTTAAAAGTGACATATCTCATCTCAATTTTGGAAATACGAAGGCGATAATGATTGTCAAAAATGTTATTCATGTATATAAATTTCTGTTTTGAACGAAACGTAATGGACTAATTTCACGTACTACGCGGTCAATTTAGAGTATGCGCCTGTTATTTATGCCGTCACATACAAAGGAAACGAAAATTTTGCGCGTCCGAATTGACGAAGTTGCGATGTTCTGGGGATATCGCCACTTGTCAAGTAGGCACACGTCAAAAGTGACGGATGGCGATGAAAGGGAGAGATCTCCATTATATCTCTAAAATTGGTCGAATACCCCCCTGATCTGTGTAAATTTACCCATCTTTCAACCAAATCTTCTCCGAGGACCTGTGTTCAGGAAGATGCACATGGAGAAGGAAATTTTCATATTCTCTAGATCCTCTAGCTTCTAACTATAGACTATTTAGCCTAGTACCAGCCTTATTTACCATCAACCATATGATTTTCCGCAGCAAATCCTGCAAGTCAATATTGACAGGTCCACTCTAGCAATCCGATTGGCTTGATATGCATATGTGAGGAACATACGCCGCCAGCGTTGATATAATTACCTGCAATACATAGTAATCAGAGAATAACCAAGCATCAATAAACATTTGGTCAAGTTTCAAATCACTTTCAATCTACTAAAATACATAAACGGATTTACTTACGTCGTAGAAGTCGAATAACGCTGGACATGTTTCGAATCGGTACGAGATTCATCGTCAGGAGAGCCGTTCAGTCGCGGGAACACAAAAGAAAGAAGAAAGAAAGAAAGAAACGTTTATTGCCGCACCAAAAAAATGAAATAGGTACATAGATTAAATAATAACAACATTAACATTATATTGTCCACCCAAATTATTCCGTGTGACAAAAGGAACAGAGAGTTCGGTATTGTTAGATTAGACTATTAGAGAGTTGAGTTTTAGGTTGTCCGCCGCCGCGACTGTTTCGTGTATGTTAGTTACTTCTTCACGCCCAAAACGGCTGGGCCAATTATGATAAATTTTGGCATGAAGGTAGCTGACACCCTGGTTTAACACAAAGGCTGTTTTTCATCCCGAAAAAAATAGTGTTCCCGTGGGATGTGCAGGTAACCCCGCGAAACTAGTGTCGCATAAATAACTACATATTGAGATGTAAATAAAATGGACTAATAGCTAAAATTTAATATATTCCAAAGATCTCAGCTACTTATAAATAAAAATATCGGCCAAGGTGCGAGTGGGACTCGCGCACGAAGGGTTCCGTACTATCTGTAAGTTTGTTGTATGGGAGCCCCCCTTAAATATTTATTTTATTTTATTTTTAGTATTTGTTGTTATATCGGTAATAGAAATACATCATCTGTGAAAATTTCAACTGTCTAGCTATCACCGTTCTTGAGATACAGCCTGGTGCCAGACGGACGGACGGACGGACGGACGGACAGCGAAGTCTCAGTAATAGGGTCCCGTTTTTACCCTTTGCTCTGAAGTGCGCGAAATCGTGTAACTTTTGAGTAAGAGATCGTCTGTTGACAACATAAACTCACTAAGTAACAAATACCTACTTAAAACAAAGCTCGTATCTCAGTACCAATCTACACAGTAGATACGAGGTTTTGAAGGGTAATGATGGAAATTATAGCGATTTTTGGTTGACATCAGGCTAGATATAAAAGTTTGTGGACACGTTTCTAGAGCTATGCGAGCGAAGCCGCGGGCAAAAGCTAGTATATATTATTATATATATTTTAATGGCCGTGACAAAGCCTAGTCATTGCTGAATATCGTAATACATCATGAAATTGTGGCCCTAGTCTGTGCAATAATCACTACATATATATATATAGTATAAAACAAAGCAGGGTCCCGCTGGCTGTCCCTACGTACGTATGCTTATATTAGTCTAAGATCCCGATATAGAACGACCTTCACCGAGATGTTTATTTAATGAAATGTATTTTATATTTAATTTAATATGTAAATAAATATATTGCATATGGGTTGCCTAACAAATTTTAGTCCAGGGTATGTTTAATTAATAATTAAAAAAAAAATTTAATCATTTCACCGGTTTGATTAATATTAGATAAATTCTTTACCAATTGAAAGTATGAAGCCCATAGAATATGCAAACGTTATACTACGATTTCTAATTCAAGACCAAAAAAACTACAAGAGATACGTCACTGTCAAAATTGACAACATTTAAATGACATCTGAGTTCGTTTCTTGGCTTGCACCAAATTGACAATGTTACAAGTACAATACCAGATATTGTACCAGAAATCTCCGGTGTTTAAATTTTTATTATCTCCTCTCGTAATTATGTAATAATAAATATTTCTAGTTATTTTGTTAAAACATAGAGTTAAAGTTACCAATGAATAAATTATCTTAGCGTGTTTAAAAATAAAAATAAATTTACTATTGTAAAAATATTTTATTGTAGTGGCAACCTTGTGGTAGGTTTTTTGGTCTTGAATTAGAAATCGTAGTATAGGTTGCCTATTCTTTTCCCGTCACAACTATCGGGTAGCCAGGTATAAACAGGTAAATCTATACCTACTAGCATTTTGCAACGGTCTGATTATTGAATTGAAATTAAATAAAATTAAGATTATTTTATTATGAATTTATATAATAACCGGTGAAATGTTTAATTTTTTTTTTATTAATTTTTTAACAAAACATACCCTGGACTAAGATTTGTTAGGCGACCCATATGCAATATATTTATTGACATATTAAATTAAATATAAAATACATTTCATCAAATAAACATCTCGGTGAAGGTCGTTCTATATCGGAATCCCTACTATACATATATCTTTGATGCGATTAATAGATAGAGTGATTCAAGAGGAAGGTTTATATGTATAATAATTGCATAATTTATCAGCATAGCACCCGTGCGAAGCCGGGGCGGGTTGCTAGTTTATAATATACCATTGATACAAAGATCAAAGCAAAAAAAAAAAAAATGCAAAACCTGGCGGAAGAGGTCGAGAAGGTCCTAAGGTGTAAATCCTTTCAAATAAATGATGCAAAGATCGACACACAAAGCATAAGAAAAAAATCAAGAAGTTATCTGGCGTTAGGGTGGTGAAGAGGTAGTATTGTATAAATATTTAAATGAGTCCCAAGTCCACATTAAACGACATTTACTCCCTGTAATACGCCACAATTTGCGTTATAATCGGATGCCGCGGCGGCGGTCCTATTGGAGTCGATATTAATTCATGTTTAGAATAGTTAGAAATTATCAGGCTCAGATTCAGGCCCACGGCTTACGCGGGAGCGGTTTGAGTTACAAGAGGCCAGCGGAGAGTAACTGAACATTATTAAAACATAAGTATCAATTAAGGAATAAGGTTTCCAATTTGGCGTTCATTAGATAAAAAAAAACTAACTCAGATCTGAAAATTAGTTCAAATGTAAATGGAAGGGGTCGCTCTTTAGCGATAAGGCCACCCGTGGTTCTTAAGTTAAACAAACGTGCGCTCGGTGTAGTTTCTTTATTTTTAGTACTGTATATATATATATAAATCTATAATTAGGCATGTACACATATATCACTCGCTTGTATAGCATTAACTTTAGTAAATTTGACAATTTCAAAAATCGGAATATACACCAAATGAGGCAGAAACACTGCTCAAATGTGTTGCAAACTCTGCTCAAATTTCGAAAAGTGGAAGTCTTTACCGGCACATGTGATTCCTACTGCTTACAACGTGGGATCCTTCAAACGAAGCGTGAAGAAGCATCTCTCGGGGCAACATGGCAGTGTCAACTGACAAAACACCATTGGTTTCTTGTCATCGCCATTAAGGGGCAAGTCTTTTTGCTTACCATCAGGCAAAGTGAAGCCACCATGTCGTCTATAAAAAAAGTGAGCGTAAATCATTAAATCACCGCCACTCGTGGCTTGCACCAACTATTCACACATGAAATGCGTAATGAGGCATACGATTTGCATATTATAGCTGTTTATGGGTGGAATTAGTTTTGGCGCGTTCGGTAATATTGCCAATATAAGACTAATTTGGTGCTTAAATCATTTCGTGCTGATTATCAATTAGTGCTTGCAGAGTGACTAATAACGCCTGATGTCTCAGGTAAAGCGAGTCATGAAAAGAGCTATGCTCGGTATGCCTCTTACGGATCAAATCGGAAACGAAGGAATTCGACAGAGAACCAAAGTTACCGACATAGCACAGCGGATAAGCAAGCTGAAGTGGCAGTGGGCTGGTCATATCTGCCGTAGAGCCGATGACCACTGGGGCAAACGAGTCCTGGAGTGGAGGCCACGAATCGGTAAACGTAGTGTAGGGCGCCCTGTAACAAGGTGGAGCGACGACATGCGTAGGACAGCGGGTAGTAACTGGAGGACGAGAGCTGAAAATCGAGCTCAGTGGCGTGCCATGGGAGAGGCCTATGTCCAGCAGTGGACTGATACGGGCTGATGATGATGGATAGCTGCTGGGATAGCAAAAATATATTAATATTGATAATTGACTGGCCACCGCAATGTTACCGGAGCAGAGGCAGACCGAAAAGAAGATGGCGGGATGACCTGGATGCATTTAGTAACGAGTGGAGGGAGCATGCAGCCAATAGAGACGAGTGGTGCAAAAGAGGGGAGGCCTTTGCCCAGCCGTGGGAAAAAAATGATAATTTGCCCTTGGATAAACTCGATGAAGCCGAAAGACATTAAAATCGTCGCAACGAGCCGGCACGGCTGTGCTGCGGGGCCCCGGCGGCCGCACACAAAAGGACGCCAGGAAATTGGCGTCCCCCGCTTCATACAAACTAATTGGTTTTACTCTTTAGCGCATAGTTTCTAGGGCGTATTACTGCCGTATTACGATAGTACCCAGTAGGTACGTATAGGTACTATAGGTATAAGTATAGGTATAGGTTATCGCGGGCTGATATTTCGCAACCGATTTGTACGGGAAAAGAACGTTCTCGTGGACATTTCCCATAAAATCGAACGTTTCCCTTCTCGAGAACGACACATCTATGGGCTTGTGCTCAAATCACGTGAGGTTCGATAGGGGGGGTTCACGAAAAAATCACGATATATCACGTTGGGGAGGAGTATAAGGAGACCTCACGTGTATTTTTCTACGGTGAACGAACTAAGAAAAAATCGATATGTTTTCTCGGTTACGTTAAAAATAAATCTTCACTTGTTAAATGCTTCAAAATAGCGACTCTATTTTACGAAATTCTGGTGGAAAAAAATGTGAAGTAGTGAGGGGAAGGGGGGTTTGCAAAGAACCTCACCAATTATCACCAAGGGGAGGGGGTCAGAAAAAATCTCGCGTGACTTGTGCACAAGCCCTATCCGCAACTAGACGTCTCACAATGCGCCTATTTTGCGTGAAGGGTTGCTGGCACTACTCTTGCCAACCCAAGTCTACCAGAAAGCCTAGAAGTCCCTTGATGTAGCAGTAGCAGTACGTTTACAACAATAAGACTTAAATACTTTATACATCTCTGGGTATATTTAATATTTTAAATTGATCGTTAAAATTTTATTTTGATGTTCCTACTTAACATTGATTTGGAGTATCTATACTTCTCCTTTTCGTGTACCCATGTACTTATAAGACAAATGTATTGTAATTGTTTTAAATATTATTTACGATTTTTTTTTTTGTTACTGACGAGTTTCTTTTGGCTTTCTTCTCAACAGCGGTCTCCTCTTGCGAAATACCGGTAGATTCATAATCTGACTTGTAAAAGTGCCCCTGTGGCCTACGTACTGAATAAATCATTTCATTTCATTTCAATTCATTTCATCTCATTTCATCTCATTTCATATCATTTCATCTCATTTCATCTCATTTCATCTCATTTCATCTCATTTCATCTCATTTCATCTCATTTCATTTCAATATTATAAAGAAAACTCCCGCGAGTCTGAAATATATTAACATACTTACAAAACGAGTTTACTCAATGCAAAGTTAATGCAATCACATTTGCTGTATGGGAGCTGGGACTTAATTTTTTACTTTATTCGGTTTTTAGTATTTGTTGTTATAGCCGCAACAGAAATACATCGTCTGTGAAAATTTCAACTGTCTAGCTATCACCGTTCTTGAGATACAGCCTGGTGACAGACGGACAGACAGACAGCGGAGTCTTAGTAATAGGGTCCCGTTTTTTACCCTTTGGGTACGGAACCCTAAAAACGAAGAGTAGGTAAGCAAGTGCAAGTGACCATCTATAAATGATGATCCATATTGTTGTACAGGTGAACACTTGGAATGTATCAGCTGTCAATATGCTCAAAATAGACAGATGTTTTATAATTGTCTGAATAACTAGTTGTAGTATATGGAATTTTGATGTAAATATGGCATCTGGATATTTGATGTATTTTATTTCTTTTTTACTCTTTGATAGGCCGTTGTTGTCATCTGCCAAGTCTTTTCATAACAGAAGATTATCTAAGAAGCTGTTGGTATATACCCCGAAAATTCATATGGGTAATGAAATATAAACGACTAGCTATATCGCGCGGTGTTGCCCGCACATCCCACGGGGTCACTACATTTTTCGGGATAAAAAGTACCCTTTGTGTTAATCAAGGGTGTCATCTAACTTCATACCAAAATTTATCTAAATTGGACCAGCCGTTTGAGCTTGAAGAAACAACAAACATATACAAAAACTTTCGCCTTTATAATATTAGTGTGATACAAAAAGAGCCAACATTGTATGCAATTCACGTGGGGATCGAAGCCACGGCCTCTGCTTGGCTAGAACAGTACTCTCACCACTGAGCTATAGTAACCGCTATAAATTAGAAATGTGGTATCAACACAAAAATAGATGTTGACCATATGTGATACAACATTTCAGTTCAATATAGGCAATAAATACTTTATTATTGTATATTATTATTAATGTATGTTTACATTCTATTCTATTCTATTCTACCATGATAGCATATCAAACGGTTGAGCCGGTTCAAATTCAAAAAGTACAGAGATCGATATACTTAAAAACTCATTCCGTAACAAAATTAAAAACCTCCTAACTGTCCACAAGACACCAGTTATGGATCGGTCAGCCTCTCCATTTATATTTTTTTCACTGATGATACATATATATTAATAATGTAAAATTATAATCTATGATAAACCTACAATTATTCAATAAATAATGTAATAATGTGGAATGATATTTATTATGCGATATTATTATTACAAAATTTTATTTATTTATTCTATTAATCTAAATCGAAATTGTACCTAATTATAGTACCCACCACTAAGTAAATTGCTGTGCCCTGACAGGGTTCATGTTATGGACTTAATCATATTAATGTATCATCTTATTGTACAACATGATAATGCAATAAAGAATTATGAATTATATACAAAGATCAGAACATAAAGAAAATTTTAAATTGCAGAAGAGAGTGGGGATGAAACCCGATACCTCTGTATTACCAGTTCAACGTGTCAACCACTTCACAACCCCAACGCCAGACCTCTCAAATTTTTCCTTATACTTTGTGTGATCTTTGTATTGTTTTATTTGAAAGGTTTATCATGATATCTTAGCTTAACCATTGATACAAAGATCAAAGCTCAAAGAAGAATTGTAACCTGGTGAAAGAGACTGGGAATCGAACCCGGTATCTCTGGATTGCCGGTCCAGATCGGAACAGGTGACACTTTTTCAATCGTAGCTGTATGTGACAGCATATTATTAGTATTCTTTCTAGTCACCTAATTACCTAACACCATTAAAATAAATCAAAAAGCCCTTTTTTACTCACAGTCAATCTTTAATAGCGTTAAAAAGCACTACCCTTACTAGCAACAAACACATTTAGAACTCTGTCGCTACAATCCCTTCCGCAACTTCCTATGCTTGCTCATCAGTGATGTTACGCCGACAAGGTACTAATACGTGCAGATATGTACGATACCAGTGTTATAGAAGGTCGTCAGTGCCGTATGAACTCGAGTAAGTTAAGCCTTTTTAGGGTTCCGTAGTCAACTAGGAACCCTTATAGTTTCGCCATGTCCGTCTGTCCGTCTGTCCGTCTGTCCGTCTGTCCGTCCGTCCGCGGCTTAGCTCCGTGATCATTAGTACTAGAAAGCTGAAATTTGGTATGAGTATGTGTATGTATCACGCCGACAAAACGGTAAAATAAAAACTAAAAAAAAAATTTTTTTTCGGGTACCTCTCGAACACCTAAAGTGGGGGTGATTTTTTTTTTTCGTTTCAACCCTAGTGTGTGGGGTGTCGTTGAATAGGTCTCTTGAAAATAATAGGGGTTTTCAAACATTACTTTTTGATAAAGTCAGTAGTTTTGTAAATATTCGCTCCGAAAATAAAAAAAATTGTGTCCCCCCCCCTCTAACTTTTGAACCACAAGTCAAAAAAATATGGAAAAATTCATGTTAATGCGGCCTTATAAGTACTTTCAATGAAAACTATATTGAACAAAATCGGTCAAGCCGTTTTTGAGTTATCGCCAAATTTCATATTTTTTCTTTAAAAGGTCGTAAGTTGACTTCCAGAAGGTAATAAGTGATTACAGTTTCTAGGGCGTTTACGACCTTTTTATAGAGCTTAAAATCTGTCTTAACTTAAACCTCGGGCTTAAAACAGCAGTTTATTGTGAAGGATGAGCAACTACGGAACCCTACACTGAGCGTGGCCCGACATGCTCTTGGCCGGTTTTTATGTAATCGTTGCAAAAACCGCGTGCGCTGAGCCTGATGCGAAGCGCGTTATCCATTACAACTAGCTATCGTGTGCTGTATTCATAGACCAAATCCTAGATTATATTCTACGTAAATATGCCTAAGTCATAGTAATAGAAAAAATACAAAGACGCGAGACGCAGGTTGTAGTGCACCTGCCAACTAAGCCGGCGGTACTGGGTTCGAATCCCGGCCAGGACAAATAGTGTGATGAATTCGAATATTTTGTTCCTGGATCATGGAAGATATAAAAATGGGCCTCATGGTCGTAGCATCGTATCGAAGCTATTTGTATTATACTGATGACCCTGGTGAGTAAATTTGCAGCGATATTGTTGCTATTTTGATATTGTACTATTATTAAATTCTAGATTTTTCTAAAAAAAAAACAGTTTTCTATTGGGTCATGATTTCAGGAAAAATCTCGATGGCACGACGCGGGATCGTCGTTTGTTTTTTATGGGCGCGCGGCGCCATGCCAGTTTGGGGCCATCTGTTCGTTGAACGCCTGGGAAATTTCAACCAATTTCGGTACAGGGATGGACATCCAAAGATACTGTTTTTTTTTCTTTTGACCCGAGAACGGTACACGTTTTATGCGTAGGAATTTGCGGGCAAAATGTTTACAAATGTAGCGAAAATTAAAAAATTTAATGATTCGGACAGGATTCGAACCTGCGTTTCCAACGGCTTTCCGGGCCAACGCTGGCGTCCTCCCAATTGGACCACCGAATCAGATGTCAGAGCCATTGAATTTTTCAACCAATTGCTTCGACATGCCTTAGGGTGGCATCGTAGCGCCATCTACCGTAAAGATTTAGACTTTATCGTCGGCACCATCGTCTCAAATTTGTTGAGAATCGCTTCATTTGTAAACATTTAGTTTACGCTAGCAGACGTTACTGCTTTAATAAAAGATAAGTAATTTGCGGGCAATTTCTATTGTTCTATAATAAGAGCAGCAAGAGCGCGTACCCCTAAGGACCCACGTTTATGTTTTTATTGTTAATTGTTATTAATTTCTATTTAATTACAAAGATCAATACACAGAAATGATCTTAATTATTTATTTTAAAATAAATAAATATTAAGGGACAATCTTACACAAATCGACTCGATCGAATTTTGTAATATCTATGTTTCTTAATAGAATATTACGTGTTCAAAGGTATATCAGCCTGCACTATGAATACGACGCCATATCCTTTCTAACAGAACCAGTTAGTTAATCGTTTTTACCGACGAGCATGTTGCATTATAGACACAATAACTAATACCGGTTTTATAAATAGCTTTATCTAAGAAACATTTTATATAAACGTACTCCTTAAGATCTGATTTAATATTAACTGACTTCAAAAAAGGAGGAGGGTTCTTAATTCGACTGTTTTTTTTTTATGTTTGTCACCTCAGAGCTTTCGACTGGGTGAACCGATTTTGATGTTTTTTTTTATTATTTGAAAGCTGGTGCTTTCCGTGGGGTCCCATTTAATTAGTCCAGTTCTGACAAAGACATCCATGAGAAAATCATATAAGTGTTATTGTATATTCCATTTCGCTCATTGAAGTTGGATATTTTTTTGTGAAAAAATGATTACTACGTTATTTTAATAGCCTTGTAGACATTTTTTTGGAGGATGTTAATCGATTATATTGTTTATTAGGATCGTATTAGGACCGTAAAAGTTCAACATTCCTACGGAACGCTAAAACGCTCCATACAAATGGCCACCTATATTTGACGTCCTTTGTGGGTTGGGCAGCAATATGTTTGTATGGAGACATTACGTAATTTGCCATGTTCACTGTGAAAAAGTACGTTTAAGTTCATGGTTGTCTTACAATTATTGTTTTTTTTATTGTGAGGATTCTGAACACGTATTTAAAATTTCTTTTAGATAAAAAAAAAAAAACAAAATTTGTCTACCTTTGAGGTCACATATAAAAAAATATTATTATATATGTTGACAGTGTTGTTGAGATGAAGATGGTATTGATGATGACGTCACATAAACACATTTCTGCCTCCTACAACTGCATATACTAGAACATTATTTAAATAAACGCTATTTCATTCGAAGCCAACAATGACATAAAATGTGAAAATAAAGCTTTTAACATTTCGCTTTATTCGAAAACTCTTTAATATTGTGTTGCGGTATTTGTTCCCGACCCCTTTTGTTTCGCTGTTCGAGGCTTCAACATTTTAGCAGATTTTCACATAAATATTGGATATTATTTTCATTAAGCTTGCTTTATAGTAAAAACAATAAAAAGGTGAGTGTAAGAAAAAAATGCGGGACTCCTTCACATAATCTAACTAGCTGAGGTATATTAGCCATAAACATGATGATAAGCATGGAAAGAAAAAGGTTAACAAGAGCAGAAGGGGGGGTGACGAGCGAGCGAACGCATCGTGGTATATTCAAATGAATATCACATGCCCTCTCAAATTACTCAAAATTATAATGAACGCATAATTATTGCACTTAAATTTTTTAACAGGAATTGTACGATTTAATTCCGCCATCCCTATTTCACCATCGGACAACCAGGTGACAATTCAGTTATCTTCATGGTAAGAGGCTTCATGGATGCATGGGTTATTACTGAACTGGCGAGTTATATCCTCGACCCCGTAGTCACTTCCCATCAGGTGATACTGAGGTCAATCGCCGGTCAGTTTGTGAATAAAAAAAAACTGAACGTCCGTTCCATATTGGCCATAAGATGACGCCATGAATTTCTATCGGTAACCCAACATCCTAGGATGGCCACTGGACTATATTGGGATGGGCATGCTCCACCAGGCTACCCCCCTAATACGCCTATGTCAATGTTTCTTCTTCTACTGCTACCCTCGCGGATGTCAGCGACCACCTTTACGCTCCTCTCTATTCTTATCCAATCTTACGAGTGTAGCTGCGTTCTTGATGCTACTAATTTTTTGATAATTTTGATGTTATCGAGCCAATTCATCCTCCTTCTTCCTCTTACCCTTTTCCCTTCTATTTTCCCCTCTATTAAAAGTTTGAGTAAGTATGTTATATTTCTCGTGTCTTTGTAGATGACCACAATATGCAGTTTTAGGTTTCTTTATAGTAGTTAATTCTTCCCTTTTCTTATTCATTATACGTAGTTAACACTTCTGCGTTTATGATCCTGGCAGTCCATGATATTTTCAACATACGTCTGTATCATAGCCATACTTTATGTCAGTGCAATCTAGCCTAAAACATGCCTATCTAATCTACTCAACTGTACGCGACACGATTAGCAACCCTATGTGGGGTCTCAAACTATAACTATTCCAGTTACTAATAGAGGTTCAGTACCTACTATTCCATAGATTACCTACAGTTATTTCTCTGCTATCATTTAGAATGCAACTCAGACCGCCCACTACCTCATTTGCAGCGACCATATTTAATAAATATAACGTACTTTTTACATCAAAGCATCATACAAGGATGCTGATTGCATAATGTAACTGTAACGACACATGCTTTGCTTTCCTTGAATTCATTATTTGTAATTATAACTGTTGCTAATGATATTGAGGAGTATCTAACCGATGTCTGTTTTTGAATATTTGTAGGAATTTAATTATTGTATGAAGCGGAAAAACTGAATATTTTATCAGAACATAATTCGGAAAATTCGGAACGATCACGCGGATGCTTTAGGGAGTGTCTGTGAACGCGCGCCGATTTTGCCCGAAAACAGGAAGATGAGTGAAGGTGTTGTTTACCTGCCTAATGGTTTAATGGATCTCGTATTGCTTTTTCTTTTCCTTGATATTTGTGGTGTGCAATGAAGAGTATTTGTATTTGTAAGGTGGATGTTACCCTGGTACCACTACTACTACTAATTAAATAAAACACCGTTTTGAACGCGCTTAAGAGGTCTTATACAATTTAAAATATGTTAATTTCATATTATGAGCAATTCGTTGAAAGAAAGTACAGTCGATATTGATAAATAAATAAAATAAATAATAATTTATTCGTTGATAATTTCAACTAACTTCTTAAAGTGAATAATACTTTTCCCTAAATTCTAGAAAGTAACAAAGCTATTTAATGCTTTCAATGCGTGCAGGCGAAAATAAGTTGAAAAAAAACATTTTGACAATCTCGAGTATAGTTCGAAGCCCATTTCTTAAGCGAATCCCATTAGCTTTGTACCCGATGAACAATACTCATTATCTGTATTGTTAACGGTGGCCACAGCTGCCACTTCGAAATGTAAGGCGTTGTAATTGCAAATTAATTTTACACTAAATTATTCTTTAAATCAAACGAAATTCTACCCGCTTGCACTAGTGCAGAAAACATCTTTTTCTTGAGCTCTTCCAATATTTATCAAATTCTCGCGTTAAGTCGAAGTTTAACAGTTGTTTTGGCCTTAAAAACATTGTGGAGGACAAAAACTAGTGAAATGTGTATTTGGTTTCTTAATTAAAGTTCAATATTAAGGACTATTAAACGATTTTAAGTGCAATAAGATTACAAGCCACCGCCAGTTATCTCAGTGCAAAGTGCTAAATCCAAAAAGTCATAAGCGCCGCGAATTTCATGGCGCTTACGATCTTATTCATGCGACTTCTGAGCTAGCAGATAACAGTGAATATTTTATGTGCTGGTGATTTTAAGCTGCATAGTTAAGGCATCTAAGTTCAATATAGTGTAACCGTGTGCGCGTTGTCAGCCGCTGTTCTGATTTTAGTAATCATTTAGTTGTAATAAACGAGCAATATACAACAATGGCATCGGGAACACAGTCTTGGGGGTGCTGTATTGAAAGCGACGCAGATGAGCAGTATATTACTTGCACTGGCACCGGTTGCAACTTAGCATATCATTTGGCATGCTTGACAAGCTCTGGTTTGAATAAAAACTCAAAAATTCCGTCTAATTGGAAGTGTCCCGCTTGCACAAACAATGGTCCGAAATTATCAAAACAGGACTCCACCCCTGTGCGTAATGTTTCTACTACAAGAGGGAATAAGCGGCCTGCCCTCAACTCGCCCGAGTCCGCATCCGTGAGCTCGGCAGAGGTTCGTAACATTGTGCAAGACGTTATCAAAACGGAATTTAGCGCAATGATCAAAGAATTGAAGAATAACATGGTTAGTATTGTGAACAAAGAGATGGGGCCATTGAAACAGGCGATGCAAGATATACACGACTCGATGACCTTCATGAATTCAAGGTTTGAGGAAATTGAGGTCGAGCAAGCTGATGCTAAAACAAAAATGAGTGACTTGCAGGCTGAAAATCTCAAAATGAAGGCTGAAATTGTGGAGCTAAACCAGCGTCTCAACAATCTTGAACAGCACGCGCGAGCAAATAACTTAGAGATACAGTGCGTGCCTGAAAATAAACAAGAAAACTTATACACTCTCTTGATTAATTTGGCTGCCGCCGTGGGATCTACGCTACAAGACAGTGACATCATGAACTGCACTCGTATAGCCAAACTACGTAAGGAGAACACGCGTCCCAGGTCAATTGTAGTACAGCTGGCCTCGCCTAGAGTTCGCAACGAGCTTTTAGCAGCAGTTATATCCTTCAATAAAGCAAACCCGCAAAACAAATTAAACAGTGAGCATATCGGTCTGCAGGGCCCTAAGACCGCCGTGTATGTCATGGAGCACCTCACTCCCGCGAACAAGGCCCTGCACGCCGCCGCCAGGAAGAAGGCCAAGGAACGCGGATACGAACATGTGTGGGTGCGCGATGCCAGAATTTACGCTAGGAAAACTGACGACTCAGACGCCATATACATTAGAAACCCTGACAGTGTGAATAAAATAATATGAACGTGTTCTTTTAAATTATATTTAGTGTGTGTTTGCTTGATACCGTATGACTAAATTAATTAAAATCCCAACTTAAAATATACTATCAAAACAGTCGTGGATTACGAACGAAAACTCACAGCTTCTATTGTAATACTATTAGCAACGATTATGATATTATTATACTTACTGAGACCTGGCTTAATAGCTCTGTACTAAGCAGCGAGTTGTTTGACAAACGGTACGTTGTGTATAGAAGAGATAGAGAGCAGGCTAGTACGCAGAGCGGTAAGGAGGGAGGTGGAGTGCTTATTGCTGTGCATAAAGATATAAAATCGAAACGTTCTACTAACTGGGAAAGCAATTTTGAAGATCTCTGGGTTATAGTTGATATCCCCGCGGCCGGACCTTATCGTCAAATAGCTCTTTGTGCTGTATACCTCCCTCCTCCTGTCTTGCGCTCGAACCTTACGATCCTTCTTATAGATTTTATAAATGTCAATAAATTAAAACAATACAATAATGTAATCAATTGCTCTGACCGTATACTTGACCTTGTTATATCCACATTAGCTTCATGTATTGTTGATAAAAGTACAAACTGTTTGAGTAACATTGACCAATTTCACCCCCCCCCCCCCCCCTTGATATAATCATAGAATTTGTTAAAGAATGTAGATTACCGTATAACAACGCATGTTATAGGCCAAATTATTATAAAGCTAACTACGACTTGTTACGCAAAGATTTAATGACTTATGATTGGGAAAATCTTTTTGAGGGTGTGCATGTTGACGGAATGCTTGGGATTTTTTATGAGATTCTTGCAAAGGTGATTGAGCAACATGTGCCAATTACTAAACTTAAAAATAATAAATTCCCGCCATGGTTTGATCATAAACTAATAAAAATTTCAAATGAAAAAAATAAAATCAGAACCCGTTACAATAAATATAAAAATCCCTTAGATGCACTAGAACTAAAGCTAATAACTAAACTTCTTAATAAATTAACAACTACCAGGTACAATGATTACATACGTAAAACAGAGGACAGGCTCAGCGAAAATCCCAAGCTATTTTGGTCACACGTCAAAGTAAAACGGGGTGGCTCAAGTGTATATCCGTCTGCAATGGCAGATGGAAAAGTCACTACGTCAAAGAGTACCGAAATATGCGAGATGTTTGCTTCCTATTTCTCCACAGTATATACTCAGGATAGCCATTCTGCAAATGAATTTGATAATAGGTCATTGAGAACTTTAGAAAATAATAGCTTGAGTCTGGCTGCTCCCAGCATCGATGATGAGGCTTTGCTAAGTAAACTAAAGGACGTTGATCGTTCTAAAGGCGCAGGGCCTGATGAAATCCCCCCAATCTTTATACATTCATGCGCAATGGAGTTAGTACGGCCGCTTAGTATAATATATAACAAACCCTTAACAAGTGGGGTATTTCCAGCTCGATGGAAAACTGCAAAGGTTGTACCAGTATACAAGTCTGGCGACGAGGGTTCTGTTTCTAATTACAGGCCTATATCTATATTATGTTCGTTTGCGAAGATTTTTGAATCACTTATTTGCCCATATGTTCAAAGACATTTAAAATTGTATTTAAGTGACTTCCAACATAGATTTATTAGAGCCAGATCCACAGCGACAAATTTGGTCACATTCACAGAGCTTCTTTCACATGCAGTAGATTCTGGTAAACAAATGGATGTAATTTACACAGACTTTAGCAAGGATTTCGACAAAGTTAGTCATAAAATCTTATTAAATAAGTTATCAGCATACGGGTTTGGCGTAATAGTGGATTGCCTACAATAGCCTAGTAAGAAGTATCGTAGAATATTGTAGTATGGTGTGGCGTCCACACTATGCTACACACTCTTTACGCTTAGAGCGTGTACAGAAGCGATTTGTGCGACATCTGGCATTCTCAGCTGGTAAAGCTAAAGAATCAACCTCATACACGGAAAGGCTGAAGCTTTAGTCCTTAGCATTGCGTAGGAATATCACCGATGCATTGTTCCTGCGCAAGCTCATACGAAATGAAATTGACTGTCCACAACTATTAGCTTTATTGTCTTTCAGAGCCCCATCTCGATTGCCCCGCTATCCTATCACGCCCCTATGTCCACCTCTTAGACGAACTGTTCTCGGCAGCAACTCACCTGTACCAAGGCTTTGTAAAACACTTAATAGCTGTCATGAGATGGATGTGCACTCTGACTCGACGCAACAATTTAAAAAAACTATCCATAAATTTTTAGGAAAACCTTTCATAAATAAAAAGCTTAGGCCAGTAAAGAGCATAATTTACATTTAAATATAATTAGTGTTAAGTAGGTAATAATTTTAACTAGTTTTATAATAAAACGCATGCGGTGTTTACCTATAAGTGATTGTTACACTTAGATAATGGTAGAAATTGTGTTATAAAAGGATGAAGTATTTAGTGTAAACAATTGTTGGTGAAACAAATTAAAAAAAAAAAACAAAACAAAAACAAATAAGGTTTACTCTTAAACAAAGAGAACACAGATGTTGGTCACTTCGTAAGTGAAAGAGCAGTGGAGTTCCTATCGATGCTTATAATGACAATGAAGTGACCAACATCTCTGTTCTCTTTGTTTAAGAGTAAACCTTATTTTGTTTGACTTAAAGACTAATTTAGTGTAAAAGTAATTTGCACTTCTAACGCCTTACATTTTGAAGTGGCAGTTGTGGCCACAGCTAACAATACAGATAATGAGTATTGTTCATCGGGTACAAAGCTAAGTGGATTCGCTCAAGCAAAAGGATTATTTCTATAGTTTTTGAAACAAAAATTAAACAATCAGCATTTTTGAACAGATAAGGAGACTCAAGTATAGTATTCTTTATCTAAGCTGAGCTAATCCACTTAAGAACTGAATACCATTGAACAAACCACAACTGGTAAACCGCAAATTAAGATAACGAGCTCGTAGTAAAAGCAGATTGTAACCACCTTGGAAGGTTAATATAGATTATCGACTCTATTTCCTTGGACATTAGACTACAAAATGCACTAACAGAATAATGGTGATCATAACTTTTTGGAACTTTACAACCGTCCGACGCTGCTCAAGAACGTATTCTCTTGAAAAAGGACTATGATCTCTCGTCAACAAACATTTTAAACCTATTCAACAAGGAATAAGGCTGAAAATTCAATATCCACGCAATGTAGTTCTAACCTTTTTTTGTAAGTATCTGGTTGGCGCCAGGTTCGCGTTTATGAGAACAAAGGCAGATAGGATTGTATTAGACACAATGCTATTGTGAATGCAGGTAAGAGGATTAGTTCAGCTTGTAATACTTTAACTATACTTCAAATACCCTTTCCTTATTAAGTTGATAACTTATCCAAAATCAAAGTACAGTACCTATATGAAACGCTACAAGTAACATTATCTTACAAATCGTCGGGGATAGTGCAATACCGCGTAAATAACAGCTGTCGATAAAGTTCTTATTTCAATAAAATGCTTAGCATTTGTTTGAATATTGATTCGTATCTACACTTGTTACTTAGGTATTTGCATTATCCCCGACGAAATCTCACTAATCCTTGGAAAATGTAACTAATATTTGCCATACCTATCCGGCGGAAGATCGGAGGGAAACTTTCACGAAAAGGGCATAAGTGACGGCAACTTTCTATTAATTTATGAAGTTATTGAAGTAAAAGCATCGTAAGAGCCCTTGAGAAAGGGTTGCGGGGTTTGAGAGTTATCTATAGATAGTAACAGCTTAATCATGTTTATTTCCGTGTAGAAGCGACTGCCAATGACTTCTATGTATTTATGAATTTATGAAATATATTGCCTCATTTTTTTATGTATACACACCACCATTTGTATATTAAACCATTGATACAAAGATGCGTAACCTGGTGGACGATACTGGCAATCGAACTCGGTAACTCTGGAGTACAGGTACAGGCGCGACAGCGGCCTATCGGTGTAACTCGGGCGTCGGTGACCTTGGAATGCCTTCGACAAGGCATTCACTTGAATGCCTTTCCCCATCTCGCGCGTCCCGCCCTCGCCCGCGCTCGCCCCTCGACACGCACACATAGCCGCGAGTTTTGCTACTGCACACAAGTGTCGCTGTCGTTTCTTTATACGTTAGTATATAATATATATTCTTTGTTACCGGTCCAGCGTGCTACCTCACCACCACTTTAACGCCAGATAACCTTTCGAATTTACTACTTTTTACCCTACTACTCTTGTAAATCATCGGATGTTCAGTTACCCTTGTAGTAAAATTGATTACAATGCGTTCAGCCGTTTCGGAGTAATAAGCGGACAAAGTAATTTCTATAACCAGATGGCGATATACGGCTGGCATCATGCTGGATTTTTAATGAAATAATGAATGCATACAAAACTGATTATTATTATAATTTTAGTTAGTATAGATTGTGCAAGACGAGAAACAGAAATAGCTTATAATTATTCCCTAGAAATAAGTGAATAAAAAAGTTATAACCATATTTCGTTATTTAATTTTTCCTGTAAACAATTGGTTAGTAATTAAAATCTGTTTAGCTATTTCAGCATGATGAGGCCGCATATTATGATATACTTCTGCCGTAGAAGTCATAATCAATGCCCATAAGAAACAAAAGAATAAAAAAAGATATATCAGCTTTTACTAAGATGTTACTAGGCATGTGAGTAATTACTAAGCTATTACCTAGACTTTACATCGCTGTTATACAGCCTTAAGCATTTAAAAGTGTGTCCGCATTGCTAGAATAACAGCAGGGTAGACGTAGCATACCCAGACATTACCCAGATTATAATTTCAGCTAAGGCAAGGTTGATATTATATGCGATTTGCATTTTTTTACAACATATTATAACAAAACCATGAATACAAAGATCAAAGCTTAAAGAAATATTGAAAAAGGAGCTACCTGGTGGAAGGGAAATAAAAATTGTGGTATACCCACAAAAACCCTTAAATAATGAGACATTACATGTTTCATAAATTTATATTATAACAATATTTTTAAACGAAACACAAGTAAAACGACATTTCAGCTTATAGTTTCCAAATAGCTATTACTCAAACTTTATTCAGCATGTCTGTGGGCCGCGAGTCACGCAGAAGCACGGATAGCTGCCCCTGATGAAAAGCTCCATACGAGTTCGAAATATGTCAGCTGTTCCTGACAATTTTTACATTACAATACAAGTACGCTTTATTGCACACCAAAAAACATTTACACAAGAAATTACATATAAACAAATTAAAAACGGTAGACAACTGGCGGTCTTATCGCTAAAGAGCGATCCCTTCCAGACAACCTTTGGGTAGTGGAGTTTACGCTAACAATTGTTTAGTGAATAGGTGATGTAAAAGGCGAATGGGACACATCATAAGGTACGAGTACAGTATCTAAAACATAAATAGATATAAAAACCTGAATATAAATATAAGTGAAGTTTAGTAATAGTATACATAGATACAGGTTGGTATTGTGTAGTATTGTACAGCATTGTACACATTGTAATTTGTAATACAGCGGCCTGAGTACGGCACGCGCGTCCTTAATTAATGAACTAATTACACGCACTCTTTTTACGTTTTACTCTTATTAATATTGTATAGGGTGAGTTCTGTGCGCGGAATTAAGGTGCGTGCTTTTGGTCAAGAATTGAGAAATAAATGTATTTGTTCCCAGTAATTTTGTATGAGTATTAGGTTCCTAATTCTCGTTTTTAGATTAGATTAGACAACGCGGTTGGTGCAGGTTGTAGCGCAGTTGCCTACTGAGCTGGCGGTCCTAGGTTCGAATCCCGGCCAGGGCATACATTTACAAATACAAATACAAGTACTCTTTATTGTACACCTCATAAAATATACAAGAGAAATACAATGCAAGAAATTAAGAACATTTATGTAATGAACTCAAATAAATGTCCCTGGGTTATGGATGTTATCGATATATGTATTTATATATTATGTATATCGTCGTCTAGTACCCATAGTACAAGCTTTGCTTAGTTTGGGACTAGGTCGATCTATGTAAAATTGTCCCGTAATATTTATTTATTTATTTATATATAGTTCATTTCCCAAGCACAAATATTCGAGTTCATCACACAAATATTTGCCCTGGCCGGGATTCGAACCCAGGACCGCTGGCTCAGGAGGCAAGTGCTTACAAACCGAGCCAACCGCGTCGTCGTCGATATAAGTATATAAAAGAATACCACGACTTAAGATTTTATCTATTCTATTGTTGATACAACTATCGCACCAGTTTTCAGCGCACAGTCCCAAGATTCCCCCGTATTTATGGCCACCATAAATAGTACACGCTTTTCCTTTTGCCATAAAACGTCCGCCTTTATTCCTTCCAGAAATGCACTGCAATTATTTCGGGTACCGCTCGTCAAAAGTATATTACACACTAGGCTTTACTCCACTGCTGTCTGTGTCTATTAACTTTAGACCAGTAAAATTGCCTTTGATAATTTTAAAGTCTTTGATTTTTGTTCGAGTGTATAAATTTTAACTGAGAGCCAAATTAAAAGTTTAGAAGATCTACTCTTATGCTTTTTAGGGTTCCGTACCCAAAGGGTAAAAACGGGACCCTATTATTGGGACTTCGCTGTCCGTCCGTCCGTCGGTCCGTCTGTCACCAGGCTGTATCTCAAGAACGGTGATAGCTAGGCAGTTGAAATTTTCACAGATGATGTACCTATTTCTATTGCCGCTATAACAACAAATACTAAAAATAAAATAAATATTTAAGGGGGGCTCCCATACAACAAACTTACAGATGGTACGGAACCCGTCGTGCGCGAGTCCCACTCGCACTTGGCCGATATTTTACTTTTTTACCCTATCGCCTGGCGAGATGGTAGTAAGCAGTTTTTAGTTTAAATTCTTCTAATACTCCGTAGGTTCACTTGAGCAGCGTTTATTTTGTAAAAATATATTAAGGACGTTTATTGCATTCACTACGGTGGGGTTATGATTGTTTAGTGTTTTCATATTTTCACATGCCTGAATATTTCTCAACTAGTTGCTATACCCACATTATATACATAGTTTTATGAACCGAATTATTACCATGTAACATTACTCGATTACTTTTTTTCATTATAAAACGCTTTACATTAGGAAATTTTCAGTTTTACCGAGTGCATAAGCATAAATTTTCTAAAATTTTGAATACAGTTTTCAAATTACATCTTATATACCACAAGCCAAAACTCAAAGAATTTACATTTATCAAAGATTAGTATCCTATTTCAATTCAATTTTACCGGACTACTTCTGTTGTCTTAGGTTTAGACTAGTAATTTGAGTTTTATGAAGATTAAAGGATTCCGCAAAATTATAAACCTTTAAAATTACAACTTACATTTATATTACTTAATAGAACTGGAAAAGTACTGTAATTAAATATACATAATAATTATACAGTGTAAAGCTTAATCTTATTAAAATCAGTGACAAAGTTACCGCGCGGCTGGACGGATAGGAGTCCCTGATGAAGAGCATACGAGTTCGAAACATGTCGAGCCGTTCCTGACAATTTCACGTGACTGAAAGCGGTTTCCCTTAATAGGTATGATAGTTTAAACCTCACCAAAACTTATGAGATAATTAAATCTAATTCAATGTACTCGTATTGGAACTTATTCCAATGTAGCTTGGGTAGGATATGTCCGCAAGGCTTGACGTTACCTGTAGCCAACTAAAATGACATTAGACATGTCATCATAATATAATAATAAAATCCGGCCAAGTACGAGTTGGACTCGTGCACCGAGAGTTCCGTACAAACACTTCCCATCTTAACTGGCCGGTCCGGTGCAAAGTTAACGCAACTGATCACATATGTTGTATGGAAGCCCCACTTGAATATTTATTTTATTTTGTTTTTAGTATTTGTTGTTGTAGTATTAAAAGAAATATATCATGTGTGAAAATTTCAACTGTTTGACTATCACGGTTTATGAGGTACAACCTCACGGTTTATGAGGTACAACCTCACGGTTTATGAGGTACAACCTGGAGACAGACGAAAGAACAGCGGAGTGTTAGTAATAGGGTCCCATTTTTACCCTTTAGGTACAGAAACCTAAAAATAAAATCGTCTACATCCTCAAAAAAATTGTCTACACGCCTAACTATAGGGAAACTAATATAGGTTCGAATGAGATCTTTGACTTTTAATGGTGTCTGGGTTTCCTTTGCCGTAAAAAATGGGCCTCATAAGAAGGCTTAAAGGGCAATGGGGTCAGCTATGCTTGGAGTTTCGATAGAATCCAAAATGACGAGATCTGCAAGAAAACCGAGGTTGTAAGATAGCTCAGACAATCGCCAAATTTAAGTAAGAACCGATGGCCGTTGGGACAGAAAAGTTCTTGAGTGGCGACCGCGGACCGGAAGACGCAACTTAGGAAGGCCCCCAACAAGGTGGACTGACGACCTTTTTAGGATCGTGGGCAGAAGTTGATCAGGGTGGCGCAAGACCGATGGTAGGGTGGTCCTTATATGGCAAAAAAAAATTTTTTTTTAACGGGGCACCTTGTCTATTGATTATTTAACATAAGAATCGGTAACAGTATTTTTTTCATAATTTTTGGACAAAAATTAGGGGTCGCTACCACAGCTTAAACTTTGTGGAAAAAAACTAAACAAACATATTACATAAAAAATCAGATTAAGTGGAAAAAAACTTCTTCAAGTGGTAATAATTGCAGTTACATTCTCTAAAACAGATATTATTATCAACTACACAATAAGGTATCCATTACAATACATAATACTTAAAATTACCAAATTATGATAAAAGGGTGGATTTTTGGGTGTTGGGGTACTTTTTCTGAATTGTTTTACTATCAAAAGCAAATACTGTTTCTGTTTAAAAGTGAGACTGGAAGTGTTGAAGGCCCTGCTTCCTGGTTCATGTCAGGTGTTAAATGGTATTTTCATTGCTAGATGTAAATGAAAACTTAGATAGGATAGGATAGGAAACATCTTGAAACGGGCTTCTATTAAAACATATTTCAAGCCGATGAAGAAGATGTCTTAATACCTGAGGCCCGTGAAGAGCAGCATCCCTCTGCAGAGTGCTGGTGTTTTTACAAGCTGGACTACGAGTGTGGTCTGTCATACATTGGCCAAACGAAACGTATTATAGCTACACGGGTTATGGAGCATGTAGCAGATGTCGAACACCGTTGTCGGAACAGGTCTGCAGTCTGCGAGCATGGCATGGACAAACCAAACCATTCAATAAAGTTTGTTAATACTTCAATCTTTGCCAGAGAGAAATGATATTTTCCCAGAATGTTGCGTGAGGCTATTCAAATCAAACAATATCCCAATTTCAATAGAGAAGGTGATTAGTCATGACCGCCGGCTTGGGATCCTGTTGTACATCTTATCATGGATCAAGCAAGACACAAGAATGGAAACCCTGGGCCTCAAACGGTGTAAACAAATAAGGGATAAAAGTAGTAACTATATGTAGAGTATTTGTTTAAATAATAAGGCGATCTGGGAGTTTTCTTTCGGCAGTTATTTCTTCTCAGTAAGTCTTATAGTGAACCGCTGGTCTACATTTATTAAATAAAATAATTAATGCAGAAGGGCATTAATTATTTTATTTAATAAATATCTCGCACAAGTGTAACTGTCTTAACACATTAGGCCCATCTGGCAAGTATGTACACCTTTATATAAAATTCATATTTATAAAATGGCTAGCATACAAAAATGTAACTTTGTTTGAGAAAAATTGTGTGTTTCTCAGTCAACCGTTGACAACGGTAACTGGAAAGCTACCGAAACGTCAGAGAGGCACAAATAATTCATAAACGCGATATAATCTGCTTAAATTGTTTTATTTAAATGTCTGACAGTTGTCAGTTTCCTTTTTACGTCGCGTTACGGCGTTTTGGATGTTTTCTTCATTCTTTAAATTCTGAGCCTCTCTCTGTAAGTTTTTTTGTTGACTGTGGTCATAATAGCTGATCTATTTTGAAGATGTGAATTGTATTTCTCATTGACACGCTCATGCCAATGCTTGTAGACGCCATTCCGATACCTTCACAACGATACGCCTGAGTATGACGTGCACACTCTCAGAGTAACGAAAATGTGCTGAGGATCGTTCTACGCGGTCGCGTCGTGGGGGTGCGAGAAGGGGGTAAAAGTCGCGATAGTGCATCAATATTAGGCAATAGCACTTGATTTCATTTAAAAAGTCCAAAATTAATAATAAAATCGCAGGAATAAACAGTTGGCTCAATTCATAAAATTGATATTTTTTTCAATTTTTTTTAAACTTTGACCTTCGGTAGAGACCTCTAAAACTCGATAAAAAAATGAAATAAAAATAATGTGGAAATAACTCATAATAAATAACGATTTGATGAGGTGCCCCTTTCACTTTTCAAAAATCGAAAAATAAGGACCACCCTAACCGATGGTTGTGGATAACTTTGGGGGAGGCCTTTGTCCAGCAGTGGACGTCTATCGGCTGATATGATGATAATTAATGATGATAAAAAAATATCGGCCATGTGCGAGTGGGACTCGCGCACGAAGGGTTCCGTACCATTATCTGTAAGTTTGTTGTATGGGAGCCCCCCTTAAAGATTTATTTTATTTTATTTTTAGTATTTGTTGTTATAACGGCAATAGAAATACATCATCTGTGAAAATTTCAACTACATAATCTAAGTAGCTATCCCCGTTCTTGAGATACAGCCTGGTGACAGATGGACGGACGAACGGACAGCGAAGTCTCAGTAATAGGGTCCCGTTTTTACCCTTTGGGTACGGAACCTTAAAAAATCGTGCATTTTGAAACAGATTCGCAAGGTTTACAGCTCTCAAAGAGCAATAGGAACATGACTTATGTTTGAGGAATCAAATGACTGAATTTAAACTATATTTCCATACAAACGTCAAAGTGAATGTAATTTTAATCGATCCCGTATCCCTTATCAATCGGTTCCGGAGCCACGACGCACACACAGACGTGCGCCACCTGCGGCTGTCGACCTGTTACCGTTTTTATACGTAACCGGTTCAAGGGGGATGGTGTTATGCATGCACGACCCATATGTTTACAATGAAGCGAAAAAAGTAATGGTTTATGCAGGGCTCGAACCTGCGTCTCAAACGGCTTTCCGGGCCAACACGGGTGCTACCTATTGGACCACCGAACCTGATGCGTGAGCCATTGAATCTGTCAATTAGTTGCTTCTGCATGCCTCAGGGTGGCATCGTAGTGCCCATTAGAAAACGCATGCAAGACCCATTAGAATAGAAAGAAGAAAACACAAACGGCGGCCCACGGAGTGGGTCGCGAGTCGCGTAGAAGCACGGATAGCTACCCCTGATGAAGAGCTCCAAATGAGTTCGAAACATGTCGGGCCGTTCCTGACAATTTTTACGTAAGTTTAAACCGTTTTTTATAATTATTAAAGATGTCTCACGATAGTTTTAATAACATTAAGAAAACACAATTTTATTATTCGAGCGAAAAAGGCATCACCATAACAAGGAACGTGAAACTAAAAGCATTGTAATTTTTTTTATTAAAACAAGGCATTGTACACTTGCGCCTGTTGACAACGCGGTTGGTGTAGTTTGTAGAGCCTGCCTACTGAGCCGGCGGTCCTGGCTTCAAATCTCGGCCGGGGAAAATATTTGTGTAATGAATTCGAATATTTGTTTGTATCGTTTTAGTACCCATAGTACAAGCTTTGCTAAGTTTAGGACTAGGTTGATTTGTGTAAGATTGTCCCTTAATATTTATTTATTTATTGAACTTATTTGCGTGGCTGAGAGGAAGATCTTCCGTAAGATTCTGGGCCCGACTAAAATGGAGGACGGTAACTGGCGCATCCGAAAGAACCAGGAGATTGAAGATCTCGTGTCCGAGCCAAATATCATCGGTGAAACTAAATCTGCCCGACTCCGATGGCTTGGGCACCTAGAGAGAATGGGAGAGGATCGCGCAGTTAGAAGAGTGTATGTTGGTCGACCGGTGGGCAAGAGGCCGGTGGGTCGTCCAAGATACCGCTGGAGGGACGTGGTGCAGAGGGACCTGTCTGAGCTGGGTGTGGCTGACTGGCAACAAACAGCCCGAGACCGGAAGGAGTGGCGTCTTTTAGTGTCGGAGGCCAAGATCCACTTTGGGTCGCTGCGCCGTGGAAAGTAAGTAAGTATTGAACTTATTTGGAGACTCATGGGCGACGTGCACAACGACGATGCTGACAAGTAGTGCTGTCAATCCAAAGCATTTACGTTATTACTTCTTGACATTGTCATTTATTGTGCTGCCACCTATAGTTCCTTGATGTAACCTGTGCAGAATGAACGTGCTGCCAACTGATGCCCTTATCACACTAATATTATAAAGGCGAAAGTTAGAGAGTGTGTTTACGTGTTTGTTTGTTACTTCTTCACGCTCAAACGGGAGGACCAATTTTGATAAATTTTGGCACCCTCTATGCTGACTCCCTGGATTAAAACAAAGGTTACTTTTTATCCCGAAAAAAGTAGTGTTCCCGGGGGATGAGCGGGTAACACCGCGCGGAACTTCTAGCTGCTATTTGCGCGACCGTGTCATATATAGACACTACTACTGCGTACTTGACTATTTAGGTAAGGTAAAATAATTTATTTAAGCCAGTACTACTTCACTTGCATAATAATAAAGTAGTACGCATTTATAACTTAAAACTGTAACTGGTGACCATAGGGCTGGCACGTTATTCGCTCAAAAAATTATCATATCTATCCAGAGATGGCGCAGCCCGTCTTATGGAAAATCTACCCAAAGGTTACGACCTAAATAGGTGATTTAGTTTAAAATTTAATTTTTATTATTTAATTTAGTTAAAATTACAAATCAACTGTAATTTTATAACTAATTAATACCTGAGAATATATATCTCTGTTTGGACCTATGCTGGTAGAGAATGCCATGTGGCATTAAGTTCGCCATTCGTACGGACTTTTGTTTTGTGCAATAAAAAATAAATTAATTAAGAAATATACATTTCTATTGTTGGCATAAACATGAAATAAAAAAGCTTACAAAACACTCTTGACTCCCTTCCGTGCACGACCATCCCGATCCACCGGACGCGGCCGAGCCAGTTTTTTTCGTTTTGTGACATCAGTATATCTTGTATCTAGTTTATAGTTCATTATCTGAGGACAGCGGCTTTGTTGCTTACTACCAAAATAGTTCGGTTCCCACGCTATTTACCTTATACCAATATCATCATCATATCAGCTGATAGGCGTCATCTGCTCAGCTGGACAAATACCTCTTTCAAAGTTCTTCACAATAATCGGTCGTGCACTGCCTTTTTAACCAGATCGTTGGGTGATTTGGTGGGGCATCCCCACGTTGGGTCTTCCGGAACGCGGTTGCCACTTAACCTTTCTGTGCCAACGACCATCGGTTCTATGAGCCATGTACCCCGCCCAATACCACTTAAGTTTGGCGACTGTCTGTAACCTGTCGTACAATACGATTAAAATCAGTTAACAATCGGCTTTTCTCGGGTATCATCGCCTCAATCCGGAGACTGAAATGACACGAAATACATTACCGCGATTTCTTTTAGGTAGTATTCAATTTGCAGTATCATAAACGCAATGTATAGCACCTGCCAAGATGACATTACTAACCGGTAGACCTAAGAAATTTATTATGCAGAAGCGACATGAATTTTAACATTAATTATTTATTAAAGGTATACTTGTAGGTATACAATATATAAAAAAACATACAGTCGTGGCCCACTAATTAAGAACAGCCTTCGTATTACACATAATTTCAATAAAATTTATAAGTTTGATTTCATATTGAACTTTTTTCATATTGAAATCTATATTTTTTAAATATTATTTAATTTTAGTATTTATGAAGTTGATTAAAACTATTTTTGGCAGTAAAAATTTAATAGCTACGCTAAAGTTTAAAAATAAGCCGGCACACTAATTAAGAACACAAACGAAAACTCATAAATTATAAAAGATAATGCTAAAGTTATATTAACATTTGCTAGGGAATCCCTTATTCCGTTGCACTGCTAGACATCTTTTCGTCATGGACTCCACTAGGACTCGGCATCTTTCCATAGGTATATTATTCGATTAATTGTAAATATAAAACCAACCGACAGCTGTAAAAACCACTTCATCGAACATAAAATACTGACTATATGCATGGGCATATACATTTTAGAGATATGTAAGTTTGTCCGAAAATTTCCCGAATTCTACACCAAAAGAGGGGATGTATGTAAAACGTTACGCTTTAAAAACAAATTAATGTTACCACCATCGCGAATCAAGCTTCACTCATCCGGACCTCTTGCAATGTCCGTTAAAATCTACAATAAGCTACCTAATAATATAAAAGATGAAACGAAAGATTCGATCTTTATAAACAAATTAAAGCAATTGCTAACAAAAAAATCATATTACACACTACAGGAATACTTAAACGATAATTTGTGACGTTATAAAATTAAAACGAACACCTAATTAGAACTAACACAACATAACAATACAAATAGACATGCACATATACACGGACATAAACTTGAATGATAATGATAATTATGCTCATATTGAATTAATGCAAGATTTTATAATTATTATCAATATTTGTGAATAAAATTTAACATGCACTGTACTTAGTCAATTTATATTGTAAATTGTTTTAAAGTATGCGAAACCAACATAATATCTATAAATTAAAAAATATATAATATATACTAATAATAATTTAATTGTACATATATTTTCATATCGCATTTTATTAATTTGTCTATCACGTCCCTACAATAAGTTTTTTATTATTCTTATTTTTATGTCAAATTACTCGTATATACCCAAATAGTATCTCACAAATTGCTGCGCCCTACTTCAGGGTACATGATGTGATCTCAAATTTGTAACTTTACCACCTGTTTTGTAAAACCATTATGTGCAATAAAGTATTGAGTATTGAGTATAGATATCTCCACGCTTCGAGTGCCACATCATAAAGTTCGTGTAGATTTCGTATTTTTTTTTTTGGTTATAGTTTTTTTGACGTCATTCCAGAGGTTCTCTATAGGGTTGAGATCAGGACTGCTTGGTCCTCCTTCCAACTTGGAACCAGGCCTTTACAGATTTCGCAGTGTGTTTTGGGTCGTTGTCTTGTTGAAATTCCCAAACAACTGGTAAATTTTCTTCAGCATATGGCAGCATGGTGTTCTCCAAAATACCTGTGTACACATGCTGGTCCATAATCCTGTCAATTCGCACCAATGGTCCTACGCCATGCCAAGAAAAACAACCCGACAATTTGATATTCCCGCCGCCATGTTTCACTGTTACAGTAGTATACTTGGGATTAAACGCCGTATTTGGTGGCCGGCGTACGTAGATTTGACCGTCAGATCCTATTCTGTTTATTTTAGTTTCATCAGACCATAACACATGCTTCCACTGAGACAAAGTCCAATCTTTGTGTTCTTTTGAAAATTTGATTCTTGCGTCTCTGTTTTTTTTGCTCACTAATGGTTTCTTGCGAGCTACTCTGCCAAATAAATTCGCTTCGTTCAGTCGTTTTCTTATAGTACGAGATGACAGACCTGATTTTTCCCCAAAAAGTTGACGTTTTATCTCAATAGAAGACAATTTAGGATTTTTTTTCGCCATCCTTACAATTAAGACGTCAGTTCGCGGGCTTGACTTACGTGGTCGTTGCTTCCGCTGCACCTTCTGGCATGTTTGATTCTTCTTGAAATATTTGATCGCGTTAAATATTTTCGTTTTCGAACATTTAAGGTGTTCGGCAACCTTTCGATATATCCACTTCTTCTCTAAAACCAATGTTACTATAATGTTTCTGATGGAGGCATCAGAACTAGGGTTTTTACCCATTTTTACTAATCTTTTCAAGCACGAAATAATAATAGAATAGCCAAGAAACAGAAAGCCAAGTGACATATTGGTTATTTTCAATTGTTTTGGAAGATACAAGGATTCAAACTCACTGTTCTTAATTAGAGTGCCAGTAATGTAGTTATTAAAACCGTAACAAGTTTATGTAAATATAAATCAGTTATCAATAGGCTCGTGAACTAATGTATGTAAATATAACTATTTATCTAGTACCTAGATCCATGATAAAGCTTTAAATAACATTCGTTACTTGTATTGTGCTGAATTATGTAAAATATAGTTGTCTGTCCTGTACCTACTTATATAAAACGTGTTTGTCCTTAATTAGTGGGCCACGACTGTATAATATAAATCAATATTTTACTGTTTGATGTAAGGATACCTACGATATTACGTCGGATTAATAATTAATAATAATCACCAAATAAAAAAATTAAAAAACCGATTTCAACCGACTTTTGTTGATATGTCATAAACTGCTTGACCGATTTTGATAAAATTTACATGGGCCCATCTCGGATGTATATCAAATACAAAAATAATTTTGTAAATCGGTAATATCTGTAAATTGATCACTCTATGTGAGAGATGAGGGATTCACGACAATTACCGAGGTTGGCCGAATCGTTAACTGATTTTAATCGTACTGTATCTACAAACTGGGTTCTCTCGGTCCGATATACTGGGTTAAGACTAGGAGAAATTGGGTATATTCCATCAGTGGCTTCTCGAATAAGTATCCCTCATCATAATTATTATTATTTGAACCTGTTATATAGTTTTGGCAGATTATTAATCTTATCGTTACGAAGGGTATGGTGACTGATGTTGAATTCTACAAGATACTGTTGTTGTATGGATAAAAGTAGCTCTAAATATCATGAAATGAAAAAATAAAACAAAAAAATTTAGGACTTATAATAGTTACGAGACTTCAAATGTACGCAGAATTTACAATTTAAATCGAAAAGCAAGTTTGAAATTGTTTTTAGAATTCCCATAATTCAACAAAACAATAATTGTTCGACAACGGTGTTGTATGTTTATACTTTAACGCATTTATCACGGGAAAATGGCAAATTAGTCTTATGCCTACTTATATAATATAAATACCTATATATATGATAGATTACTTTTACTTACGTGGCGATGTTAGAGCGTGCAACACAAATGCAACTACGTGCTTTTTAACCGCTTATTATATTTGTGTATTAACTTTTGATTTTATATTTTGGATTCATATCTAATATTGTAAAATTATTAAAATAAACTCGAATATAACATAATTAACAGAGAACTATAACATTACCCGCCTGAATAGAGGTATCCCGAATCCGATAGTTTCAGATCTACGTACAATGGTATGATTTAGCGCTACAATGCCTGGAATACCTAATTGGCCCAAGTTCCAATAATACTGATGATCTATTATACAATCAGTAGCTTATCAGTACAATCAGCGTTTGTAGTAGGTGACTATGTTAATAAACGCATTTGGTATTAACTTGGACTTAACTATCTAACAGTAGAATATAATAATATTTAACTTAAGCACGGAACATTGTTGTAGTGTTTCCTTAGCTTTTAGAAGGACAGTTTTCAAATGTACAACTATATGCAGTTTTCAGTACTGAATTTAGATCATCTATGGCTACATTTTCGAGCCGTGTCCTGAAATCAGGTAGTTGTACATTTGAAAAATGTCCTTCTAAAAGCTAAGCAAACACTACAACAATGTTCCGTGCTTAAGTTAAATATTTTTGACCTGTTTAAACGGTTGGACCAATCAGAGCATGTCATATTAAATTGTATCCATACAAATAATGGTAACCATAACATATAATGACGTCACGATTAGGTGGCCATTAGTCTGGAGCGTTTCTAGCGCTCCGTAGGAATGTTGAAGTTTGACGGCCATTTCTGACTTTTAGAGCAGTCTAAGTGTAGTTTTAGTCCCATACTCATACTCATACTCATACTCATACTCATACTCATACTCATACTCATACTCATACTCATACTCATACTCATACTATAATAATTATAAAAACGGTTTAAACTCACGTAAAAATTGACAGGTGGAGGATTGTGGGTCGCGAGTCGCGTACCAGCACGGATAGCTACTCGTACCCCTGATGAAGAGCTCCAAATGAGTTCGAAACATGTCGGGCCGTTCCTGACAATGTTTACGTGAGTTTAAACCGTTTTTATAATTATTAAAGATGTCTCACGATAGTTTTAATTAACATCATAGTCATATTCATTTATTGATAAAAAATTCAATATTTCCATATTTAGACATTTGATCACAATAAAGTATAGAAGCGATTGACATCTTCAAAAACAATGGCCACACGCCTATTGTGTTTTGGCTTTAATCACTCATATGGCCATATGTCAATGTCAATCGAGGCAGCAGGTATCCAAAATAACCCTTGGTAACAACAAGTTACTTCCCTCGAACCCTTACATCAACCGCAATTTATATTAATTAGAACATATTCGGCGGAAAATTTAGTTCCGCCCATGTCTATTTAGAGAGTTCGTTCACCTGCGTATAATCGAGAGGGTAAAAGACCAGGAAATGGGTTGAAATTATGCAGATTTGCTTCACTGGAAGTGAAGTGGAAGATAAAAGAGAGAAATTGACACTTTCCTGTTTCTTTCACTTGGACATCGTATACTTGGAATAGGCGTGTAGAATAATAATAGGGTTGTAGTTATATGACTAACATAAGCTCAATAAGTCATGAAACAATGAAAAACAAAATCCAAATCAAATTATATTTTTAGATTTCTCATGTAATATTTTTCTTGTTTGTGTGCAATAAAGTATTGTTGTATTTTTATGGAATATGGGACCGTACCTTAGAAGTTACAGAAATTTTATGATTATTTTTAATCCAAAAGAAATTTTGAAATGGTTTTCAGAATCCTCTTCATTGTATGACAGCCATGAGCTTAAACACACTTTTTTACGGTAAAATGAAAAATTACTTCATAAAAAATATAGGTACTGAAATTATAACTGACGTCACATGTATGTGGCCATTTGTATGGAGCGTTTTTAGCACTCCGTAGGAATGTTGAACTTTGACGGTCATTTCCGACTATAGCAGTCTAAGTGAAGTTAGTCCTATAAATTCAACAGACATGACTGTGATCCCACTAAAAAAAAATATCGATTGACATCTACAAAAAAGTTGTCTACACACCTATTATAACAACCATACTAGTATTATAAATGCGAAAGTGTGTCTGTCTGTTACCTCTTCACGCTTAAGCCGCTGAATCGATTTTGATGAAATTTGGCATGGAGATAGTTTAAGATCCGAAGAAGGACATAGGATAGTTTTCATTCTGGAAATTATCCCTAAAAAGATTGAAAAGTGAGTAAGTAATTCATGATGACATTGATGACCCTGTAGGAAATGTAATTATTAGACCAAAAGCACAATTGCTGAAGTAAAGTGAAACAACCGTTCGGACAGCTGACTGGTTTATTACTGGCGTAATGTAGATACAGCAGCACAATACATATCACTCCTCCCACGTTATTCGGGGAACCTGAAGAGCAAAAAGAACCATACATAAAAAACTTACTTGTCAAACGTAATACATTTTAGGTTACTTATAACTAATCTTTTTATTCCTTGGTCTTAAAGTACATCGGCGCGGAACCAAGTTCGACTGGTCAGTTTGTTCGCGCTGGGCCGGCTGTTGTGCGAGCTCAGCGCTCACAGAACCCTCAGCTGACGCGGGCACAGCGCTTGGCGCGTCGGTACTTGACTCCAGTTGAACTGTGTCCCCTCCTTCCCTACCGTGATCCACGCATTCATAGAAATCGTTGTCGGACGTATTCCCCTGTGTCTCCTCAACATGATCAATATTGGTGTCGTTTACGTCCGGCATCGATCTTAACAAAGGCGAAAGCGAAGATGACGGAGAAGGTCCCTGCGCTGGTGGCGTCAGCGCGGGCACCAACTCGGGTGCACTGGTATGGACAGGGCCGCACGGGGCAGAAGCAGAAGGCGGCGCGGGCGCGGGCGGCGGGGGACTCGCCTGCGACTTGTTATTATCGACGTGCGAGCCTGAATATCGCAACAGCTGATCCACATGCCGTATACATTTACCGTTATTTCTAACATCTACTGTAAACATTCGATTTCCCACCTTATTTATTATTGTTCCGACTCGCCATACGGGCTTTTGTGCGACAAAACATCGAACCCAGACGACTTGACCTATATTAAAATTACGTGCACCCGTTAATTTAATGTTACTCGTATTGTCGTTATCGTATTGTTTGTTTGGTAAAATTAAATCGATCTTACTACGTAATTCCCTTCCAAACATTAATCTCGCGGGAGTCTCGTTAGTACTGCAATGGACACTGTTGCGATATTCAAATAAAAAACTTAATAATCGCTCATTGATACACTCTGTTGACATGCTGTTGTCACAACTAGTAATGCATTTTATCATTTTCTTTGAAATTTTAGCACATATTTCAGCCTGACCATTACTACAAGGGTGGTAAATTGGCGAATTCAAATACTTTATTCCATTTACTGCACAAAAACGTCTAAATTGCTCACTATTTATTTTTGGATCATTGTCGGTAACTATGGTTTTGGGTAAGCCAAATACCGAAAATAAATATTTTAACTTTAAGATTAGCGATTTAGACGAAACATCTTTAGCCATATGGAGGCATTCTAACCACTTGCTGAATGCATCGACCACGACCAGGTATACCCTTTGCCCGACTTGGACATAGTCGAGGTGCAGGCGCTCCCAGCAGGCGCCGGCGCGGGGCCACGGGAGGGGCGCGCGGGGCGGCGCGGTTCGTAACGCGCTGCATACGGTGCAATTTTGCACGACTCTTTCGATATCAGCGTCCAAACCCGGCCACCACATCTTACCGCGCGCGATACTTTTAGTCTTAACTATTCCTAAATGACCCCGGTGAAGTTCTTGTAATAAACGGTTTCTGTAAACTAAAGGAACCACTATTCGGTGTCCACGTAAAATGCACCCGTCTTCTAATTCAAGATCCGTTCTACACCTAAAATATGGTAGCACATTCTTACATTTAATTTTACGCGGCCACCCATTTTTTATGTACTTCATAACCGTTTTCATAGTAGGGTCCGACCCGGTTGCCTCCTGAATATCATTGAACGATATAGGCAAAATATCTTCATTTAAAAAATTTAAAAATGAACTACTTTCGTCGATATGCAATTCCGTCTGTTTGTTTACTGTTTGTGGTGCCCTAGAAAAATAGTCAGCTACTACATTTTTTTCACTACTTATGTAACTAATTACGTAATTATAGGCTGATAAGTAAATAGCGTACCGTTGTAAGCGTGATGCGGCCATAACTGATACACCGTTTTTCTTGCCAAATATAGCCAGGAGTGGTCGGTGGTCAGTCTTGAGAACGAAAGGTTCGCTCAATCCGTACAGGTACTGATGAAAATGTTTCACCCCGAACACAATAGCTGCCGCTTCCTTATGTACCTGACTGTAATTTTTCTCGCTTGGCGCTAGAGATCTAGAGGCGAAAGCTAGTGGGCGTTCCTGACCCTCGGGACCCTGTGCTAGTACTGCCCCCAGTCCAGCTGGTCCAGCGTCTACGCAAAGCACAAGACGTGCTCCCGGCTCGAAGTGGGTCAGCACACGTTCCGATGCCAACTCCCGCTTGATAGCGGTAAATGCCTCCTCTTGTTCGTGCCCCCATTTCCACTCAGCGTCAACCTTAAGGAGTTCGTGCAGCGGGTGTAACACACTCGACGCTCGGGGAATAAATTTTCGGTAGTAATTTATGAAGCCTAAAAATCGTTTAACGTCTAAAATATTAATAGGTCGAGGGGCATTTACGATAGCTTCGATTTTTTTCGGGCAAGTTTTAAGACCATTCTTGTCTATCACATAGCCTAAATAAGTGACACTTGTCTTAAAAAACTCACACTTATCTTTTTGTAATTTTAGACCAGCATCCTTTATTCGGGAAAGAACTTCATGCCATCTAGCTAGATGAGTCGCCCTATCCGGGCCTGTAATGCACACGTCATCCAGCCAGATGCTGACTCCGTCTATTCCTACCAACAATGTTTCCATAGTTCTTTGGAATAACGCCGGAGCGTTGGCCAAACCATAGACAAGCCTTGTATACTTTAATAGACCACGCGTGGTGCTGATGGTGGTGAGCTCCTGAGACTCATCACTTAAGACGAATTGATTGTACGCGTTGCTCAAGTCCAGTTTGGTATATCGCTCGCCACCGCCTAACTTTGCAAACACTTCTTCTATACGCGGCATTGGGTACTTATCAATAATTAAATCTTTGTTCAACGTAACAGAGTAATCACCTGCAATTTTAATTTTTCCGTTTTCTTTCAAAACTGGAACTATCGGGGTTGCATATTTCGAAAAATTTACTGGTACTAGTATACCTAGTCCGACGAGCCGCTCGAGCTCCTCCTCAACCTTATCCTTGAGGGCAAAAGGTACTGGCCGCGGCTTGAAAAAAATTGGTACAGCATTTTCTTTAAGACGAAGTGTAATATGAAATTTATTAAATTTACCTAAACCATCGCTAAATAAATCAGAGTAAATGTGCAATAATTGTTTTATATCCCTCGTGTAATGGTCACAGACAATATTATTAATATTTTCGATCGTAGTAAATTTAACGCCAAATTTGGTCATAAAATCACGCCCCAGTAAAGGCGGGCCGCCATTGGGTATTACGTAAATTTTAATTTGACTTTTTGTCATTTTATACTCGACATTCGCTAGAATAAACCCTACCGGCGTGATTTTGTGCCCGTTGTAAAAACACATTTTAATATTACACTCGTGTAAAAGTACACCCGAGAAATAATCATTATAACACTTATCAGAAATTACCGATATACCGGATCCAGAGTCTAGCTCCATTTTAAATTTTATTCCGTTAACAAATACGGTTACAGTTATAGGTGCAAAATGCTCATACCTTAAATTGTAAACTGCACATTCCTTACAGTCCTCGCAAGGGTTCTCCAGCTCCTCTTGTGCTTGGATGTTATGGAACCTCAGTTTGCAAACCTTTTTTAAGTGTCCCTTCACTCCGCACTTTTCACACTTATAACTTTTATAACGACACTTTTCCGCACTATGGTTTTTCATTCCGCAAATCTCACACGGAAAATATGAACTATGATTGCTCCCCGATGAGTATGAAGTGCCGGCGCTGGCACGCCCGGCGCCTGCGGCCTCCGCGTCCACGGCCGCCTCCTCGGTAGCTCGTGGCCCGGTATACCGGCTCCTCTTTTATAAGCGCGCTGCTGATACTCCCGGTGTCGCCGATCATCACCTGTGCTTGCCTCGCACTCGCAGCCTGCTCTGCAACTTCGAGTGCCCTCGTAAATGTGAGGGTCGATGCGTCGTGCTCGAATAGTTTGTCGCGTTCAGGACCGGAACCCAAACCGAGGACGAAACGGTCCCTTAGTACCGTTTCTAGGGCGTTGCCGAGATCGCAATAGCTTGCCAACCCACGTAGACGCGCCGCCCAGTTTCCCAAAGATTCATCTGGATTCTTAGTCGCCCCATAAAATTTTGCCTTATCAGCAAACGAACACTTTTTTACATTGAAGTGATTATCTAAAACAGTAATAAGTTCGTCATATTTTAACGCTTCCAGCTGCCGCGGGTACACGAGATTACGTGCCAAGCGATAAGAATCGTCCGAAAGATGCGTTATTAATACCGCACACTTATTTTCCACTTTAATAGTTTCATTCACTTTAAAAAATTGGGTTAATCTGCCCTTAAATATCGACCACTCTCCGGATTTATAATCGAAATTTGGAAGATTTCCGAGGTACGACATGTTAATTTGTTTTTTTTAGCGCGGGTGGGTACTTTCGCGTCGTCGCCAGTGAAGTAAAGTGAAACAACCGTTCGGACAGCTGACTGGTTTATTACTGGCGTAATGTAGATACAGCAGCACAATACATATCATTAGACCAAAAGCACAATTGCTCTTACATTTGCTTAGGCGCTTTTAATAATCCCTTTTATTTATTAAAGTGATTAGGTGGATATCTTATCGTGTTGTACGAGGTTGCTTCCATTCTTCCAAGTTCCACGCGGACGTAGTCGCGGGCAAAAACTAGTGTTGTATAATTCAAAGCGGCACGTCTCTCATCTCCATTACAGCAAAAAAGCTTCGCAAAAGTAGGCAATTAATAAATTTATGACTGCCCTCAAAGACCACGGAACCATTAAGGAGATCATTAATTAGTGCGCCGTTTCAGGGATTGCCTGCGGGACTCTAAATGGCGTAGGAAATGTTTGTTTTTACACATATTACTCGCCATATACTAATCAAGATGCTATTTTTATTCACTGTTGAATAAACAGTCATAAAAGCCACTTTTTTATAAGGTTTTATTTTTATTACAAGCTTTTATTTAGCTTGCATGGTATGTTTAAAGTATGTTTGTTCGGGTGAAATCTTGCAACTCAATTTTGAAGCAGATATCGTCAACCGATTGAGCTGAAATTTTGCATACTTACGTAACTTCGATGACAATACCATAATATGGTACCATGGGGCTGATCTGATGATGGAGCCGGAAGGTGGCCATAGGAACTCTATAATAGAAAAAGCAATCCTACCGAGCTTGGGCTCTTTAGAATCGTCTCAGTGAGCATTTGATGGATATCTAAAGAAAAGTACAGTCGGCTATAAAATCTTGCCACTAAAATATCATTTTTGACAGAAACTTATTTAACTTGTAATGTTAATCTGTCTGTACCTACTCACACGGTAAGCCCTTCTTTCTCGGCGTATGCAGTAATGTTTGTACTATTAATAAATTTCCAGACAAAGGTTGTCTGGAAGAGATCGCTTTTTAGCGATAAGATCGCCTATTGTCTACCATTATTTATAAATTGTATTTGTCTTGTTTCCTTTTGTAAACTTTTATTGGTGTGCAATAAAGTATTGTTGTATTGTATTGTAAATTGTTTGATAGCCTTGAAACAAAACGAAACATTAATTTACAAACAAAAGTGTAAAATCAACAGAATATTAATTATAACAGCTCAATCAGCAATCGACATGTGTTGGCAAGTGAATAATGCCGAATTCAAATATTAATTAAAATCATACAAGTAATTATTTGAACTCCAAAACTAACTACTGAACTGGGTTTCAATAGGGAGTCGTTTAGTAAATAACAGTAGGCACAGACATACAGCAGGGCAGTCAGCGCAGTCATTTGTAGCCTTCTTAATTAATGTATTAAGCGGTTTACACTCACGTGAAATTGTCAGGAACGGCCCGACATGTTTCGAACTCGTATGGAGCTCTTCATCAGGGACGGCTGCCCGTACACCGCCGCGGCAACCTCGTCACTGATTCTTTTGATCGGCGGTCCGCTCTAAGCGCGCGCGCCGATGGCGCGGGGTCGGGGGGTGCTTGCAAGCCCGCAACTTGTCCGTCCAGCACTCCAACGTCACTTTTGTCATCCATAGACATTACGCACACTAGACTAATGGTGTCCACGGGATTGTCCATACGAGTTTGAAACATGTCGGGCCGTTCCTGACAATTTCACGTGAGTGTAAACCGCTTAATACAATAATTAAATATGTCTCATGAAAGTTTTAATAAGATTGTAGCCTTTTTGTTTCTGTTTGTGGGATAATAGGTAAATATGTTATAATAGTTCGGTGAATAGAGACTAAATAACTGGTGGTGACCTTACAAACGGTTCGGTACTTCTGAATTTTTGATATCTAGTCTAGGAAGGTTAGTCAGTGTTTAAAATGCAAAATACCTACACAATTCTCCCTCCTCCGCGCCTGCCGCCATATTGGAAAAACCGGAAATTTCTTCAGATTTTTACTTCTATCCTCGTTGCAGTACAATAGTGATAAAGAACCAGCTGAGATGGTGTGCTCATCTCCATTAATTATTAATTAGGGAATGAAACGGTTAACTGTTATATGAAAACAACCGAGGTTTCGGTTAAAAACCGGTCGGTTTTGACGACGCGTTTGGCGCAGTTTGTAAATACCTGCTTACTGAGCCGGCAGTCCCGGGTTCGAATCTCGGCCAGGGCAAATATTTGTGTGATGAACTCAAATATTTTTGCTTGGGTAATGGTTGTTCTATGTATTTAATTATATTTATATTTTTCCATATAAGTACGTATATCGTCGTACCCATAACATAAGCCTTCTTGAGCCTTTTTGTGAGTTTGTTCGATATTTATATACAGGGTGCTCGCGAGGAATCCAAATGATTTCACCAGCGCATTCCTGAGTATGTGTAGAAAATAAAATGTCGTATAAAGTAAGTAGTTTTCGAGATATTAGCATTTTTTGTTTTAAAACATCTCCAGTGTAAATCATCTTTATCATTGCGATGTTGCGAGACCATCACATTATCTGACAAACGTTGACTATTGAAAACCGTTCCTGTCACGATCATTGTTTATGTGTCAATCATTACAAATTGTCACGGTATTTTTCCTTCAAAAATTCAGTTAAGTAATTAATTATGTAGAATCTTAGCATAAATATGCCTAGAACGATTGTCTTCGTACAACAGACTGGCACAGTATGAAGCCGATTTTGATATTCCTTTTGATGGTGGAAAAACGATGGCTTAAGTTGTGAAAACTCCGTTATCTAGTCAAAACCTTGAAAACTAAATGGTTCGTAATAATAAACGTATTGTTTTTTTACTGGTCATATGTAATATTTATTGAATATTTTGTTATTACCTAATTTATTTGATTAAAGTTTACAATAAATATCTTGTTATTAATTCCCTAAATAAACAAACACAATTATTCATCAAATTATTTATTTCACACACTACAAGCAGTATGATTATTCTCAACAATTGCTGTATGCTTCTCACTGTATCAGCTACGTGCAGTTCATTGAAATCCACGGCTGCTGAACTAGAATCCGCAAAATCATTTTCAGTTTTTACACCACCCTTGTGGTATTTTGCACCGTGGATTACTCAAAAACATATTTTTCTTCAGCTGTTATAAAGGTTGACTGTCTGAGCTAGACACCACATTTTCTTTGATGGCTAGTGCAATTATTATTTGTAATAATGAGATTACATTCGTCACACCGTTAAAATCAATCACAACAATGGCTTGTCATTATGACTGGAGTTATTGTCTAAAGTAGTTATAAAAACAAGTCTAAGGGTATTTCTTAGTGGCCAGTTTGTATTATAATCATAATCCATGGAGTTAAATAGCTAAGTTATTAAAAGAGAGTGTAGAGCCGCCATTAGATAAATCATGACATTCATGAGTAAGGAGTTTAGATCGCATATTTAAGTAAAGCCTGTTTTGAAAAAAAAAACATTGCCCAACAAGAAAATTTCTTTATGACATTGACTTCCCTTTTAATGAAAAGAGATTACAATAACAAACGTTACCAGCTCGCTCTAAAGTATTGTTTTACTGGCGAAGTAAAGGTAATTTATTTATTATGTATGAAATTATAAAAAAAGTTGAAAGTCATATTTCGACATAGGTTCATATAATATTTTTTACTCCGTACGACCTCAGGTATCCGCTGGTGAAGTCATTTGGATTCCTCGGGAGCAGATTGTATAAAAAAAAAAAAACCGTTCTTCTTGCATACATAAAAATAACCTATCTTAGCATTCTCTAATTTTACACAGAAGCTGACGTACTGTGTCTTGGTGTGGTCGTGTAAACAGGCCCCAGGGACTGTCAGTAGCCCGTATAGCGGCGTTACACGGATAATAATGTAATTCGCAGCGGATAACCGGCTGGTGTTCGCATAATTATTGATGATTCGATTGGCATTGAGCTATTTTCAAATTTTCAGTGTTTTGACCATTTTATAGGCTAACAAGTTGGCAAATCGTGGGATAGTGCCGCTACAAACAGCTTGCATATGGAAATAATACATACCTACGTCATAATATAATATATATGCTGTCATAATGTTTTACAATGAAGCGGAACATTTATAGTAAATGACATGGCTATGGTGTTGAATTTGTGAATATCCCAGATTGCAGGTGTTTCTGGCCCGAACCAAGGGCGAGGGCCATGAATATATTATATGCGAACAAATTACCGCCTGTGATTTTTCTAAATTTTTACATCTTGCCTCGGCCAGGTGAGATTTTCTCCTTGCGGCCTAGGGCCGGAACGGCCTAGGATAACGTACAAAAATGAGTCGTTCAGGCAGGATTCGAACCTGCGTTTCCAACGGCTTTTCGGGTCAACACGGTATAATATGTTTGATCATGGAGAAAAAATACTAAAACAATCAGGAACAGATAAGAAGCCTTAATATACACAGAAGCTGACCTACTGTGTCTTGGTGTGGACGTGTAAACACGCCCCGGGGACTGTCAGTAGCCCATATAGCGGCATTACACGGATAATAATGTAATTTGCAGCGGATAACCGGCTGGTGTTCGGAAAATTATTGATGATTCGATTGATTGAGCTATTTTGCAACAAGCAACTCTCCTGCGATTTGTTTGCAGATGGATGGGCGGTCGTTGAAAGAGTGTCTGAAATTATGCGAGAGTCTTGCCAATTAGTCTGTAATTTATTTATTTAATTTAGTAATTGTGTGTGTAATAATTTAATCTTATTTTATGTATCTGTTGAATAATATAATTATTTTTTTAAGAATTTTGATATGTACAGTCTTTAAGTTGTTACTGTTGTTAGGTACAGTCGAGTTCATTTACATCTACACACTTACGAAAACAAAAATATCAGAACACGATTTTATGCTCCGGACAATAGGGTCGTGTTCAGATATTTTTTTACCTCATATTTTGGGTATACTTAATCCTGTAATGTTACGATTTTATATTTATCTAAATAAATAAATTTTCGAATTTTCAGTGTCTATACCATTTTATAGCCTATCAAGTTGCGTGTTAACCCTCGGATAGTTGCGTTGCGCTACAAATAGCTTGCCTATGGAAATAATACATCATCATCATATCAGCCAATAGACGTCCACTGCCGGAGAAAGGCCTCCCCCAAAGTTCTCCACAACGATCGATCTTGCGCCGCTCTCATCCAATAACACATAGGTATGTCATATAATTATGTGTCGATGTAATGTTTTACAATGAAGAGGAACATTTATAGTACATTACATACCTAAGCGCGGTGAACATGTTAATGATCGTCCCAGATTGCAGGTGTTTGCGGCCCGAACCGAAGGTGAGGGCCATAAATATGCGATCTAGGGCTTACGAATTACCGCCCGTCGTTGTATAAAGTTTTACGTCTTGCCTTGGCCAGTAAGTGAGATTTTCGGCCCGTAGGGTGACGTAAAAAATTTAATGGTTCAGGCAGGGTTCGAACCTGCGTTTCTAACGGTTTTCCGGGCCAACACGGGCGTCTTACCTATTGGACCACTGATGAGCGAGCCATTTAATTTTTCTACCAGTTTCCTCTTGCATGTCTTAGGGTGGCATCGTAGCGCCATCTACCGTAAAGATTCAGACTTCAGGATCGGCACCATCGTCTTAAAATATGTTGAGATAATTGAGAGAGATATATCGATAGTAACGATGTGCTACACCTAAACTAATTATTTTTATTAAAGCAAACGAGTGCTAGCGTAAACGGAATGTTTTACAATGAAGCGAAAAATTTAATGGTTCAGTTTAAATAAATTAAATTATTCGCTTCATTGTAAAACTTGTGAAAAAAGAAATATGCTTCATTGGTTTACGCTAGCAAACATTACTGCTTTAATAAAAATAACTATGCCGTCCTTATAGTCCTTAGTATAGTTTGAATCACATTTGGTAAGCGAATCCCATTAGCTTTGTCCCGATGAACAATACCATTATCTGTATTGTTAGCTGTGGCCACAACTGCCACTTCAAAATGTAAGGCGTTATAAGTGCAAATTACTTTTACACTATATTAGTCTTTAAGTGAAACGAAATAAGGTTTACTCTTAAACAAAGAGAACACAGATGTTGGTCACTTCGTAAGTGAAAGAGCAGTGAAGCTCGTTTCGATGCTTATAAGACAATGAAGTGACCAACATCTCTGTTCTCTTTGTTTAAGAGTAAACCTTATTTCGTTTGACTTTAAGACTAATTTAGTGTAAAAGTAATTTGCACTTATAACGCCTTACATTTTGAAGTGGCAGTTGCGGCCACAGCTAACAATACAGATAATGGGTATTGTTCATCGGGTACAAAGCTAAGTGGATTCGCTCAGCCAAAAGAATTACTTCTATATATATGTTCTTGTCCTTGTTATGTCATCAACATATCCCGGGGGTTTGGATGCACGGATGAGTAGACGCCCCGCCTGTCTGTCCAGTCTTAAATCATGCCTGCATCGAAAATCCAGGGTATGATTATCAGCCTAATTCAAAATATCGTTTACCGGAATGCTTAATGCTTCGTTTTTCTTTCCACCGTAACCGCCAAGAGCGCTGTACTATCCTCCATACAAATCGTTTACGCAGTCGCTAGCGAGTACGGTCACGTTACTCATGGTAAGGTTAATAGAATAGGATATTCTTTGTTGCACACCTCAACGGAAAGAAAGAAAGAAAAACATTTATTCGGGGACAAAACATAATTGCGTAGATAAATAGTGACAAATAAAGAAAAAAATCTAAGTACTTATGCTAATTTATGAGTGCCTCGAAACGGTTCCAACTCAGCATAATGCTAGCTCGCGAGAGAGCCAGCGCTGATCTTCCGCTGGGACCAGAGGTGGCGCCACGGCACGGCACACACGAAATACTGAAATAAATACAACAGGCAGGTCTTATCGCTAAAGAACGATCTCTTCCAGACAACCTTTGGGTTGCGAAATAAAATAAAAACGTTATACCTAATTCTATCCGACAGCAAAGGACAGCATAAAATAACAATTTTAAAACACATACAATCTTTATTTTAAAAGTAATCATGAAAACGCTCCGATATAATTATCTGACTCAATAAAAATAAGGGCAGTTGCGGCACAATATGAGCGGTTATAAATCATCGCGCTAAGGGTGCGTACACGTAATGTTCTCCATTTCTAGCGGTAATGGGACCGGATTTGTACGTTATATGATTAAATTATGAGATTTATGTTCTAACATGATTTTTGGGATGAATTATAATTATTACTAGCTGTGCCGCGCGGTGTCACCTGCTAATCAAATGGGAACAATTATTTTTTCGGGATAAAAAGTAGCCTATGTGTCAATGGGTGTCAGCTACCTGCATACTAAAATTTATCAAATTTGGTTCGATAATTAGCGTTCAAATGGTTCGACTAACTTAAAAAAAACTTGTGTGAATACTAAACGTTTTTTAACCCCCTACGAAAATAGAGGGGTGTTTAACATATGTATCTGTGTATTTGCGTGTCATTGTGGCATCACAGCTTCCGAACGTTGGACCAATTTGCAGTGCACTTTTTGAAAATCGTAAGACTTGTCCGTCGAGATGGTTCTTAGCTATGTTTGGTGATAAAAGGACCAGCAGTTTTAAAGATAGTCCACTTTAATTGGAACAAGCGACAAGATCTCAGCCAATATAGAAGCAAATCCAAAAATTTGTGGTCTAAGGTCTCCCTCTACGTCTAGACGTTTGTTTCCGAAGACAAATAATCTAGCAATTGGTTGCCAACGGAATCATAATTATTATATTTGTATGTCGGGCCTTCTTGACAATTTCATGTGAGTGTAAACCGCTTCATTAATTTCATTACTGATCTTATCCAGCCTGGCAACGCCGCTCGATCAATGAAATAAAAACAATTTTTTATTGCAAAAAAGTGAACAATTTTATGCAACAATACCTATATCCCATTCTGCGCCCGTCCTTATTACACTTGATGGCACGCAAAATGTTGTTGAGCATATTTCACTCGAGTCTAATTAATTTCGCTCCCAAATTAACGTTTTGTTTCGCCCGTTTCATTGTTTTTGGATATGCTCGCGCCTGCGCTAATGGGGTTCGTAGTAAATGTGAAATTAACAAGTTTGTGAACTTTTTGATACCTCAGTAAATATAGTCAACATGAACAGTTATTTTAACTATATCTTGCATAATAATTAGTATTTAAAATATGCCTATTTGAAGAAACCTAGATGTTAATTCTGAAACCATTTCCAGGAATAAGGTCTCTTATACCGCAATAAAAAATTGGATTGTGACGATATGACACTTATGGAAATTATTCACATTAAATTTTTTGACTTTCACTCGTCGTTGCCGTTTCGCAGTATTTTATGTCGATCGTGAAGTAGATCTTGCTCGAGGGAATAACGCCAGAGGCATGGAACAGAGGTGTGGTGGTGCTCTTCTTCAAGAAAGGAGATAATACCTTGTTGAAGAATTACAGACCCATCTCTCTTCTGAGCCATGTCTACAAGTTGTTTTCGAGGGTCATCACGAATCGTCTCGCGCGTAGGTTCGATGACTTCCAGCCTCCCGAACAAGCAGGATTCCGAAAAGGCTTTAGTACCATAGACCACATCCATACGCTGCGACAAGTTATACAGAAGACCGAAGAGTATAACTTGCCACTATGCTTGGCGTTTGTGGACTGTGAGAAGGCCTTCGATTCGATCGAGACTTGGGCAGTGCTACAGTCTCTCCAGCGGTGCCATATTGACTATCGGTACATCGAGGTTCTGAAGTGTTTATATAAAAACGCCACCATGTCGGTTCGAGTACAGGAGCAGAGCACGAAAGCTATTCCTCTGCAGCGAGGCGTAAGGCAGGGAGACGTTATCTCTCCGAAACTGTTCACCGCCGCATTGGAAGATGCTTTTAAACTCCTGGAATGGGAAGGATTCGGCATCAACATTAATGGCGAATACATTACTCACCTTCGGTTTGCCGACGATATTGTGGTCATGGCAGAATCGCTGGAGGACCTCGGCACAATGCTCGATGGCCTTAATAGAACTCTATTAAGGCCATCGAGCATTGTTGGGAAACTTCCCAACAGGTAGGTCTTCGGATGAACATGGACAAAACAAAGGTAATGTCGAATGCCCATGTTGCACCCTACCCAGTAACGGTTGGGAGCTCTACCCTCGAAATTGTTGACAAATATGTTTACCTGGGACAAGTGATCCAGTTGCGTAGGTCCAATTTTGAAAGGGAGGTCAATCGACGAATCCAACTCGGCTGGGCAGCGTTCGGGAAACTACAAAATATCTTCTCGTCCAACATACCTCAATGCCTAAAGACGAAAGTCTATAATCAATGTGTGTTACCAGTGATGACATACGGAACAGAAACGTGGCCTCTTACTGTGGGCCTTATAAGGAAGCTCAAAGTTGCACAGCGCGCTATGGAGAGGGCTATGCTCGGTGTTTCTTTGCGAGATCAATTAATCAGAAATGAGGAGATCCGTGAACGAGCAAAAGTCGCTGATATAGCCCGACGAATTTGCAAGCTGAAGTGGCAGTGGGCGGGGCACATAGCACGTAGAACTGACGGCCGATGGGGCAGTAAGGTTCTCGAATGGAGGCCACGCACCGGCAAGCGCAGCGTAGGACGTCCACCCACAAGGTGGACAGACGACCTGGTAAAGGTTGTAGGAAGTCGCTGGATGCAGGTCGCTTCCAATCGGCCGATCTGGAAGTCCCTGGGGGAGGCCTATGTTCACCAGTGGACGTTCTGTGGCTGAAATGATGATGATGATGATGGTGAAGTAATCACAAAATGATAACGAGAAGAATAATTAAACGGTACGGTACGGTACTTGACTATAGTGAAAATAAATTGTATAACTGGAACGACGACATATAAAAAATCCGCGGAAATTATACTACTTTTAAAAGAATATAAATTAAAAGGAAGACGTGTTTTAATTTGACTACTGATTTTTGTGACGTCACAAGCCAATATCGTCATATAAACGTCATACTAACGTATAGGAATATGGCATGTTTATGAAAAGAACTTTCCGGCTTAGGCCTTAAATTTTATAATTGAAATTACTTTACAATTTGCTCTAGTACGCAGGTTTTCCATAACAGGCTTCGAAGTATCACCGTTTCGGGGTGATACTTCGAAGCCTGTTATGGAATGTATAGAAAATTAATATATTGAAGATGGGCCGATAAAAGGAATATAAAAACAAATTGTCATATAAAAAAAACCTTATTATATTTTAAACACAAAAAAGGCTTTGTCTAGGTTTATATATAAATCCTATATTCTAACATATACCATACTGTTCATATACCCCTAATTTTTGCTTCGCCGTAATCGGATAAAAATTACGAATTTGTTCTGTTTTAAGCGATGCTAAGATTCGCGAGGTCTCTGTAGACCTCTTATAGGTATTTAAGAGGTTAAAAGAGGCGTTGAATCACTATCACTACATAATATAAAACAAAGTCGCTTCCTGCTGGCTGTCTGTCTGTCTGTCTGTCTGTCTGTCCAATTGTGTGCTTAGGTTAAACTACGCAACGGATTTTGATGCGTTTTTTTTTAAATAGATAGAGTGATTCAAGAGAAAGGTTTATATTAAATTGCATTACACCCGTGCGAAGCTGGGGCGGGTCGCTAGTATCTTTATATTTAAGAGGTTTTTTTAAACTTCACAGGCCACTATAGCATATGTTATAAACAACGGAACGGTTCAGGGGTCGGCAAGGGGCGCAGGTGCCGACAATGCCAACGGACTTACACGCGGGGACAAGCACAGAGGTACACCTGAATATTGTGCAGGACTGAACTTAAAACAAAAGGGCGATGTTGCATTCATTTTAATTATACAAGAAATTGAGTAAACAATATAAAATATATAAATATTATAAAAATATAATTTTTAATACATAAATACTTGTAATTAATATTTTCATACCGAATATGTCATATTATGTCAGATACTAATTTCGACCTTATTGGGACGGGTCAATCTTCAAATTTAACTGAATAAAACATATATTTTTTGTACTTATATGCGGCAACTGATTAACTTTTTCATTTAATTACAGAAAAACACAAACCTTACCCTTACCGCTTTACTAATGATTTTTATGGTTGTGAATTTAAAATGAAAACAAACTACAAAGTCAATGTCAAGTTAAAAATCGTAACATTAACAAAAATTTCGATTCTTAACGATCCACAATCTCCTGAATACCTCAAGCTTTCTTCTGTTATATCGAATCCACTCGTAACCGTCATTTTCGCTCTTCCGGCAATATCGCCCTTTCTATTAATTATCCCTCTTCACCGCACTGGTTTCATGTCCAATTCATTCTCAATTCAAGTGGCTCGCCTCTGGAACGGTCTTCCTCTCTCAATTAAACAGGCACCGAGTAAGCTAGCGTTTAAAAAGTCCGTGTGCAGCTTCTTTTCTGGCAGTAATTAAGTCTCGTAGTCTATCTGCTTAGTATGTTTCATCGCTGTATATATTTATGTATATATTTATTTATATTATATTAAATATATGTATATATTTACATGTATAGCAAAATTATATATAAGTATTATAATTATGTTTTGTTACTTATGTGTAAGTTAGTTGCACCGCCTAAAAATTTTCCGCTTTGCCCTAAGGTTGACTGGTAGAGAATGCCTCATGGCATTAAGTCCGCCTTTTGTACGATAAGTTTTCTTTTGTGCAATAAAGATTAAATAAATAAATAAAAATGGGTCCGTAATGTTTCATATAATGTCAGATAAACTAACATACACTTGATATACAATCGATTGATATAAAGTTGTTTCATATAATGTAACGTTTCATATAATGGTTCTTTATTCTTTATTCAGTTGTAAAGTCATGTACATTCAGATTAAGGTGTTACATAATAGTGATTTGTCAGACCATGACGCCCTGTAAGGGCACACAATAACTTAATACTAGCATGCGTAAGCGTAATACATATTTAAATAGCAAAAATAGGACAGAATTTCGTCACTAATACATCTAAATTATGAACAGTTTGTTTCGTTTTAGTTTATATAGAATTTATACAATATAATTTAATTAAAAATTGTTTCATTGGTAACATCATTTACATAATTATTTCAATATTTTAATTAATAATTTAAATATATCATCATTTATAATGTATCATCATATAAAAAATCGTCTACAGAGTAATAACATTTCTCAATTAATAATTTTTGTAGTTTATTTATATATTTTTTTCCGTTTGGTTCTTGTTTAATTGCTTCTGGAATTTTGTTCGTAATTCTGATACATTTATAATGTGAACCATTTTTATACATAGCCAAGTTAGCTCTTGGTAGCAATAATTTATTCTTATATTGCGTTCTGGTTGTCACTACTTCTTTTTTCATTTCAAATAAATAAGGATTTTCTCTAACAAAAAGAGCTGCTTGCAATATATAAATACACGGCAGAGTCAATAATTTATGTTTAATAAAGTACGGTCGGCAACTGTCGGGAATGCGCACGTTAGCCAAGATACGGATACACTTTTTTTGCATCACAAACAATGTTTGGGCTTCGGTACTGCCTCCCCAAAGTAAGCCACGAGTGTGCGTACGCATAGTACGCAGATAAGGCACACTCAAAGTTAGTGTTTGTTTTTAATATATTCAACGCATACACAAATTTACATAATTTTGTTTTTATGTTCTGTATGTGAGCTTTCCAATTAATGCCGGAGTCTATAGTTATACCTAATAAATTAAATTCTTTAACCTCTTCAATTTTTGTACTTGCACACGTGTCTATTTTTAAGTTTATTTCCAAAGGCTTTTTTTGCGTAGGTTTGAATTGAATAATTTTCGTTTTCTTTAAATTGTTTTCTAAATTGTGGTCACTGAGCCATTGTTTTGTAATTTCAAAAGTGTGTCTAAGCTGCATGTTACATTCAGAGCTATTTTTACAATTTAATAACAATGAGACATCATCAGCGAACATAACGCAGGTAGTGTCTGGGTTTTTTCCTATATTTTGCTTTTCTCTAATTATCGATTGATATAATAGGCTAAATGACATAATTGACAATATGCATAATTATACTTTCGTATAACATATTTATCACATAAATTTGTTTAACATACATACTATTTAGAATAAAAGCGTTTTCATATAAATACTGCCTTAAGGTGAAATAGGTAATGTTAGGAATCGTAAGCAGAGTCGGACCTGCGCGGCTCGCTCGCTTCGCTCGCTAGTTAGGGTCGCAGTTCAACCTAACACTCCTCCTCGCTTCCCTCGTCGTCGTACCTAACCTCAGCCAAGTCGGACCTGCCTTATGGTGTAATAGGTAATGTTAGGAATCATAAGCCAAGTCGGACCTGCGCGGGTCGCTCGCTTCGCTCGCTCGTTAGGGTCGCAGTTCAACCTAACACTCCTCCTCGCTTCGCTCGTCGTCGTACCTAACCTAAGCCAAGTCGGACCTGCCTTAAGGTGATATAGGGGGTGACAGCCTAATATATCTAGTGGGAACCACCTTTTTTGGTCATAGTAAAATCAACTTATATCTTCTGTAGTTTATAGCATTGACGAATTATATCAAGTAAGTCATTATGATAAATATGTTTTATGCCAAGTAATAAATATAATAAATGTACATTATACTAAAAGTAATTATACCTATAAACCATTATATCAATTGTTACATTAGATCATTTGAAAATTATCTAAAACAATATTATACCATTCGTTACATTATACAATGTAATGGTATATCAAACCAAAATAGATTAAGTGAAGTTATATGAAACGTCGCGTCTGGCACCCAATAAAAATAAATAAATTTTAAAATGGCATTTTGTTAAGTGATAAAAAACACAAATTTAATATTTTTGTAGAAACTTCCATCAATTTAACGTAATTTACAATAACGTATTTAGTGCCAATACAACAATTTTTTATACACCATTTGCATACCACTCGTACATGATTTATAAATACCAAATACTAGTAAAAATAAAACTGATAAAACGTTACAAAAAGAACACTTAAATTGCCCTGCATTGTAATCGCCACCTGTCCTATTGAGTGTATTCGACACAAAACGTCTTACTTCATTTTACCACAACTTCAAAGTCGTATCGCCTTAACAACTTACATTGACGCTTTAGGATGAGACTCTGCAAAAAGCCTCTTCACAAGAACAGCAATGGATGGAATCCAATCGATATTATAGTTATTGGATTGTAGTTTTGGTTAAAGGTGCGGTTTTTGAATGACGAATTCGTTGTTCAAGAAAAAGTTTTAATGATCGCCTTATGGCAAAGTAAGGTAAAAGCATAATTTAAATTAGTTTCAATTTACTGCGGTCGTCCTAGCATATTGTCGTTAAATGTCTTACCTTATAAGGATGGATTTGTCACCTGTAATGTTTATTACATAGGTACTAGAAGGTACTCGCAGCTTCGTCCTCGTAAATGGGTAAAAAATATCCCATTAAGAGGCCTTATTCTTTTTAAAATGCTGATTGTATTAGATTTTTTTTTCTCTATGATCAAACATGTTTCTTAACATATTATTGATACTACTAGAACAGGGCTATCGGGTTATACTGGTATATATTTAAAACCCACAGCTTGAATTTTTCATTGATAATTTTTGTTTCAAAAACTACTCGAAATTTACAAAATTCACGCGGAAAATTAGTTTTTTCAACTTATTTTCGACTGCTAATTCGGTACCAAAATTGGTTAAAATCCAGCTGTGTCGACGTGTATGTATGTAAACACTTTATTGTACACAAAAACAATCCACAAAACTTCAAAACAATAAAATGTACAACGGTGAACTTATACCTATAAGGAATCTCCTCCAGTTAACCTTTGAGCAAATGAGAAAATAATGGGATATAAATAATCAAATATACATATACGATATAAGTATGCGGCGTAATATGGGGTTGTGGACTTCATCACGCTCAAACGGCTGGACCAATTTTGATAAATTTTGGTATAATGGTAGCTGACACCCTGGATTAACACATAGGCTACTTTTTATCCCGAAAAAAAATTAGTGTTCCCGTGGGATAAGCGAGTACAGTCGAGTTCATTTACACCTACGTGTGTACACTTATGTACGAGTTCTCATAACCTCACTGTTCTCATAAGTGTGTAGATGTAAATGAACTCGACTGTACCACCGCGCGGCTCTGCTAGTTTATAATATTCAGGAAATACACACACACGATGGGAGCGAGTTCCATTCCTGCGAATATTGACCAAAGAGGCATTCGCTACCTTTATTATGAATACCTGCTACCAATGAACAATACACATATGAATATCAACATGCATATAGCTTGGAGACAGCTCTTAATAACATATTACATAACTGATTCCCTACACAATAATGCAATGGGAACCGAACGTAACCTCCTCTGACCCGTCCGGCTCGGTAGCACAATTAGCGAGTGGTGCACCGAGTAGGACGTTCTAGGAATGTGGATAATGATTAGTTCGCTTCCTGATCGACTGTCCTAAGCCGGTTGTGCAAACGAGAAATTAAAAAAGAGGTCTAGTGAAGATCTTATTTTAGTAGGCCTAATGGTTCAGTGAACTTCACAATAATCTTTCAAAATGACTGGAACATGTCTTTTCTTACATTGAACTCCCGTGTCTCGGCCATTTTGTTTTTTTTTTACAACAAATTTGACAAAAAACTAGTTATGTACCTACTACGGGCTGCAAAAATGCATGGCCCATTTATGAATGAATTCATTCATAAATGGGCCATGCAATCTGCAGCTCATTGTACCTCCTCACGAAATTCCTAGAGAATCGGTTGACTAATACGGCCTGTATTCGAAAACAGTTGAAAATCCGGACATACGAATATACGAAAGATTTTTTGGCTAAGCTGAAACGGACACTACGGCCTCGCTTGGTCAATTAAAGAAAGTAGCTGTAGTATATAGACATTTATAGATAATAAATGTACCCTCGATCCGCCAGCTATCGGTCATTACATTGACAGACGTCACCGGTGGCGGACGCACTGCAGGTTTACTGAAAGCCCGATTAATGTGTTTATTGAAGTATTCCAATAGGAAACCCTAGTGAACACTACAGTAGCTTTTATTTAAATTGCCAGTTTTGTATCAAAAAATAAAAAAAAACTCAAAATTTTGTATGTACGTATTAATGTATGGTCATAAACTCATAACTCCTATCCATACTAATATTATAAATGCGAAAGTGTGTCTGTCTGTCTGTCTGTCTGTCTGTCTGTTACCTCTTCACGCTTCAACCGCTGAACCGACTTAGATGAAATTTGGTATGGAGATAGTTTGAGACCCGGGAAAGGACATAGGATACTTTTCATCCCGAATAAATTTAGTGTTCCCGTGGGATGAGTGGGTAACACCGCGGGGCACAGCTAGTATTCAATAATACGTAGGTATAAACAAATCTTAAAAAAAAAATTGCAAACATAAAAAAACGGTGAACGAAGATCCTGCTCCTGCTAAATCCGTTAAAAAGAGTAGAATTTTGGCCATCTGATGTAGTTACGCTAAGTTCATACATACGTAATATCAAAGGTCCTGGCAGAATATCAGCAAAGTGGCTTGCTGCTTCATTATGCTGAGTCAAGTCAGCGCCTTTTCTCTGCCACAACACATGGTTTTTTTAATGTGGTATAATTGTTGTATACTTGTTTTAAGTAGCACGTTTCGACTGTATTTTAATTTTTTATTGTGTCTCACCATGTAAGTTGTGGATATGAATAAATTGTTTATCTATCTATCTATCTAAATCACATATCAAATGCCCCACGCATAATACGTCTTCCTACGTTCCTTCCCAGATCCCTAAGTACCACAGTTCCCAAAGACACCAACACTTCATAATTGCCTTAATTTGAAGACATCAAAATTTTAATGCTGTCCATCTCAAAAATCAACGTAATCTTGTCTTACAGTCGACAAAAAGTTCCCCTCTTATTTCCTTGAACCCACAACTAAACATCGACCGTAACTCTTTAGGTTTTAAGTTAGTTTTAACTTCTATTCTTATTGTTAGTGGTTGTAAACCTTTTAGTTGGTCTGTACGCTGTTAAACTACTTATAGTTGAGTAATTACAAGACTCCCACGAGTTGTGAATGGATTTTATTCATAGGTTCAAATCCAGAGGTGGCTGGGTCTTGGCGTGTGTGTCTTTAAAGTTGTATCGATACAGGCTGTTCTAGTTATGGTTTTAATTTTTTTCAATATTATTGATTTCATGGAGTGCAATCTTCCTCTCACTAAAACGGAAAACTCTTCGATATGTGTATTCTTCCCAAACTAACCTACGGAGCACAATTTTGGTCTGTGACCGAAGCTCAAAAGACCAAGCACAAAGTTTTCCAGAGAGAGATGAAACGCAGCAATTTAGGTGTTTATAGACAAAACCGTATAAGAAACACCGAACTGCGTTCCAAAACACGCGTTGTAGACGTAGGTCCAGAAAACTGAAGTGGGACTGTGCTGGACATGTCTGCCGCATGCATCCGGAACGATGGGCCAGAATAATCGACGAATAGACACCGCAAGGCTACCGGAGCAGAGGCAGACCGAAGAAGATGGCGGGATGACTTGGATGCATTTAGTAACGAGAGTATGCAGTCAATAGTCGAGTGACGCGAAACAACTTTAATCTATGAAAAACATACTTTTCGGTCTTAATTTTAGGATTCAGTTCCTAACGACTTTCCCCAACGTTAAAAAAAAGGGTTCCCAGAACTTTTCGGACTATTTGAAACAGATAGTTATATACTTTATTGTATCTGCTTTGAAGAATTTATGTTTGGATATGAACTTTCTAACAAACCCAGAAGTAGAGAAGAACGGCTTATCATAGGGGATAGTAAGTAACAAGTGTAGATACGAATCAATATTCAAAGAAATGCAAAGTATTTTATTGAAATGAGAACTTTATTGACAGCTGTTATTTACGCGGTATTGCACTATCCCCGACGTAACGTAGGTTATGTTATAGGCTGTAAACAGCAAAATCTTAGAGTTTAAAGTAAAATCAGATAGTTCATGAATTAAAATAAATCAGAAGCCGTCAGCAATAAATAATGACAAAAATCTGCACCGCATTTATCATCAGTATGATTGCTTTATATCGGCGGGGATTTATGACTATGAAAAGAAAATCATTGTTGTTTACTATTTTATTTATATAGGTACAGACTTTGTTTAATTAACTATATCTACGCTAATAAAGGCCAATTCCAACGCATAATTTATGCACAGGTTTCCACAATATTCATGTTATTTTATTCTAATGTGATGTCACCGTTATCATAACGCGTTTCTTACGACTGCGTCAGAAGGAGAGTTACGTTTTTAAGTATGTGTGTGAACTTATACTTCTTTCATTATTTTATTTGTTTATTATTTAATTACTTCATTATTTCATTATTTATTCATTGCATTATATCATTATTTAATTTTTTTTAACTTTTTCATTATTTCATATTTAATTATTTTGGAGACGTAACTGAAAATAGCGGCAGTACCGAAGTTAAACTACTGTATACTGTTGAACACTAGCAAAACGGAGAAAAAATTCTCAAGTGTGACGTAGTAAAATTTAAGATATTTTTTTACTCCGAAATTATTTCAGTGTAATAAAACTATTACGATTGTAATGTACACACATTAGATACCTAGGGCCGCCAAAGTTTAGGTAAATGTCTATCCGAATTTCCAACCTCTGCGCATCACCCAACATCTTCAGTTTAAGAGCAGCCTGTATCGTCTCAAGCCGGCGTTATCTGAACCGGCACCCCCGTCACAGCGCATGCGCACTGTGGGATCGTCCCACGACTAGGTGAAACCGAACTCGAGATCATTAATAACTTTACTACTTATAGGGCTAATTTAATTAGAGTATTACGTTAAAATTAGGCTGATGTTGGCTTGAGGAGTAAATAGACTAGGTTATAAAAAAATATTGTAAGGTCAAACTATATTCTTTTAATAATTTTAAAAACGAAACGATGTTCCTGACAATTTTTGTATTAATAATAAAAACGGTTTAACGCGAGTTAATCCGTTTTTATAATTACTATAATGTAGCTTAAATATGACCTATTTTGGCTACTTACTATACAAGTGTGCGTAAGGCTGCACGCTTTGGGGTCGTCGCATGAACTTGACATAATTAATAAAACTTTACTACTTATAAGGCTAATTTAATTAGTGTACATAAGACATTAAAATTAGGCTGATGTTGGCTTTTAAAGTAAATAAGAGTAGGTTGTACAAAAAATATTGTTGAGATCAAACTATTTTTTTTTATTTATTTAGGAATAGAACCTTTATACAAAAGTACATACCGGTTCTATAAGATCAAACTATAACGTAGCTTTAATATGGCCTATTTCGGCTACTTATTACACAAGTGTTGGTAAGGCTGAACGCTATGGGGTCGTCCCATTAACCAAATTAAAAATATTGTTAACCGAAATGCAGTTCAATCCATCATTCTTCTTCCGAAATAAATACCCATTCCTATTGAAAAATATTTGACTTTCATCACTAGAGAGCGGATTTGAAGTAGCGATCTCAATATTAATATGGATATGACTGGTATAATTTATTATTTTTTCTACATACAAAAATAATGTAACTAATTAGAACAAAAAAGTAAAAATGATTTTGGAAGCTTTTGTAAATTACTGGGCAAAAATTATGATGATAATAAATAAAAACACCGTTTGTTAATTTTTGTAATAGTTTATTTCTTTAAGTTCTTCCTCTTTAATATTTTTTTGTGCACAATGCACAGTAAAAAAAAATATTAGGATTTTTTTTAAGAAATGTAAAAATAAAATAATTCGCTTCCACAATGCTTACAGAACAATTCATTAATTTTGAGTTAGTTTATTAGTGCTTCCTCACAAACGAAGTCTAAGCAATAATGATACTCATTTACAGTGCATTTTAAGCATACACCGTCGAAAAATACATTTACATCGGTTATGTTTACTGTCCACGATGGTAACGATTGCATAAAACAGTTTTATACTTAAATCTCTTGGCAATTCTAGTTCAAAAAAACATTGTTTGCAAATTGCCATCTAAAACAAGATATCCATAATATTAATGACATTGTTGAAATGAACTATCATGTAGGTACGTAATATATAGGAACTACTATCTTTGAGTTGTATAAAAACTCCTTTATTTATAATAAAATATTTTTCTTTAAATGTAGTTTGTTGCAAAAATAACATTCATTTAATCTAATTATTTATTTGCTTGCGGTGTGCGGTGTATAATAATAGCCTGTTAAGAACCTATATAAACAACATGGCAGGTATTTAAAAAATTGCACTAAGTAGTCATATCCATATTAATATTGAGATTGCTACTTGAAATCCGCTCTCTATTCATCACTGTAGATAGGTTTGGCTTTATTATGCAAATTACTTGAAACTTACAAGATATTTAGTCCCGTTTCCTCTTTGTTTACATCAGTGATATTCACTTACTTTCAACGTCAGTTGCCAATTTTTTTTAGTTGCCAGTAAAACTAATAAGTACCACAAAAAAATTGCAATATGGCGTAGGCTGAACGCCCTGTTGGGTTACAATATACATAATTTAATTATTGACATTATAACGAAGTTTGGGATACTTATACATTTTTTTACTTTAACAAAGATAACAATTTAGCTAAATGTCAAAAAAAAATAGTGATATTTCTTTCTTATGCATTAATTTAGTTAGAGCACGTTAGAATAAATTTTCCTCCATCTATAATAATGTGGACTAATAAAATAATCATTTCTATTCATTAATGAATTCAGATAAAGCTAAGTAAGTATGAAAGAAAAACTGCCAGTGACAGCGAGTGAACAGTAAAAAAGGCTCTTATGCATAATTATGGAATACAATTACATAACTTCCTTTTTCTTGCTCGATCGGGTTTTAATTAACTTCTGTATTAGCATAGCTGTGAAATTGCGGGTGACGTTATAATTTGTTTCAATAATTGAAATAGTTCTCAGAATTATCACACTTAGGTATGGGTTTACAGCGGTTCTTCACTTCAATTTTACTATACCTAACATACCCCGGGGCTTCTGGTGCACTAGTGATTTAACACCTGCCCAACGGTAGGCGTCAAATCACTTGTGCACCGAAAACTCCTGGGTATGGATACATACGTAATAGAGGCCAATCCTTTAGTTATTTTATAGATAATAAAGGGTGATTCAGAAGACGGGTCCCTTCCACTAAGGTACCAGCTACGAAATCGCGAAAAAATTGGGCAAGTGCGAGTCCGACTCGCGCATGAAGGGTTCCGTACCATAATCTATAACAAGTTTGTTATATGGGAGCCCCCTTAGAACAAATTCTTCTGCTCATGATTCCTGAATCACTCTGTATTCTCTGAAAAGAATTATAAAAAAGAGGATTACCTTTTTTGGCTTGGATGTGCTGGCCTTATTACATGCATGCCTAATTCGTTGAGCATGTTTGTGTCTTTTGCTTTATTGGTGTATAAAATACTATCGACCCGCCCCGGCTTTGGGGTGTAATGCTGATAGATAATGAATACATTATACCTACATATAAACCATCCTCTTGAATTACTCTATCTACGAGTATTAAAATAATACCGCATTAAAATCCATTGCGTATGACACTTTATACTCCCGCGGTTTGTACACATAATTAACACAAACTATAACGGGTAATAAGAAATATCGCGATAGACCCGTTAATATTTGTGTTAATCCGTTGCGTAGTTTTGAAGATCTAAGCCTACAGACAGACAGACAGACAGCAGGAAGCGACTTTGTTTTATATTTATTTATTTATTTATTTAAACTTTATTGCACAAAATACAAAAGTAAGAGTACAAATGGCGGACTTAATGCCATAAGGCATTCTCTACCAGTCAACCATAGGGCCAAACAGAAACTAGCAGTTGGTGCAGGATCATAAAAAGCCGCATAAAATATTATGTAGTGAAAAGCAGCATCATTTTTATAATAACCGTTTTTTAACAAACATAATATATAGTCATTTATAAAGCCTCTGCACCCTATTACTAAAATGTTTCTGTTCGCAATAGTCATGCGGTAAGATGTAAGTACGGAACACGGTTGACGTCATTTGGTGGTCTGGCTTCGTTGAAGCGAAGCAGCAGTATTCATGTTCTGTTTTTTCTATAGTATCTACTCAAATGTGCCAGTGAACTCGAGAGCCAAGATTTATTTCAGAACGTATGTTCTCACGAACGCTGCCTCCATCACACTCTGTGTCAAAGGCTCCTAGTGTAAAGTTTTACATAGATCCTTGTCCAACCTGCTTTTAATTACTTAAAAGCGCTACTCAAGTTCTATGCAAGAGGCGAAAATGCATGTTATACGTTACCCGTTTTACTAGTACTATTTTATAAATATTGACACCTATATTTTTTACCTTTTGACAACGCGTTTTGCTCGGTTTGTAGACACTTGCCTACTGAGCCGGCGGCCCCGGGTTCGAATCCCGGCCAGGGCAAATATTTGTGTGATGAACTCGAATATTTTGTGCTTGGGTCATGGTTGTTCCTATGTATTTAAGTATATATTTATCTACATAAGTATGTATATCGTCGTCTAGTACCCATAACACAAGCCTTCTTGAGCTTAATTTGGGACTAGATCGATTTGTGTGATGTTGTCCGATATTTATTTATTTATATATTTTCTTGTCAGTTTTCTAAATGTTTAAGCGTTGGTTTTTGAATGACGTTTATTCTCTAGGTTTGTCACATTAATTGCTAAGTTAGTTGACTTTACGGATTAACTTATTATCACTTATCTATTTATTTATTTAAACTTTATTGCACAATAAAAAAAAATACAAATGGCGGGCTTAATACATTTAGGCAATCTCTACCAGTTAACCACTCGTTAAAACAGAAATCTGTAGTCGGAGCAGGATCGAAGGTTACAGACAAACAGAGTAATTACAACACAAATCAGTTACCTATATATATAAGAATGCATATATAATAACCGCTCACTTATCCCGGGATTTCCGGTGCTCTCAATGATTCGACGCCTACTGTCGGCCTAGTGTCAAATCATTCGTGCATCGAAAACTCCGGTAATTATCTGTGCACTTTCAGTTTTGTACAATACCCTTCGGTATATCTAAAGCGCCTGCAACGTTTCACCACTCATCAGACATTTTCGTCTAAGGGTCGTGTAAAAGTTTTACAATTGCGCAATAAGTGAATCATGCAAAATGTTCGACCCTCTATGATGATTAGCCCCAAATATCAGTGTCTTGAGTGTCTCGGGCACCTGCGCAGTAACCGTGCAGTGAGTCACTCCACGGGTCAGCGCGCACGCGACTCGTGGGATCCTTTTTTTATGGCCTTTTGTTCAGGGTTCGATCCCCGCGGTAAGAAAGTGTGGTTTGGAGGATTCGAGTTGTATTTGGTTTGAAAATTAGTATGTGTTTGTAGATTGGGTCTGATTGTCGGTTTCGTAAAGGCATCTTCGACTTATTTAAGTCACTACAAGAGGGAGTAATGAGAAATTAGTGTAAGAAAGGTTTATTCCTTTCTGTTGTTCTGTTCAAACGCTCCAATTGTTGTACTATGAGCTGTAGAATTGCATGGCCTATTTATGACTGAATTCATAAATAGTCTATGAAATTTTACAGCCCATAGTACCTCCTAGGTAAAACTAGTAAGGCCCTAGAGCTGATGAGGTCACGCACGAAAATGCATGTCATGCGTTTACAGCGGTACTTTGAGATTAGGTAGAAAATCAACAGCAAACTGAAATGCCTGCCTAAGTGAAACTTGTTAAACGGTCTAGAATTATTGTACCAAAATTTACATTATGATCCCTTTAATCGTTTCATTTACCATCCAAAGATAATAAATGATGTAGGCAGGTTTCCAAAATTGATAATAAATCGAAATTTCTCAGGAAGAAAAAGAAAATACAGGGCAAATTCATCATCATCATAATCATTTAACCAAAATACGTCCACTGCCAGTTTCAATAAAAATACAATACCTAATCATTTCCAAAATGGAATATTCAAATTTGATTTGTAATTCTTTTTTCCCACAGCATATATGCAAAGTTTGTTGCTTCCATAGTATAAGAAAACAAGGTATGCTACTCCGGAATGACAGGCGGAACTTTTGACGTCACCACACTGTGACTGGTGGGTTGGTTGTTTCTGACAATCTGTTACTGTGTTGCCAGTGGTATATCATAATACTCCCCGATTCCCTTGTTACCTGTATGAATCTCATAAAATCGTAGTGTTTTAAATTAATTATTACGACACAATAAAATTAAGTCAAAAATGATAATAGTTCTTTTTAGGGTTCCGTACCCAAAGGGTGAAAACGGGACCCTATTACTAAGACTTCGCTGTCCGTCCGTCCGTCTGTCTGTCACCAGGCTGTATCTCAAGAACGGTGATAGCTGGACAGTTGTAATTTTCACAGATGATGTATTTCTATTGCCGCTATAACAACAAATACTAAAAATAAAATAAAATAAATATTTAAGGGAAGCTCCCATACAACGAACTTGTTATAGATTATGGTACGGAACCCTTCATGCGCGAGTCGGGCTCGCACTTGCCCAATTTCTTGTACGACTGGCGTCAAACATTTTTTCCTTATAATTATTTTGTTGACATAAAGTGGCAACTTATCAGTGTCGAAGTAAGTCTCGATAGCCGGAGTATCAAACCGTGTATTCTTATACCATGGTTGCTTTCAGAAAGGCGATATAATGTAGCATGGACTGCCACTTGCACGATATAAGGAACTAGTATAAACCGGTTGAGTACATTTAAAAAACAACAGGTGTGCGGACGGGGGTGGCAAAAAACGGAAGGCCAGTCCTGCCGTGTCGGGATCTAGTAACTTAAGGAGGGTTCGAAGCTGCTTGGTAAAGGGACTTGGATATATTCCCGCCAAAGTATCTCCCAAGCCATATTAATCAAAATTTGTCATGTTGGTGTGATGAGCGTTGCATAGTTACAACTTTTTCTGTATTCTGTTGCCCTTTACAATGATATAATTCTACTTTAGGAGGCTTTATGCATTTTAAAATGTATTTTTTTCATATTATAACAAATTTTGTTAGTTTAAACCAACTTTTTGAAGTGAATAATTCTTTTCCCTGACAGTAACACAGCTATTTTATGCTTTGATTGCGTGCAGTCGAAAATAAGTTTAAAAAAACAGTTTTCTGCGTGAATTATAAGGAAGTAACTAAGTGCGTAAGTAGTTTTGGAAACAAAAATAATCAATGAAAAATTCAAACTGTAGGTTTCAAATATATTCCAATAAATCTTAATAGCCCTGTTCTTAAGTAGTAACACTGATAATAATCATGTTAAGAAACATGTTTGATCGTAGACAAAAATGAATAAAACAATCAGCATGTTTGAACAGGTAAGGAGCCTAAAGTATACCCCTTTGAAGGAGACGCAATTCGGAAATACATTTTTTTTATCATTTTTAGATTCTGCCATTTTCTCGATTTAGAATTGTGGCACCACCCCGCTTTTAGCTTAGTTTTTTATCCTATGGAAGTTCTGAAGTATTCATAATAAGTTCATTGTACGTAAACTAGGTGACAAAGATAACGGAATAATTTAAGTACAAAAGCAAACGTGTACCTTTAAAGGATATCTTCCAGTTAACCGTTTAGCGATGAGACATGCGAGATGGCAAATGTTTGCTAGTTCAGCGACAAATCTTTTGTTTATCCAGAAACTGTCACTTGCCACGTGACCCTATATAATCCGTCTTGCTAGCAGTTTTTAAATAATAGAACATTAATGTTATTAAAACTATCGTGAGACATCTTTAATAATTATAAAAAATTGGGCAAGTGCGAGTCCGACTCGCGCATGAAGGGTTCCGTACCATACCATACAAGTTTGTTGTAACTACCTACCCTTAAATATTTATTTTATTTTATTTATAGTATTTGTTGTTACAGCGGCAATAGAAATACATCATCTGTGAAAATTTCAACTGTCTAGCTGTCACCGTTCTTGAGATACAGCCTGGTGACAGACGGACGGACGGACGGGCGGACGGACAGCGAAGTCTCAGTAACAGGGTCCCGTTTTTACCCCTTGGGAACGGAACCCTAAAAAACGGTTTAAACTCACGTAAAAATTGTCAGGAACGGCCCGACATGTTTCGAACTCATTCGCGCGAGTCGCGGCACGGATAGCTACCCCTGTTGAAGAGCTCCAAATGAGTTCGAAACATGTCGGGCCGTTCCTGTCAATTTTTACGTGAGTTTAAACCATTTTTTTATAATTGTTAATAGAACATTTATGCAGAAGCCGGGAAAGAAGGGCTTGCCGGATGAGTAGGTATAGACGGATAGTGATACGAAGCCGGCGAGCCCTTTTCACGGCTAAGGCATGTACGAGAATAGTGCTTTTCTCAAACATATGCAATGAAATAAATAATACACCAACTAGAAAAATATAATTCAGCTGCTTAGCCTAATAAAAGTGCTTCCCTGCCTAGGCCTTAAATTTTGTATAAAATCCCGTTACAGGTAAGGTTTTTTTTGCCGTCAAATTTTGTGACATCCTCACGTGAAACTTTCGTCGAATATGACTTCAAAAATATATTTTTTAACGTCTCTTGCTAGTTTAGTGTGCGGAAAATCTTATTTTTAACACCAATATCAGTTCCCAGAACGAATCCATTCAAACCGGCCATTAGTGCTCATTTACGACGCCTTACATACATTTGCATGCGTGTTTGCATGCATTACTGTTTTTGTGGAACCATCACACGGTTCTCACTGAGGAGCTATGTAATGTAAGCATCACATTGAAAACCAGTTGCTGTTACATACATCTATACTATAATAATATTCTGGGATCCACTTCTTTTCTAGAAAAACACTTCCCTGAATGCTTTATTTCGTACTTGTAGATAGAATTCTCTTCGGAGGTCATACATTTTTCAGAAATCCCGAAATTGTCAACCTATTGATTAGATTTAGGTTTGTTGTAATAACATTCCAAAATATTTAATGTTTTCAGATAAATAAATTTAAACTATAAATACACATTATAAACTTATAACACCTCTCTTTTGTCTGGGGTTTAAAATAGAACACAAAAAATAACCTAAGTTAAAAGTCACATAGCTGCTCAATATGAGACCCTCAATCAATGAGTGATATAGAAAATGCTACTAAAACTGAACATAACTACAAAATTTGGATTTCGCTTCAATATTGACTGAGATCTTGTTACTTGTTCCAATTAAAGCTGAATATAAGGTCCTATTTCCAGCAAATATAGCTAAGAACCATCTCGACGGACTTGGACAGACCAGTCTTTCGATAAAAAAAACACAGACACACATATACACAGATACAGATACACGTGTTAAACTTAAACATAGCACCCTCCTTTTGCGATGGGGATTAAAAATAGTTCCAAATCCCAAATAGTTAAAATACTAACTATTAATCAGTAATAAACACACGCATAATAATTTCGTATTTCTAAACACAATGATAATGAAAATTTTGCATAATTGCATTGAAGCTATTCTGTTCATTTAGGAACACAGCTGACAAATGCATAATAATTGCGTTATGGTAATACGTATTTAAATGTACGTGTGTGACCTTTGAGCAAAAAAGTGTTATTACCGCATTAAAATACTATGGTCCGATTAATTACAAGGAATAGGAAAGACGTTAATTACATATCTACATATCCTCGTATGTACCTTGCAAATATATTTTAGCTCTAATTGTGAATTCTTGCGTTAAAGCTAGTAAAGGTGAAATTCCTTAGACATTCTGTACCTGAAATTACGGGCACTTTTAATAGGGTGCCCGTTTGTTTAGCATATTAGATTTCTTTTATATGTAGAAAAAACGTTATCCGTTGGCTTTTTATTTGCAGTTTTAAATCATCATCATTTCAGCCACAGGACGTCCACTGCTGAACATAGGCCTCCCCCAGTGACTTCCAGATCGGCCGGTTGGAAGCGACCTGCATCCAGCGGCTTCCTGCAACCTTTACCAGGTCATCTGTCCACCTTGTGGGTGGACGTCCTACGCTGCGCTTGCCGGTGCGTGGCCTCCATTCGAGAACCTTACTGCCCCATCGGCCGTCGGTTCTACGTGCTATGTGCCCCGCCCACTGCCACTTCAGCTTGCTAATCCGTTGGGCTATATCAGCGACTTTTGTTCGTTCACGGATCTCCTCATTTCTGATTTGATCTCGCAAAGAAACATCGAGCATAGCTCTCTCCATAGCGCGCTGTGCAACTTTGAGCTTCCTTAAAAGGCCCATAGTAAGAATTTGAGAGATCGAGAGTTTTGCATCGTGTACACCTTAAAAAGTTATTTGAATTTGTTTATCTGTATGTAAAGAAACACATAAGATAACCGAAATACTACAAGTATGCCTGCAAATAGTTACTGTGGTCTTCGATCTATCCGCGAAAAAAATAAGCTGTCAATAGCGCCAAGCTCAACGTATTTTTTTTTAAGCTTTTATTTAACTTGCAATGCATGTATGTATGTAAGTATGTTTGTTCGGATGGAATCTTTGTCTATCAGACACCCAGACTAATGTAACCTTTCCACTGTGTCATAGTTTAGAAGTTACGTGAATATATTTACGTTTTAGAACGAGTGAGTATTAATAAATAAATAAAGAAAAAAATAGTAACCTTTATAAATTAGTAATCTTTATCTCTATTGTAATGATAAGGTATCTGTTTTTGTATTTCTATCTTCTTGAGGTGTGCAATAAAGTATGTGGACTGTGAATATGTCCTTTTTTAGGGTTCCATACCCAAAGGGTAAAAACGGGACCCTATTACTGAGATTTCTCTGTCCATCCGTCCGTCCGGCCGTCTGTCATCAGGCTGTATCTCAAGAACGGTGATATTTTCACAGATGATGTATTTCTATTGCCGCTATAACAAAAAATACTAAAAAAAAAATTTAAGGGGGGCTCCCATACAACAAACTTGTTATAGATTATGGTACGGAACCCTTCATGCGCGAGTCGGACTCGCACTTGCCCAATTTTTTAAAAGTATTAGAATTGCGGTCTTAAAACTATGAAATCTTGACGATTGTGTAATTTAGCTTGTTGAAATTGCATGTCAAGGTGACATAAACTGACTTTAATCATCAGGACATCTTCACCCTAATAGCTGGCATCCTTTCTCAGGACGAATCGGATGTGACGACATTAAGATTTTTTATCGATAAATTAGGGGCTTCAACTATCGACAAGATGGTGAAAGTGATGCCTAACAGGGGATTTTTCAGTCCACGATATATTGCGGATTTTTATTTGAAATGAAATGAAATGAAATAATTTATTCAGTAAGTAGGCCACAGGGGCACTTTTACAAGTCAGATTGTGAATCTACCGGCATTTCGCAAGAGGAGACCGCTGTTGAGAAGAAAGCCGAAATAAACTCAACAGTAAGTCATTTTTACGTAAATAAAAAGAAACTCAACAGTAAGTAATTTTTTCGTATTTACTTATTTAATCTTTATTGCACAAATGAAAAACAGATCGTACAAAAGGCGGCCACTGGGCATTCTCTACCAGTCGACCATCGGGCAAAGCAGATACCTAAGTTGTGGGCGGTGCGACTATCATAAATAGGTTTTAATAGATAAATACCTACATAAAAAAAACCGCACTTAAATTGGTCCATCCGCTTGGGCGCTACGGTGCCACAGACAGACACACAGATACACATGTTAAACTTATAACACCCCTCTTTTTTCGTCGGGGGTTAATTATATATATATATATATATATATATATATATATATATATATGTGGAAGGTACGTATTAATTTTACTGGCAACGACACATTTTTGGTAACTAACGTTGAAAGTCAGTGAATGTCACTGATGTAAACAAAGAGGAAACAGGAGCGCAAATTTTAATTTTTTTTTTCTGTATATAAAGCCAAAACTATCCACAGTAATTAAAGTATTTTTTTTTTCAATTCATTTCGCAAGAAGAACGAAGGATTGAGCAGCATTCTGGTAATCAAAGTTTTGAATTTGGCTAATGACAAATCGTTGACAAATCGCTACAGACGTTTAATAATGCAAATATAAGACGTATGCTCATTACTGCCATATGAAAGCTGTTTGTAGCGCCATCGCCACTATCCCTGGGCCGGACCGACACTTGGTCATGCTTCATGAAATTTTATATTACACTTACCTACTTACATCTTATTCTTATATTAAAGCTATATTACTAAAATGTTTTATAGAAGTGCAATGTACATTCTCTTTTTTACGTTTAAATTAATATATACAATACTAGCGACCCGCCCCGGCTTCTCACGGCTGCAATTCCGATACTACTTATACATATAAACCTTTCTCCTAAATCACTATTAGAAAAACTGCATTAAAATCCGTTGCCTAGTTTAAGATCTAAGTATCCATAGGGACAGATAGCAGGAAGCGACTTTTTTTTATACTATGTAGTAATTATAAGATCAGCATTACGAGAAATAAAATAAAATATACGACCAATAATGCCTTTACCCAGCAATAAATACCTATTTAAGTTTTTGCCTAAAATCCGATGATTTTGCATATAAATAATCATCCAAAAATTCAAAGTCAGATATAACTGTGTCTATAGTGAAATAAAAAATACAATTTTCAGGAAGGTTACGTGAATATCAAGAACAAAACTCTTGTCATTATTCAATAAATTTACAGTTTCGTACAAAATATCAAAACATTTAATTCGTTATCGCAGTATCGACAAATCGTCCATCCCTCAAACCGCGCCAAATAAAACAATATGGCGTCACTTAATTTGTCTTCACGTCGGCGCGGACGCAGCTCGCAGCCAGCGAAAAGGACAGACATACAACAAAGCGATGCGTTAGAGCGAGACGGGAGATATTCTTGTTTTACACCGGATTCGAAAAAAGTGTTGAGACCTAGTTTCGAGTCTTGATAGCCTCGATTTGTTTATGAATGAACGTAGTAAGATTGTAATGACTATATAATGATAATCTGGCTGGTTTACTAAGTAATCTAGGTGCCACAGGAAGTATACAAGGAATATAATCATACTTGAAGATGTGCACTTCATTCACGCGGGGACGTATAAAGCATAACCTTCGTTACCGGAGTTGGGTAAAATAATACGTGATAAATTTACTATAAACCTTTAACATACAGAAGCGATATAACTTGTAAATTCAGTGCAATCTGTTATCAAATTCAAACGTTTTTAATAATTCATCTTTATTTTCTGCTAAAAGGTGAGTTCTCTCAAAAGCTTCACACTTTACCGCCAACATCTGTATGACAAAAGTAAAGAATATAATATGTTCTTTCTAAAAAGGTATAAAATATAAATATTCGTACTAGTTGAATGCGGAAACCCATACTTCGGGCAACTTCGTTCAACTTGTTCAACGCGAATAGTGTGGAGCCACAATGAACATTTCGCAGCAAATCTAAAAGAGATTGTAGTGAGCGGTGTGACACCAGTAATAAAGATTAGAATGGTGGCATTTAGTGAAGGTCTTCTATTGAATACTGTTCTACTGTTTACTAATATAATTTGCGTGGGATCGGATACGGCCACGATCGAACTGGATTTATTGACTTATCAGTTCTAATAAGAAGGCATATCAAAGATACATAAATAGTGATCAACCGTCATACTTTCTTGTAGTTTCCATTTTATTCTTAAATGTTTCCTTATTTGACTTCAAAAAAAAACTGAAAAGCCAAAAATAACCTGTTCATATGCAGATTTCGTTTCATTGAATCCATCATCAGCTCAGCATAGGAAGATGATGACTCAGAAGTAATTTAAAAAGTTGTTCATTCAAAATTAGGTTGTGCGCAACCGCGGCCAAACTTACATATTATAGTTAACCTGAGCTTCTTTTGAACTTCGTTTTTTTGAAGTCGGTTAAAAATGCGACACCGCGCAAGTTTGACCGAGCGCGCGAAGCGTCTCCGATTCGGCTTCGCCAAAATGACTGTCTTTCGTATGTACATAGAAAACTACCGTGCGTTTCAAACATAATTATCAAAATACATACGAATACGAATCGGGTTAACTCACGTCGTAAAAAAGTCGAATATCGCTCGACATGTTTCGAAACGGTTCGCGATTCATCATCAAGAGTGCCGATGATATCGATTTCTACGACGGGCATAAACCAGTTTCATTTCCCGTTTCATCACATTTCTCAAACGATTCTCATGAACTATTGTGAGGGATTTTTTAAAAATGGCGGAGTTATCGTCGTAGAATACCTAAAAAGTAACAAACTTCAACCATTTTGAAACAAACTTGCCAGATACACTCACAGAGACACTATTATTAGTGGGATGGCACACCCACTCCGACAGGTGCGCGCGTGCAGGCTTCGCTGCCACCTTTCCTCACAAGGCCAAGAGCACGCTTATACAACTCGTTAGCTATCTAACGCTTTTCAATCAAACACTACTCAGATGTACCTTACATCCTTTTTAGGGTTCCGTACCCAAAGGGTAAAAACGGGACCCTATTACTGAGACTTCGCTGTCCGTCCGTCCGTCTGTCACCAGGCTGTATCTCAAGAACGGTGATAGCTAGACGGTTGAAATTTTCACAGATGATGTATTTCTATTGCCGCTATAACAACAAATACTAAAAATAAAATAAAATAAATATTTAAGGGGGGCTCCCATACAACAAACGGGATCGGTTGCGTTAACTTTGCACCTCATTTGTATGGAGCGCTATACATACCAGGTGCAAACTTAACTTAACCACTTAGGGATGGAGCGTTTGTACGGAACCCTCGGTGCGCGAGTCCGACTCGCACTTGGCCGGTTTTTTATACTACGACGGCGGCAAACAAGCATACGGCCCGCCTGATGTTAAACACTGACACTTGACGTTACCGCCGCCTATGGACGCATGCGACGCCAGGCGCATGACACGTGCTGACCCCGGGGACACCTCGGCAGGAGCTCATTCCACATACGGAGCGTTCGCGGTAGGGAATTCCTCTGGAACCGGACAGTTCTCGACCATTTAGGCTCTTGTGTGTGAGGATGAACACCCTGCCGATGGCGAGCAGTGCGATGGTAGTAGTAGTTTCTAAGATGTTATTGTCCAAACATCATACAATGTTCTTATATTAGTGGGACGGCACTCCCACACTGACAGGTGCGCGCGCGCCGGCTGCGTTGCCACCTTTCCTCGCACGGTCAAGGGCAGCGATTATAAGACTAATTAGCTATAGAAAGCACGCGTATACGATGATCTTGGAGATATTGATAATCACATTATAGGTGTCAATATCAATAAATTGGAAAATGGAACCCTCCATAGTTGAGGCATATTAATTAATTATATTTTTTTAACTTTATTGCACAAAATTCAGTACTAATAGCGAATTTAATGCCAAATAGTATTCTCTATTAGTCAACCATAGGGCCAAATCAAAGATACTTCAAGTGGGTGCAGAATAGAAATTTTATCGTACGAGTATAGTTTTATGGCATAGGTTTTAGTTTAATGTTTGTTCTGTTGTTATTTTTATTTCTTTCTCTCGAGACAAGCGTAGCTCACTACGAACCAGATATCATGATAACAGCCTGCTACCTGCATTACTATGTGACATGGTGCACTACTCCGCTTTCTGCTTTTTCTCGCGAAATTCGACACACGATCTTTGATTGTCCCACGCATCGGTTACCAAGACGTTTTTAAAACAAAATAAATTTTGGAATTGTTTTCAGAATCCTCTAATTTAACAAAACAATAATTGTATGACAACTTGACAACCATGAACTTAAGCACATTTTCGCGGTGAAAATGGTATATTGCTTATTGTCTCCATACAAATATTGATTGTTTGTTGTTGTTGAATTGAATATTGGTACTGATCACATATGTATAATGATGTTACGCTTAGGTGGCCACTTTGTATGGAGCGTTTTAGCGCTCCGCAGGAATGTTGAACTTTGACGCGTTTATGTGGTCCGTAGGAATGTTGAACTTTGAGGGTCATTTCTGAGTTTTAGAGCAGTGTACCTAAGTGTAGTTCTCAGTCTCATACAAAATTGTTCCCAATCAAAAACGAACGACGAAGCATGTGGTGGATTTTCTTATCTGTTCTTGTGTAAAAAAGGTTAATGTAACTTGTTTTTTAATAGTTTAAAATATTCTTACAAAAATAAAAAATAGAATCATTTGACACCCTCAATTTTTTTCTTTCATCGTGCCTATTCATTTTCACCAGCCCGTATGGTAACAGTTCCTATTTACTCGATTCATAAAATATTATGAATGAATGATTATTGATTATTCGTTTTCATTAAAACACAAGTTCGCCATTTTTGTATAAAAAACATCATTAACATAGCTTGAATGTGAAATTAGTATCACAGAATTGATTGTATTGTCTGTCTGTACGCCCACACCTCCTAAAGTTAATGACTACGAGCCGTTGACATATTCAAACATGTAATTTATAATCATGGCGATTTTTGTGAATAAAACCATAACTTGTTTTGCTATTGTTATATTATCAATGAATCTGCAGAATTCTTAAATATTGTCGCTTGAGGCAAAAAAAACTCAAGTTCGCTTCATTAGGCCTTCTTCAAGAGGGGGGTCAATAGGTTCTTAAAGTGTCGGCAACGCGCGTGTGATGCTCCTGGCGTCGCAAGCGTCCACAGGCGGCGGTAACTGCTTAACATCAGGCGGGCCGCATGCTTGTTTGCCACCGTCGTAGTGTAATATATGTAATGAGGTGGTCGACAAGGGAATTGATGGGAGACAAAGTATATGCAGAGCTCTAGATAGTAGTGAACGTTTAATTACTTAAAACATTAGCTTATATACATTTTTATAATAAGGTTAACGCTTATCCAAGCAATATGCATTAGGCTACAGCTATACTGCATGCTATACTAAATGTAGACATTAGCTACATACTACAGCTTCCCCGTAAGATCCCTTCACCCCCGGGGTGCTGGAGAAAAAGAAAAAATGTAATGCATGTTACTTGTTTACAATTCGAAATGAAGATGGGGACACCACTGTGTAAACTACTTATAATTAAGTTTATACACTTTACAAGAATATGTCAAAGAGAAAAATAATTAGTTGGTCTCCCAAAAAAAAAATATCGTCCTGTCCCAGTGTCACTGTTTCAAAAGAAATATTTTATAGTTGAAGATAAAATTATTTTTATTAAAATCCCTGTTTCAACAAAATAATCTGTATTATTATCAAATAATCTCTCTCAAAATAAAAAAAAATATACAAAAATTTGCCATTAAAGTTGTGTATTAATCACATATAAGGTACTGGTATTACGGTATCGGTACATTTACCCTATAAAATATCTAATGCCGTACCAATGGAGTCTTCGCTCCTAAAAATAATAAACGGGAATGGCTACCCAGGGCATGGTCACCCTATATAATATCCTCAATGGGCTACGCGTCCACGCGCACCCTTTACTCAAAACATGGGCATGGTCACCCAAATGGCATATCAGGCTACATGTACTATGTGCCTGTAAGTCGGAGTCGCAAATACATTAAGACTTAATAAGTCTCCAACTGTTTTCACGGAGGGCACGATAGTCCAGAACACCATGAGCAAACAAGAAGGACTAGCGCCCAAACTTTATACTTAATCAATAATATATGTACCGTACCTTACCAACCTACTGAGAGAGTAAAAAAAAAAATATTTGAAATTAAAATTTCGTATTGTAATACTTTATAAAAGAAATATCTACGCAAATATAACTCAATTAACTGTCACTAAATTATTAGGTGATCAATCCAATAACTAGCTATAGTATAATAATTATACTAACATATATAACAATTATTGTTCAATAAAATTTCTAAGTGTGAATATCAAATTACATTCACCAATAATTAAAAGTTTACTTGTAGACAGCGAACGCGCGTGACCTACTTAAAATTTTTGCTTACGCGGAGACTTCGCGGCGGCGTATGCATTTCCGTGCGCGCGGAAATTGCGAAATGTGTAAGTTGTTTACGACATTTGCATCTAAAAAAAATATTAGCGACGATTATTATAATGATTTTAAGTGATGATATCTGGTTTAAAAAAATAATAATTAGAAATGCTAAGTGACACGGGTAACAATTTCATGTACGAAAATTATCTAACAATTTATGTACCTATGTAAAAGAAAATTATTTTGAATGAATTGGGTGTTAACCTGTATAGCTAATTAATTTTTATATAATAAAAAAATATATCATAAAAGCTCATTCTAATTTCTTAGATGCGATTTCCTTTTGACGCCTCTGAGGGCCAAGTTTAACTAAATATTCTCTTATATATTCCAACTTAGTATATAAATCTTGCAAATCAGTAGACATAATAAAATTAAATCGTGCGTAAATGTAAAATAATTATAACCGAAAACATAAGTTATACAATAAAATATTCACTTACTTAATTCAACGCTTACGTAGGAGTAATGCCTAACGATATTGAGGTCATCACGAGTCGTCACGTTGCGTGATGCATGGCGGGACGTTGATGCGCTGGCGGCTGGCAGGCACGTGGAGCTCGGAGTGGCGATGCGATGACGGGCCGGGCTAACCCTGGACACCCTCGAGCATGGGCCGGGATTTCCCTGGACACCTCTTGAGATGGGCCGGGATAACCCTGGACACCTCTTGATTTGCGAGCCGGGATAACCCTGTACAACGCTCTTCTTTTCTTGAGACTTGTTTCTTCTTATGGCTTCTTTCATAATCGTCTTCTTCTTTTTTCAAGTTAATTCAAATCTTCATTCTTGAGACTGCATCGTCAGTCTGGTGGTTCCTCTTGTTTCTTGTGGTGTCCCGGACGGTGTGGTGTCCCGGACGGTGCGGTGTCCCGCCGCACCGTCCGGTGCGAGGTCCTGAGGTTCTGGCTGGTTCAGAAGTTCGTCTTCGGAACGTTAGTGCAGGATCGCCATGTAATATATGTAATGAGGTGGTCGACAAGGGAATTGATGGGAGACAAAGTATATGCAGAGCTCTAGATAGTAGTGAACGTTTAATTACTTAAAACATTAGCTTATATACATTTTTATAATAAGGTTAACGCTTATCCAAGCAATATGCATTAGGCTACAGCTATACTGCATGCTATACTAAATGTAGACATTAGCTACATACTACAGTAGTATAAAAAAATAGGCCGCCTGTTCACGAACAGAGCGAAGAGACCAATCACATTCCTCAGATTTAAATGCGTTATATGCGTACCTAGATAAATACTTAAGTACACAGAACGTCCATGACCCAGGCACAAATATTCGTGTTCATCACACAAATATTTGCTTTTGAGGCTTGCCGTGATTTGAACTCAGGACCGCCGGTTCAGTAGGCAGCTGCTTTATTGCATCGTCAATTTATAATTTATATATCTAATAATTATAATGCATCAGGTCTCTTTTCACTCTCACTGTCTACTATCTACATAGGCTGAACAGTGAACACAATTCTTCTTCTTCTTGTCGTTTTCCTCAATGCTCAGGGTCGTGACCTCTGACCATCAGTCTTCGGACGATCACTCTCCACTTATCTCGATCTCCTGCAGACCGCATGGCGTCGGGAAACTTGGTCACCGTTGTGTCCCGAATCTGATCGGTCCGGCATGGAACTCCTTTCTCTTGGTCTTCCTCCTTGAATCTTCCCTGTCACTAAGAGCTTTTCCAGGTTGTCACTCTTCTTCCTGGCTATATGACCGAAAAATGTGTTCACATTTTTAAAATTAACAGCTGACGAGTTCTTGGATGGCGACCACGTGTTGAAAGTCTCCGCGTGGATAGTCTTACCACAACGTGGATGGATGAACTGATTAAGGTCACGAGAATCTGCTCACTCTGCATAGGACGGTAGCGGTTCTATTTCGAGGAAGGCCTTTTTGAACTGAATTTAATGACGTTTCTAGCCAAATTAGTAACAATCCGAAGAAGTTTACACGAATTAATGAAAATGAAATGTTATTTTCTTAAAAACTGTGACATTTAAAAATTCAAACGTTTATCAGGAATTAAACCAAATAAAACGATCCTCATAAAAACCGAACCACAAAGGTAAACGACGAAATTACTTAGTTTATTAAATCCACCGGCACGGAACATTCCAGTGCTTTTTTCCACTTTCCCGCTAAAGAAATTCCCAAACACAAAGAGACAAGAACTCGGAACCAATAAAAGAGTCCTGATACACACCTGTGGCTCAATTTGAATTAAGAAAAAAAAAATGTTCGAAATTTAAAACGACAAACGAATCTCGACTTAAAAATTCAAAAATCGAAGCTCCAATTTAGTGATGGGCGAACGGTGCGACCGAAAACACGGGTATCAAAAAAAGTGAAACCTGTTTGGATGAGTGTTAACAAAAAATCGGGGCAAGATGCTACTTCATTTTTTTTACTCATAACATTGTAATTTATCAGTAGTTGGGTATAAACATCGGTATCTGGCTTATTGGGATTGTGTTCGGGTTAAAAAGGGTTACTGATTTTATGGCCGTTTGGTTTTTGTCTCACATGTCTTTTACGCTTTGATTCAGCCGTGAAATTGTTTATTTTAATTTGTGTCCGTTTTTTAATCGTTAGGTTTGCACATTGTAAACAAATAACAATCTTTTTCAGTGTTTGTTGGTTTGCTCGGAATGTCTTTTTATGGAGTTAATTTATCTATTGAATTTTAAATTGAATAACTTTTTTTGTATATAAGTATAACAATTTTAATGGATTATATTGCGTATTTTAATTATTTGAGCGTCCCTGACGTTTTGGAAACTCAAAAGTTTTAATGAGAAAAACACGCACACACACTTGTCGCAGAAACCGATTTTTAGTTGCTTGTGTAAAAATAGCAATGGTCGAAGGGTGTAACGAGGTGACCTACCGACGCGTGTCGATATCAACGCACAACAATTTTGCCCGAACCAACGCAGAAGACCTAGTGACATAATATTTTTTGCTATTAGAAAAGACAGATATTATCTCATCTCATGATTCATCCGATCTCATAATTTAAATACATTATGTATTATATTTTATCTCTCAGTTAATGTGATTTTTTTATCTGCTTAAATGCTAAGTTATAATTTTATTGTAATACCTAGGTACCTTGAGAAGTAGACGTCAAAATGATAATAATGTGTAAATTTATAGAAATTCTCCTCTATTATTAAAGTAAGTTTAGTTAATTTAAATGTATAATTCTTATATTAAAATTCATATCATATGAGTCACGTTGTAAATAAATATAGGAATAGAGAGGCAGTAAGTATGTATAACTTAATTTATTAAGTGTAATAGGACATATCTGACGACGCGTTTGGCTCGGTTTGTAGACACCTGCCTACTGAGCCGGCGGTCCCGGGTTCGAATCCCGGCCAGGGCAAATATTTGTTTGATGAAATCGAATATTTGTGCTTGGGTCATGGTTGTTCTATGTATTTAAGTATATATTTATCTATGTATATAAGTACGTATATCGTCGTCTAGTACCCATAACACAAGCCTTCCTGAGCTTAATTTGTGACTAGATCGATTTGTGTGAGGTTGTCCGATATTTATTATTTATTTATTATTATATAAAAGCACGAAATACATTTACCAAAAATCGGACAACAGACGGAAAACAAAGTAATCCTATTTTAAGGGTTCCTTTCTGAGTTAAGGAATCCGAAAATCGCCTGCCTAATGTGGGGCTACGTCTAGATTTGTGTACTTAGAATTTTGGCCAAAAACAGACATCTAGAAGACAAATTCTATAATAATTTGCGCAATCGAAATGGTCCGACAGAACATTTTCTTCAGTTCCTTAAATTTAGAACATAAAGCTTCGAAAACGAAAGGGCATTTTGTATGAAAAAATTAGCGGTGATATTTCCCCTTAAGACCAAAACCGTAACCGAATAACAGGCGGAAACTTATTTCGCGTCCCTTATTAGATAAGTCCGGAACTCGCGCAATTCAGTTATTCTTTTTATAAAACAATTCCAGCCCTCATCAACATAAGGACGTAAGAGACATAATTTTTGTTGGAAAATCCGTCATTGTTGTACAAACGAACTGACAACCCTAAAGTAACGTTGAAACACTCGAGTTTACGATATACCTCTGACCTTTTAGTTTTTTGTATCGGACCACGGGTAGAAAAATATCGTGGAAATGTACAAAGGGTAGATATTTAAACGGTTTTCAGATGATTGTGGTGATAAATTTAATACTCTTTAGTAACGCTTCACTCTTTTAAATTATGTAGGTAAAAAGAAAAACCAATGAGTTAAGAACTTTGTCAATGTCTCATAATTATTATTATATTAACATTATAACTTCTTTCTATAATATTATTAAAACTCGTGAGGAATGGTTAATAATTATATCAAAAAAATCACGATTGAATGGAAAGAAGTTAACAATTATAATAAACGGTTTAAACTCGCGTAAAACTGGCCAGGCGCGGCCCGACATGATTCGAACTCATATGGAGCTCTTCATCAGGGACAGCTATCTATGCTGATATACATATAAAATCTTTGTATTCAGTTAAATGCAATTCTTTTATCGGCTTCACGATTGCACGCAGCCTGATTAGGTCATTTTCTCGGCTCCGTTTCAGTGGACAAGTAGCCTTAATGTAAAAGGCCGCGGTCGTTTTAAACCGCCGCGCGCGGCCGACAGCGGCCCGTCGCCCGCGGCGTCTGTACAGTATGTTCGGGTATTTTCGGGAATGTTCGGGAGCGGTCGTTTTTGCCCGCCGCGTGCAGCGTTCCCCCGCCGCCCGCGGCTTCCGCCCGTTGGCCGCCGCGTCTTTAGTTATTTTGAAGCATTGCAACGGGTGGACGCCGGCTCAATATGGACAAATTTAATAAAGAAAAAGATGAACTGTTGATTAAATTAGTCAAGTGCAATAGTATTTTGTACGACGCACAGGACAAAAACTTCAAAAACAACATTTTGAAATATAAAGTGTGGGAAAATATTAGTGAAACTCTAAATATTCCAAGTAAGTATATTTTCTGAATTAAATTATTATTTATTTAATGTAAAATCATTAATTCTGAATTATTATTGCCCTGACAAACTTTCTTGAGGACTATAGTACAAATTTTCTAAGCTAAGCTCATCCACTTACCTGCATTCACAATGGCATTGTGTCTAATAATCCTATCTGCTTTTGTTCTCGTAACCGCCAACCAGTTACTTACAAAAAAAGGTTGGAACTACATTGCGTGGATATTGAATTGTCAACCTTATTTCTTGTTGAATAGGTTTAAAATGGTTGACGATGAGAGTTCATAGTCCTTTTTCTAGGAGAGTACGTTCTTGTTGAGAGTCGGGAGTTTGTAAAATTCCAAAAAAGTTATGATTACCATTATTCTGTTAGTGAAAGAGTCGATAATCTATATTAACCTTCCAAGGTGGTTACAATCTGCTTTTCCTACGAGCTCGTTATCTTAATTTATGGTTAACCACTCAATGGTACCTATTGAGTTCTTAAGTGGATGAGCTTAGCTTAGAAAATTTGTACTATGCACACATATTTTTTTAACTCATCTCTCAAATTAGTCGCTGCAACGACTGCTGCCCCTCGTCTGAATGGAATCAAATTTTCTGTGGGTGGTTTGGTTTCAGTGTATGTATGTATAAGAGTAGTGTATGTATAAAATATTCCGCTATCGCCTTCTTTTTCATATGATCCAATGTCAACACATAGAAATTTACAGTCAGCGTCAACAATCGCCAATGGGACTATAGAAAAAAAAATGTTTATAGTTGTAGTATAAAGATCCAGTATTTGGCGGGCACCATATTCCACAGTGTTTCCCGTCAATCGCACCGGCAGTGTTAGGAAAATTCTATTTTTCTAAAAACTGTTGCCAAAGATTTGTAGCTTTTCTTTCGTTAATTATGGTAAATAAATTGGTAGTAAACTGGCGGCAATTGAATCAAACGTAGTTTTAAGTATTGGGGACAGATAGTTATGACAAATCCAAATTTGAAATGCCAGAGATCGTAGATGTTCCCCATTTGCCAAATACCTGGAACAAAATTAAGTTTAACCACAGTTTAACATATTAAATAAGCATGCTTTAAGCATGAAATTAGTTTTTCAATTGCAATATATAGGGCTTAATGGAAATTATTTTCAGTTACAGATTGTAAAAAGCGTTGGAAAAATTTTCGAGATCACTTTGCGAAGAAAAAGAAAAATTATTCCAGTACCGGGCAAGCAAGAAGCTCTAGGAATAATTGGGAATATATGACACAGTTATCTTTTCTATCAAAAACTCCCTCGCAGAGATCCACTATCACGAATGTATGTGTTGAATCTACGCAGGAAACGTTAAACCCGGAATTTTCCGAAGATAACTACTTGGAATCGGGTGAGACATCAAATGACGTAGAGGGACTAGACAGTGACATAAGTCACCGTGCCAATGAGAGCGACATAGCCCACCGTGCCAAAGAGAGTGATGTAGCCAGCCATGCCAAAAAGAAAAGGAAACTTAATTCCTATACGGCACTTATGGATTTTCTGAAAAAACGTGACGAAAATAGGAACCAAATTTATGAGAAATTACTAAATACGCCAGAAGAAAATCCAACAAAAAATTTTTTTCAAGCAATGGGGGATACTGTCTCAAAATTTCCTCCTGATCTTATAGCTGAAACTCGGCTGAAGGTCTGCCAAGTGGTAACAGAAATGGAGTTAAAAATGCACCAGAGAGCATCGAAGACCCCAATGCCCTATGGAGAAGACTACTCTGACGACTGCTCTTCATCTTCCTCCTGAAGCAATAAATAAATATGCTAGTGTTTTTTTCCATTTCACGTACCTACACACGTCCGTTCGCAAACAAAAACCCTCGGAAATGGCCGCCGCGGCTCATCCTCCTAGCCTTTGTCCCATATCTTTGTGGAGAGTGAATTCTCAATCGGGGTCGGCTACCTAAATCCCAAGATGTGGCATAGGCACTAGTTTTTACGCAAGCGACTGCCATCAGAGCTTCCAACCCAGAGGGGAAACTAGGCCTTATTGGGCTTAGGTGGTTTCCTCACGATGTTTTCCTTCACCGAAAAGCGAGTGGTAAATATCAAATGACATTCCAAAAAACTTATTGGTACGGGGTTCGAACCCGCAACCTCCGGATTAAAAGTCGCATGCCCTAACCTCTAGGCTACCACCGCTGCGTCCAGTGTCCAGTGTCCAGTGTCCAGTGTCCAGTGTCCAGTGTCTACTACCAGACGCTACACGATGTGGCCTTAATGCAATGTGCTTATGGATCTTGGGTCTCAAATAAATGATTATTATTAGCATTTGTGTCTCGATTTCGATTTTCGGGCTTTCGTAATTTCGGAAGGCTTGCGTGGGGATATTAATCCATCTCGTAGAAAGTTTGTTGTGACTAACTCCTGCTAAGACCGTTCCTCATCATATCAATAAGTTTATATTGTTTATTTTAGTTCATATGTGCATTTTTTTATTGTATTCTTTTTTCATGTCATATTGAGCATTTATTATTGACTAGCTGCACCCCCCAGTGTTACCTGCTCATCCCAAGGGAACACTAAATGCTTTCGGGATAAGAAGTAGCCTATGTGTTAACTGTTAATCCCGAGTGTCAGCTACCCTCATACCAACATTTATCAAAATTGGTCCAGCTGTTTAAGCGTAAAGAAGTACTAAACATACACTTAACACACTCACAAACCTTTATAATTATAGTTACATATATGTATAGTTGCCTAAAGCTAATTAGAAAATAAAACAAATAGCTATTCCATAAATTTTTATTGTTTTCTTTATTTCGTGACAAAGTGCGCTATAATTATTTAGGTACACCCTTATTAGCCTTCTACCCTTAGGTGACAGCACTTTACAATTATAATTGTAGGTATAGATAAATTAAATAGCTTTGATTTGAAACGTGTCACCCTCTGTCTGCGGTCAAACTAAAAGGTCAAAGGACCGTCAAAATACCTAAGCCCGAACGACTGGAATTGCCAACCAACGTTTGAAATCATCTTAATGAGAACTACGGTTCAAATAGTCACTATTTTGTTGTGGCGTTCGATCCATAGAAACGGGATCGTATTCTTTTATAAAAAACACTTCACCGCTTATTCAATGCTTCATTTCATAGACAATTTTTTCCACGGCAGTCGTAAATTTTTCAGAAAACTTGAAAATGTCAACCTATAGATTAGATTATGTTTGTGTTATTTATAACATTCAAAAATATAATACGGTTTTAGAAAAATCAAAATTTCGTTGAAATGAAATTTCTATAAAAGAAAGTTTGTCTATACAACAAGGGTAAACCCCATAGAAACCGATTACCACCGGATTGCTCACTTTAGAAAATATTGCGTAGGTACTTGCGGTGTTACCCGCTCAACCCACGCCACGGGGAATGGAATACATTTATAAAGTAGCCAGTGTTAATTCAGAGTGTCAGATACCTCCATTCCACAAATATTACTGAAATTGGTTATAGTTTAAGCGTGAAGAAGTAACAAACATGTATACAAACATACTTAACAACTTTTGTAAGTAAATGTAATTATAGTTTCAAAGTACAGAATATTTAATTCATTAATTTATTTTGTTAAAACATAGTTTTACTTAGTTTTAATCTTTACTCTTTCATAATACTTAGTATGTGATTGTTTCAACCACGCATTCTGAAAAACGTTAAAATGATTACATCTCGTCATCTTTCCTGTTTTCCAGTCACGTATATTAATATAAAAATAAAACAATGTGTATTGCCACTCTATTTCTGGTATCTGGTTTCTATTTCTGGTATCTGGTATCTAATTTTCACGGCGACAGCCGTTGACGTTCGCGAAATTATTTCCTTGTCGGAAACATGACAAATTAAACAATGTCGGTGGAAAGAATTTTAGACAGTTCCTTTTGAATGAATAAATGGGACGGGCGAGTCATTCATAAAAGTCTGATGACTGAATTACGCACAGTGTAGGAATTTGATGGTACAAATTTGGCAATTTCTTCCAGTAATGCGGTCTAATACAAATTCTATTCTTGCATCTACCTTATATTTGTATTTCTAGAGCATGCCCCGGATTGTATATCCAAAATTGACATCAAACGGACGGACAGAGCGAAGTCTCAGTAATAGGGTCCCGTTTTTACCCTTTGGGTACGGAACCCTAAAAAGTGGCAATACTGTATTGACGTCCCCGTTTTCTTAGATTGATTAGAAAGGGACGACACAACATATTACCACTTTTTAAATTCTACTCTTTTGTGTCAGACTGTAAAAAGTATCCTATAACCATCTTTGGATATCTGGATAGCTGGATTGGACTGGACCAAAAGCGGTTAAAATTTGTCCAGCCGTTTCGGCGTGATGAGAAGACAAAAAGATTATGATCAACAAATGACGCGTGGAATAGCGCCGCGCGCCCATACAAAACAAAAGACGATTCTGCATCGCGTTATTAATGTTATTATATTATTAAAAAAAAATAGTACAATTATAATCTATTGATGTTTATAGGTAGGTGAGTAGGTAATACCTACTATAGAGTTTTTTCATGTGTACTCAAAATATAGGTCTCAAGACTCTCAAGTATAAGTCCTCCCACTCAAACTAGACTTATAATAATTAAGCTTTATTTTATTTCGTTTATAATAAATCAACATAATCAATGAAATTAATCTATCAATGATTAATAAATAAGTACTAAAAAAAAACTAAGTTGAAAATTATGCGAAAAGCGGTGGTAGCCTAGTGGTTAGGGCATGCGACTTTCAATCCGGAGGTCGCGGGTTCGAACCCGGCCCGTACCAATGAGTTACTCGGAACTTATGTACGGAATGTCATTTGATATATACCACTCGCTTTTCGGTGAAGGAAAACATCGTGAGGAAACCACCTAAGCCCAATAAGGCCTAGTTTCCCCTCTGGGTTGGAAGGTCAGATAGCAGTTGCTTGCGTAAAAACTAGTGCCTACGCCACATCTTGGGATTTAGGCAGGCGGGGCGCACTCCGCGATTAACGTTTCCCGCTACAAGTACATGCCGGTGGCCGCATGCATGCGGACTATTCAGTGGGCTCAGTGGCTGACACGCTCTGTCTCGGAACGCACGTACCTACACGATTTTCGCGCGCGTCTCGCTCACGATTTACGTCGCAAGTGAACGTTCCGCATTCATCTGTTGATACCAGTGTTATATTATAATATAAAGTGTTAAAATGAGTAAAAAGACAGCGAAAAGATATTGTATCGCAGCGGGTTGTAGGAACAATGATCGAAATTGGAATCACGCGTTTTTAGTTCTCCCAACACGTCCGAAGGATGCTGAAAGGTAAGAAAATTAACATAATATATAATAAGTAGTTACTGAATAATAATAAAAAAACATATTGCAGGTGTATCTACTTCCATATTTAACACTGGTTACTCAGAACAATTTTAATTGTCAATTGTAGATTATTTGCTGATACCTATTTGTCAATTTAAATTCTAGTAAAATAAGTATGTCTACTACTAAATCAACAATCATAGAGGTTTTTATAATAATATTTAATATCAAGTTTGTAAAATTACTAGTAATGAATAAACGATTGAGTAATAGTTTGATAGGTAAGTATATAAAATATATAAATAATGAGTTAAAAGAAATGTATTGGAAGAGATCCCTAATAGGGATAAGTTCGCCTTTATACATGTTTTATTTGTTACTAGCGACCCGCCCCAGCTTCGCACGGTGCGTCCGTGCGTATTTTTAAAGATCTAAGCATACATAGGGCAGACAGACAGACATCAGGAAACGACTTTGTTTTATACTAGGTGTGTAGTGATGAATATATATAAATAAATAAATAAATATCGGACAACTAAGCAAAAACGAAATGAAGCTCAAGAATTTAATTGCATGTTAAGGTAACGCATTCGTTGCATTATTTTATTATATTATACGTATTAAAATGTTTAAAAATTAAGCTAAACTGTTTTGCGGCCTGGTGGTTTTTTCGTCCAAATTCTGAGATTGATTATTTTATAGTTAAATAATGAAATAATAAATATAATGTATGAAGAATATAAATATATTGCTCTCTATATTGAATGCAAGAAATAAATGGGAAATACATTTTTATTTTTAGTCGTTGACAGCCCTCGCTCTCGGCGACGCGGCAAGCGAGCCAATTCATTTTCACCGTTGGCACGCAGCTTTAACGTTCCGTTTGGCTGGGGACGATGACTTGAGAAGGGCCATAAATCATATTTTTTCTGCTAAAAAAAGCGGCTTTTGTAAAGATCAAAGTAGTGTGCCTTCTGTACTTGTACTATTATCTATTCTGTGATTTAGGTAGCCGACCCCGATTGAGAATTCATTCTCAAAAAAAATGGGACAAAGGCTAGGAGGATGATGATTACGATCAATTTTCTGCAAAATAGTAAACTAAATTCTACATAGTACATTCTTAATATTGCCTAGTTGAAAAATTACGGTAAAAGAATTCTATTTCTAATATTCTGTTATCTCCATTAAATAAAGGAAAAGTTGCCGTGGGCATTGCATTGTCTGCAACAGACGTGGCTTAAAAGAAACATTATAATACAACTTACGATAAATAGAATAAAAATAACTACGTTTAATTATAACCTTCGGTAAATGTTTTTATCACAATACTGAAAATTAGGGATGGGATAAGTTTTAGTACGTGTGTGTGTGTGTTAATTTGTATTCCGAAACTATAAGGTGCCTTCGTAAGCGTATTTTTTTAGGGTTCCGTACCTAAAGGGTAAAAACGGGACCCTATTACTGAGACTTCGCTGTTCGTCTGTCCGTCCGTCCGTCTATCACCAGGCTGTATCTCAAGAACGGTGTTAGCTAGACAGTTGACATTTTCACAGATGATGTATTTCTTACTAAAACTAAAATAAAATAAATATTTAAGAGGGGCTCCCATACAACAAACTTGTTATATATTATGGTACGGAACCCTTTATGCGCGAGTCGGACTCGCACTTGCCCAATTTTATTTGTAGGTATACTGTAGGTAATCGGGTAAAAAGTATCCTATAACCATCTTCGGATGTCCAGCTATCCCTGTACAGAAATTGGTTAAAATTTGTCCAGCCGTGTCGGCGTGATGCGAGGACAAAGGAAATTATAACCAAGAGATGGCGCCAGGCTGGCGTGGCGCCGCGCGCCTAAACAAAACAAATGACGACCCTGCATCACACTATCGACATTTTTCCTGAAATCATGACCCTTTTCCATAGAAAAATGATTTTCAATACGAATTTAGAATTTTATAATAATATCTTCTATACTACAGAAGACAGGTTTGAATGATATACCTACTGAAGAATATTTAAGGCATTAAGACGTATTCACCTCTATAGACGCAATAACCTCACTGGCACGATATTATGTCGCGGATTAGCAAAGCAATATTATTATTTTAAGTAATAATCTCAAGTGAAGGTTATTACGTCTAAAGCCTCTAAGACCCAGCGCTATTTTGTGTTTTTGAAATTGGAACATTCTGTTATTCAATAAAAGTTCAAATCTAAATTTGAATTTGTACCTACCTACATAATTAGTCTAAGGAGGATAGAGGTAAGTGCGTCTGTTAATGATAGCATAGAAATGCAATATTTTAAGACCATCCGTAGTACCCTTCATCATCATCATCATATCAGCCTATAGACGTCCACTGCTGGACAAAGGCCTCCCCAAAGTTCTCCACAACGATCGATCTTGCGCCGCCCTCATCCAATTTCTACCCGCGATGTTAACCAGGTCGTCGGTCCACCTTGTTGGGGGACTTCGAACGCTGAGTCTTCCGGTCCGCGGTCTCCACTCAAGAACTGTGAAATGTGCCCCGCCCACTGCCATACCCTTACTGCCTTCATTTTGGCAGTATTAATAATAGTGGTTCTGTGACCTTAATTCGCACCAGTTTGTTTCTAAATTGCATAAATTTATATTTTTTCACATATCCGACCCCCTACGCCATTTTGAAAAACTTCGAAATTCTGAATTGACCAAATTTTCAATATATTTATCGAACCTACTTACACAATTTCATGAGCATCGGTTGACAAATGCGACGTAGGGTAGGTGCGCCGGTTTGGCGACCACCTTTGGTTTGCGACCACTTGACGGACTTCATTTCTTTATATCAAGATAATAACATTTCTATAGACGCCACAAATACAAAAAAAATCTTACTGGTTTTTAAATGATTTCTAAATAAGAATTGATACCGTCTGAAATAAATGGTTTAGTCCAGCGTTGTAGAAAAAATGTTCAGTGTGCGTGATGACGCAGTGGTGATTGGTCCTGCAGCGAGTTAGAGAAAAAATAGCACGGCGCGCGGCGTTCGACAGTAAGTTTTATAACTTATTTCATGCTGTACACATAAGTTCCATGTTTCATTAGTGCAATCGTTAACTTTTATTAATCTTTTAGTTAATGTTTGCTATTTTTGTACTTAATTTTAACATAAAATCCAGTGGTCGTCAACCGGAATGCATATTTATCAAAAACTTCGGATTGCGGCCATATGGTCGCAATCCAACGTATACAGCAATATTTTGTTTCTCCTAGTATGGTCCTTATGCTTCATTCAAAACTGTTATAATTTAAGGTGTAGTGTTGTAAAACTGTAAAGAAGTGATTCTTTGGTTTGCGGCCGCCAGTTTCTTTGAAGGAACTTTATTTAAATCGACTACAAATATTAGATAGTAAGTAGGTGGTCGTTAACTGACATAATTGAAATAAATACGTTAGTTCGCGGCCACCATTATTTAGTATGAGGGAAAGGATGGTCGTAAACCAAATCAGTGTGAATAAAAATATTGGTTTGCGGCCACCATAATTTAGTATGAGGGAAAGGACGGCCGTAAATCAAATAAGTATTGGCTTATTGAGGGCGACCACGTGTGATTTTTTTAATTTGGCTGGGTGTTGAAAAGTTCTATTTATGCCATTAGAATTCATACTAAGTATATAGTATATTATATACACTACTATATATAAATTTATTATATATGAGTGAGTTAACAGTACGGTTTTGCTAACTCGAGGCAAATATCGGTCTTTATATCTGATCCCGGGTCATAGCAGACAGAAATATATTATTAATTAAACTAATTTTTTAGATGGCGCCCCCAAAAAAATTGGACGCAATAAAGAAAAAGAAGCGGACTGTCCAGTACCCTTCGGCCGCCGACGAAACTATGCTACGTAACCAGTTACATGTGAAGGATTGTTTTTCTTGCTACGAAACTAGTTACGTACAAAGAGGTTTTTTTCTTCCTACGAAACTGGTTTCGTAGAAAGAAGAATATTGAGAAGAATACTCAAAAGGCTTCTACTGGCTGCGTTTATCGTGGTTCCCGACAGAATAGCAAAATGAAAGTAGCCTATGTCTATTATTAAAGGCGGTTCTTTTTTTATAAATTTTTATTTATTATTTTGCTTTGGGAATTAAATTGTACAATTGATGTTTACCAAAACCTTTTCCAAAATTAAACAAATGCTCTCCTAAAAACCGCATCCAAATCGGTTCTGCCAAATGCGAGATAAATGCGAACAAACATCCATGTATATTTTTTAGAATCCCTAAGCTTTGTGGCTCCAATTAGTAACAAAATCGTTCCGGTAGTATATCACGTCACTAATCGGAGGTGAGGAATTCTACTTTGTCTGAACCAATCTATGTGTTTTTTGTTGACTTCCGGATACTACGATAGTTTGTGAAATGTCTAATTGTGTTTGAAAAAGTTAATTATAATCTACTTTCCCAAAAAAACTGTGACTATCCCGGAACCCTATTTTTTGCCCACTGACACAACGTGCACCTTTCGCCGCTTGCCACCAGGCTATCCAGCTTTTCAACAAACTACCAATACAACCAAAAACAATAATTAACAGTCGTATTTTCAATGCAAGACTCAAAGACCTTTTGTTGGAAAAGTGTTATTATTCTGTGTTGGACTTCATTAATGATTGTAGTAGTTAATTGAATATTTATTATGCATGTATCGACAGTATTATGATTATTTAAATTGAGACTGACATGTATTTAACTATTTTAATTTATGTATAAACCAATTGTGCAGTATTTTAGTATTAAGTTATGTATTAGGCTTTATTATTTTTTTTTTTATGTTTGATATCATATTCACATACAATGTACATTGTGACTGAATAAATAAACTGAACTGAACTGAACACTACTTCGTTTTATTGGAATTGACGCTATATTTGCAATAGCAGCCGATGCTTATAACATTCTAATGTTGCCAGAATTTAGAAATTAACGCTTTTAGGGGAATACCAATTGCACAAGTCTGTTAGAATCGCTAGTGACTATCTCCGGAGGTTCCGGTCTGTCGATTTCTTTTGACATTGGAAAAAGTATTTTTTTGGCATTATAGACCGTATTTTTTTATAAATAAAGCACACGACTAAAATGTAAACTCGTTACGATATCTGTATAGCCACGTTCAACATTCATACACATTTATTTCGAGTTTCTGCAAGCCTCAGAATATGACTGAGTTGACAAACACATTTTAGCACTTTCCGTATCCTTATTTTGTAATAAATATAATATAGTTTATTTATTTATTACATTTCACAGCATAACAGTTACAACCAAGGCACTGTGAAACTAAGAATACATAACGTTTACATAAAAGAACAAAGGACAATTGTAAATTACACAGAAGAAGGTCGAACATCCATCATCTCACAAAACCTCAAACATTCATCGCACACATCTATCCTCTGCTTGCAAATATATCAAAGCGTGGAGCTGATTCTAGGAGCGAGTTTAAGAGGTGTAGGGCCCGAACCAGTGGAGATTTTCCATGGGACGCAATTCGCGCGGACGGCGCCGCTAATAGATGGCGACAACGGGGTCGGAAAAGGATTCTACTTGGAGTGGGAACATACAGGCGCACCAACTGAGCAACTAATTCGGGGCAGTCTGTATTACCACGTATGTACAATGCTACTTGCTACAGTAAGCAGCCTGCAATTCCGTCTTACCACCAAGGAGTTAAAGCCCAAGAAACCCAGCAAAAACGTCGGATATAAGAATGGGTAATAACCATATAACTTTTTATATAAAAAACGAAGGAACGCCTTTTGCGCTCTTTCCAAATGCTAGATGTAGGTTACTTCATGGTGGTTCCAAATAACGCTAGCCGCTTCGAGCTTGCTTCTAACCAGAGCAGTGTAAAGGAGCTTTATGGTCCCAGCATCATCGAAGTCCCTAGAGTTCCGAATAACAAACCCGAGCCTTCTATAAGAGTTAAGAGCCAAGGTGATCATGTGCTCATGAAAGTTAAGAGAAGAGTCCAGAGTAACTCCTAAATCCCTAATAGTCTCAACCCGAGTTATTTTCTCTGATATTAGGGTATAATTGTAAAGTAACGGATTACGGGCCCTACTGAATGTTATAACCGCACATTTCTCAGCATTGAAGAGAAGTCTATTTTCAATACTCCACTGGCATACGCGATCAATATCATCTTGCAGGGACTCACAATCTGATAAACCCTGTACACCATAAAACTTGTAAACGAGCTTCAGGTCATCGGCATACAGTAAATTTCTGGCGCACTTGGAAACCAGAGCCAGATCATTGACCATAACGCCAAAAAGCAACGGGCCCTGGCTGACCCCAGAACGAGTATGATATGGCTCTGAAATAAAGCATCCGTGCTGCACGTACTGCTGCCTGTCGCGAAGATAACAAGCAAAGAATTTCAGCCGTTTCGGTGAGAGAGCAATAGCGCACAACTTGTTTAAGAGAACATCGTTATCAACGCGGTCAAACGCTTTCTTAAAGTCAAAGTACAGCACGTCAACCTTTATTCTATTATCCATATGATCCGAAATGGTATCAACCAGGGTTAAAAGGTTAGTCTCTACTGAAGGACGAGACCTAAAGCCATGCTGGGCATCACAGAGTAACGGCTTCAATTGTGGAGCTACGATTGTATTTATAATGGACTCAAATAACTTAGCTATCGAAGATAGAATAGCTATTGGTCTATAACCCTCAACGTTGCCCGTACAACTAGATTTAGGAATCGGCCTCACCCGTGTAATCTTCCATTCATTAGGGTACTCTCCGGTATCCAGGGCCAAGTTAAAAACGTAAAGAAGCGGCACTGCTAACCATTCTTTGCACCCTTTCAGAATGAACGCCGGAATAATAGTTTTGTAAATATAACATGAATACCTAACATCTATAGAATCAAACGATAGCACTCATATAAAGGTAAGGTGGAAAAAAATATATATGTTCAACGTGTGGGACATTCAAATATGGCCATGTACACTTTTTTTGAAAAAAAAACGCTCACTTTCTTATTTTCAGACCCCTAGCCTGCCTGTGTTAACAAAATACAAAAATATGTTTTGTCCCTTTCCCACTAATGCAAAGATGTGTCAGAAACTGGTTTCGTAGCAAGAATAATAATTCTTCCCACGTAACTGGTTACGTAGCATTGGTTTTGTAAGCGGTCGTACGTAACTAGTTTCGTAGGAAGAAAAAAACCTCTTTGTACGTAACTAGTTTCGTAGCAAGAAAAACAATCCTTCACATGTAACTGGTTACGTAGAATGGTTTCGTCGGTGGCCGAAGGAGTCCAGTACACCGAAGAGACCCTGAAAAAGCTCTCAATGACATTCGGAAGGAAGGCAAGGGAATAAGAGAGACTTACAGATTGTATCAGAAAACAGTATTACATCAGATGATGAAAAATACTGTCAAAGTTGATTATTTTTAGGGTTCCGTACCCAAAGGGTAAAAACGGGACCCTATTACTGAGACTTCGCTGTCCGTCCGTCCGTCCGTCTGTCACCTCACCAGGCTATATCTCAAGAACGGTGATAGCTAGACAATTGAAATTTTCACAGATGATGTATTTCTATTGCCGCTATAACAACAAATACTAAAAATAAAATGAAATAAACATTTAAGGGGGGCTCCCATACAACAAACTTACAGATATTGGTACGGAGTCCCACTCGCACTTGGCCGGTTTTTTAATTATTTACCGAATAAGAATTAAATATGATTATCCTCCATTGTTAAAAGGCAATATTAAACATATTTTTAAATCAATTGTACTTGTTTTATTTTCATAATTTAAATATTAACATATTGGTCGCAAACTGGCTTACTGGCGGTCGTAAACTGATGAAAGTGGTCGCAAACTGACGTTTTGGCTATATTATTACTTTATCAGCATTTTATAATAATTTATGGATTGGAGTATAATATTTTTGATTTCATATTCAAACTAGACTATATTTGGGACTAGTTTACATTAACGCATTCTATGCTGTGTGTTGATAATATTTTTTTTTCTCATCTGAAGTTGGCAACTCCGTTAACTGGTCGCAAACCAGCGCAATGACCCTATAGGTGAGAACAGCAGGAAAACATCTGGACATCCTAATATCCGCGCATACGAAAGAATTTTGGGCCACGCTTAAACGGAGACGCATCGCATAGTCAAGGTAGTAATATTATAATAAGTGTTGCGTTTGCATATCTTAAAAAGACGCATTTGCCTCTATAGACGAAATTACCTCGGGTGACTTTTTAAACTTTTGTCTTTTTATATCAATAGACATTAGGGAACATACATACATACCCACACACAAACACGCATATCGATCAAAATCATTATCATCCTTTTGCTTCTCCGTATTCGGGTAAAAATACGGAATCAGAAAATAACGAAGTTGCACAAATTGAGTCCTTTGTTTTATGATCAAACTGTTTCTTTTGTAGGTTGTAACTGATGTTTCATGGAATCAATCCTTTAAATTAGTCGATAATTAATTGCAATTTCAGTGTTTGCCGTGAAATTGGTGTTTTAAATATGGATTTGATATATAATGACATCAGTTATTGTATTTCTGTACGCGTCAACATTTCATTGTCAAAATGTCGAAATTGTAAACGTATCGTAGATTAACTCGATAATTATTTACATAAATAATTGATTTGGTTTTAAGTTTTAATTACATATCGATATAAACCTCCAAGTTAATTTTAAACTATTGGTGAATTACATCGTTAATTCAGAGAAAAGACACGTAAAACAGTGACAAAATGTATCCCAACCAGAAGATTTGACTGAATCAACACCAACGCCAATATTTTTACCGATCATGAATTCATTCAACATTCCGAACAAAAAAACTCGTTATCCTGCCAGTACCGAGCGTTCTATTTAAAAAATGGAATACCATTAGTACCTAGTTCAAATTAAACGTATCCATATTTTGAAATTCGAACAGAAGCAATCATCAGCTCGTTTACTTTTTTTATGAAGCTGGCTGCCAGCCACCTGATTTTGTTATGGCGTGTTTTTTTTTATTTTGAATTCGGAACGTTCGAACGTAGCAACCGCCCGACGCCGGGAACAACCCTGCAAAGGCTCGACGCAGCCACCGGCCGGGCATCTCTGCGCAGCCTCCCCCCTCCCACCCCCGTACCCCCTTCCTAACCGCCGCCAGACCGCTTCTAGCGCCCGTGCGCTCAGGACGTACCGTGCGTCCACCTACCACCTGTAGCTCAGAAAAGGACGCAAACAGTGCGTAATAAATATCTGTCCTTCTTCGATTCGTGTGTTCGATTATATTTTGTTTTTGCAAAGTGTGGATTACAGTGGAATAGTGTTGTGCTTTTATGAATGAAGTTCTTAACCGGTTTTTACGGATGATGGTAAGAATTGCCGATTTCCGTTCGTACAGGTTTCGTGAGTTTTTTTTTTTTATTTTGACTTAATGATGGTTTTTAGTGTGGGAACGGATTACAGTTTTTTTTTTTCACATCGACTGTCGTAAAGCGAAGTAGATTCTAATTGGGATTTTGCGGATTAAATGTTTGCTTTTTATAATTTAATTTATTTTATGGTGCTACGATCAGTGTTTCACACGCCGGTTCAGCCATTTATTATAATTTATAATATTCATAGCCAAGACTATAATTATAATTTGTCAATTCAGGGTAGCTAGTTTCTTGTATATCGTTAAAGTTTAATGAAGATGGGAGGTACCCACTTAATTCGATATTAAAAAATTGAAAATAAACTTTCAATACCTACATATAATACAAATAAAGTTATAAATTTATGATCTACACTAGGTACTTATTTAGGGTATTGTTATGAAAATTTCAAATGACTAACTTAGCGGTTGAATCGTTTCCTTGCGAGGGAGGTCGTTGGTTCGATTCTATTTATAATAATTCGGTAATTTTTAATAAATAGTAGTAACTGACTTTAAATACACATTAGGTTTGAATTAAACAATTTAAAGTCTGATATTATAATATGATTTATAAGGCTTCATCCAGAAAACATGTTTTTATTAGTTATCTTCAGCATTAAAAGCAATCTTTACATAAAACTTCAAATATTGAACTAATATTTTAACAGTAAAAGCAAATTAGCAAGTTTCAGCTTTTTACATTGCACTTAATTAAATTACCTTTATTCTCGTTTATTACCTACCAAGTTAAAAGTGAACAAGCATCTTCTGGGTACCAGTGATGTGGTCGGTTTATTAAGTCTATTCGTGTTGGATTGCAACTACATTGGGTCATTAAGTGCAATAATATATATACATTTGCTCATTTACTTGCATTATATTTGTATATATTCTTCTTTTCCGTTAAATGTGGACGCGTGGCGCTTTTTGGGGGAGGCCTACATCTAGCAGTCATAACCATTACTGACATAAAACATACTCATATAAAATAAACCTGTAGTGATCCTATTTAATTATTACACAAGAATAAGCACTTAATAAAAAACAATATACATTAACATGAGTTTCAAAACTACTTAGTATTTTTTATAATTACGGTGATCCAAAAAGGGGGACCATGATTGACTGGTGTATGATTAGGTACCCTAGTGATTATGTTTTATAATCGACTTCCAAGGGAGGAGGTTCTATGTTTCACTGTATGTATTTTTTGGTAGGTTTTGATAATAACATATAACGTAATTAATTAATTATGTAATACCACGTATAAAAAAAACATCCTAACTTTATTTTTAAAAGGGCAGCTTTTTACGCTATTTTCTTTAATAAACAGATATTAAAAATGAAATCTGAATCGAAATTAGAAATGCGTTAATCTTGAACTTTGTTTCAACTCAAAGAAACTATGAATCGGTCAAAATAACAACAAGATATTGAAATATCTAACATGAAACCGTCACAGACAAATGACCGCCATTTTGAAAATTGCATGCTGCAATATTTTAAAACTCATAAACCCTAGAGTGGCAGTTTAGCGAAGATAATTGAAGATCAAACGAACTTACCTGTAAGTGAAGTTCGATCACAATTATGTGAGCAGCTTCATTCGACGCGATAAGTCTCCGTCCAGAGACGTGGTTCTGTATCACGATCCTAATTTACATCTTTCGACGTACTATGAGTGTTAATAACAAAATACAGCTTACTTTATTACTAAAAATAAATCAACGCTGATTCATTGAGTAATTTAATCTTAACTACCCAAATGAAGCCGAAATGTTGCGTTTCTTGTCATTAAAATATGTTTCAACTTCGAAGTTTTACCGACATTCTTTAAATAACATATCCATTCCCAAACGAATAATTTAACGCAATTAGCAATTTTGTTAGTCATCATCTTATTATCATCACCATAATGTACCTATTTTAGTATCCCAACTGGACGTATTTATGCAAAATGGAACCAATCAACATTTATCTAAACCGTTTACATTGAACCCTGTAACTATAGCATAAAGTACAAACGTAAATGTGGGTTGGTTCCTTTTTGCACAAATACGTCCAATTAAGATTTTTCGTAATTCTACGTATCGCCTGGTGACAATCAAGTCACTAAAATTTCTGTCACTACTCTTTTAAACCTCGTATCTACTTTGTAGATTGATACTTAGATACGAGTTTTGTTTTAAGTAAGTATTTGTCACTTAGTGCGTTTTGGTTGTCAACAGACGGTATGGTACCTGATACGGTATTTGTTTATAGTGGAAATAAATGAAATAATAAATAAATATTAAGGGACAATCATACGCAAATCGACCTAGTCCCAAACTAAGCAAAGCTTGTACTATGGGTACAAGACGACGATATACATAATATATCTAAAAATACGACGATATAAATAACATTCTTGACCCAGGAACAAATATTCGAGTTCATCACACTAATTGCCCCGGGCGGGATTCGAACCCTGAACCGCTAGCTCCGTAGGCAGGTATCTACAAACTGAGCCAAACGCATCGTCAAATTAAATCATTGAAACCAGTAACTTTTTAGACATACCTATATTCAAAAATACGCGGAACCAAATAGACTACTACTAACTTTTGGACATTATACTATTTTTAATCGGACAAAGACTAGAAATATGTGTTTTGACTACTGATTTTTATAAATATCTAGTTTCTACCTGTCGTTACGTTTTAATTAAGCCTGATATCATTAGTGAGTTTCGAAGTATTCATAAAACACTAATATGTCTGTTAACATGCAATAGTGGATAACATGTAACCAGATGCCTTAATGCACGTATAACAGATGATTGTGAAACGCCCCTAAATGTTATTTAGCAGACATTTGGATTGGTTATTAAAACGAGCAATGCAATGCCAACGTAAAAGTAAAATGGACGAATAATAAACTGTTCTGATTCTAGTAATGATGCACTTTAGGGCGGTGAATTAGTGAATGTCCCAGATCGCAGATGTTTGTTGCCCGAACCGGAGGTGAAGGCCGTAAATATGCTATCTGGGGCTTTACGAATTACCGTTCGCGACTGATCGGCTCTCCTTATTATGAATCGCGAACCGATTGGAATATTATTCGACTGGTACTTAGCGAGTAAACCCGTTTCGTATTTATTTTAATATGTCCTAAGTACTTGTCCAAATTGACGGTCAAACTCGACATATTTCTCACATTTTTGTCTACAGTTTCATGTATTAGGTTTCGTAAATCCAGCTTTGATTACTATTCGTGAAAAGGGTGAATTTTAATGGGCCCTAATCATATTACAAGGGTATCGTATCCTTAGTACATTAGAAAAACCGCAGGCTGTAGGATTAACGTAAAATCGTAAAATCTGTACCCTTGAGGGATACCCTATTAATATAATGTTATCTATACTGGTAAGCCTCTCTGAGGAGAGACTTTCCCTCCTTGTGTATAGATAATAACTAATCTGACAAGCTTTATACATCAAAATAATGAAATTTCAATTAAATATCAGACAACCTCACACAAATCCATCTAGTCCCAAATTAAGCTCAAGAAGGCTTGTGTTATGGGTACTAGACGACGCTATACATACTTATATAGATAAATATATACATAAATACGTAGAACAACCATGACCCAAGCACAAATAATCGATTTCATCACACAAATATTTGCCCTGGTCGGGATTCGAACCCGGGACCGCCGGCTCAGTAGGCAGGTCTCTACAAACCGAGCCAACCGCGCCGTCGTTTACACATCAAAATAATGGAATTTCAATTACAACCTACATACAATTTTAAAAAACCCCCGACACTAATAGCTGGTCATCATAAGGACATCATTAGAAAATGCTAATAAGTATGATCATAACTAAAAAATAACAACAAAATTCATTTATTCAAAATATAACAAAACAAAATAAACAATAACCAATTTAAAAAAGTCTATCTAAATCTAAAACTAAACTAAGTCTAAAAATGACCCCCGTGGCATTGTACCAAAGATGCTGGCAGCATTACCTCGCTGTATTGCTATACTAAGACGCTGAGCGAGGAAGCTGCCAGCCCTTTGGTCACCAGTGGTGTCGATGAGCCGTTTCGCAAGCTCTTTAAAAAGAATTCTAGCGCTTGGACCCCACGGGCCCAGGGTCTCGACACCAAATGCGGTGAAGTGGTATTGGGAGCCGAGACCCTGGTGTTTGTGTATTTTGCGGTTTTGGACTAAAAAATTTGGACTTCTTAGCTTCAACATTGGCTGAGATCCGGTCACCTGCTCCACTAAAACCTGAATATCTTGGAGACGTGAGCTTCGATTTTCATCAAAGAAAGCTAAGAACCATCTCAACAAACCTGGCTTTGCACTCAAATCGGTCCAGCCAATCAGGTTTGGGCACTACGATGACACAGACAGACACACAAATACACAAGTTAACTTATAACCCTCTTTTTTCGCCGGGGGTTAGTTGATAATAACTAAATCTGGTCAAACTTTATACCATGTGGGTCCTGTAACGAGAGCAAAAAATTAAAACATAGATTTTACTCGTCAAACTGAACAACATCTGTACAGAAACTTTTTTTAAAAATACTGTTTTCATATGTCCATTTTTTTAAACAAAGTAAATAGAATTTTAAATGTAAGTACGCCATCCAACATTGATATCGTCTGAGCATTGACATAGCTGTCGAATGTTTCGCAATACATTGCGTCTTTGAATAAACTTTATTTTACAGTTTTACATTATAAAATGAGTTATTTTTAAAAGCTGTTTGATAAATGTTGTTTAGTTTGAGCTGCAGAATCTATGTTTTAATTTATTGCTCCTGTTACAGGACCCACCCGGTATATCAAAATAATGATTTCAATTAAACATTATGAAAAACAGATTAAACTGACGTAACAATTGTCAGGAGCGGCCCGACAATCCTGACAATTTTGACGACTAGCGACCCGCCCCGGCTTCGCACGGGTGCAATGCTATATTATGCATGTATAATACATATAAACCTCCCTCTTAAATCACTCTATCTATAAAAAAATGGCATCAAAATCCGTTGCATAGTTTTAAATATAGCATATGGGACGGACAGACAGCAGCAAGCGACTTTGTTTTATACTACGTAGTGATGTCTCACGATGGTTTTAATAATAATCTAATTTAAACTTTTGTGAGACTTATTTAATTATTGTAGGTATTAAGCGATTTACACTCACGTGGAATTGTCAGGTGTACGGGTAGCTGCCCCTGATGAAGAGCTCCATACGAGTTCGAAACATGTCGGGCCGTTCCTGACAATTTCACGTGAGTGTTAACCGCTTAATACAAGTTTTAATAATATTATTTCAATTAAAACAGAAATTATTGTATTAAGCGGTTTACACTCACGTGAAATTGTCAGGAACGGCCCGAAATGTTTCGAACTCGTATGGAGCCCTTCATGTCGGGCCGTTCCTGACAATTTCACGTGAGTGTAAACCGCTTAATACAATAATTAAATATGTCTCACGAAAGTTTTAATAAAACAGAAATTACATACGTAGGTATCACACCGTGTACAAAGTGGCTAGCTCTGAATTGTGAGCGGTTCCCACCAGGCCGGTCGGGCCGGATGCGTCCAACCGGTTGGCTCTTGGCTCGATTTAGACAAGGCGTTGGCCATTGACCATGCGATGACATGTGATACTATGTTACTGTAATTTTAAATGCACTTTTGCTCATTATTACAACATAATACTCCTCTTAAAGCTCATTTGAGCTTAATTTGAGACTAGGTTGATTTGTGTGAGGTTTTCTGTTTTTTTTAAGTCGACTAGTTTTTGAAAATATATATGAATGTATGATAAGATATAACAATTATAAAATATTATATAATCTTATCGAAATGTTTACTTGCCTTAACATTAATAGGCCTTATACATTTTGAAATGATTTTTTTTTATATACTTGCAGGTAATTTCAACCAACTTTTTAAAGTAAATAAAAAAAACATAGATAACATAAAAAAGTAACATAGCTATTTCATGCTTCTATTGCGTGCAGTCAAAAATAAGTAAAAAAACAGTTCTGCGTGAAATTTGACAATTTCGAGTAGTTTTTTAAACAAAATTTTATCAATGACAAACTGTATGTCTCAAATATATAATATAAATTGCAATAGCCTTGTTCTATACTTAGAACAAGTAACATTGATATTTATATTAAGAAATATTTTTGATCATACAGAAAAATGTCTAAAACAATCAGCATTATTGAACAGATAAGGACGCCGCCTTTTTATATCACAAAATGTGTCCCAATATCCCAATCAGAACATCATGTCAACCTGTCCTTTACAAGGCTGTCAAGCCCACAAACCGTATTTTTGAGACTGTCACTTGTCTATAAATACAGTCCACATTTGATCCTCCCCGTGGAGTGAGCACGTGCTTGGCCTATTTAGGAGTATCGCGTTGGTCTTCCCAAAATATGTTGCCAGTACGAGTGGTGCCAGCGTAATGCCTTGATCACACGTACCGAGTAAACGGGCGAGACAGTGCTCTGTCTCGCCCGTTTGTCTTGTGTGTGACAGGGACGAGAGCACTGTCTCGCCCACTGTCTCGGTACGTGTGATCAAGACATAAACGATTTGTATGGAGAATACAGCGCCGCTAGCGGTCACTTTTTGAACTACAGTTCTTTATGTAAATAAATAAAATAAATAAATAAATAAATATTAAGGGACAATCATACACAAATCGACCTAGTCCCAAACTAAGCAAAGCTTGTACTATGGGTACTAGACGACGATATACATAATATATAAATACATATATAAATAACATCCATGACCCGAGAACAAATATTTTGCACAAATATTTGCCCCGGCCGGGATTCGAACCCGAGACCGCCGACTCAGTAGGCAGGTGTCTACCAACCGAGCCAAACGCGTCGCCAAGTAATGTAAATCGTCTACGCAGTCCATAGCGAGTGCAGTCACTGTAAACTCTTGGCAGCGTTGCCAGAGCTACGGAAAAATCCGTAGATCTACGGAATTTAAGCTTTGTGCCCAGACCTACGGAAATTATTGGGGAACCTACGGAATTTCAGACTATAGTTGCCGAGAATCTTCTTGAGCCTAACCTTGACTGCGCAGTAGCCGATTTACGTACAAATATGCATGCGCAGATCCGCCATTTTGGGTCAAGAAGATTCTCGGCAACTGTACTTTTATTTATCACCAAAACATCACATAAACAAAACGGAATGTAATTTTTCTGTGAAAAATTAATTGAAATCTTAGCACACACTCGCGGACTATTCACGCACTATCAACTTAGTGGTCCGTTTCTTAAATTTCATTTTTTTACCAGCTCTAAACGATGATTAAACTAAGGACAAGGTGTTCAAAAATATAAGATTTCCGTTTTTTCACCTACGTTTTTGCAAAACTTACTATCTTTTATTAACATTTTAAGCTTCAGTATAGTCAAATGAAGCATTGAAAAAAAAAAGGCTGTAGAACTACGGATTTTTCAAGCGACTATCTACGGAATTCTACAGACTTTTTGGTCTCACCCTACGGATTTTCATAAATGTCATCTGGCAACACTGACTCTTGGTAAGGTTACAGTTAGGGCTGCCAGCCGGGCTTCCCCGGATTCGTCCTAGTTTGGAGGCCGTCCGGGGGGTTTTCAAAATGTGTCCCCGGACACTTTTATGAGAATGAAAAATAAAGCGATTGTTCTTTTAATTTTGATAATATTATTTTCGGACACGTCCGGGGAAATAATGCGATTTACGCCAAGTGTCCGGGTTTCTTTAACTCTTTGTCCGGGTTCGGCGAATTTGGAGATGGCAGCCCTATAAGTACAGTACTCATATAATGCTTGGGTTATTTGGGTTGTTATATTGGTTTATATTGAAATATTAAGCGTTTTAGAATATCGTAGTATTTACTTAGTATTATTTTACTTCGGGTACACATCATACATTTTGTAAGTATTCGGTCCCGTTTTTGCCCATTGGGTGCGGAACCCTAAAACGTATCAGAAATAGCAAAAAACTTTCAAAACTAATTTCATTATGAAAATAATGTACTCCTAGCGCCAATAGCAAAAAATAGCTGAAAGTTACTCAAAAATCATTCGTTTCAGTATCTGTGCGATTTCAACTCTTATTTCCTGGATATACTAGAAATTGTGTACTTGGATGATTGTCATCTCTTTCAAGAAATGGTAATTTTATGTATCTCTATCAATCTACAAACTAGATAAGAGGTTTATGTTTCACACCATTAAAAATCTCATGTGATGGGGCCTTAGGGACTAAATATATGAATTTCTAGAAAAAAATTGCATCCAAATGGGAAAACCCATATTCGCAAATAATTTTCTGGCTAAAAGTACGAATATCGGTCATACCGTCTCCATGAGAGTGAGAGGCACCAGAAGACATATTAGGGCCTTCGATTGTGAAGACGGAGCATGCATTCTTCACTAAGCCAGATTTTTCCATCAACCTCCCCCTCCGCACCTTTAACTCCCCCACTCCCGTCGTCATCCTTATTTTGTACATTTGTTTAGTTTAATTATTTTATTTTATTTCAATTAATTTATTACACAGCTCTTATCTGTGTAATAAATTTATTGAAGTTTTGAAGAGTAGTGACAGTAATTTTAGTGAGTTTTGGTCACCAGGCGGTATAATAGTCCAAGTTGTATATGCCTCTGTATAATTCTCTGTACATATATATTATTTCCGTACTAATTCCACCAACTCAACCAAAACTGTTGAGTTTCTTCGGCTTTCCTCTCAACAGCAGTCTCTTGGGAAGTTGGGAAATTCACAATCTGACTCACAAAACTGCCCTTGCTAAAACTAAAAAATATTTCATTCCAATAATTTATTTATTCGTATGGCATATTATGTACAATCCATATACAATTAAAAGAAGATAGGTAATATTCCAATAATGAAACCATATTTCACGCAAATTCTATAATTCATACATAAAAGCTAATTAAAAGCAACGCAGCACAATTACGAGCCGACCGTGCTAACCGCGCTCCCCCGCGTGGACATGTGCCGCGCAGATGGCTGTGGTATGTGCACTTCGTACCTATATCTGTTGAAAAGCAAAACTCACTAAGCAACAAATACCTACTTAAAAACTCGTATCTCAGTATCAACCTACAAACTAGATACGAGGTTCTGAAGAATAAATGACAGAGATTTTAGTGAGTTTTACTTGTCACCTTGGCGGTGTCCAAGGATAAGAGTCAAAATGGCATAGATACGTAATGAAATGAGTATTGCTGCTATGGACACAGAATAAAGAAACTACTATGAAGTGATTTAAAAGCGGCAAATTTCAGTATTTTTTGCCATAGGCGCTCATTTATATCAAACTAGCGACCCGCCCCGGCTTCGCATGGGTGCATGCATGTATTATACATAATAAAGATTCCTCTTGAATCACTCTATCTATTAAAAAAACGCACCTAAATCAGACAGCAGAAAGGGACTTTGTTTTATACTATGTAGTGATGGTTTATCATTTTTTTTTGCCATTGGCGCTAGGAGAATGTATAAATATGTACTAATTATTTCTAGTCGGCCGATTAGTCGGCAAAAAATGCCGATTAGTCGGCAAAAAATGTCAAAAATCGGCACTTTATTACCTACTGGAAAATTAGAACATAATTATACAATATTACTGCCATTATTTTAGCCAAATTCGACCTTTTGCTTGAAGACGTTAACTATAATGATAATTCTCGAATTTGGCTAAAATAATGGCAGTAATATAGTATAATTATGTTCTCATTTTCCAGGTAGGCAATAAAGTGCCGATTTTTGTCATTTTTTGCCGACTAATCGGCCGACTAGAAATAATACCGATTAGGCTTTTCCGACTAGTCAGCCCAACTCTACTTTTTATAACATCCGAATCAAAGCTTCTAGTATCTCATATCATGTGCAAATCAAGAAAACATTAAGACATTTTCAGATCAATCAGCATTAAACAAATAGCTTCAGCTATAAAAACATTTCGTTACTTCGTCATTAAAGACGGCTCTTTGATTTCATAATGTAAACACATTTGACTTTCCGATGTAGGTATTTTATTATAGCTTTAGGATTTTTTCCTTGTTTCTGAGATAGAAATGTGAGCTATACTTTTCAGGATTTTTATAATCGTATATCAAAGGGAATATTTTAAATATAGAACTTATTAACTTACTGGGCCGGCAATCCAGAGGTACCGGGTTCGATTCCCGGAATCTTCCATAACAAATATAACGCATTTTCTTTGAGCTTTGATTTTTGTATCAATGGTTTAATATAAAAATTCTGGTTTCATAAAACTTATATCATATTAAATAGTTTAGCCATTATATTAAGTGAAGCGTGAAGAAGCATCTCTGGGGCCAGCATGGTAGTGTCAACTGACATGGCACCGTTGGTTTCTTATCAGTTGCCATTGCGACTTGGGCTCCCTTTTTTTCTTACCATCAGGCGAAGTTATCGAAGTTTTGGATGGCATTTATCTATAAAGCCTCTTGATTTGTATGTTATCTGTTTAGTGTGCCAATAAAGTAAATCTTGGAAGTAATGTCCAAAGGCTAATAAACATGTAAATAATATATATGTATGTACATCTAAACAAAGCATACATAACCCACTTCGTGCCAGGCACTTGACTTAAGTCCGTGCATAATGGCATCGCGTGAGAAAACGCACATGTGTTCAGCGAATGGCGTTTACGATGTATCTTTTTCTTTTTACCGCCCGGTCCAGTAAACAATATTTTTATGACGGCTACTGGTACTTCGAATTGTACCGCCATACGAAAAATGAGGCATCTGATGATATTTTCCTTTTCAAAATGGAATTACACATAAGTCTACTAATTATAATTTCCAGAAATTTTCGTGAAAAAATGACAGATAAGTTTTTGTCTGACGGTACAATTGCCCAATGAAGGCGTTTAAAAGATGGCGCCACTGTAGTGAAAGGTCTATGATAATTATGGCGTTTCAAAATCCACTGATAATAACACAGGCTTTTGATCATTTTTGTTAGTTTCGTCCCAGCTATTTTTTTTTATATTTTTTGAAATAGATTTCATAAAAAAAAGTTTCATAAAGTAACAAGTAACTATTATATTCCTTCTATGCTTTTTAAAGAATAAGACGAAAGTCTTCAACCAATGTGTGTTACCAGTGATGACTTACGGCACCGAAACGTGGTCTTTCACTATCGGCCTCATCTCAAAGCTCAGAGTCGCTCAACGTGCAATGGAGAGGGCTATGCTCGGGGTGTCTCTACGTGATCGAATCAGAAATGAGGAAACCCGTAGACGAACTAAAGTGACCGATATAGCTCACCGGATTAGCAAGTTGAAGTGGCAATGGGCAGGCCACATAGCACGCAGAGCAGATGGCCGATGGGGCCGAAAAGTGCTCGAGTGGAGACCTCGGACCAGCAAGCGCAGCGTAGGACGTCCACCTACAAGATGGACAGATGGCCTTATAAAGGCCGCCGGAAGGCGCTGGATGCAGGTCGCTTCCAACCGGTATATATGGAAGTCCAAAGGGGAGGCCTATGTTCAGCAGTGGACGTCCTATGGCTGAGATGATGATGATGATGCTTTTTAAACATAATATAGGCAATAACTAGGCACTAACTATTGCAAATACATATGTAGGCAATAAATATTGTATAACAACTAGGAGTTACTTATCTCGTATTTTATACACATAAGTCGATTTTACACACAGACACAGACAACTTTTAATATTTAACACAATCTTTAATAAAGTAAGAAAAAATGTTTGCTTCTAACTAAAATCAATCAAGTTTTGAGTAGAGTCCGCTTATTTCACATATGTGTAGCTAACAATTTTTTATGAAAATTTAATTTTTTTAAAGAATACGCAAGCATTTATTTTAGTCATTATTACGTTAGACGACGCAACAAATTCATCAACAATTGTCTACTGGAGATTCTTCAGTGGAGAATGCCATTGTCATATTTACAACATCGAAAATTACGTACTTTCTTAATTACTTGTCAATTAAACAAACCAATAAACGTTTATACCGAAAAGGCCGTAACTCGAATGCAAATTAAAATTGCATTTACATAATTTTCAAATTGGGCGTGAGCAATTAAATAAATTTCATTTACATTGTCCCGTTTAAAGCCGTGCGTAAGGTTTTTAAGCTTTTTGATAATTTATCTGTGCAGATATTATTATGCTCAAAGTGTACAAAACTATAGATTGTAAAGCGAATTCTATAATAACATTTTGCTATCCAAATATCATAAACCCTCCATGATGCGTTCAAGAACCGCACATTATGACCACTATAAAAATAAACTGTTTTATTAGAACACATTTCTTATCTGTAAAAATGTTATTATTGCTAAATAATAACATCGATTTCGATAGTATTATTTATTCAAATTTCGAACATCTCTGAAAAACAAAGAAATTTGATTTGACCCCTATTCTAATATCGGCCAATATCACGTTTAGTTTGAAATTGCTATCAAATTTAACAAAAGTCGCACGTAAGTAAGATATCGAACGATATGATAGTTGGGGCCGACTCTAGTTTGTCTCTGAATTTTACCGCCATTACCGGGTAATATTTGTCATAATGTGCGACTCCTGGATGCATCTTGGAGGCTTATGATATGTGGCTAGATAAAGTAGTGTTGTAACTCGTGTGATGTTATTATGAAACTTGCCTTCGGCTCGTTTCATAGACCCACACTCGTGTTTAATTCGTGTTTAAGGTTGACTGGTAGAGAATGCCCCATGGCATTAAGTCCGCCTTTTGTACGTTAAGTTTTTCTTTTGTGCAATAAAGTTTAAATAAATAAATAATACCCTTCATTATGTACAGTCACATAAACTACTATTTTGAAAGAGCATCAATGTCCTATTAACTACACAGTTAAGAGGCGCCAACCTATGTCAATATATTATACGAGTATATATGCAAATTAATATTAGTTATATTATAAGTTTTATTTAAAAAATAAAATATATTTTAGGTAAACTTTGAATATTCGACATTGAACATAATATTTAGTTTCTATTAATTTCTAAGATTATTAAAACTTATAATTTTTTTTTTTATCTAGCCTGTTTGTGTGTGTCCCACTGCTGGGCAAAGGCCTCCCCTCTTTCTCTCCAGTCGTCTCGCTGAAGAGCAAGTTGCTCCCAAACGTTCTCAAATGCGTACAGGTCATCCAGCCATCTCCGTTTCGGTCTGCCTCTGCACCGGTAACTAAAACTTAATAATACAAAAAATAAACGAACGTCTAGGTTGTATCAACTTGAAACTTTACGACCCAAAACAAAATGAATATTCAAAGTACACAAATAATAATAAAGGTATATTAAATATAATTATACATTATAAGTGTTATAATCCCATAAATTAGCTATTGACCTAGTAAATATGATATTTATATTAAATCAGTACAACTACAACAGTATATTATGTGTAAAGTATCAGTTTTTCTTACTGTGGCGCGTTATGCAAATGAAAAGAAAAAACTTGTATTAAAGTACTTTTTTTGGAAATTGATAAAAATGCATTTTCAACAAAACAAATTTGTCAAGGTTAATGAAGATTTGGGCACATTCATGAACTAGCTAACTAATCAAATATGTGTGTCATTTCTTTTTTATGTCCATCATAAATTAAATAATACACAAAAGCCACTTTTATACCGCAGTATAATGTTTTATTAACGAATAAAAACCATCATTATGTTACAGTTTTAGTAAAAAAATATTGCATTAGGGTTTTACTGCGACTTATATGTGTTAACGGTTAATTTTAAGCGTAGAAACGTTATTTAGTCAAGTCTATCAAATTACCTTTCAACTGACACATTTTAGACCTTGTTCTTAGGGTTCCGTACCCAAAGGGTAAAAACGGGACCCTATTACTGAGACTTCGCTGTCCTTCCGTCCGTCCGTCCGTCTGTCACCAGGCTGTATCTCAAGAACGGTGATAGCTAGACAGTTGAAATTTTCACAGATGATGTATTTCTATTGCCGCTATAACAACAAATACTAAAAATAAAATAAAATAAAATAAGTATTTAAGGGGGGCTCCCATACAACAAACGGAATTGGTTGCGTTAACTTTGCACCTCATTTGTATCGGGCGCTATACATAGGTACCAGGTGCAAACTTAACTTAACCACTTAAGGATGGAAAGTGTTTGTACGGAACCCTCGGTGCGCGAGTCCGACTCGCACTTGACTGGTTTTTTATTTATTGTTTTGCAAATGCTAAATTTGGTGTACTGCCTTTTCGCCGAATTATGTTTCGTCAAACGTTTCATTTCGTCAAATGTTTCATTTCGCCAAAAGCATTTTTCACTGAAACTGTAAACTATTTAGGATTGTTGTTAATATCATCCTTTAGATTAGGTTAGATTAGGTTTGTTTTATAACAATTCGAAATAGTTTACAGTTTCGGTGAAAAATGCTTTTGGCGAAATGAAACATTTGACGAAATGAAACGTTTGACGAAACATAATTCGGCGAAAAGGCAGAGAACCGCTAAATTTATTATATGCAGGCATAAACAGGACAACAGATGAATTCACTTTTAAAATTAAAGAATTGCAATATCCAAATTGACATTACATCATGTTTATTTAACTTAAAATGTATGGTAATCTATAATAAGTATATAATAAAACAGTATATCGAAAGCAAAAATCAAAGTCAAGAATTTTTTAAATGAGTGTTGATCCATGTTGAACAAAACATCTTTGTATACGTGTATTTAATTACGTAACAACTTATTTCCTTTGTTTCCATAAAAATCACATCGATCCGTTGTTTCATAAAAGATATTGTTTGTTCATCTTTTAAAAGATATTGTTTGGTAATTAACTACACTTTCGCATTTGCAAAATTGGTAGCATGGTCGCTGTATTAATGTGAGCATGAAGCAAACACGAAAACGAAGCACTTCCACTTGAGTAAGCCTGTTTGCTTTATTGTACAAACAACGTAAGGGACTACCGAAAAATAAATATGTCCCTATCTCGTAAATTTTCTCCGTACCTATGTATTACCTACTAGCTTACTTTTCATGAGAAATATTATTAAAATAAATATTAAGGGGACAATCACACACAAATCGACCTAGTCCCAAACTAAGCAAAGCTTGTACTATGGGTACTAGACGACGATATGCATAATACATATATAGATAACATCCATGACCCAAGAACAAATATTCGAGTTCATCACACAAATATTTGCCCCGGCCGGGATTCGAACCCGGGACCGCTAACTCAGTAGGCAGGTGTCTACAAACTGAGCCAAACGCGCCGTCAAATTATTATATATACTTTATTAAATTATTATATATACTATTTGGAAAATCAATGTTTTTTTTGCATACGAAGAGTTCCGATGAGTTTCCATAACACAACAAGAACGGAATTTTGTATTACTTTACTGTCGTATAAAAATATAATACGTCGCATTTTACCTAAACAACCAATAAGATATCAGGTAACTTGCGAATATATAAACAGAAATATTTTTGTATTTTTCGGTGCCTATCCACGGAACCATGATATATTTTTCGTATACGACAGTAAAAAAACAGTCGTTGATTTTCAACAAAACAAAAGTATTACCTTTGTTGTTCGCTAAACAAACTAACAAGCTCGCGTGTTTTCGAATCCTAATACTAAAACATCAACTGTTGTTTGTCCACGCAAAAACAAAGCCTAAAAACGGGGAAACATATTCAAATAAAACTTTACAAATCAAATATGAGAATTAGCATTCCTCGTTATTCACGCATTTTTATCGGTTACGCCAAAAAGTCATTTACGCCCTTCAAATTGTATGTTGATATTTCAAGAAACAGTTACAGGTGCCGTGGCGGTAGGATTGGTAGGACCCATACTAAGTCTGTCGGGATAATTAATTTCATCTTACCCACTGTCCCTAATCACGAGCAGCGTGTTTGCTCTGTTATAATGCCTATATTCACGACGCGGTTGGCGTAGTAGTTAAGAGGCCTTATTCCTTTGCTGTGTGGACCCGGCATAGAATAGGTTCACCCCATCTCTCACCTTGGGTGTCGTAAGAGGCGACTAAGGTGCACATGGTAACGGTGGGCAGCAGCGCCGTCAACTACAACATACTACCAACCTACTGCGATCGCCAACCCGCCTGCCCAGCGTGGCGATTAGGGCAAAACCCCCCTTTATATGATAAGCACAAATAGAAAACGGCCCCCAGTCTCCGGTAGCTCTGCTGCTGCTGGCTACGGTAGCGGTCAGGCCAGCGGTGGAGCAGGGGGTGCGAAGAATCTCCGGAGGCGTGTAGGCTACCAGAACCAACAACTGGCCCTGGCAACTTATAACGCACGCACTTTGAGGACCAACGAGAAGCTCGATGAGTTGGAAAAAACAATGGAAAAGGTTCGCTGGGGCATTATAGGATTATCGGAGGTCCGAAGAGAGGGAGAGGATACGATAGTCTTGAAGTCAGGGAACCTTTTCTATTACCGGGAGGGCGATCAACTGTCCCAAGGTGGTGTCGGGTTTATCGTCCACAAGTACCTCATCAACAACGTGGTTTGTGTAGAGAGTGTGTCGTCGAGGGTGGCGTACCTTATACTCAGAATTACCAAACGGTATTCGCTGAAGGTGATACAGGTTTACGCACCAACTTCGGCACACCCCGATACGGAAGTGGAGACAATGTATGAGGACATCTCCAAAGCCATGCACAGTACTTCCAAAACTCACTATACGGTGTTGATGGGGGACTTCAACGCAAAGCTGGGTAAACGAAGCGGAAATGAGCAGAGAGTAGGGAATTTTGGTATCGGAACACGGAACCCCAGGGGGCAGCAGCTGGTCGACTTCATGGAGAGGGAGGGACTCTACGCGATGAACTCCTTCTTCAAAAAGAAACCCCACAGAAAGTGGACCTGGATCAGTCCCGATGGTCGCGTAAAAAATGAGATTGACTTCATAATTTCGACCAAAAAGCAGATATTCAACGATGTCTCCGTGATCAACAGGGTGAAAACCGGTAGTGATCATAGGATGGTAAGAGGCACATTGAATCTAAATACTGCATTGGAACGCATGAAATTGATGAGGTCAACGCTCCGTCCAGGCCCTGCCGATATCAAAAACCCCGAAAATTTTCAGCTGCAGCTCGAAAACCGTTTTGAATGCCTAGCAGATTGCGTAACAGTGGACGACATCAATAACGGGCTGGTGGAAACTGTCCGTACCGTTGGAGCTAAGTTTTATAAGCCCCAACGCACAAGTAGGACCAAAAAGATCTCCGATGACACTCTCAAACTCGTGGACAGAAGACGTGAAATGGTATTGCAGTCTTCAGCTGATATGTTGGTATACAGGCAGCTAAATAGACAGATCTCCAAATCTCTGAGGCGTGACACGAGGCATTTTAACACAACATGTGTCAAAAATGCCATTGAGCAGAACAAAGGCTCCAAAGTGTTCGCAAAAGATATGTCTATTGGGCAAAGCCAGTTGACTAAGCTGAAGACTGATAGTGGCAATATTGTTTCGTCCAAAACTGAGATTTTGAGAGAGATCGAAAAGTTCTACAGACAGTTATACACCTCAGCACAAAAGCCCGTTAACAGTCTCGATGCTGAACCTAGATCGAAACTGACCCGACACTATACCGAAGATATTCCGGACGTTAGCCTTTATGAGATAATAATGGCTCTGAAACAACTTAAGAACAACAAGGCACCAGGTGATGACGGAATTACGACTGAACTTCTGAGAGCGGGTGGAAAACCAGTACTCAAAGTCCTCCAGAAGTTGTTCGGTTCCGTCATACATGAGGGCACAACGCCTGAAGCATGGAAAAGGAGTGTGGTGACATTGTTCTTCAAGAAAGGTGACAAAACCTTATTGAAGAACTATAGGCCCATCTCACTGCTGAGCCATGTTTATAAGCTGTTCTCCAGAGTCATTACAAATCGTCTCGCGCACAGGTTTGACGAGTTCCAACCTCCCGAACAAGCCGGATTCCGAAAAGGCTTTAGCACCATAGACCACATTCATACGCTGCGGCAGGTTATACAGAAGACAGAGGAGTATAACCGGCCCCTATGCTTAGCGTTTGTGGACTATGAAAAAGCCTTTGATTCGATTGAGACTTGGGCTGTGCTTCAATCTCTCCAGCGGTGCCGTATCGACTATCGATACATCGAAGTGCTGAAGTGTTTGTACAGAAACGCCACCATGTCAGTCCGAATCCAAGACCAGAGCTCAGAGCCTATCCAACTGCAGCGAGGAGTAAGACAGGGAGACGTAATTTCTCCAAAACTGTTTACTGCTGCATTGGAAGATGCCTTCAAGTTACTGGATTGGAACGGACTTGGCATCAACATCAACGGCGAGTACCTCACTCACCTTCGATTTGCAGACGATATCGTGGTCATGGCAGAGTCGCTGGAGAAATTAAGCGCTATGCTCAAAGACCTCGGCAGAGTCTCCCAACAGGTAGGTCTGAAAATGAACATGGACAAAACTAAAATCATGTCGAATGACCATGTTGCGCCTTACCCGATAGTGGTTGGGAACTCTGCCCTCGAAGTTGTCGACGAGTATGTATACCTGGGACAAATTGTCCAACTAGGTAAGTCCAACTTCGAGAGGGATGGAGGGAGGGAGGGAGAGGGAGGAAACAGGACAAGGAAGGAGTGTGGGAGGGTATCTACAGGGTGATAGGCAGGACAAGGAAAAGGGAAGAGGACTTGCCGCTGGAAAAGGATGAACGGACACTGAGCACAGCGGACTCTGCCAAATTCTTGGCAGAGACGTTTTACCCAGGAGACTCAACCGACAGCGACAACGAACATCACCGCTTAACAAGGCAGAGAGCTGAAACCGTGAATGCTGAGGAGCAAGATGAGCTATGCGAGCCACCATTCACGTCAGAGGAACTCACATGGGCCAGCGATTCTTTCAACCCAAAGAAGGCCCCGGGAGCAGACGGGTTCACGGCCGACATATGTCGTCAGGTCATCGGAGCCAACCCCGAGGCCTTCTTAGCGCTCCTAAATAAGTGCCAGTCACTCCATCACTTCCCAACGCCCTGGAAAGAGGCAACAGTCGTGGTACTAAGGAAACCGGGGAAAAGTACATATACCAGCCCAAAGTCGTACCGACCCATAGGACTCCTCCCAATACTAGGGAAGATATATGAGAAGATGATGGTTGCCCGCCTGAAACACCATCTAATCCCAAGGACAAGTTCCCGACAGTATGGCTTCATGCCGCAGAGGAGCACCGAAGACTCCCTCTATACCCTAATGCAGCACATCCGAACAAAACTGAGTGAAAAGAAAATTGTCACAATCATATCATTGGATATAGAGGGAGCCTTCGATAATGCCTGGTGGCCGGCCATACGGGTTCGCCTCGCCGAGGAGAACTGTCCGATCGACCTGAGAAAGACCATCGACAGCTACCTAAAGGACAGAAGAGTCAGAGTGAGATATGCTGGCGAGGAATTCTGCACAGACACAGACAAAGGCTGCGTACAAGGCTCAATTGGCGGGCCAATTCTCTGGAATCTGATCCTGGACCCACTCTTAAAAAGCCTAGAAGCAATGGACGTATACTGTCAGGCATTCGCAGACGATGTAGTGCTTGTCTTCGAGGGTAAGACAGCACTGGACATCGAGGAGCGTGCAAATGTTGCTCTCGCACATGTTCGTGAGTGGGGTATTCAAAATAAACTAAAATTCGCAGCGCACAAAACCAACGCCATGGTTATTACTAAAAAGCTAAAATACGATACCCCACGATTGAACATGGGCGGGACCAACATAGCGATGTCCAAAGAAATTAAGATGCTGGGAGTCACCGTAGATGACAAACTCACCTTTAACTCGCACGTCTCGAATGTCTGCAGGAAGGCCATTGCAATACACAAACAGCTGTCCAGAGCTGCAAAGGCGAGTTGGGGACTCCATCCCGAGGTCATCCGCACGATATATGTGGCAACAGTTGAGCCCATTATCCTGTACGCCGCCAGCGCATGGGCACCGGCAGCCAACAAACTGGGGGTTAAAAAGCAGTTGGGAACTGTACAGCGAGGAATCGCGCAAAAAATTTGCAAAGCCTACCGAACCGTTTCACTGGATTCAGCCCTGGTGTTGGCTGGAATACTCCCTCTCGATCTCCGGATCCAAGAGGCAGCATCGTTGTATGAGGCCAAAAAGGGGGTACCTCAGCCAGCACTCGGAGATAGAAGGGTCGAACGAATGGCCTCATTTGCCGAAGCTCCTCACCCCGCGATGCGCAGCGCCATCGAAATAAAGCCATTAGCAGATCAAGAACAAGTAGACCTACATAGTGATTACGAAGTTCGCATTTACACCGACGGCAGCAAGATTGAGGGCAAGGTTGGTGCCGCGCTCTCCATTTGGAATGGAGAGACTGAAACTCGAGCCCTCAAACTTGCTCTGTCAAGCTATTGTACGGTCTACCAAGCGGAACTTCTGGCGCTGTGCAAAGCGTCAAGGGAAGTGAGGAAGATGACAGCCAAATCCTTTGGAGTCTACAGTGACTCTATGGCCGCCCTTCAAACTATTAAAAATTACGCGTGCCTCCATCCCCTAGCGGTTGAGACCCGAGAAAACCTGCAAGCTATTTCTCTCCAGGGCAAAATAATACGCTTGTACTGGATCAAGGCTCACGCAGGACTGGAAGGCAACGAGAGGGCGGACACGTTGGCAAAAGAAGCTGCTGTAGGCTCCAAAAGAAAACCAGACTACGACCTTTATCCGGTATCAGGCGTCAGGCGTAACCTCCGAATGGTTACGCTTGACGAATGGAACCGGAGATACACCACAGGCGAAACTGCAGCCGTCACCAAGCTGTTTTTCCCAGATGCGACGAAAGCGTACAGGGTAATAAGGAAGATACCAACATCCAATCTTAGGACGCAAGTGATGACCGGTCATGGTGGGTTTTCGGAGTACCTGAACCGGTTCAAGTGCAAAGACAGCCCATCATGTATATGCGACCCAACTGAAAAGGAAACAGTGCCACATATCCTGCTTGAGTGTCCCGTACACGAGAAGGATAGACACACAGTAGAACAAAAGATAGACACAAAACTAAGAATAGACAACTTGGAACAAATAATTGCGGGGAAAAATAGGGACATATTTCTGAAATACTGTGAAAAATTAGTAACACAAGTGGTCAATAGGAATAAGTAGTTAAATTATGTTATCACAATATAATAATTATATAGATGATAAGCATAAGATGGATACAGTCTGTAAGAATAAATTAAGAAATATGTTTAGAATAAACCCTAGAATGTAAAAAAAAAAAAAAAAAAAAAAAAAAAAAAAAAAAAAAAAAAAAAAAATAGATTTAAAAATATATTTAAGGTCTGTAAAATTGTCTCCAAACTGTGTATACTTGCGAATAATAAAAATATTGTGCTGTGTATATTACTCCACCCCAAAAGTTGACAAAATTGAAATAAAGTAAGAATAGATAAATAGCATAGGTGGGAATCCCACCCACGTAAGAAAGAAAGGTGATGTAAGAAAGAAAGACAAAGTATGAAGTATGAAAGTACGAGAGGAATAAAAGCGAGAACTGGAACGAAAGAGAAACCGTAGAAATAGGCTCCGATACCGTTGGAGGTAGATTGTTTAAAAAAAAAAAAAAAAAAAAAAAAAAAAAAAAAAAAAAAAAAAAAAAAAAAAAAAAAAAAAAAAAAAACTTCGAGAGGGAGGTTAATCGACGAATTCAACTCGGCTGGGCAGCGTTCGGGAAGCTACGTCATATCTTCTCGTCGAAAATTGCCCAGTGCCTGAAGACGAAAGTTTTCGAACAGTGCGTGTTGCCAGTGATGACTTACGGAACTGAGACATGGTCGTTCACAATGGGACTCATAAGGCGGCTAAGAGTCACGCAACGTGCAATGGAAAGGGCTATGCTCGGAGTTTCTTTGCGCGATAGAATCAGAAATGAGGATATCCGCAGAAGAACCAAGGTAACCGACATAGCTCACAGGATTGCACGGTTGAAGTGGCAATGGGCAGGCCATGTAGCCCGGAGAATGGACGGCCGTTGGGGCAGCAAAGTCCTGGAGTGGCGACCACGTATAGGAAAGCGCAGCGTGGGTCGGCCCCCGACTAGATGGACGGATGACCTCGTGAAAATAGCGGGGAATCAATGGATGCGGTCTGCACGGGATCGCACTTTGTGGCGAGTCATGGGGGAGGCCTATGTTCAGCAGTGGACGTCTGTGGCTGATAGATAGATAGATAGATAGAGATTCCTTTTAAAATGCTGATTGTTTAGACATGATCAAACATGTTTCTTAACATATTATTGATGTTACTACCTAGGAAAGGGCTATCGGGATTTATTGGTATATATTTGAAACCTACAGTTTAAATTTTTCATTGATAATTTTTGTTCGAAAAACTACTCGAAATTGACAAAATTCACGTGGAAAATTCGTTTTTTCAACTTATTTTCGACTGCACGCAATGAAAGCATGAAATAGCTACGTTACTACCTAGAACTCGGGAAAAAGTATTATTCACTTCAAAAAGTTTGTTGAAATTATCAATATATTCGTCATAATATGAAAAAAATAAATTTTAAAAGGAATAAGGCCTCTTAATCAGCTGCCTATTGAGCCAACGGTCCTGGGTTCGAATCCCGGCAAGGGTCAATATTTGTGTGATGAACTCGAATATTTATGCGTGTCTCATGGATCTTATTTGTATTTAAGTATGTGTTTATGTATATAAGATACATGAGAAATTTGTTTAAGTGCTATATTTATTTATTTAATCTTTCTTGCAAAAGATATACTAAAGGTACACAAGGTGCACTTGATGCCATGAGGAATTCTCTACCAGTCAACCTATACATAATACCTAATTCTACATGGGCGGGCCTCAGAATTCACTTTCTATCCGTTGGTTAGCTCATTGACATGGTCATAACTAAGAACCAGTTTTTGAGTCCCTGATATTGATACGACATTTTTTTTCGTGGAGAAAGCTTCCGAAGTTTCTATCCAGCCTTGAAGGGAAAATATACGTTATGTGATATATTTATCTGCCCAAAATGCCTTGATGATATATGATGCCTTAATGTAGACTTCAGCGTAAAAAAATAACAATACGAAACCTGTGTAGAAACGTATATTTTGGACCTGTGACGTATTTGTTTCCGACTACAACAAAACGGTTTGATTCGACGACGGAACAAAGGCTCGACAAACGCACGGACGGGCAGACAAAATAATTGCCTCTCACAAACATTTTGCCGCCTACATAGGGTTTGAAGTGATGGCACAAGATGTAAGAATACGCGATTGGCTAGTTGTATTGGCGTATAATACGGTCAAGAGTGTTTGTACATAAAAAGTTGAAGTTCGAGAGACAGGCCTAAAACTGTCACCTACACGATATCCGGTAATTTCAAGAAGTAGTAGAACTTTAATCCGTGAACTTTGTTTTCGCAGAAGGAAAAGTCATAACCCTCTATTTTGCTTGTCCGTAGTCAGATAAAAAGTACCTTATAACCATATGTTGCTTCTGTGGATGCCCAGCTACCTATGAAAACGATATCAGTTTAAATCGGTCCAACCATTTAGGCATGATGAACGCACAACTACACATAAATACATATACGTACATAAATATTACATAACTACCATTTTATTCGATTAATAAAATTATCGTCTAATATCCTATTTTCCATATTGGAAGAAAATATAAGATCAGTTTTAAATTTTCAACTCTATAACAGTATAAAATAGACGTTTCACTCGCAAATTACTATGAAAGTTAGCTATGTCACTTACGACATTAAATATTGTGACTGACGCCAATCGCTATCGCCTACAAATCGCGCCACACAGCCCAGCTAGCCCGCGTGGGCAAAAGAGTGTTGCAACCAACCAGTCGGTGAGCTTTTCGAAAAACGACACATAATGAGGCTACGCCGAGTCACATTAATTAGATTTTGTGTAGGTTTGTGTGGTTTACTTTTAAAACACAAAGTTTCCTGGTAAACTTTGAAAAAATGACGCATTATAAGCTTGTTTTCCTCCATCTCTCAAACGCCCATTATTCCCTACTTCTTTTATATTAATTCGGGTGAAAAAGAAAGAGCACCCATTTTAAATCCAAAAACTGTTAGAACTGGACTGAAATCGGAAGCTAGGGACGTTTTATTGTGTTACGAACAATCCGCTTCATATTTTTTCGATTCATATCGTAAGCTTAGTGATAAATTGAACTATTTTTATTGAAATGTTAACACAGAATACAAAGTAAATACTTTCCGTGCTCACTCAAATCTAACAAATATAGTTACTCATATTTACGATAACATTGCATTAACAGGCTTCATTATTATATCTATTTTCATAATGAATAAAATTTTAAATTTGTACAGAATTTTTGTACAGATAAGTTTCATTTAATAGCACAAAATATAATTGGAGTTAACGTAAAACGAATAACGTTTCAAATATATATTATAAAAGCAATATCCAATACCAAAAGAAACAAATGATCTCCAATAAATGCGTGTCACGTGTACCTAAGCAAATGAAAAAAGCTATTTTTCTACAAAAAGGAAAACAGCGGTCACTGATATAAATCATATGATATACTTAATACTGACCTGTATCGAATACTTAATACTGGACCGCAGCCAACCTATACTCATGAATTAAAGATATAAATATGGACTTATTTTTTATGAATCATGCAACAGATATGACAGATAACCTAGTTTAGGGTGAGCTGTAGGTTTCGGTAAGTTATCGATAAAGTACGGTTCGAAAAACATCAGCAAAAAAAACTATATGATATAATATTAGCCCTTTGCCACACCGGCACGCCACAGTTATGTTGCTGGTCTAAAAAAAGAAACATATTGAAATGTATTGAAGCTACCCAACGTGGCAACGCAGTACCATCTCCTATCAACTTTTGGTCACAGCATCAGGCGACATCATGATGAGAAAACGGTTGTACAATTTTTTTTATACAAACATGATTATATAAAGAAAAGCTTTTTATAGGCACTATTAACTTGTGGTAATTTTATTTTGATGATTTGTCGTAAAGGCCTGTGATTTGGAAAATGACGTATATTTTATATTAATTTCGTTATTGACAGCAGAAGTTGAAAAATTGACGCGAATAAAATTACGGGACAACGTTTAAAGGCTAAAAATTAGAACAGCCGAAGCTCGTAGATCTGGGGGCACGGTAGTGCCCCCGCCAAGACGAACAAAAAAGAAGGCTACCTACCTACCTTTTCTCGAATATATATATTATAAAAACAGGATATTTTTTGTTTTACGTTTGATATACTTCTGTATGTGTATACAGAGTCTACAAAGAAGATCAATTTCAATCCCAAATGAATCCGTGTGACACAAAAAATGATAACAGCGAAACCCAGTTTATTTATTTAGCTCAACGAATTTTACGACTCCAGAGGGACCCTACATGTCGTGTTTTACAACTATAACCCAGAATATAATACTTTTTATCTACGAAATTAATATGTCGTTCCGTTTTTATGGGCCACAAAACAAAAATTGTAAACGCTTTTTTTGAAGAGCGTGTTTTTACTGGGTTCTGCTATAGTGACGTTTTGGACGGAGTTATTAAAAAAAAATGTTACTAAAAACGTTTTCTATGCAATAAATTATATTAATATTTAGCAAAGTGAAGTTTTTTCAATCATAATGTTACAAATGTTTACAATGAAGCGAAAAATTGAAAAAATTAACTGTTCAGGCAGGGTTCGCATCTGCGTCTCCAACGGCTTTCCGGGCCAACACGGGCTTCCTACCTATTGGACCACCGAACCTGATGCGAGAACCATTGAACTTTTAAACCAGTTGCTTCTACATGCCTTAGGGTTGTAAAAAAAAACAAAAACTTAATGTTACAAATTTACGGTCTAAGCAAGACTAGGACCACTGCGAGCCACGAGGCATGCTTACAGCCTACGCACCAACGTACATGGGTAGTCCATCTTCCGTCTTTATTTCAGGGTAAAATCGACAGACGTTACCCATACGTAGCTGAGCACATACGTCCCTGTCGAGTTACTGCATTCCTCAATCAATAAAGTATAGTTCTTAAGTAACTGCCGCAGAGACCAATAGAAACTCGTGTAGTTTATTCTGTGCTTTACGCCCTACATCGAAATATCGATTAATACATCCAAAAATCTTAAACAGTCATCGCGAAAGCAAATTCCACGCTTTCACGAACGTAATTTTTAGGGTTCCGTAGTCAACTAGGAACCCTTATAGTTTCGCCATGTCCGTCTGTCCGTCCGTCTGTCCGCGGCTTAGCTCCGTGATAATTAGTACTAGAAAGCTGAAATTTGGTATGAGTATGTGTATGTATCACGCCGACAAAACGGTGAAATAAAAACTAAAAAAAAACTTTTTTTCGAGCACCTCTCGAAAGTGGGAGTGATTTTTTTTTCGTTTCAATACTAGTGTGTGGGGTGACGTTGAATAGGTCTTTTTATAATATTAGGGGTCTTCAAACATTATTTTTTGATGAAGTCAGCAGTTTTGTAAATATTCGCGCCGAAAATAAAAAAAGTGCCCCCCCTCCTCTAACTTTTTAACCACAAGTCAAAAAATTATGGAAAAATTCATGAAAATAACGTTTTATAGTACTTTCAATGAAAACTATATTGAATGAAATCGGTCGAGCCGTTTTTGAGTTATCGCAAAATTTCATAATTTTCTTTAAAATGACGTATAAGTGCCGCGCGGTGTCCTTATACTTCGAACGTTACACATATTAGTTACGTGCCATACCGCATTAAAACATTCCGCTCAATCTGGCGCGTATAATCGAGAAGTTCCAGAAGGTAATAAGTAATTACAGTTACTTTGCCGTTTACGACCTTTTTATAGAGCTTGAAATCTTTCTCGTAATTCAAACCTGGAAGCCCGTTTATTGTGAAGGATGGGCAACTACGGAACCCTACACTGAGCGTGGCTCGACATGCTCTTGGCCGGTTTTTTTGTGATTGAGCACCCTTACGGCCTGCGAAATTAATTTGATCACAGCCACAATTCAAGGTTGTTTTAAAATCCGCGACTCCCTGTTGTTTATGTTATGTTATCCAGATTTGTTTGCTTAGGATCCATCGATTTACGCTTCAGGTGAAATGGCTTTACGGCCCTATTTACAGAGGTTTACGGCGCTTGGCTTTTAAATAAAATTTAAGTACCTGTATATTTTAGCCAACCCCCGTGACTGCTCGCGTGAATTATACAATTATGTTGAGATATTTTTAATTCTTCATTTAACTGATTAGGCCTTCAAGAATTTTTTAATCATATTTCTTACGTCTTCTTAATATGTCAACAACACGACTTTATTTAAAGACAGATTAACATACGCATTATAAACCTGAATAACTAAAACAGGTTTAATGTTACTTGATTAATTATTGTATTAAGCGGCCGCTTAATACAATAATTAAATATGCCTCACGAAAGTTTTTATAAAATTGTTACTTGATTGTCGTCATTTTCACAAAACTACACATCCATACTAATATTATAAATGCGAAAGTGTGTCTGTCTGTCTGTCTGTCTGTCTGTCTGTTACCTCTTCACGCTAAAACCGCTGAACCGATTTAGATGAAATTTGGTATATAGATAGTTTAAGTCCCGGGGAAGGACATAGGATACTTTTCATCCCGAATAAATTTAGTGTTCCCGTGGGATGAGCGGGTAACACCGCGGGGCACAGCTAGTAAAGTATATAAATGTTTTATTATTATTTTTACAACACTTAATAAACAACTTAACATACTCGTATTTATAGATAACTGACGTAGTATCTTTCCCGATTCCCACTGGCTCGCTTGTTTTAAAACATTTGAGTAAACTTATCAATCGCTTTTGGAGAAAAAATATAGAAAAGCTCTCTATAACCTATCGATGCTAACATGAAATACTAAACATTAATCATATTCAAAGTCAATATAAAACTGCATCAAAATAAATCCAGCATTTTATTGCCGGCATAAAGAGAGAAGTAAAAGTTTATTTTTATTAAGTCCAAATATTAACAAAATCGTTCGTACTTTTGATTTGTGCTCAAGGGAAAACTGCCATAACTCAAATTGCGACGTTTATGGGCATAATTTATGGGCGTTATTTGATTTAAAAATAATAGTGTCGTAATTTCTGCCTCCATTTTATTATAATCCCGCTTCGAGATGATTTTAATATAATGGGAGAAAATCTTTGGAATTATTTTAGGTTCTTAGCGTTTTGTCTTCTATTTGCGCGTTGTTAACGGTACTTAGTAGTTATTAAATTGCTAAAGGCAATTCAAGTACACTTATATATTACAAGCCGATTTTAGAAGCACTAAAAACGTTTTAGTTATTTTTACATTATATATTTCGAAGAATAAAATATTACATGACATTATAGCAAACGCTTGCAATGATACTCTCCCTTAGAGTGTACTAATTGTGCACAAAACACTTGTTTCTAACAAAAAAATTATCAGAATATTTTTCTCTCTATGGTCGATACTTTAGAGTAAAAAATCGTGAATATCCAAATTCTCATTTTTGATTAGAGCGACTAAACTTGCATGCATCGGATTCCGTTAGTGCATAAAAAAATATATACATATATGTATCAGCCAACCTCACACAATCCATGATTCATATTCATTTACATACTTTGATATTCTTTTCCTTTGATGGACAGTCCACCTAGCCGAGACACGATTCCGATTATGACCAATTTAAAATTGGTTATGCAAGTGAACGAAAACGAAAATGTCTTCAGCAAAATCAAACATTACGTATATCCATCCTAAAAGAAATAAAGTGGTATATCACGAAACAAAGTAATCATTTTTGGCATAACTTTCTAGCCACAAATTGCCAAAATGAATGCTTACATCATCCGAACCACACGGCACTAAAACTACAAGTTCTCGGGTTAAGTGGTTTTGCCTTATGCTAAAGTTAAAGTATAGCCATGTGTTAAAGTTGGGTCTATATCTGTTTGTCTAAAAAATTTTGGCCGATATTTTTTTCGGCACATATTTTTTGGCCTAATAATCTTTGGTCGATGGTTTTTTACGTCGAAAATTGTTTGGCCGAAATTGTTTTGCATATATTTTTTTGGCCGACAATTGTTTAGTCTAACATTTGTATGGAATAACATTGTTTGGTCGAATGTATTTTAGGCATAAAATTGGTATTCCGAATATTGGTGTCAATAATAATCGCATCCAAACTGTCGCATTTATTAAATTAATATTACTTAGATTTTGTTAGGGACGCAGTTCTAACCTAACCTATTAACCTACTGTTCTGGGAGCGTCTTATTTTTGTCAGGGACGCAGTTCAAACCTAACCTAACCTACTGTTCTGGGAGTGACTAATGTTTGTCGGGAACGCAGTTCTAACCTAACCTAACCTAGTGTTCCGGGAGCGACTTATTTTTGCCAGGGATGCAGTTCTAACCTAACCTAACTTACTGTTCTGGGAGCGACTTATTTTTGTTAGGGACGCAGTTCTAACCTAACCTAACCTACTGTTCTGGGAGCGCCTTTTTTTTGTCAGGGACGCAGTTCTAACCTAACCTACTGTTCTGGGAGCGCCTTATTTTTGTCAGGGACGCAGTTCTAACCTAACCTAACCTACTGTTCTGGGAGCGCCTTATTTTTGTTAGGGACGCAGTTCTAACCTAACCTAACCTCCTGTTCTGGGAGCGCCTTATTTTTGTTAGGGACGTAGTTCTAACCTAACCTAACCAACTGTACTGGGAGCGCCTTATTTTTGTTGGGGACGCAGTTCTAACCCAACCTAAACTATTGTTCTGGGAGCGACTTATACTTTCGCTTGCTCGCTTCAGCATATGGATTTTTAGGAGGTTTTATGTTAGGCTTAAGAATAATTATACCTAACAATATTATACTTTTATCCTTTTAGTCATAAAAAAATATACTAAACAATTTTAGGTCAAACATGGTTTAGGACAAAAAATATGTATGCAATAAAATCTTTATGCTAAAGAATAAGTATACCATTAAATATTAGACCAAACATTTTCGGCCAAACAATTTTAGAACATAAAATTTTAGACCAAGCGAAGGGCACCCGTTAAAGTTCGTAGAAAAAATATCGTGTGGGTGACAGGCGACATGCTTTTGGTGTTTTTGCCGTTACGGTAAAGCATGTTGTGACAGTGTTTAGGATAAACTGAGAGTAGGAAATGTTGTAAGCGACATATCGACGCTAAAGAATCGATATTGTCTTAGTAACAAAAAAATTTTTTTTGTCGATTATGGCATTCTATTCGTTTTTTTTCTGAACCTTACTGCATTAAAAGGTGAAAAACGTAAAAATATTAGTTAGACGGTATTGATTCTTATGTGTCGATATGCAATATTTAATCATATAAAATTTCACAACAAAAAGTAAAAGTAAACAAGTAAGTAATAGTACGAGTATCTAAGGTCAATCCCATAACTAAACAGAAAGTAGTCGGCGCAGGATTTTAGATTAATAATAAAATGCATTACATTAAATAGGTCAACCAACTTTTTTGTTGCTCGTTGCTGATGTCCCGTGGGCCATTCTTTATAACCACGATTTTCGGTGGTTACATATACTAAAAGCTTTTAAATCTATTGTGTATGTTTTTACCATGGCAGGTTCCAGAAATCGTTGATTATGTCAGTCACGGAAGCCATTGTTTGAGAGATATATAATTACGTCGATTAGGCTTAGACTTCAAGCTGAATTAAGTGTCATTGACTAATCGTGATTTTATGTTACGGACAATATATCGCTGAAATAATGTGTTATGTCGTAAACGTGCATAAAGATTATACTTGGGACATATGACATTTGAAAAATTAAATTTAGCCCCCTTTTGGTATAATATTGTTTATAAGCCGTCAAGTTTGTCTATTTGTATTTAATATTACTGATTTTTTGTTCTACTGGCACATTTTCTAATTTATTAACATATGTTTTCTTTCTTTACAGATATGCAGATAGCATAAGACGCTAGTCAAATAGTGACATAGTTAGTGTAGTGTTGTGTGACAATGTGTTAGACGTTTGACAGTGTTCGACAGTGACAGTGCCTGACAGACTATGTGCAGTGTGGTTGGTGGGAGCCAAGATGTGTGCCACTTCGAATCTGGTAGCTGTTTTGTGTGGTAAGTCTTAAATTTGTACCTATTTTAAAAAAAATACAATACTAAATACGTGAATATTCTGAAACGAATTTATTTAATTAATAAGTATTCCTCAACTCTCAAGGTTGGTCGATTCCGCTCACATTCTGTCCAAATTTTAAGCGTCTGCGTATTTCAAAAATAAGAGTACTGTAACAGACAAACAACAGTTCTGTAACGATGGGTATAAAATTAAAAAGTTGAAAAACCCCCGACTACACTAAACGTAGCTAAGAACCGTCTTGTCTTTATATACAGAAATCATCGTGTTTTTATTGTTATTATTACTGTTTTTTTTAATGCTGTGTTTTTTGTCACTTATTGTTTTGTGCTTTTATGTCTAATTGTGTTTCTGTGTGTTTACGGTGCAAATATTTTGGTCGTATGAACTGATAATTTGCATTGAATTATAAAATAAAAATGACATCCCTCTTTCGGTTCTCAGTCGAATTTAAAAAATGACGTCATTTTATACTCATAGTAGCGGTACAGAGGTTTAGAATCAGGCTTACCCTCGGGCACAAAAACCCTAAGTAATACCCCGTTAAAAGCAGCTATCAAGAGCCCGCAGGTCACCTAGCCGCATATAAAACAAAGCAATATATTCTTCGCGCGTATCTCTCGGTATTCTTTACTCCACGGCCCAAGGATTAGAGGGCTTTAATAAACGACGTGACGTTACATTTGTCTTGACCCTGCGAATGACAAGGCTGGGACTTTTAGTACGAACCCTTAGGGCGTATACGTCTGAGATGTTTAATGGCGATTACGTCATTTTTGGTTTGAAGTTTGATGTGCCTGTTGTTATGTTATAAAAATATGAAAATCGACATCAAATCGTCTGTTACTTCAAACCAAGCTCAGGTCTCAGTATTAATCTACAAACTAGATATAGACTAAACGAGAACTAGATATTGAAAAGTAGTGAAAGAAATTTTAGTGAGTTTTGGTCGTCAGCAGATGAAATAGTAGTTACGCTTATGTCGTTTACGTCCATTATGCCTACCGTTTCAACTACTCTTGGTACTCGGCCAACTAGGCACCCACAAATGGTTACAGGATACTTTTGAACCGACTTTGGAGAATTAAAAATATGCGATATGACTTTTTCTGTCACGCGGACGAAGATCGAAATATAATAAATATACCCTTCGCCGCAACCCTAACGTCCCTTAGTTCTACAAACTATTGAGCTTTAACAATAGAAAATATATGGCGACCACTCAGCTTGATTGCTTTTATTGGTAAATTAATCCATTATAAATATTGTTATGTGGAGAAACTTTTTATTTAATCATAATTAACGGGGCTTTAAACGTTAAGAATAAATAAGAAAGCAAATTTTTTTTTTTCAGAAAGTAATGCATATGAGTAATGTATTGTGTGAATATAAATAGTGTAACTGCCATAATCGTTACATTAGTTACATTTTATTAAGTTCTGTTTATCTTGTATGATACTTAAATTAAACTACAAAATAAATCACAACAAAGATCCTCTGTTGATCTTCGCAAAGGTCAACTTAAAACTATATTTTACTGGCTGTTTTTGTTAAATACGACACGAGCGGTCGTAGCGAGTGGCGACACTATCTCTACGTGTGTGATTACTGATTAACTATAAATGCGCGCTGAATAAAAACGGAAGACAGAGCAGCGGTGCGCTGGTGTGTGGCTGTTACGTTAAACTATTACGTTTAAAGCTGCTATAAAACTATTTATAACCATCAAAGGCACTTACAAAGAATCCCTCCAAAGCCTAAACATTTATCTCAACGACTACTCTAGACACTAAGTACTAACAAATTCTACATTAAAACAAAGAACAATTAAAGCACAAGGGCGTAAAGTAATTCCGAGTGACACATCGCCCCAAATTTCAGTCAAGTTTATACCCAAAGCGTTAATCTTCGTAGAGTTTTCTGTAACTTCAGTTAGATAAAGTATCTCACACGTACTTATAGTTGCGACCTTCTGTTGGTTGAGGATACGCTTTATACCGCTTGGATATTTTACAAGTATATTTACTCGACCTCACACAAATTACTTAGTCTCAAAGTAAGCTCTGGTAGGCTTATGTTGTGGGCACTAGATGACGATATAGCTATATACTTAAGTACATCGAAAACATCTATGACCCAGGAGCAAATATTCTAAAGGAAGTAATAGCTGAATAGCTACTGTATGGAAAATTCTGAAAATATATGCTTATTTTATTTTAGACACCAATTAAAGAAATATAGAAAGAGAACATTCTACTCTGGATTTCTGCTAAAGTCGCCTGAGAACTGTATTTAATTAGTTGTTTGTGTAAAATTGGTCATCGGGCTTGATGGCAAGACTAACTAACGCGTGTGCCGCTACGACCGTCTATGAACGCGTGCCGATTTTGCCCGAACAAAGGCAGAAAATGGAGCCAAAAGATGTTAAGAGTTGTTCGCGGCGCATAGCGATAGTCTTGAAAACAATGCAAACGTAGAAGCAAGTTTGACTTCAAAACCAGCTTTATTTTCATCCTGAAACCTCGCAGCACAGCCCTAGTTATTTATTAGTTAAACGGAGGGAGTTTAATTAAAGTTAAACAAACGAGCCACCTTAAGTGTCAGTAAAAAGTTTATATTGTTTTATTTGAATTACAATGACTTTCTGACGTCGATTCAGCAGCTGCAAAGTTGGGGTTAGTTCCCCTTTTCCCAAAGGGCTTATAAGCGTACATGGATGGAAATGCATATGTTTTGTTTGCTAGTTGTTTCGAGTGTGTTCAGAAGCAGATGTGGAACTGCCTGCGTCAGTACGCTCGATCATATTTGGACATTGGATCGGGGTCAATGGACATCCTCTTCTTCTCTTAGTAGAACACTTTATACTCTCGCGGTTTGAACACATTATTAAAACTTATTGAACCGGGTCTATCGCGATATTTTGATTTACCTTCATTGCCTGACGTTTCAACACGGTTTCACGTGCCGTGGTCCCAGGCGTACTGATGAAACAGCGAGTTGTTACTGGAGATGTCGGCCAAATGTATCACTACCCGACGAAATGTGTAATAAAACGGATGGGTAAATCGGGAAGATGGTTTTAATTTATCGCCAACTTGGGGACCAGTGATTCAAAAGTTGAAACCACGGGATATATCTTCGGATCTGTGCGCGGAAATTGCGAGTGTTGTGTGTCGTGCCGGTGAAAATATATATTAACAAATGGGGGGTAGTCGAACTTTTATCTTTCTACCCATCCGTTTTATTACACATTTCGTCGGGTAGTGATAAATTTGGCCGACATCTCCAGTAACAACTCGCTGTTTCATCAGCCTAGACCATGGCACGTGAAACCGTGTTGAAACGTCAGGCAATGAAGGTAAATCAAAATATCGCGATAGACCCGGTTCAATAAGTTTTCATTATCTTCTTAGTATGCTCATTATATTGTATACAAGATAAGTTACCTACCTTTATGTATGGGTAGCGTCGTGAGCAATCAATAAATAGAAACAACTAGAAGATAGCTGCAACTTTTTCGCGTATAACTTTCTTCTTGAGCGTAGTCGGGTAAAAGTATTCTATAGCCAATTAACCATTTTTGGATTTCCAGCTAGTCACTGTACTTAAATTGGTTAAGTACGAGTACCTTCCAGCAATTTTGGCTCACCTAAGTTTTAGAAAGAAAGAGAAAGAAAGAAATGCATTTATTCATGACGTGGCCATAGAACATAATTACAAAAATAAATAGTGAACAAATGAAATAAAACAAGAAAATAAACTACTAACTATGGCTGTGCCACGAAAGGGTCCCACCTCAGCATGATGCTAGCCCAAGAGCCAGCACTGATCTTCCGGTGGGACCATAGATGGCGCCACGGAGAGCTGCACGCGCGAGCGCCGATCGCATTTTGATGCGTTAACCTGAACGCAGACAAGACAAGCGCTGTCAGTGTCACGTCACGTCAAGCAAAATGTCAGGTCAGGTCAGGACAGGTATTAAGATAAGATAAGATAAGATATTTATTGAATAATAAATATTGATGAGCGGACAATGAAATTTTACCTACAGATGACCCTGGATTCTGCCAGGCGGGGCGCACTCCGCGATTAACGTTTCCCGCTACAAGTACATGCCGGTGGCCTCATGCATGGGGACTATTCAGTGGCTGCCACGCACTGTCTCGGAACGCACGTACACGAAATTCGCGCGCACGCTCTTCCGATTTATGTACGTCGCAAGTGATCGTTCCTCATTCATCTGTTGATACCAGTGTTATATTATAATATAAAGTGTTTAAATGAGTAAAAAGACAGCGAAAAGATATTGTATCGCAGCGGGTTGTAGGAACAATGATCGAAATTGGAATCACGCGTTTTTCGTTCTCCCAAGCTCCCAACACGTCCGAAGGATGCCGATAGGTAAAAAAAATAACATAATATATAATAAGTAGTTACTGAATAATAATAAAAAACATATTGCAGATGTATCTACTTCCATATTTAACACTGGTTACACAGATCAATTTTAATTGTTAAGTACTTATGTAATTTTGAATTGATTATTTGCTGATATTTGTCAATTTAAATTCTAGTAAAATAAGTATGTCTACTACTAAATCAACAATCATAGAGGTTTTTATAATAATATTTGATATCAAGTTTGTAAAATTACTTGTAAGTAATGAATAAACGATTGAGTGATAGTTTGATAGGTAAGTATATAAAATATATAAATAAAGAGTTAAAAGAAATGTATTGGAAGAGATCCCTAATAGGGATAAGTTCGCCTTTGTACATGTTTTATTTGTAACTAGCGACCCGTCCCGGCTTCGCACGGTGCGTCCGTGCGTATTTTTAAAGATCTAAGCATACCTACATAGGGGCAGACAGACAGCCAGCAGGAAACGACTTTGTTTTATACTAGGTGTGTAGTGATGAATATAATAAGTATATGAACAAATAAATAAATATCGGACAACTAAGCAAAAACAAAATGAAGCTCAAGAATTTAATTGCATGTTAAGGTAACGCATTCGTTGCATTATTTTATTATATTATATAGAAATAATTATTTTGGTTGAGCGAATCCACTTAGCTTTGTACCCGATGAACAATACCATTATCTGTATTGTTAGCTGCGGCCACAACTGCCACTTCAAAATGTAAGGCGTTATAAGTGCAAATTAATTTTACACTAAATTAGTCTTTAAGTTAAACGAAATAAGGTTTACTCTTAAACAAAGAGAACAGAGATGTTGGTCACTTCATTGTCATTATAAGCATCAAAACGAGCTTCACTGCTCTTTCACTTACGAAGTGACCAACATCTGATCTTATACGTATTAAAATGTTTAAAAATAAAGCTAAAATGTTTTGCGGCCTGGTTGTGGATTCAATTCGTCCAAATTCTGAGATTGATTATTTTATAGCCACTCGATTGCTTTTGGTAACTACGGCTACCTGTCATCGCTCTTATTTTGTTATATAAATAGAGTCCAACTCAAAATTTGAAGCAATTGAGTGGATAGTTAAATAATGAAATAATAAATATAATGTATGAAGAATATAAATATATTACTATAATATAGAGATATATTGAATGCAAGGAATAAATGGGAAATACATTTTTATTTTTAGTCGTTGACAGCCCTCGCTCTCGGCGACGCGGCAAGCGAGCCAATTCATTTTTACCGTTGGCACGCAGCTTTAACGTTCCGTTTGGCTTGCGCTGGGGACGACGACTTTAGAAGGGCCATAAATCATATTTTTTCGGCTAAAAAAAGCGGCTTTTGTAAAGATCAAAGTAGTGTGCCTTCTGTACTTGTACTATTATCTATTCTGTGATTCTGCCGCACGTCCATACAATCCATCGCCTTGTTGAAATGTATATTATCCTTGAAAATTGCTATTGTTCATTAATAATTATATATGGATCATATAGTTATGCTGACATACAAAGATGCAATATTAGCAGGGTTAGTGAAGATACAATACAATACAAGTACTCTTTCTTGCACACCTCATAAAACATACTAGGAGAAATACAATGCAAGAAATATAGAAGTAATTTCTGTATAACATAATATGTATGGAAAGCATACCAATAGGCCTCAGAAAATACCAAAAAAACTAATAAAAATGTAGAAAACCATTAATACAAAGGCCATAGCTCAAGGAAAAATTGAAATGAGTGGGAGACCTTGTGAAAGAGACCGAAAAGTTTGCTTAGGGGTTAGGGTGGCGCAAAGGTTAACGCGCTGGACCGGTGTCTTCCATCAGGTAACTTATTTAAATTTTTCTTTGAGCTTTGATCTTTGTATAAATATTTTCAAATAAAAATTGAAGTGTACCATTAAAAAAAAATTGACATTACATGTTATAAATTTATAATTAAAATGTACCTGCTTTATACAAATAACCCGCGAGAAAAAGCCATTAAAAATATAATTACAATATTTAAGTCACGTCCGTTGGCTCATGTCAAACCTTTGATGTTGGAATCAATTTCAAAAATCCAAGGGCAATTCATCAACAAACAAATTACTAAAATCGTGGGTTCAAACAAGAAATTAACTCAATATTTTGAGCACAAAGAGCTTATCTGGCGTATAGGGGGATGTACTGATAATTTTAGAAGGGTGTGTCTGTCAAAAGGTCACAATCGACGGCAAAAAACAAAAATGATGTAAACGCCAATGGCGGTTACTACGTATCCGCTATTTTTCGTCGCAGCTACCTTTGTGCAAAAACATAAAGACTGAGAATTCACTACCGCGTACAAAATCTACGTTATAAAGAATTGACATACCGATAATGTTCTTAAAAGTATGAAAATAATAGCATCGCGTGCTTTTAATTTCGATTGAATGCGTCTCCGGCAATTCTTGCTAAAAACCAATAAGGAGATACTTATGTGTAGTACTTTATTCTGTCATACAACTAAGCACACCAAAAATAGTCGCAAATAAATATGAAGGGACAATCTTACACAAATCGACCTAGTCCCAAAATAAGCAATGCTGTAGTATGGGTACTAGCCGACGATATACATATAGATGGGTCATGGATGTTGTCTATACGTATATCGTTCGAGTTTATTACACAAATACTTGCCCTTGCCGGGATTGAACCCAAGACCGCCAGCTCAGTAGGCAAATGTACCACCACTGTGCCACAGACTGTGCCAACCGCGTCATCAGATAGAAGAGAAACAATTCACCACTACCGCTGCAAGATACTTTCAAGTTACTATCTTTTTTCTGCCAAATAGCCTGTACTGTCCACATTTTATTTTATCTACCTACCGTTGTACAGGGCCAATCCATCCAATTTTAATTACGGACCCTAATCGGTCGGCCTTTACTCTAATCAGACAGTTATCCCCATTTCGTTTATAAAACTGGTCAAGTGCGAGTCGGGCTCACGCAGCAAGGATTCCATTCTACTAATGGGCAAATTTTTATTAAATTTTCCATTGAGTTACAAAAAATGTATGGATTTTTCGTAACTCAATGGAAAATTTTGTAGGACATATCGTGAAATTGGGCATACCTTGTTCAGAATAAGCAGCTTTACCAACTCACCAAATTTTATTGAAATCTGAGAAAAAAAAACGACAGCAAAATAAAAATTTGCCTTAATATTATGTGACAATATAAACGACAATTAATATTTTATTGTTTTTTGTTCTAATATCGACAATAATAAGAAGTAGGCGCAAAGTAGCAGTACGCATTCTCCCCTGCACTTACAAGCGTCCATAGACAACAGTAACAGCTTACCATCAGGCGGGCCGTACGCTTGTTCGCCACCTCCGTGGTCCATAAAAAAGACGCATTCTGAAAAAAAATATAGTTCTATTAAGCATAATACCTTTAAATAAAAATACAGAAGCAGATTCTATCTTTTGATATTCACAAAAGTCTGTTCAGAATAGTATTTTTTTTTTTATTATTGAGTAAAATGTGATGCAAATGTGGCAATACGTGCGCCTAATTACCCTAACAAAAGCAAAAACAGGAGCAATGTACAATACAATACAACAATACTTTATTGCATACCTATAAAAGTTTACAAAAGGAAACAAGACAAATAAAATGTATAAATAACGGGAGAAATAGGCGGTATTATCGCTAAAAAGCGATCTCTTCCAGACAACCTTCGGGTAGTGAAATGTACCATGGAGCGTAAATATAAACTCGTGGGAAAACGTGGATTTCAAGAAACGACATAAAAACCGAAGAATGTGAAGTGATCCCGTATCCCGTTTCTTTGCTACTGAGTGTATTCGACCCTGTGGTGTGGTATAACAACAAACTAGATTCATAGTTTTCATAGTAGGTACTTACATAGGATTCCCTTTGGTACAAGTTGAGTATGGATCCCTAAAAAGTTTCTAAATTAAAAGCATTTTAGCTGTCATGTTAGTTGAAGTTTTTACCAGATAGCCATTTTTAATAATAATTTGTAATAAGAAATGTTTAATGACTGGAGATAATGAACATGTAATTTGACGTAAAAGCCTCTAATGTGCAAAGGCTTGGGGTGTAAAGGAGGGGTGTAAAGGCCTTTCGACTTATGATTACATTAAATGTTGCCAAAATTGACATCGCAATGACTTATCTCAAAGTATACCTTTACGTAGCAGGCTTATGCCTATAGTACCTGCAAGAGAACCAAGGTTGTAGATATAGCTCAGGCAGTCGCCAAACTTAAGAGGCAGTGGGCGGGGCACATTACCTGTAGAACCGGTGGCCGTTGCGGCAGAAAGGTTCTTAAGTGGCGACCGTGGATTGGAAGACGCAGCGTGGGAACGCCCCCAACAAGGTGGACCGACGACCTAGGATCGACTTAGGATCGCAGGCCGTATTTGGATGAGGGCAGCGCAAGACCGGTCGTTGTGGAGTGACCTTTGTCCAGTTAAGTCTGTCTCTCGAAAAGATACCTCTAACCTCGTTTGACCTTACAAAAAGGCAATAATCCCAATCCTCCAACAGCGATACTTCTACGTTACTACAAACTTAACACAAACGTCGTAAACGCCATATGTAACCATGTACTTTACGACAATTCGGTTTTGACGAATCCACGGATACGTCCAATGTCAAACGCAGGCACTCGATCATAGAGTACGCTACAGATTCCAGAGGCAACTATTTATCATGCCTTTACCCTAATTCCTGTATTAATGTTGCCCTCTCTGGCGAAAATACGATGACGGATCTGTGCGCCTACCATGAAAACTCGAAGGTGAGGAAGTGAAAGAAAACCATTCTTACCGCATTTTCAGTGCAACTAAATTATCAGTGAAACGGCGAAATTAGGAACTACGACTGTCATGCTGAAATGCCACACGATTGTCAGTGTCTCTGCGTTCAAATTTGACGTAGCGGTTGGCGCAGTTTGCAGACACCTGCTCACTGAGCCGGCGGTCCCGGGTTCGAATCCCGGACGGGGAAAATATTTGTGTGATGAACTCGAATATTTGTTGGGTCATGGATGATAGATAACATCCGTATTGGATAACGATATGTATGTATATATTATGTATACCGTCGTCTACATAGCACCCATAGTACAAGTTTTGCTTAGTTTGGGACTATAGGTCGATTTGTGTATGATTGTCCCATAAAAAAAAACTGTGAGAAGACTGTCACGACACCCTTCAGTTCACAGATAAGTTGGTTGCACTATAAAGATGAATCGATGCAATTCATAATCATAACCAACGACACAAATATAACCAACGATAAAAATTACAAGACTGTCATAGCTTGACATTGAAAACACCATCGGGGTAAGAATACATTCAGCGAGCGAGCGAAACGAGCGAGGCGTCTCCGTTTCAGCTTACGTAGCTCAGATTTCCAGTTGCCCACATTTCCGGCTATTCTTGCCAAAAGGTCGCATTTTTAAACCGATTCTCATGAGATTTACAGAGGTTCGATAAGTATGTAGATTTTTTTTTTTTTTTTTTTTTTTTTTTTATTAAGGGACAATCATACACAAATCGACCTAGTCCCAAACTAAGCAAAGCTTGTACTATGGGTACTAGACGACGATATACATAATATATAAATACATATATAAATAACATCCATGACCCAAGAACAAATATTTTGCACAAATATTTGCCCCGGCCGGGATTCGAACCCGGGACCGCCGACTCAGTAGGCAGGTGTCTACCAACCGAGCCAAACGCGTCGTCAATTCTTTGATACGTCGCGTCGTCAAAGTGAGATTTTCTCACAAAACCATTAATAAATTGAGATTTTATCACGGTGAGACCGGGAATTCCCGTGGTAACGCCGTGCCCGTCCCTAATTGATGGCGTCGCGTTATTTTTCCCGAATTAATGCCGTTTCCCGACGGTGGCGAGTTAACGTTCGCGGTTAATTTGTTCCCAAGACCTTATTAACTTTTTAAAATATTGCTCCATTTACAGGCTTCTTAATTTAGAACTTAAAAGCGAAGAAAGAAACACGTTTTTTCACATAGTTACAAAAAAAAACGGTTTAAGAGGCCTTGTATATTTTAGAATCTATTTTTTCATATTATGACAAATATATTGATAATTTCTAACAACTTTTTAAAGTGACTAATAGTTTTCCCTGAGTTCTAGATAGCAACATAACTAGTTCATGCTTTCATTGCGTGCAGTCGAAAACAATTTGAGAAACAGTTTTTTGCGTGAATTTTGTCAATTTCGAGTAGTTTTTGAAACAGAAATTATCAATGAAAAATTCAAACACTAAGGTTTCAAATATATACCAATAAATCTGTTCTAGATAGTGACATTGATATTTTCGTTAAGGAACATGTGTGATCTTAGAGAAATCATGTCTAAGTAAATTTTTTAAATTTTATGGTTCGAACCCACGTCTCCATCGGATTTTTGACCCACGAGCGTTCTACCTATCGGACCACTGAACATGCAAATGTAGTAAACAAAACACGACGGAAAGAGGGAGGTATTGTTAATCGGCAAGGCGTGGTACTAGTATTCGGTGTTGTCGTTTTTTACCAACTTCAGAACAGGATTAACTCTATACTGAGAGAAAATGCATGAATTTAAGAAATACATAACACATAACTTAAGGTATAGATCCCACCGTTACAGTATTTCAAATTCCAACAAGGATGAAACAAATATAAGTATCAAATAAATAAAAAAAAGTTGGTTCATGAGAATCATTCGTTAAGTTCTCCCTCTTTTCAATTGTAATAAAATCAAAATGCATCAAACCCGGGGTATTTGGTGCACGAATGATTTGACACGATGGGCTTGTGCACAAATCTCGTGAGGTTCGATAGGGGGAGGGGGGTCGAGAAAAAATCACGACAGATCACGTTCGGGGAGGGAGGGGTATAAGGAGACCTCACTTGTATTTTCTAAGAAAAAAATATACTACATGAGTAGACATTTTTTCTCGGTTTTGTTAAAATACTCCAAAATAGCAAGTATTTTACGAAATTCTGGCGAAAAAAATTACACGTGAGGTTGTGAGGGGGAGTAACAAAGAACCTCACCATATATCACCAGGAGGGGGGTCAAAAAGTAGCCGAAAAAACCTTACGTGAATTGTGCACAAGTCCTATGCCGACATTAGGCGTCAATTGCACCGAAAATTCCGGGATACGACCATCACTCCTACATATTTCGTCATTCCTACATAAATCCCAAAAACACTCCTTCCCTTTTCAGCACACGCGCGATTACGAAAATCGTCCAAAGTGCCCCCAACAATGGGGCAATTTTCGCGAAATTAATTTAGCCCAAAATAACCACGATATTCGGTATTAAATGACTCCCGTCTGTCAGAGCCAGGGGCGCCAATAAAATTTCTCATTAACGTCAATTCCTTCCTTTGGAACAGTTTTGGGGGTCCGTGGAAATTAGTTCGGGGCTAATCGGGACGATGTTTAAATCTTGTTAATAAATTATGCGACTCAAGAGGTTCGGGGTATATACTATACTTGTTCGCCGGGTTTCACATCAATAGTTCATATATTTGTATAGAATCTTTTTATCGATTCATATTTTTTATGTGGTAATACCACATTTTTATTTTTATAAATAATGACACAAAGGTAAATTAAGAAAGAAAAATTGAATGCGATCTACTACAATCGAAGCGGGGTTTGAACCCGCGACCTCTGCGTTTCCGGCGCATTGCTCTCCCAACTGAGCTATTCGACCGCTACGTCAGTCACACCAAATCTTTCATCCCTTAATCCTTTTACGCTACTGGAGCGCCCTCTGCGTCATATATGTTTTTGAATTCGAATTCGATTGTAGTAGATCGCATTCAATTTTTCTTTCTTAATTTACCTTTGTGTCATTATTTATATCAATAGTTCATGTTAATGTAAATTAATGAATCAATGTATATCACTCTAATTTCAATAGATTCCTTGCTTGACATCTCCATTACAATTTACAATAACACTAATTTCAATGGATACCTTGCTTGTCATATACAATTAAATAAGGTTGAAAGTGTCATCTAGGGGCCGTGTCAAGATTATGTGATTATTACCTACTTATATACTTTAGATAATACAATAATTTTCAATGGAAAATATTTCATCAGAGCGTGGTTTTCAGAATTATGAAAATGTAAGCAATGATGCTTTCAAGTGTACATAAAAATATGTATAAGTACATCGAATGAATCCATTTCTAAATGCACCGAAACTTCCGTTGATATAAGAGAGATAGACACTTTTTAAGATGGATGAATCGGCCCATATTTTTACACTTATATGTAAGTAGGTAATTACTAGGTACTACTTTTGCACCCCATAAGTACATTTAGCCGTAATGATAATTTTTAATTAAGATCTAGAAATTGGCAGATTTTTTTTTAGATTAGGATAAAACTGCGGCCTCCTAACGAATGGCTGTTAGAAAAGTAGGTTAGGTTGGGTTAGAACTACGACACCTTAAAAACTACCAGCTGAAAAGCATAGTATGCGAAAGGTTATTCCGGCAGACGATATCTCTGCCGAGTAACATTATGCAACACAAAATAGCAAATTACATACCTAGAGCGGTAAATTCGTGAATGTCGCAGATCGCAGGTGTTTGTGGCTCAAACCGAAGGTAATAAATATGAAATTTGGGGCTTTATGAATCACCGCCCGCGGTTTATCTAAAGTTTCAGGTCTTGCCTTTGCCAGGAAGTGCGATTTTTTCCCACTTAAGGCCTAGGGTGAAGTAAATATTGATAGATATTATTTTAATTCCATCTAGTCTGGAGCCGACCCACGCTGCTCTTGCCTATACGTGGTCACCACTCTAGGACTTTGCTGCCCCAACGGCCGTCCATTCTCCGGGCTACATGGCCTGCCCATTGCCACTGCAACCGTGCAATCCTGTGAGCTATGTCATATACCTTGGTTCTTCTGCGGATATCATTTCTGATTCTCTCGCGCAAAGAAACCGGAAAGCGGATGACTCTACGGTTGCAGGGAGTCAATGATTGCGGTCTGCACGAGATCGCACTTTGTGGCGAGTCATGGGGGAGGCCTGTGTCCAGCAGTAGACGTCTATGGCTGATAGATAGATCATCATCATCATCATCATCATTTCAGCCATAGATCGTCCACTGCTGGACACGGACCTCCTCAATAGACTTCCACATGGGCCGAAAAGCAGCGACCCGCATCCAGCGAGTCCCCGCAACTCTAACCAGGTCGTCCGACCACCTGCAAGGTCCTACCTGCGCTTGCCGGTACGTGATATCCACCATAGAGTATGTTTGTATATATATTATCTATTGAACAAAATATGGTAATAAGATTTAGCGTCTCTCGCTAAGAACCGGTAAACTTTTCCAATGTAACTCGACTAAATTGAATCTCACTTAAAATTGACGCTATTTGGGATGCTAGACCGACCACCTAAATCAGTAGTATAAGAATCTGTTATTTTTTTCTAAGTTATAAGACCGTGGTATCCACTCTATATTGATAGATATATTATTTTAATTGTTCGAGAACCTCCCTGCACCAAGACCGACTCCTGCTTATCCCAAATAATCAATATTGGTAGAATGTCATCGTAATTGACTTACCAAAGTTGTCGACGGACTAAATGCTCAAAAACTCCGTCCGTAAGGATATTCCCGACTTGGGAACTTTTCTTTTTTCCAACGTTGAGTCAAGAGAAAGTTAACGGGAAAAAGTCTAACTTAGAAAAGGTCGCAAGTTAATTTTTTCAAGCTGTCAGTTAAGACTGTTTGGATATAATTGAAAATTTTGTTTGTATTTGGCGTATTTTTTTTATAATGGACGCGTCGAAGTGTATATAGGCCGTTGATATTTTGATGAAGTTTGTTTTTTGTTTATATTCGTTTATTTTCTTTGTTTTTACGATAATATATATATATATTTTTTTCTAAATATCGATGAGGTATTGCGATATATCTAATTGAACATTTATCAAGGCTATTTTAAGCACAACAATAAGTAAGAACTTTTAAAAAAAGTTAGACAACCTCACACAAATCGATCGTGTCCCAAATTAAGCTCAAGAAGGCTTAAGTATAAATACGAGTAATAATAAGTAATTTACAAACAACCAAACAGTGAGTTAGTATTCTAACTAGCTTGTTTTTGTAAACATCAAAATAAAGGACCTTCTGTATCATTTAATTCTGTGCACTAACTGAGCGCATTTCAATGATTTTCTAGTTAAGCACACATTTATCACTACACACATTTAACCAACTACAACGTAAAAAGACCTTTGACTTTGCCCCCGACTAAACGATTCCAATTGTCACCCCACTTCAAAAAATGAGCACTAATCGAAAGTCTCTTCAGACTGTTAACGCAATGTTCTTCCAGATTAATATTGCAAGTCTGAATGCAAATTGAAATGCGTCGCCCATAAGTATAGCGGATGATCAAAATGGGTCAATAGGGACAAGTCAGAAACAATAAGAGATAGGGAAATCTACTCTTAGGAACCATGGCGTCGATTTTATATTTATTAGAAACTGCATTTTTTTTATAAATCTCATACGTAATTTTGTACATAACCCGGTCAAAATTGCTGTAAATAATGTTACAATACGACAAGCGATTACTCACAGAATTTTAACCAGGTTCAATTCCCGGTTATGTATTGGATTAGTAAAAAAATTCATGCGGTTTCTATTAAATCTAAAATCGACGGCATATATGCCTGAACTAGTTCCTAAGAACAGAATTGCGTATCTCCTATAGTTTTCGTTTGCACCCTACTATTGATCACCCTGTATACTTCTGTTAGAATAATATGACAAGGGATAGAGTTTATTGGTATGTTCGATGAAACAAATATGAAGCATAAAAAGTAGACAGACAGCAAGACCTTGAAATCAAAATCAAAAAATCTCAGACCACTGTTGAGAAGAAAGCCGAAAGAAACTCACAAATAGTTAATAAATATCGGAAAACCTCACACAAATCGATCTAGTCCCACAGTGAGCTCTAATAGGCTTGTATTATGGACACTAGACGACGATAAACATACTTATATAGATAAATACATACTTAAATACGAATAACATCCATGACCCAGGCACAAACATTCGAGTTCATCACACACATATTTGCCCTTGCCGGGATTCGAGCCCGGGACTGCCGGCTCAGCAGGCAGCTGTGTTACCACTGTGCCAACCGCGTCGTCAAAAATTGGCTTATTTCCTGCATGATACGCAAAGCATCATCAGAGCCTTACCTCAATCAATAAAGGTAATAAAACAAAGTCAATTTCCGTCGAAAATGTGTTTTAAATCAGTGCAGCTGGAATCACCCCGGCAGGGGTCGTAAACTGGGGCGGACAGGTTTATACCGGTTTATTCCGGTTTTTAGGGGTCCGCCGGTTCTTTATGAATTCCGGGACAGTTTATGGAGTGACCGCTAATGAAATGAAACTAAGAGGTAGTAAATGCGGTAATTTTTGGCATACCTACTTTAAGCAACTACCTGTACGTCTATCATAACTTTGACACGCGACACGTTTCTGTCAATACCGTGCGAGCAAGACAAGCAAAGCGGCAAGATATGCCAGCTCTGCTGCTGAGAGACACAATCGTCCTCCTTGAACATAACCCAGTTAATTTAAGTTTGCCCATATTGTCTGTCATCGCATACGAACGAGGTTCAAACGAAATTTAATCGGGTCACTCACATCTACGTGTTGTACAGACAGGAAGTTTAGAGCCGAAAAGTGATAGTTGCTGTCTAAAACTGTTTGTGGTAATGACATTAATCATATTGTGACGTATTGTACGGAACCTATAGCCGCCATTTTGTCGTAACAAAGCTGCGGAATGAGACGATGCCAGTGATACGTCATCATACGGGGCTTTGGCGGCCTTAAAAATAATACTCGGTTTTCTTTTCCTGATTTCTTTCCTTCGTTTGTCCGTATCTAACAAAAATATATGTCAGAAACAGAAATAACTTCAAAGAATCTTTTATAATAAATGATAGTGTGTGGGAACCCGTAAGCCCACAAGTGCTGCAACAAACATCTACAACAGATGCTGTGGCCAATGATGATGATTGATGAGTGTGGGGTAACATGAATGGACAGAAGAAGTAAGAAGTATGCAAGAGGAAATTTGAAAGTAGCACCAATTAGGAAGAAACTGTAAGCTAACCGACTATCATGGTATGGGCACGTGATGCGAAGAGAGGAAAGCCACATAACCTTAAACGCATTAAGCGTGAATGTGGACGGAAATAGAAGAAGAGGAAGACAAAAGGAAAAATTGATGGAATGTGTGAAAGATGATTTGAATAAGAAGGAAGTAAACGACGAAATGACGAGTAATAGAAAAGAATGGAGGAAGAAAACATGCTGCGCCGACCTCAAATAAATGGGATAAGGGCAAGGGAATGATGATGGAGATGCTCGGTTTCAACAATCAGGTATTTGTTATATGAAACCTTTTTAACGCCTTGTAAAATACAAACTCACCGGGTATAACGTTGGAATATCCAACGCGTAGTTGAAAGTGTCGAAACTTCTAGATATGCATGGAGGTTGATATCGTTCTATACGTCGTCGGTGACTAAAATGTTTAAAAATAATAACAGCCACCTTTCTCTGTGTCTCGCAGAAGCAGCAACATTGAAAATTTAATGTAAAACACATTTACTAAAAAACTGAATGAAAACCAAAAGAAAAACAGTAATACCGACTTTAAAACTCAACGATCGCCACAAAACCAACTGGCCGGTGATAAAATTCCAAATTCTCTAACCGTTCGAAATTTAAAAGTAATAATCCTGAATCCCGTTCTTGTATCGTCACTTTCGTACTGTCTTCGAGGCTTTTTTGTAATGAACGTTATGTCTTTAGTTATAAGTTGAACTTGCGTTGGATTGTTCAACTTGGGTGCGTGAGATTGTAATTTCTGGTCTGGTCATAATTATTGTCAAGTAGATAATAGTTGTACAGTTGCACTCGATAAAGATTTAAAGAAATATTGTCTGTCTCAACAAAAACATAGAAAACCCGTGCATCATTTTACATTATAAAAATGTCAACGATATAAATATGATATAAAAAATATCGCAATAAATAATTGTGCATCAAGGGAAAGTAATTTTACCGTCAAAAACAAACAACTCTTAAACATACCTGAATACATTTACACCTGCTTCCTTCGGTCTTTTGGGACATAGAAACTTCCAGGCTTTCACCCCTGATCCAAAAGGCCGTATGTGGATTAGTAAGATATGCACATAAGTTGTTTTAGCTTTTGAAGTCTAATCGTGTATGTGTGCAATATTAATGAGTATTGCCGCTTCACTTCAAAATTTGTCACCTTCTATTTACTCTAAGGGCCACGTCGAAACTTCCAATTGAAAGGAATTCTGTATGGAACTTAGAGTAAATACGCCTAGAAACCTATTCAGCGCTTGAAAGTGAAGCCAGTTTTGGTTAGCCACGGGCTAAGTTTCGTGCGTGTGCGTATGTGTCACAACGTCAAGCTCTCAAGCAACACGTCTCTATGATTGGTTCGTAGACACGCACACATACAACCAAAAGCGTCTTCGTCTTTTGCGAATCGGTTGTAGGAAGACTCTCGTTCTAGGCGTGCTTATTCTAAGGTATGGAAAATGATCACTCATGAGATATAAGTATGTATGTGAAGTACATATTTAATTTTCCTTGAAAATTGGGCAATTTATAGTGTAGTTTTAGCAATTAGACTAAAACTACTTACAAAAAGTTTAAAACAAAAGTTACAAAGTTTTAAACAAACTGTTCTATAAATTGGTGCATATATTTATATCCTGAATTAAAAATTTAAAACACCCCTAACCTAACACAAGTTGTTGGGCATCACAAGACCCTCATTCACATTCACAACTACAAAATTTGAAATTCTTTGCTTCAATATTGGCTGAGATTTTGTCACTTGTTCCAATTAAAGCTAAATATCTTGGTAATTACCCGTCCTATTTCCATCAATAACAGCTAAGAACCATATCAAATGACAAGTCTTTCGATTGAAAAAATCGCACTCAAATTGGTCCATTCGTTTGGAAGTTACGATGTCACAAACAGATACACAGATACACTTTGTTCAAACTCAAACTCAAACTCAAACTCAAACTGTTCTAAGTAGGTATTTGTTGCTTAGTGAGTTTTGGTTGTCAATAGACGAAAGTAATTATGTAACAAATAACTGAGTACATTTCTTAATCTCCGTTGACTATATTCAATATGGCAACATTTTAAACTCGCGTATTGTCGACGTCTTTTCTGTTGTCGTATAATGTAAACAACGTTGCGAAGCGCGACAGCTTGTCGAATGTTCGCAGCTAGTTGAGAAAATGGCCGAATAACTTTCAACGTTTGTGTGATTCTTTAGCGCAACAATATCGAGTATAGTTTATTTCACGGGAGCCCTTTGTTTCCTAGAAACTTATTCCGTCGAATGTATCATTTCGCCGAAAAATAGTTTCGCAGAATTTTTGTTCCTCTGTAGTTTTATTTTTTCATAAATCTTGCAGATATCATCCTATTGAGTAGGTTAGAGACTTTTGACGCTACAACAGTAGTAAGTATATTTATTCGCTAAAACAATAATTGCATGGCAGGAAAATATACCTCAAAGTAAAAAAAAATAAAACTAAAATTAAAAACGCTACTGTTATGACAAGTACCTAATTCACTTCAAGTATCTCGTACAAAATGTATTCAAAACTGTTAACTATCTGCAGAGTTAAAGTATACATCTTTTGGCCCGTTGTAAGTTATAACTTTCCGCTGAAAAAGGAAAAGCGCTGTTCTTAATCCAAATCACATCCTATGAAACTTGTACAACCCTCTTTTTGCAAGAATATTCAAATTTAGTGACACGACGATAGTAAAGTTATAAATTAGCACGAAACTGTGTTTATAATATTTTATGAATTCATCCAAAGCTTTACTTACATTTTGTCGGTTTTAATATTCAAATGCAGCAAAATAATATTACATTTTAACTCAAAGAAGCTGTAGCCAAACAGCATATTAGAACAATCATAAAAGCAATTTAGCACTTTAAAGTTGTCTGTCGTAAGATAGTATAGTAATAGGTTGTTACAGTCAGAAATTAAGAGATTTTTATCAGAAACATTTAAAGAACTCTTAAAAAGTTTTGAGACTTATCAGTGTTGTACAAATTTCGTGCGGAAAATTGATACATTTATTGAATAAATTCCAGACAGCGTACTAAAAAATAAAATTCACTTAAAGACGTATATTACTTGTAAGTCTTGTAACAGCTACAAACTAAACATGTGCACCATGTCTTAAGTGCACTGTTTATTGCAATTTTATACAGTCCATATGCACTGACAAGGAAATTTAAACGTACTTTTTTCGCGCTTGTCACAATCACAATAAGGATCGGAAAGGTATGCTTTTCAGTTTCCTTCACTCCACTTCAGACTGAACCTCATTTCTAAAGTTCACTCAGTTGATTCAATGGTCAATTCTTAGGAGAATAAAATAGATGCATATTCCCTATTATCAAGCAAACACGATCTATATTTTCCACCGGACTGTACCCACTCAGGTGCAAGTGTGTTCATCCTAATTACCGGTTTCTAGTTACTACTCGTATCGGTTTTTTCTCGGCCATCTGTACCGGTTTTAGTGAAGGAAGTGCGTTCAGGTATTTTAAAGTGTCTTTTTATTTTAGTTGGGTTTGTAATTAATTGGTAGCAGAGTGAAGGGATGTCGAATATGGTTTGAGGCGTACAAGTCTTGACTTGCAGGTAGTTATTTGTTCTTTAAACACTTAGATATGAACAAAATTATAAAAGTGTGCGTATGGGTGAAAAACGTAATTTATGGACTAGAGTAAGTATAGTAACGTGTCTCTATACAGAAATTGGCGATCTATTTTTGAATTTTGACGTAACCTCCATAATGATTTTTACACCACTACATACACCATGTAGTCTTTTAGTTAACTTGTTCAAAAAAGTGTATATATAGAATAGAGAGCAGTGGATAAAGAAGGGGGATGCCTTTGCCCACCAGTGGGACACAATAGGTTCATAATAATGTTAATAATACCTATGTATGTGTGCGTATAAACCACAGCTAGTCTAGACTAATGTCAAACATTTCGAGTGCGCTTTGCTCGGAATCCACAGTTAGCAATAGGATACTTTATACCCGATTACAGAGAAGTCAAAAAGTCGGTTGAAGAAGTTCACGGGCCTCTAGTACGGCATAAAAAGAATTAGCTCCTTTGAGTTTGACTTTGACATCGTCCTCAAAGTCAATATTGATCAAATTAGTAGAATCAGTATTCAAGATTCATTTGTTTCCTGCCTCCCATTTTTGTCTCTGGCTTACCTTGTTGGCAGTTCGTTCACCTGCGCCGCCCACTCGACGCTAGTGCTCTCATATTAGCTTGTATGGAGCGCTAACCGAGTTGACTGGAAGAGGTTCTCAGACATGTCTGGTGTGTAAGTGTGAAACGGTGCACAAAAGCGCTTGCGTTTTTACAAATGTTTTAGCTTTGAATTTTAGTTTGGTTGGATTTCGTTGTTATCTTCCAACGATATTTGAAGAAATAACAATCTTCATTAAGATGGGATAAGCTGAAATAAGATTGTGCGAGGTGTTGAACTATCATAAGCATTTGAATAGGTGGATTGCCATTAAGATGTCCGTCTAGATAGCAAACGAAGTACATCTATAACATTAGGGTGAGTTATACATAAACTAGTAGAGGGCCGAACTCAGATTTAGTTTCGCTTCCTCCTTGTGGACATATGCAAAGTTAAAGATTTTATGGCTCAAGTAAAGTTGCATGTTCACAGAAGCGAAGCAGAGATGTGTACAATGGATAAATCACATTTAAATGCACTTATTTTGTGCTTGACCAAGCCGCAGCCAAATTGCTATAATCAAAATGCCAAACGCTATTTATAGCTACGTATACACACACGCACATCTTCTTATCTGTACTTTTAGTTAACGAATGTCCAAATTCCTTTTTGAACGTTTATTAGGTATTCATTATCAAAAGTTAAGTGTTCATTATCAAATATTTCATTAGTATAAAATGGCGGTAATGCCAATGACGATAAAATCTTACTGGTATAAGTAATCTAAGGTAATTTTAATAATGTTGCTGCTAAAAGGAAAAATAAAAGATTAGGATAAAAACAAAACATATCGCCAAACCAAACATTGGTATTAATATCAATTTGCTACTCCAAGTAAACTTAACCACAATGACATGACAACAGACGTAGATCCTGTTGAAATCAACAAAACATTTTAGACGTTGAAACTAAAGTACTATCTATGGTCGTTAGGCAGGAGGGATAGGAACCAACATTCCTATAGTGTGGATAGCCTGCATTCGAGAGCGACAAGAAAGTGTTCATCATCATCGTCATCATATTAGCCGATAGACGCCCACAGCTGGACAAAGGCCTTCCCTAAATTTCTCCTAGACCATGCGCCGCCCTCATCAGCTCAGTGCCAATTTTCTAACCAAACTCTTATTTCCAGCGTTGGCGTGCGTCGCGGGGTTCCAGCAGCAGTACTTCAGAATAGTCCCCCGAAGCCTTAAAGTCCATGAGGGTGCGGAGGCAGTTCTAGAATGTGCTGTCGCCAATCTAGCCGGCCAGGTGCAATGGGCTAAGGATGGATTTGCACTTGGTAAGTATCTTTAGTAGTAGTTCTTTAGAACAGTTTCCCGAAGCCTCAAAGTCCATGAGGGTGCGGAGGCAGTTCTAGAATGTGCTGTTGCCAATCTAGCCGGCCAGGTGCAATGGGCTAAGGATGGATTTGCACTTGGTAAGTATCTTTAGTAGTAGTGTTTTAGAACAGTTTCCCGAAGCCTCAAAGTCCATGAGGGTGCGGAGGCAGTTCTAGAATGTGCTGTTGCCAATCTAGCCGGCCAGGTGCAATGGGCTAAGGATGGATTTGCACTTGGTAAGTATCTTTAGTAGTAGTGCTTTAGAACAGTTTCCCGAAGCCTCAAAGTCCATGAGGGTGCGGAGGCAGTCCTAGAATGTGCTGTCGCCAATCTAGCCGGCCAGGTGCAATGGGCTAAGGATGGATTTGCACTTGGTAAGTATCTTTAGTAGTAGTGCTTTAGAACAGTTTCCCGAAGCCTCAAAGTCCATGAGGGTGCGGAGGCAGTTCTAGAATGTGCTGTTGCCAATCTAGCCGGCCAGGTGCAATGGGCTAAGGATGGATTTGCACTTGGTAAGTAGGTATCTTTAGTGGTAGTGCTTTAGAATAGTGCCCCCGAAGCCTCAAAGTCCATGAGGGTGCGGAGGCAGTTCTAGAATGTGCTGTCGCCAATCTAGCCGGCCAGGTGCAATGGGCTAAGGTTGGATTTGCACTTAGTAAGTACTTATCTTTTGTAGTAGTGCTTTAGAACAGTTTCCCGAAGCCACAAATTCCTTGAGGGTGCGGAGGCAGTTCTAGAATGTGCTGTCGCCAATCTAGCCGGCCAGGTGCAATGGGCTAAGGTTGGATTTGCACTTAGTAAGTACTTATCTTTTGTAGTAGTGCTTTAGAACAGTTTCCCGAAGCCACAAATTCCTTGAGGGTGCGGAGGCAGTTCTAGAATGTGCTGTCGCCAATCTAGCCGGCCAGGTGCAATGGGCTAAGGATGGATTTGCAATTGGTAAGTTTCTATAGTAGTAGTGCGCTAGACTAGCCCCCCGAAGTATCAAGGTCCATGCGGGTGCAACGGTCCTAGAATGTGCTGTCAACCCAGCCGGACGCGGGTTTAGGATACATTTGCACTTGGTAAGTTGCACTCACTACAGAGGAATAAAAATTCTGTGAAATATTTTTTCGGCGAAATGTAACATTTGACGAAATAAGTTTCTATGAAGGGCGCCGTCTTAAGTAACTTATGTAACCAACACTAAAATAAATACCGAATGGCAAACCATTTTATTTACAAGGATAAAAAATGCATGATGCAGTAAATTTCAATTAGATTTACCTTGAACACAATAGGGCATGGAATACAAAGCCGTTAATGAATACATTTATTGCCAAACAATTAAAATCATATCATAAATTATATTGAAATTGAAACCGAACGCTCCTGAATTCACATTTAAATTATATTAACTGAATATGAAATTTCGTTTACTTATCTCTATGCGTTTATGAAAAGTGGATAAACATACATACGAATGGACATGCGCTACAGAAATTGACCAATTTACTATCTATTATTGGTATAAAGAAGTTAAAATGCAAACAAAAAACTTAGAACTTAGGTTATAAGTCTTAAAAGGGCAATCTATTCAATAAAAACAAGCGCCATTCGGCCATTAAATTAATGACTTTTTCGTTCTCGAAACCAATCATATCGCCAAAGCACAAATAGCAGGAACCAGAAATGTATCAAATTTTACCGTATCTTTTAAAATGTTAACGTGTCAATGTTACGCAATGCTCTTTGTATGGCAAAAATTGGTATATTCCAGATAAAAAGCCGAAAAAACTGCTATCACACTGATATTATAAAGGCAAAAATTTGTGAGTGTGTTTGTATGTTTGTTGCTTCTTCTCTCTCAAACGGCTGGATCAATTTCAATCAAATTTGGCCTGGAGGTAGCTGACACCCTGGATTAACACATAGCCTACTTTTAGCGGGTAGCACAGCCAGTATTGAATATATCGTAAAGCTCCGTCAAATTAACGCCTTTCCATACACAATACGTGTACATTACGACATGACAGACAGACGCACGGCTTCCATCATACTGACAGCCGTTGACACGTCGAGATGCGTCACCTTTGACGGCTGTTCAGCAGACCTGACTGGCTTACTGTCACGGTGTAAGTCAGAAGAGACAAATGGTACAGTCTGATTAATTATCACAAAAAAATCAGGACTTATACTTAGATAATCGATCTTGAAATATAATGGAAGGATGATATTTTTAAAACTATCGTGAGGCATCTTTAATAACCTTATAGTAACATTATAAAAACGGTTTAAACTCACGTAAACATTTTCAGGAACGGCCCAACCTGAGGGCCCAACACGTGTCGTGTCGGGCCGTTCTTGACAATTTTAACGTGAGTTTAAACCGTGTTGCCTATGTGTGAATCCAGGGTGTCAGCTACCTTCATACGAAAATATTATCAAAATTAATACAGCCGTTTGAGCGTGAAGAAGTAACAAACATGCACATAAACACACTCACAAACTATTGCCTTTATAATATGATATTGTTTGAAAATACAAGTATTGCCAACTAAATCTCCTTTTCCTTTCAGGTTTCTCATCCGTGATCCCCGGCTACCCTCGTTACACCATGATCGGTGACCGACGCCACGGCGTTTACAACCTTAGGATAGTGAATTCCACGCTGGAGGACGAGGCGGAATACCAGTGCCAAGTGGGGCCGGCGCAGATGCACAAGGTCATAAGGGCCAACGCTTCGCTCACTGTTATAGGTAAGTGATTTTTGGATTCAAATTATTTATTGCCAGGCCCCAGGCAACTATGGCCCATAGATGGCCTTAGAACTAACATTCGTATCAATTACAAAATAATAAAAGTAACTACTACTATGTCACATTTTTTTCTGCAATTTGTTTTTTTTGGGAAATAAGATTTTTTTTCAATATTGAACAGAATGCTGATCTTATTTTTGTGGTGATACCAAATTTATATTCAAATGAGAATGTTTTTATTTATTTTGTGTTATTAATTATGCGTTATGGGTATTTTTATTAAAACTCGACTTAGGTATTCAAAAACCGTCGCAAAGTACCTATACAAATTATATCCCATCGACAGTAAAAAAATCGAAAATTCGCCCGCGTGGCTGTAAAAGTCGCAATTTTTCCGTAGTTGGGTGAAAATTCAGACATTTCACTCCTACAATTTTATAGTGACGCACAAAATTTAGATGTCAGTAAGTACCCCACGATAAGAATATAGCTATTTCAGTACCACTATTGAAGCCAACCACACGTAAAATGCAAATTTATTCTGTAAAAGACAATTTCGGCCCATAACCGTATTTTCCGCGAACTATATGTTATTAGAGAATTTACGGCCCTCCACTGACTTCCGGTATATTTGAGGAAATATAATAATATTTTTGTGGACGTCGTAAAATATACGGCAGATACGCGCGTTGCCAGAAAGTAGAGACTGTTTAGTTTACGATAACTGTCGCGTTTTGCGTGAACCTTCCTGGGTAGTGTTTATGAGTCTATATAAAAAGGATTGATTGTGCAAAAGGTGCTCATGTTAGGATTATGAACACTATTTTGTATTGAGATGCCTACGATGCTCGGGTGTCTTATAAAGTGTGTTTGCTAAAGAGTGTTTAGTGATACCTACTGTCTCAAAAAGATGTGTGTCGATCCAAACGTATTAATAGATGGCGTTAATCTATTATTAATCGCTCTGACATTATCTATTCGATGTACAAACGACAGTAATATCGTCTATGGATACAGCTTATCCTATAAACACTTCACTTTCTTAAACAGTCTTACTGTAACATTAGTATCCGGTTTTAATTCTTGTAGTTAGTAGATCTTGTAGAGATACATTTTGGTTATTGGTGTAAATAATACTTGTTGTGCGTATTTTAAGGGCACATGTTTTCAATTTTATAATTAAGTGCAAAACTAATTTTTGAACTATGCTGCGACGTCATAGTCTCATAGTTTTTTTGTTACAATGTTACTGAATGGGTCTTTCAATAATGGCGCCATTTCACAGTTGACACAATCCATATGAAACGTTTTATCTTCAACAAAAAAGGATTGTAAACCCACGTCTTTTAAATTACTTTAAACTTGCATGCGTATCGTTTAATCAATTGACAAAAGCAATAAATTCTATCGCGATTTACCATCAAATGAGCAGACTGTTCCCATTACAGTCTGTTGGCACAGTATAATTAAAGGACAGTGCAGGGTAAACACAGTGAGTTATGTGGGTTGATGCGATATAATAGCTTTGTAATAACGTCTGGAGGACACATACTAAATTTGTGTAAACTTTGTAGAAAATACACAATATTATATTAGTCTAAACAAAGAACTCAAACAATCGGGGTAGCATAATTTGGTCTGGTTATGTAATGTTTTTATGAAACAACGTTTTCAGATGGTGAAATAATATTTTTTGTCAAACACACAATGAAATGTCGCCATAACGTGTGTTATAACAGGCTTCGAAGTATCACGTTTCGGGCGGAACAACTCGAGAGAACTGTAAAGGAATTTCATACAAAATTAAAGGCCGAGGCCTAGAAATACTTTTTTTAACATGGCGTGTGTGTTCGTGAACAGGCTAAACAGCTGAATTATAATTCAGCTTTTTTTTGAGTGGTGTATTTTTCATTTCATTACATATGTTTAAGAAAAACACTATACATGCGTTAGCCGTTAAAAGGGCTTGACGGCTTCGTATCACTATCTATACCTACTCACCCGACAAGCTCTTCTTTCCCGGCGTCTGCGTAATGTCCTATTACTAGACAACGTTGTGATTCATGAAAAGAAATATACCTAGGCGCAATCCATACTATCGTTATAAATCCGAAAGATTTGGTAGTGATGAAGTTTGAGTCCTGAGAACGGTTATAGGCTAGATTTATTCCGGAAAACATCCCTTAAAGGGGTAGAAAGGAGGATGGAAGTTTGTATGGGGAATTAATAACTGCTGAATCGATTTACATGAAGTTTGCTGTTGAAGATTCCCGTGGAAAGGATATAGAATAGTTTTTACCACGGAAAAGTCTGATGTTAATTCCGTGCTCGTTAAATCAAAAAAATATTAATAAAAATTCTCTATAATTTCTCTGGTTACTTTGTTTTCTAGTTTTACTTACACATACCCCTGTTATAATAAACCCTGTATAGCTAAACATATACAGTGTGCTCTTGTGTTGCGGGCTAAAACAAAGCAATTAGTAAATGTATGTGGCTAGCATGTCGCTATTTCGCAAATATGCTCGAACGAACTCACAGGTCTGTGTTCCCTTACCAGTTTACTTTAACCGTACTACCAGAGAATTGTAGTTCTACAAGGAACCCGCTACGGGCGCTCTACTATTCTCCATACAAATCGTTTACGCTGTCACTAGCGAGTACGGTCCCATTTACTCATGGTAAGGGCACTGTTAACTATTAACTTGTTAACTAACAATATCAATTGATGACGCATTACTCTCTGTACGTTTACGAAATCATACTGTACACGCGCCGGAATATACATATGTTTAAGCGCGCCAATATTCCGAATAGAATAACCCGCCAGACGGGGCGATTACTGCCCGTGCCGCGGCGGCTGGCGCTGCTCGACAAGAACCCGCGCGTAGTAGGCCCCTCTTTCTATGAACGTCTACCCGCCAGCCTCAGAAACGAGCCGTCAGATCAAATATTTGAGCGCCAATCAAAAAACCTGTTGCTATCGAAAAGCCTATATTCTATTTCAGAATATATGGACAATAAATAATTATTGTGTATATTAAATAATTTTCTTAATTTGACATTGTATTGGTATTACTTTTTATTTTTATTTTTACTGTTTTCTAACTGTACCTGCTTTCGCAGGTACCTAGATTATTATTTAGTACATAATTTTTGACATTATATTGCCTAGGATATCCTAGATCATAATACTATTGTAAGGTATACTCTTAAATTGTGACATTTTTCTCTTATTTTTTGTTTATTATTTCATATTACTTTCTAATTTTATATAACTACACCGACGATCTTATTGTGAATTCGTTCTATTTTATTTATCTAACATGTGAAATGTGATGTAATTTTCAATAAGAAATAAATATATCAATCAATATCAATCAATACTAGTTCCTGTTAGTCCTCAATTTCCTTACAACCACCGTATCCAGGCCAATCGCGTCCTGACCTAAATTGCTAAAAACACTGCCTAAGCTAGACGCACTAACACAATCAGACTGAAAGGGCTTGGTGAAATGCGGGAAGCTTATTGGGAACTAGGTTTTTACAGCGACTTTGCCTGTGTAAAAGAATTTGCTCACAAACCACGATGATATATATTTTTTAAGGATTTCAGGCGATCCTATTTGGATCAAATAACTATATCGACTAACTTACAATTATACTTAGATTGCTTTAAAAGATGTCTGTGTGTGCCTATACTATAGATTTTACGATATTTTGTTCCGCAAGTCTCGTGTAGACATTAATGTATGGAGAGTTTTTAATATCTCCGTAGAAATGTCGAAATATAACGGCAAATTCCAAGTTTCAAAGCAAATATTATGATTTAATTTATTGGCCCTGTTACAAGGAACACCCGGTATAATCAAATCAACATCAAAAATATCGTAATAAATTTGATGTGTAATTTATTGCAAATATTTATATTTTTATTAGACATTGTTAAAATCATGTCAAAATTACAAAACGGATTTTAATCTTAACCATTTTTGTTAAAGCACGTTAAAGCAAAGACTACGAAGTAGCATGTTCCCCTCATTAATAATTCAAATAATATATTAAATTTTTCATGAAAAAATATTTCATGTCGTTTATTGAGCTAATTTTTTCGCTTTTAATAAGAAAGTCTAGATTTATTAGTTTTATTAAGATACAAAGTCGAATATCACTCGAACAGTTCTGAATTCGACTAAGACCTTAGTAAACCTGTTTTATATGTATTTAAATATAATATGTCTGAGCTGAGACTCAAAGAAGATTTCTATGAAAAATAATCAGTTTGTTTAATGTTATGAAAATATTGTACCACTTATACCTTTAAGAATAATACTGCCACATTTCCGCGACAATTACAAGTAAACCTATGTCAAATATATTCCCTCCTTACATTTCCATATCTCCACAATTCAGAATAAAGTTAAAAACGCTACGAGCATTTTCTCGAATGTAACAAAGCTATGCGACATCCTATACCTTTCTTTTCTCTACCTTATCTCCTTTAGTATAAAGTTGAAAATTATCCGGAACCCACGTAAGGTTATTTCGAGGTCAGAGGTCCAAGATATATAGAAGGCCCAATTGCTTATTGGATCCGGGCTATATTTGAATAAAAGGCTATCGTAAAATAGTCTAGCTATTATTGCGAGTGAGGGGAAAAGTCGATAAAATTTATCGATAAGGAAAAATGAGATTTTTTATTGCGGTCCAGAAGTTTAAGGTAATGGGGTTATGAATATATTTTATGGGCATTTAAGATTCAGTTTGACATTGTAGATTAAATTGTGATGAATGGACGTAGTTTAATTTTTAAACTTTTACATAGTTAGGGATTTCAAAAGAAACATTTGTAATGTGGTATCTCCACAATAAGAACTAATACAGCGAATAATATGATAATGCAGCGAAGTGTATACATTTTTACATCTCAGTTTTGTATATTTACATTCTGACTGCAATGTATAGGCTGTTTTTGCTACGAGTATAAGCGAAGCTTTATTAGCTAGAACAAACTCATAAACTTATTTATTATTAAATTATTCAATTAAATTGACGACGCGGTTGGCTGTGTGGCAGTGCAGTTGCCTACCGAGCCGGTGTTCCTGGGTTGGAATCCTGGCAAAGGCAAATATTTGTGTCATGAGCTTGAATATTTATTATTTGGGTCTAGTGCACATAACACAAGCTTTCTTTGGGACTAGCTCGATTTCTGTGAGATTGTTCGATGTTTATGTTTATCGTAATTGCATAAAAAAGAATATAATTTACATTACAATGCTGTGTAAAACGCTAGGAACGAAACATTACACGCCGTTACAACAATCTTCAGCCAATGCAGTGGCCATTGATAATGCTAGGAGAAGGAAGTATCACTTGAATTGAAATAATGTCTAGTTAAGGTTTACGTTAAGAGCATTTTTGATTGGCAATATAATTTCAAGTGATTGTTTTATTCATTAATTAAAAAGTGAACTCAATCAAATACCAATTTAGTCAACTAAATCCGAACAACATAGTGTGTTCCTAAATTTAAAGTTGAAAGTTTGTCCAAACATTGAGAATAAAACTGAAACACTAAAATGCGTGAATTTTACTTGGTTTGCACCGCATCAAGTTGAGCAGTTCATTCGGTAACATGACAAAAGCAAACGCAAAATAAAACATCGATGAGCTGTGTTTTATGAAGAAGTATGAATTAATATTTTCTTAGGTTTCCGCGACTGTCACACATTTAAATAAAACAATTTAAACGGATTATATCGCGTATATTAATTATTTGAGCCTCCCTGACTCAAATAATTAATATACGCGATATAATCCGTTTAAATTGTTTTATTTAGAAGTATGAATTGTTTGAATTTTTGTTGCGCTCTGTTTGTTACTAGTTATTAAAACAACTATTTTCCGGTTTTATACAAAGGTATTTACGATGCCATCCTTCACAAGTTTACACAATAGCAACAAAAAATATTAAAGGCTTTTTTATTAAGAGAAAATCACAACTCTATTCACAAAAAATGTACAATCATTTTACAAAAAACATTGTCCACGATAAATTACCCCAACCCTATAGTCATAACAGAGCCTGTAAAATGCAAACACTCGAACCCTGGCCTAAAAAATCGATACACACCCTCGTTACTACCACATCACTAAGCTATCATCTTCAACCTTTGAACTGGGTCGTAAAGCTGAGACCGGAGGGTTAAACCCTTTATAAAAACTATCCCTTTCATTATAACGGGTTAAGTCAAATTGGGGCCTTTTTATAGTTTATGTTTTTCAGGCAGTTTTGGAAGTTTAATCAAATTAGCGGTTGTCTTTTTCCTGGCATTTTAATTGTGTTGCTGTGCCACTAGCGAGAATAGTAGTACATTACAGACGCCGAGAAAAACGTGGTTGCCGGGCGAGTAGGTATAGACAGGCGATCGAAGGGCATGTCACCGGCTAGGCATGTACTGGTGCTTCTCTCAAACATATGCAATTAAATAATAAAATACACGCCACTAAAAAATATAATTCAGCTGTTTAGCCTGATCATGAACACCGACGCCATGCTTAAAAAAAATATTGAAATTCCTTTACAGTTCTCTCGAGTTGTACCGCCCGAAACGTGATTCTTCGAAGCCTGTTATAACGCAAGTTATGACGATATTACATTGCATGTTCCAGAAAATATAATAAGTCTAGTTCCCAAAGGAATATTGCATCTCGTTTGACCATCCCTAGATATATTATCCCCGAGTTACATTACTTCTAACGTCCATTGTTTAGTGTAACGGCGCACCTGAGCAGAAAGGATTGTTTTTTGTAAACCTTTATTTTTATGTCCGAACTAACTCTTCGTAAACGACCGGAGATAGGCTTTGTGCGAGTTGGGAATTGGACTATTTTTAACCCCTGAAAAAGGAGGGGTGTTATAAGTTTAACATTATGTTAAACATCGATTCGTGTAGAATAAATAAATGCTTTAACTCATTATAATTATGATTAAAATTATTATTTATAAAAAAAATAGTGAGAACATCATAATACTTTCCATGTTACTTAGGTACCTATGTTTAACAAAATAAATTTATCTTTATTTTATCTTTATCTTCATGTGTATCTGTTTATTTTCGTTGGGGCAGAAAGTTTCTCTAATGGAGACCACGTACCGGAGTCGGGTCGCTTCTATCCGGCCCATGTGGAAGTCAATTGAGGAGGCCTGTGTCCAGCAGTGGACGTCCTATGGCTGAAATGATGATGATGATGAATTTGGGGGCCTTCTACCCGTGTACCAACCAAAGATTTCCGAATTGGGTCCAGCCGCTTAAGCGTGATAAAAACAAACAAGAAAACTCCATCCAGTAACCTTTAAACAGCATTTTTCACTTATTTTTTGGAAAATCATTAATAAATAAATAAATGTATATCAGTCCATCTCACACAAATATATCTAGTCCCAAATTCATTCGAGTTCATTCCACCAATATTTGCTCTGGCCAGGATTCGAACCCGGGACCGCCGGCTCAGTAGATAGGTGCACTACAAACTGCGCCAACCGCGTCGTCAATATACAGACATATTTTTTTTACTTTTATTATACTTACTATTGGTATTGAGACTGGAATTTTTATTTGTGTAAAAGATTCCCAATAAACGAAATAATACGGTATTACCTACTGTTAACAAGAAGTCACAGAGTATTCTAAGAACCCACAAAGCTCGTACAAGTCGAAATATTCAAACTTGTGAAACTTAACAGAGATCGTAAATATTGCCGGCAGTTCGTTATCGTTCTGTGACGATATTTTCGATAAAACTTCGTAAATAGAAGGAAGTTTTTAGAATTGAAATCCTCGCGTGGTCAGAACAAGTGTTGTGAGTTTCAATTGAAAATGTTCCTATATTCAGAGTACAATAAATGTATATTTTTAAGATTACACACTTATTTGCAGTTTGATAAACTGACTGTCTAAGGTCTTGAATAGGATAGGAAAGAAAAAGACACTACTAACACTAATAGAAAATAGAAGAGGAAATATTATCATATTTCCTATTCTATTTTCTAGACTTGTCCTATCGGACATTTACTAAGACTTTTTTCCTTCAAACATTTATGGTAGAAAGAAAAATCGAGGGGAAGCGAGGTAGAGGAAGGCCAAGACGAGATTACTTTGAGCAAATAAAAGAAAAGGTTCAAGTCATGTCTTACCAAGAAGTGAAGGAGAGAGCCCAAGAAAGAAACGACTGGCTATTTCTACACCGACAAGAGCTCAGCTCTTAAATTGAAGAAAAAGAAGAAACTAACTGCGAAATAGATGGCTATAAAAGTTTAGCAACGACAAATTATACTTGTCTCTTAAAAACAGTTTATCTTTTTCTGAGCCATACTCAATGTTTTCAAGGTTCGTGTTGAACCCTCGGCGCGCGAGTCCGACTCTGAAGGATTTTTGAAGTCTGTAAATAATTATAAATATGGCCGACCAGTCTGGGCAGCTCATTCGGTTGTCGGACTCCATACCGCCAACATCTCCTGATGATGCCTCGTAGAGGGGCGAAACACGTGTCGAGTAAGTTCTGTTATTTTGGTGGTGGTTTGTTATATTTATTTGCGTATTTATTTTTCTTATCGTGGTGGGAGGGTGGGACCATTAAATGCATGTATGCATGAAAAAATACGCAAATAAGTATAACGGGTTAGCACAAATTTAACTGGCACGATATTATATCGCGGAATAGCAAAGCAATATTATTATTTTTCATCTGTAAATAATTCTCGTGTATGGGCCACCACATGTTTTTTATTGTTGCTACCCGATTTTTTGCCACCGTTAACAATATCAACACATGATAATAAAACGATAAACCAAAGTAATCCTTCTTGGAACCATTATTATCTATTTGTGGAACCGTTTTACAAAAAATATGAGCAAATGACATGTGCGTTAGAAAAACTTAGGATAACGATGGAGACATATTTTGAGATGATTTATGGAGTGATTAGATAATATCCGACTTCGCAATTCAAATTTAAAGTTTTTTTAACAAACACATAAGTAAATCTATGTTATAGACAACCACAACAATTACTGCCCGTCTAGTACCTCTACAACTATGCTTTCTACAGTCAAGAGTTATTGTATAACAGAAAAGTAAAGAATAGCAAGTACATTTTTCACCTTTGTCTTATGTTAATGTAGCGAAATGGCCAAGCCACATTTGGCTAGAGTGTAGAGTGTGTGCAATTATTTAGGCCTACACTCGATAGCTCTCAGATTCCATGTAGAGCCATCTACATGGAATCTGATAACTTTTTGACAAGTCATATGGTCTCGTATTGGCATAATTTTACATAAAAATGTTTTTGGTAATAAAAAATCTCATTTATCAAATCAAATCTAGACCCCCACCTACTAATTCAAAATAGATAAAACAAAACGTTTTCTCATAAAACACAACAAGAAAAACTTCGCTAATAATTTTATATTCGCTAATAATCCTCCAATAAAATGTTGCCGACCCCACTCAAAAATATTTACTATCAGGGATCGTAAACCGTTGGCCGCCGTGTCGCGCGACCCCTGTTTTTACTGGCCCCGTTTGACCCCGCTATCAATAACTTTTTAGAAATATTTCCGATACTCGCTTTGTATGCTGGGGTACGTTACCATCATTACTTATTTACCGGAGGGTTTGTATGCGACCTTTTTTTTGAAGTGAAACTTCTAATGCGACTGCCAACAAGGTTGCGTTAAACGTTTAACGTTTAACGCTACCGTGGAGGGGGTAGGAAAGCACTGTTGCGTTAAACGTTCAACGCAAAAATCCCACGGACAATGCGACGGATTCAAGGTTATTTCAAGGTACGTCTCTTGTGAATATCAATTGATTGTTAGGTTTTCCTTCCTATTTTCATTTCCACATTACGAATGTTCACTTCTTCCGCGTGGAGGTCCTCCACGCACTATATTTTTAAACATGACTTGAACTGTACCACAGGGCTGGTTAGCCCTCACTGCCAGTAAGTCGGACTTTATGTGGGAGTATAACCCGCTAATGTGATTATCTCCGCGGCACAGGAGTGATCATAGCGACTATCGTGTGCATGGACACGTAGGTAGAAACATTTCTTTAAATAAGGGACACTTTGTCTATCAAAGTACTATTACTTTCTACCATCGCAATGCTCACCATCGGCAGGGTGTACGTCCTCACACACTGGAGCCTAAATGGTCAAGAACTGTGCGGTTCCAGAGGAATTCCCTACCGCGAACGCTCCGCATGTGCAATGAGCTCCTGCCGAGGTCCCCGGGGGCTACAGTATGCGGTTCTTCAAGAGGGGGGTAAATAGGTTCTTAAAGGGTCGGCAACGCGCATGTGCTGCTGGCATCGCAAGCGTCCATAGGCGGCGGTAACCGGGCCGCATACATGTCTGCCACCGTCGTAGTATAAAAAAAAATTGGGTAAGTGCGAGTCCCACACGCGCATGAATACCATAATCTATAACAAGTTTGTTGTATGGGAGCCCCCCTTAAATATTTATTATTTATTTGTTTTATTTTTAGTATTTGTTGTTATAGCGGCAATATAAATACATCATCTGTGAAAATTTCAACTGTCTAGCTATCACCGTTTTTGAGATACAGCCTGGTGACAGACGGACGGCGGACGTACAGCGAAGTCTCAGTAATAGGGTCCCGTTTTTACCCTTTGGGTACGAAATCCTAAAAAAGATCTTAACCGGATATGGCAATGGGAAAAATAAGAAAGTATTCGCTTTCAGACCAAACAATAATTTGCTGAATTGGTCCAGCCATCGTCGTACTAAAAATCTGACAAACTTTCTTCCTTTTTTGAAGTCAGTTAAAAAGGGTCTGATTCTAAATTCATCCCCACGGAACCCCTCTAGTATTGTGCGTTTTTATCTCTAAAAGCCTGCATGGGTATCGTATTATCAATATTTAAGAAGGGTTAAGGCGTAAGCATAACTTTTCTCATACTATCTTGCAAATTTTATACCGAGCGAGATTGCGTCCGAGGATCGTATAACTCAAGCGGAGTTTGAATAAAAATTCGCTGAAAAAGTGGATTCGTTTCGGCAAATGATGGATTCAACAAGATCGAAAAGCTATAAAAAGGTTAGATCTCAAACAAGCAAGCGGTAAAAAGTGAGATTATCTTGTGTGTCGATCTTTGCATTGTTTTATTTGAAAGGTTTCGACACACAAAGCATAAGGAAAAATTCGTCAGATCTTCCTGGATCTTCCATGGTTAACGCGCTGGATCGGCAATCCAGAGGTAGGTACCGGTTCGATTCCCGGTCGAATCTCTTCCTCCGGATAGCTCCTTTTTCAATTTTTCTTTGAGTTTTGATCTATGTATTTAAGGCTTAAATAAATATTATGGTGTACCTACCCACATTAAAATAAAATGAGACATTCCGTCATGTTTAATAAATTTATAAAAAAAAGAGACTTAATTGTTCAACGTTTTTTAATAGAATCTTTTTATCGTTTCCGTTTTAATGTGTAAATATACGCATAAGCATTTTAAGCAATTATGACGCAGAGGGCACTCCAATAGCAGCAAGTCACGGGCATATTTTAGTTACCTAAATATTAGTACAGTACTTTTATCTCACGAGCGCGGGTGAGCCATGTTTGTGTGAGTAGATGTACATGCACATTGGCTCTGTGTGGGTGAGCTCGGGAGCGAACAGTTCCGGTTGTATTGTCATCAAAGTTAGGTAAGTATGCAAAATTTCAGCTCAATCGGTTGACGATATCTGCTTCAAAATTGAGTTGCAAGATTTCATCCAAACAAACATACTTTAAACATACCATGCAAGTTAAATATAAGCTTTAAAAAAAACTTTCCGGTCTTGGCCTTCAATTTTGTATGAAATTCCTTTACAGTTCTCTCGAGTTGTTCCGCCCAAAACGTGATACTCGAAGCCGCACGTTTCGACGTCATTTCATTGCATGTTTGAGAAAATATAATATTATAACATTTTAACGTTAGGAAACTTTATCTCGACCGTTGTCAAAGTAACGACTCGGCTAAAATATGTATGAAAGTTGCTTTGCATTGTGCACGGGAATGGCCGAAACTGCAAAAATATTCAACAAATTTACAACCGGGGTGAATAGGCCGCGTTGCACACACGGGGCGAGTTTGTTCAAGCGTGGAATTAAAATCATAACCCGTTTTTTTCTCCGTTTCCTTTCACTATATAGTTTTTTTGGGAAAAGTACGTGAAGAAGTAGGTACGTTCAACTACATGGTTGGTTAACGTTTATTGTTTTGTAGAATCACGAAGATTTCGACAGCAATGTCTAATTTGCTTTTGGATTTTAAAAATAATCATGATATTTGAGTAGGTACCATATTTCAGTCCATCTCCTTTTTTTTCTTCATTTCATAACATTAAGTATCACACTTATATGATATAGATGTATGTGTCAAATTTATTTTTCCTTTTCTCACTACCCTAAGGTTGTCTGGAAGAGATCTTTTTTTAGCGATAAGACCGCCTGTTGTTACCTAACGTATTGTTTTTTTTGCAATTTCTTGGTGTAATCTTTATTGATATTTAATGGTGCACAATAAAGGGTATTACCTATTATTATTATCGGACACCCTGGATTAACACATAGGCTACTTTTTACTCCAAAAAAAAATAGTGTTCCGCAGAATGAGCGGGTAACACTGCGCCGCGTAGCTAGTTATTCATAAAGATAACTATAGCATGTTGTAAAACCATGTAAGATAACTATAAATGCATAAAACCACCCCGTGTGTAAGCTCAGTGTGACAGAACGCCTGTGCGAAAGAGACGGTTGTTGCGCAGTAGTATAAGTTCATTGTTATTGGCCACCACGTGTTTTAGGGGCTCAGGATTAAGGTCAGAACCAGTTGATAGCGAAGAAAACACCATAGTGCCTATTTTTTTTAATGTGGGTACACACCACAATTTTTATTTAAACCATTGATACAAAGATCAAAGCTTAAAGAAAATTGAAAAAAATTGGGCAAGTGCGAGTCTGACTCGCGTATATGAAGGGTTCCGTACCATAATCTATAACAAGTTTGTTGTATGGGAGCTCCCCTTAAATATTTATTTTATTTTTAGTATTTGTTGTTATAGCGGCAATAGAAATACATCATCTATTCTGTGACAATTTCAACTGTCTAGCTATCACCGTTCTTGAGATACAGCCTGGTGACAGATGGACGGACGGACGAAAGTTGGCCATAGGAACATTTAAGGTGCTCGCCTCACCGCGAGCACTCGCCTGTATGTAATCACACTAATATTATAAAGGCGGAACTTTGTAAGAGTGTTTGTGTATTTTTGTTACTTTTTCACGCTTAAACGGCTGGACTAATTTTGATAAATAAAAAAAACAGACAACCTCACACAAATCGATCTAGTCCCAAATTAAGCTCAAGAAGGCTTGTGTTATGGGTGCTAGACGACGATATACATACTTATATAGATAAATATATACTTAAATGACATAGAACAACCAAGACCCAAGTACAAATATTCGAGTTCATCACACAAATATTTGCCCTGGCCGGGATTCGAACCCGGGACCGCCGGCTCAGTAGGCAGGTCTCTACAAACCGAGCCAACCGCGTCTTCGATTTTGGTATGTCGGTAGCTGACACCCTGGATTAACACAGTGTATTTTTCATCCCGAAAAATTTTGCGTTCCTGTGGAACGAGCGGGTAAAACCGCGCAGCTAGTCTTAGAGTAAGTACGCCTCGAACGAGTCTTCATACAACAGAGTTGAGAAAGATGAAGCCGCTTTTGGTTGTATGTGTGCGTGTCTACGAACCAATCATAGAGACGTGTTGCTTGTGAGCTTGACGTTGTGACAGATGCGCGCACGGACGAAACTTAGACCATGGGTAACCAAAACTGGCTTCAGTTTCAAGCGCTGACTAGGTTTTTATACGTATTTGTTCTAAGCCTATAATGTAACTATAAAACAACATACATTAAAGGTACCTTTATCGCATTTACTGCCAGCAACGCATATATGCATTCACGGTTGTACATGTTCAAAAATTTACAGTAGGCAAAAAAAGTTTATCTTTAAAACATAATTATTGGTTAAAACTTATACTTATTATTATTTTAACTTATTGTTTTATATTGGGTACCTTTTATGGTGTCGATTATACACATAATACAAAGATTAAAAATAAATATACGAGTGAATAATCTGCTACATTTTCCACAAAAGAAAACTGATATTTTTAACGAGGCTTGTTTTTCGTGTAACAATTTCCCTCAAATAACATATTTGGGGATTTTTTGGCCCGACATTATTGGTCCTTTGACACGGATCCTCTTTTTAAACGACAAAAAAGGGGTGTTCTAAGTTTAAAATTTATCTGTGTGTCTTTGTTGGCACGGTACCTCCCAAACGGAGAATTCGATTAGGATGCGGTTTTTTTGAATCGATAGCCTTGTCTGTCGAGTAGGTTCGAAGGATATTTAAATTTTGAATTTAGGTCATCTTAAACGTAGTCGGGTAAAATATTACATTACGTAACAAGGGTGGTAAATGAAAAATTACAAACGAGTGTCTATTAGAAGCCCGAAGCCGAAGGCGAGGGCTTTAATGATACGAGTTTGGAATTCCTTTACCACCAGAGTCACGTACGACGTACGACGTTTTTCATCACACTTTGAAGGAAATAAAACAAAAAATACATACCACCCTAGGGCGTAATATATGATTTACCGCCCTAGGTTGTAATATATGATTTACCGCCCGGTTTTCTAGCATGTAAACCCTTGTTACTGAGCAAACGTGATGAAAAGTATCCTACAACCATCTTTTGATGCTGTGATGAAGTTGCAATGATGTTGTGGTTGAAATTACGTTATAATTAACGCCTATATTAAGAAACATAGTATCTCACTGTTAAGATTTATCCCGAAATAATAACGTGTAAAAAATTGGTATTTAATACAATTTTGGGTATCTGTTTATTAAACCAGTGATGCAATGATCAAAGCTTAAAGAAAAATTGAAATGAGTTACCTGGTGGAAGAGGTCGAACCCGATTCCTCGGGATTGCCGGAAGCAACCTATCGAATGTTTCCTTATGCTTTGTGTGTCGATCTTTGCGCATTTGAAATGCTTTACAGCTTAGCGACCTCTATGTGAATACGTTAATATTCACACCATTCGCACTACTTTATAGCAGTGAACGAGCAAGCGAGAGAGGGGTATTTGTTTATTGCAATCAAAGACAGATTTTTAATGAGGGTTTATTTCATGTAACAATGTCCCTCCAATGACATAAACTGTACTCAGCATCAAAAACCCCGATTTTTTTGGTCCGACTTGATTGGTCCTTTCACGCGGATCCTTTGTGCTGAAATGATCAGAGGTCTAACGACTCTGTCACGGGCAGCGTTTCCGGAACATGAGGCATGTTCAAAAAGCATTATTTTATTGACAGCTTTAATGGAATTTGAGACGTTTTAGGGTAAGGTTCGTTGTGTTTTCTACCCTGCGATTTTTACCCTTTAGGTACGGAACCCTAAAAAGCGGGGTGTTTTAAGCTTAACATTTGTATCTGCCTGTCTTTGGCATCGTAGCCAAACCAAGAGTCAGATTTTAATGCGGTTTATTGAATTGAAAGCCTTGTATGTCGAAGTGGTTCTCAACTATGTTTGGTTGGGTCAAAGGTTTTTTGAATTTTGACTTTAGGTAATCTTTACCGTAGTCGGGTGGGAATTGGTGTGATGAAGTTCAAAGTTATTGTTGAAATGCCGTTGTAATTAACGCCTCTATTAAACAAAAGAAGACGTCTATCGCACTTTTAAAATTTATCTCGCTATCACGACGTATAAGAATTGGTTATCAAACAATTTTGGACATTTGTTTATTGCAAATGAAGACAGATTTTTAATGAGCGTTTATTTTATGTAACAATGTCCCTCCAATAGCATAAACTGTACTCAGCATCAAAAACCCGATTTTTATTCAGACTTGATTGGTTTCACCCGGATCCTTTGTGATCTAATGATCAGAGGTCTAACGACTCTGTTGTAACGCATCTATCTCTCTTCCACTTCAATGGCCGGCATACTAAAACTATCGTCCGTAAACCGACTTGACAGACAACCAATTTTTTTTTTATCAACTATAGTCTACTAGTCTGTATTCCTGCAACCGGACTATTTTGCCAAAGTTCCATCGTTAAAGAGCGCGCCTTACGAGAGACCAAGTTTATTCAGGAGGGTAGTTTGAAATTGACCGTTGTTTAGTTCGCAACTTAGCGAATTTTGTTTTTAAAGCGAGTTTGTGATAGTTTTTTTAGGAAGCTTTGAGGGAAGACAGGCTTTCGGTTAGTGATGTCGATGTGAATTTTATTTTTAACTACAATATAGTCGCGATAGTTTTTTGGAGTTCCGTACCCAAAGGGTACTTAACGAGTAATGTGACCCGTGGACGAGAACAGCCAGAAATTTAAAGAATCTTCATCCAAGCTTAAACGGAAACGCTTCGCTCGCTCGGTCTATATAGTAATTTAAAATACCCAATGCTCAAACGTAATCAAGTAATCTACAGAATTGAATTTCTCAAATTTCATCTTCACGAAAACAAGCATCTTTTACTTCACCTTAATATATGTGACAAGCAAAGTAACCATGGCAACGCAATAAAGACACAGTTACACAAAACAATGCGTAACGGACTATGGGAACCTAGTATCAGCGTTCCTAGAAAATGTCGTAATTGCATACAAGTGTTATGTGACTTACGTCGTTCTTTAGAAAAAATCACAATAGTTCATTTTAGCGTGGGAGACATATGCTAGGTTGCGTTGACCTATTAGTACTTAAAACGGGGGAAAAGAGAGGCATATATTTTTTGCCACCCACTGCCACTTAAGCTTGGTATCAAAATACGCCTAGAACGAGCCTTCATCATAAATAAATATTAAAGGACAATCTTACACAACCCACCTAGCCCCAAACTAAGCAATGCTTGTACTATGGGTATAGTACTTTTATCTCACGAGCGCGGGTGAGCCATGTTTGTGTGAGTAGATGTACATGCACATTGGCTCTGTGTGGGTGAGCCGGAACTGTTCGCTCCCGAGCTCACCCACACAGAGCCAATGTGCATGTACATCTACTCACACAAACATGGCTCACCCGCGCTTGTGAGATAAAAGTACTGTACTAGACGACGATATATATATAATACATAGATAATACCCAAGATCCAGGATCTTCTACTACTAGTTGAATTTCGCACTCTCAATTTTATGAACTCCATATACAATCTTCTAAATAACAGTGGAACACTACAATAGTTGGTTAAAACTTTACTACGTACTTAATTTTAAATTCCAGATTAATATTTTAAGGTCGTGCTATATCAAGAATTATTTAACACTGTTCTTTCTTGGAAATGAAAAAATACTGACAAAAACGTCAATTAAAGGAAAAAGTAAAGAATAACTGATTAAAATTTACGTCAAGGTTGCTTGGGAATTAGGTTAACACGCTGGACCAGCAATCCAGAGGTACCGGGTTCGATTCCAGATGTCTCCCGCCAGGTAACGCGTGTAAATTTTCTTTGACCGTTGATCTTTATATCAATGGTTTAGTATAAATAATTTGTGTCTAAGAGTATCGTTTGAAGTCGGTTAACATTTCCAAACGTATATTCGCCAGGCTACGCAAACTGTCAATTGCTGCTCCGTCAGACATGACGTGAAATGATAAAAGGAATAAAAAACATCAACTTTTGCGAGCCGAATTTGGTTGAACGATTTCATGGTGCAGTAAGGGGTATATAAGTGTATTTAACACTTTTTTCCGTGTTAGCATAAGTGTGTGTGTGTTTAGAATCTCGATAGCAAAATTTGCGCTTTTCCGATCCACTACTTTGTATGGTCACTGTATACTTAATTGTGAACACCGTCAGTTTATAATTTATGTAGTGAAATTAAAATTATGTTAAGTTAGTTTATAATTCCATCCGTCAGTTTACAATATCACTAGTGTATTATTTATTTATTTATTTATTTATTTATTTATATAGCATTATACAGTGTCATATCTTCGTACTTCCTATACGTATACCTACAACAACAAGGGTGAGTTGCATTGCGCGCCGTGCAACAGAACCTTTGGTTTTAATTTGGTTTTTTGCAAACCACATTCGGGCACATGATCGCCGCTCGTGAAGGTCGTGGAGCCAGGTTCGCCATTGACGGACAGGTCAAGGAGGTATATTATATTCTTAGCAACTCTAATAAAGATTACTACATACAAATATAGCATTAACTATTTTCTGGTCCCTGACTTGGAAAAGACTGCGTTCTCCAGTAATATACATATATGAACAATAAAGAAAATACAATATGAAAAAACTGATCTTCAGCGTACTACTAACTGTTTCCCATAGCGTTTTGACATTTCAGTCAAGCATAAAACTGAATAAAACCTGTCCCAAAGCTTTGGAAAGACATGAGCTGTGAAACAACTGCTTCTTGATAAAACATGTGTTATTTAAATCTACTACGTCGTTATAGCCGAGGATACAGTATATGGCGCTATAAAGTCTGACATTAACATGTCCACGGCAAATTTCCCTGAAGATCTCCTAGAATAACGAATAAACTTACTGCGACTTTCAGTGCTGACATCTAGTGGGAAAATGGGTCACATGCAAATCTTGAAGATATAATGGACGACGGTTTTAGATTTAAAAACATTGATACTCATACAACTAAATATACACACCATTTATCCTATATTCATATTATTTATTGCATAGGAATCACGTCCTTACATAATTAATTGCCATTATTCAGTGTCGAAATCGCAAACAATAAATTATAGCACAAGTACACAAAAGTCACCCTTTCCACACTAGTACAGTAAAGCTACACAGTCAAAATGAAAACAGAACCTGAATTCCCTAAAGAGCCAATACGTCAATTAGTCAATTTATTAAGAGAAAATTCGAAGCGAACCCATCGGGTATTGAATATCTGAGAGCTGTCAACATGTCAACCCTTTACAAATAGGTTTCGATTCGATAAAATAAATTTTCTATTTTCAGTCATATCCATTGCTACTTAATAAACAGCTGGCATATTTTTTCTTCATTCATAAAGAGACCAAAGTTCAATTACTTAAGTCTTTCGCGCAAAAAATAAACACATTTTAAACAATGATAACGAGACGGTGAATACTATGTGCAGAAAATCCGTTTTTTTACGCTTTCTACATCATTTGTAATCTTCTTGCATATTCTCTGCTAGAAACAATAGTCTATTTCTCCAATAATTATTATTTATTTATTTAATATTTATTTGTCATGGGTAAAAATCGCTGTAAAGTCTTCCCGGCAACAATAGCCTTATAATATACATGTACGTCACTACTATTAACATGTCCCGGGCAGATTTCCCCAAAGATCTCAGCGAATAAGAAACAGAACTGCTTAGTTTATACATTCTTTACTAGCGACATCTGTGAGGGACACGACGTAACTGCGGAATTCACTGGAAATTAAATATCTGTCCGACGTTCTAGGATTACTTGCGACAGTGTTTGTTAGGAAGCATTTTATTATAACTTGTATAGAATATTATAATGCATTTATCTTTACAGTTTTGCACGCTTACTTTATTAACGAATTTATGGTTTAAATAAATAAAAAAACTACTAACACGGTACACGCTTTAATGACCTATCTAAAGATGAGTAAACTGTATCGTTATGACTAAGATGTTTTTAACTAAAGTATTGTTTACTTTATCTTATATACCTATTTATGTTTGTTACAGGTAAGTCCACACCACTACATAGAAAAAAAAACATCGATAAATATTAAATAATGCAAGTAGGTAAGTACCTAAACATATCATTTGAATCCATTTTTTGTCATAAGAACTATGGTAATGTGAACCTTAGTAACTGAATTAATATTAAATTTTCTAATTATTTATTTAATGCTACTATTCTCTAATTTCAATATTCCAAAATTCCTATAAAAAAAAAAACAACAACAAATGAAATAGGTATGTAAAAATAGCGATTGCATTGCAAACTCAATCTGTTCTCATTTTTGATTTAACCTAACACAGCAAAAACATCTTTATCCCCCTAGTGCCCCAAAACGTCATTAACCTCTTGCAGTCCCAAAACAACAAAAGAGAAACTTCAAAACAGAACCACAGCGGGTATCCATCACCCGCTATTTATTCTGCAATCTCGATTTGTCTCTGTTACGCTTTTCCATTTGAGACTCGGTGTAGATATATCTGATGTTGCCGATTTTCTAACCCAGGAAAATAGTGAAATACTAAATCAAAACTCAAGCCTTATCAAACTAGAATAAAGTTTAAATGATGGATTTAAGCATACACTAATTCTTAATAATCATTCTAAGATATAAATTGTTGATCATGTTCATGAAAGCCCACGAAAATTAAAATAGAAGCAGGCATGTCGACTAAATGTAATTTGAAGAGATCCAAGTTAAAATTTTCGGGGAAAAGGTTTTCCGGTTAAACACAAAACTCAACGACTCTTGATACACAACTGAGTAGGTAACTATAGGGACGAAAAGGTTCTCCCTGAGGCACTACGCTAACGTATGCAATGAGTCTGAAGACATTAGTCTCTGTCAACTATCAGTTTTGTTCTATTAGTGTGCTTGTTTATGATACTTAAAATATATGGACCACACTAGTAACCGGCGCTTACTTCGCGATCCTGAAAATCTGTGATGACTAGTCAAAAGCCTTATTAAAGACAACATTTATAAACAAGACGCTTGGGTTTCCAATTATGTACATCCGATAATTTGCCCCATGTTAACTATATTATGCCTGTCATTGATTCCTTTTAGTCGAGCATGGTTTTGAGTAAACTAGTTTCCATATATATAGGAAAATATGTCGCATTAAAACTATAAAATCATGACTGTACATAAGTACTACCACTTTAAAAATTTCCGTACAAACGTAAGCTTGTTGGCTTCTGTTTCTAGAATCGCGTGCATAAACTGACCGTTAAGATGCTTCAGGGTCGTAAATATGAAATTTGAAATATTTTACAGCAGGCATTGAATTTTATCTCAAGTTAAAAGTTTAGAGCGTGTGCACAACTCTAAAGAAGTCTAACATTGTTTAAAAGTATGTGGAAGTTATAAATTATGCATCATCGTATTCTTTGTCGGTTTAAATACATGTGAAATTGAATTCACACAATTTTAAAATATAGTATTTTGTGCCTTCTTTCCCTATTTTGTAAGTTCATAAGTTAAATAAGGTTCTTATGTAAAACTACTACGTATAAAATCGAACAAAATCCATCGGAAAAATAGTCTCGCAAGATTAAAATCTAAAAGTTAAATTTAACATCTGAATAATCTAACTTTATTTGCGTAACTATCCCACTTTTCTCCTCCAGAATCCATTTTGCGATTGAAAGGACTTATGTACCTTAGCAAGCTACGAGACTTAATACTTATTTTTTTTTTTTTAAACTAGTCTTAATTTTTCCGCAAAGTCTTTTGAGTGAGAAAAGTCTTGTAGTTTTTTATCGTGTTCCACCGTTCCTTCTAATTAGCTGTTTAAGATTTCTGATGTAGTTTTTTAAATTTTGTCTCCTGAAATTGAGATGTTTAGCGAATTTCCGTTTGTGAATTATTTTATCTTATTTTAATCCTTTTCACCTCTTTCCTTTCTCTGAGGATCTCTTGCAGCACATTTAATACATTTTAGACTTGTTTGTACAAGTTTGAATAATGCAGTTTCTCTTTAGCTTTGATTTTGGCTTCGATTCAGTAATCGTACCTTTTCGTTTACGTTATCGTGACGCGGAACGTGATGACGACGCGTAAGGTCACGGACGTCGTTCTTTTGACATTGACATGCTTTGGTTGGATTAGTTCAGGACTGGCTAGCCCGCACTACTTAGGAGTTTGTGTGGGCGTACAAACCCATTAACGGGTATGTCTCGGCGCCGCAAGAGTTTTTATGTTGTATGACGTAATTTTCATCACAATACGACGACGAAATGAGAAATTGAGTTTTGGTCCTTCGAGCACTCTTAGCACCGGGCATAGAAGGCATAGACATGCAAGGATGGTCACAGGTATACCCGACTAGACTAGAAGCAAAAAAGATGCCCACTTTTAAAAAGATTACGGAACCGAGTCCACGGGATGGATAAACTTAATGTTCTTGAGTGCAGTCCCCGGGGGCCGGTGGAGTTGAACAATCGGGGAGATTTAGTTAAGTTTGCGTTTCGTCGAGTAAGGTATTCAACAAGGAACCGTTCTTGGAGTAAAAAATTAGAAAAAATCGATCTTGGCAAACACCGCTTGCGAAACGGTGACGGTGCGTTTACGCATTAACGTGTCGTCTGCGTATTGTTTTTACCACAAGCTCCACACTGTTAAAAACGTTGACGCACCGTTAACGCAATAAAATGTATAAAAAACAATAGACGTGTGACGTTCGCGTCACGTCATTTTAACCCCAGCCTAAAAAAGTTTTTTTTTTGTTTAATTATGTAAAAAATAGCGGAATATTTAGTGATGTTTTCTTCCATCAGTGACATTCACTGACTTTCAACGTTAGTTACCAAAATTTTGTTGTTGCTAATATTATAATAAATTAGTATCGTAACATCCGCAACATGGCATGGGCCAAAGATAACTTGTTGGACTATAAATAAATGCACAGCAGCAAAACACGGAAGTTTCATTACATACTTATAATATGTCGGCGGTTAAGTAGATAATATATAATGAAAAATCTGCAAAAAAGACATCTTAAGGATAAATTATATATTTGAGTGCTTAAATCCCACTGGACGGACGGAATGGAACAATCAAGGAACAACTTAGCTATTGCATCAAGTTACGGAAGATTTCAGAAAATTAAATATTTTATGAGCTTGCGTCATCAAAAAAATCTTGCGGGGTGTAATAACATTTTTTTATAAGAAAGTCCTTCAACCGTCTATTGAACTGCTGTCTATTGAATTCAGGTGGGAGTACGCTCTTTTCTTGAAGGTTCGAAGGTCGTATCGGTCCGGAAATGTCGCAAGCGACAATTCATTCCGCAATATAGTCGTAGGAGGCAGGAAACTTATAGAAAAATGCACCGTTGTGGACTACCAACTATCCAAGTGGTTAGCATGAAAGTGTCACGTAAAGAGATGGCGGAAAGATGCGGCAGTCAATCCCTCGGAGTAGTCCCCGTTATTAAAGCGATAAAAGATGCAGAGAGAGGCTACATCTCTACGCAGCGCCAAGGAGTCAAGCAACGCAGGCGTGAGAAATAAAAAAATTTGGTGTCGTTAAGTCTGAAAAATCTAACAGCTGATTTAACTTTTAACGCAAAATGTCGGTTACTTATAGCTAGCCAACACAACTGTCGAGTCTTTTTCAAAACTACGCAAAAGGAAAATACGCGGCTCAAAGAATAAACCCCTTTTTCAATTCTTTGAAAAATGTAACTATTTCTGAAAACACCGACAAATTAGCCTCAAAGCGTTCTTAGAAATGTACAAAGCCTTAAACATTTCAGAGTAAAAACGGCTTAAGCGCATTTGGATTACAAATAGACTTCTGACGTTTGCGATCGCCCAGTGGTTCATTAATACCATAAGGGCGCAAAGGCATTAGTATCAGATGAGCATTATGCTCTTTTGGATTATCTGAGTGTTTCCTGGTGTAATATTTCATCGTAGAGTGACGCGGCCATTTCCGAGTTGTCTTTTTTACTGGAATTGAATTAAAATATCCCTGTTAAGGCGTTTTGGGTTCCGTAATAGAATCATTGGATGTAATTATAATGACTTCAAAGCATTAACGCTTGTTGACCTACATTTTTTTGTGATTAATCATGTAACACTGAAAACTGGCAATCTAACAAAAAAAAGTGTTATCGTATTTTTTTCTATTCTATTCTAAAATGTTTTGACCATTGTCAATTGTGAATAAAATAAGTTTTTTTTTAGTATTTAAATGCAAAGTCACATAAGCAAAATATAATTCCTTAGTTACAATTTATTAAAATAACCAAATCTTATTAAGCTTCATTATATAATTACGTTTGGATATAAAAACACTGCAAGATATGAAAAGCGAATCATAGCATTTTTATTCTCTCGACGTATGAATCGTATCGCACATCCTACAATATAATGTTCCAAAAGAATAATAGAGAAAACTCCAAACTTTTAATCGAAAAATAAGCCGTTCTCAAACTTACAAGACTTCTAAATGATTATATTACCATCCCAACTGCGTATTGATGTCAAGGTGCCCCACATCACCTTCCATTTACATGGGCGGCCAATAAAGTGGGGGAAATTCGATTAAAGTTTATTTACGACTTCCGAACGTGTTTAGGTGTTGGGGTGGGTCGACAATGTAGGCGGTGAAAAAATATTTTTGTCCACATTTTTTTTGCGCGAGAACCATTGGGGGCTTTATACGGAGTGAGAGTTTCATAAAAAAAATGAATGCAGTTTCTATTAAATCTAAAATTGACGCCATGGTTCCTATGAATAGATTTCTCCTCACTTGGTATTGATCACCTGGTATAATTATATAGGTATGTATATATTTAAACTTTAAAGCATCTCATTCGATTGTCTCCTTCGATCATGAGATACATTTTCGTCAGATTTGAGGGCTGCGCATTAATTATAATTACGATCATGGTCCTCGAAAATCGCTATTTTCCTCGTAATAAGGAAAGTCATGGTGTCTTTATTAAAGTAAGTATAAGGAAAAAAAACAGATATCTTTATTTTTACAAATAAGGTGAAGGAACAAGAATAGAAAATGGACACATTTATTTTACACTACCAGAAGAAAAAGTTGTTTAAATATGGCTATTTTAAAAACATATTTGCTTACATTCAGTAGCAATTTTTATGCGTTTTACTTCAATTATTGTTTGAAATGGGAATTGATTTAAGCTTCCACGATTTTTAATATATAATAATAATAATAATAATAATAATAATTTATTGATAAAACATAATGTACAGAGGTGACGGTTAAATTCTATACTTAAAAAACAAATAAATTCATAATTTACATAACCTGAACTAGGGTTGCCCCTGTGTTTCAGGCAATGGGAAAGCCTTTACATTATTTAATTTAAGTACATATTCATCTATCTTACAGTAATCTTATTGTAGCTTAACTACTAAAATTTACACTAAAGAACTTAATTCAACTAAACAAATATTTATTTCATGACAGTCAGTAAGTTCTCTGTATCTTAATAGTATAATAAAACTATAACTTTAGTATCCAAATTGGAAAGTGATCGTCAATATCTAACGTGTAAATCATAGTTATACATGACTATTTAACCACTTGAGATAAATGTATGTCTTGTTTTCTTTTTCATTTAATGGCACGTCAAAAAATTTTTTTTTTCGTGTGATCCTATTATGAAGCTCGCTTTATATGGTTTGTTTCATAAAATCGTGCTCGTTTATGAATGCCTATCATTTTGTAACAGTTGCATAAACTTCAATAATAAAGGCTATTTTGATTATAGATGCGGCGACGTCACTATTGCATAATGCATTCAGCATCCTATCAGTGGGCTAGAAATAGCTTCTTGCGCCATCAATATTTATACCACTGTAAAATAAAACTACAGCAAAGTCAATAGATGGCTCTATAAATTTAATATTTGCTTAGTAGGCTCCAACCTTGTCTATATGTAAAACTTTTACAAAACCATAATAATTATTTCATTAAAAAAACTTAAATTAATGAGGCCAGGACCTAATTCCATTAAAATTGACATAATCATAAATCAGTGCAAAAGGGACACCGTACGATCTGCCCCTTTCTCAAGGTAATGCAGTGTATTATGTTAAACTGTAACTTTGTATAACATAACCTTTACGTTCGAGTGATACATTTAAAAAACACCAACATCCATCCAGAAATGATCCGTCAAAACGAGCATCCATCACAAGCACTTTTAATTTTAATAAAGCCCGTCAAACTGCGAATTGAAGTCATAATCGTCTAAAAACATTTTCGCCGACATCCGTTATTCTGACACATCCCAATTTTTCCCAACAAAAAGATAAATGCCTGAGCGATGACTGTGGAAAAAATATAAACAGACAGCGCAGGTACTATGTAAATTTATTTTTACCCCTAAACAGTTTGAATAACGTCCCCATCCATCACGCACACTGGGCCGGATCCACGACGAACCAGACAAAAATGTCACACGAAATTATCTTGGGAAAATTCTCAGTCGTCACTGGCACAGATGGGCTTATATTTTACATCGCGAAATAAAAAGAAAACGGTTACACGAGTAATATTTTACCTCTTTATTGTCTCCGGAACTCATATATGAAATTACACGGCGTATAAAAAAGAAATTTGGCCGATATTAAAAAAAGGTAGGTTAAAACGTTTTGCGGGGTAGGAGAGATTTAGGTATTTCGTAAGAAGCCGTAGTTCTGTATTCACGTCAGAACCACCTGCGCCGTGTTTCTTTTAGAAATTCCGCGCGTTAAAATATTTTCCCCTCAGATTTTATTTTTGAGTTGGAGATTTTTAGCTTTTAAAATTGATTCGCTAAACGTATCGCGCGAGTGTGCGAGTTTTATTGAACTAAAAGTTATCAAAGCGCATACGTGACCACATTCAGTTGCTTTGCTCTGCTTTTAAAACATTAACGATTTATTGTTAAAGTTAATCGCGTTCAACTCAATAATTGCGTTCATGCTATTAGTTTTCGTTTGAAATATTCTCGCAGATTTACCTCTAATATTGTATTAATGAATGATATAATAAATTAATGTTTCCATTTACACTGAAATTTATTTCATTTCACCTGGCTTGGTTCTCTCTCTCAATCAAAGCGGTTTTGATGGCTAATTATAACCAAGTCTAGACGGATCCTTTAGTATAACTTATTGATTGGTCTGTCAATAGACCTAAGTCATAGTGAGACGGGCATTTGTCCCTCATTGGGCAGTTCAATATCAAATTAATTTGGGTTGTCAAGACCCTATTATTTCTGTAAATTGGATCTGTAAATCCTTGTGGAGCAATTCGCAATTATTACTGTAACATTCAAAGGCAAATATTGTTTCGCCTGTGAACGTATAGTCATTTGCGACATTCTGTGTATGTTTTGTATTAGACTGTTGCTTTTTTCCTTTTTTTTTATTTTTCAGGGTTATTATTATATATTGACATAAAAAACTGTTATTTTTTATATATATTGTGTACGCTTTCAACTGAGTGAATAGTTAGAAAAAAATACGCCGTTAATGTTAATACAAAATGTCAGTCGTCTTTTTTCCAACTGTTTTGTTTTTAGCTTATCATCAGATTAATCTTTATATATTCATAAATCTAACCAAGATACGGGTTTCTGCTTAGCGTACGTACCTAATATTTTCTCAGCGTCTCGTTTTGTATATGTTTTATTAAATATTCCAAACAACAAGCGCAAGTCATGCTAAATTTAACAACACCAGCCAAAATCTTGAAGATAAACTTGTAGTTTTCTTACTGATATATGATAATTTTCATACCCATTGTTCTACACCCTCTTTTGTCTCTAGGGTGTAATTAAAAATAGTTCCAAGCAGTTTCAGCGTATGGCCCAAAAGTTCTCTTTATTACTGAAAACCTGGCTCCCGCCCAAATGGTCAAAATACAATCTGCGGAGTTCTGGGCCACAGACATCTTAGTACACATTCGACTCCTAAAACACACTAACTTTGGAAATATGATATCCAATTTTCAACTGAGAGTGGCGTAGCGTTTGGTCCAAAATCTGATATTCGCAATTTGGTGAAAGGTAATAGAAGTCCGTCTTTATTGCCGCATTTTGTTCTTTATCGTAATACCGGCCAAGTGTGTTTGTATGCAAAGTTGTGTCTAACAATGTCGTTGGGTTTAAGTCTCTTTGTATACAATATTCGCTGTGAAGGCTTTTGGCACTTGCTTAATGTTTTGAGCGTTCGGCGAACTTAAATAGCAATGTAGCAAACGTGTAACACTAGGTAAATTACTTCATGGTCTGTGAAATAGTTTCCTGTCGACGCAGTATTTTGTTTAGGCGCTTATATGACGAAAAACCATTTTTGTTTAGTGTAAGACCTCTTGAGTCTTGTCAGATGAAGCAGAATTTGTATGATTGAGAAGAAATATACACATTGAAATACATATCGAGCGTTATTCGACTTCTACGACGTGAGTAAACCCGTTTATGTATTTTAATGTCTGAGATTCACGGTATTTTTCTATATAAATATACACGCCTACAATTCTGGCACGCCACTTGTCAATTTTAGTGAAATTATAACTATCAATCACCTTGAAGAATGCTGTGTCAATTTTATACTGTTGGTATAATTTAATATACATTTAAATTACACTACAAAAGTGTTCGTTTCCGTTTGTATATTAAAAGAGCAATATTCCAACAGTCTGTTGTACAACATTAAGCTAATGATCATAATAAAAAGTTATTATGATTGCACAACAATATTACTACACAAAATGAAATTATTTCGGTAATAACTTTTAATAAACGAATGTTATAACTAATCGTCTTTTCATCTTCAACTCTTAATATTTTCCGACATAACAGCTTTTATCAACGTCTTCTTACATAATATTTTTTCAATCATCAATTATGTCCTGAGCTCACCCCGTCAGCACCACTGTGCAGCGTAATGCGAAGCATTTGTCAGACGTAGGTTCGGATAAATGCGTTATCGCCGGGGTTACCAAGGGGCATAGGTGTTCCGTATAAATTGTGCACAGTGGGTCGTGTTGCGGAGATATCGGACAAAACATAGGTTAAGATAGGGTTAGTGACGCAAGTTGTGTACGATGTGTGAATTCTTTATAGTGTTTTATTTTGCGTGGTAAAATTTTTCATATATTTGCGTTTTTACTTTATTTACTAAGTATTTTGCTTGCGTAAAATGTATATACAAGAATCCATACTAATCCATACTAATAATATTATAAATGCGAAAGTTTGTCTGTCTGTTACCTCTTCACGTTTAAACCGCTGAATCGATTTTGATGAAATTTGGCATAGAGATAGTTTAAGATCCGAGGAAGGACATAGGATAGTTTTCATCCTGGAAATTATACCTAAAAAGATTGAAAAGTGAGTGAACATTTCTGTTGAGGTGCGGTGACCCTGTAGGAAATGTAATTATTGGACCAAAAGCACAACTGCTCTTACATTTGCTTAGGCGCTTTTAATAATCCCTCTTATCAAGTTCCACGCGTACGTAGTCGCGGGCAAAAGCTAGTTTAGAATAATTACTTGGAAAAATTACAGGTTTCACTTACGACAGTTATGTCGAATGATTTGAGGCCTACTGTCGGCTTAATTTTAAATCATTTGTGCACCGAAAACCACGGGGCATGTCAAGATAGCAGTCTCTGAAAAATACCTCCATAAAATTTTAAAACTAATTTTTTTGGCAGGAATGAAACTTTCGTGACATATAATATAATTATATAGGTATAAAACATATTTTTTAAATTATTACAGATGTCTCACGAAAGCTTTCACTATATGCTTTTCAAAATAATATAATAATGTCATTTTAATGAAATTAGGTGCTTAATTTTTAGGGTTCCGTACCCAAGGGTAAAAACGGGACCCTATTACTGAGACTTCGCTGTCCGTCCGTCCGTCTGTCACCAGGCTGTATCTCAAGAACGGTGATAGCTAGACAGTTGAAACAACAACAAATACTAAAAATAAAATAAAATAAATATTTAGGGGGGCCCCCATACAGCAAACTTGTTTTATGGTACGGAACCCTTCATGCGCGAGTCGGACTCGCACTTGCCCAATTTTTTTTTGTAAGTAGTTCGTAAATAACTAATGTCTGTAGTGTCTTGTCGGGATGCGCACCCAGGACTGTCGGCTCTGTATTACACTACCACAGCACCAACCGTGTCGTCGGCAATTAACTTAATTTTCATCTAACGTTAAATCATAATATTATTAACGTTAATAAACGTTAACGTTAACGTTGCATCGCTCAAGGGGAAGTTGAAGGGATTGTGGCTGTCAAACGAATAATAGGTTGCTGTTTTTGTTGTAATTATGACTATTTCTGTTGAATTTATATTTATATATATATATATGTATTTATTACGTATTATGTATTATATTGACTGTTTGCCTATCTCTCTCTATTTTGGTTTTTTTGCATTTTCATGTGTAAGTATTATTGTTAAACTATCCTCCTTCGTATTGTACATGTTGCTTTGGCTGTCTACCGTTTACATTTGTCTTTAGCACTCATTTACTCAAAGGTTAACTGGAAGAGATCCCTTAAAGGGATAAGTTCGCCTTTGTACATGTATTTCTTTTGTTTTAATGTATTTCTGTTTTTGTGTACAATAAAGTGTTTACATACATACATACATACATTAACCTTCATTGGTTAAAAAGTATAAAGTACGTCAGGTAATATGCTTTCCTTGTAGCCTGTCGCTCGCTGCCAAAAACACCCTGTATAAGCAAGTGATGAAAACCTTGGGCCCAATTCGAGAATGCCGTTTGAGATATCGCCAAACGTCAAATCTCCATTAGATAACAGTTATATCGCCATTGAACTGTCATTTAAATGCGATGAGCTTAAAAGTGACATATCTCATCTCAATTTTGGAAATACGAAGGCGATAATGATTATCAAAAATGTTATTCATGTATATAAATTTCTGTTTTGAACGAAACGTAACGGACTAATTTCACGTACTACGCGGTCAATTTAAAGTATGCGCCTGTTATTTATGCCGTCACATACAAAGAAAGCGAAAATTATGCGCGTCCGAATTGACGAAGTTGCGATGTTCTAGGGATATCGCCACTTGTCAAGTAGGCACACGTCAAAAGTGACGGATGGCGATGAAATGGAGAGATCTCCATTATATCTCTAAAATTGGTCGAATACCCCCCCTTGACTCTAATCCTGCAACTTCAGTGTTTGCTCGCCGTATCACGTTCGGCAAACAGGGTGTTTTTATGTCGGTGCTCAAACACGCCGCCTAACCAAATAGCTATTGTGTTATAATGTAACACGTTGCGCAGTGGGCCGGTGGGGTGATTTAGCAGTCACAATTGTCGTTGTTTTTGTCGATTTTGTAATTGCCGTTTGTTTTGCGAGTGATGCCTGTTCGAATAGGTGTTGTGTTGTGGTATTAAGTAATGTAAAAATCCGCACTGTGGTTCCGATGGCGCGATTTAGTAGTCACAATTGTTGTGATTTGGTGTATTTTTTGACGAATGCTGCCTAGCTATTGTGTTATCACTACATAGTATAAAACAAAGTCGCTTCCTTCTGTCTGTCTGTCTGTCTGTCCCTATGTATGCTTAAATCTTTAAAACTACGCAACGGATTTTGATGCGGCTTTTTAGGGTTCCGTAGTCAACTAGGAACCCTTATAGTTTCGCCACGTCCGTCTGTCCGTCCGCGGCTTAGCTCCGTGATCATTAGTACTAGAAAGCTGAAATTTGGTATGAGTATGTGTACGAGTATGTATAACGCCGACAGAACGGTAAAATAAAAATTCAAAATTTTTATGTTTTTCGGGTACCTCCCGAACACCTAAAGTGGGGGTGATTTTTTTTTTCTTTTCAACACTGGTGTGTGGGGTGTCGTTGAATAGGTCTTGTAAAAATAATGGGGGTCTTCTAACATTATTTTTTGATAAAGTTAGCAGTTTTGTAAATATTCTATTCGCTCCAAAAACAAAAAAAATAGTGTCCCCCCCCCTCTAACTTTTCAACCACGGGTCAAAAAAAATCGGAAAAATTCATGTAAATGAAACCTTATAAGTACTATCAATGAAAACTATATTGAACAAAATCGGTGGAGCCGTTTTTGTGTTATCGCCAAATTTCATATTTTTTCTTTAAAAGGACGTAAGTTGACTTCCAGAAGGTAATAAGTGATTACAGTTTCTAGGGCGTTTACGACCTTTTTATAGAGCTTAAAATCTTTCTTAACTTAAACCTCGGGCTTAAAACAGCAGTTTATTGTGAAGGATGAGCAACTACGGAACCCTACACTGAGCGTGGCCCGACATGCTCTTGGCCGGTTTTTTTTATAGATAGAGTGATTTAAGAGAAATTCATAATTTATTAGCATTGCACCCGTTTGAAGCTGGAGCAAACTGTATAATGCGTTCGATGGCGTGAATTAAGTCAAGATTGTCAAGAATTTCGTGGATCTTATTATTGGCGTATTTTTTTTAGTAAAAATATTTCCAAACCAATGTAAGAAAATATGAAATTGATTTAAGGGAAAAAGATTCCGAATAAGTACCAAAATAATCGCCCTTTAAATATTATTTTAATTTTATATTTTAATCATGTTCTTTAAATTCTAACAGTTACATATTAATTATAAAAAAACAAAACTAAATAAAACCAAGGCCTTTTGTAGTTACAATCTAAGTAAGAATTATAGTATAATCTGGATTGTTCTCGGTTTCATTGCAATAATCTCTGTCTGTCGCCAGACTCGACCATTAGTCACACGGAGTGGGCCGTCTACCTAATGTGCCAGACACCTTTATTCGCGGGTTAGGTTTTGTTCTTAGGTTTTAAGACAAAAATCTCGACGAAAATGTGTTCATACAGCTTTTAAAGAAAGTAATTCTCTCCTGTGAAAAATAATTCATTGATTCCTTTTTCATCGTATTCCTGATTGGACATATTCTTGTTTCGGCACATTCCTGTTTAGTGAACGGAATACAGCTAAACAGCAATGTGCCGAGACAAGAGTACCTATGTTCAATCAGGAATACGACGAAAAAAGAACCAATCAAAAATAATTTTAATATTTTTTTTTTTCTTTTAATGTCAGCCATCTTGTTAAGTCAAATAACATACGTAAGCACAGTGAGTCTAGTGCCGTGACTACGTAGTCACAATTATCGATTTTGGTTGCTGTATTTTTTGTTATTAAATGGAACAAACTCTTAGGTTTATTGTTCATAGGTTGTATATTTTATGATTTTGCTAGTGAAACAAACTTTCAGATAATGTGTGAATGCTTTCCTGGAATCCTTTGTGTATCATTAAGACCGGTTTCAGTGAAAAACTTAGAGGGTAAAATGAAATAGTTTGCAAATTAATTAGTTAGGGATCATGGAAATAAAACGTTCGTTAAACTTAATGACATTCAATGGTTAGGGAAAACCACACTAATATTAGGCAAAAGTTAGTGAGTGTGTTTATGTGTATGTTTGATACTTTTTCACGCTCAAATGGCTGGACCAATTTTGATAAATTTTGGTATGAAGGTAGCTGACACCTTTATTTAACCCTTAACCACCTAGGCAAGGTCCTGAGGACCAGACAAATGCAAAATTTGTGAATAACTCATCGCATGTTGATGGCACGGACCTCCGTGACCTTGTACCTTTCCTCGCTGCCGTATCAGTGCCAGCCATGTGTTCAACGCGTTTGGATGTGTGCCTCTGTGAATTTGGTGAGTATAAAACTGTCGTTAGTGGTCTCAGCGACCTTGCCTAGGTGGTTTCGTATTATTTCTTGCTGGTCTCTGAGACCTTGCCTAGGTGGTTGCGTTTATTTTTATGACGTTGTAATTTTCAATACTTGAACGCATTTCATGTTTAGTTTTATTTAAAAATGCTTCTTAATGATGTAACGGTCGAAAGATGGTTACGAGAAGTGCCCTCACGATGAAGATGACTTGCCAGATGATGAAGGTAGCGATTTAGAATCAAACTAAGAACCACCAGGGTCTTTAGATGGATGTCATTTCGGCTTCGGCTTTAGTCATGTTCTGCTATAGTCATGTTCTGATGACGAAGTGCTATTATTACAGCGACGATCGAAACCTAGACCGGTAATGCAGCAAGATTACGAACATTAATTTTCTTCAGACGACGAAGTGCCATTATTACAACTGTGATCAAGACCTAAAAAGAAGAACTATTTCTGCAAGAATCGCTTTCGGTGGGCATCTGAACCACCATCACTATGATCAAGGACCTTGCAACATAATGTACCTAGTCAATGAAGCACAGGGTATCAGACAAGCTTACCGCGATGTATTGACCTCTACATCGAGCCCACTGGACATCTGGCAACAGTTCTTTACGGGATCTATATAATCAATATCAACAATATCCTCAACAAAGATACAGACTTATCAGCACAGATGAGTCCCAGGCAATGCTGAAGAACGATTGCAACTTCGAAAATGTTGCTCAACTTGTGACCCCAAAAAGCAGCGGAAGACGCAGTACATATGAATTGAATGCAAGAAAACAAATCTGCATTCAATGCTCGAAACGTATGAAATGTGTAACAATTGGCTGTCGCGAGATACGGCTATAAAAATCATTGGTTTTACATAAAAATTATAACTGATTAGCTTGACTGATTATTGTACTTTAAGATTTATCAAGAAAAAAATATATAGTTTAAGAATATTTTGTGATCTCGTGTTCCAAAATTTTAATTTTTGTTTGTTAAAACATTTGAGGGAATGTGACTAAGTTAAAGAAATGGCTATTTTAATATCTTGCAATTTTATAAAAAAAACTAGTTTTTATATACAATTTATAGCTGATTTGCTTGACTAATTATTGTATTTTAAGATTTACCAAGAAAATTATATATAGTGTCAGAATATTTTGTGATCTCATGTTCCAAATGTTTTAAAAATTTTTTTTCGTAAAAACGTAAGGGAATGTGATTATGTCAAGTTTAAAGAACATATTGTTAATTAATGTTGTATCAATATTTGGTAATAAATACCTAAAACCGTTAAAACGGTAAATATTATATCAATGTACCTCTCACATAAATACTTAAACATATTTTAGACCCATTTCAAGTAGAGGTCTCCATGACCTCTCGTAGGTGGTTGTGCTAAAGAAATCGGACGTAGGTAGTTAAGGGTTAACACATGGACTACTCTTTATCCCGAAAAATGTAGTGTTCCACTGGGATGAGCGGGGACAGAGCGAAGAAACTCCCAACGGCACATGAAAATTAACCCCCCTCCCCTCCATTAGCCATTATCTAATGAAACTGTATGAGAGCGGTTTTAAATCAATTAAGTTAATTAAAAAAGGTTCCTCTATAATACAGAGTTACTACCGTTTGCCTTGTTACGGTTTAGGTTGTGGGACGAAAAGAAACTAGGGCAAAAAGTGCCGGGGTCAATGCAACGTAAAGTAAATTGGATTTGGTTATTCCAAATAATGCTCTTGTTGAAAAATTTCGTCTCGTTTTAATGGGAGCGATATTTTTTTTGTGAAACAGTTTTGTAAAACAGTTTTTTTTTAATGAACATCATAAGTGTGAATTTTTGAAATACGCAAAACCGTCAAGCGTTCTTTTTATATCTCCGAATTAATGAAAATAAATACAATAATTATTTTAATGTATTTATTATCTCTGCCGTACCTCCCTAGATTTTCATGCTACGCTTAAGTCTACGGCGGCGTAGCACTTAGCTTTTTCGTAGCATCATCGTAGCGATGTAGCATAAGATCGTGTATCGAACAATTTGTTAGAACTGCTTTGTCTAGCAAGCGGGCAATTGTGTGATGAACTCGATTATTTGTTCATGGATCATGACCATCTTTCCTTTATTTAAGTACTGAAAGGCGCCCGCGACTGCACGCATATTTTTTTTAGACCAAAGTCGGATAAAATGTATCCTATAACCATCTATGGATGTGTAGCTCCGTACCAAAAGTGGTTATTTGCCCAGTCATTTCGGCGTGATGCGAGGACTAAGGAAATTATGAAAATAGATGGCGCCAGGCTGTCATGGCGCCACGCGCCCATACAAAACAAATGACGATCCTGCATAACGCAGTTAAGATTTTTCCTGAAATCAATCAATCAAATCGTTTATTTGCTAGAATACAGGTACGGTAATCATGATCTGCATAGTTGGCTGATAATCAATACGAATCTAGAAGTTTATAATAGTATAGATTTATCATCATCATCATCATCAGCCTGTATCAGTCTACTGCTGGACATAGGCCTCTCCAATGGCACTGAGCTCTATAGTATATAGATTACTCTACATTTGTACGTCCATACTATTATGTATGCGGGTAGAAATTGGATGAGGGCGGCGCAAGATCGATCGTTGTGGCGATCTTTGGGGGAGGCCTTTGTCCAGCAGTGGACGTCAATCGGCTGATATGATGATGATGATGACTATTATGTAATTCGGTGCGATGCACGTCTTCTTTCGATTTGTGTAAAAATTGAATACAACGTTAGTATCTTATTCATTTCTTTACGATTTTTATTGTTTCTTTGAAACTAGATGGATTTCAAGTACATTAATTTTGACTGACACGATTTTCACACATTATTTTTTTTATTATTATAAAAACACTACAGTCCCTTCGAGACCGTAGAAGTAGCGTCGCGTTCAAAACGTCGAGGTAATCAAATAAATACTTTTTGAATCTAATTAAACCCCGTTGTGTTATAATAATGGATTGCAACATCATGTATGGATAGCTCCACAGATAATTTTAGAATGTTACCCAAATAGCTATTTTTTTTTAAATAAAACAATTTAATTGGATTTTATCCCGTATATTAATCATTTGAGCCTCCCTGACGTTTCGGTAGATTTACAGTTACCGTTGTCAAAGGTTGACTGAGAAAAACAAATTTTATCCGTCAAAGTTATATTTGTGCAAACTACCAATTTTATAGAATTAAAAATAAAGGCGAACAGCCTTGGGCATCGTGCCAGATGGGCCTAATGTAAAATCACTACATAGTATAAAACAAAGTCGCTTCCTGCCGTATGTCCCTATGTATGCTTAGGTCTTTAAAAACTACGCAACGAATTCTGATGCGCTTTTTTTAATAGATAGAGTGTTTATATATTATAATACGTGCATAATATAGCATTGCACCCGTGTGAAGCCGGGGCGGGTCGCTAGTATTAAATAAAAAAATACCCTCAATTCGCGGATAAAGTTGCGTTTATCTCTTCAAAGTTTATTGGTTCCATATTTCTCGCTCTCGTATTGCACGTCAGCCGCATCACCTGCCAGAAAAAAGGAGGGTTATTTCTTTAAATCATATCCAAATATGAGCCGTTAAAATATTCACGCATTCCCACCCCCTTCCCCTAAACGCGAATATAAATCTTAGGGAATTTTCCCTTAAATATTAGCATTGGGAGAAAGGGGGATATCCACCTTTTTTGTTCCAATCTGTTGTTTATGTTTTTGAATACGTGTTGAGGAAATTGTGGGTGATAATTGTGTTACTGAGTACTTGCGTTACTTTAGCCATTTGTTTTAATAAACTTTAAACATAGTTGGCCATAATCAGAGCTCTAAAAATACAGTGCAAAAAAAACTTTGTGACAGCTGCTGGCTATATCGACAAACCCAATTATCGATGCTTGATCGATGAAAAAAGGTGTGTATCTGTGATGTATAAATATGTCTGTGTGTCTGTGTGTCTGTGTATCTATCAGTGGCATCGTAGCTCCCGAACTTGAGTGTGTTTTTTTTATCGAAAGACTTGTCCGTCGGGATGGTTCTTAGCTATTTAGTGGAAATAGGACCCGTCGTTACCAAGATATTTGGATTTTATTCGAAGTTGGGTTTTAAGAAGAATGTTTAATTTTAATTATCAATGATTTAAGCGAACAATCTGTTTTATTTTATCATAGTATCTTCAACTAAAAATATGAGAGAAATTAAATATCGAAAGGCAAAATTCGAATATATCCATGAGGAGAAGAAGAAAAATTCTTTAAGCTTTGATCTTTGTATTAAAGGTTTAAATAAAAATTGTGTACTCTAGTAGTACACAATAGTGTTGTGTAGTCTTCTTGTACTCTTTATTGTACACCTCATAAAATTTTCAGGAGAAATACAATGCAAAACATTACAATTAGAGGTAAACAACAGGCGGTCTTATCGCGAAAGAGCGATCTCTTCCAGACAACCTTTAGGTAGTGGCGAACTTGAAAAAAAAAAGATTTTGTTATAAGGCGGTGCAAAAAACGGATAATTATAATATATACATAAAAAACAAATAAGTAAATAAACAAATAAATAGGTACATAAATATAATAAACAATAAACCAATAAATACATACATACATTCAGCCACCCACATTAAAAAAATGAGACATTTGTTGTTTCATAAATTTATTTGTTTATTTAGTTTTTTATGTTTTTCTGACGATCCCATGAGACATGTATGCCTATTATAAGCTGTGTAGCTAGTTTTTCACTCATAGTGACATAATATTTCTGTTTTAGCTGACATTGCATTTTATGATTCTAATTTTAATGTTGTAGTTATTTTATGATATATAATCTAATTTGTTATTATGAAATAAACAAATCTCGATCTAAATAATCAAAGACCTCACCCAAGACTCCACCGTCCTGAAATAAGGTTTAGAAAATAGAATATTGTAATTTTTGCGACATTCCCAATTTGGTTGCTTGTTCAATCAGCAGCTTCTAATAACACAAAATGAAAATAGTAAACACCAATATATATGTAAACCGTTGCTTCGGGCCTAAACATTTCCTTATTATCAAATTTAATCTCAAAACACTAAGGAACTGCGGCCCAATCGAAACCCAATCCTTTTACGCAGGCTTAAGATCCCGAATACATTGTTTTCAAAATACGCTAGTATTCGTAATGTCAGACTGATAAGAGAGAGTGAGACAGACATGGGTGGGTGATGCGGGAGTGACAGGGAGAGATAGGGTACGTTTCAAATTGTCGCCATCGCAATATTCGAGATTAAAAGTAACGGCTCGGTTGGCAAGGTATCCGCAGGGATGGCACCGGCGGCAGATAACAGAAATACTGATATTTTCCTTGTATTTTACCAATATTGTTTTTCAAGTATTTTGCAACCAAAAAAAAACATAATATTTTCTTCGGTTACAGCGATCGTCACGTTTTTAAATAAAATAACGTCTGCGCCGAGGCGTGTTCACGAACGCAACTCATGATTAAGAACAAATCGGTGACAAAGTTACCGCCGCGCTGTACGGGTCCCTAATGAAGGGCTCCATACGAGTTCGAAACATGTCGGGCCATTCCTGACTTTCATGTGTGTATACCGCTTAATACAATAATAATTAAGAACCGCGAATCGATACCAATCATTTCGACTTTAATGGCGTGAGTAAACCCGTTTCAAATGTGTTTTAATATGTCTGCGATTAACAAGAGTTTTCTATATAAAAAACTACGGGCTTGCTTAATAAAACAGTGTACTGCGCTATGCTATTGATATGTTTTGTGATACGAGTCATGAAGGGGATAGAAAAAAAACGATTTTTCTGTCAATATTGTTTTAGTAAACTACCAACTTGCAAAGTCAAAATCTTAAATAAAAGTGTACCTATCTATGTGTACGTGGAGCGATGGAACTGCATATTTTTTTTAATTGATTTTAATTTAATTGCACAAAAATTACTCATGGTAGACTTAATGCCATAGGGCATTCTCTCGAGCGAGGCGAGTCAACCAGTTATACCTACGAAACGAATTCTTACGAATAAGTTCGCCTTCGTACATAAATACATATTGTTTCGACGTTTTGTTAATTGTTTTATGTACATTAAAACAAAACTTCGTATTTATAAATTCATGTTGTAAAAAACACACTGACAACCTTTCAGAATTCGCTCCTAAAACCGACTACACGAAATACCCGAATACGACTAAAACTGACGACGCGTTTGGCTCGGTTACTGCCTATATGATATCTGCCTACTGAGCCGGCGGTCCCGGGTTCGAATCCCGGCCGGGGCAAATATTTGTGTGATGAACTCGAATATTTGTGCTTGGGTCATGGTTGTTTTATGCATTTAAGTATATATTTATATCTAGTGGGTACTAGACGACGTGTTATGGGTATAACACAAGCCTTCTTGAGCTTAATTTGGGACTAGATCGATTTGTGTGAGGTTGTCCGAAATTTATTTATTTTATTAATTTATTTAAAACCCGATTTATTGTTATGTAATCTAAAATATATAGTATTTATTTTCTCGATAAATACTTCAAAATTAAATTTAAATATACTCTCTTCCGTTCCATCAATCAGTAAATTGGGTACATGTACATTGAAAAATTATATTTTCTCCAATTTTTTGCCAACCCTAACAGCAATACGACACTCCGTCCCCTACAATTCGCGCACTATTTTTTACAAGAACCACCTGAATTTCAGTGACTGCACTACCCAGAAATTTCCTATTTCGCACACCCCTATTTCTGATACTGCAGTCTGGTTTTTAGGAATCTGAATGGACGTTAGGGTTGGCGCTTGCGGAAAGAAAATAAGTTTCGTGCAAATAGAGGCGAGTTAAATGTTTTTCGGTTTATTCGTTTATTCTCGAGTCTGTTTTCGATATAGTGAAAGTGTAAATCTGTTCGGCAATAATATGGTATATATTCTATCTGTGTTATATTTGACGACGCGGTTGGTGCAGTTTGTACGCACCTGCCTACTGAGCCGGCGATACCGGGTTCGAATCCCGGCCAGGGCAAATATTTGTGTGATGAACTCCAATATTTGTGCTTGGGTCATGGTTGTTCCTATGTATATAAGTATATATTTATCTATATAAGTATGTATATCGTCGTTTAGTACCCATAACACAAGCCTTCTTGAGCTTAATTTGGGACTAGATCGATTTGTGTGAGGTTGTCTGATGTTTATTTATTTATTTATATTTATACGAATGTCTATCGTCGTCAGGTACCCATAACACAAACCTTCTGGAGCTTAACAATTGATAACTTAAATGATTAATTTTAAATACTGGACATAGTATGTCTTTTATGGTTTTTATTTGATGGTTTTTAACTCTATTTCTATTAGACTTTATAATATTGTCTAATTTAAATAAAACAATTTAAACGGATTATATCGCGTATATTAATTATTTGAGCCTCCCTGACGTTTCAGTACCTTTACAGATACCGTTGTCAAAGGTTGATTAATATACGCGATATAATCCGTTTAAATTGTTTTATTTAAATGTGTGACAGTCGCGGAAACCGAAGAAAATATTGTCTAATTTGCTATGTTCTTATTTTATTTTTATTTGTGTGTATATTTTCGTACCCCATGCGGCAAGACGTAGCTGTACTATTTACTGCCATTGTCACCTTATCTACCTATGTTTGACGAAATACCTAAACGTATTCTATGCTATTCTTAATTTGGGACTAGATCGATTCCTGTGAAGTTGTCTGATATATATATTTGATATTTATTTTATACTAGCTGTGCCCCGCGGTGTTGCCCGCTCATCCCACGGGAACACTAAACTTATTCGGGATGAAAAGTATCCTATGTCCTTCCCCGGGACTGACACTATCTATATACCAAATTTCATCTAAATCGGTTCAGCGGTTTAAGCGTGAAGAGGTAACAGACAGACAGACACACTTTCGCATTTATAATATTAAGTATGGATTTGTAATGGTGCTTCCATATTCGGTAAAATAATATATTTTTAGAATATAACTAAAATAAAAGGTTTCAAAGAGGTCTCAAGATAATATTTATGGAAGAGTGCATGCCTGAAAGCATCTCAGACATTCAAACTCACTATTTTTTTTTGGGTTGATACTATCTAAAACATATTCGGAGGTGTTTGTTTCAGGTTTTCAATGTAGACGACGAAGCGGTAGTCCAGTTTGGTCCCAGGTTCGAATCCCGGCCGAGACAAATATTTGTGTGATGAATTTGAATATTTGTGCTTGGGTCATGATTATTGTTTGTATATAAGTATGTATTTATCTATATAAGTACGTATATCGTGGTCTAGTACCCATAACACAAGCCTTCTTGAGCTTACTTTGGGACTAGATCATATGTGTGAGGTTGTCTAATATTTATTTATTCATTTTTATTTATTTGAAGCCAGAAGTTAACGCTTTTAAACCCAAAATTCCAGCTTCCCAACATTTTTCCGATTTCGCTTCACCTTTTGCATTGTTTTCTGCGTCCCCGTTTTTCAAAACCTTTAACAATACTTTTTAAACTGTTTTTGCGTTCGGATCGCTTGGCTTTCAAAAAGAAATAACCTTTCTAAATCTGATTGAGGAAAACTATTAAAGGGAAAAAGTGAAACGAAACAAAACAAGCCTGATGTGTTTCCATGCAATGTTTCTTTCTATATATCCTCTAGGCGATTAACGTTCCCTAGTGATATTCCTGTTTTCTTCTCGAATATGGCATCGACTATGATCGCAGTTTTAGCAAGTTGTGTATTTGTATTGATACGACGTCATATAATTTAATTTGTCGATTATTTTAGACTAGCGACTCGCGACACGGGTGCAATGCTGATAAATTACGCATGTATTATAGAATACAGAAAAACCTTCTTCTTGAATCACTCATTCTATTAAAAAAACCGCATCAAGATCCGTTGCGTAGTTTAAAGATCTAAGCATACACTAAGGACAGACAGACAGACACCAGGAACCGACTTTGTTTTATACTATGTAGTGAAGAGAAGAGTCACGTCCAGTAGCTGCGTCATTAACATTAATTTTGTATACTTTCTTAATATTTCTAACGTTACGACGCACCATTCAAATGAATTCATATGAGTATGATGGAGCAGATTGAGTCTATAGATCCACTGAACGAAATGGAGGAAATGGACGAATAGGTATAACGATATACAGGATAATTAATCCAAACGGGTCAGTAGGGAGAAAACGAAAACTATAAGAGATAGGGAAATATGTTCTTAGCATCCATAGTGTCGCTTTTAGATTTAATAGAAACTGCATTAATTATTTTTTTATAAATCTCTTACGTCCCCTTCTGCATTACCAACTTATTGTGTGGCTTATAATTGATCGACTCCACTAGCCAAAGGTTGTCTGGAAGAGATCGCTCATTAGCGATAAGACCGCCTGTTGTCTACCGTTATTAAAATGATTGTTTCTGTGTTTAATTTGTAAACTTCTTTTGGTGTGCAATAAAGCATTTTTTTATTGTATTGTAACCGGAAATCTTCTTCTTCTTTCGTGTCGAGGTTCCTCAAATATGTGCTGCCCAAAAGGCAGCGGCGTCGACAGCCCTGACCGTCGCATCCCTCAGGTGCTGAGTTACAGACGCATTGAGTTGACTGGTCCCGAAGCAGACCCCATTGAGCCATGCTTTCCCTACAACGGCCAACCTGGGACCTGAGTTAACCGGAAATTGAACCTGGTTAAAATTCTGTAAGTCTCGCATGTCGTATTGTAAGATTTTTTGTGGTTTCGACCGAGTTGTGAATGGAATTGTGTATAAGATTTATAAAAAAAAAATGCAGTTTTTATTAAATCTAAAATCGACGCCTTGGTTCCTAAGAACAGATTTCCCTATCTTCTATCTTCTGACTTCTCCTATCTAATAGCTTCTGATTTCTCCCTACTGACCCATCTGGATTGATTAGGTACCCGGTGTATGTGAGTGCAGCTCTCCGTGGCTTCACCTATGGTCCCACACCGGAAGATCAGCGCTGGTTCTTGGGCTAGCATAATGCTGAGGTGGGACCTTTTCGTGGCACAGCCATAGTAATATTATAGTTGCCTACTGTTTTATTTTATTTATCATTTTTAGGGTTCTCAAAGGGTAAAAACGGGACCCTATTACTGAGACTTCGCTGTCCGTCCGTCTGTCACCAGGCTGTATCTCAAGAACGGTGATAGCTAGACAGTTGAAATTTTCACAGATGATGTATTTCTATTGCCGCTATAACAACAAACACTAAAAATAAAATAAAATAAATATTTAAGGGGGGCTCCCATACAACAATTTTTTTATAGATTATGGTACGGAACCCTTCATGCGCGAGTCGGACTCGCACTTGCCCAAGTTTTGTCACTATGTAATTATGTTCTATAGTCACGTCACGATTTTCTTTCTTTCTTTCTTTCTTTCTTTATATCGCGAGAGTTAAACACATGACTCCTTATTTTTTTTATTTTTTATTTATTTAACTTTAAACAATAACATTTAACAATGTTATATTACTAGCCAAACTGTGACGTTTAATGGCGAGAGGCCTTGAGCGATTTGGTGGATTTGAGCGACATGATTTGAACATCTCTAAAACTATTGTGTGCCGGTTAATATTTTCACAAATATATTAAACCGGCACGTGCCAGCAATAAAATAACAGTTAACACAATGAAATATCCCACAATTGCACCGATTCGCCGTGGATTCGGAAAGAAACGCGAGCGTAGCGAACCGATGCCGCGCTCACTTTACAATTACACGGGTTTACGTAATAGAAATATCGATTTGTGAAATTCGACGGTTCACGGGTTGTTGAACCTTTTGTTTCTAGCTTATGGTTTTTGCATAATAATAGCTTGATGTTTTGGCCAAAAATAGACGTACAGTCAAGCAATTTGATTCCTAGGCCATTTCGTACCTTGTCACAGTGAACGTCAATATGAAAGCCGCTTGAAATCTCATATCATTGTCATTGTGACAAGGTTCTATAGTGGCCTAGAAATCAAATTGGTTGACTGTACCTACTTTATACAGCGCAAACTAAACTCCAGTAAGTGTCTAATGTATTTCGTATTAACAAGGCCCGATTCTCTGATGGGTGAAGACCAAAACATTTGCTTTAATAAATGAGCTAAATTTATTAAAATTTTGTGCAAATTCTTCCATTGTCTTTATCCGATCGCTTTTGTTCTAAGGCTAACTAAAAAGTTCCGTTGTGCGACAAAAATTAACGACACAATAATGAGCCTCAAAACAGTACCTTAAGGTAAATTATTCGATGGTTAATTCCACGTTAATTCCGTCGTCATGCGTCGCACAATGGAAAACTTGATACAAATTTTAATTAAATGAGATAAGGTAGCATTGTAATTTACCTACTTAACGCAGTTTTTATAAAACTTATATAATAATTTGTCTTGATCTGATTCAGGGTTGGCCAACCCAGCATTACCTACAGGTTCCAATGCTAAAGCTTGAGCGATCGTTCAACGACCAAGCTCCTAAAACCGGGCAAGTGCGAGTCTGACTCGCGCACCGAGGGTTCCATAGTAATACTTATACTATCTTAACTGGCCGGATTATGATGAGTTTGCACCTGGTTTGTATAGCGCCGGATATAAAAGAGGTGCAAAGTTAACGCAACCGATCACGTTTGTTTTATGGGAGCCCCACTTAATTGTTTTTTCGGTTTTTATAGTGTCATCAGAAATACGTCATCTGTGATAATTTCAACAGTCTAACTATCGCGGTTCATGAGATACAGCCTGGTGACAGACAGACGCATGGACGGACAGTGGAGTCTTAGTAATAGGGTCTTCGTTTTTAACCTTTGGGTACGGAACCCTAATAAAGAACAAACAAACAAACAAATTCGCGGGCTCTACAGATACAGGGCCAGTTACGTACGTTACGTAAAACATTTTGCTTTCATACAGTAGCATTGAATAGGGCTAGCCTGTAATTTTCGCTTCAACTTAAAAGGCGGTATAAATAATTGCACTCGACTATGTTAATAGTAGAGTTCAATTCGTTACAGGGTAAGTCGCCAATTACTGATCACCGCTCAATAACTGGCCACCTCATTCTAAAAATGAACTCTGTCCACCTACAAACAGAATACAATTTAGTATAACATGGCCAGTTATTGAAGGGTTGCCAGTAATTAACACCTTATACTAAAATGAATTCAGTTTGTAGGTGAACATAGTTAATTTTTAGTATGAGGTGGCCAGTTATTGAACGGTGTTCAGTAATTGGCGATCTACCCTACCGTCATTTTGTTGTATTAGATTTGATAGTTCGCAAATGTTCAAGAAGGGTAAGAATTGCCCACCACTGGCGTGGCGTCAAACAAATCCCTAGGCAAACCGGAGTATATTAGGGCTAGTATATTTACAAGCTAGTGGGAATCGGGTTATAAAGAAGATTTCGGCTACATGTAAATATACCCACACCAATACATTTTTTACACTCGCATACTATATACGATAACCAGCAATCCCTTTAATATCCATATAGATCAGTATGTATGTATGTATGTAAACTCTTTATTGTACATTAAAATATAATTATAAGGACATTAAACTAATGATATGTACAAAGGCGAACTTATCCCTGTAAGGGATTTCTTCCAGTTAACCTTTGAGCAAATGAGAGAGAACAGAGAAGATCCAAGAAGATAGGCAAAACTATTAAAAATGCACAGAGACACTAAAGGCTTATCAGTACCTACCCTTTTTATTTATTTATTTATTTATTTATTAATTAAAGTGTAAAGCTAAAAACATATACAATTTCCTGCAAAACGGTTTGTTCTGTTTGTCTGCAGGTATGAGTCTCTATATAATATTTCTACAATATTTATTGCTAGAGCTAACGTAACGACTGCGTTATACAGAATAGTACAGTGCCCCGAGCGGTTGTTTTGTTGAACTACTATTTTTCATACAAATCGTTTACGCAGTCGCTGAGTACGGACACTGTAAACTCATGGTAAGGGCACTGAGCACGCATTAACTCAAAACAAGTGCCCATTCATTTGATCGCACTCATTAAATGTTAACAATGTAACTCAATTGAATTGCATTATACAACGCGCACATTTGCATGAGAGAAGTGATTGTCATGGATATGAGTTATTATGATGTTAAGTATTGTCGTGCGAGGCTAGCGTATTTTGGCTATCCAGTATAACGTGTGACCGGTAATAACAGCAATAAATTAAAACATAGAGTCTACCCTTCAAACTGAGCAGATTGTCTAGCATATTTGAAAAATAACTACTTGTAAATTTATGGGTGGGTGCACGCCGCTATTTTTATATTAAACCATTGATACAAAGACCAAGCTTTGTGTATTTTATTTCGTTGCATATGTTTAAGAAAAGCACTATAATATGCCTCCCTACGGTCGGCCGTCTATTACCCACCCAGCAAGCCCTTCTTTCTCGGCGTCTGCAGTAATGTACCTACTATTAAAACGACCCGCCTTCGAATACGTCAAGCTCCCTTCTTTCTACTCGGATGTTACAAGTGATTATATGGTAAACATTGTAAAGCACACTATCAAGCCATATATCACACTAACCACCAGTTAACGCGATAATGAACGATAACAACCGTTGTCTCGCCTCGTTGCGTACCTAAATGCTCGTGCGCACACTTATCATAACACTTGAAAAAAGACGTAACCGCCTTTCGCAGCCTATTGAGTTTGAGTCCAAGAGTTATTTTGAGTCCAAGTGCGTACATTTACCATACCACTTGAAAAAGATGTAACCGCCTTTGAGAGCTCTATTGAGTTACGCCATTCTGAGTTCAAGTGCGTACACTTACCATACCACTTGGAAATAGTGCATTACATAACTAGGGCGGTGAATTCGTGAATGTCCCAAATGTCAGGTGTTTGTAATATGCAATCTGGGGCTTTACGAATTACCGCCCGTGGTTTGTCAAAAGTTTTACGTCTTGCCTTGGCCAGGAAATGGCCAGGGTCTTGCGGCCTAGGGTGACTCAATGAAACAGCCTTAGAAACCCCTATTCAGTTATGTTTTATGTACCTTTGTGAAGTAGGTATTACCATTACACTATTGTATTGCGTATAAGTTAATCTATTTCTTTTCTTTATTTATTTGACGACGCGTTTGGCTCGGTTTGTAGACACCTGCCTACTGAGCCGGCGGTCCCGGGTTCGAGTTGCGGCCAGGGCAAATCCAAGTATTTGTCATGTGTTGTCATGGTTGTTCTATGTATTTAAGTATATATTTTATCTATATAAGTACGTATTTCGTCGTCTAGTACCCATAACACAAGCCTTCTTGAGCTTAATTTGGGACTAGATTGATTTGGGTGACGTTGACCGATATTATTAGTTATTATTATTATTTATGATTTATTATTTAATTTAAAAATACTCATCATTTTACTTATACTCTAGAAATTGCCCGCAACTTCGTACGCGGGTATAAAGTATCCCATTACCTTTGGATGTCCCTGTACCAAAATTGTGTACCTAATATTTGTCTGGCTGTTTCGGCGTGGTGAGAGGACATAGCAATTATGGTCAACAGATAGCGCCGGACTGGCATGGCGCATCCCGCATCGCGCTGTTAAGATTTTCCTGAAATCATGACCCTCCGTAGAAAACTGGTTTCTCAATACAAATCTGGAACTTTAGTGTTATATAAGTCTGTGATATATTGAAGTAAACGTGTCGTACCAACAGCAATGGAACCGCGCATAAATTGCTGTGAACGAATTAGACGCGGGGGAGCTGGCTGGAAAACTGGCGCATTGTATACGTCACTTATGGAAAACTAGCTTTTCGGCACCGTTTTCCTTACGTGGCGTGCCAGTTAGATAAGTTGACACTGTTTTATACATCTTCTCTCTATACATCTCCTTTACGTGTAGCAGTGTAATTTTATATAAATTAAATGTAATTGACTGTTTAAAGGTACCTCTAGGTAGATTTACGAAAAAATATTACTCATAATTTTTATATTAAACAAAGATCAAAGCTTAAAGAAAAATTGAAATGAGTTACCTGATGGAAGAGACCGGGAATCGAACCCGGTGCCTATCTGGACCGGCAATCCAGAGGTACTGGGTTCGAAATTACTCTTTAGTTTCTTTCGGATTTCTTCTCAACTGCGGTCTCTTGGGAAATGCCAGTAGATTCACTATCTGACTTGTATAAGTTCATTTAAGCGATGGATCGGCTATGTCACGGGCAAATGGTGAGATAGACATGTTTTATTGTACAGGTTGGATTATAATATAGATTTTTCCCATAGAATATAATATAGAGACCTTAAAAACTAACGTATATTTGAAATACAAGTAGATCTAAACAACTAGTTCTCATTTTTTCTGCAATGTGTCAAAAAATCTTGCACAGCTCAAGAAAGTAGACATTATTTCAAACTATATTAGATTTTAGCTGCAAATCACATAATACTATAAAAAGAGTTTTTTTTTTTTTTTTTTATGTCATAGGGGCAAACGAGCAAACGTATCGCCTGATGGAAAACGATTACCGTCGCCCATAAACACCTGCAACACCAGAGGAGTCACAAGTGCTTGCCTACCCGGACGACGAAGATAGAATGCCTCTATGCTAGTAATTTCACCGGCTAATCTTACCCCCACACCGGAACACAACAATGCGAACATTGCTGTTTGGCGGTGGGTTAGCAGGCAAGACGGTAGTAACAATCCGGACGGACCCTGCACGAGGCCCTACTACGTTTTTTAGTTCTAAGCATTCAGAAAAATATTTCATACAATTTTCCCATGAAACAAGGCTTAGTTAGGCACAACTTTTTGGACAATTCCTTAATTACTGCTAATCAAAAGTTTTGCTTAAATAGAGGTCGGGCTTTAACTTTTTGAGTTCTTTTGATGAGTTCGGTTAATTATAGGTGCGCAATTAGGGTACGGTTTGTTTAACCTGCTAACTAAAGTTAAATTAACTCATGTGTAATTTGCGAGTTTTAGCGAATTCGCTTGCGATTTTTTGGCCTTTTTTGTGTGTGCTACTGGTCCCTTTTTAACCGACTTCACAAAAAGAGTAGGTGCTTTGTTTGACTACGAGCCGTGTTTCGCGCTAATAGTCTACGCGCCGGCGCACACCAGGTTGCTCGGCTCCGGTCCCATGTGTTCGGGCAAAAATGGCACGCGTTTGTCCACTCGTAGTCGTTGTGTCGCTATGTCTCATGAACCATTTGATTGTATTTCTTAGTAAATATGCTGTGGGCATTTTTATAATGTTGCTAATATTATTTTATTGTTACAGGTAAGATTGGCAGTAAAAAAAAGGCGGTACGATAAAAAAAAAACAGGGGACGTAAGTGATACTATGGTTATATATTATGGATACACTTTCTTAAATAAAAAAGGAAAACGACATTATATCTTAGTTGGATATTTTATTATTGTGTGTTTTATAATTAAAACTTTAGTTTTGTGTACCGTAAATTGATTATCAACGCAGAAATAATTATATTGTCATTGCAGGCACATAATATCAAATACCGCTTAAATTCCCAGCTTATCCTTAATGACAGGCACGAAAACTCAATTTCCCTCACCCCTTTTACCTTCGGTCCAATTAAACGTAGTTTATAAGCCTCAACCATAGTCCGTTTAAAAGGACTTATCTAAATACGCGACTTTGAACGGTTACGTCACTATGTCCATTAAAAGGAATATAGAGTTTAAGCTACCCGATGATTATAGCCCCACTTTGGGAACTTTGTACGAAATTATACCCTATAGTGTTGTTATACGTTGTTTAGCAATATTACAAGGCGAAATAATTATATTATGCATGTTAATGTCGCGGCCAAAGTTACTTATTTGTCTATACCCTGAAGTTTAACACTTTCACGACCAACAACCCGCCTGGTGGGCGCTTGTAACTTCTACTCGCGGACTGTACTATAAAAGCGCCCACCTGGCGGGCTCAGTCGGTGTCTGGGGTGGGGATGCGCCCACCTAGCAGGCTCTGTCGATTTGTGGAATAGTTTTTTTTTTACCTGGTCGTGAAATTATTACACATTTATGATGATTTTACTTTAAACTATACTGAACAGTTATTGAGTAATTTTACCGCAATAAATACATATTTTTGAATTCTGATCAATTATATTCATACGAAATATTAGTACCCAACCCACAAAGACGTCACATGTAGGTGGCAATTTGTATGGAGCGTTTTTAGCGCTCCGTAGGAATGTTGAACTTTGACGGTCATTTCTGACTTTTAGAGCAGTCTAAGTGTAGTTAGTCCCATATAGACATTTGATCACAATAAAAAATTGAATCGATTGATGTCCTCAAAATCGTCTACACACGTATTACCATGTCCTTTATTAAGGCTCGTTATCCCTTCAAAAATGCTGATTGTTTTAGATACTTTTCTCTACGATCAAACATGTTTCTTAACATAATTTCAATGTTACTACCTACTTAGAACACGGCTATTGTGATTTCTTGGTATACATTTGAATCCTATACTTTTAATTTTTCATCGATAATTTTGGTTTCAAAAACTACTCGAAATTGAAAAAAAAAACATGCGGAAAACTGTTTTTTGTTTTCAACTTATTTTCGATTACACGCAATAAAAGCCTGAAATAGCTGCTACTTTCAAAAACTCAGGGAAAAGTATTATTCCCTAAAAAAGTTGGTCGAAATTATCCATACAGGGTGATCAATCGTTTTTATTAAATCTAAAATCGATGCCATGGTTCCTAATAACAGATTTCCCTACCTCTTATATTTTGTGACTGCTCCCTACTGACCCATTTGGATTGATCACCCGGTATATTTGTCATAATATGTCTTCTCTTCTTTCTTTCCTATTACCCTCTGCTGGGGTACACCCCAGCAGCCCTACAGGGCTCGAATCAAATTCCTCCATTTGCAGCAGTCTTGGGCAGTCTGTTCTACCTCCTCCCACGTCATGTCCTAGACGCCCAGTTCCTGCTCTACTGAGCGACGCCAAGTTGTTCTGGGACGGCCTCTCTTCCTTTTGCCAGACAGTTTCCAGGTCAGTGCCTTCTTGGATAGGCGGGTATCGGGCTTTCTTAATATGTGACCAATCCAATGCCACTTCCGCGCTCCCTCTCTATTGGTGTCATAATATGTAAAAAATAAATAAAAGTAATATGGCCTCTTAAGTACACGGATCTCACAAGCAGATAACAATTACGCATCTCAAATGGGATTTTGCGAATAAATAATTACCTAATTAAATTTTATTTACTTTTAACGGCAATTTACTTGGTTTACTCGTGGAAATCAAATAACGTTGTCCTAATTGGTATTCATTAATGTATGAAGCAATCTGTCTGTTTGTAGACGAAATGAAACCGAATAGGGAATGAAATATGATTTGGCATTTCGAGGGTATTTTCCGAATTGATAAAATCTAATTATCTCTATTACATGTCGTACTTTACGGAATAAATTATATAATTTCCAATATGTAGTAGGTAATAACGTTGTCCTTTTGTTTTACTGACTGAATTTTTGTTTCGTAGAAAATATTTCTTGTAATATCGCTTCACAGAATAGTCACTGTGTAATTATTTGTTCTTTATTGGATGACTAGCTTCGCCGCGCGGTGTTACCCACTCATCTAACGGGAACACTAAATTTTTCGGGATAAAAGGTAGCCTATGTGTTAATCCAGAGTATCAGCTACCTTCATACCAAAATTAATCAAAATTGGTCCAGCCGTTTGAGCGTGAAGAAGTAACAAACATACACATGAGAAGTGTTTATATGGAACCCTCGGTGCGCGAGTCCGACTTGCACTTGGCCGGTTTAATTAAAAATTAAATGTGCAATATAGAGTATCCTATCTATCTCTCTATGTCTTCATATGATTTAAGAACATCGTCCTACCAAATATCTAATGTCCATTAAAATGAACATCGATTGATAGAGCAAAGGACGCCCCGAAGGCAAATCCTCGAATCCAAAGATCTCACAAAAATGATATTTTTTGATAAAGGACTTCCCCCTAATTTGGCGTAACACAATACAATCTTTTATTGTACCAAAAGAAAAACAATCACGAAATAAGAGGAACTCAACGGTGCTTCAGAAATGTAATATTTTCTTTATAGTACTTTTTGGTCACTGTATGAGTTCGTTCTCTTCCATTTATCGAATCGTGCTTACCCGAAGTAAATAATTACAGGATGATATTACAAAATATACAGCGTGTTTATTTGATATAACCGTAAATTGTAGCCAGACGTTGATTTTAATGTAATGAAATGAATTTATTTATTTTGGACATTGATCCATATCTACAACACGTCTGTTATGTTAATGCTATGATCTGATATTTATAACAATTATCAATTTAGCGTTAACTGCCATAGCGTATTGAAAATTTTCTGAGCAGCAATGTATAGCGTACATTTTTTTTCTTGTGGCTTTCACTTCTTGCTGATCTTAGCAAGAAGTATTTCGCGAATGACGACGTTTGGACATTTCACACGAGAGGAGATTGATCGGTAGAATATTTTTATTTTTGTGATTGGATATGTCATGTAGGAGACCTAAAACAAATAACATTTATGTTAAGGACAGCGCAGACAACACAATACATTTGTACAGTTATTAATAAAAAGAACGGGGAGAGGATGACTTATTAAAAGTTATTACTAGTGGCAGTTGTGACATCATGATGTTATATGAGTCAACAAACAACAACAAAAAATACATTGCGTGCTGAATTATTTTATATGGAAAAAGTTCGATTTATTAATAATTTTTGGATAAATATATTCATAAGTGTCTAATGTGTCTATATTATACACGCTGTATTGTATTGTAACGAAATCTAATATCTATTTTTATGTGCGATTATTAATTTCATTAATCGGGTAATTTATACTGTCTCAATGTTCAATCCAGGGCTCACAAATTGCGATTCGGGTTTGAGATGTTCTTATGTGAATCTCTTAAGAGCGAGCAAGACAGATATACCACACGCACTGTATAGAAATGTTATATAGACAGAACATTAACATAATATCTAACTTATCGATTTTTGTTTTGTATTTTGACATTTATTATTGAAGTGAAACTTCTAAGGCGTCATCTCGTCGCTTACTTCCTTCTTATCCATATCATCTTTCACACAATCCATCCATCTTTTCTTTGGTCTTCCTCTTCTTCTAAATCCGTCCGCATAATATACATACCTACCTACATAATGCCCCTTTACACTTCATTTTTTTTTATGTCATAGGGGGCAAACGAGCAAACGAATCGCCTGATGGGAAGCGATTACCGTCACCCATAGACACCTGCAACACCAGAGGAGTCACAAGTGCGTTGCCGGCCTTAAATGCTTCAATAATGAAATCCCCAAAAAAAGTATAAAATGAACGATATTCATAAAGAAGACCTAAAGGTGAAATGCCAAAATTACGTTTAATTTCAACAATACGTTGGGATTTCCCCGTTTCCAACGGGATTTTAAGCCAACAGATGAAAACGGGAAAATGGGCCATTATCAGACATGATAAGGGCCAGAGGCGCCATTGAGCACTTATCAAGAGGCCTTATTCCATTTAAAAAATAAAAAACATATGTCTGTCTGTCTGTCCGTGTGTCACCAGGTTGTATCTCAACCATGATATCTAGATAGTTGAAATTTTCACAGATGATGGTGTTTTTGTTGCCGCTATAACTACAAATACTAAAAACAGAATAAAATAAATGATTAAGTGGGACTCCCATACAACAAAAGTAATCGGTTGCGTTATCTTTGCACCTCATTTGTGTGCGGTGCCATACACACTAGGTGCCAACTTAACTTAATCCGGCCAGTTAAGTGTTTGCACGGAACCCTCGGTGCGCGAGTCCGACTCGCAATTGGCCGATTTTTTTTATTAGCCTGGTTTCCCACTGCTGGGAAAAGACCTATCCCGTGTAGTTGTGTTTAAAATTGACTTAAATTACAACCTTAGAAAACTCAACTTATTTTTGACCTCCTCGTATACAGGGTGACTATAAATTGGTTTTGATTGTGATAATATTATAAAAAAAAAAACGATCGTAAGACATCTTTAATTAATTATAAATTATAAACTCACGTAAAAATTGTCAGAACCGGCCCGACATATTTCGAACTCATATAGAGCTCTTCATCAGGGGCACTATCGTTGTTGCTATGCGCCTCGCGGCCCACTGCACTAGTTATTGTGGTTCAGCTAATCATAAATAATATATTACATGAAGTCGTTAATTTTCTAACAAAACAAATAATTAGTCTGATTTCCGAATGGTTACCCAAAATTCGATGGTTAACTGTCATATCTGTCACTTGTTGTTATAGTGTAGGGGTTAACATGAGGCATTTATTTTTAAATCAAAATGTCACGGAAAAGCTTTTTTCTTAAACAAGTGACAATTAGTAATCAAAACACGTTTACTTCATATATTTTATGTCAGATGATATCCATAAAAAATGTTTGATTTGAATAATTTAATAATAATTTAAACCTCTTTGTTTTTAATCGTAGCTCTAGAGTAACCGCATAAAGCCTAAAAATGGATAGTTTATAACTTAAAAATAAGAACTTTTAATTATTTTAGAAGCATGAGACTTTCAGTTAAACCGGGGTTTTTAAGGATGAAGTGTGCAAAACATTAATTGTCTATCACCAAAATGAAGTCACCCTGTATAATACGGTAAACCCGCACACACTCTCACCCTATTTCGTGCCGAATTTTCATAATTACAGGCGATGGGGTGTATTTATTGGCCCCGGCGGGAGCTGCCTTTATTCTGCAAACGTGCGGATAAATTGTTATCTTTGTGGATGCTGTCTGGTTATACGTAGAATAGGAGAAACAATGATATTGTAGTTGAATTATATATATTTATACATAACTATAACGCCCCGGCCGCTTTTTCGGTCTTAGGGGCGAGCAACAGTGATGCGCGGTAAGTGTGTCTAGCTCATCGCCTCTCCATCAAAATTCATGAAAATCGGTTGAGAAATACGACCTCTAGGCGAAATCCAAACATCATACAATCATACACATCATCATCATCGTCCGACCATACGAAAGAATTTTGGGCAAAGCTAAAACTGAAACGCATCGCTCACTCGGAAAAAAAATGGCTTCAACTAGAAGATCGTATTCCGGTCGAGAACTGAAAAAATGCTTTTAAAAACACTGAAATCGCCATACATAGATGTCCTTCCACATATCCGTTTGTACATTTCCAACTGTTTTCACCTAAAAATCGTGGTTTGATAATTAAGAGGCCTTATTCCTTTGAAATTTTTTTTTTCATATTCTTACAAATATATTCATAATTTCAACCAACTTTTTGAAGTGAATAATACTTTTCACCAAGTTCTAGGTAGTAACATAGCTATTTCACTCTTTCGTTGCCTGCAGTCGAAAATAAGTTGAAAAAACTAATTTTCCGCGTGAATTTTGTCAAATTCGAGTAGTTTTTGATACAAAAATTATCAATGAAAATTTCAAACTCTAGGTTTCAAATATACACCAATAAATTCCAATTACCCTGTTCTAGGTAGTAACATAATAATATGTTAAGAAACATGTTTGATCACAGAGAAAAATGACTTAAACTATCAGCATTTTAAAAGGAATGAGGCCTCTTAAATAGTTGATTTTTAATGACGTCGTGAGCGTCATACGATTGTAAACTATCGTGAGTCATCAACAATTTTTACGTGAGTTGAAACCGTTTTTATGATTGTTATACGAGTTTTTATAAATTTGAAAAGCCCCCAAGCAAAACATGCTTATTTGAAAAACACACACGGCTAACTAACTCTATTTTATAATAAAGACTGTATATTCAGCTCATAAATCAGCGCGTTGACAACCTGACGTCACGACGACGGGACCTGACATGTCTTGTCGTTGATAACGATACGCGATGGATGATAAATGTTTGAGGTATGTTTAATTAGCTTGGATTTAATATGCTAGATGTTCGGGTGACGATACAAGAAACCTTACAATAATCTTATTTCGTTATAACAGGTGCAGGTAATAATAGGCAATTTAGAAGAATCGTTTTTTACATGTATGTGTCTTTTAAACTCGAGTACGGTAACAAAGACAGGAGGAATATATCAACACAATTACAAGCATTAACATTTCAATATTTAATTTTCATGTCTGCATTTAAATGAAATTCGATTTTTATGAAAAAATATCCTGGTCACGGCACCAAACTACCGTATTTAGTTTTTTGTACAACTTGATGAAAAAATACGATTATATTTTCACTATTCATGGATTATCTAAAAGATATTGACAATATTGACATTGGTGAATAAACAAAGCTAAACAAAACAATATTATTTAAAACACCCCTGCCTGTTCAGTATCCTTCACTGTATCCTCGACATGGAAGAAAAGGATGGTGCGATCGAATAGTACCCATTGAATCGTTAAAGCTAATACATAATTAAAATACTATATCTATGTACGTTTGTGTATTTGACCTAATAATCCCACCAAAACGTCCACATCAAGTTACCGAAGCCAAACAAATGAATTTGAATTCATCCAATTCGCCGCCTCGGGAATCGAATCCGATTTATTTACCTGATTTTTGTTAATTTAATTAGACGTTAAATTAGGGTATGAATTGTATTCACAGTATTCAACGATGTATTATGATTGTTTTGTAATTTAAAACAATCATTATATCCCTTTAATTAGGTAGATGTAAACACAAAAGAGCGTGCAATTAATTGATCGATTTCTTTTGTGATGAGTATATTTGATGAAGACATTCATACTTTCATTTGGAATCTATCTTAAAGACTTAAATTCTCTTTGGTTCACTGAGTACACTCGTAATATGACCTAAAAAAAGTTAGTTAGCTTGTGTGTCAAAGAGCTAAACTTACTAACATTCTAGCAATGAAATGATATACAGAAAACTAAAATGATATGAGGCTACGTGTATGAAACCACGAAAATATTTACAAATAACGCTGATGGAAAAAGTCCTGTTTAACTTTACAAGACCCCGCTAAGCCGAAAAACTCAAAGAATAACAGATTTTTGCGAACAAACGGAAAGTTGTATTAATACTTGTGTTTGTATTGATTGATAGATCGGAATTTTCAGTTGTAACAAAGTATTTGGCGAAGATTTCCCATTGTTAGCTTTTACTTAGGGGCTTCAATGTTGGGATGTTTTTCCAACATTGTTTCGTTTTAGGAGTTTAAAGTTTTCTTGCTTTGTTGTTTAACTTTTGAATTCTATGACTGTTTTTTATTAGGTCGAGTTTTTATGCGTTATTTTATATTTGTGAGATTGGTAAGTGTATCCGTGGCTCCAATTTACCTACAAAAGCAATCCAATATTATGCTAGTTTATTTACGATTAAGATTGAACTATAAATGAACTATAACATGAGGAGATTAAGTTCCTTCCACGCGATAAAAAATTTATTTACTTGGTAATATAACAAGACATCATAATGCTCTTACGCTGCATGTACTATGGCCATATTGGCCATGCAATTCTGCATAATCATAGTAAACAAAAGCGGAACAGAAAAAATGTAAAGTAATTTTTTTAAACATGGCGTCTGTGTTCACGCACAATATAGGCTGAATTATATTTTTTAGACTGCTGTGTTTTTTTAGTTCATTGCATATGTTTGAGAAAAGCACTATAGGTACATGCCTAGCCGTGCTTGCCGGCTTTGTATCAACTTTCAGTATAGATAGATAGATAGATTTTTTATTTGTTATAATCATACATTGTCAATACAAGCTATAACACAATCATAGCCATTAGTATTATTACATATAGAATAAATTAAATTCGGTATTCTTATTTTACATTTGGTATACATATAATTATCTACCGTACCATACCGTCTATACCTACTCACCTAGCAAGCCCTTCTTCCCCGGCGTCTGTTAGTAATGTACTTTGGGAGCGACTCATTATACATCTTTCAGGAGATAATGATCGAAAGATCCTCAAAGCTTTCATGGGAGTTTTTAGCTATTCGTCCAATTTGAGTTTCTAATTCGACATCACATTCTATTCCAAGTTTATTACTTTCATTTCCTTTAGGTTTTAATTTTAATGACTGCACTAACGGTGAGTACATGTTTCTGATTAGCTTTATCCTTGTTAAGAATGCTTTCATTTCCTCTGGCAATAAATAATGAATAAATGCTTCTAAGAACTATAATTTTGTGGAATTGATAGTATTCTAATAGGTTTAACAAGATGGACTAAATTTGTTTATTTTATAATGAAAAATATAATCACAGAATGAGGCTACTGGAAAGGAAAGGAGCGAAGTGAATAATAAAACGGGTTTCTTTTCGCCGAACTTTCGAATGTTTTATTTCGCCAGTGTCCGGGAAAGCATTTATCTCTAAAATCATAAAGCTATAACCATACCATAAAACCACAAAACGAAGTAACCTAATCAAATCAAAAGGATGATATTTTCAAATGTATGACTTCAGTGGAAAAAAAAAGTCGGCAAAGTGGAAATTCGATGAAATGAAGCATTCAACGAAAAATAATTCGGCGAAAAAGTAGAACACCAATAAAATGATCACAGTGTCGAAGATACTGAAAAAATATCTAAAACTAAACATTTAGCTGCCAAATCTTTCTATCCGTGTGTATTCCTCAAACTTTTCTGCATGTAGGAGGTTAAAGCTATCAATCTTGCCGGGTTTTTGTTGAGAAAAAAAGTTTCAAACTCCTAATCCTAGGGGATGCAGCCGGAATAATGAATATTGGTATACTTTCAACCCTGCCACGTTTTTGTTTAGTTTTGGGTTATCTAAAGTATGGGTAGCAACCGGGTTGTTATAAAAGATGGTGAAAATAATAATATTGCTTTGCTATTCCGCGATATAATATCGTGCCAGTTAAATTTGTGCTAACCCGTTATACTTATTTGCGTATTTTTTCATGCATATATGCATTTAATTGTCCCACCCTCCCACCACGATAAGAAAAATAAATACGCAAATAAATATAACAAACCACCACCAAAATAACAGAACTTACTCGACACGTGTTTCGCCCCTCTACGAGGCATCATCAGGAGATGTTGACGGTCTGGAGTCCGACAACCGAAGTTCGGTTATATCGCGGAATAGCAAAGCAATATTATTATTTTCATTAATATGGATTTCCGCAAAGTAACGCCTGATTCAATTAATTACATAAAAGATGGTGTCTCAACATCGTCGACTTTCAATATACCTAACTTAGTAAATTGTGGAAGGCAGAATGTGGCCGCCATTCCCACATATGACGATGTATGGGAGCCCGCGCACTAGGCGGCTACTAACTCCCATATCTTTGACAGGCTACCCCCTTAATCCATTTGGAATGAAAAAATTATACGCATCATCAATAGATTGTACCAAAAGATTATGAAATAAAATTCCTAAAAATGTTTAATGCGCGTAACGACCACGTACACTTAGAGTTGTGTTATTTTAGACAGAACTTTCCAAAACAGCATAACCCAAAATCTGTAGACAAAAAAAAATAAAGTACATTTGGTGCCGTGACCAGGGTATTGTATAAAAAAAAGTTATTACTTAAACATAACGCATTATGATGCTACAAAAACGCACCAAAGTAAGTGACATAGAAACAGTTAAGGTTAATAATAATATTCTTGCTGTCAATGCTACGGGTAACCCTTGTAATCTAACTAAACTATTATAAAATTGTATTGAAAATCAGTTTTCTATGCCGCGAGGTAATTATTCCAGGAAAAATCTTAACAGCGCAATGCAAGATACGTATGAAGTGCGACATCAGTTGGTAAAAATTAAAACGGCTGCATGGATTTTAGCTATAGATTGTACAAGGAATCTATCCAAAGATATTTTTTCCCGACTTCTATGAAGAAAAACGTTTTACCCGGACGAAATTGTAACCTTCTAGTTAAGATCTCATTTATTATACAAAACATATTGAATATACGTAACCCCTAATAACTATCACGTCTAATGGCTGTCAGATCCGAATATAATCGATGAGACTTAGCGTTAATCCTTGACAGATATTCGCTTAATAGGGTTATAATATATCAAACGCTTACTAGATAATATGTATTATAATAATATCTCATTTCGTCATAAGAGAATATGCAGGAAGACATATTATTGTAATATGGACAATATATTGTACAAGTATAAGAAAATATTTTTTGTAGGTACGTATTTTTGCTTATTTGCGACGTTGAAACGAAGGACCTTTATTTTGTATAAAATAACATCGTAGTATTCGCACAAAAGTACTAACTAAACCTTTATCAGTCTCTTCAATATAATTAAATAATTGGGCTACAAAATATCTGTTTATTATTGCTTGTTTCAAAATTTAATTAACTGTTTTTGTCGACTCTACTGTATCTCTGCGTAGAGAGCTCAGCCAACTCAATCGGAAAATAAGCTGCGCGCACAAAAAGTTCAAAGATATTAGTAGAAGTAGCAATAATTTAATAATATTCTGTTAAGCCCTACAAGTATAAGATAATTGAAGGGCAATGAAACAATATGAAGTAAGGTATCATTTATATACGTTTATGTTTAGTATTTGAGATCTGACATAGTTTTGAGCTAGATTGGATACATTATTAAAATACATAGGGGGAAGTCCCCTAACGCCGGACGGCACCTAACGCCGGACACTCGAACTATCTCGGCAACTAGCAACGCGAGCCAATCAAGGACAAGTGGAAGGGGCGCGGGGGTCCCCCGCGCCCCTTCCACTTGCCGAGTTGCCGTTGCCGAGCTTCCAGTTGCCGAGATAGTTCGAGTGTCCGGCATTAGGTGCCGTCCAGCGTTAGGGGACTTCCCCCTACGAAACTCTACGAGACTCACAGTAGTTTCCTATATTGAATACATTTAATTTTATTATGCGCAACGAGGCTTGAGCACTGTAAATAACTGGCTTCAACAGCATCTACTTACACTTAATTCGGACAAAACTAACTACATAAAGTTTTCCATGCGCAAATCTAATTTAACACAAATTACCCCAAGCTCTACTCGCACAACTGTAAGGACCCCAATAAAACACAATGCAATTGTCCAGATATAGGCGCAGTTACCAAAATTAAGTATATAGGAATCATAATTGATGATACTCTCTCTTTTAAATATCACATCGCAGCGTTATGCAATAGAGTTCGTAAGTTGATATTTGTTTTCAAAAAACTGCGTTTATTTGCAGACCCACAGTTAATAAAACGAGTCTATTTTGCCCTATGTGAATCGATATTAACGTACTGCATTTCCTCATGGGGCGGCCTGGCCAAAACTACATTATTAAACTTAGAAAGAGCTCGAAGAGCAATTCTAAAGGTTTCCACTTCCCGTCCTTTCCTCTACCCTACTAACCTTCTTTATAAGTCTTGTGGAGTACTAACCGTTCGGCAACTATTTATACTAAGCACGGTCCTAAAACAGCACGCTGCAATCCCTTATAGTTATAGCACTGAGTATACTAATAAACGGCGCAAGGATATGGTTTGCTCTAAAACTATTCAAAACGTAACTCTTATTACGCGGTCAAAGACTCAAAGATAATACACTTCGCTGCAAAGGTTTAAACCAATAATTGCTTGTGCTATTGAATTATAAGTTTCTGTCTTCGCTAGACTCGTAGCGTAGTCTCAGTACTCCGTTCAGCGGTTTACTTACGACTGCATAGTCTGTTCACCCTCCTCAATGTTTCCTCCATCCAGCGAAGTTTCCACGCCGTAAAATTTATCGTCCGCCATAAATCTGGAATATAAAATGTAAACCGACCTACTGCCCGGGGTTTATCACTGGCTCATTCCAGTTTTTCTTGGCTGTAGTTGTAATAGTCAGTTAATGTGTCACTTGCAACAATGGACAGTAGAAATCAGAGTTGCATTGTATCTTAACAACGGTAGCGGTGCAAAACTTGCTGGTGACGATGGTTCCTTATGAAATGTCGTCCCTTATTTCACCCATTTAAGATCTCATAGTTGAGGTGTCATATTCGAGCATCAGCTGCAGAAGAATAGTATTTATGGATATTGAATACAATACATTACAATACAACAAAACACAACACACCACAACTCAACACAACACAACACAACTGAACACAATACGAAGATTAAAAGATAATACTTTCTAGGTATAATGAGTTTGTAATATGATAAGATCTTTAACAGAAGATACATTGTACTAAATTTGCAACGTAGGCCGTAGACTCAGGCAAAAGGGAGAAGACCCCCGCTCCGAGTCATTTCTGGTACAAAGGGTGTCCATTGCGATCCAAATGCTGCGAGCGTTATGGGCACCTTTGGACCAGTAATGACAGGGAGCGGTGTTTTTTCAACCTTGTTATTTTTATAATTTAGTTTTAATTGAGTTATTTATTATTTGCAATATTATATTTTTCTTTTAAGTTACTATCATTTATTCAATAGAGACTTACTAGCTGAGCCGCGCGGTGTTACACGGGCATCACACGGGAACAGTGACACGTGACAGTTTCCTTCACTAAAATTCATCAAAATTTGTCCAGCCGTTTGAGCGTGAAGAAGTAACGAACATACACATAAATACACTCACAAACTTACGCCATTATAATAATAGTGTGATGTCCAACATAATACAAAATGCTTAAACTAAGTTATAACTCAAATATTTACATACCTAAAAAGTACCTTTTAAGCTAGATCACATGAGAAGCTACGTTAATGTATATACGAAACCGAAATATGCAATAAAAAATATATAATTACATAAATATCGAACAACCTCACACGAATCGATCTAGTCCCACAGTAAGAGCCTTATCACACTTGCGATTTGCGAGCGTATTTTGTATGAAGGCGATCGCGCAGCGTCTACGCCGCGTCGCTTATTTGTATAGAAAATACGCTCGCAAATCGCAAGTGTGATAAGGCCCTAAGCTCTATTAGGCGAGTTATGGACACTAGACGACGAAAAGCATACTTATATAGATAAATACATACTTAAATACAAATAATATCCATGACCCAGGTACAAATATTCGAGTTCATCACACAAATACTTGCCCTTGCCAGGATTCGAACCCAGGACCGCCGGCTCAGTGGCGGCTTAACCACTGCGCCAACCGCGTCGTCAAAAATTACGAGTACGCAACTCGACAGTCAATAACAAAAATCTTTAAATAGAATGATCCGAACCAATTATATAGCAGACATTTTTAAACCCAATGTTGCCATAGTGATAAAACATTTCCCCTCATAACGCGTAATTTCCGGAAAATTTAAAAATACAGGTCCAGTAATACCCATTAAAGAAGACGAAAGAAATAATTGTTAAAGTCAAGTAGGTATTTGATATAATTTGTACTTTGTCAAAGTATAGTAGGCGTAGTTACTAGAAATGGTTTCGTTAAGTTTAATCACCTCACCCCTGTTATGAACCTTTAAATATGCCAATAGTATATTTTTCACAGTCGGTCGACGAACTCGCTTTGCCTAATTCGCTTTTTCACGAAATAAAAAACCGGCTTGTGCGAGTCGGACTCGCGCATCGAGGGTTCCGTATAACTAAATATTTTTATATCTTTTTTGTTTTCTGCATTTTGTTGTTATAGCGGCTAAAAAATACATCATCTATGAAAATTTCAACTGTCTAGCTATCACGGTTCATGAGATACAGTCTGATGACAGACAGACGGACAGACTATACCTACTTTTTTACCCTTTGAGTACGGAACCCTAAAACACTAATTCATTTTCTATCGTGTCTATTCAATTTTTTAACATCTTTGTTGCGTAGGCAAGACATTCTGTCCTCTACGTAATCAACTCGCTAGGACCCACTATATTATTAATGGGCAACATAATAATAAATTATTTACCCTTATTAATGTCTGCTTTATTCCCCTATCAATTGTATGAGTTTTATGATAATAAGGAAAGTTGGTGCATCACAGTTATTGAGGAAATCAGAGGATAATTTCGTGCTTTTGAGGTATGTTTTTTCCGCAATCTCAATTAGGGCAGGTTAAGTGATGTCGATTTATTATAACTTAACTTTATCAATCTAATATTATAAAGGTGAAAGTTTGTGAGTGTGTTTATGTGTATGTTTGCTAGTCTTCACACTCAAACAATAAAAACAACAAAATAAAAATATGCTTATTTATATCTTTATCGCTTTAAAAGAGGCTGTTAAATTATTTTTTATATTATGATATGAGAATATATTAAATATTCTAGAAAGTACTACAGCTGACATGATTTCATTGCGAGTAGACGAAAATAAGTTAAGAAAAACAGTTTTCTGCGTGAATTTTGCCAATTTCAAGTAGTTCTTGAAACAACAATTATCAATGAAAAATACAAACTGTAGGTTTCAAATAAATAGCAACGGCCCTGTTCTAAGTAGTAACATTGATAATATGATAAGAAACATTGAATCATAGTGAAAAATGTCTAAAACAATCAGCGTTTTTGAACGGATAAGGAATCTTAAGTGGGCATTCGTACGCTACCCTAATCAAAGGAGCCTCAAACTTAGACATACGTTGTGTGGTTGTACGTTCGCTGCCAACCGCTCATATTAATTGCCTAGCCGTAGCCAAATCGGGACCTTATGTTCCGAAGTATGTCTCTGTCTTAGGATGTTGGTTAGCTACAAATAGCCGCATGAGATTTGCATGGGAATGGTACAGTGTGTTTATGATGTGTGACGTTCATTCGTTTGGGACGCATACATTCAGATACATACATACATACATCTAAGCTAGCCTACGCCGCAGAGGCGAATTTAACCAGTAATTTAAGGAAACGTAGTTTATATGAAGTCCTATAGTGGCGACCACGTATAGGAAAGCGCAGCGTGGGTCGGGCCCCGACTAGATGGACGGATGACCTCGTGAGGGTAGCGGGGAATCAGTGGATGCGGTCTGCACGGGATCGCACTTTGTGGCGAGTCATGGGAGGCCTATGTTCAGCAGTGGACGTTGTGGCTGATAGACAGATAGTTAATATGCAATGTAATGTTAGAGTAAAAGCTTTTAATTATTTTTTAATTACATACAAGTAAGGGCATTATCACGATAATATTATTAAGGCGTAAATTTGTGAGTTTGTTTGTATGTTACTTCTTCGCGCTCAAACGAATGGACCAAATTTAGTTTAAATTCGGTATGGAGATATCTGACACTCCGGATTCACACATAGGCTGCTTTCTATCTCGAATGCGGGTAACAATGTGGGGCACACCTAATTATATGAGTATGTACTTTTTTTTCATCCGTCTATTACATCCGCCATTCATTCATTCATTCATTATTAATATTCTTGGACAAATAGCTTAGTCTGGAGTCTCTAGATTTGTGGCATAATGCTCTGCGAGCAAAATGACACCTTTAACTAATTTGTTATTTTCTTTTTCACTAAGATGTACTTAGCGCCTTATGCCTCTTTCACTAAACTTTAAGGAATAACAGAGAAAGTACGCATTTCGTTATACCTTTAATTGATTTAGCTTAGGAATTTTCATTGAAAAACTCTGTATCTAATACATAACTTTGCCCACAACACTGAGATTTCTGCACAAGGCCGCAAACAACGTGAAGTAATAAAGATACTATTTCTTAACAATAACCATATTTCGCGCAATTGTAACATAACTTAGGAACAAAGGAATCTAATCTGGACGCCAGCCCTATGTTAGCGTAGGGTTGTCGCGAATATATTTTATTCGTTTATTTAGGGTTTCGTATCTAAGGTATGTAAACAAATCTATCCTAGCACAACTTAGGGTAAAAACCAGATTGTCATCCATGTGCTGTAAACCTTTGACAACGGTATCTGTAAAGGTACTGAAACGTCAGGGAGGCTCAAATAATTAATATACGCGATATAATAATATTTCTTTAAATGTGTGACAGTCGTGAAAACCGAAGAAAATATTGTCCATGTGCTACCAAAGGATACTTGAGTACTTAGATCATGTTGCTCGCCGGGATACCGACAGCCTTAACAGGTTAGTGATAGTGGGCAAAGTGGAAGGGAGAAGACCCCGCGGTAGATCCCCGCGACGGTGGTGTGACCAAGTGACCGAAATCACTGGTCTTCTAGTTTCCTCTGCCCTGAAGGAAGCTGAAAACCGAACAAAGTGGAAACAGCTCGTAAACAACACCACGAAAAGCTTTCAGGGACACGACCTTCAGCTATGACATGAAGTATACGACCAAGAAGAGATCTAGGGTTTAACGTAGCAACGGCGCCATTTAGCAAATGAATCATCAACCAGCATCATACTTGGTAAATACGTATAATGTTTTAGAAGTCTTGTATACAAAAATTGGTTTGTAATTGTCGTAGTTGGTTGAAAATTAAAGCAAGTTTTTAAACAGGAAATTGACTGAAGCATAAAGCAACAAATACACTCGGCAACGCAATACAAAGGCTTTTAACCGTGTGACGGGAAACGTGTAGTTTTTTTTCTGTAAATAAGCCCCGTGTAAAAGTAAATAAAGGGGTGTCAAAGGCTTATTTATTCCAAACAAAGCCTCGCAATCGCCGCCCTAACAATCTGCAGTGACAACCCTACCCAATTGTACCATTAATAAGGGTTTCGTTTTCCGTTGTTTTCATTCCTTCACTGAGATATATTGCTTGCCTATCTCTGCAGTTTATCATTAGCCCCTCCCCCTCCGTGGTGGGGGGTGTAGGGCCCAGTCCGTCTTAGTCAATGTACATGTGTATAGTTTAAAGGGTCTGTGTTGTTAATGGTGTAGGTCTAATGATGCCGTTTTGGGTAACCGACGTCTTAAAAGATTTTTAGGTCTCGGTTACGTAATGGTGAAGCTACCCGCAATAGTTGACAGGATTTCAGAACTGAAAGTCTATGAGACTAACGCTCAGGAGCGTTTTAACCGTTTATTTTACGAATTTTAGACAGTATAACCCTATTTTTGAAGCCCGTTCAATTCACAAAACTTTTTTTACTTTAATAACTATGTTTATTATCCATTATCAAGGGGCGGTTAAAACTCTCCTTAGCTTTACCAGAGATTATATTATCGATTTTGGCTGCCTTAACTGACGGGATGAGTTGGCAATTTTAATATCATTATTTTAAAACGGAAAGAAAACCCCAGCCCAGGTAGCTCCGTTTTCAATTTTTCTTTAAGCTTTGATCTTTGTATTTAAGGCTTGAATAAAAATTGTGGTGTACCTACCCACACAAAAAAAAAAATAAGACATTACATGTTTCATAAAATTATAAAAAACAAACAGCGCCTTCTCTCGCTTGCTCGTTCACCGCCGTAAAGTGGTGCGGTAAGATGTGAATATTAACGTATTCACATAGAGGTCGCTAAGGTGTAAAAACCTTTCAAATAAACAATGCAAAGATCGACACACAAGGCATAAGGAAAAAAACATTCGTCAGATCTTCCTGGAGCTAGGGGTGGCGAAATGGTTAACGCGCTGGACCGGCAATCCAGAGGTACCGGGTTCGATTCCCGGTCTCTTCCCCCAGGTAGCTCCTTTTTCAATTTTTCTTTAAGCTTTGATCTTTGTATTTAAGGCTTGAGGAAAGAAAAGTTAATTGGTGTACTCATAGCTCAATATAATTTCTACTTTAGCGGCATGATTTGCCATCATAAAATAAATGGCACTCAGAATAGAGAGCCTTGTCTCAATAAACAAAAAATCATCTTTTCTAAATAGAGCACATTACTAAAATAGACTTCATAAACAAAAACGTCCAATTGAACCCTTGATTCTCACCCGTCATGCCTAATTATAACGCCTAAACATGTTTTGCGGAATATAACAGATAAGGACTTAAAATTCCAAAGGTTCACATTTTATTAACGCAAAATACCTGGGCAAATAACTCGGGGGACGCGACGGGAATAGCAAACACGGGCGTTGCCGCAGGCAATACTAAAGTACAGAGGCTTAACATTTTCTGGTACCCTCTGCTTCGCGACTCTTGTCGTGCAACATAGCATCGCCCGTTACTCTCTCAAAGTGCTGGGAAGATAGAGACAGGTATTTCTCGCTCGAGAAAGGGTAGCGTGTGATCGATGTGCTAGAGGTTCTGGGTATGGCCGCGGAGCCTTTCAACTGCCTCCTAAAATATCGATAAAATATTAGTGGATCTTCATATACCTATTATACTTTTAAACCATTTTTATCATATAGATGAATATTTGGTAACGTACGGGAAAGGGTGATTCAAGGGCTCAGCGGCCCTACACACCTACAGAACTTTCATAGATCATGAATATATATGATAGATCATATAATTAATAGTGTTATATCTAAGATAGTTGCATATAAAATAGCTGTTCAAGTTGTGTAGTACAAGTCATATAAATGGGTAGCATGCACATAATTTTGAAAAATTCCATCTGTGCGGAATCGTCTTTTCTTCATCTTTGTAGTGGGATAATAAGTATCCTATGATGGATAAGAAATATTTTTTTTTTTTTTTTTTTTTTTTATTCAAAATAGCCATGCATTTAACCTCGATTGCACCTGATGTTAAGTGACAATAAGGCCTAAGATGGAGCATGCTTGGCTAGAAGATGCCTATTCACTCTCGACTTGAAGAGATCCAAGTTATATTTTTCAGGAAACAGGTGCGCAGGAAGAGAGTTCCATTCCTTAGCTGTCCTCATAAGGAAAGTAGACGCAAAGCGTTTCGAACGAATCAGTGGTATATCGACAACATAAGGGTGGAATCCAAGTCCGCGCCGAGTACTGTATTGTCTGAACGGAGACGGTGGAATTAATTCATGCAGTCCTAGTGCACACTCACCAAAGTGTATCCGGTAGAAAACCGATAAACAGGCGACTTTCCTGCGGTGTTCGAGGTTTTGCAGCTTTTCCTGAACTAAGGCAGGGTCGCCAATGAGCTTCTTCGCACGTTTGTCAATTGAATCCAAGGCGGCCAGTTGGTATTTGGCGGACCCATCCCAAAGATGGCAGCAGTACTCCATGCATGATCGGACTTGCGCCTGATATAATTGAAGCAGCTGTCTCGGCGTGAAGTACCGCCTCACCTTAGATAGGATCCCAAGTTTTTTTGCTGCAGTTGTAGCCAAGGATTCAATGTATTGGCCGAAGTTCAGGTTGGATGATAAGGTCATCCCAAGAAGCTCTAGGTGGTCTGAAATCGGAACGGATACACCTTGGAAAGTGGGAGTCAGGTCAAAGGGACTCCGTTTAGCGGAAAACAGACACGCCTGAGTCTTGGTGGCATTGAATCCAACTAAATTGGCATCTCCCCATTCGGACACTGCCACGAGAGTTTGGTTCAATCGATCCACCATCGCCTCAAATTGTTGAAAACGGTTCAGCCGCTTAGGCTTTTCAGCAGTTATACAGTCCTTGGGACCCACGTTTATCTTCACTTTAAAGTAGCTTATACAACAAGATGTTTAAGAAAATATCACTTTCTTAGAGGTATCATTTTACAGTTTATAAGGAGTTATGAAAACGGCGCTTTCTCATTAAAAAGTGTCAGACGCACCGTTGAGTGAACTTTTACCTGTCAGCCATAGTATATCAGATATCACTGTAGGCAGTCTGGCCTCTGCATCAATATATTTTCTGTGTTAAGTTCGCGAAGTATTGACGTCTGACTTATTTGCTTCTAAATTTGATAAATATAAAGTTGTCCGAGCCCCTAAATTCTGAGTAAAAAGGTCGTGATGTGGAATGTTACGAAAATCTGTATCAAATGGGGGTTTTGAAGCAAATCTTACGGTTTCCGTACCTATACGTAACAGTTAGCTTCGGGTGAATTTTCTAAGTACTTTTATTAAATTATTTTTCATTGAAAATGTATCCTTTTTGTTGTATACTGGCAATATTTTGTTTATAATCTAAACTGTTGAAGATTTACTTGCCATGCCTATTTGCCATCTTTTTTTATTATGTATTATTAAACTATTAGTCATGTAATAGTTTAAGATTCGGGCGAGGCCTATACATGAGGATGATTAAAAGTAATTGTAAATACAATTATTGTAAAACAAATGTTAAAAGTTTCACAGCTTCAAGTCTATCATCAATATATCATCATCATCGTCATCATATCAGCCTATAGATGTCCACTGCTGGACAAAGGCTTCACCCAAAGTTCTCCACAATCGATCCACGATCGGTCGTGAAGCCTCATCCTATTGCATCCTGCTATCCTAGCCAGATCGTTGGTCCACCTCACTGAGGGTCTTCCCACGCTGCGTTTTCCAGTACGCGGCCGCCACTCAAGAAACTTTCTTCAAGTCCATATCTCTACCTAATTGGATAGATCGAAGATGTAATTCAAATTTAATGAAGTAATTCGCTTCTCGTTTCTATAATGAAAGTAATTATCCACGGCACTCCGAATCAATTAAAATATCGTCGGAACGAATATCACGCAGAAGGCTGCCGTCCACTGAATCGGAGCGGAAAAAAAACCCAATAAAACTGCGTCTTTTTGGAGCCCAAATGAAGTGCATTTTTTTAGAGTTCCGTACCCAAAGGGTAAAAACGGGACCCTATTACTGAGACTTCGCTGTTCGTCCGTCCGTCTGTCACCAGGCTGTATCTCAAGAACGGTGCTAGCTAGACAGTTGAAATTTTCACAGATGATGTATTTCTATTGCCACTATAACAAAAAATACTAAAAATAAATTAAATAAATATTTAAGGGAGGCTCCCATACAACAAACGGGATTGGTTGCGTTAACTTTGCATCTCATTTGTATGGACCGCTATACATACCAGGTGCAAACTTAACTTAACCACTTAAGGATAGTGTAAAGTAAAGGAAAGTGTTTGTACGGGACCCTCGGTGCGTGAGACCGACTCGCCCTTGACCGGTTTTTTTTTCTGTGTCTCTTACTTTTTGCTGGTTTAGCAAGAGGTATCTCACCAATGTTGACGTGTAGACACACACGATAGGATGGTCGGTATTGAACTTAGATTTTTGTGAGAGGATAGGCTTGGAACCTAAAACAAACAACATTAAGAGGCATTCATGCTGATTGTTTTAGATATTTTCTATGATCAAACATGTTTCATAACATATTATTAATGTTACAGTACTTTTATCTCACGAGCGCGGGTGAGCCATGTTTGTGTGAGTAGATGTACATGCACATTGGCTCTGTGTGGGTGAGCTCGGGAGCGAACAGTTCCGGCTCACCCACACAGAGCCAATGTGCATGTACATTACTCACACAAACATGGCTCACCCGCGCTCGTGAGATAAAAGTACTGTACTACCTAGAACAGGGCTATTGGGATTTATTAGTATATTATTTGAAACCTACTGTTGGAATTTTTTATTGATAATTTTTGTTTCAAAAACTACTCGAAATTGACAAAATTCACGCGTTTTTTTTTACTTATTTTCAACTGCACGCAATGAAAGCACAAAATAGCTATGTTACTACCTAGATCTTGGGGAAAAGTATTATCACTTCAAGTAGTTGGTTGAAATTATCAATGTATTTGTCATAATATAAAAATAAATTTAACAAAATAAGGCCTCTTAATGTATGTTATATACAACATACAACACAGACGTTTGTACAGTTATTAATAAAAAGAGCGAGAAGATGACAGTAAGTAAGGCATGCTAACAAGGCTTCACAAAGACAAGCCTGATTAGTTCATTTTATCTTCACCGCTTCAGTGGACAGCCACCCTATTTCTGACATATCCTCCAAGGGTTGGTTGCCATTTTTAAATCGCTTTTGGAATCTATCGGTTAGTTGAACCGTATGATTAGAGGATTGGCTTTTGGAAACCCCATATGTTTTTGTTAATAATGAATCAAGATACACAGTTAACTTCTTTTTTTTTACATCGGCGGTTAAAGGCAAAACGGGCAAACCGACACAAAGCTCTCCAAAACTTTAAAACTTCGTTGTAATTAATTTTTTAGTAATGGCTTCTCTATTGAATTTAAGGTTTACGTTAAAATGTTCAACCTCCGAACTGTTAATATCATAATAGACGTAAAATATCTACTTGATGCCCGATTTATGAACCGACGTTAAAAATTGGAGTAGGTTCTAAAGTCGTCGGGGATTTTTTTTATGTTTCCCGATTTCTCGAAAACGGCTGGACCGATTTGGAAAATTCTTTTTTTGTTTCAAAGAGCATGCTTTCTAGTTAGTCTCATTGTCATAATTATAACATAACTTTGTTACGTTGACGTCGGTTTTTTTTTGCTAAAAAGTGATTATTGGTAACCCCAAAGACATTTTTAGTAACGCCAACTAAAAGTCAAAAGTGGTCAAAAAGTTCATTCGCCCAAATGCCATGTCTTGGCATGGCAACGCCATCATTTAGTAATAACATAACATATTATAACATCACAACTTCTGAATTGGATTTTAATACTCATGGCCGATAAGTCTCTCAAATTGTCAATATCAATGTCATTCGAATTTGGCCCGATATATCCTAATATTCTAATGCTTCACCTTGTCAATCTCCAGTTCCCCGCGCTATTCACCACACATGTGTTTATCTCCCTAAGTTAGGTTGGGCCGTATATATTCCTTTACGCCACCCTAGGCCTATGAAGCCTCAGCTTTTCTTAACAAATCACATATCCTAAGCACCTGCTTATTCCTAACATTAGTCCTCACCTCTAACATATTTTTTCTCCCACTTGTGCGCGCTTACAACCATCATTTGTGTATACGGAAGGGCGTAAGAAAATCTCTCTTTATCAATAAAATTACGTAATTTTGTGCGAGAATAGTACATTACATACCTAGGCCGGTGAATTCGTGTCCCAGATGGTAGGTGTTTGTGGCCCGAATAGAAGGTGAGCGCCATAAATATGCGATCTAGGGTTTTACGAATTACTGCCCGTGGTTAGTCTGAAGTTTTACGCCTTACCTTGGCCAGGAAGTGAGATTTGGAAGAGTAGCGGGCAGAAAAACCCTTTTTAGAGTCTAGGGTGATGTGATGTACCTAAATTAAATAACTGCATGTTTACAAAGAAGCGAAAAATTTAAAAATTTAATGGTTCAGACAGGATTCGAACCTGCGTTTCCAACGGCTTTCCGGGCCAACACGGGCGTCCTACCAACTGGAATACCGAACCAGATGTCAGAGCCATTGAATCTTTCAACCAGTTGCTTCAACATGCCCTAGGGTGGCATCGTAGCGCCATCTACCGTAAAGATTTAGACTTTATCGTCGGCACCATTGTCTCAAATTTGTTGAGAATCGATAGTAACGATGTACTACGCCCGAATTAATAATTTTAATTAAAGCTGTCACGTCTGCTACTGCTAAATGTTAATAATGAAGCGAAAAATTGTAAACATTTGGTTTACGTTAGCAGACGTTACTGCTTTAATAAAAATAATTAAATAACTGCATATTTAAAAGTGCTATACATAGATCGTTATCCATTCCGACCTCAAACACATGTTAAACCAAAACACAATATTGCATACAATCCCAGGAATCAGTTCAAAAACCCATTACAGCACACCTTGGCTGATTTATCCACGCTCGCCGGGATATATTAGGGTTCCGTAGGTACCGTGCGGGGTCCGTACGACTTATAGCGCGGTTGGAACCGTCCGCTTAATGATTTGAAGCAATGTATTGGCAAGTTTCTCGTAGTGTGCGGTTGTGTTAATGTGGTGTTGTGCTATTGCTATTGGTACAAATGCTAGGTTAAATTTAGTGCTACCAGTAACTAGATTAAATTTGAATTATTCGTTTCAGTTAAATTGATCCTATATTTTAATGTTATCGCCTCAATTTGGCGTTTCCCAGTGATCTTATGTCAGGGACAAAAGGGACAGTCTTGTCTGTCATTTTATGTTTCAAGTTGAAAAGTAATAGTTATAAATTTTCGGCGCAATTATTGGCCGATCGAATTAAATTAATGAACCAATAGTATATTACTGCAGACGCTGGTAAAAAGGGCTTGCCAGGAGTAGTTATAGACAGATACGTGATAGGAAGCCGGCAAGCCCTTTTCACGGCTAAGGCATATATAGTGCTTTTCTCAAACATATGCAATGAAAATAAAAATACATTACTCAAAAAAGTTAAAATTCAGCTGTTTATCTAGTTCACGAAGACAGACGTCATGATTTAAAAAAATATACGTGCTGTGGTAGGCCTTCAATTTTGTATGAAATTCCTTTAGATTTCTCTCGAGTTGTTCCGCCCGAAACGTGATACTTCGAAGCCTGTTATAACGCACGTTATGATGACATTTTATAGCATGTTTGAGAAAAAGACATTCACATGAGTGTAAGCAGCCTAACACAATAATTAAATATGTTTCACGAAAGTTTATTAACATTAAGGCTTTTCTTTTTTTGTGTATCTGGTTGATAATAACCTATTTGTAATATCCAGTTAACCTTTATAACACAGGCCCACGCATCCTAGATGTTTAAAAAGGTATCCTTTTAGAATTTTCCAGACCATTACCGCCTAATTGGGCCTCCGCGATCTTTGCCTTTTAACGAATTACTTACGGTACACGATACTTTATTTAATAATAATATAATTAGTTGTCTACTTAATTTCATCAATTAGGTAACGATTCGATGTTTTAAAAGTATTTAAGCAATTTGAAAAGGTCTTGTTGAAAAGTTATTTCTATTTCAATACCATTATTTTGATTATTTTTTAGCTCCATATTTTGATGCTATACTTAGAGTATAGACCAATGTAACATTTTCAGCTTGGCTAATCTTAAATAAAAAAAATGTACTAAGTAAGACCTTTCTTCACTTAGAATTCGGTCATAATCTACTATGATTATAACAATCTTAAATTATATAACGAAAATGTGTTATGATTTCAGTAAACAAAAACATTAACGATCGCGTGTTTTCTTTTGTTTCACATGAACATTGTTAACAGAGTTATCACGCTAGACAGATCGTTCTAAAACTGGTTAAAATATTATGTACATAGAAAATCAGTGTCCCTACTAAAGAATAAGATGAAAGATTTAGATATTTCACAAGGAACGAAAATGGCGATCTTAACAAAGGTTTCAAAAACACCGATAGAGAAGTACCTCGGATGATTTATCAGAACCGGGGGGCAGATGGGTGCAGATAGATGGGAAGTACTTGTCGTGGATGAGGCACATTTCTTTAATATTATAAGTCTGCTTATTACTTATTTGCCGGGAGTTAAGGTGGATTTTTTATTATTACGTGATTAGCTTCATGGTCCTTCGAAACACGGATATTTGTGTAAGCTCGAATATTTGATCCTATATCATGGATGTATTTTTTATATTTATTAGAATAAATAAGCCTAGAACGAAAGTCTTTATACAACAGATTTGCGAAAGATGAAGACGCTTTCGGTTTTATGTGTGCGTGTCTACGAACCAATCATAGAGACGTGTTGCTTGTGAGCTTGACGTTGTGACAGAGGCGCGCACGGACGAAACAGCCCGTGGCTAGTCAGAACTGGTTTCACTTTCAACTGAAAGTTTTGGCTAACAACTCACTTTGCTGACTAGGTTTCTAGACGTATTTATTCTAAGATGTATTTATTATAGTGATTTCTCTATAGTACGATATATTTATAAACAATAGCCACGTGACAAGCGTTATGGATGAATGTGGAGGGAAATAGAAGAGGAAGACCAAAGAATAAATGGATGGATTGTGTGATGATATGAAAAAAAAGGAATTAATTGATGAGATGATGAATAATAGGGAATAATAAGCAAAAAGCATGATGCGCCGATCCTAATTTAAGATAAGGGCAAGAAAATTATATCTATAGTGATGTAACGACAAACAATAAATCATGAAATCTACACTCATCAATGAAATGACGACGGTGAAACTATTTATTCATAGCTTAGTTCATTAGTCTATGTATAAATTTGTAAGTAGCAAAATAGAAGTTCACCTTTTTAACGACAAGCGTGCCGTGCCTCTGACGCTGCAGCAAGAAATAAAGAACTGCTCCAAAATCAACAGGGATTGAGGAACGCATGTAGTGGTTTGAATTATAAAGGTTTCTGATTATTCAAACTTTGTCGTCACTAGAGGACGGCGTCATAATTTTTCAATGTCGGGTTATGACGACTAGTACGTTTAAAAGGTTAAAATATTTACATGCCAAATAGAAAAACCTCAAAAGAACTTATTCCTTTAAATGGAAAAGAGAACTGCCATATCCGTTTAAGATCTTAGTTCCTGGACATCTAATCACAAAATTCAAAGTCGAGGCGATATGGATCCATAATGGGCAAAGTTGTCTTCCCCACTTCTACTTGGCCCATTTTACTACCCGGCTAATAACTTCAGCAGGGAAATTTTTAATATTTTAGATACTCGGCTTGTATCGAAAGCGGTCACGGTGTGAAATTGGATTTTCGTACTTATGCACTTTTATTATGGCCTTTAGGGGGGCTCAATGGATAAAGTATGGTCATTTAGGCAGTACATTTCAAACTTATGTGAGATTTTTCATATTAAGCTCTTGAAGAAATTAGTTTCCTGAAATTCAACGTTAGAATACATAATTATACTGTCAAACACTAACGAAGAATGTTTTCTTTTTGTACATTGCATTCATAATGAAACTGCCTAAAATATTAGTGTGTAAATTACCTCCATAATTACTATAGAGACTTTTACAGCCTCAAAAAGACTTCCCTAGATTCAGTTATCAGACGTATGAGTATAAGATGTGGAGTAAATAGAGGTTTCACCTTTTTATCTTTACTCGACTAAGTTGAATGCGCAACAAATTGGGGGGATGTTGACAAAAAAAACAAACAAACTGTGTGATTAACGTTATTAAAATGTAATGGGAAAATTGCTGGTGTATGAAAAGTCCGAATAACATACGAGTACTTACCCTTAAATTGACATGACACCAAATGCCCAAAACAGCAAACACTGTCTGATACAGAAAAATACAGGCAAAAATACCCTTTCTGAGGCAGATGTAATAATAAATTCGCCGCAAAACAACACTGACCTTGTATATTATCTCCCATATGATACTATATCTTTCTCTGTGATAGTAATTTTAGTAATAATATTTGTGTGTTATTGTCGTGTTGGTGAGATGGCGTCTTAGGGATAACGAAGTCTGGTGGTTTTTGTTAGCATACTTAAACTAAAGGATTGAGAAGTGATCATTCATGGACCATGGTAGAATGATTTCTACATTATACTTTGGTAGATGTAGATTGCCTCCGGGTTCATTAGGGTTATAGAGCTCTTAACGTCAATGTTGAAATAACATACAATATTAATAACTTCTAACTCAGTTTTCGTGGAGTCTCCAATTCTCCATGGGCAAAAGTTATTTGTTTATTATAGATAGGGACATTATACTACTGTACATACTGATGGTCCTATCAAAGGGCTAAACTTTTAATTTAGAGGTGTAAAAGGTCTCCACAATAGTAAAGAAACAATAAATACTGACAGTGGTCCAGCTGGTGTCTTCCTTAATTATTTCTGTTACCTACACCTTTAGGGACTCCAAGAAAGTGTACAGGTACAGGGCCTATAAATCCTTCTATCATGACAGAAACCCCCGAAGGACTGCGAAATTAATATGTCTTATATTTGCCTCGTTACAGAGACATAATATATGTTCCTCTTAATACGTATGTTGGTAACATTTTCTTTGCATATCGAGGTTGTTCCCAGGAGTAAGGAATCAATTTTTCTCTTTTAAGTATTTTGTGGGGACGTATTTTTGTTTTTCGATTGCGTTACTTCTTTTGAATATATTTTCGACATGAGGTGATATGAGTTATTTTATTCGTTAAGGTAATAAATACGGTTATTTTCCCTTTTATTACATTTAGTCTCTATTGACAATACTATCTTTCATCGAATGGATGAATGAATAAGCCAAGGTGCTTGTACTATATTATTTATGTAGTTTTACTGGGTTTAATTTTTTCCCGTACGCGACAGTAGAAAAATGTTGTTTTCGAGTGTATGTATGTCTATTTGAGCGCGCTCTACAGCCTTAATAGTTTGATGGTTGTCATTATCATTAAATTTGTCTAGTTTATAGGAGTGACAAAAGCTATGATTTTTCATTGAAGAGCGGACTGTAATTTGTACTAATCACACTGTTTGTTTTGGTTTGGAATGTCATGAAGCAAAAAAAACAGAAACGTATTTTTTTATATATGACTTCAAAGGTACCGACGCAGATTTTTTTATATTTGTATCCGACAGAAATTTTGATATTGTTTTTGGAATCCCCAAAATTTAATAAAACAATTTTTTTTTCATAATTGTATGACAGAAATAAACTTAAACGCACTTTTTCACGGTGAAAATGGCAAAATACTTATTGTCTCCATACAATGTATGTTGGTTCTCATAACATATAATGACGTCACGTTTAGGTGGCCATTTGTATGGAGCGTTTTTAGCACTTCGTAGGAATTTTGAAGTTTAACAGCCATTTCTGACTTTTAGAGCAGTCTACGTGTAGTTATAGTCCCATAGGAGTCCCAGAGAGAGAGAAGTCCCATTTGATTCCAAAATAAAATCGATTGACTACCTATCTAAAAAAAAGCGACATGCCTATTCATGCCGTCATATCGACGAAAGCCTCTCCTCATTGATTTTCAACTCCTTTAAGATGGATTTTGGTGTGTAAAGCCGTCCAAGGAACTTTCAGCATGCGCTATACACATATACACTTCAATTTAGGCTTATCCAACAGTAGAGAAGGTCAATCTTTAACTTTGCCCAGAATTTGGCCTAAAATATCAAAGACACGCGGCAAAAACAAACCAATGACGGTAACAAGGAATGTCACTTTCCTCGGAAATATTCCCCGCTACGTACTTTGAATATACAAAATTCTTTTATGTTGGGTTGCGAAGTTGGTGAGAGGCGGAGCGGAAAGCGAGTTCGAGAATCCAAGCTAACAGGCTATCCAAATTTAATATGACCTAGTGAATACGGCTTTCAATGCTGGCTTAGCGATCTGAACTGCAGTAATAAAGCTCACAAATCTTCTTAAGGCATTGTCAACGCAAGGACTTTATATAAAGTTAAATCCCATTGTTCTTGTGCCTGATAAATTGCTCCCTTTTTATTTCAATTAGAGTTCACATGCTATAAAGCGCATTGATGGCTTGCTGTAAAAAAAAAAATATTTTTGAATGAAGCTTACCTACTTAAGAATACTCACACATTATTACAACGATTTTAATTGTAAGAAAATATAATTTATTACACGCAACTAAGTAAAGTTAATTATTTGTGCTTGTGATTCTTTCTTCAGGTGTATTTATAACACCAAGAAGAAAGAGTAAAACTTTTGTTTATTTTTTTATAAAAGAGAGGAGAAAACGTGTGGTAACACTTCTAAAGCGTAGTTATTAAATGAAAGAAGATACTTACTCCACAAATCACTCAGACTCACTTGACCAACTGTTGCTGAAGTCACGTTTGGTGGAGTATGTTCTGTTCTGAATGTTACATTCATCCGCTTATGCTTTAAAATCCGCTCATTCCCTCACTCTAACCTCTCCCGGTCACCCCGTTCCGAACATAATAATTCGTCATATTTATCTTCGTGACCAAGCTCCCTACGCTTATCTTACTGTATCAAAACGACGTATCTCCCAATACTTTACCAAGCCACATACGTCCTTTTCAACTATTAACCCAGTTACTCCCTCTTTATATATTTTTATTCCCTCTATCATTGTATTCCTCGATATTACCATGTGGCGAAATGGGCTTGAAATATATTATGGGGATATAAAAAGGAATTAGAGGGAGATGCGCATGACGATGGTTTTAACTGTCCGGAAGTGTAATCTATGTTGTAGTGGGGAAAATGAAAACAAGTAATAAAAGTGTCACCAACATGTTCTAGTCGATATATGGGTAGGGAACTTGCAAATTCGCAGTAAACCGAAAGATTGCGTTATTTTGGTTAAGCTGTTGACGAACTGTAATGGTGGAATTTTAATTTTTAATTTTGATCAAAATTATAACATTTATTTTATTTATTTAATCTTTATTGCACAAAAGAAAGAACTTATCGTACAAAAGGCGGACTTAATGCCATAGGGCATTTAAGTAATATACTTACATTGTAAGTTTTACTGTAATATTATGAGTTTATGTTGCTCGAAATAAATGAATTTTATGTGACTTTTTTTAATCAATTATCTTTTATTGGATGTAGTGGGAAATACATCATCGCGAATTTCTTCAAATGAATAGTGTTTTGCACTTGCTTAGTTTTAAATACTTACTTATTTTTAGGGTTCCGTTCCGTTCAGAATTTGCGAAAAAATACTGCGAACTGCGGCAAAGATCCAACAATAATATTTGGAATTAAGCGTGAATAGGGTTCGTTACGATTTAAACAAAACCTTTCCGGGTGAAATTGATTTACATGACTATGGCGCCGTGCTTCACGGGCTTGGTACCAATCAATCAAAGGCCTTTAAATACAATTTTATTGTTTCTCAAACACGCAATGAAATGTCGCCATAACACGTTTCGGGCGGAACAACTCGAGAGAACTGTAAAGGAATTTCATAGAAAATTTAAGGCCTAAGCCGGGAAGGGCCGCGTCTGTGTTCATGAACAAGCTAAACAGCTGAATTATATTTTTTTCGAGTTTTGTATTTTTTCTAATTTGAGAAAAGCACTAAGTACTTGCGCCAAAGATGGCCCGGTTCCTAAGATAGCCCACTTAAAAAAATTATAGATTTTTCGCGTCCATGTTCGGTTAGTACCATATATATAAGTTAAGTCTATGGTACTAATCGAAATTTGAATTCGTTGGAACGGTTATAACTATAAAATTTTGATAATAAGTACACGCGTAGCCGTGAAGAGGGCTTGCCGGCTTCGTATCACTATCAGTTCTTCGTATCACTTCGTATCGAGTATACCCTACACTCACCCGGCAAGGCCTTCTTTCCCGGCGCCTGCAGTAATGTACCATATCACTCAAGTAGACATATAGGGTCGATATTTCGGACAGATACTCATAATTATCATTACCATACCGTATACCGAAAACCCCCGGGTAAGCCCAAAACCTAAAAACGTTTTCGATTTTAATACTCATATTATTCAATAAAATAAAATAGTTTGAAACATAATTATATTTGTAATAACGAAAAACAAGTAAGAAATTAACAGAAATCAACTTAACCTAAATAATTTTGTAGTAAAGTCTATTTACACCCTTTAATAAATACTATCATTAATCTCCATTCCCAAATATACTTTGTGCTGTATCTTCAAATAGTCGTAAGTATCAACTGAACAAATTCAACGCCAGCTTAATCGGTTCTGAACTAGGCTTAATCTACCAACTATTCGTTAATATTACGGCCTAAATATTCACAAAAGACTTCAAATTGAATTTCTAGAAAATTATACATTTACGAAATACAAATTTGCTTTGAATCGAGAGAAATTAAATGGTACGTACGAGGGCCATAATTGCTTTTGCTTTGTTGGGCGAAAATGGGCCTTCAGTCTAGAGACATAAGTGTGGGTCTGAGGAGGGTTTAGGATACTGTTCTTTTTATGGTGTGGCTTGAGTGACAAGCGAATGAAATTCAGACAGGAATTAAATATTTCTTAAGTGATTGACGTAAAAATAGCACGGAAATATGTTTTTTTTACGATTAAATCACAACCGCGGGACGCTAACGCGAAAGTCCTCAACCTCAGGTATAACAAGTCAAGAGACGAGGTCTCTAACTACAAAGCTCAGAGTCTTATTTTATTCTTTTATTTATAGGGCGTCCAGTGAGATCTTTTGTGTAGTTACCCCTTGTTGCACCTACTTCAAGGATTGTTCCACCACCTCCATATATCGGATGATGGAACCAGTTGGTAGTGCCTGAAATTCATTCGGTTCTGGGTAATCAATACCGAATTCCTTCATCCTAGGTCTGGTGAGGGCATGACATCCACATAGTATGTGCTTCATTGTGTCTGCCTCCTCGCCACACATTCTACAATCTGTATTATCAGACAGTCTCAGCTTGGCCAAGTGTCCTTTGACCCTGAAGCTCAGGGTCACTCACCTATCTGTAGAAGAGGCTATGCTCGGGATTTCTACGAGATCGAATCAGAAATTAGATTCGTAGACGATCCAAGATCACTGACAGCAAACCGGGTAAGAAAACTGAAGTGGCAATGGGCGGGCACATATCTCGAAGAACCGATAGCCGTTGGGGCTGAAAGGTTTTAGAATGAAGATCATGTACCCTGTGCCTGTATTCAGCAGTGGACGTCCTATGAGTGGAATGATGATGCGTTTATACCTGTCGAGATTTGAACTACGATATCCCCAAAAAATGCGCAGGCGACAAAAATCTGTAAAAACTGATCGTGGTTGGGAAGACCGAAGGCAAAAGATCGCGCAGTCGTTCACCAATAAGATGGATCGATCAAGTCAAAGACTCATCGACTTCTAAATTCTACTCGTTTGTAAACGCGCTGGACAGAAACCGGTGGAGGTAGATCATCCGCGCCAGATGCAACCCTGAAGTTGACCACGATCCTATCAGACATGAGGGACCGACTCCAGAGAGAGAGATCACCCAAATCCTTAGGGCTCATCGACTGTGAAATCTTTTTTCTCGTTCTTTGTAAGCTAAACAATACGCGCCCTCCCACCCCCTGCACCCCACACACGGCGTGACATTTGGCACGGCCCCGCTAATTGCGCAGTGTGTGGCTGCCTTTATTCTCTTTTATTTTTAATTGCTTCATTTCATCCGATGACTTTTAATTCGTCGTGAATGGCCTAGCTTATTGTTTTATGTTCATAATGGGGAGCAAATGTCAGGGGACCGAGATATTTTACAGGAATTAAATTGTGATTTGGTCGTTTTTCACCTTATTTTCTGATTTACCCGAGAAGAGTCTTATAAGTTTGACGTGAGCATCTGTATGTCTGTCGGTGGCATCGTAACTCTTAAATTGATCAAATCACACGAGTATAAGATTGAGCTTTGTTTGTGAAATACGTGCGTACGTTCTTATCAATTTCGGTACAAGGATAGCTTGGGAGAGATCCAGAGAAGGTTAAATGTATAATACTTGTTACCCGACTACGGTAAAGAAAATTTTAATTACAATAAGTACAGGCATCTTCTAAAGGAACCTAATAAATATTAATTACTAGCTTTTGCCCGCGACTACGTTCGCGTGGAACTTGGAAGTATGGAAGCAACCTCGTACAACGCGATACATATCCACCTAATCACCTTAATTAATAAAAGGGATTATTAAAAGCGCCTAAGCAAATGTAAGAGCAATTGTGCTTTTGATCTAATCATTACATTTCCTACAGGGTCATCAATGTCATCATGAATTACTTACTCACTTTTCAATCTTTTTAGCGATTATTTCCAGGATAAAACTATCCTATGTCCTTCCTCGGATCTTAAACTATCTCCATGCCAAATTTCATCAAAATCGATTCAGCGGTTTAAGCGTGAAGAGGTAACAGACAGACAGACACACTTTCGCATTTATAATATTAGTATGGATCTACATGCGTTTAGGATATAGATATCTTATTATCTATTCTACAATGCCTACCATAAACTAAAGTATCTTGAAGAGCTATATTTATTGAATTGATTCAAATATTACAGAAAGCTACAATATTATTAGACGAAGGTTTTTTTATAGGTATATATCTCATATAAATTGTATTTGCGTTCGCGAGATAATAATATCAAAGTAGGACGTTAAATCTCGAGAATTGATAAAAATGCCTAGAATACTTATTTTATTTAGCGATCACACTCAAGCATAAATCCAATATTTCTTTCTACAATTTGATACGATGAAATTGCTGACGCGAATATAGGTATCTACTTTTGTAAAATTCCAAAATTGAAATATTATTAAAACTATGAACATGATAATGATGATGAATATGGATGTATTTGGTGTAGATAAAGTAGTGTATGCAACTGTACATAATTAGGTCTTAAACGTCTTAAATCACTCGAGTGATCCTATTATGAAACTCGCCTTCGGCTCGTTTTATAAAACCGGCCTCTCGTTTTAAGACCTCTTGTTACGTAACAGTTGCATAAACAACTAATAGTATAGATGCCTCACGAAAATGTTTGTAAGCTTCTTGATTTCTTTGCAATAATTTGAAGATATTTTTAAAGGAGATAAAACTCAAGACTTAGTAGGCAAGGGTTTTTAAACTTGCATCTGAAAACGCGTACGAAAGAGAAGAATCAATAGTCCAATGGTTCCGTAGCCAAATGCTTGTGATTCCGCGAATGCCGGCCACTCGCTTCAAAGCGAAAAAAAGGCAAAATGGCGCAGCATTGAAACGTCAGAGAGAGCTTTGATTTAAAATGAGAGGCGAAAACCTCTAAAAACAAAATTGAGAGTGATTTTTTTAAAGTACAGGCAACACTCACACGTATTTTGGGGTTCCGCAGAAATAAATCTTGGACCCAAAGTGTAAATTTTGTTATTTTTAATTATTTTGATTAACATTTAAAGTTTTCAGTCGCGGGATATTTCAGTATAGTGCCAAAAATGACGGAATTCAGTGTCGGTTTTTTCGGGACTATCTACTTATATACTAAAATTTCCTGATATATTGAAGATGACCATTTTAATGGAGCGTTTTTAGCACTCCGTAGGAATGTTGAACTTTGACCGTCATTTCTGACTTTCAGAGCTGTCTATGTGTAGTTAGTCCCATAATTATGGACATTTTGATCCCTATAAAGTGGAACCAACCTACAATGCTTAAATACATCCAAATATAATCAATTGACATCCTTACAAAAAATTCGTCATTCCTATTAATTACATGAACCTGTTCTTGAACGCAGAATTGGTTTTAAAGAAAACAATTTTGCATAGACTGATCTAAAATTCCTGTAGAACTTTATAAAGGATCACCGTTTTGTTTTTTCCACTCGTTTCATTAGTATAAAACGCTCTTTAACGTATTCAGGTGTATTTGTTGTTTTTGGGGCTTACTGCAGAGTTACTGTTTTTTTAGCGTTGTGTATCTTTTATAAATCATGAAATTTTATGTGGGAGCGTTATTCATGGGGAATAGTGTGTTGCAATAGGTTAAGCTAGCACGTTCATTCGTAAAGTATGGTTTAAATGACAATTGGGTGTTACCAATTTTCTCGAAAACTACCGATTTCAATGCGGCTCTTTAAATTAATCAGATTATTGTTTCACAGTATGATTTTTTTACATGATTTACGGCTGTATATCACTCGGCACTGCAGCAGCCAGAAAGAAATAACCGAATTTTTCATTATTGATCATTTCATTTTACCCCAAAAATCAATCAAACCCGTTTGACATCGCATAAATATAAAGACAAAACTAACGCCCTTCCGGGGTCAAAAGCAATCTTAAATATGTTACGTCTTCCACTAAAAAACGTCTCAAGTGCCGTTCCGAAACCATGAAAGTTTGTCTCTTCGTAAACGGGATTGTAGATTCCATTGTACGCAAAAAAACATTTCGTATCGCTTTCGTTGCCAACAGCACCAGATATGCATCAACCGACGCAACGATTCTTGGCATACGATAGTACGTAATGTTTAATTTTTAGTTGTACTGGGGGATGGCGGACTTGGCTTCGCTTTAACTGGTTTTTGCCTTTTTAGACTTATCCGGTTTTGTGAGATTTTCTTTACGGATGGGATGGTTTAAGAGGATTCTAGAAATACAAAAAGACTAATATAAAGACGAAAGATAAATAAAATGAATGTACTTAATGCTTAAGTGAAAACATAAAACTGGCAATATGGAACTGGCAAACATTTATAGGGTGCTTCTTTCTGATCGTTATGCAGATATTTGCACCTATAGAAGATACTAAAGATACCACAAAATGTAGGTGTATATTTTCAAACAGTTACAACTTCATAAGTTGTTGCAGAGCGAGACGAAAGGTGTTCTATTTACTCTAGTCTACACTACTCGCGAAGTTGGCCGAAGTATGGGTTTCGGCAGCAAAGTGCCTCTTCACATATTTGCCCAAATTCGGTCAACTTAGTAGTGTGGAGCCGCAATTAGATTTTCTTGCAAACCGTGGGACAACGTGCATTTTAAATATTGCTCGCGTGCACATGTTGTTTGTGTTGACAAAATTGTCCGAAACATGCACCAACTTTCCCCATATAATGGCGGAAGGCGCAGCCAAGTTAGTGAGTCGAGGAGTTCGCCTTGCATCAGGTAGGCCGCATGCTTATTTTGTCACTATAAAAAAATGCGAAATCCCATTAGCTTTACCGGTAAACGGTAATCTCTTAATTAATTACTATACTTGTTGTGATTTAAACCCCACTCTCCGTAAATTATGGCGTTCACTTATATGACTGGTTTTATATTTAACACTTCTGTTAAATTTAAACGATTGGTTTTATTTGAGCGTGCGTTTTTAACGAGCGACGCAAGATATATTGAATTCGGTGGTATTATTTTTATTGGCTTTTTAAACTGCGCTTGGAATTGGGTTTTCCTTTCAGTGACCGGATTGTGTCTGCATTAAACAAGTCTAAAATATCTTTACTATAAAACATCTAAAGTTGCATTGAACACCAGCTTTCTATAAGGTTTAGCAAAAAAATTAACAGTGGTATGATTGTTTTGTATGGACATTAAATATGGGTCTGTTGAAATATCAAGTGATGACTGATGACATACGGCACTGAAACGTGGTCGCTCACAATGGGCCTCATAAGAAAGCTCAAAGTTACTCAAAGGACAATGGGACGAGCTATGCTCGGAGTTTACTTTTTACCGGTCCATAGGTCTATGATATGATCGATTTAGTGATAAATGATAGGTACTTCTCTAAATTCACCGATGAATTGATAAAAGTGCTATTTCACGTTGAAGCTTTGAATAATAAAAATGTTCCCCTACATAACAGCAAAAATATTACTTCAATATCCATATTTGCTTAATCTTACGTCAGTAATCGACTCCCAAAGTATTCCAGATTTAGTGAATAACATTTTTTATCTGTAATTTCGTGGAAAAATCTGAAAATACCTTCCTACGCAATCACACAAACGCAGATTGTCGTAACTAAGTAACAATTTTTACTGCGCTTACGACATTTTCAATCTAAGCGATTATGCTGTCGGATCATGACAAAATGACTTGAGTATATTAGAAGTTTTGTTGCACTTAAGACTTTTTGGAGTCTAGTAAATAAGTTGTTAGCAGATTTTTTCCGTATTGAGGCAAATGGAGTGTAACGTTGTTAAATATTTAGTGACTTGCTGATACGTTTTTTCATAAAGATTGTCCTTTGGGTTTTATTTTTCCCTTTTACATGAGCGAAAAAATGTTTTGAAATGTACACCGGACGGACGACGATGAATACACATAATTTATGACACAAATATGTGCCCTAGCCCGAATTCGAATACAGGACCAACGGCCATCCATTCTCCGGGCTACATGGCCTGCCCATTGCCATTTCGGTTACCTTGGTTCTTCTGCGGATATCCTCATTTCTGATTCTATCGCGCAAAAAAACTCCGAGCATTATATTATCCTTTTCCATTGCACGTTGCGTGACTCTTAACCGTCTTATGGGTCCCTTAATGCTTATGAGAACTGCACATTAATTCTAGCCCTTCAAAAGCCACTTGTACTTTTTTTAGCCTTTGCATACTAGTATCCCTGCAATCTGGATCCGATCCAAATTGGATAAAACGGTTGATAGTATTTGGGTGGCCTTACCTTGCGACAGACAAACCATAGTAAAGTATTATCTAGTGGTATCGTAAAATAAATCTAAAGCCACAAGCAATAGCTTTGCGAACATTTTCTGTAAGAAGACCTATACAGGTTGCCCAAACTGGGTTAAAGAAAATAGGTTCCATGTACGTCTAGTAAACGTTTCATCAAAGCTTTGCTAGCTTGCATTTGTTTTCGACATTTTATCCAGGGACTATGAATTTCCAGGCAAAATTAATCAGTTCAGTTAGTTTTTATTTGTCCCTGAAAGATAAAACAACATCATTTAACATTTTTAGCCTAGGGAAAAATGTATCGTAAGTAATAGTTGAGGAGACCTATAGGGAAGTTAAGTTTTCATCGACCCTCACAGCTACCATTTACAGAGCATAAATCGTTCCTAAATCTATGATTTACCGGCCGTCATTAAACGCGAAATCAATACTTTCCGTCCAACTGCAAAAATTTCGCAGAAATACTGTAGATTATCTCAGCTAGCTCCTATATTTCGTTGGCAGACATCCAAAATACGTAACGAACGCATTGTGACTGCAGTTCCAGTCATCCTACACAAACGCCGTAAGCGACAGGCTTTTGCGACGAAATTACGACCTTTTGATCAAAAGCTACGTCGTCTTAGTTACAAATGGTTGTAAGTTCTGTTGAATCACGTATGATGAGAAGTTCTTTTGGATTGGAGGGTGTATGTTGTAAATTATCTACAGGACTGTCCTGTGGGATAGGTCTTTTGTCTATATTTCTATCTCGGATTTATTTAGCTAAAGGCTTGCTAGTCGTTAGGTTAGTTGGGGGTCGAGTTTTGCTTTAAGTTGCTTTGAGCTGTCATGAGTCATTATTTTCAAAGCCGATGTGTCATTTAGCTTTTCTTCTGTCTTATTCTTCGTTGCTGAGGGTTAAGCTCCATATATCACTCTTCTGACAATCGCTCTCCACTTGTTTCGATCTACTGCAGACGCATGGTGCCAGGAAACCACGTATCCATTGTCTCAAAAATCTGATCGGTCCAGCGCATGGGACTCCTTCCTCTAGATGTTGTTTCTTGAATATTTTGTGTCACTAGGAGTTTCTTAAGTATTTAGTCGTAACCGTAAATAACATGTCTTTATTTCTTGTAGTCACTTTTGGTAACTAAATAATAAAAACCACACATCCGTTCATGACGATTTACAGTGCAAATACTCGGCGTTAGCAAGATGAGAATAACTGGAGAAGTTAAGTTGTGTAAATAATAAGTTAACTGCATGCAGCAATACTTCAAACACAGTTCATATTGTTTATTGAATAAATAAGTATGAATTAATCTTCCCCTTTATCAAGACTACCTTAAGTCGTAAAGTAATCAAACGTTCTTTCGAGGTTGAAATTTAAACAAAACTACTCCCACTCTAAGCCCTGTAAATCATAAACATAACAACCCTAATAACCGTCACATACATACATTTAAACTCGCAATCAACTCATACAATAGGGGTCCTTGGTAAACAAACCCGCGGCTAACTGGTCCGGTGCCGTAGAGCAAAACAGGGTGGTCACTTGCAAAGAAACGCCTTGACATATTATGATCTGGGTCATATGCAGTTAAGTCAGACGCAGCCGTGCAAAATAGCGAGTTGAACTACGAATAACTGTCCGCATTTAGTTAGTTAACTTATCGCCTGTTTTAATACTTTTTGATGGTTAAAGAATCACATAAGACAGACATGATATCCTCGCTAATGAGAAAGCCAGATGAAAACCCTTGTACCAAAGTACTTAAAGATACTTATAGGAAAATCGTATGGAAAGCTATGTTGGAATAGCGTTGCGAGCTTGTAATAGATATCAGAAAAAATCGGCTTCAACATGATTCTTTAGACCGAGACATTAGCTGCTGCGTAAAATCCCCCACCAAGAATATTCAAAATCCAATTGACAATCCACGTTTGTAGCGGCTTCATGTCTTGGTTAATACTTGAGGTTATTTCTATCCTAGCATCTGTAGATTACATATATTACTGTAATAGTTAAGTATCTTTTCTTAAAAAATGACTCATTGTTGAGTTCCTTTCGGCGTTTCTTCCCAACGGAGTGGTCTCCTCTTGTGAAATGCCGACAGACTCGGGCATGTAAAAGTGGCCTACTTGCAGAATAAAGTTCATTATTTCATTATAAACGTTAAATGTTCGCGCGTTTTTTTTTACATCGCCCTAGTTATATCCTTTATCCTCTATGCCGGGGATAAGTCAAACAGCTCTTTTGTCACACAGGCCACTGGCCAGTGCAGGGTAATGAATCTAGCCCCAAGGGCCATCCTCGTACACGCTTTATTTGATATTGTAGTACGATTTCAGGGCATATTGGTTCCGGCTTTTTGTGGGCTTTTGTTTTGAGCCTTAGAATATTTAGGTACCTATAATAAACAGACGTACTGTAAATCTACTGAGTTTGTTTTGAAATGATTGATTTTGAATAGTTCTTGAATAGGATAGGGGAGAAAAGGACACTACTAACACTAATAGACAATAGAAGAGACAGAATCGAGGTAAGCTAGGTAGAAGACGACCAAGACGAAACAACTAAGCAAATATAAGAAAAGGTTAAAGTGATGCCTTACCACGAAGTAAAGAAGGAAGCTCAAGAAAGAAACGGCGATTGTTACACCGACAAAAGGGCAGCTCTTAAATTTTTAGAAGATTTCGTTTTTACGTTTTCTACTGTCATGTCTCCGCCATTTTGAACAATCTCAAAGGCTTAATAAACAAAGAGAACAATCTCAAAAAATACTTTGGCCCTAGAAGGTTACTTTGTCCAACAATAAAAAACCATGCCTTGATTTGACTAATCTACCATTGCACGGAACCCTCGGTGCGCGAGTCAACTCGCACTGGGTCAGATTTTTTTTAATTTATGGACTCGATAAAATGCATGCATTTTTATGGATAGACAAAGTAACATTGTAGGTTCAAAGTACACCGAACTTACAGTACCTGTATATCCAAAATACCATCTTTGGATGGCCAGCTATCCCTGTACCAATATTTGTTAATATCCATCCAACCGTTTCGGTATAATTAGGGGATTTTTATCAAAAGATGGCGCTGTACTCGCGTTAAGATTTTCCCTAAATTAATGCCCTTTCTCCTTAGAAAACTGATACTCAATATTAATTTAAGATTGCGTTTCGGGTTCGGGTGAAAACTGAAAGGCTCTTATCTGGATCACGCAAGAGTGAGCGAGACATGTATAAAACTCGAATCACATAATGCCAGCTCACGCACTGTAAATATCTATATCTATTGTTAATAATTTAATTTCCTTAGCACCCAATCTTTAAATGTACCTAAGATTAACTAAGCAGACAATGTCGACGCTTAAGAATCAATACCGTCTAAGTAACATTAAGTTAGTTAGACGGTATTAATTCTTAAGCGTCGTTATACAGAATCGCTTTCCTGAAATAAACAACTTAATTTTTAGGGTTCCGTACCCAAAGGGTAAAAACGGGACCCTATTGCTGAGACTTCACTGTCCGTCCGTCCGTCCCTCCGTCCGTCTGTCACCAGGTTGTATCTCAAGAACGGTGATAGCTATACAGTTGAAATTTTCACAGATGATGTATTTCTATTGCCGCTATAACAAAAAATACTGAAAATAAAATAAAATGAATATTTCAGGGGGGCTCCCATACAGCAAACTTGTTATAGATTATGGTACGGAACCCTTCATGCGCGAGTCGGACTCGCACTTGCCCAATTTTTTATATTATAATTATATACGCAACTTGATAACATTATTATAGTATCGTTATCTAGCACTCACAGTTGGCAACAAAATACAACATATTTTATATCTACGGGTAAATTGGCACGCGCAAGTCCCGTCCCCTCTCGCCCCGTAATTGCATTTACCACACTTTTTGAAAACCCCTTTGTTTCCCCATTTATCCAGTTTCGAAGTTCGCCCGTTCATTTATTAGCTTTTTCCGGGTTGTTGTTACATTTACTTCCATCAACTTTGGGATTCAAACTTGTATTTTAACGGTCTTTGACAAATTTGACAGGTTTATCTCACTAATATTATAAAGGCGAAAGTTTATGTGTTTATGTGTACGTTTTATACTTCTACACGCTCAAACGGCTGGACCGATTTTGATACATTTTGGTATGAAGGTAGCTGATACCCTGGATTAACATATAGGCTAATACATGAGATAAGCGGGTAACACTGCGCAGCGCAGCTAGTTTGTCTATGGAATTTTAGGATTCAACCTCGATTTTCCTCTGGGGGTTGATGCCTACTAAAGGAATCCCTCAGAGATGAATAAAAAAAATAAAGCACCTACAGTTCCTTTGTGCTATAAATAAAATGACAAATATTTTATTTCGAAACTACGAAACACCTTCTCCATATAAAAATGATGTTCAATACAAGCCTAGAATTCTATAATAGTATAGACGTTTTATCTCTAGACAAAAGAACTTCCCAAGAACTGCACTATTCTACAAATCCTTACTTTAATTTCCTCCAAAAGTTGAAACCTGCTATCTAAAAACCCGTTCGAACCAATTCAGACCAGAAAAGGTAATTATTGACTTATCCGCCCAGGCTGGCGGGGGGAGATAAGACGCTAATTAAAAGGGGTCCGTAGGGGTTCCGTAAAGTTTTTTAGACTTCGGAACCCTTACTTGTGATGGAAGTTCGGGGGTGATCTGAATTAGGAATTACTTCAGTAATGCAATTGTCAATTGTACGTAGGCGTTCATAAATATCTGAACACGACTCCTATTGACCGGGCCTTACAGTACCTACATGTTCAGATATTTATGAACGCCTTATAATATGCTGCGCTATATCTGATTGCGACTGAACCTATACTTGTTAAGCAATTTCGAAGCGATAACCCATAAGCCATAACCTATGACTATGAATGACAACTTGCCAATGATTTCTTTTTCATTCATCTTTTCTGATAACAAAAATCAAAACGTTTATTCTGTAAGAAGGCTACAAGGGGACTTTCAGATGTCTGAATCTGAATCTACCGGCATTTCACAAGAGGAGACCGCTGTTGAGAAGAAAGTCCAAAAAAAACGACTATATTCCAGACGGTTGTACGTCAATGTTAATCGAAATAGGCCCTAACACACATAAATTCCTCATACCTAACCTAAGATTAACGCATACTACCATAACAAATGATATTATGTGTTACCCCTCGCCCGGGCACATTGTTTACATTGTCCCGGTATGCGGGCCTCTTGTGAGCATTTCAGGGTTGAATTTCATACGTTTGAATTGATATTGTTTCCATAGAACGCTTGTTTTTGAATTAGTTCATAATGTATGAGCTACTGTATTTATAGCCTAATAGTAGCCCACGCCATATTGCGGATTTTCAATGGTACTAATTTATTTTACTGGCAACGACACATTTTTGGTTGAAAGTCGGTGAATGTCACTGATGTAAACAAAGAGGAAACAGGACTAAAATATTTCGAAAATTTCAAGTTATTTTTGGTGATAATGCCGAAACTATCCACAGTGATGAAAGTCAAGTTTTTTTTTCAATAAGATTGAGTATTTATTTCGCAAGAATCCTTCGTGGATTGACCAGCATTCCGGTGAAAATGATTTGAATTAGGTTAATGACAAATCCTTGACAAGTCGCTAGTGACGTTTAATAATGCAAATATAATGACGTATGCTCATTATTGCCATATGAAAGCTGTTTGTAGCACTATCCTAGGGCCGGACCGATACTTGTTAGGCAGATCGACAATTATAGTGAACTAGCTGTGCCCTGCGGTGATACCCGCTCATCCCATGGGAACACTAAATTTATGCGGGATGAAAAGTATCATATGTCCTTCCCCGGGACTGAAACTATCTATATACCAAATTTCATCCAAATCGGTTCAGCGGTTTAAGCGTGAAGAGGTAACAGACAGACAGACAGACACACTTTCGCATTTATAATATTAGTATATATAGTATGGATTTATGGCGAAACTTATTTTTAATCTCATTTTGGAGAGTGAACGTTGACATGACTTTTCTCCGTCTTCAACCCACACCATTTTGCAATAAAATATAAATCTAACTGAATCGAGAAAAAAATCCATAAATTATCAAACCTCACAAATTTTACGTAAAAATTAATAAAGTCGTAAAACACCGTTTCATTTAACGGAACGGCAATAGACAAAATAAATTGCGCAACAACGTGTTTGAAAAGTATTTCAAAAGCGAAAATGTCTGAGAACCTTTGAAAACACGAAGCAAATACATTTTCATCCATCAATTCGTATCAATACATTTTTCACCTTCTTCCGACTAAAAGACAAAGTATAAAAATCTTAACAAATTGCTTGTCCGAACCGTCCATTGTCATTTTACTCTTAAAGAAACTGTACAACAATTTCAGTATCATAAATCATTATTGAACAAAACTGTTTTGTAAGCAGTTTCTGGCCGGGCCTGAAAAGTTGTTTTTTCGGGATAGGCAACTTTCCCGGGGGATAGAATTACGGGGGATGTGCTGGCTAATTTATGATTTAATATACGGTTATTGGTTTTTATTCGTAAACGGAGTGGAAGAGTGAAATTGGATGTTTTTGGGAATAGCTGGTTTTGTATTAGCTATCTGATTTGACAAATTGAGACTATTAATAGAAGACAAAGAAAAAAGCGTTTTGATTATGTCAATTTATCCGGGTCTCTGTTGATGACGCGGTTAGCGCAATTTGTGGTGTACCTGCCTACTGAGCCGGTGGTCCGGGGTTCGAATCCCGGCCGGGGCAAATATTTGTGTGATGAACAGATATTTGTTCCTGGCTCCATTGGCTACATTCAGGAGGATGTTACTACATAATAGGCTATTTGACTGATGTTGAATTCTACAGCGTACTGTAGTTATATGAATAAAATTAGCTAAATATATCACGAAACAAAGAAAAAAAATCCAGAAACATATATCTTTTTTGGAAATATGTGACTTCAAAGGTACGCAAATTTTATGATTTTTTTTTTAATCCAAAATAAATTTTGAAAATGTTTTCAGAATCCTCATAATTTTACGAAACAATAATTGTATGACAACTATGAACTTAAACGCACTTTTTCACGGTGAAAATGCCAAATTTCTTAATTTCTCCATACAATTATTGGTACCTATACCGGCCTGTGACGTCACTAGCCTGACGCGTTTTGTATGGAGCGTTTTTAGCGCTACGTAGAAATGTTGAACTTTGACGGTCATTTCTGACTTTTAGAGCAATTTAAGTGTAGTCAGTCCCATACGAGTATAGACATTTGATCACAATAAAAAATAGAATCGATTGACATCCTCAAAAAAAATTAGTCAACATGTCTATTATGTATTTATATATTTACAATTAAGCGAAAAATTTAAAAATGTAACGGTTCAGGCAGAATTTGAACCTGCGTTTCCAACGGCTTTCCGGACCAACACGGGCGTCCTACCAACTGGACCACCGAACCTGATGCCAGAGCCGTTGAATTTGGTTTAAGTTAGCAGACGTCACTGCTTTAATAAAAATAATTATTTATATATTATATATATCGTCGTCTGGTACCCATAAAACAAGCTTTGCTTAGTTTGGGACTAGGTCGAATTGTGTAAGATTGTGCCTTAATTTTTTTTGGATTATTAAAAACTAATAGATGCCCTGCAACTTCGTACGTATACTTTTTTTCTTTATCAGTCGGGTAAAAAATATCTTATAAATAAACCATCTTTGGATGTCCAGCCATTTCTGTATCATTATTATTATTATATTGAGCCCGTAATATCCCACTGCTGGGCAAAGGCCTCCCCCCTTTTCTTCCAGTGATCTCGGCTTAAGGCTATTTCTGACCAATCCTTCAAGAAGAAATCCAAGTCGTCCCTCCACCGCCGGCGAGGTCTGCCACGTTTCCGTTTTGAGTTTTTAGGCTTCCACTCTGTAGTGGTCTTGCCAAGGCCCACAACTCATCCGGCATACGGCAAACGTGACCAGCCCATTCCCACTTTAACTTGGCCGCTTTCCGAGCTACGTCAACAATTTGGGAGCGTAGAGTGGTATTCCGGATTCGATCTATTAATTTTAATTTAATTAATTAATTTAATTTCCATTAATTTGACACCTAATAGGCAATCTGTATCAAAATTGGTTAAAATCCATCCAGAACAGCCAGAAATCTTGAAAACATACAAAAGAACTTTTAGCCAAGCTGAAATGGAGACACTTCGCTCGCTCGCCCAATTTTCTCAGCTTTCCGCCATTCTTTGCCTAAAATTTAAGTTATGAATTAAAACTGGGCATTTCAGTCACGTTGATGGCCTTAAAAGCGTCATTAAATTCCACTAAGGAGTTTAACTAAGCAAAGAGCATTTTGAAGGCAAAAGCCGTTTTACTGAAATAATCGTAATGTCTGCTACTGAACTAAACGGAGTACTTGAAATTCAAAGTGTCCACTATGTTCTGGTTATTTGGTGCGAGGTTCGTTTAGTCTGTGTAAGTTAACATGCGAGTTAACTTGAACGGCAGACTATAATAAAATAGCGCTTCACTATCACTACATAGTATAAAACAAAGTCGCTTCCTGCTGTCTGTCTGTCCCTATGTATGCTTAGATCTTTAAAACTACGCAACGGATTTTGATGCGTTTTTTTTAAATACATAAAGTGAATCAAGAGGAATCTTTATATGTATGAAACATGCATAATATAGCATTGCACTCGTGCAAAGCCGGGCGGGTCGCTAGTTGCTAATATGGGGAACGTGCACGAGCTACGACTCAGATGATTTTGAACTTCTGTTAATGGTTGTGATTTTTTGGGTCTGAGGTTGATTTTTCTCTTTCTGACGTAGTTCTTATAACAATTTCAAGCATTTGCCTTGACAAGGCGAAAGAGTCAGAGAGGTGGTACGAGCAAAAAGGATCTTTGCTTAAAAAAAAAAGAACATGGAGTTGTGTGTGTTGGTTGGCATATCTAGTAGGGTGGAGCGTTTTTTTTTTTTTAATTCAACTCAGAACGTCTCTAAAACGTTGCATTAGGCTGCCAGGTGTACGAGAAAAATAATAATAAAAATGTTCAATACTACTTTTAGCCCTCTACTGTCATTTTTAATATTATGATCAAGCCCATACTGAAAAAAATTTTTTTTTATCGAAATCTTTTTTTTTTTTTAATGAAAGTCAAGTGATTTTTATCTAAGCACATAATACTCGAAATAAAAGATTTTTTTGCATAAAAATATAACAATATTAAAAAAATATATATTTCTTAAATACTGAATTTTAATTTAGGTCACAGGTTCACGTAGTAGTCGCCGTAAGTATGAAATAAGCTCAAAACATTTGAAGTTCAAACCCTTCTTTATAAATCTAATACTAATTACGTTAAAAAAAAAAAGTTTTTTTTTTACCAATTATGAATTAAAAAAAAATTGTTCTAGCTCAAGTAGAGGGCTGAAACATATTTAAAATCAATTACATATATATATACATATATATATATATATATATATATATATATATTCATTAATATCTCATCTAAAGGCAACATATTACAAATGTTCCAGGTCGATCAGACAACTTTTTTTTTTCTCCATACATCGACGCTCCACCCTAATATCTAGGGGCTAAATTACATATTTCACATGACATCATTCCTAAATATCGCACTCTATTATTTTATCCACCTTACCGAATACACAACCAGAAAGATCATACTAAAAATAACCTATCATACTAAAATTATACTAAAAAACTACTTGTTAGTAGCTGGTCAACCACACTTGGCCATTGACCGACTCAACCACTAGCCAGTCTAAATGCAGCACAAGTAACAGGATATTGCCGCCAACAGTTCCGCACCCCTGCCGCCTCACAAAGGTGCCAGCCTTTGACGCGGCCAGGGGACGCCAACCGTCGGTCCGGTTGTCAATTTAGATGTTTTTGCTTTTGGCAGTTTGTGCCAGATCGTGCGGGATTTTAGTTCTGGATTTGAATCTCAGAGAATTTTGGGCGTATGCTCGGGATTTTCAGTTAGTGGTGACTTTTTGGATCTGAGGTTGATTTTTCTGTACCTGACTGTTCTCATAACAATAGACATGTTGACTAATTTTTTTTGAGGATGTCAATCGATTCTATTTTTTATTGTGATCAAATGTCTATATGGGACTGACTACACTTAAATTGCTCTAAAAGTCAGAAATGACCGTCAAAGTTCAACATTTCTACGTAGCGCTAAAAACGCTCCATACAAAACGCGTCAGGCTAGTGACGTCACAGGCCGGTATAGGTACCAATAATTGTATGGAAAAATTAAGAAATTTGGCATTTTCACCGTGAAAAAGTGCGTTTAAGTTCATAGTTGTCATACAATTATTGTTTCGTAAAATTATGAGGATTCTGAAAACATTTTCAAAATTTATTTTGGATTAAAAAAAAAAACATAAAATTTGCGTACCTTTGAAGTCACATATTTCCAAAAAAGATATATGTTTCTGGATTTTTTTTCTTTGTTTCGTGATATATTTAGCTAATTTTATTCATATAACTACAGTACGCTGTAGAATTCAACATCAGTCAAATAGCCTATTGCTTGAACGTATTTTTTTGTCAAAGAGAGAATTTAAGGCAGTATTCACACTGTCGCGCGACGTAGCGCATCGGGTGAGAGAACGTTTCCCGATTTGTTTGAGAAATATAAATCAAATAAACAAAATATAAATGAAATATACGATATAAATCAAATATACACGAACGCAACTTGTCACCTAGTTAAAAAAATCCTTACACACAAAATACATACAAACATTACATTAACAAAACGACACTTTAGACACTGCTTGAGAAATATTAATATACTTAAACGGGTTTACTCACGTCGTAGAAGTCGAATAACGCTCGACATGTTTCGAATCGGTACGCGATTCATCATCAGGAGAGACGACCAGTCGCGGCGGCGGCCAATCGAACACTGCGGGCATGCGCCCTGTCCGCGCGGCTGCTCGACGCGGGTGTCACCGGCGGAGGCGCAAAACTACCCTCATCATCACGCACAATGCCAATTGTCGGGTTGCACACAACACTCACTACGTCATTTGCTAAGGTCTCGTCCACACTAACCACCGATGTAGTATCCAAAACCGTCCTCCAACTAGGGGGCACTGACCATCCACAATCTCGGTTAAAATTCGGATGACGACTAATTACGATAGCCTCCCGTACTTTCCGCGGAATGGAAAACTTTTCTCTCGCCAGCACAGTTACCTTATCGAACCGAATATAGTGAGACGTATCCGAATTCAGTGAATGTTCCGTCACTGCAGAACCACGGGTATCCTGATTTTTCATACTACGTATGTGTTCAGTCACTCTTGTGGAAATGTTCCGGCCAGTCTCTCCTATATAGTTCTTCCCACAGGAGCACGGAATCATATATACGCCAGGATTACCTAAGGGTTCCTTATCTTTGGGGGAACGCACCAACTGTCTGAGCTGTATATGAGGGCGGAAAATCGTCTTGATGCAATATCTACGGCGTAACAAGTATCCGATTTTATCCGTCACGCCCTTAAGATAAGGCAAGTATAAAGGTAGCCTCTCTACTGCAGTTGGGCGGGGACGAGCCGATGCGTTCGCAACCCGATTACTCTGCCTCCAGTTGTAGCCGTTGCGCTCCAAAACATGTTTCACGTGACTTAGTTCACCATCCACAAACTGAGGATCACACAGACATAAGGCTCGATTGATCAACGTCCTAGGCACAGAAGACAAATGACTCGGGTGATGATGTGAATCCGCCCTAAGGTACCGGTCAGTATGAGTTGGTTTACGATACACTGTAGTCATCAACCGCCCACAAGGTCTACGCATCACCAAAACATCCAAAAACGGCCACCTTCCTTCACTTTCCTTCTCCACCGTGAACTTGGCCTTATAATGTAATGTATTAAGGTACCCCGTAAACTCCAGTAGGCCGGTTTCCGAGACAACAGCAAATACGTCATCCACATACCGCCACCAATATCTAGGTGTGACAGGTCCGCTATTTAAAGCACGTACTTCCAACCACTCCATGAATATATTGGCGGTGACGGGTGCTATTGGCGAACCCATAGCCACTCCATCAACTTGGAGATAATAATCGCCATGCCACAACAAGTATCCACTTTTCAGACACACCTCAATGGCTTTCATGTAGACGGTAGGTAAATCAGTAGTACTAATAAGATCAGAAATGATGTTCAAAGTTTCTTCTACCGGTACATTAGTAAACAAGGAGGTGACGTCAAAACTCACCATAACTTCATTTTCGTTCAGTTGGATATCCTGCAGCAAGCTAATGAAATGCCTAGAATCCTTTACATAACTCGCAGTCTTGCCCGTGAACTCCTGTAAAATTGACGACACATGCCGTGCAAGCTTATAAGTCGGCGAGTCAATTTGGCTGACTATAGGTCTTAACGCCAACCAGACTTATGGATTTTAGGTAAGCCATAGATTTTTGGGGACGTTGGATTCTGTGATACAGGAGAGACTGGCCGGAACATTTCCACAAGAGTGACTGAACACATACGTAGTATGAAAAATCAGGATACCCGTGGTTCTGCAGTGACGGAACATTCACTGAATTCGGATACGTCTCACTATATTCGGTTCGATAAGGTAACTGTGCTGGCGAGAGAAAAGTTTTCCATTCCGCGGAAAGTACGGGAGGCTATCGAAATTAGTCGTCATCCGAATTTTAACCGAGATTGTGGATGGTCAGTGCCCCCTAGTTGGAGGACGGTTTTGGATACTACATCGGTGGTTAGTGTGGACGAGACCTTAGCAAATGACGTAGTGAGTGTTGTGTGCAACCCGACAATTGGCATTGTGCGTGATGATGAGGGTAGTTTTGCGCCTCCGCCGGTGACACCCGCGTCGAGCAGCCGCGCGGACAGGGCGCATGCCCGCAGTGTTCGTTTGGCCGCCGCCGCGACTGGTCGTCTCTCCTGATGATGAATCGCGTACCGATTCGAAACATGTCGAGCGTTATTCGACTTCTACGACGTGAGTAAACCCGTTTAGGTATATTAATATGTCTGAGACTCACGATAGTTTTCTATGTAAAAAAACTGCTTGAGAAACACAGATAAAATCAAACTTTATAAACACAGAACTGGATACGGCAACAGAAACATCATGTCAAAGGGAGCACAGTTGTACAACATTTTACCTAGTGTCAATCATTAAAAATGTTTAAAACCAAACTAAAACAATTCATTAGTGATAACATATGTTAAATTATGTATGGATGTAATTTTTAATTTTAATGCATATGAATATTGTTGTAGTTTAAGCTCATTGTAAGTGAACTTTCGTCTTAATGAGTAATAAAGATCATTAAACCTAAACCTAAAACCTAAATTTATGTTCTTGAGAACGTTCTTTTCCCATAAAAATCAGCAAATGTTCTTGTGAACGGCACATCTATAGGTAGGTACGGCTCACAGAGCCACTAGACACTCTTAAGCTATATGTGGTTAAGATATAATTTCAATAATAAACGCTAGTGAACCAATTCTCACGATATCAATGTCGCTTAGCTTGGAATAAAACGTTCTAAGCTACGATTGGAATGAGATTTAATATGAATCTCAAGTGAGATTTATTAGAGTTTATATTTATTTTAATGATGTATTGGATATGGAATACTATTAAGTGATATGGGTATATAGGTTGCGGTGGAGATGTGAGACGGTGGCGCATACGCAAGTATCGGTAGTAGGTAGTCTGACTAGCCAAATAATGTTGACAGATATTTCCTTGTGGTATCACCAATTGTCTATGGTTTAAACAATTTAGTAGGTGGGTCCTCTATAAATATTTTTGATACTTTATGTACTAGTTGTAACGTTCCGATTGAGTTCAAATTTGGCACAGTACTTATGTAATTTTTTTGGTGATGGATTAATATTATGGTATTATCGAGCTAGGTCTTATTTCCACAACATTAAATTTTTCGCCTTGTATATGGTTAGAAAGTGTAAACATAATGTGTGATTGTCGTTGACTGTACATAGTAGTAGAAATTATGTGAGCAGACTATGAGTACACGTCAACATATATGTAAGTATTTAACGTATTTCCTTAGATGCCTTACGTGTGCACAGAAAATCAAAAATATTTTCTAGTATCAAAACTATAATTCCTATTACACAAAGTGTGCCAGCCACAGATTTTTTAAATTTCCCGCCAAAACTTCACGTAAAATTTCATAAGCCAGACTATAGAAACAATACAATTAAGTCACCTGAGGTAATTGCGACTATGGGGCAAATGCGTATTTTAGTGATATCATATATTTAAGACCTACATTGCCTAAAGTTTGGGACTATTCAAATGAAAAAAAGAGAGCGGTGCTACTTATAAAGTGTTTCGTTTCTATGATATCATAATTGTGCTCCATATTTAAATGTCTCGTGTTGAATTGAATACGACTTGTGACAACTGGCGGCAAAAATCCTATAAAGGGACCCATTGATATTCATAATTCAAACAAAACTCACAAAAAAAAAACCGTATATTTACGTGTTAATTATATATGTTTGACATTTCTAGAATCGTGTCTACATGTTTCTCATACACATGCCAAATGTCATCTAATTGAAACTTCTCATGACACATAATTACTAATAACTGAGCTAAGAAGCGTCTGGGTTTAAATCCAATATATGTACAGGGTGTTTCTTTTGTGACAACAAAGCTTTGAATATTTTGTTTTATGAAATTCATTTTAAAATATGAATTTTATGTTTTAATAGAAACCCATAATACCGTATTGATTATAAAAGTCCAGTAATTTAATGAAATAATGAAATTTATTGTGTAAGTAGGCCACAGGGGAACTGTTACATCTCTGAGTCTGGAGATAATTTTACTGTTCATACAATATTCCTAATTTATAAAAACCCAAGAATATAGTATAAATACCTAGGTTTCTAGGAGCACGGCACGGCAGCACTCCTGCTAACTCAAATAGTAGCTTTGTAATAAAAATTTATGTTAGGACTATACCTACTAGCACCGCAAGGTATTGCATGCGTCTCAATTTTTCGTTTATATCAATATAAGACTTGTAACTTAAAAAAAAAAGAATTGAAAAAATAAAATCGGCCTTTTCCCGTTGTGTAAACATCTAGCTAATCTAAATTTGTCAGCTTAGCATCACGATTCCAACATCCGTTCAAACGCCATCTCGTAGTCACGGAATGCAAACATGACAAGCAAACAGCCTGATAATTATTTAGTGCTTTAATAATACATGTTTGTGTTAACTTACCGGGCCTGGTGTTCAGGGAATATAGGGTGAAGTCGGGAATTGAAACCACCATCATATAAGCCTACTGCTAGACAAAAGCCTCCTCTAAGGTTCACCACAACGATTGATCGTTCTTGCATTTCGGTTTAACCCCCCGACAAAAAAGAGGGGTTTTACAAGTTACACACGTTATCGTGTGTGTCTGTTCAGTTGTTTATCGTAACTCCTAACGGATGGTCCAATTTGAATGCTTTTTTTTTATCGAAAGCCTTTTAGAGATGGTTCTTAGCTATGTTTGATTTTGTCAGGCGTTTTTTTTTAATTTAGTTTGTAGCACCGGATTAAAACATGGATGCTGTTATACCGGGTGATCAATCCAAATGGGTCAGTAGGGAGAAGTCACAAACTGTAAAGGGATAGAAATATAGCTCAGACAGTCGCCAAAATTAAGTGGGCACATTGCTCGTAGAACCGATGGCCGTTGGGGCAGAAAGGTTGTTGAATGGCGACCGCAGATCGAAAGACGCGAGGGGAGGCCCCTAACAAGGGGAAATGACGACCTAGTTAGGATCGCGGGCAGACATTTGATGAGGATGGCGCAAGACTGATCTTTGTGGAGAACTTTGGGGAGGCCTTTGTCCAGCAGTGGACGTCTATCGACTGAAATAGACAGAAATATAGGTAACCATTTGTTGAACATGTATGGTACTACAAGAAGAAGATTGGAACTCAGAGGATATATAAATATAATTGAATCAAGTTGTAAAATTATAGTGAAATATTTCCTTATCTTTATCCTTTCTAAAACTCGGTGCCAGTTTGTAATATTTTTTTTACGTAAACTCAATTCGCAAATCAAATAAGGCTATACAGGCCAGGTGATTTTTTACCACTTCAATTAATATTAATTGGGGCTAATCCGACATTTTTCCGTTAATATTTAATTTATGACTCTTTATCTATTAAAATGATGATTTATATTCGTTAGGTTAATTGAATTTGCGGTTGAAAATTAATTCTTTAAAAACCGGCGGTAGCGGAATTTCGAGCGGTAATATCCACATAAAATGTCGGTGTTGAAAATTTCATAGGGAATTTAGCATTATAGTCACTGTACTAATTAATTTACGTATGTGCTAATTATAAGTTAAATACTACGCGCTAAATAAATCAGGACTGTATTTTGGCAAGTATTGGGGCAAGTTAGTTTCAGATTCGGTTCATTTTCGACGATAGTAATCTTTTGACGACGCGGTTGGCGCAGTTGGCAGTGGAGCTGCCTACTGAGCCGGCGGTCCCGGGTTCGAATCTCGGCAAGGGTAATATTTGTGTGATGACGAATATGTGAAATTCACAGCACAGCTATCGTATCTAATTATCAACCTAATAAACTAACCTCTTTAATTTTCTTTGTCCACAGCGCCCCCCACTTCAGTAGAAATCACCAACCACCCCAACTCGAAGCTGGAAGTGAAAGAAGGTGAAGATGTGGTGCTGGAGTGCCAAGCGAAGAACGCCAAGCCCGCAGCCAGGATCATCTGGTACCGGGGCAATGTGGAGCTGAAGGGTGACAAAGGTAGGTTTTATCTTTAATAAAATATCAAAATTATAGTGACACATCTTTAACAATTAAAAAAACGGTTCAAACTCACGTACTACAATCTACAATACAAAGCTTAAGGAAAATTCGAACAGTCTGGCATTAGGGTGGTGGAGAGGTTAACACGCTGGACCGATAATCCACAGGTACTGGGTTCGATTCTCGGTCTCTTTTGCCAGTTTACGTATTTTGATATGTATATTTTTTTGTATCAATGAGATTTCTAATTTGCACCCACTTCTAGTATCTCTGTTTGGCCCTATGGTTGACTGGTAGAGAATGCCATTTGGCATTAATCCTGCCATTTGTACTGAATTTTTTTGTGCAATAAAGTTTAAATAAATAAAAATTGTCAGTAACGGCCCAACATGTTTCGAACTCATATGGAGCTCTTCATCAGGGCTAGCTCCCCGTGCTGCTATGTAGGTTTTGTCTTTTTTTAGCTCTAAATACAAATTAATGCAGAAAGAGGGAGAGGCCTTTGCCCAGCAAAGCTTGCAAAAATAAATAAAGCAGTTTCACTGCTGCAACCCCTCTAGCACAACTACGCTTCTCGACTCCTGTCGACATAACATCGCCTGTCACTCTCTCACAGTACAGCGAAGAAAGAGATAGGTTATATTTCCCGGGCGAGAATGAGTCACGTGTCACAGTTGTGCTAGAAGTGCTAACTTGCCGCGTTTACTCTTCTCAACATCACCTGTCTTTTTCGCACGGTGTTGAAAGGAATGTGACAGATACTTCGATATGATAGGTGTGCTCGTCCCGCCGGCGAACTTGCCCCGAATCACGACCCTTAATTTGACAAAAAAAAACGAAGGTCGATAGTACAAGTCTCATTAAGGTTGAAAAGAGCAAACAATTCTCGTTCGAAAAAATAGAAAATGATGGTCAAAGAGTTTGTTCATCCTGTCGAACATTGCCAAATTAAGGGTTTGAAATGATTCCAATTAAAAAACAGTTCAAAATCAAATATCGAACAGTGGTTCGAAAATAAAGGCTCTTAACGGATTTTTCGTAATAGTTCTTAATTGAAATCGAAAAACTGGAAGCTATTAATCCTATGGCGCAGTTTGGATAAAAAAAAGCAATTTTATTCTCAATTTGTTTTTTTTTTCAACCGTGTTAAATGCTTTGTGGATTTAAGAGTACAGGAATGTTTCTGGTTTTTTATACTTTTAATAAAAATACATGAAATGACTATTTTTGAGCTATTACTCCTTTGGTTCAATATTTTGAGTAACAGCACTGTTATGTGAATGATTATTGAAAACACTTGCTTTTTAGTAGTTTCGTTCGATATACAATTTCAATAGTTATCTCACATTTAAAATTCGTATCACTACGTTGTATAAAACAATGTCGCTTCCTGTCTGCCTGTCCCTATGTAAGCTTAGATCTTTGAAACTGCGAAACGGATTTTAATGTGGGTTTTTAAATAAATAGAGTGATTCAAGAGGAAGGTTTATATGATGTATATATAATACATGCATAATTTATCAGCATTGCATCCGTGCGAAGCCGGGCGGATCGCTGGTTTATCTTAGTATTATGATATTTTATAATATAACAATGACTGTTTTATGCTCTTGAGAAAATTTCATAACTTGCTATGATTTTATTTTCAACATTGACGTTAATAAATTAATAAATATCGGATAACCTCACACAAATCGCTTTAGTTACAGTTACGAGTAAACTTGTGTTATAGACACTAAAATACGATAAACATACTAACAAAGATAAATTTATACATAGAAAATATCCATTTGTTATCTTTGTCATCTGCCATAACTAATTTTCTGAAGTAGGTACTAAATTCTATTTCACTGATGAAATCTCAAAACAAGATGAAATAATCTCACGAAATAGCTTCACTTGAGCAGATACAATTTACCCGATTACGGTAAAACATAAAAGAAGGTTACTATTGTGACTTTTCTACCATCCGAATAGTTCCTTCGTTCACGTTAAATTAAAAAATAAAATCAATGCCAACCCTAACGCGTGAAATTCGTATTGCGAAACTCGAATAGGGCCATGTCACTGTCAGTCAATGTTATTGGCGTCAGGGGAGACGTGGCGGTAGAGTAACTGGATGTGACAACCCTAGGTAACGTCACTCCAATATATTTGAAATTGGAACTTTTTTTTTTTATTTAATGACGAGCGGGGTTTGAGCCCGCGCCTCCGACGGCTTTGCGGGCCAACATGGGCGTTCTGTTCAATAAGCTACCGAGTCCTATTTCTTAGCCACTTGCTTCATCTATACTATTAAAAGTCAATGAATGATTATAGAAAACACTTGCTTTTTAGTAGTTTCGTTCGATATACAATTTCAATAGTTATCTCACATTTAAAATCGTATCACTACGTTGTATAAAACAATGTCGCTTCCTGTCTGCCTGTCCCTATGTATGCTTAGATCTTTGAAACTGCGAAACGGATTTTAATGTGGGTTTTTAAATAAATAGAGTGATTCAAGAGGAAGGTTTATATGATGTATAATATACATGCATAATTTATCAGCATTGCACCCGTGCGAAGCCGGGCGGGTCGCTAGTTTATCTTAGTATTATGATATTTTATAATATAACAATGACTGTTTAATGCTCTTGACAATGTTTCATAATTTACTACGATTTTATTTTCAACATAGACGTTAAAAAATTCATAAATATCGGACAACCTCACACAAATCGGGTCATGATTTCAGGAAGAATTTTAATAGCGTGTTGCAGGGTCGTCATTTGTTTTGTATTGGCTCGCGGCGCCGTGCCAACCAACTTTTGCCAAAGGGATAGTGGACAATTTATCTGCTTTGCCCGAAGGTTGACTGGTAGAGAATGTTTCATGGCATTAAGCCCGTATTTTGTACGATAAGTTTTCCTTTGTGCAATAAAGATTAAATAAATAAATAAATAAATAGCTGGACATCCAAAGGTGGTTATAAGATACTTTTTATCCGTCTACGGTAAAGACATACGCAGATGAAGTACTAGACCTTCTAGTTTTTTTTTTTTTATGTCATAGGGGGGAAACTAGCAAACGAATCGCCTGATGGAAAGCGATTCCCGTCGCCCATAGACACCTGCAACACCAGAGGAGTCCCAAGTTTCTTATATGCTACACCCTAACTTATTAATTTTAATATAAATATTTGGTTTACGCTGGCAAAGTCGTTACATTCGCATTAGGAAGTGATGACAGTATAACATGCCTACTGCAAAAACAAAACACTCAACTGCAAAAATCAGTTCCCCAAAACGCAGTAATGCGAAAATAAAGTTTATGCAATAAAATGGTCAGAACAAATAAGTGATAATTTTGTCTAGACAAGTAAATTTAAACGTTGGTTGTAAAGTTAAAGAATCTTTAAGTTTATTAACAGAACATTTGGAATAGCTTCATAACAAAATTAGCTCAAATTTGAAGTTAAACAGAACGGAATTTAAATAAGGTTCATTAAGGCTTAGGATAACCGTAAACTTTTGTTCTATATTATTTAATATGAATTGGTTCCGTAAAAGTTAGAATTTGATGTTTGAATTTAATTTGGTGTATCTAAAATAATTCGGTATTAAGCTGCTATTTCTTTTTATTAAAAAATATCAATTTTGGAATTTATTGCACACAGCCTTTCCTCATAGATTTCCAGATGAAGTCACACGCTAGATTCATTCCTTGTAGATTTTGTATATTTTAATTTTTTGAAATAATATCAAACAACGCTCCTGATAATAAAGAAGAAAAGTATAAAAAACGTCACATCAAATATCTTTTATACTAATTGTAATTATACCAATGATATTATACTTAATGTTGTTAATCAAATAAACCATTATATCAAATGTTGTTATATCTAGTGAAATTATATGAAACGTTGTTATATCTATCATTACACACCCTGACAAACATTTCAAAAACAAAAATCAGCTAAATCTGCCCAGCCATTCCGTTTTGCAGATTGTGCAGATTTATGACTAACAAACACTAGGTATAAGGTTACCAAATGCATGGTTAACTGCAGCTTATATTTAATTCTCCCTATGAATAACATAAAATTCTGTAAAATCCCTCCTGCCATATCCAGGTAGCGTTGCTCCGTATGAAACTAGTGATGCGCGTAACTTACACCGACAGCCGATATTTTATGCTTCCGAAATGTGTAATGTCGGGTAATGGAATTTCAAAACTATTCTCCTTCACGACGATAGTGTTTTACACCTGGGACTATGTGGGAGTAGGGATATTATGTAGGCTATTGTGGATGATAAACTCTTATACCTACTAGCGACCCGCCCCGGCTTCGCACGGGTGCAATGCTGATACATTATGCATGTATTATACATATAAACCTACCTCTTGAATCATTTTATCTATTAAAAAAAACCGCATGTAAATCCGTTGCGTAGTTTTAAAAATCTAAGCATACATAGGGTCAGACAGAAGGAAAGCGACTTTGTTTTATACTATGTAGTGATTGTGAATTTATTCACATAGAGGTCGCTAAGGTTTAAAAGCCTTTCAAATAAACTATGCAAAGATCGACACACAAAGCATAAGGAAAAATTTAAACGGTTGCTTGGGCGTTAGAGTGGCGAAAAGGTTAACGCGCGTTTCCCGGTCTCTTCCCCCAGGTTATGCATTTAATTTTTTCTTTGAGCTTTGATCTTTGTATGAAAGTTTTCGTATATAGCTAGTTTGAAACACATTAGATTATGTGTCAAAACACAAGCAAAAGGTTTTTTGCTTGAAACTACCGAAATAAAAACATCACTGAAATCCAACTAAATTAAGGCCCATAAGTGTGAAAACAATGTATCCCTCTGTTCTGAAATATAGTGCAGAAAAATATAGATAATTAGTATTTACGTCACCCTGGGCCGTAACCACAAAACAGATAGGTACAGAAATCAGTCTACATACAAGCGCGCTCGAGCAAACGCACACATGGACATTGCTCACGGACACGTCAAGCGAATGGCACTCGCGCTCGCACTGGTCTGAACTGGTCCGAGATATCGTGCCCGTGAGCAATGTCTATGTGTGTGTTTGCTCGAGCGCGCTTGTATGTAGATTGATTTCTGTACCTATTTGTTTTTTGCCGTAAGTGGGGTTACGGCACACCGGTGCGCGGGTATCTTATAATAGGAATCACAAACTCACCACCATCTTACTGAGAATCCACAGGAACCAACTACGCAAGATAGTAGGATTAATAACGGGACACAATACTCTGAACAAACACCTCTTCAATTTAGGTATAACAGACAGCCCAGTATGCAGAGCATGCATGGAGGCAGAAGAAACCACCAATCATATTCTACTAGATTGCAAACAGGTAGAAGGATACAGGACGAAATACCTAGGATCTCCAAGTACCGTACACGAAGCCATAGGCAACATCAAGGCTTTACTTAGGTTCGTGGAGGAGCTGGGGTGGTTGGAGTAGCGCTACCCCCTTTTCACGCAAAATAGGCACGTTGGATGTCGACTTGCGGAAAATGCCCAGCGCAACTAACTAACTAACTAACCGGTGCGCGGGGAGAATACCTCGCTTCCTGGCCAAGGTAGGACGTATAACTTTAGACAAACCACGGGCGGTAATTCGTAAAACTCCAGATCGCATATTTATGACAACACACCTGCTATCTGGGACATTCATGAATTCACCTCCCTAGATATATTATGTAATGTACTATTTTTAATTTATAAAAACAAAGGATAACCTTCAAGCAAATAAGTAGGTTGGAAGCGTAAGTCGCAGACTCAATGCCATTAAATTAGGTTTGGAGCTTGGTTTTCTCAAGAAATCTGTGATAGGATCCTTTAACAAGCTATTATCGACTCCGCCTATCAATTATATGTGACCTTATTATTAAAAACACGTGTATTGTATTTTTCTCGTATAAATCTCTTCTCTTTTAGAAATATGTTTCTTACGTGACAAACTCTAACGCTTAGTAATGCCCAGTTTTAGCATAACCTGTTAAAAGGATATTTTAGTCCATATGAGAAAAATCTAAAATGTTAGTTTGATCAGGTTCAGTGGTCCAATAGGTAGGACACCCGTTGGCCTGAAAAGCCCTGCCTGAACCATTAAATGTTTAAATTTTTACCTACCTATTTTGTTTTTTAGGGTTCCGTACCCAAAGGGTAAAAACGGGGCCCTATTACTGAGACTTCGCTGTCCGTCCGTCCGTCCGTCTGTCACCAGGCTGCATCTCAAGAACGGTGATAGCTAGACAGTTGAAATTTACACAGATGATGTCTTCCTATTGCCGCTATAACAACAAATAATAAAAATAAAATAAAATAAATATTTAAGGGGGCTCCCATACAACAAACGGGATTGGTTGCGTTAACTTTGCACCTCATTTGTATGGGGCGCTTTACATACCAGGTGCAAACTGAACTTAACCACTTAAGGATGGAAAGTGTTTGTACGGAACCCTCGGTGCGCGAGTCCGACTCGCACTTGACCGGTTTTATTTAATTAAGTTATGAGTTCGCCAATTATACATTTTATATAATTCAACACCACGTTTTAAGGTTAAACAGAAATAAAAACGGATGGGGGGAGTTGAAACGTACAGTGTGACTCTGATCGAAAGGATGATAATATAATTATATAATAATAAGATACCAGGTTCGAGGCCCGTTGAGCCCCACGTAACTTAGTTTTTATTAGGATGTTAATCTTCGTATGTATACCGCAATTACATTGTGTTCCTGTTATTTTAACAACATGACATTATAGGTATAGTGTAGCCGCCATGTTATTACGTCATACGGCTGTGTATACTAAAAATTTGTACCAACTGTCAAATGAACAGCTTCTTTGTTTACACAGCCAACTGACGTCATGATGATCACAGAGCAACAATGGCGGCCAAATTCGGCAAAATTTTAAAATATAGGTAAACTTCAAATGCATGAATAAAACAAATCGTTTGAGGTTAATTCGCACCCCACAAGTCAATAAAATACAGTTCTGGGGTGGTTTTTGCGAGTCTTATTAACCTTTAGTAGTATTTTATTAACCCCAGGGGCCAAAATCTGATCTCAAGATTAAATCCTCAAAGCTTTAATAATAATTGAAATGGAAAGTACTTAACATAGTCGTTGAATTCTCAAAGATAATATTATTAGTTGATAAGAGCATTGACGCGTCTGACTTTAAAATTAGACGTGTCTGGATTTACAATCATGATAACTATTCGTTTTTCATCTGTTTCCAAAGAAAACTTCTTAACATTGAGAATTCGAACTTTCAAAGTACTAAACGCAAGATCACAGAGTTTTAGCTACTGCTATGATTCTGGATAGCTAGGATAGATTTCATTTCTAATAAAATTAACTAGGTTTTTTTCTTTTATCGCAATCGGTCTGTTTGGATCACGTAACACACAGGCTGAATAAGAGCTTATATAGAGACCTTTTACGACATATCAGCGGAGTACTTGGGTATCAGTTGAAAAATATCATTAGAAATCACTATTTGAAGTAGCCGTTATTTTGCTTCCTTTTTAGGGTTCCGTAGTCAACTACAATTTTCGTCATGTCCGTCTGTCTGTCCGTCCACGGCTTAGCTCCGTTATCCTTAGTACTAGAAAGCTGAAATTTGGTATGAGTATGTGTGTCCGACAGTGAAAAACTAAAACAATTTTTTTTACGGGTGTCTCATGCACCTAAAGTGGGGGTAAGTTTTTTTTTCGTTCCAACGCTTGTGTGTGGAGGGGTCTCCAAACATTATTTTTTGATAAAGTCAGCAGTTTTATAAATATTCGCTTCGGAAATCCAAAAAATAGCGTCTAACTTTTTAAGCACACGTCAAAAAAATATGGAAAAATTCATGAAAATGAGGCCTTATAAGTACTTTGAATGAAAACTATATTCAATAAAAGTCAAGCCGTTTTTGAGGTATCGCAATATTTCATAATTGTCTTTAAAATGACGCTCGGTGTCCTTATACTTCGAACGTTACACAAATTTGTTAAGTACCATACTGCATTCAAATATTCCGCTCAACCTGGCGCGTATAATCGATAACCTCCAGAAGGTAATAAGTAATTACAGGTACTTTGGTGTTTACGCCCTTTTTATAGAGCTTCATTTCATCTTTATCGTAATTTAAATGCTGTTTTAAGCCCGTCTATTGTGAAGGATGGGCAACTACGGAACCCTACACTGAGCGTGGCCCGACATGGACTTGTCTGGTTTTGTTAAAATGGCGAATCACATCGCTAAAGTGCAAATGCCAAGTGCTCTTTGGTCTTCTTTTGATATTACGTATGTTAACATTTACTTTCTAACTTGACTCAAAACTTTAGTTTAGTAAATCTAAAGTTCTAGTTCCGCAACCACTTAGATGTGCAGCCATTATTTCGCCAAATGGCTCTAGTTGTGTAACCTAGTATTACAGTAAAGTCTGAGCTAAGACCTACCTGTGGAGCGAATCGTGGTTGCAATTGGAAACTTAGAAATAAATACTGTAGTCATTGCTAAGAAATTTGCAGTAGAAATATTGATAACGATTATTAATTACTTTTGTACTCTCGCTACTTTATTTGCCCGGGGAAATCATAACCTTCTTTTGTATACTAACGTTAGTCGGGTAGGAAATATCTTTTAAAAATCTATGCATACTCAATTGACCGTTTACCAAAATGCATAATTTTTCACTAATTGCACTATCACACAAAAAATATAATGCTTTTCATTTCACTGATTTAGATACAAAACATTTACAATATCGTTTCAAGTTACAATTACATACGGTATAGACTGGATAAGAAGAGCTTACACAGATCTTGTACGGCTTATTTCAGTTGTGTAACTCAGCATGTGCTACTTGGGTACTCCTATTTGATAACCCTTAAAACATCGATATTTTCCATCGACTTTTCGCATCACTACGGAGTCTATCAAACACGGCAATTGTGAGCTAATTGAAATCGAAAACTTACGTAATTAGTAGGTAGAGGCAGAGGACTGACATCGTTCGTTCGATAAGGCAATCGAGTCGCCAATTATCGCGCGGTTTCATAATTGGGACCCGCGAAAAGTGGAAAGGATTGTCAATTGGTGATTATATGTGACTTGTTACTATTCTGCCTACTACTTTTGATGAATAATTTTGTACAATTCTGAAATTTATAGGCATTTTGTATATGGAAACTTTTGACAATTAGGATAGGTAGGTACCTATACCAATTGTACAAGTGTATGAATGTAACTATGTTTGTTCGGGTGGAATCTTGCAACTCAATTTTAAAGCAGATAATATATATATATATTTTTTTTTATTTTTTTTTTCAAAACAAGGAACTTATGATCTAGTACATAAAATACAGTGAGCGAAAACCGCGCACGGTTTATATGTCACCGCGTTATCTCTCGCTTACAGCCTATCCCAACATTATATAAATTATCTTAGCAAACCGTACACCCGACTTTATCACCTTACAAATAAGGTTGATTTGACCAATATGGGCCAAGATATACTCTTAGGATTAATTTAAAATTTCTATGTAATTTAACCCTTTTATATGTCTGGGTATGAGGTCTTATTCCAGTTTGGTCAAGTCAGGCCTAGGTTGAATTATGTTTATTTAAAAATGAGGAGAAAAAACTGAATATTATATTATATAATGGTACGCCCGGGCTGGCTGCCACCAGCAACGGCGCGGCATGACGGTGGTGGGGCCGGAGACGTCATATCTTTAACCGATTTAGCAGAAGTTCTGTGTACCTAATTAACTTTGATGATAATACAATAATATGGTAGGTACTATATGGAGCTCGCCTGATGATGCAGTTGGAGGGTGGCCCTAGATACTCTGTAATAGTTAAAGCAATCTGTAATAGTTAAAGTAAGTTAAAATTCAATGCATATATGCATGAAAAAATACGCAAATAAGTATAACGGGTTAGCACAAATTTAACTGGCACGATATTATATCGCGGAATAGCAAAGCAATATTATTATTTTCATTAATCCTACCGAACTTGGTTGGATAATCTGATCACACCATCGTATTGGGTTTCTGCCCCGTGGTCTGGTGCCGTCCAACTTTACCATCACCATCAGTATCTCCGAACTGCCAGGATCTTGGCGACCTATCTGACCAAAGTATTGTAGCATAGTTGGCAGATGGTAGATAGCCTTGGCTAGTTTTCCAGTTTGAGTTGAACTACTATGGAGACATTAGTTTGTACTCGTAGAGGTGTTAAAAATTGGGCAAGTGCGAGCCCGACTCGCGCATGAAGGGTTCCGTACCATAATCTATAACAAGTTTGTTGTATGGGAGCCCCCCTTAATTTTTTTTTTTAGTATTTGTTGTTATAGCGGCAATAGAAATACATCATCTGTGAAAATTTCAACTGTTTAGCTATCACCGTTCTTGAGATACAGCCTGGTGACAGACGGACGGACAGCGAAGTCTCAGTAATAGGGTCCCGTTTTTACCCTAAAAATCGAATCGACGACGACCGAAGCACCACACTTATTTTTGACCATGCTGTACAAAAGCGATATAACGTGCTATTCAGTTTTCGACTCACAAATCCAATATAACCCAAAGAACAAGCCGTCTGTCCGTCTGTACGCATACCTCAATTCTATACGAAATTGGAATACCGTCGGACCTTTGAAAACCGAATATATTGGGTTCCTTTCAATATGGGGACACGTTTAGTCGTTTGTGGGTACGGTTTGGGACGGATTTAATAATTAGCAGTATACATATACTGAAAAAAAAATAACTCAACTACTTTAACTACTTTAGAAATAGCGGAGGCTTAGTAACATTACGAGATCCCGTTAAAACCCTTTGGGTACGGAACCCTAAAAAATAAAGACAAAATCCTTATGTCTGCCAAAAGTCGTCCACTGCTAGACATAGGCCTCGCCAAGGTTCTCCACATCGAGCGGTAGTCCGCCACCCTTAAACAGCGGCTACCACAACCCTGACCAGGCTTTCGGTCCACCTTGTTGGCGTCTATTTTCAGGGTGATCAATCCAAGTGGGTCAGTAGGGAGAAAACGAAAACTATTAGATTAAAAAAAAACTATAAACTACAGTCGAGTAAAAAGTAAAAAACGTGAAAGGTAAAGGGTAAAAAGTAAAAAATAGAAAGTATAATGATGTTATAATGTCGCCAAAAAAGCATTCACTGCTTTTTTGAGCAGCAAACTATTTACTTTTAGAAGGCTCACGAAATGTATATCTTTATATAAGTTTAAGTAACTGTATACCTAGTAGAAAAAAAAACTGGACTAGATAAAATTTATTTATCTACGAAAGCTTACAAAAAACATCATAACTAATATCCAAACTTGTTCATCAAGCCTTGGTAAAGTAAAAAGCGAAAAACTGCTTTTATATATTTCAAGTATCACGAAATTGAGGCTAGCAAACATAATATAAATCTCAGAATATTAAATTTATGATAAAAATATCATTCGTACTTTAGACGAGATAAATTTTCAGTCGAAAAAATATATTTCATTTTCCTCTTAGAGGTTCCGCTTGGAATTAATTTAATGCACGCGATTTAATTTTAAGGCTTTTGAGGATTTCAAGTCGTAATAAAGCGTTTACAATGTTACTCGTTCTGGCCCAAATAAAGTTATCGTAGAAAAAAACGCCTAGAAACCTAGACAGCGCTTGAAAGTGAAGCCAGTTTTGGTTACCCACGGGCAAAGTTGCGTCCGTGTGCGCATCTGTCACAACGTCACGCTCACAAGCAACACGTCTCTATGATTGGTTCGTGGACACGCACTCATAAAACCAAAAGCGGCTTCAATTTCGCAAATCTGTTGTATGAAGACTCTCGTTCTAGGCGCTTATATTATTCTAAAGTTATTATTGACACAGTATTTTGCCCTGTCTTGTGCCCTGCCTTTCGATTGTCATTGAGATACAACCATATATGAGCGACATATCATGGACGTATATAATTTTTTGCTGTTTGAGCTGCATTCAATAATAATGCAGGTTTTTAAAGGAGACATGGTTCATTATATTAGAATTACAACCAGTTTACTATAAGTTTGGACCTCATTTGTATGCATCGCCATAGATACTAGGTCAAAACTTATGGTAATCGAGTTATAGTTTAGTGAACTGACATTGTTAAGTTTACGTTTTAAAGCAGATATTACACTCGTAGCTCCACCCCGGCTCCACACTATAGCGAATTGACCGAGGCAAAGTTGGCCGAAGTCATAGTCATAATATGATACCTATTCGCCAACTTCGCGAATAGTGAAGATTTAGGGTTAAACTTAGATATAGCTGGCATCTATCAATTGCACTTTCGCGATGTAACTCGATTGAACTTTACTCCATTGATTGTATATGCATTGGAAAGAAAAAATGGTAAAACCTCAAAAATATGTGTTTGGAAACTTTAAATTTAGTTTAAAATACATCCAATTTGTCATAAACCTTTAAAATAAAGTACAACGAACCTTTGGCTAGTAACTTTATATAAAATGTTTACCAAAAATGTTAAATTTTATCAAGCGTTAGCATTGGAAACATTTTCACTAACATATGCATCCAATTTTCCTTTTTACATCAAATATGTTCAATCACATGTAGGTAATCATCAAAGACGCAGACATTTTGCACCGAAAAATCTTTTCTTCCCCAAATTTACCATTTCTAAAAACTTTTAGAATACATTTTGGCAAGCGGTCAAACAGTGCCATTCGGATTGAAAATTGGCTGTCATATTTCAAGCAAGTTTTAACTTAGAAGACTTCCTAGGAACTTAGAAGTTACATCTGACTTTCCATTCCATTGCGCGAGAGGCTATTATTCTTTGAATCATGTGCATTCTCACTTTGGATTGTGTCTCCGTGACAAAGGGTTTTCAGAGAGAATAGGACTTTTGTAATAACTAATAATATGGGTTTTAGTTGGAATTGTAATTTTGGGAGATTCTGCTGGTCCGTTAAGTTTAATGTTAGATTTTCCTTTGAAATTTTAATACTAGTGCATTCTTATACAGAGAGTAGGCAAAGGTTTTCGCCTTTCTATCAATCATAAAGTCAAACTCTTGTCGGTGCAGCTGATGTAGTATGTGTAGCTGTCTCCATCTATCCCTATCCATAGCCAACTCCTTGATTTCCCTATTCGACATGACGTTTACCTTATACCACGTTTCTATACTCCTTTTAAAACTTTAAATTGTAGAATTGGCATGCCTTTTTAGTATTGACATTTAAGAAATATTTGATTTGAAACTGTGCCCCGCGGCATGGTCCCGAAGGCGCTGGCAGCATTTCCTCGCTGAATCGCAATGCTAATGCGTTGTGCGAGGATGCTGCCAGTTCTTCGGTCCCCAATGGTTTCCATTAGCTTTTTACTGAGGTCTTTATAAATACAGAACATCCATGATCTAGGTACAAATCTTCGAGTTCATCACCCAAAATATTTGTCCTTGCCGGGATTCGAACCTAGGATCGTCGGCTCTGTAGTCTGAGTCTCCCTCGCAAATTTGTTACGAAATGACTTGGCTGTTTGTAATTTTTTTACGTTTTCAAAAGACCTCGCCACATCTCCACCATTAAAAAAAAATCTAAAAGCTGACTCCCCAAAAAGTAATATTAATATATATTGAACTTGCTTAATAAATTACACGAAAATCGCTTAAGAAATGCAGCTTGCAGGTGAGAACAACCCGAACAAACGGACATCCAGATATACGAAAGAAATTTGGGCCAAGATGAAAAGGAGGCGTTTCGTTCACTATTAGGTCAGCAAAATAAAGTTCATATATTTATGCCAGAAAACAAAAGATATTCAGTAGAAATAAAGGGCAGGTTAGCCGTTTACCTATTCCCTTCTGAACCCTAAACCTGCCCGGCTGAAGGGTCCTCCAGCACGCAAGAGGTAGAAAATGATTCGCAACAACGCAACATAACGACTGGGTTTGAAATAGGGTACGAAATGTGGCCGGAGTCTGTAGAGTTATATGGGATTGTCAAATGATAAAGGAACCCCAGGATTTTCGGTGCAATAAAATAAAATAAATAATATACAGGGCGTCCCAAGACTATGGGACCTCAAGGGAAAGTACCTACCTTAAATATCGTAGATAGGATATTTTGCTGAAAGAAGACTTTTTTATGTTATTTTTAAAAGTTAGTAATTCTGCATTTAAAGTTTCCAAGACTTGCTTGCTTCGTCTGGGAATCGAACCGACTTAAATGTGAAAAAAAACACCACTATTTTTATGATGCCAATCGAAAAAATTGTCAAAAAATTATAATTATTTCTAAGTAACATAGTATCTTAAAAGAAAGGAACAACGTAAAATGTTTGAGTCAAATTTCAAGAAAATTATTTATTGCCGACGGCGAATAATTTAAGCAATTATTTATAACTTTCAAACTTTATATTAACTTTTAAAAATAACATAAAGTCTTCTTTCAGCAAAATATCCTATCTACTATCCTATTTGACGACGCGTTTGGCTCGGTTGGTAGACACCTGCCTACTGAGTCGGCGGTCCCGGGTTCGAATCCCGGCCGGGGCAAATATTTGTTCTTGGGTCAAGGATGTTATCTATATATGTATTTATATATTATGTATATCGTCGTCTAGTACCCATAGTTACAAGCTTTGCTTAGATTGGGACTAGGTCGATTTGTGTATGATTGTCCCTTAATATTTATTTATTATTTATTTATTTATTTATTTAAGATACTTTCCCTCGAAGTCCCATAGTCTTGGGACACCCGGTATATCAGACACCCTCACACGAATCAACCTAGTCCCAAATTAAGCTCAAGAAGGCTTGTGTTATGGATACTAGACGACGATATACATACGTATATAGATAAATAAATTCTTAACTACATAGAACATCCATGACTCAGGCACAAATATTCCTGTTCTACACACAAATATCTGCCCCGTTCGGGATTCGAACCCAGAAACGTCGCCTCAGTAGACAGCTTTACCACTGCGCCAACCGTGGTGTTATTTTCAATTGACGTTGTGACAGATGAACACACGGACGAAACTAAGCCCGTGGCTAACCAAAACTGGCTTCACTTTCAAGCGTTAACTAGCTTTCTAGGCTTCTTTATATTTTTCTAAGGTAATGTGACCAACCTAGAAAGTATCCTACTCTTTCAAACAAAAAAAAACATTCTCAAGTAATCGCGGAACTCCCCGACGAACTGAGAACCTACTTCATTTGAGAAGTCGGTTAAAAATAAAAGTGAATTGGAGTGAAAAACAGAGTACCGAGCCGACCTATTTGTATAATTATACGTACATTTGGAAACATGTCATGGCAAATGGGTATATGGAAAAGAGCAATGGCAAAACATAACGTTCTCTCTGAGCCAGTCGGCAAAAAACGAATCCTTGGTTTCTCCATTAAGCTCTCCAAAGACTAAGAGGTAGAAAATTATTTCTGACACAATAAATAATTTTCCTGGAAACATGGCGCTCGCTGTATTTCTCTTCATACACTGAAAAAAAATAAGATCTGTTAACAGTAGCCCAAATGTTAGTTAGTAAATCGGAGGACTGACAAACTGAGGGCTACTAGTAATAAAAATTAGCTGAATTTTGGTTACTACAAACCACAATCTGGCTATTTCTCAAGTAGTTTAACTAGTTCAGCAATTTGTTTTTCACCGTATGAAAAAAGTTAACTTATGTTAATAAATAATCATCTTTACAGATACCTACGTTTTAAGTCCACATACGAGTACATAAATTCTGTATTTTTTCTATTTGGAGGAAAAGTCTTAACAGCGCGATGCAGGGTCGCCTTTTGTTTTTTATCGGCGCGTGGCGCCGTATGTTGATCATAATTTCTTTACCCTCTCATCACGCCGAAAGAGATGGATGGATTTTGAATAATTTGACAATTTAGGTACGGGGATGGATGGACATCCAAAGATGGTTATAGAATCCTTTTTACGCTATATGGTAAAGAAAAAAAATACGACAATGTTGGACACTTTCAAGTTAAATATATATTATACAAATTCCAACCGGCCGATCTGGAAGTCACTGGGAGAGGCCTATGTTCAGCAGTGGACGTCCTGTGGCTGAAATGATGATGATGATGATGATACAAATTGTTTGTATACGTTTATTTTGCACCACCTACTCAAGTCAAACTTTCTTATTAAGTACCAACTCCGCTACCTAAAAGTTGTCTGAAGGAGATCGCTATTTAGCGATAACACCGCCTGTTGTTTACCTCTGCCTGTTGATTTAAATATTTAATGTATCTGATGTTGTGTTATTTGCATAATAATTAATTTGTGCAATAAAGAGTATTTGTTTTGTATTGTATACGCTTCGCAAACGAAGCAACGTAACAATTGTTCAAATTAAAACCGTTAACTCAAAGCAAAAATCGCCTACAGACTGAAAAAGCAATCAACAGTGTGAGTTTACGGCGAAAAATCGAATTAAATTAAAAAGCCCTGCATATCGGCTATTTTTCAGTCGAAAATCAATTCAGGCCTGATTGAAGGCGGCTAATTACAGTTTGAATTAAATCTGTCTCTGACGTGTCACAGTGCGAGTGTAGATGCAGTACGAAATAAAAAAATACTTAAATTGTCTATCACTTTTATTTTTAGCGTTATAAACAATTCATGGGCGTAAGACCATAGATGCATGGTTCAGGACACTCACAACCAAACGTGCCAAAAGACATCAGTACCCTTAGTGAGTGAACGTGACCGTACTCGCTAGCGACAGCGTAAACGATTTGTATGGAGAAGACAGCGCCCTAGCGGTTACTTTGTACAACTGCAATTGTCGATACAATCCTTTTACGTAGTCGCTTGCTTATACGGTTACTCATGGTAAAGGCTTGCATAGCCATGAAAAGTGTTGTTTTCTTACATGACACTGTTTGTATAGTCTGTAAAATACTGAAAGTCCTTTGATTGAGACGATTCAGCTAAAGCGCTTCCATTTTAAGTAGTTATGGCGTAGAAACTTAGAATTAAAACGAACCTTACGTGCCTATGTCCGTCTTTTTATTTGTTTTAATGTAACTTATTCTAGGCCTTCCTCCTTCACGCTCAACCGCTCATCTTAATTTTTTTCTTCGATGATGTTATTTATTTGACTTGAACTTTATGTTAACCCTCACTATCAGTGAATTGGCATTTTAATGTTATTTATAAAAGCGTCATGTCGTATATGGTGGCCAAACATTATCTCCTATTCTCAAAAAAATCGACGTATTCCTTTTATCCTCCACTTTTTAGGGTTCCGTACCCAAAGGGTAAAAACGGGACCCTATTATCGAGACTTCGCTGTCCGTCCGTCCGTCCGTCTGTCACCAGGCTGTATCTCAAGAACGGTGATAGCTAGACAGTTGAAATTTTCACAGATGATGTATTTCTATTGCCGTTATAACAACAAATACTAAAAAATAAAATAAAATAAATATTTAAGGGGGACTCCCATACAACAAACTTGTTATAGATTATGGTTTGGAACCCTTCATGCGCGAGTCGGACTCGCACTTACCCAATTTTTCAGTACATTGTCATTGTTAACTTTTTCCGTCCAACTAATACGGTATGCGCAATGTACTTTAAAGGCTGTATTGTATTTATTAAATTTGTAAGAATGAGATAAAGTTGGCTTTATTTAGCTGATTTAGGCTGCATTTCCACTGACAGGCTACGCGGTGCAGACGCTAATTTAACTAAAAATAAATTGGTGAAAACCCCACGCGGAGAGGAGATTTTGATCAACCAAACATGCTTCGATCTACATCAGTGAAAAGGAATTCTGAGAAGCGTAGTAAGAATTTACAATAAATAATTCATATCACCAAATTCAAATATGCTTTTTCGTGTCAATATTCAGAGGAATCTAATACTTTTGGAGTAGCTTTCGCTCTGTTACGACTCTGTATATTGCGATACTGTGAAATTGAGGAAGTTGGGATCTTATTGAAATTTGTGAATCGTATGTGTTTCCGAATTCTGTATCCCTAGGTTAGTTGGTATAATCACGTAGATAGACTTGGTATGATGGTAATTATATTTGGACAAGAATCTAACTGAAATTTGTTGTACAACGGTCTGATAAATTGGCAGTTCACATTCAGGGTCTGTTTCAAATTTGGTTTAAATTCGCCCAGCCATTTTGGCGAGATGAAACACAAATATTACAAGCTACAGATGGCGTTTTAATTGATTTAAATGCCAATGTGAACCAAAAGAAAACATGGATCTTGCTGTAATTTTTCTTACAATTATGATATCTCTCCATACATTTTTTTTGATGTGTTTGTTCTATACAATTTTATAATAGGTATAAAATAGGTAGGTAAAAGGTATATATATAAAGGTACATAAGTATATATATATATATATATATCGTCTAATAGGTACCCATAACATAATACTCATTAAAGCATAATTATACTAGAGCTTAATTTGTGACTAGGTTAATTGGCATAATATTTACTTAATTATTAAAGTTACTTCAAGAAGTTTGGGCAAACAGACGTCACGGTGAACATCCAAGTGTTTTATTCACGAAATTAGCTAAAAGTGGCAGATAATTCGATTAACATTACTTAACTAATTACAGCTACTTATAATTCAAACTCTAAGTGGCAGTCTAAAGAGTGGCAGTACGCAAAAGTAAGAATTCTTCAGTTTTACTATTAAATTGTACTGTATGAAAAAAATAGGAATTCTGGCTAACTTATCTCCTTTTTTTCTCTCAATGAAAAAATTATATAACTATGTCCATTTTAGGCCGTGATAAATTCGGCATCATACTAATATTGTGAGTGTGTTTGTGTGTATGTTTTTTACTTCTTGACGCTCAAACGGCTGGACCAATTTTGGTATGAAGGTAGCTGACACCCTGGATTAACACTTAGGTTACTTTTTATCCCGAAAAACGAAGGTTTCCTGTGGGATGAGCGGGTAACACCGCGCGACGCAGCTAGTATTAATATATAGACGCAGATCAAAGCCTTGTTTTGAATATGAATATGTTCCTATTTAACATTGATTAGGAGTATCTATAAATATCCTTTACGTGTACCCGTGTAATTAGTTATAGCACAAATGTATAATGTCATTGTTTTAAGTATTAATTACGAAAAAATGTCTTACTGTTGAGTTTCTTTCGGCTTTCTTCTCAACAGCGGTCTCCTCTTGCGAAATGCCGGTAGATTCACAATCTGACTTGTAAAAGTGCCCTTGTGGCCAACTTACTGAATAAATTATTTAATTTCATTTCATTTCATTTCAATTATTAGAAAAGTGTTCAATGTTACTGACCAAACGAATAATTGGACAGAACCAAAAAAAATGTTTAAATAATTAAAGAAAGAAATAACGGACAACTTCACACAAATCCATCTATTTCCACAGTAAGTATGTAAAATACACACAATTAAATAATGTTTCATAATAAATATATGTGTATAATAATAATCTAATATATTTATAGCGAATAAGTGACTTGTAATTAGCTTCTGTTATGGGTACTCGACGATAATATATATACTTCAACTAGCGACCCGCCCCGGCATCGCACGGGTGAAATGCTGATAAATTATGCATGTATTATACATATACCTCTCCTTATTCACTCTATCTATAAAAAAAACCGCATAAAAATTCGTTCAATTTTTTTTAGAGATCTAAGCATACATAGGGAGTTAGGGACAAACAGCAGGAAGCGACTTTGTTTTATACAATGTAGTGATAAATAAGTACATGCTTAAATACAAAGAATATCCATGAACAAATATTCGTTTTCATGATACAAATATTTACCCTTGCCCAGATTCGAACCCAAGACCACCAGCTCAATAGACAGTGTCAGTGTTTGTTTTGTAATCGACATAGCAAGTTAATGACTTCAAATATCTTTAGAACGCCATCTATCGGAAGCTCGTGAACTAATCCACTCCCACACCGTACCTGTGCTTTCTCTCCCTGTCCAAACTGAACTCGACTTTGTATTATTATTAATGGAAATACTTTGACAGCACCCCCGATAGTTCGGCCAATGGAGCTTCGTAATTAAAAAAGTTTCTTGGTGTCGAATTACCTGTACTGAAAATTCGTCTTAGTGCAAACTGGGTCAATAACAGGCTAGATAATTAATTTTGTCTGCAAAGACCTTTTAAATTTCCAAACTTAAAGTTTTGACGACCTCTACTTTAACTTTATTCTGTGCGTGAAGTGTGGTAGTAAAACTAATATGAATTTTATAATATTTATGAAACATAATGTCTAATTTTTGTAATACCATATTTTTTATATTAAACCACTGATACAACGATCAACGCTTAAAGTTTTTTTTTTGCGAAATGGTTAACGCGCTGTACGGGCAGTCCAGAGGTACCGGGTTCGATTCCCAGTCTCTTCCACCAGATAACTCATTTCAACTTTTTCTTAAGCTTTGCTCTTTGTATCAATGGTTTATTATGAATGCTACATGGCAATCGAACCTTGGACACCTGTCTTATAAAAATAAATAAACTTCCGTCGTTTATATGTCATTTAATTGCGTTACATACATAAAGGTTGAAGTGGGAATGGGCAGGCCATGTAGCCCGAAGAATGGACGGCCGTTGGGGCAGCAAAGTCCTAGAGCGGCGACCATGTATAGGAAAGCGCAGCGCGTTTCAGCCGCTGATTAGATGGACGGATAATGGGAATCAATGGATGCGGACTGTACGGGATCGCTCTTTGTGGCGAGTCATGGGGGAGGCCTGTGTTCAACAGTGGACGTCTGTGGCTAATAGATAGATAGATAGATATACATAAAGCGCAAGGTTTATGAATAAAATAATGTCAAAACTGGGTAAAACCGCACATATTCCCGCAAGGAAAATAATATTTAATATTATTCGACAGATCACAGAAGGTGTGTCGGCTATGACGGATATTTATGTTGTATCAAATTTAATTATCAACGTATTTAAAAGTCCAGCTTTCCAGATTTTTTATGTTTAAAAGAGACTAAGAATAGACACCCTAGTGTGACTACAGAACCTTAAGTATGAGCAAGATACAGTTAAGGTGGATGTAATTATTTTGTACTGCGCTTTGTCTCGCCTTGCCGTGCTACGACCACTGAGGGAGGCGGGGCGTAACAGAAACATCTCCAGTAGGATCACTTTACAAAATGATACACTAGAAGTTTTTTTTTTGGAAAGGGTGCTTTGCAGGTGGGCCTGCGTGTATGCGGCCCGTAACTGCACGTCTGAGGAATGAGAGGGGCCCGCGACTTATTACGCGTATTTCTTTTTCTACCGCAGGCGGGTAAAAAGTGTCCTATAACCATCTTTGGATGTCCAGCGGGCTATGCAGGATCGTCATTTGTTTCGTAGGAGCGTGGTGCCATACCAACCTGGCGCCATTTGTTTCATAATTTCCTTTGTCCTCTCATTACGCCGAAAAGGCTGAACATATTTCACTCACAGTACAGGTATAGCTGAACATCCAAAGGTGGTTATAAGATACTTTCTACCCGACCATGGTACAAAAAAAATATTCGTACGAAGTTGCGGGCAATATTATATTATGATGTCATTATTTTACTGTAGTTACTCAAAAAATAAAAATTGGGCAAGTGCGAGTCCGACTCGCGCATGAAGGGTTCTGTACCAAAATCTATAACAAGTTTGTTGTATGGGAGCCCCCCTTAAATATTTATTTTATTTTTAGTATTTTTTGTTATAGCGGCAATAGAAATACACCATCTGTGAAAATTTCAACTGGGTAGCTATCACCGTTCCTGAGATACAGCCTGGTGACAGACGGACGGACGGACGGACAGTGAAGTCTCAGTAATAGGGTTCCCGTTTTTACCCTTTGGGTACGGAACCCTAAAAACTGACGAGTTTCTTGTCTCCTCTCACCAAGTACCATTTCCGACGAGGTACCTCCTAATAAATGTTGAATTCTTTGATATTCTGAAGTATTTGACGATACGGTATTTTTTTTATTCACAAACTGACCGTTGATTGACCTTAGTATCACCAGATGGTAGGTGACTGCGGTGACTAAGTAAGCCTATTCACTCTTACCTTGAAGAGACCCAAATTATAATTTTCTGGAATACACTCGATGGGAGCGAGTTCCATTCCTTAGCGGTTCGCATTAGAAATGATGAAGCAAATCGTATTATGACTTATGACCTGCTGTAAGTTTTATCTATTTCACCGTAGTAACACCTAAATTGCTGGAATTAGGCAGAACCGCCCCTCGAGTGTGCTCGGGCTTTATAGTCGCCGCTCCTCGTAAAACACTACTGTTATGTTAATTTTGGCGAACATATTTTGTTCCGAAATACGGAATATGATACTTTGTACGCTGAAGAGTGATAAAGTGTGAGGCCATTTGGAAATTACGTCACGTAATGAACCATCGGAATAACATCTGGCAGAGAGCGGTTCATGACTCGACCGATAAATGAAATAAGTTTCTGTAAAAAAAAAAAATTTTAGTGACAAGCTTTTATAGCTGACTTTTTCTTTGAACATCCATTAGTTGTTCACCGAGACGGTCTAAGACCCCAAACTCGGTAGGATTGCTTTATCTATTACAGAGTTTCTAGGATCACCTCCCGGCTCTATCATCGGACCAGCCCCATAGCACCCACACAGAGCCAATGTGCATGTAGATTCATTACTCACACAAACATGGCTCACCCGCGCTCGTGAGATAAAAGTACTGTACCATTATTGTCATCAATGTATGCAAAATTTCAGCTCAATCGGTTGAACATATATGCTTCAAAATTGAGTTGCAGGATGCTGCCCGGACAAACATAGTTACTCTCTTTCTCTCTGTGTTTTGAAATCTAATATTTCAAAACACAATTAACACAAACAAACATGTCTTCCATAGTAAATGCCGCCTCCTCTTGTACTGACATAAAAATAATAGTGCCTCGTATAATATCATAGAATTTTCTCAGAAATCCAAAGCAACTGAACATTTTATGTGCTTAGAGGAAATATATTTAAACTGGGATTGCGAGGAAGTAGCGGAAGTAATTTTTTTATTAAATTCCTAAGGTAAATAAATCAAATTCACAACCGTTGACATTTATTTATTTATTTATTTGACGTCATTGGCCAGGATAAAGGAAGTGGCGATTACAATACATATTGAGTACACCTTCACATTAATTAGGTAGTCACAATGCTCGTAATACTTCGTAAGCATTACTAGCCACTTCTTGAGCGATGACCAGGGTACTTATTAGAGTACACATTGAGGTTGGGTGCGGCTTCAACTGTCATTAAATCGCGATGTTCACGATTCGAGCTTCAGAAAAGTGTCATTTCACGTTACTGCCCGGTCGAGATAAATGAGGCACAAACTTAACGCAACAGGGTTGGCGAAATGGCGATATACTAGGTAAATTGCCTTTTAACATCTTTCCAAGATATCAGAGAGATAATTATGGAATTAGGGCATTTGGTTCATCGGTAAGGAAGTTGCCAGCTTGTAAAAGCTAACCTTTGATACCTTTTAAGTCTCTTCTTCTTCTTTGACGTATTCTTGGCAGAGTGGTCGTGGCTGTCATTCCTTGTGTGGCAAGCCTAACCACACGGCGCCATTCTTCTCTCACAGCCGCGCGTCTGGTGCTCTCGTGCAAAGGGCAGTTTGTGGCCGATTTAATTACGAGTAAGTCAGTCCACCTCATGGGCGATCTACCGCGTGGTCTAGTACCGTCTACTTTGCTCTGGACCACCAGGCGCGCAATGGACAAAGCTCCACGTCTTGACACGTGTCGCACGTTCACGAAGACGCTGTTCTATGTTCAACTCTTGAAGAATGGACTGGTTATATGCCAAGCATTTTTCTCCAGCACCACATTTCTAGCGCATCTATCTTGCGTTTCTCTAGCTCTCTTAGAGTTCAAGTCTGCGGCATATAAAAAGACGGGTAATACCAAGGACCTTTTAAGCTTTTACCTTTTAAGTACGGAACCCTAAAACACCCCGCACATTTGCCATCTCATCGGATGAAACGTAAAATTTAACTCTTGACCCCCGGATATCCGCGAAAATTTAAAAACCAATTAGACGAAATTAAGAGCACATTTTAATTACTCCGGAGCTTAAAACGGATATCGTTTGTTTTCCCGAAATCGTGACTTACCTGGGAATCCGTTGTTTTTGAGGTTATGAGCTTTTGCTTGGTGGATTTCGAATGGGCACTGATTGCGTACTTCATTGACGTTGTATAGAATTGAGAGATTTGAAAAAACTTAGAAAAAACAAAGTTAAGACTAAACTACTTTCTTACGGACGAAGATAACACAAGTTTTAAAGATATGCCAGGTGTTTCCTGTAATAGGAGCAATAAATTAAAATATAGATTCTACTCTTCAAATTGAACAACATTTAATCAGCAACTTTAAAAAAAGTCATTTATTATTTCAAACAAATTAAATAGTATTTTCAATTTACGTCGTCCAACATTGACATTCCCTGAGCATTGACATAGCTGTCACTCTACTAACATCGGACATTTCGCAATACCTACATTGCTTCTTTGTTTAAACATTATTCTACAAAATATAATTTAATACATATTTTCAGAAGTTGCTTAACAAATGTTGTCCAGTTTTAAGCGAAGAATCTGTGTTTTAATTTATCGCACCTATTACAGGAAACACCCGGTATACATTTCTAGAAAATTTTTCGTCGAAAAAATATTTCAGTCTTCAAATTGAGACCACTTACCAGTTTTATACTTGAATTGTTTCCAGTGCTCTTAAAACATCTTATCTTAGTACTATTTACTTCAAATCTACGTAAGTAGTGAAACCCATCTCAATGAATAACTAAGATGGTAGTTGAAGTTTGGAGAGATTCTAAGGAGTGATTCCGCGGAACTTTAGATTACGACGGGGAAAAAAGTTTTCTAATTATAAGTTCACGGTATTAATTTCAATTGTTACTGATTTGGAATTGTCATTGTTGTTAGCGGTTTAATAATATAATTTAAATTGGAGGGACATATTGAGACAGTAAATTTTTATAAGAACTTAAGATAAAAGACGTTCACTACTGGAGATAGGCATCCTCTAAAGATCACCACCACGACCGGGACTGCACTGTTTGCATCCAACTGACATCAGTGACCTTCACCAGGTCATCAGTTAATTTTTGAGGGCTATCTACGCACGTCTTCTTGTGTGTGGTCGGTGATCTAAAACACTTCTACCCAGCGTGTGTCATTTCTACGAGCAATATGCCCATTTTAGATATGCATGTTGTTCGAAGATGAAAGAAATACGCTTTAATGAAATAAAGGACATGGTCCTAAAAGCGAAATTGTTTATACAATTCAATTTACTACAGGTGCTTAGCAAAACCGTTCAGGTACGTTAAGGAATGCCACAAGAATGTCTAGATCGTATCGAGTAACTTTGGTCAAAAGGCCATTCGAGAATTTCTTTGGCACAATAACATTTCTGCCCGGAATCCACACTCAAAGGAACGCTCGATTCCACTACAGTTCTGTGGTTTATTCTCTATAAAATGTTTTGCAAAGAAAATATTCAGATTAAGTAGACAAAGGATTGAGTTTCGTAAAGAAATTGCTTTTATATTTTAGGTATACGCAAAATTGAAAACGGTCTAAGTTTGTTAGTCGAATCTTTTCTCTCATGCACCTTTATTATATGTTTAGATACAATAACAATTTCAAAGTCAGTTGTTATTAAACGATTGATACAAAAATATCAAAGCTAAAAGAAAATTTTTAATGAGTTACGGGGGGACGAGACCGGGTATCGAATCAGTTGTTAATGTTAACAAATTATGTATATTGAATCAAATAAATGAAAATAAAGTTTATTACTATTTTAAATGTACTGGATTTTAGATTCTGATGCAAAGATTGATAATTTGTGTATTTTCTTACAATGGTAATTCACTTGGAACGCAAAATAACGATATGTTTCTTTGTTACAGTGTCAAAGGAAGAAATAAGAGACGTGGAGAGCCAAAATGGAAACCCGAAGTCTACCAGATACACCACGATATCAAGGTGAGCATTCGAAATATTAGAAAATTATCAAATATAATTGTCGTATTAAAATGTAACGTATTTTGTCATAAATTATAAAGAAGAAATGAGAAAATGCATAAGCATGTTAATCAGTAAATAACCTTAATGTAAAAAACTCCTGATACAATAAGCTGGTCACCATAAAACCCTCATTTAATGAGTGGGAAAAAATGATATTCAACCTGAACGTAACTTTACAACATTTGGAATTCTTAACTTTAATATTGGCTGGTCACTTCTTCCAATCAATACTGAATATGTATCTTGGGAACGATTGCAGGTATTTTTACCAAACATAGCTAAAAACCAGACAAGGCTCTCGATTTAAAAGAAGAACGCTTTCAAGGCAGTCACACAAGTTGAACTTATAACACCCCCACTTTTTTCGTCGGGGGTTTAATAGTATATTGTGTCATAAGGGTAGTAAGTAAGGGATTACTAACGAAGGTCTATTAGAAGCCCGACGCCGAAGGCGGAGGGCTTTTAATGTCCTGAGTTTGTAATCCCCTTACTTCCCGCCATACACACAATATTTTTCATCACATTTGGGAGTAAATAACAAATACATAAGACAAAAATAAACATTAAACTAATTAAACGATAACGATTGACAGCTAATTTTTTTCTGCATATATTTTTTTAATTTACTATAAGCACTGGCAAAACGGCCATCAGCTTAAAACAGAAAACAAATATACACAGAATCTTACCATCTATCATTAAACAAATAACAATTAACAATATTATGCAGGAATAATTAACACCGTAATATATTATAAAACTTAAATACGAACAGTAATTTTGTTACAAAACTAAATAGTACCTAACCAATAATTTTATAACTTTTTCTGTTTTTGTGTCGTCTACCACAGATAATGCTAAGAACTGCGTTTAGTTTAGAAACATGACAAGCCATACTGCCAGATTGTAACGATAATTCAAAAATAATTTTAATAAAATTATTGCAAATTACACTTAAATAATTGTAAAGCATAAATATTAATGCAGTACATGTACCGTATTAATTCAATACACAATAAAATTTGCTGGTAGGCAAGTTTTGTTCGTACAACAAAAAACCTTGGCTGGATTGAAACCTCCTTAGTCTGAAGTAAACTGCGAGTGCGTACTATATTTTTAAAACTAAAACCATAACTCCCTCGGGAGTTATAACAATTTATAACTCCCGCGGGAACAATATAGGCCTTAGTCCTTCAGTACACCTACATGTAATACCATCTTTTACGAGCAAATGTGATGAAAATAATATAACGCTATCAAATGTGGAATAAAATTCACGAAACCGGTGCGTGAGCGTGAAATATCAAAGCTATTTGACGATCGCTGAATAGTTATGTTTTCTTAGGTAATTGCATGTAGTTACGTCCGAGTGTGTATGGATATGTTGGACCAAAACAACTACTTTTATTTCACCAAATATGGAGAAGAAATAATGTTACGACTTTTCCTTCCATTCGGATGAAGTACTGTGGGGAATGCACTCAGATGGAGCTGATTAAAAGAGCAGAGGTACGTTTTAATATCTTTATTGCCCGGAGGCCAAAGTCAGAATAAATATACAATTTTACAATTGACGGACGTCACTCGTCCGTTCCAATATTAAACACGTCTTTTTCTTAAATCAGTGGCCAACACCACTGAGAGTGAAGTCCAACCTTCACAGTACCCTGGCACCAAGTCTTGCAAATAATCAGATGAACTATCGGGTCCTCGGCATTGATCGGTCCACCGACACCGATGTCAGCTAGTTATTTTGACACCTCATCTATTTTGAATGGAAAAAGCTAGAAGCCAATTTCGCATAATGACATTTTGTGTCAAGTTGACGGGGGTCTTGTTTTGCGGTCAGTGGCTAAGACGAGAAGTAGCCAGGGGATTTTATTTATTTAGTTCGGTATTCCTTAAACATATTAATCCTTTTTAAAAGAACTTATAGTAAGAAACTTCTTTCCTTGAGGATGGAACTCATAATATCACTACATGGTATAAAACAAAGTCACTTCCTATGTATGTAATGTTACAAACATAGGAAGCTAATAATAAATCAATAAATGTATAATACATGCATAATTTATCTGCATTGCATCCGTGCGAAGCAGGGGCGGGTCGCTAGTTTTTTGTACAAAATAAAATCTTTTACTAACTCTGTATCGTGTATATCATAACCTACTCAACATATTGACGGACACAGGATTATTTTGAAAATTTTATGGTCCAGGCAAAACACATAAAAATGGTCTAGTAAAAACGGCATAAGGGATTTTCGTTTATACAAAAACTATGAGAATTGTTCGTCTGTACGAAGTGGCAGTTTTGCTCAGATAAAATTTCCCGTTCACAGACGTGGTGTCGTATCACGAAAGTCTTCTTTGACGGTTCTCGACGTACTGTCATTAGGATATAAGGATTTTTATTGCTGTCACCAGCATTTGTTATAAGAATTCTTATAAAAGTTCAATCTATGTAACATTCGTTTTCTCAGTCACATCTAAAGTATATAACCTTGGCACATTAAATAACACAGAATATTCCAACTTCCACATAATTTCTGTAACTGCGACAGAGTTCTAAAACGGCTGACTTTGAACAAAGTACTCCATACTGTAAACAAAGTTAACAACAAATGGGCAAACTTTAAATTACTTCAGCACACAGTCAAAAAGCGGGCGCCATACATTTCCTGTTCATACAAACATATGGACGTAAATTGCTTCGAAACTGTCAGGTGAGGATGATAGAACGCTAGATGTGACGGTATGTTTTGGGTTTGTATTGTTGCAGGCTTTGTTTGTACGTTCGCCTGACATACATTTCAACCTACTTCTAAAAAGGAGGTTTTCAATCCGACTGTATGTTTTTAGGGTTCCATACCCAAAGGGTAAAAACGGAACCCTATTACTGAAACTTCGCTGTCCGTCTGTCCGTCCCTCCGTCCGTCCGTCTGTCACCAGGCTGTATCTCAAGAACGGTGATAGCTAGGCAGTTGAAATTTTCACAGATGATGTTTCTATTGCCGCTATAACAACAAATACTAAAAATAAAATAAAATAAATATTAAAGGGGGGCTCCCATACAACAAACTTGTTATAGATTATGGTAAGGAACCCTTCATGCGCGAGTCGGACTCGCACTTGCCCAATTTTTTTTATGTATGTTACGCGATTATTCCGACAATTATGAATATATTTGTTATGATGATTCCTTTTTGTTTGCTAGATCATACTGCAGTGGTGGTCCCATAATGTATAAAAGATTATACTCGTATTAAAACATTGATGAAATTCTATACTCATTTATGTATTGATGATATTTTAATATATATTTTTAGATAATATTACATAATTACAAATGGATAGAAATATGTTTAAACGGGCGTGGTGAAACTGTGAATGTTCAGACGTTTTCTTCTCTTTTACGACGAAGTTGTGATGAACTTCTATCTAACAATATCGCGTAAAAATTAACAGAAGGGCTGCTGACAAAAGCACGGCTTTATGTCATAGGGGGCAAAAGACCAACGGATCGCCTGATGGAAGGCGATTACCGTCGCCCATAAACATCTGCAACACCAGAGGGGGAGTCACAAGTGCGTTGGCGGCCTTTCAGGTTGGAGTACGCTCTTTTCTTAAAGGTTTGAAGGTCGTATCGGTCCGGAAACACTGCAAACGACAACAATAGAATAGTTTTGGAATAAATAGCTTTCGGGCAAATGAAAATTCGGGATTTCGAAATTTCGGGCAAATGAAAATTCGGGATTATGATAGGTTACCGGGTGGAACATTTCTAAAGATTGCGCTGACAGGATAGTGTCATCTGAGTGATCTACAATCGACCCATTATAATTGTAAAGTTGGATTTGAAAGTAAAAACAAGTCATCAAAATAAAATATTTAAATATTTACCAGTGACAACTCTAGAAATTCTAATAATTAATAAATAATTGACATATGTCTTTAACTTAAGCGATGTTCAAAAGATGCTACGGTTGATACGTACAGATTTTTACAGGAATGTTTAACAAACTGTATCTCAAAAATGGATAGAAATATTTACATAGTTCATTGGTGAAAAATGAAGTACTCAGTCTTACCAATTCCCTGTTTGCTTAAAAGTCCCTCGATCTGTTCCACCCTGAATATAATAGAACAATAGCTACGCTAAAATATATTCAAAATGATTGTTTCCTTATTTCATCTTAAGTCCTATAACCAAATTCCAACAATCAAGTAATCCCGCCTAGCACGCCTCTCGCGGGATTTCAACCCCTGTCAGCGCTGGCCCCGGGACCCAGGGAAATAGAAAGTTCCAATAGTTTCTAGGCTTTAATTAAAACGATCACTATAACAGACTGATTTCTAAATTGAGCAAGTTCTTTTACCGATTTAACGTGATTGCGCGAACGTGTTACTTTGCAACCGTTCACTCACTCCTGCAGTACGGCACAGAATTGTGGGGGCGCGCCGCAGACTGGGAATGCGCATTCCGACTCCAAAAAAGAGCCGTTCGCGCAGTGGTGCAGCTGCCTCAGGAAACTTCCGTGAGACCCTACTTCAAAGAACTGGGCATACTGACTTTGCCTTCGGTAGTAATACAACAGATTGCTATCTACGGTTACGAAAATCTCAGGCAGTATAAAAAACGTGCAGGCCAAGCCCGCTTGCTCCGACATCCGGATAGGCTCCTGCCCGTTAAACGACGACTAGCAAGATCTGAAAAGGTAACTCACGTTGTGTGCCCAACAGTCTACAACAAGTTACCAGTGGCAATTACATCAGCTCCCTCTCTAGGCTGTTTCAAAAAGAGACTTAAATGTTGGCTTCTCGAGCACACATTTTATAGCTTCAATGAATTTTTAAATGTTAAATTATGAAATAGTATTACTTATTTACGGCATTGCTTTATACGAGTAAATGTTAATTAAATTTGTATATTAATTTATAAACGATTTCATGTATTGACGTGTCATATTGAAAATATTATAAATAAATGAATATGAATATGAATATAACTCTTTCTCCAAACGCTTGGAATAACTCTTTCTCCATCTCGAAAGACGCGAGTTCTACATCTCACGAGCCACTAGTATAGTCTAAACTAGCGAGCCGCCCCGGCTTCGCACGGACGCAATGCTATATTATGCATTTATTATACGTATAAACCTTCCTCTTGAATCACTCTATCTATTTAAAAAAAAAAGGCATAAAAATCCGTTGCGTAGTTTTAAAGATCTAAGCATACATACAGACAGACAGACAGCAGGAAGCGACTTTGTTTTACACTATGTAGTGATGTCGCAAGCGGGTTGTATAATCCGCTGTATTATATTACTGCTAGCCGTTATCAAAAACAGGGCCTTTTTGAAATGCAGCGGTTCAACGATTAGCCGGAATGAATGCGGCTGAATGAAAATCCGCCGAAATGTATTCGAAGCCACACGTTCCTCAACACGGCTAGCCGTAATCTATATATATATATATAATGTATTAATGACGTACTTAATAATGTACTTGACGACGCGGTTGGCTCTGTATGTAGAGACCTCCCTACTGAGCCGGCGGTCCCGGGTTCGAATCCCGGCTAGGGCAAATATTTGTGTGATGAACTTGAATATTTGTGCTTGGGTCATGATCGTTCTATGTATTTAAGTATATATTTATCTATATATATGTATATATATCGTTGTCTAGTACCCATAACACAAGCCTTCTTGAGCTTAATTTTATTTGGGACTAGATCGATTTGTGTGAGATTGTCCGATATTTATTTATTTATTTATATCGTCGTCTAGTACCCGTAACACAAGCCTTCTTGAGCTTAATTTGGGACTAGATCGATTTGTGTGAGGTTGTCTGATATTTATTTATACAGCGAATCATTAGTCGCCTCTTCTTAAGACTGCACCGAGCGAAATGTGAAAAAATAGGCAGTTGCCGTTAAGTCGTTTAATCAATTTCTAAACTATATATTTAGCATTTCGAGGAATGTGTTAACAACTTCTCCGTGGAAAAATTATAAGATTATTAATATTTTACCCTAGAGAACTAAGTAAAGTTGGACGAAAATTGTAAAATCGTAAGCAGGCGTTAAGTGTTTTTTTATACTTTAACAATGGAAATCTATTCTGATTTTCAGTTCAAAAAAAAGATGAATGTTTACATTACAATTTGTCCGCATCAAATATTTCAATTATTGTTTGGTATTAAAGTTCCAGATTTATCAAAAGATGCTTTTAATTCTCCATACATTTTTACTATGGCGGCCGCGCGCCGATTTAAATACGCATTCCCCGCGCTCTATGGTTCAGTCGCAAACGCTCGGCGCCCTCTTAACCTAACCTAACCTACTTGACTGTTAGCAGTTCGGTTCTGGCGCTTCGCCGACCGTTGTCGCGGCATGCTTGCTCCGCACGGCTCGCGCGCTGTAATGGTCGCAGTTCTAACCTAACCTACTTTACTGCTAGCAGTGCGGCGCTTCGTACGATGCAGCTTGACGTGGGCCGCCTTATTTAACCCTTAAATGCATGAATTAAAAGAAACAGAATATTATAAAATATTATTTTATTTCAAATAAATGTTTCTTGTTTTCAACCAGTAATTCAATTTTGTTGATGTAAGCTGCATCTTACACCATGCAATTAAGGGTTAAGAACGTATCGCAATGACAATCATGGCTAAGCGTCAGACACAGATATCAGAATAGGACATAGTCTTCTTATAAGAGGTCTAAACAAGAGTTGAAAGTTAGTATGATCACATCTCATCCCATTACATAAATTGTATAACAATGAATTTGCATAAATCACCGGAATTTCGAGTCGGATTTTGCTCAAAGCTTTGTAATTCGCACTGTCACCGTGTCACCACGAAAACATGAGACGTGACAGCTGAACATGTCGTGTTGCTTAATTTATTTGCTGAGGTAGTCGTGCCACATAATTAAGAACTTGTATATTTTTTTTATACGAGAACGACTTCAATATAAAGTGAAAAGCCTTAAATAACCCGTTCATGGACAGATTACATTTGAATCGCCTTTTGCAGTCAGTGCCAGGAGAGGCCACAAATAAAAAAAAATATATACATACATACATATGTATATTTGAATAAAACAAAAACAATTAAAAAAAAAAAAAAAAATACAACTGAATTGAGAACCCCTACCTACTTTTTTTAAAGACGATTAAACATTATAAAGCGTTAAGACATTTATTTATATATCGTATGGCATTACAAAAACACTGGATCAGAAAAAACAATTAAATTAATTCACACATTAAACGGTGACGTAAAATATATAAAAAGCCGTGACGCTAATATCATGCGGTTATTGTTCCTCATTTAGGGTGCATCACCTTTTTTTGAGCATCGGTGTGGTAGCACCTTTAGCCGCGCTTTAGACTGTGTTGACGCCGACGTGTAAAGTGCTCCCACAATTGCTGGCATTAAAATGTTTTATTTGAGTTATATGTCCCGCGGGCGAGCGAGATATGAGTGCCGCAGATGGCGTGAAGCACAGAAGTTGGACTAGCACTGCCATAAGTAAAGCTTCAACGGATATAAAACTAGTCTTTAAGCTGTAGACCCCACGATCATAGCTCAGAATCTCTGAAATATAACTTTTTACGCTTCAGGGGGTCGTGAGACCGCGTAGGGACGCCATTTTTAAAAAAATCGACAAACATAATCGACAACAAAAACTATGTAATGAACAAACCCACTATGGCTACATCGCATAAACGGACAACCGCATATCCGAACATCCAAACATCACGATACGAAATAAATTTGGCCAAATTTCTTCGCTCGCTCGGTTAGTAATAGTTGTACACATTCGTCGTAAAACTATTGGGCAATGGGGTACTGGGTAAAGAAGTAATGTGAGGAGAGGACAGAGATGTGTTAAGATCGCAAAACGCAGCATATGCCCAAGTATTGTGTAAATCCTGAAAGATGGTCTAGCATAATGTATCACATGCCATCGGTTTTTCAACCAGTAGTTTTATTTCTTAGACGTCTAAGGAAATGTTTGTAGTGCCGTTTTTTATTTCACTTGTAGTAGGCAAAAACGTTTTGAATTTCACTACCACACGTATCTGCTTTAATACCACTTCATCAGTTAACTTGCGTCTTAAATAATATGCGCAAACACCCGCAGCTCATTTCAGTTCGCAAATTGCATGTTTATGCTATTTTGATGCATCTAAGTCATATTTCTGCTTCATATTGTCTGTGGCGCGGGTCGACGTTTTAGTGGCTTTAACGTCGTAATACTAGCTGCACTGTGGTTGGGTTTCATACAGCGCACGGAAGCATTGAGTTTAGATGATATTTTTTGTTTGTAGCTTACGGTTCAATTTCTTGTCTATTATGGAACGTTGCTTGTAGCATACTTTTTATTTGTTTAAACTTTATCGTAAGTACTTAAGACAAAATTAGTAATAATTGCGGATTTAATGAATAAGAGAAAGGGATAAAAGGCATGGGAAAATCAGTATAATTATGATTGTCATTTATTTTACAGTCTGATTGATGTGAACATAAGTTAAAAAATGTGAAGTTTTCTTGTATATTTAATTCAATATTGAACAGAATCAATGTTAGTTATAGTGATGCAGCATTAGTTTATTTGTACAGAAATAAAAATAAAAAAAATATGTAACCAACATTTTATTAGTTAGTACATATTATTTTGTATGTATACAGCAATAAAAAAATGAGATTTTCCTCGGTTTCCGCGACTGTTACTGAACAAACGCTGTAATTAATATACGCAATATTATCCGTTTAAATCGTTTTATTTTAAATAAGTGGTGTTAATTTACCCACATTAAAAATGACTGACTGTTGAGTTTCTTTCGGCTTTCATCTCCACAGCGGTCTCCTCTTATGAAATGCCGGTAGTTAATTCAGATTCAGACATGTGAAAGTGAACAATTTCATCCCATATAGGTAGGTCGCACCACGAAAGCTAAAAATTATTCAATACAGCATTATTAAATTTCTGTAAGTCATATTTCTGTATAATTGTGTTCTGTGGCATCGGGCGATGTTCTGTGGCTTTAACGTCGTTGTAATAATATCTGCACATTGGTCCAGTTCGATACAGATGGCACCAAAATGTATCGAGTAATCGAGTACTGCTACTATTTCTCTGTTTGTGGCTATAACTGTCAATTTTAACTTGATCCCTGTTGTCGTAGCAACAGTTAGCAATCGGGGGTCGAGAGGTTTGTGAAAATAGTGAAATGCGATGAACGGTGTTGTTTTTTGGGAAAAATAGCTTATATAGATTTGACTATTGTTTAAGCTTGTAAATATTCTTATTCTTTCTTTATTTTATGATTCACTTACCCGCTTGTGTTTCCCGCTTTGGGATAAAGGTACCCTGTGTGTCAATGCAAGGTATCAGCTACCGTCATACCAAAATTTATCAAATTGGTCCAGCCGTTTCAGCATGAAAAGGTAACAAACATACACATAAACTTTCCTCTTATAAAATTAGTGTTATTATTGGGCCGCACTACTGTTACTTGATGTGGAGATCGTAATCGTGCAGTGACCTTTTGTCTGATATTAGTCCTTCTAGGATCATTTTTTTTTTCTGTAGTCACATTAAGTCCAGATTGATTTACATTTTTGGTGGATAACATTAAACAAAAAGAGGCCTACGAGTTTCCCGAAATTCGCAAACGGTGTAACACTTCTAATTCTCTTAAACGTGCCATTTTACAATTACCTCCAATACCAACGCAAAAGTTCTCAAATAGAAATAGAAGGAAATGGAATAATTCCCGTCTCGTTGCATTAGGTATTCCCCGAAGCGTGGACACCATTTTACAGTCACTTTGTAATATTAAACTAATTTGAAAACTGCCAGGCGGGACTGTCCCAAATTGGCACAATTAACGCCGTTGACACCCTAGCGAGTTGAGGAGACTTTGCATTTTTACAAGTTTTTCGCAAGTTGACAAGTTTTTGTCTTGTATTTTCGCTTTTTATGTTAAAATAATCGTTTTTTACTTCTCATAGTCAACATGCTTAGTACGCAAGATATATAAGGTTCTACTTACTACTAGCCTACCTAAATCTGTGTTCCACTAATGGGCAGGCCTCCCCTCTTTTCCGCCAGTCTTCTAGGTAAATAACATGCTCCTGGCATGTATCCTGATCGCCTATTGTTTACCTCTATTGTAATGATAAATGTTATCTGTATTTGTATTCCTTTCTTCTTCTTCTTTGATAAAGAGATGGGCTAGGATAATAGAAAATTCTACTCTATTCTATTATCCTGGAATGCGTCTAGGTTACACTTGAGTACCTACATTAAGGCAATAAAACTAGATTTCACATTATCGTCAAATCGTTCACCGTCCAAGTTTCCCGTCTCTGGAACCGCCTTCCCCTCAAGATCAAACAAGCTCCGAACAAATGCGCTTTCAAAAAATGTTTGCGTGACCTCTACGCTAGCAGAGTTGTGAATTCTTAGCTTATCTGATTAGTATGTTTCATCTGTATTTATTTATATGTATTTATCTAAATATTTATTTATTAAAACTTGTTTAAGTTAGTTGCACGGGTTGCACCGCCCACAATTTCTCTGCTTTGCCCGAAGGTCGACTGGTAGAGAATGCCTCATGGCATTAAGTCCGCCTTTTGTACGATAAGTTTTATTTTGTGCAATAAAGATTAAATAAATAAATATCGTGTCAAACGACCTCCTAGCGCGGAAATTAACGCAACTGCTTTTATTGAAGCGTAAAATTAAATGTTTTGGGCGGGTTCTAAGCTTTTCAAGTAGTTTTCCTGGCCAACATGGGCTTCTTACCTATTAGACCACCTAAACCACCATCTTAATATAAGATATGAAGCAACTAATTGAAAAATTCAATGGCTTGAACATGGTTTCGGTAACCTATTAGATAGAAGGTGGCCCGGGAAGCCGTTGGAAACCAGTTTTTAAACCAAGTTCCTTTGCATCCTAAAACTGTTCACCATCAAACTCTCCATCTATTATTTTTCTTGTCCCCAGGGTCCACTTCAAAGCAGCAGCAGACGACGACTACGCGGACTTCACCTGTGAAGCGAGACACGAGGCTCTGCAGAGAGACTCGCCTCTGCGGAGCACTGTGCAACTCTCTGTGCAATGTGAGTACCTATATTTACTTACTACTTGCGTTGACTCAGCGACCCGAAGCGGATCTTGGCCTCCGACACCAAGCTGCACCATCCTAATCTATCTTGCGCTGCTTGTGGCCAATCAGTCGGCTCCCTGAAGCTGCCCGTCAACTATGGTTCGCGTCTCATGTCGCGCGACATAGCATCATCTGTAAATTTTCTGAGTACTGTACAGAAAGAGATAGGTAGGTAGTATATCTGGCGCCAGAAAGAGTCGCGTATCACAATAGACATGTTGACTAATTTTTTTTGAGGATGTCAATTGATTCTATTTTTTATTGTGATCAAATGTCTATATGGGACTGACTACACTTAAACTGCTCTAAAAGTCAGAAATGACCGTCAAAGTTCAACATTTCTACGTAGCGCTAAAAACGCTCCATACAAAACGCGTCAGGCTAGTGACGTCACAGGCCGGTATAGGTACCAATAATTGTATGGAAAAATTAAGAAATTTGGCATTTTCACCGTGAAAAAGTGCGTTTAAGTTCATAGTTGTCATACAATTATTGTTTTGTAAAATTATGAGGATTCTGAAAACATTTTCAAAATTAATTTTGGATTAAAAAAAAAAATCATAAAATTTGCGTACCTTTGAAGTCACATATTTCCAAAAAAGATACATGTTTCTGGATTTTTTTTCTTTGTTTCGTGATATATTTAGCTAATTTTATTCATATAACTACAGTACGCTGTAGAATTCAACATCAGTCAAATAGCCTATTGTACTAGAGGTGCTAGTATACGTCTTTCTGGACCTCGACGATCCAGCGACACCTCGGTCGCCCGACCGGTTGACGTCCATTCAATTCAATATTTTATTGTAAGATTATGAGTATTACAAAAGGTCTTAAGTACTATTTATGTGTCGTCATAATCAGCCATTAAAGGTTGCACAATAATATTACATTTTTCTAGTAAAATAGATGAATACATTAATATAACTCTCTTACAATTTGTGGGTCCATTGATACAGAAATCATTAAGTGAGTACATATGTCAAGTATGGTACCTAATATTAAAACTATATTTACAGATAATACTTAAAAATCTACATTACTAATTAGCTACTACATATCATATCTATTATTAATTTATAGGACAATTCAAGCCTCGAAAAACTCAGATATATTATAAAACATTTTTTGTAGACACCATGCATAAAGTTTGTGCTTGTGTCCATTAGGAAGTCCAAGTTTAACTCTTTTGACCGCACGATCCTCTTCCAATCTTACATATTTAGTTACATTTTTGAAGACTGCAATTAGGTATTCTTGCTATAAGGATCTGGAAGCACTTGCAATTCTTCCTCACCATCGTGTTCCGGAAGTATTTATTAAATTTTCTACACACCAATAGAAAAAAACTTGTCAATGTCAATCCGTATTTTTAGGGTTCCGTACCCAAAGGGTAAAAACGGGACTGAGACTTCGCTGTCCGTCCGTTTTTCCGTCTGTCACCAGGCTGTATCTCAAGAGCTAGACAGTTGAAATTTTCACAGATGATGTATTTCTATTGCCGCTATAACAACAAATACTAAAAATAAAATAAAATAAAATAAATATTTAAGGGGGCGTCCCATACAACAAACTTGTTGTAGATTATGGTACGGAACCCTTCATGCGCGAGTCGGACTCGCACTTGCCCAATTTTTTATTTAATATTATCTTCCGAGGACTGCTTGGACGAATTACGATGTGCCGGTATGTAGTGACTTGTCCAATTATTTCATTATCTACCCAATACAAAGTTGGGTAGGTACAGTCGAGTTCATTTACATCTACACACTTACGAGAACAAAAATATCTGAACACGACTTTATGCTCCTCACAATCTACCGAACCTGATTTCAAATGGTAATTTTGACTCAATATCATCGGAACACACACACTTTCATAATTCAAATCAAAACCAAAACCCCAATCAAGCCCACTTGAATCCTTAATATTAATGTAAAATTACACTTAACCCGAAACTTCCACATTACTAACCTACTTAACGACGTGAAACACTTAACCCCTGGTCGAGGCGCAATCTCAGATAAAAATAAGTGGCTAGAGAGATCGGGTTACTTAAGTATCCTTAGTATATTGACCTATCTTTATAACTGAGCAGAATCAAGAAAGCCCATCTCTTAATGTAACTTCTTGTAATATCAACCGTGAGACGTAATCGGCAGGGTTCTTTTTGAAAAGGTATACGTAGAATAGAAAGAAGTGGTCTTAATTGTCATAGCAACGGATTCAAAATCTAAGATCCGGAATAAATGTTTTGCTATCGAGTTCTGTCCCAATTAATACGCTATATAATAACGCTAATTGATATAAGAATTCAATACGATATGAAATTACCAGATGGAATACTAAGGCTGTATGGTACTAGAATATGCCTCCAATTTCATCCGCGTAACCCTCTTTTTAGAGTTCCGTACTCAAAGGGTAAAAACGGGACGCTATTGCTGAGACTTCGCTGTCCGTCCATCCGTCCGTCCGTCTGTCCGTCTATCACCAGGCTGTATCTCAAGAACGGTGATAGCTAGACAGTTGAAATTTTCACAGATGATGTATTTCTATTGCTGCTATAACAACAAATACTAAAAATAAAATAAAATAAATATTTAAGGGGGGTTCCCATACAACAATAAATAAACAAACTTACAGATAATGGTACGGAACCCTTCGTGCGCAAGTCCCACTCGCACTTGGCCGATATTTTTTTTTCTTTATTGTAGTCGAGCCAAAAGTGTTATAACCAACTGTACCAAAATAGGTTAAAATTCGTTCAACCATTTTGGTGCCCTTTCCCTAATTAATAATATACTTTCTCCAATCATAGCACTTCCCCATAAAAAAGGCTCTCAATTCAGATTCTGATGAGAGTTTTATAAATAATGAGATAGACTTCCCTCTTAATATCGTGTTCTTCATTGGTGAGGGTCGTGACCTCTGAGAATTATTTTGTGGGCATTCGCTTTCCACGTGTCGCGGTCTTCGGCAGTGTGTAATGCCTCGTGGACCTTTGCTTTGGTTTGCGGATCTGGTCTATCCAGCGCATAAGGCTTCGTCTTCTTGGTCGCCCTCCCTGTACTTTCCCGGTCTCCAGGAACACTTCCATGGTGTAGCTTTTCTAGCTATGTGACCGAAGAATTTGAAGATCCTGCAGAGACGGATGGTCGATTGATGATTCCTATTTCTTGAAGAAATATGTGTCAATTGGACTATCCGCTGGGCTGGAATTAAAAAAAAAAAAAACAAAAAAATTTATCGGTATCATAAATAAGGTTTCAATATCTGCACTGGTGCCTCTTTTTAACTATACAAGATACTTGTGCTAAGAGAACACCGCTCTCCCTCATGTTGTGACTATACAGTTACTATTAGTTAGGTGTTTAAATTAGTTTTAACAAAGTAATATTGATTTGGAATGAAACTATAGATGATCAAATAACGTTGGGCTATTCCGTAAGTACACAGGTACCGATGAAGTGTTCACGGAATCTCAGACAAACAGACTGTTCACGTATTTATTCGCCGGACAGACGGAATACGCGATCGTCAGCGAGGGGGGGATGAATTATTAACATCCCATTTAAACGTCTGTTCGGGCTGTTGACTTATCGGCTCTGATTACGTTACGAATTGATGGGTTTTATAATTCTAGGGGTCAATTTCATTTCACGTTTCAATTATATGTATCCGAGATGTATCTACTTTAGTGATGTGTTCTAGTTAAGTACCTAAAACAGATATTACATGTATTTAAACATACACGATGTTCACACAATTATAACATATGACGGAGGGACTCACAAATCGGGAAAAGTTCTCGAGAACGGACCCACAGAACGAACTCGAAGCGACGACAGCAGTTTTAGTAATATCTATATCGAATTTTACATCCACCAAAAAACATACATATAACTCTATTAGGAATAAAACGTTATTTGATTATATATTGATGTCTTCTACGAAGTTTTCCCAAAAATAATTCGCCCCACCCTAATGTGAATTTAATACAATCAATTTATTCCCCATACACAAACAAACACTCATTTACGATATCAGTTATTACCAACAAGTCGTAAATGTTCTGGTAACAAGCGCGTGTGGGATCGTCCCGAATTGATGAAACTATTACGGGAGTACAGTCGCCGCGGGAGAGTTTACAACCAATTACGTCACGAAGGGGCATCGTAAAATTATGGTTTACTGTGCTAACCTAATTCTTACATAGTGATATAACGGCAGCAATGATATGACAATGTCTGAGTTGGACTTAATTCGATGTGACTGCATGATCATCAATCAATCAATATTTATTTTACTTAAAAACATGGTGTACAATAATAGGTCTTATAAAATATAAATATCAGTCTCACATGTTTTGCTGTTAACACAACACGTAAAATATAAATCTTATGCTTTAATGAAGTTAGGTACATGGTAATAATAGTAATAATAATCTTAACCTTAATTACTACCACATTCAAAAACAACATAATGGTCAATAACAGCTATCATATATATTACAGCGCTAAATATATCAAAGACTTTCATGTTCCTTTTTTTTTCAAATATCAATTTATAGATCATGATCATGACATAAATATTCATCTACAGAGTAAAAACATTGCTGTGTAAGCCAACTTTTGAGTTCTCGTTTTGAACTTATTTAGGGGCATGATGACATCAGTTCAAAATAATGTGCTCTAAATATTTTTTATATAGCATATGTCTGTCTGTCTTGAAATAATTAATTTAAAGCGTATTTATGCCAGATTGAGACTGGTTATATTTTTAACTGTAATTTGCTTTTCTTCATTTGCAACCTTTTTTTATAAATCCTTTCTGATCAGGATTGGATTCTATTTACTCTATCTAGTATATCGCTCATTTATCCGTGATATGGCCCATCACAGATTTTTATCTAAGTGTATCTTATTAAATATACCTTATATTCCTATAGCAAGGAAATGCTGCCAGCGTCTTCGGGATCATGCCAAAGGGAACCGACTTTTTAAGTCCATTTTAATTTAAAATTAACTTCGTTTTATTGGTGTATATTTTAATTAGTTAGGTTCTTATGTGTATATGTAGATTAAGTTATAAATATTATTTTAATCTAATAATTGCAAAGATCAATAAAATAACCCTAATATTCCTATAAGTATGTGTGGCCAATGAATGTGTTTATGTCAATCGAATGAGGCATGAAGAAGATTTTTTAATTTTCTAAAGCAATGCTTTGGGATAGCGACGTTTTTCTATTGCAACCACTTTTTATAATAAAAATATAATTATCTGCATCAGGTTGATAATTGCTTTTGCCTATTTTATTCTGCCCCCGATCATAATCTTTCTTGCTAAAAATGGTCACTGGATTTACCGATGCCTAAAACGTTATTAGAACTCTGAAGTGTATCCGCCAAGTCACCGGACACATTCGTAAAATTCTAAAAACATACGCTCCAAACACTTCTAATACAGACTGCAAAATCACCCGACCCTCATTTTAAATACACCGCAAAGACTCCTCTATAAACAAATTTCAAATTCCAACGGTTTCCATTTTCGCTATTCCAAATTCGAACGCGTTCGATGTCTAAAATAACCCTCCCAAAATCGTATAATAAACGCATTTTCGGTTGTAATTTCGACTTGGGTACGTTTAAATAGGTTTCATTTTCGAGGAAAGTGCTAAGTTGAGTATAAGATGGTCTGAACGTGCGAAGTTCAAATGTTTTCGCAGTACGACACTGAAGTTCCATGAATTATTAATTGTGTTTTACGATTTATTCCATTATTTAGTCGCCACGTCTTGTCATTGATATGTATTAGATTGAACTTTAGTCTTGTGATTCAAGTGTGTTTTGTTATAAACTAAAATAAAGCATTTTTTCAAACGTCTTTCGGTAAGAGTTTATGGCTTAAAAAGGTCCACGGATTAAGAAAAAGTAGAAACTATAACAGAAAAGTATTTGCGTTATAATAACCATATTTTTATACATGAATATAAGTGATCACACATCTACTTAGCATCCATTTTGTAATTATATATTTTTGTCATTATTTTCATTTTTGTTTTTGAAAAACAAAGATAAAAATAAGCTCCCTTTCTGCCTCTGATTTACTGAATTATTTCTTATCAAGGCATATGCCTTTAATACATTTTAACCTCCTGAATGCGAATGTCTCATACACATAATTAAGCACACAAACTTCAATAAATAGTTCACTATATGTCGTAGCGAAGTTCGTATTTTTATCGTTTTTCTAAGACCTTGTAATTTTTTTCAAATAGCAATTCGTTTAAAGCGAATGTATGCCAGTTTGCGACTGGTTTTATTTTTACTGTAATCTGCTATTCTTCATTCGCAACCTTTTTAATGAATCCTTTCTGACCAGGATTGGATTCTATCTAGTCTTTTGATTTTGCTTTTTCTTAATTTTCGTCTTTGAGCGTTAAGATTTTAGTAAGTAGTAGTGATTTAACATATTAAAACGAATATGAATTGGATTTACACACAGATTATTCGAATATCGCTGGACGTGTTTCGAAACGGTCCACGATTCATCGTGATCGGCGCTCCTGATCATGAATCGTGAACCGAGCGATATTCGACATACACGACTTGAGTAAATCCGTTTCGTACAGCTATTTCCACAACTTTGTAATCGTATAGATGTGTGTATATGTGTATATTAAATAAAACATTACAGCAAATATTAAATTTTCAGCTCAATATTCGTGAAAAGGTCTCATCCATTACGTATATTAAATTAAATCCACCGAATTTAATAAGTAGGCCAGCGGCATTTCAAATATAGCATGTCAATATTAATCTTATATAATATACAAAATGTCAATATTAATTTAATATCATATAATGTCACATAATTACGCAGAAATGGGGAGTACATGTCGAATCTCACGATCAGTTTATTATAGCAAGGGGTAGAGCGGGGCGAAGTGGATTCCATCGGTTCCTAATTACATGGTACACTTTGTTTGCTTTGCCCCTATGCTCGGCTTACGAGTAGAGGCGGGACAGGAGGCGTACGTCGATGAAATCAATTTAAAGTTCGATGTGACTAGAATATAATTAAACTGAGGAAATTAAATGTCTGTAGGTACATTAACCTCATCTTTTCTAATCTGAAACGAGACTTACTCGCCTATATGGTATATATAATTGTTTCATATATCAAATATAATAACATCGTATGTTGCGTTACATCTGTGTGTCTCAAATTTATCATCAGCCAAAATTCGTAGGCCTTCCTTAATTTGCTTCACCATACCCGGTCCTCCGCTTTCCGCATCCACCCGCTTCCCGTGACTCTTGTCAGGTTGTCGGTCCACCTGGCGGGGGGCACGTCTACGTTCCGTTCGTGATCTCCACTCTAGAACTCGTCAGCCCAATCGGCTATCGGCTCTCCGATAAATATGGCGCCCACTACCACTTCAACATGCTTATTTTTGCCATGTCGGTCACCTTGGTTCTCCGTCGGACATCCTACCAATTTTCCACAGTTACAGTCACAAAACTATACAATAAGAGAAACATTTCGTGTCTATAAAAACATTCAACCATTAAATAGGTACCAATGTACGAGCACAACTGTCTTTTAGTGCTAGTTCATACACACATTAAGGTGATATACTCAGGTATATATTTTTTGACTATAAACCAAGATATCTTTTTTTTTTATATTTATTGGACAAAAGAAAATAACTTATCGTATAAAAGGCAGACTTAATGCCATAAGGCATACAATTTATTAGCAATCACGGTTTCCATAAGTCATAAACAAGTTAAATTTTGCAGCAGTGCAAATTACTTCAACATCTTCATTTGGAATCGGCGTGCCAAGTTAATTTCTCATTTATATGCGCAGCCATCCAAGTGTCTCCCAGCTTCCTACTTTATCGATACTTCTCGCAATTTCATCGACCAAGTCACATCTCTACTCGGCTTTGAAAATTCGCGTAGAGCCTTCGCATTTTCAATGTTTATTTATTAACATGCTTAGGAAAACAAAGCTTTCGTTTGGGCTCCGTAAAAAAAATAAAAGGTAGGAAAAATGGCCCGAGGTGTAATGGGCTATATAAAAAGACCTTTGCAAATTTGGAACAGAATAAATGTACTTTGTTAAAATAATTGAATTCAATTTGATGTTTTTCCGAGTTGTAACGCTTTTTGAAGATGTGAAATGTTTGCCATTGGAATGCGATTAGCCAAATATGAAGGTTTTTGTTACAAAATAATATCATTTTACTATTCAAAGGGTGATTCAGTTATAACGGAGCGTTTTAAAAAAAAGTGTATAATAACTTTTTTTTCAGAAAATTGTTTTTTAGGCTCATCTTACCATCTTTTCTCGAAATCGGTTACAGTCAAGAAAATTTAAACACGTATCTTTTTCACTCTTGGCACAATGACAATAGGGGTCAAAAAGGTACGCATTTCAGTTTCCTTGACTGTAAATTCGAATCTAATACAAGAACAAAAAGTCCTAGCGTTTAAGTACTTGAGTACCTCATTCCGGTTCTTTTGAAGAAAACATATAATCTACGTCCGGCTTTACGTGCAATTTGTTTGGCGCCACATGTACAAGGGAATTGCGCTGTTTGTAGTGCAGGTGCCTACTGAGTGGTCCCGGGTTCCAATCCTGACCAGGGAAAATGTTTGTGTGATGAACTGGAATATTCGTGCTTCAGTCATGGTTGTTCTATGTATTTAATATACTACATATCTATATAAGTACGTATATCGTCGTCTGGTACCCAACACAAGCCTTCTTGAGCTGGGACTAGATTTAGTTGTGTAAGCAAGAAATATCTGTCTCTCCATTCCTACTTTAGGGCCTCAAGTTAAAACATAAAAATCCTTTTATATGTTATGATATTTATTCACAAGACATCAATAGACGTTTTACACTAGGTACGCGCTCTAAGGTGCCAGCAGCTACATTACTATCATCTCTCTTACACATCAAATCTAAGAAACTCACAGATTCCACAGACACCGGCGCAGAGTAATCCAATTTGTACAAATTTGAGAACACCAGCTTAAGGTTGAGCGAGCCGTGACTCCAGTAGTAATGATTAAAGTTAACGCTAGTCGGATTACGTTTAGTTTCCAATCCGCGGCGTTAACGCTGCGCGCAAACAACGAAGTTGGAGCGTCTTTAGACCGACTACGCATATCTTTCAGACCCTTATGTAAATTTAAGACATCAACAACGTCATCTTAAGTACCCCCCCTCTGCGTGCATCGTAATCCTCATTGCTGAGGTTCGTGACAGCCTCCATGGATCAGCTTCCTCCGGATGATGTTGCGCCACCGTACAGTCCTCGGCCACCTTGAGAGCGTCGTGAAAGTTAGAGTCAAGTGCATGCGGATTTGGTCGGACCGACGCGGGCTGCGGCCCCGAGGTCTTTTCCCCTAGATGTTTCCAGTGAATAGTTGACTTTCTACTGATTTAGCAACCACTCAATAGTTCCTGATCAGCTGATGGTGCAGCATAGCAGTGTCAACTGACATGGCACTATTGGTTTCCTGTCATTTGCCATTGCGATTTGGGCTTCCCTTTTCGCTTATCATCAACCGAAACGGAGCCACTATGTTGTGCTAATGTAAAAAAAAACGGCCAACTGCGAGTGACCCGCGCACCGAGCATTCCGTACACACACTTATCCCATCTTAATTGACCGGGTTAAGTTTGCACCAGTTATGTATGGCGTCGCATACAAATGAGTAACGTAATGTACGTTTCTTGTATGAGAGCTCCACTTAAATATTTATTTTATTCTGTTTTCCAGTATTTGTTGTTATAGCGGTAACGGAAATCTGTGAAAATTTCAACTGTCTAAGCTTTCACGGTTCATGAGTGTCTGTCTGTCTGACAGCCTGGTGACAGAAAGACAGACAGACAGACGGACGGACGGACAGTGGAGGGTCCCGTTTTTTCTATTTGGTTGACAGGTCTACAGGTTTGGGTATGGAACCCTAAAAAAAAGGGCGCAGTCGGTAGGATTTGAACCTAAATACCCTCCCAAATGGAATCCGATTTCCATTCAGTCTTTAAGGCTCTAAAACTAATGACAAGACTAGATAATTTCAATCTAGTCCCTAAGCTACATCGGAATGTTTGGCCACATTTGTCGGTGTGACAGACGCCATTTTGAATTCCCGCTCCACGCAACAATGTGCGTTTAATTACTGCTCGACTGTGAACTAAATTACTCGCCCGCTTACTCGCACGGCAGTTTAGTGACGTTGTTTCGGAGTCTCGTGCTCATAGAAATTAGGCGCGCGTTATTATATCTTGGGGTTGGGGTGTTAAGGTGGGTAAAAGTTTTTGCTTTGCTCGATCCGGCTCCATTAGAATATCGCTGAAACATTATCAAGTAGCTTATAATTGCTTCAAAAATCATATGTTTACAATGAAGCGAAAAATTTCATCTCTTGCGGTACGATGCCACCCTAAGGCCTGCCAGAAGCAACTTGGTTGAAGAATTCAAGCGCGGCGCGGCAAGGTGCTTGCATCCGTTTCTGTGGTCCAATAGGTTGGCCAGAGCCGTTGGACACGCAGGTTCGAACCCTGCCTGAAACATTACATTTTCAATTTTATTTACGCTAGCAGACGTTATTGTTCATGGTTATCCTATTCGTCGAAAGATGACAACGTTCACTCCATGAAAAAGGCCTTCCAAGGTTCTCCACAACCGCCAAGCGTACGCAAACCTCATCCAATGAATGCCCAATCTTGACTAGATCGTCGGTCCCATTGTTAGTGTCATCGGAAATATGAACAACTGATACGTCGTCGCTTACAAAGTGATGAATATAAGGGCGTTTGAAGAACCTTGAGTGAAAACTTTGTTCAGTAATGAAGCTTTTTCATTATCATCAATTCATCAGCCTGTATCAGTCCAGTGCTGGACTAAGGCCTCTTCCATGGCACGCCATTAAGCTAAATTTTCAGCTCTCTTCCAGTTACCACCCGCAAACGCAATCCTACGAATTTCGTCGCTCCACCTTGTTACAGGGCTAACCTTTTCGGGCTGATATAATGAAGATACCTATAGCTGACTGTACTAATACACAAAAACCCAAGCTATGTCACTTTTCCTCTCCAATCGTTCGCGAAGCCACAACAGAACTTCCTTCCTACCAAAATAAATTAAACCTCTTAAACCTCAAAACCAACCGAAAACGCATCTAAAAACCGAGTCACAGAGTCAATTTCCCACAAAATAAAGAGGAAGAACTTAACGAAAAGTGGCTTTAATTTTCAAATTGCCCTCCTATTTAATAGTCGGTAGCATCATTTTTTTACAAAGGGAAAACTCATAAGATTAAACCCACAAAGAATGTTAAATACTTTTCCGAGTGACTGTGCGGGGAAATTGCCTCTGGAAAGTTCATTAACCTTGGGGGTTAATTCTAAATACAATATGGCGGGTGTTTGAATTGATTTGATGTGTAAGGCTTGATATTGCCAGGTGCGGCACACTGAGATTAGTAGCGAAAGGTGCTTACTAGTAGCCTCACTTCTAAGGTATACTCGTATATAATTATGCTCATTATATGTGTCAGTGCATCTGGAAAGGTACCTAGTCACGACATCTAGTTACCGAGTTACATGAGTTTTTGTGCTGCTGGTGAAAAAGTGCCAAAATGGGTTTGTGTTATAATTGGGTTATTTACATCCTAAGGAACACGTGTGTACAAGAATATCAGTAAAATTATGTTTTTTTAGTATATTTCTCCGACTATAAAGTTTATTAGTCAGGGTACCTTGTCACGCCATGTCTTAAAAGCCTTTAAATTTTGAATAATTTTGTCAATATTTCCATCGCGGGTAGTCAACTACCTCTTTCTAAGATAAGGTATAGGATCGGTCTATAGCAAAATAATTTTTTGAACAAAAAAAAATACTTCATGTTTTTTATAAGAAAACATTCAACTTGCATGACTCTTGTATGAAATAACTATTTATTTTAATTTAAAGACTGATAAATCATAAATTAGGTTGCAGTTATGTACACAATTCAGTTATTTTTTCTAGTTACTCCATTTATGTAAGATAATGACTTAGCGTGACAAGGTACCCAGTTTAGTAAAATGCTAAACTTGATGTCTTACACGACTAAAACAGAAGTTTTTATAAATAAGAATACATTGATTTCCGCTATAATTATCCTAAATAACATTTTGTTACAGATATTTCTTGCATTATAGGTACTAAAATTGTGATCTTCGAGTTTAAGTTACTAAAGTTTAGTAAATGTCGTGACAAGGTACCCTAGTTACGTTTCCATACAAAAGTTTCGACCGAGTCACTAAACTTTATTGTTAAAAAAAACTGCTTTAACACCATTTCTATTATACCATTGTGGTACACCACGCTAAATACCATTTGATCTTGTGTATAGCATGAATATACAAATTATTTTGTTGGTTTTTAATATGATAAGTGATCTTTTTTGTAAGTAACTGTTAAAAATGCTGTAATTATTAAATTTCTTTATGATTATGGAGTTTTTTTTAATTCAATTGTCCCAAAGTGCCATAGAATATGTAACGATGATGAGAAACTAACAGTTTTAATCTCTTTATTTTATGAATTGGGTATAATTAACACTTTCGTGTTTCTTCCACCCTGGCATGTTCAACCTAAGAAATCAAAATAATTAACATGTATTTTTAGACAATTCACCTTTATTATAATTCTGTAACATTCACAGATTATGATTATACCCTTCACTATGTAACTTCGAAGTAGAAGTGTGTTTTTTGCCACTATAAACTTTAAATGCAATTTTCTCAACTTGTGCATTTCGGAAGTCGAAAATTCAAAAATTTATATAAAAATAGTGGTTCCACCTCAGTCATTATTCTTTTTTGTATTGATAGCAAATTTAATCTACTTTTTGGAACTATGCATAACTCAATACCAGAAACAAGGTACCTTTCCAGATGCACTGACACATATCCACAAACATTCAATGTTGAACGCTATTAACGTTATTGTTAAGCACCAGCTCAGATACGCTCGGGAGGAGCGTATCTGAGCTGGTGTATATTTAGTGCCATACTTCGACGAAATTATCAAGAGATTCAATTTTAGTTTATGACTGGTTAAATTTGATACGCATTTAACAAGTTACTAAGGATACAAATGTTGAATTTCAAGTATCTTCTCTATTACTAAGCTTGACTCCGATGTCCGTCTGTCACCAGGCGGTATCTCCTGAACCGTGATAGTGAGACAGTTGAAATTTTCACAGAATATGTATTTCTTTTGCCGCTTTAACAAAAAATACAAAAAATTAAATAAAATAAATATTTAAGGGGGCTCCCATACAACAAACGTGATCGGTTGCGTTAATTTCGAACCTCATTTGTATCCGGCGCCATACATATCAGATGCAAACTTAACTTGGCCAGTTAAGAGTGGGATAAGTGTTTGTGCGGAACCCTCGGTGCGCGAGTCCGACTCGCATTTTTTTATGATTATTAGCTTTAGTGTTTTAAATAAATGTGACGCCCGCCCTATTCTGATCTATTTCGTTTTCTTTGTTTCAGATCCCCCCGGGGCCCCCTATATCGAGGGCTACGCGGAAGGGGAGACCGTCAGGCGGGGCCAGAGCCTCGAGCTGGTCTGCAGGAGCAGGGGGGGCAACCCCCCCGCCCAGCTCATCTGGTACAAGAACGGGGAGCAGATACGGATGGCTTATAGGTGAGTTTTATCACATTAAACTAACACTATAGTTTATCTACAGCTCGAATTTCTTTCGAAATGATATTTTTTTTTTATTCAAAATAACCATGCATTTAGCCTCGATTGCACCTGATGTTAAGTAGCAATAAGGCCTAAGATGGAGCATGCTTGGCTAGAAGATGCCTATTCACTCTCGACTTGAAGAGATCCAAGTTATATTTTTCAGGGAACAGGTTCGTAGGAAGAGAGTTCCGTAGTGAGAATCAATTAATTTTGTCAACCATGCAATGAAATGTCGCCATAACGTGCATTCCACGTTTCGGGCGGAACAACTTTTTTTTTTGTTTTTTTTATGTAACACAATAGTACAATAAACTTTCTAAATATCTGCCAAACTGCACAGCAGTTTGTTGGCAGAAAAACATAGTGCCCTCCACCATTGTACATATTACTATTGAGTAGTATCGCATTTTATTTAATTTACAAACTACAAAAAGTACACTGTACATATAAACAACAATATTGCTACTCGATAACAATGAAAAGCCAGATTGTACTCAAGAACATTTCAAACAGTGTTAAGTTTTAAACAGTGTTAAGTTTAAACTAATTTTATTACTTAATTTTTCACCAACAACTAATATAATATCGATTCAGAATTTAATCTATATGTACCTACAAGATTCCCACCGGTTTGCCCACTTAGGACGGATGATGAATCGAAATCTACCTCGGCATGTCCTGCGTTTTTGTTTGCCATTGCTGGATACATCCGTTCAGACATTCTGATCGAATCTATCCAGCAATGCCTTCTTTAGCCTCTTCTTATAAACAATTTTTGACACATCGTGGCAAGATCTAATTGAGTCCGGTACACTATTCGAACTAACTCGAGAGAACTCTACGAGAATTTAATTTTATGCAAAATTGAAGGCCTAAGCCGGGAAGTAGTTTTTTTTTTAACATGGCGTCTGTGTCCATGAACAGACTAAACAGTTGTTTTTTTTCGAGTGGTGTATTATTTATTTCATTGCATATGTTTGAGAAAAGCACTATACATGCCTAGCCATGAAAAGGACGTGCCGGTATGCCGGTTTCGTATCACTATCCGGCCTCCCTACGGGCGGCCGTCTATACCTACTCACCCGACAAGCCCTTCTTTCCCAGCGTCTGTACTAATATTGTATCATGTTTCTAACTGAGTTTAGATTTATCAAAATCGGTAAAGTACTTTATCTCACTTAAACTGGATTCAACTAAATATTTATTCCAAGGGCCGTTCATTCTCGGATAGTACTCGTAGTTTCAAAACCCCATATTAATTTGAAATTACTATTTCAGAGAAACCGTTGTTTTTGGAATAAAAGCTTGGTTAATTAAAGCCTTAGATCTATTCTGTGATCTGCCAGACGTCTTAGAAGAAAACAAAAATAACCGACGTATCTAAAGTGAATCACACTGCTAGTTAGGGTTGCCAGATGGTCGGAATTTGGCGGGATTCTTTCGAATTTTTGTATGTCTTCCCCAACTCCCAACAAAGTAAAAAAAATCCCAGAAAAAAACTTAATTTTATATAACTATAATTTTAAAAAGAACTAATGCTATTTTTGCCATAACCCTTACCTTCTCACATTTTTATAAATTATAGATTAAATTATAATAATGAGGTAATCATTTGACGTCTTTTTTGTTAATATTTATTTATGTGCCTTGTCATTTTTATCGGTAGCAAACGACGTTATTGTTGATATAAGTATTTACTTTAATGTGTTTCAATTTTTGTTTCTCCCGACCAAAGTCACAAAATCCAGAAAAAAAATGCTTTTCCCTATTATAGGGTCATTGAATCTGGCAACCCTACTGCCAGTCGGCTGGCCGTCACCGATATGTCAGGATCATATTATTTCAGTATCTCCCGTGGCTTCCATTTTGTTTTTGAGACGGAACCCGGTATAATATATCTGTCTCTGCTTACCAGACTAGAAAATCATGCGGAACATTTTCTCATGAAACTGGAAAATAAATCGACGTATGATTCCAAGAACATACAATGTATTATGTACTACGTGGTATACAGGCTGACTTAGGGGAAGCGATACAATACAATACAACAATTGTATACTTTTTTGCACACCAATAAGAAAAATATGATAAGTGATCATGATTAATCATAGACAAATCGCTCACTACATAAATTATCCTGCACCCAATGCTTTGCAGATTTGGTTGACTGATAGAGAATGCCTTGTGACATTAAGTTCGCCATTTGTACTAGTTTGATCTCTGCAATAAAGGTTAAATAAATAAATACAAAATGCTAGTTTCTATTTAGTCCCATGATTGACTGGTAGAGAATGCCTTATGGAACGCCATTTGTACTTTTTCGTATTGTGCAATAAAATTTGGATAAAATTAATAAACTCGGTAATTATTCGATTTTCATAAGAAACACACACAGTGTTTTTTTCTATGTTTATTAAACGTTTAATCACAACGACGGGTTGGACACTTTTATTACGGTAAAATTAAGCAATATGAGCATGAATTATTTAGATGTAGGATGTCTTTAAATAATCGAAGTATTTACATTTAACTAGAGTGAACAGTGAAGAGTATTGTAGTTTTTAACATAAGTATTCAAAATATATAGTGATTATGATCAACTTAACTGTTAATTGAAGACTGTTTATTATCAAGAAATAAGAAACGTCTCACTAAAAAGATGACAAAACGGCAGCTTATCCAATTAATCGCATGGCGAAAAGTCAGTAGCTTATGATTTACCGTTTTGTTTGTGATTTAGCGAAGCTCCCTCCTGATCACGTTTCCCGAATCACACTGTATATATCGTCTTGTATATCTTGTGCTCCGTTCCGTTCCCGGTACCGATAACGAGATATTCTTGCAAGGATTTTCCTTTAACTGGTTACCTTTTGCTTTGTTATGATTTCCTGGTACTAGTAGGACCGGATGCGTCTTAGTTTTACTGTTGTTTTATGCTATTGTTGCAAAGGTGATAAGATTAAGATTGGAGTGGTTCAGTTCTATTTTACAAGCTTTTATTTAACTTGCAATGTATGTATAACCTATGTATGTTTGTGGTGGAATATTGCGACTCAACTTTGTCTTGCTACTCAAGCACATACATAATTTCACAGATAGTCAAAACCGCTAGGTATAAAGAATTGTAATACGACATGCGATTACTTACAGAACTTTAACCAGAATACATTCCCGGTTATGTATGAGATTAAAAAGAAAATGAACGCAGTTTTTATTCAATCTAAAATCGACGCATTGATTCCTAAGAACATATTTCCACTTATAGTTTTCGTTTTCTCCCTACTGACCTATTTGGATTGATCAACCTGTATATTAAACCGTTTTTCTTCCCAGCAATGGAGTCGCGTCTTCTAAGCTAAATAATAAAAGTCTCAAAACTTGTCCTACAATATTGTCATATCCGTTCCAAGGAAAACTGTAATAACTGCATATGAAATTCCCACGTCTTTATGACGTTTTTCTCCTGCGCGCCATATTGCTGCGAAGATGGCGCCCTTGTCATTTTTAATAAAATTACTTGCGCAGTAGCTGCAGTCAGCCCGTAAATCAGATCTGCCACGCACGTCTTAATACAATTCGCTAGGGATGTGCTTTGTGATCTATCGATATCGATAGTTTGATGGGCCACGTTACTGTCGTTATCCGTGAACATACACAATGTCGAACTTTCCGTTTCCATTTCCATATTTTTTTCTATAGGCGCAAAAATATTAAAAAAGTATTAAATTATTTATTTCGTCAAACACTAAATTAGTCTTTAAGTCAAACGAAATAAGGTTTTGCTCTTAAACAAAGAGAACAGAGATGTTGTTCACTTCATTGTCATTATAAGCATCGAAAGGAACTTCACTGCTCTTTCACTTACGAAGTGACCAACATCTGTGTTCTCTTTGTTTAAGAGTAAACCTTATTTCGTTTGACTTAAAGACTAATTTAGTGTAAAAGTAATTTGCACTTATAACGCCTTACATTTCGAAGTGGCAGCTATGGCCACAGTTAACAATACAGATAATGAATATTGTTCATCGGGTACAAAGCTAATGGGATTCGCTTAAAAAATGGAATTCGAACTATACCTGTCCCAGTCCGCTTGACATTGATACACATTTCATCGACACTTTCTCCGCACTGCCCCATATAAATCATGGCGACATACGCCCTATCTGTTGCCGGCTTAATACGATCCCAGAACGGGGTGGGGCGGTTTTTTACAACCCCTATATTGCTATAGCTGAGGCATTGTGTTCGATGTATGTAAACACTTTATTGAGCTTTTAATAAATAATAAATAAATTAATGATATTTAAAATAAGGGCTATGCTCGGTGTTTCTTTGCGAGATCAAATCTGAGGAGATCCGTGAACGAACATAAGTTGCTGATATAGCCCTACGGATTAGCAAGCTGAAGTGGCAGTGAGCGGGGCACATAGCACGTAGAACTGACGGCCGATGGGGCAGAAAGGTTCTCGAATAGAGGCCACGTACCGGCAAGCGCAGCGTGGGACGTCGACCCACATGGTGGACAGACGACCTGGTAATGGTTGCAGGAAGCCGCTGGATGCAGGCCGCTTCTAACCGGCCGATCTGGAAGTCACTGGGGGAGGCCTATGTTCAGCAGTGGGCGTCCTGCGATGATGATTTAAAATAAAATAGAACTTTCTAGCATTTACCCTTTCACATTGTTGTAGGGTGGCGGCACCAGCAATGCACATGAACCAATTATGTACTTTTTTCCGTAGAAACTAATTTCAAGAAAGTGAAACTTTCTGCCCGTTACGCGGAAAAATGTCACTTCCTGCCCAAGGCAAGACGTAAAGCTTTAGACAAACCACGGGCGGTAATTCGTGAGGTTGTCTGAAATGTATTTATTTATTACTTAGCCATATCTACGACGATCAGCAGTCAGCGGGCAGGACAACTGAACTAAACTAAATAAGTATTTTGGTTCAGTTTGACCTGGGACCTAATTCGAGTATGCCGTTTGAGAGATCGCTAAACGTCAAAACTCTATTTGATAACAGTGATATCGCCTTTGAAGTTTGAACTGTCATTAAATGAGCTTCAAGTGACATATTTCATCTCAATTTTGGACATACGAACGCGATAATGATTGTTGAAATGCTATTCATGCATATGAATTTCTGTTTTGAAGAAACGTTACTGACTAATTTCACGCACTACACGGTAAAGTTAAAGTATGCGCCTGTCATTTATTCCGTCACATACAAAGGAAACGCAAATTAAACGCGACCGGATTGACAAAGTTACGATATTCTAGGGATATCGCCACTTGTCAAGGACACGTCAAAAGTGACGGATGGCGATGACATGGAGAGGTCTCCATTATCTCTCTAAAATTGGTCGAATTACCCCTGCTCGCTGACCGCAGACCGTCGCCAGTGTACCAAATCCTTAAAGCATAGTTATGAATGCTGCCAGTAGTATATTGACTGTTAAAAAACCCATTCCATTTTCAAAACAAACATACGTCAGCAAAGCCCTGTTTGCGAACAAATCCGCCCGGATAATAACAATTCCATTCAATCCATTCGTTCATTCGTTGTATACATTCATTCGTTCAATCCATTCGGATCTTAGTAACGGTGCGGAAAATGAATGTTTTGATATTTCGACTGTTTTCTCAAGATCAGGGGGTGGTGTTGCTCTCTTTTTTCTTTTATTGGGAAAAAGGGATGAGCTGCCATTATTTTTCCCGTTTCCTGAACCGTGTATCAATTGTTATGTTTTAGGATTGTTCTTAAAATAACCTTGCCTCACCGAATCAGCTCTATAGACGATGTTTTTTAATAATTTAACCTACATTTAAATAGTCAATGGCTCAATAAAATAGAATGACGTACCTAGTTGATACTTATACAATCATCATATCAGCCGATAGACGTCCACTGCTGGACAAAGGCCTCCCTCAAAGTTCTCCACAACGATCGATCTTGCGCCGCCCTCATCCAATTTCTACCCGCGATCTTAACCAGGTCGTCGGGCCACCTTGTTGGAGGCCTTCCAACGCTGCGTCTTTCGGTCCGCGGTCGCCTGTACCTTTCTGCCCCAACGGCCATCGCTTCTACGAGCAATGGGCAATGGGCAGCGTTCGGGAAGCTGCGGAATGTCTTCTCATCCCAAATACCGCAGTGTCTTAAGACGAAGGTTTTTTTAATACTTATACAATATGTGCAACATTTTCAGACTAATACTATTTTTTTTATTATCCTCGTAGATGAAGTTGTGAGCGTCTATAATAGAGAAAAAAAAAGTATATAAGTAAACCTGAAGAAACTTATGTTCTAATTAAACCTAACTTAAACTATTGGGACCTAAACTATATGTAAATTACATTATAATATATTATATCCCCTAGGTCACTACCATCGGGTACTTCGTATAAAAGTTTAAACACATATATTATTTAAATAAAACAATTTAAACGGATTATATCGCGTATATTAATTATTTGAGCCTCCCTGACGTTTCAGTACCTTTACAGATACCGTTGACACATATATTATGTAAATTTTTCATAGTATTTTGTATCATAAGGATGTTATAAATTGTTACTAATTTTATACCGATAGTTTTAATAATTTCATATGAATCTGTAGACTTTGACTCCTAGAACTATTTTCCTAATGCTTTAATAATTGAAAATGCTTAGAGAAATTGTCACTCTCTCTCTTAAAAATATTATTATTATCATACTATAGCCACTTAACAAAGTTAAATACACTTATATAAAAAGTACAGTCACCGACACATTTCCAATTCTAAATTTATCTCAGTACACTCAGCCTGGAAACCATTTGAACATTTCAAGCACTCTGCTCCGGCTTCACTTTTTGTTTCACAAACTCAAAGAGACCTCTTTTAGTTTTATATCACTCTCAACCAATGAGGTGTAAGAAGTACTCTCATTTTTTCTTCCTTCATTCGTAGGTTACAGGAAGTATTTTTACTAGGTAATTTGATCGAGTATAAATACTCGATACGTATACAAGGATAATTGTAAAACTATTTTTTTCTATTAATTCAGCTACATTTTGAGCATGTTCATTGTTCACCGTATTTTGTATTACTTTTACTTAATTGAAAGTACGTTTTTCACTAAAACTAAAACCATTTTCCACCAAAGAAGTAGGAACATTTATTTATTACCACTAAAACGTTAATGACAGATTATAGGTAATAAACACAAGTATTTTTAAACCGCCAAAGAAAAGTATATACTTAGGTATGAAATCGCGCTAATAAACGATATACGTAATTATACCATATCGCGTGTAAAGGAATCTGAAACGCGTACCTATTTGACCCTGTTGCCATTGTTAGAACAGCGGTAAGGGTACATGTTTAAATCTCCTTGACTGTACATAATTATATAAAAAGAAAGAAAGAAAGAAAGAAAACTTTTTATTCAGTAACAAAACATATACATAAATAGTGACAAACAAAAGAAAAACTATGAATATTAATAATTTGATTGATGCTTTTTTGTAATAAGTGGTTTAAATTAACACTGTATTTTTATAAGGAATGTATCAAATGAAATATATTGCTTCATTGTCAGATTTAGGTTCGAGTCTTTCCGGTGGACATTTGCGAAATTAAGGATTCCAGGGCCTAATTTTCTGATAAAATGCCTGTGAGAATAAAGACCGTTCCCTCCGATGTAATAGCAACAGAACCGATTCATACAAGCTCTTAACTACTATTGACCACTGGAGGGACGAATTTTGTTTTTTGAACTGACAATGTGACAATGACCAAATGTATGTATAAACAAAATGCTTTGCAATTATAACTCTAAATACTAGCTAGTTTGGCCCAATATTTTATCCCTAGTATTTTATACCAAGTATCTTATACTAAGTATTTTCATTCATTTATTCATTCTATACCAAGTATTTATACCTAGTATTCAAATACCAATCGGTATTGGCAGTTCGCGTAAGTCTTCGAGATTTGTGTTTATACACTGGTATAAATTTATATTGGGGCACTTTCATTTCCTTCGGCGCTTTGTTGGCGTCGGTAATTTTATGTCGAGGTTTTAAATTATTTAATATGGCAAAGTGGGTCATTCATTGTATCGATAATGGTATCATTATATTGGTTGATTTAGTTTGATTTCCGGTCAGTTGAGATGTTAATATTTTTTAATATATTTTGAAAGCATTTCCTAGATACATATATTCTTATGTCCTGTTTACTTCACTAATTAAAAATCAATCTATTTATACATATAGAATAGAATAGAATATTCTTTATTGCACACCTCAACAGGAAATAAATACTAACAAATTCAGATTACACGTAACATTCAATATACATATTGTACCAATCATTAAACTAAATCTATAACTTAACTATATTATATCTAAAAATGTGCCAAAGGCATTACATGTTTCATAAATTTATAATCTTAAAGGTGTTAATATTAAAAAGTTTAACCCTTTGAACGGGATGTGGACCCACGTCTCTACAGTATTTCGGACTGAAATACATGGGTTTGCGCACACTTATCAACTGCTCACACTTATCTACTGCGCACACTTACCAACTGCATACACTTACCAACTGCATACACTTACCCATTGCACACACCGCGTACACTTACCCCACATGACTGTATAGATAAGGGTGTGTGTACGCCACAGTCCAAAGCCTTTACACTTTGCAATATCACTGACAATAAATTGCCAAACTTTAATTAAGATTATGCAAAGATTTGCATATTTCGTACACAAGACGTGTGCTACGCTCAGTCGAAGGCATTACCGGGCTTTTGTACTTCGCAGCTTTTTCAAAGTTAATCTTAAGCTTTGGAGGTTTTCGTTCGCGTTAAAACAATTCCTATAGAAAATGGTGTTTGTGAAGATAACATTGTGATGAGTGGAAATTAATCTGGTAGGGATAAGCCAGTTTTAAAATGTGTGTTACAATTAAATAATAAATAAATAAATAACTTTATTTGACACATTATAATTTAAAGGTGAAATAAGAAATGATTATGAAAGTTTTGATGGTGATCAGAGAGAAAAGAAAAAATGCTGCTCTGAAAATGATGAACTGTTTGCATCAATAAAGTAATTTGCTAATTAAAAGTATGTAAAAGTATATATCGTGGTCACAATTAATGTAAAACATTCCCCTTACAATCATAATTTATCAAACATCTGATTACTTCATCTTTAATGAACCGCCAACATAGATAATAAAATAATACCCCTTATATTTGACCAAAATTCTGCTCTAAATTTAAAATTTATTCACGAGCGTACATCACTAGTGTCGTTAATGGTATCTATCGATAGTCGATATATCCCGTGAGGCACATAATGTCCTCGCGCAGCGACGACAGCTTTACGATGTCTTTGTTTAAAGCATCCATTTTGCGTTTTAAGGCTCGCAAACTAGACTGTACAGTGTCTTTACTGTGCAATTCTGAATTGACCTCTTTTAACTTGCCCCTATTTTTATTTTACCTCCTTTGGAAATATCAACAAAGTTTTTATCTATAATGAAAAGCCAGATTTTGGAAATTCATCAAATGTACCTAAGTATCAAAAATCTCCCAACGTTAACTTTTATCTTTACGTGTCCGTGTTTAACGTGGTGTCATCAAAATTAACTAATTAATTTAAAATTAAAAAAGAAAAAAATACAGAATAAATATGCATCTTTTTGTCACGTCATCAAAAATACTAATTTATAATTTTTATAATAGCAGTTTATTTCTACCTTATTAGAAACGCTCTCAACCATCCATCGATAAGCACCACCTACATCACTATTTCATAGCAATATTATCATTGTCCATTACACGTATCGATTGCCAGAAAAACGATATCATAGCGCGTTAATACATCACTAGTGATGCGCAACGTAATGGTCTATATATCGACATATCGATAGTAGCCGCTGTAGCGCCGACGCGGTACAATAGAGTGGTGACAGGTTTACGATCTTCGAGGAACGATATTTTAAAGGTGATTCTAAAATCTTTTGAAATTTTCGTATACGAAGGCTACGTTGAACGTATGGCTGCAGAGCAGTCGAAGGAAAATGCTTGTTTAAAATTCTCTTTTTTACTTACTGATGAAAAGGATTACTACTCAAATTCGATAGATTTAACACGTTGTGGAAATTAAAATGTTTGTGATTCCTGGATTTTGAATTTAAATTCCTTTTTGGGATAAACAAATGAATTATTGAGTGTTTTAGGACGATTATTTTGAGCTACTTAAAACATCCTAATACTGACTAATGGCATCCTACGTAAACAAATGGCATAAGGACGATGTAAGGAGATTTAACACGCTATGGAAATTCAAAACAATATCATGAAATAAAATTTGATAATATAATAAGATCGTCCCTTAGTATTTGTTTATTTATCTTTATTCAAAACAAGTAAACATTATGTGGAAGTTAAATTTATATCTGTGTTAATAGTCGAAATTTAATTTATAACCATTAATTATATTTAAATTGGTTTCGGAAAACCAACCGTTTTTCATAACCTGCATGTGCGAAAACTTAAAAATCAAAATGAAAATGCCATTGGTGCTTATTTAAACTTTAATCTAGGTAAACAAAATTATATCCCCTAAAACCTCCTTAAAGCAGAACAATAAAGCCCCAAACAAACATGAGAAAATATTCCGTCAAAATCACACGAGTAAAAACCAAATGTCTCCCATCTAAAATCCTCTTATCTTCAGATATGCTGCAAAAACCCCGAAGACAACTTGATTAATGGGCCAGGATTAGCCGGGGATGGGTCAAAGTTCGATTCTCGGCCCAGACCTTTGTACTGCCTACTCACAAACAAGGTCTTATATCATTGAGTCGCTCTGACGCTTAAGCCCTTATAGAAACGTCAGAGCGCTTCAGATGGGCTTTTTATTTTTCTTTGTCCGAAATGTTTTTCATGTCTGATTCGGTTTTGTTTGTGATTCCTGGATTTGAATTTAAATTCCTTTTTGGGATAAACAAATGAATTATTGAGTGTTTTAGGACGATTATTTTGAGTGTAGCTAATCTACTTAATACATCCTAATACTGACTAATGGCATACATACGTTTGACGACGCGTTTGGCTCGGTTTGTAGACACCTGCCTACTGAGCCGGCGGTCCCGGGTTCGAATCCCGGCCGGGGCAAATATTTGTGTGATGAACTCGAATATTTTTGTTTGGGTCATGGTTGTGCTATGTATTTAAATATATACATTTATCTATATAAGTACGTATATAAGTACGTGAGTCAAAATAGTACAAACTGATGTTTTCTGCTGCTATTATAGTACGGTTTCTAGTGCTTTAGTTGTTATTCTGAGAAGAAATCAATATGACGTAGTACCATAGAGCTTGGGTTCAATGGATTCTTAAAATATTGAGGCTTGTCTGTGACAGGTTGCAGTCACCATGTCAGCGTAATGTCACTCTGTTAAGCATTTGACATTTTATGACAAAGTACGTATATCGTCGTCTAGTACCCATAACACAAGCCTTCTGGAGCTTAATTTGGGACTAGATCGATTTGTGTAAGGTTGTCCGATATTTATTTATTTATTTTATTTATTTATTTATACGTAAACGAATGACATATTAAGGACGACAAACTCAACACTTTCTCTACAGCAAACGACAATTATTTCGAAATCAAATCATGGTTCGAAAATAAATTCTGAGTTTATCGATCTGTGTTTATCGATGATTTGTTAAAAAATTATCAGTGCTGAGACAGCTATTGATATATAAGTTATCGATATTCGAAAGCGAAATAATAAAAACATATTAGTATTGTCTCTCGTATGTACACATGGAAAGGTGGGCTAAGGGCGATATTATAATATTTCACATGAAATCTGATCTACGGTACGATCGTCGTTTGACTTCCATACGTCTTTGAAACACGGTTGTTTGTTAACATTTATTACTAGAACCAAATTAAGTCCCTGAGATATCCAGAAATCCCGACAAAAGGTACTTGGAAAGTTCGAGAATGTTCGATTCCCGGTAAATCTCATTATCTGATGAAAATAATAATGTTTTGAGTGCTTTTGTGCTTTGGAATTTGAACGTATGTATGTGTTTCGCTGTACAAAGTTTTATATCATTTCACTTAATCTATTTGGGTTTGATATACCATTGCTTTGTATAATGTAATTTTATCTAATTTCCGAGTGATACAATGTATCAAGAGATATAATGAATAAGGCGCTACATTTGATTTATTGAAAAAAAAAATACTGATACTGTTGAGTTTCTTTCAGCTTTCTTCTCAACGGCGATATCCCCTTGGGAAATGCTGTAAGATTCACAATCTGACTTGTAAAAGTGCCCTTGTGGCCTACTTACTGATTAAATTATTTCATTTCATTTAATTTGATTGTTTAAATTCAAAAATGTTTTTTCAACCCTTATTTGGATTTTTATTTCATCGATCTTCATACATTTAATATACAGTAATAGTATTCATAATAAACCTTTGAAAAATTCGGTCTAGATTAACCGTTTGTGTGGCTTCTATTCAAGGAATTGACTATTCCATATTATTTGCGACAAAAATCGTTTGTCTTACTTTAATTCCTAACGAGGTACTAAGCATCCTTCTATTAATTCGGAGAACTCTTATAAAGCAGACCAATCCTCTAATATCAACGGAACAGCTAGCTATTTTCGTACTTGTTTACCTGGTAGTTCTTTGTTCACATCTAAGAACTTTATACCCTGTGTTTATACCCTTTGTAACTCTACACGTGTCGATATTCTTTGTAAATGGACACGTTTTCAATATTCTTATTTATATTAAGTAAAATTTATTTGTACTTTAGTTTACTAGCTTTTTGACTATGTCTATACAAATTTTCAATTTCTGTTCTTCTGTTCTGAATGAATATCCCTGTAAATTGTAGCCTATGTTCTATTCTGATATCCAAGCGATATAACTGAAAAGCTTTTTCGGTCATCTGTTTAAATTTGGCTTTAAGGCCGTTCCCTGAGCCAGAAATGCAAAAATACCCCAAAAATTATCCTATTTTTCTACGAAACGTTGATATTAGTAAACGAGGGAAAAATATATATCATTCTTGATTATATTATCTTTAATAACACAGCATTCGATACACGATTCATAACACTTCGCTCGATACAATTAATTCCCAAAGTAACCTCCAATTCGAATTTTTACTCCAACTTTACTTGTTTTTTTTCTACGTGACACTATGAAACAAAAAAAGGAGAAAAATCAATCATAACTAAAATAGTAATTTTACAGCTTCCGAATTTCAATAATTGAAGCCAATATTTTTAAAATAAATAATCATCGACAAATTCTTACGAAAAAAGATATCGCCTTACGACCCGCAAGCTCTGTCTCCGTCACTCTTTTGAAATGTGACTGTGATGTGACAGGGACGGGTGGCCTGAGGAGGGGCTCGGGGTTCTGGCTCAGGGAACGGCCTTAAAGCGTAATTCGTTCTCGGAAACCTTCAGATTTGTTAGAAAAAACAACATATAGTCAACTAGCGGCTTTGCACGGGTGCAATGCTGATAAATTATGCATGTACTATACACATAAACCTTCCTCCTCAATCACTCTATCTATTTAAAAAAACGCTTCAAAATCCGTTGCGTAGTTTTAAAGATTTAAGCATACATAGGGATAGACAGAAAGAAGCGACCTTGTTTTATACTATGTAGTGATATGGGGTGATTTAAACATACACATTATTACAACAAAACGGGACATAATCGTGTTAAAAAGTGTGAAACGTCGATGTAATTAAATATACAATAATTAATTATTGCGTTCAAAAATTATTGCGTTAATTATTGCGTTGAATTTGACTATTATATTTGATTATTTGAGCTTAAGCTCTGTTTTGTTATAATAGTCAAATTCAGAATCTTCTTTAAGTTGGTTGAAAATATAAGATAAAATGATATTTATTAAATATACAGGAAGCCATTGGGATAATATGTAATGTAAAGACGAGTTGTTGATTCAGGTGCCGTCGAAATGAACAATCATTTTAGCGGTTGTTATTTTCACATTTTGTACTACGATGTATGAAAAACACCAAACACTTTAGGGATAAAATAAATAATAACAAACACAATTACGTACCGTTACTATACAATATCAAAATTAAATACAAATACAAATACAAATCGTTTATTTGTTCAACATAGGTGCATATGTACATAATACAGGTGTGACAATTTTATTTCAGTTCCACTATGCTGAGCCGTTAGGCATACAAATATTATAAGTAATTAATAGAGTACAGGGAAGTTGTGCTCCATTAATTATTGTCTAACAAAAAATCACTTATTTTATAGTACGCTTTTTCTGCCAAGAAATTAAATAACTTATTTTTGTATTCTACTATATTTTCTACATTTACAATATCTGTTGGGATTTTATTATAAAGTTTAGGGACCATTCCGAGTATACTTTTCTGAAAAAGAGCGGTTCTCGAGGACATTCCATTAATTTTATTCCTAAGTCGCGTACTCCTAAAACTATTAAATAAATGCAGATTAGATCTTGCCAAAATTGCAACTTCAAATATATACAAGCACGGGAGTGTCAATATTCTTAATTTCTGAAAATATGGTTTACAAGAGTCAAGTTGATTTAAGCCACATAAAGATCGAATACATCTCTTCTGTGCTTTGAAAGCTATTTCTCTGTCAACTGAATTTGCCCAGAAAATGATGCCGTACCTAAGAGTCGATGTTACATAAGCTTGGTAGGCTGTTAAAACTACTGATTCATTGACAATTTTTCTTAAATTATACAGTGCGTATGAGAATTGATTAAGTTTTTTACATATAGCGTCAATTTGGTTTCTCGATGTCAACTTATTATCTACACTTAATCCTAAAAATTTAGTCACATCAGTTTCGTAAATTTTTTGACCCTTGTAGGATATGTTTAGAGTATGTGTGTTATTTGATCTTTGCTTAAATGTCATGATTTTAGTCTTATCTATATTGATTTTTAAATTATTATTTTCAAGCCAATTAATTACTATTTCTAATGTCTTGTTTATGTTATCCTCGTATGTTTGGAAGCAAAAAGTATGGTACTATCATCTGCAAAGAGAACAGTAGGGTAATCAATAGCTTTCGGTGAGTCATTTATATAGATGATAAACAATAAAGGACCTAAAACACTTCCTTGGGGTACGCCACACTGAATTTGTCTTATTTCCGATGAGTAGGTGACTTCAGTTTTAGTTTTAACACATATTCTATTTATTTGTGTTAACTGCTTACGGTTACTTAAGTATGATTTTAATAAGCTGTGTACATTACCTCTACCACCGTATTTGTATAATTTATCTAAAAGTATGCAATGGTCAACAAAATCGAAGGCTTTAGACATATCCATGTATAGAGCTGAAAATAAAATTAAAACAACACTCAAAACATACACAGCTTACGCACAATACCTATAACCATAATATACATCAAGAAAATTATTATAAAATAGAATATTTACAAAAGGAGTGATAAACGAAAAACGTTACAAAAGCGTTTCCCATTCCGTTAGAAAGAAGTAAAGGAAAACCTCATAAAAACAAAACCCGAAAGGTCAAAACAATGAGGGATCTCAAATCAATTCTGACCCAAAACATGGCCGCCATAAAATTCCTACTAAAGTTCCCAACCTTCTGATACATAATTCAACTCTTGTTGACTTGACCGATTCAATCCATCATGGAAGTCCAAGTGTCATTTTTCAACTTGAGAGTAATGTCTTTATTTGTGTAAACAAATTACGGATCGCTTAAGTTTTTTTTGCAAAGTTGAAGAGTTTATGATGATGATAGTTAAGTACTTATTTTTCAAGATGTCAAACCTTTATGAAGACAGGATATTTTGCTCCAAACATCTAAGGTAGATCTTTCGAACGTTGTTTGCTTCGATTAATAATTATATTCCCTAGAGCTACAGCATATCATTTATAATAATATTGAGTTTACTTAGCATATTGTACAAATGTTTGAATACCCTAGGAAGCAAAAATTAATTCTAGTATTAACATACGTATTTTTTTATTGATACTAATACTAACCATCTTCTTTGTTAAAAAATTTCGTTTTTTTTTATCCTGGTATTTCTGAGTCTAAGTCTACCAAAACTCTTCTGTGGTAGGTAAGATGTTTCCGGAAAAATCTATTCCCATTCTTGTTTTACTACTTCTTGGTCGACTTAGACCTTAATCTCCTGAAAAACCCAACCTAGTACAGTGAACACCCTAACTAGAAGTTGACAACCACTCTCAACCTTGCAAAGCGGTAAGGGACTAAACGATAGATTGATAAATGGCTTCCCAAGGACTGGGTGACCTTGTGCTATCTTTTTTAGTAGGCGAAATAATAAATAGACTTTCCGATGTTGAACTCAAGCGCCATCTATCGTCGTTTGAGTTAAAATTGGTCTTTTGTTTTTGTTTGAAAGTAGTTTGTAAGGCGTCTTATATTCGGGGTAAATTTCAAAGTGATTTTGAACTTTCTCTTTCAATAGGTTCGAAATTTAAAAAGTTTCTAAAAACAATTTGGCTTTTTTGTTAATGAACGAACTGGTATGGTTTACTTACTTTTGCAAGAAGTCCTAGAAATATATGGTTTAATTACAAGAAATGATTTCACACTTGGCTTAGTACAATTTTTGAAAGACCATTTCTTCTTTTAATAGTCTTTGCTGTAATACTGTCGATGCTGCGAGATACGCAGATATAAATAGTTAAACTTCTTTAATTATTCTAAATGTTGAACACAGCACTGCTAACCTATAAAAATACATATTAAAAATAAAGTTGACGATGGAAAATTGTCTTTATCTCCAGGAACACTTCTATCGTCAACTTTATTTTTAATATGTTTTGTTCTGATTATTTTTAATTTTATTTATTTCATTACATGAGTGTATTTTAATGGGTAGATTAAGTTAGACATAAGTATAATTTCAAACAAAATGTACAAAAAAAATATCAATCAACCAACAAAGATGGTAAACATCTAATTAATAATTTCCCAAGACAACCAACCGTTAAAACTAACACCTTTAACGAGTAAGTTAATAAAGAACACAAACGTTGAGAACGTATCGCCCCAAATATCAATAACTACAATCATTCAAAGCCGTAAGGACTAGACTCCTAAAAGAACTCGAGGCAGTTGAAAACATTGCAACCCAGATTAAGTCATAAATAACGGTCTGCGAAATTTAGAGGGAATTTACTTTGAGCGGCGTAAGTTATGGGCGCTAGAGTATTAACGGCAATATTACGAACATGTACGGTTGTAAGTTAGATAAATTCGCTGATGTATGAGATGGAATTTGTAAAGATTTGAGGAGTGATTTTTGGTTAAAGGTCTTTGGTTTTTAGATGAATGCGTTCGTGAGGTTTCAGTTTTGGCTTATTTATAAGTAGTTAAGATATTTTCATTATAAAAATTAAATGTTCTAGGGTGATTTTGAGCGTTTGAACCGTTTTATTACTCTGTAATATTGGCCAATTTGTAAACTATCAACGTTGTAATTTTTTAAAGCAGTAAATTATATAGAAGCTAAACATTGAAAAATTGCATGCTTTGAGCGGGATTTGAACCCACGTACCCACGGCTTTTTCGCTTCTATATAAACATTTAATCAACGTCAGTTTGATAATCATTGTAAAAATGGTCTTAAAAACATTTTCATGGAATAGCGGTCGTTAAATTATTCGTGAACGTTGTTCAAGTAAAGTTTTTCTATTAAATACGAAACGGGTTTACTCACGTAGAAGTCGAATATCGCTTGACATGTTTCAATTCATCCTCAGGAGCGCCGATCAGTCACGGCGGTGGCCAATTGAACAGTTTTTCTTCCTCGTTTCTCTCTCAATCTAACAAGTTCACGGAAACAAGACAATTTGGAAAATTGCATACTGTGGCACAGACAAAACTCATTTCTTTGGCCAAAAGCAGGGCATTGCCTTTATAAAAAAAAAAGACAAAATTCCGTCTGCAGACGGAGGGCCAAGTTTGGAAAGATAAATTTCGCCATCCACAGACGTGGTGACGTATCACGAAAATAATTTACGTCCCTCGACGTGCTCTCCATGAAAGCGTTAAGTTTCCTCTCTTCGCGTTTTTTTGAATGTCGGACCCGTGCTCTACCAACCGACCAATCCGGCATAAAATGTTTCCTCTTCCAGTAGCGTTGCCGTTTTTTCGTTTCCCTCTGTGTTTTTGATATCCACTTAAATGAGAATTAGGATAAAAGAGCGTTAAATTAGATTAAGAATTAATTTTTAAATCTCCTCCCTTGTACCAAGTCTTAAAGGGCCCGTGACATATTTCACCCGTCCGCCCCTAGATAGAACTCGCGCAAACTCTCTCTGACGCGACGTTTGGAAGTTAATGCATATCTACTTATACCTACTAAGATATACTTAAGTAATTATATTATGGTGAATGTGATGATTTGATGGGATTCTTCTTTGGTCAGGCTACTCGGTTACATCCGAGATAAGTGTACTTATATAGTGGACACAGCCGTGCCCGCTATAAGATTGCCTTCTACTAAAGCAAAGCTATATAGATAAGCGGTTCGAGTAAGAAATCCACCAATATGATTTCCTATTATTACAATTGTAATTTTTATAAAAAAAAAAATTGAAGCATGATGATGCCATTGTATATACATTGATTTTAGATATAAGTAGTGATTACTTAGCATCATTTTCATCATTGATCGTTTTATTTTTCGCACACGCTGTGAATATATTTAATTACGTAGCTTTAATATGTATAAGTCTTTTGGTTGGTTGTCGACGGATGAAATGAAGAGATGTTGTCCATCTTTCTTATTATTTTGATATTCCTTGTGATACTGACTGGTTTGTATAATAATTCAGTAAGCCAATTAATATAAGGACGCCTAACTAATAGACTTATAGACACCCTGATACAATTTCAATAGTCCATCTTTAATAATTGATTACAACAGAAAAGTGAAGGAAAAGTGTGATCTTTATCTTCATTTAACCATAGACAAACTTAGGTATATCACAACATATCCATCTATCGTAAAGATACAAGTTATGATAATGATAATATTTAATTATAAAGTGACATTTGTAGCCATGATAAAACCAACTCAATTCTAATACTCGTAAGTTTTATAGAACATAATATTTTTTAAGAAAAGTAGCCCGAGACAAAACTGAAGATAAAATAAACACTACGTATTTAATATTAATGATATCTTAGTAAACAATGTTCCTGCGACATTATTTTTTGCCCAACGGCAAAAATTACGGAAAATATCATATTACATTCCAGACCGTAAATTCATTCCTAGATTCTATTATAACTTACAGATGCTTCATAATAAATACCCTAACATTGACGCAAAGGAAATGGGGACAGATATAGATATTCAAGATATATGATACGAGCCACGAAAACATGGCTGATCCGACCTTCTATAAGAAGTTTTCCATTGTCCTTAATGTTTTAAATATTATCTTTGGGGAAGGGCCTTTTGTTCGTGTTACGAGGTTATTTGACCGACATTTCGAGGCCTTTTCTCAAAGTCTTCAAATCTTTGAAGATATCGATAGTATTGAATTGATTATTGCTATAATTGTTGATGCTGTTAAAGTAATAGTTTAAAATAATAAAATCACATTTTCGGGAAAAAAATATAATTATAGTATTATTTATTTCATCACTTCCATTCCTATAATAAAATATTATTGTTATGGAAATGGGTGTGGGTGAGTATGGTTACGTGGGTTATATTAGATTAATAGTTACCATTAAATTGGCATAGGTACCCATGTACCTGTACCTATGTAGGAGTCATTTTTAGACTCGCTCTAACTTATCCTAATTTAAACTTGTTTGTAATAAAATTCAAAATTACAAGAAAATAACTAAATTTTATGAACGAGTTGTCACATCCGTAATGCTCTATAATTTGATTTCACCACCAATATCAGTTTCATTTTGATAAACTATCAAGCAGCATTGCATTTCCATTTTCAATTGGAGCTAAAGCAATCACTTTCCCAAGTACATAATATGGCATCCCTCGCGATAACTTTTTCTCGAGTGTTACGACACGTTTTCAAAACCACCCTTAGCTATGTAGGTCGCCTCAAGTGACATCTATCGAACAGACGGACAACTTTTTTATACAAAAAGGGTTCCAAGATTAGATCTCAGAATGTTTTCAGAAAGGAAATGGGAATTTTAACAAGGGTGGAAAAGTTTAATTTGGGTAGCGGAAGCCGGATGTTTGGTATCAAAGATTTTTGGTGGAGGATTAGCTCTTTATGTCGTGGAAGTATGTCGTTGTTTTGCGAATATAAAGGCTTCTCCCACGACGCGAACAAAAGAGAGGAAGATAATGGTGGTTAATGTTAGAAAAATAGTTTTTCGTGCTTGTTGAAAACACTGATCGGTATAGTTTTTTGTGGAATTGAAATTCAACATGCTATGATAAATGCAGGATGATTGAATTTGATTGAGGGTGAAATTTTTGTAGATAGAATTAGGTAGAAATATTTCTTGTACACCCTCAATTAAATTCAATCATCCATATAATCGGTGCACTCATGAATCTCTTCCACAATTTAAAAATTTAGTGATTTGTGTTCAATACCATCAAAAACTATTGTAATTTGCATTTAAATAGATGTTTTTGTTTGCGTACTTTCAATGAAGCCTTATCATCGACTTCTTTCATCTCTCCCATCTTTACACTTGAACTTAAAACTAAGAAACTCCAACTGAACTAAAAGCATTTGACCCGGAAATCCGTGAGAAGTTTGCCGTCTTTATAAAAACTTATCTCTGATTGGAAACCGTAACGAATCGAGTTACGAAAGATCAGCGCACAGGCATATTACTTTACATAGAAAACAGTTTTTCATTGTGTTTTTAAATACGATAGTCGATAGTGGTGTCTCCTCTTTGATTTTCTCACTTGAAAAATTAGTTACAGAATTATTTAACCTAAATCACTCAGAGACGGACACCCGGACCTATTTCATGTCAGAGTATGTTTACTTTAATTACCCACATTAACCCTTAAATGCATGGTGATGTAAGTTACCACAGTACTGAAAAAATTAAAAATCGAAATATTCTCAATAAAAACTTTGTCAAGATTGTCCCAAAATCTCAAACTGACATCGATTTGATTGCTAATTACGTCATTTCAGAAATAAAATTAGTGTAATATTATGCATTTAAGGGTTAAGACATAATTATAATTGCTTGCAGGTCATTTAAAAAATTGGTTTAAGTGTTAATTTCTGTTTTAGCTGATTTTATTGATGATATGGGACAAAAATTCCACAAGGACAAATCATGAGTCCATCATTGTTAGGTAATAAATAATTGATAGAAATGACATTTCAAATCATATCTTTCATTATGACTGCCTTATATTATTCTAACTGCAAATTTAATTATTTTTATTTAATACACGAATACGATAGCAATAGTTATGCAATACCTTGTTACTTGCACCACTGCTAAACAAATTAGCGGTATGAATGCCTGTGATTGGCGCGAGCACTCGCGTAATTAACTGCACTTGTGGTGTCTTCGTTCCCGGTCGATCTTGGTTAACCCCATTTATTGGTTTTGTATGTATGCTCTCGGGTGTATTCTTGAGAGGGATTGTCAGAGGCACGAGTTTAATGTTGCAAGATTTGCTCATTCAAGCTGTAGCTTCATTTGTATCAAAATAATTAGTTTTAGCTAAGCATGCTTTAGTTCTCTGTAATTTAAACTGATTACATTAGTTTAAGTGTTGGCATTAGTTAAGCTTCCTTCGTTAATCGTGTTGCAAAAAGCTTTAACTTCTATATGTATCTTGTTGTTACTAAAATAATTTTTGTTTCGCAACCATGACTAATAATAGTTATTGGCGTCAAAAAGACGGCCTAGGAATCCTATGACCCTTTCTGGACGACTGGTTTGATTTCCCCACCAATATTCATATTCATATTCATTGGTAATATTATTTTACACATCAAAAATTAAATAAAACCTTAATTAAACATTAAATAAAACTATTACATTACTGCATATATATCTCCTTGTAGTCATAGAACGCCTGCTCGACTGAATATCTGCCACCTTCGAGGGTGCTTGAAGCCGACTGACTAAACGAAATTACTTCTTATATTCTTTAAGCGCGGCGCCAGTTAGTATCGGCACACAAAATTGATATCGTTCCAGTTATGAATAACCTAAATTCAAAGTATAATAAAAACCCCCGATTTAACCAAAGATCGTTAAAAACCATCTTCATAGACGAGGCTTTCGATGTCTCATTTCGTTGTAGTTTTGTTGTTTCTTCCAGAGTTTGACGTTTTTTGGTTTATCTTTTTTTTTATTCTTGACATTGAAAATGCTATCGATTCTGTGGATCTATATCTGAATCCCTAACGTTTTTTAACCTATTTTTGCATTCCCTAACGTTTTATGTCATAATGATCACTTGTCCTAACACTCATATGCCCTAATATTGATTTCCCTAATATCTTATTTCCTAATGTCACTTGCCATATTGATCATTTATCCTAATGTCATTTGTCATAATTATCATTTCTCCTAACACTCATATGCCCTAATTTTGGTTTTGATCGCTAGGCTCGGATTCTGTTGTGGTCACAGTTCTAACCTAACCTAACCCATTAGACTACTTTACTGGTAGCAGTTCGGTGGTTGCAAAAGGGGCGGGGACTTTAAAAAACGAAAATTAATTTTAGGGATTTCGAGGAATATGGCAAAAAATATTAGGGATATTGATAGTTAGGGATATTGATGTTTCGGACAAATGAGTTTTAGGACAACCATTACGTTATGGAAAATGATTGTTATGGATATTGATCGTTAGGGCATTAACCCATTAGGACAAAACAGTTCGGGCAAGTGATTTTAGGACAAACGATGTTAGGGATCGCGAAGGAGACCCCGATTCTGTAAGTGTCCTAAACGAGCTAAAATTCCCTAACATTTTTTTTGGGACACTTTTTATGCTTCACATTGAAAACGCTATCGATTCTGAGTGGGATGAACTCAAAAACGTCAAGTTTTGGAAGAGGGAATCGGGTTTTTTTTTTAAAACGCTCACACATAAAGTTTACCACCACAAAGGGTCCTTCCTTCCGTTTAGAGATCTGTCCATTTAGACCTAACACTCGTTTGACGCAGTTATCCCAGACTGGGGCTTGCTAGTTGACTATTAGGTCGTTAGCGGTTAGTCAGATTATTGGCTGCGACGGGTAATGATCCGATGTAATTGCTGTTTATTCCTAAAATTGGAGTAGTTTTAGTTAAACACACTGTGGTTAATTTTATTAAAACTTTCGTGAGACATATTTAATTATTGTATTAAGCGGCGACGAGTTTGCCGCGGCGGTGTACGGGCAGCCGTCCCTGATGAAGGGCTCCATACGAGTTCGAAACATGTCGGGCCGTTCCTGACAATTTCACGTGAGTGTAAACCGCTTAATACAATAATTACACTGTGGTTAGGTAGGTTCCCGTGGGTTTATTTTTCAGTACTCACTTAGATATTCTTGTACTGAATAATACGCTTTCTGCTCCAAGAAATAGTACAACGTCTCTAAATTGTCTTAGATCGTCTTTTGCTACTATATTTTTAGGCAAGTTATTGTAAATTTTGTGTACCATACCAAATACGCTTTTTTCCAGTAATGCGGTATTTGGCGGCCGCCTGGTATTTATTTTGCCTCTTTGACGCTGACGATGATGACATGCAGTATTTACTTCTCAGTCACTCAGTCTTAATTATCTGTCACTTTCCGTTGATCAATTAAGGCGTTGCCATGGCGATAATAAACTAGAGAATGGATTGGAATTCACTCTATTTCGCTTATTTTGCATATTCTGAATTATGTTCTATTTGTAGTTTGGGGTTAATTCACGTTTTTAATGACGTTTATTCGAGCTCTTGTATAGAACTAGGTTTGTCCACAGTTATGTTCAGTGTTCGAAGTAACTTTTATTTATTTTTCATTTAGAAGAATATTCTATTAGAATAGGTTCAATATGACGTGTGATATCGCTAATGCGCATATGCCCACTAATAATAATAATAATAAATAGAACATTAAACGACCCATAATCTGTTGATAACAGTTCTTTTTTTTTCTAACTTAGTTATTATCTTAACTTAAGCTAAGTTTTTTAAGTGCTTATTGATTACATATCTAGTAGGTTTTGTTTTCCTTTGTTTTATTTTATGTTATGTTGTGTTGTGCGCGCGTTTGTATATGTGTGTGTATGTGTGAATGTGTGAGCGCGCGTGTGTGTGTATGTGCGTGTGAGTTTGAAGTGTGTGTGATAAGAGATACCGTGTGGTGTTATAAATATTCATATTATATTATACTCATAGTTTCTACCTACAATAATTATACACTCGTAATATTTTACTAATTTTAATATGTATAACAAATTATTTTCATTTATTATTTTTACCATACAATAATGTTACTTCTAGGTGCTTAAGTGCTCGGATTCAGTAGTGCCTCAATTTCAATATAGTTAATTTATAATGTAGTTTTATAATGAGTCATATTTCTTTTAAAATGTTTAGTAGTAATTATATAAATTTAATAACTATAAAAAATAGGCATATTGAGAGATGTTAGTTACTAGTGGTTCTGTTTGCTGTAGACTTCGTGAGTCTGTTTAGAAATTGCTGTTTTTTTACGTTTTCAAAAATTTAAAAAAACTGACATGACAATAAAAAATCTATAATTATCGAACCTGCTCACATAATTTTACGAGAATCGGTTGAGAAATGCGACCTGTAAGCGAGAGCCGCAGATCTGGTCGACTGGACATCCAGAATTCGAACCAACGAAATAATTTTTGTTTAAGCTGAAATGGGAACGTTTTGCTTTGTCGATTATCAAAAACATCCTCAACCTTTAAATCAGCGTTTTTTCTCAAAATAAACAAAACAATATCAACCTAATATCCAATACATTTCAAATCATTAAAATGATTGTTCCCACCTCTAATCCCACGGCGTAGATTGTTCAGAAGATCTCTGCGGTCAGTGCTTCTCCCACGGGATCGCCTTACAACGCTGGGAATCTATTTGGATTAGTATTTGTGTTAATGATATCGGATTGCATTAATGGAATTAATAATGGGTTGGAACTGTTGGAAGTTTGAAATTTAGGGCGGATAATTACTTCGAGAGCTCGGTGACTAGGATCATGAGGGCGTAAGCGACGTTAATTCAAATAAGCTGAAGATTTTATGTAGTATACGGTGAATTTTTACAGCGATTCAGTAGCGATGCCATCGCGATACAGTTGCAATGCTGTCGCTTGTTATAACCCTCGCACACATACTCTTCAACTCTTAAATCTTAGACTTACAATTTTTTTTTTCTGAATTCCGCTTAGAAAGAGGACGTGCTCACTGTTTTTTTTTATTTTTCCTCAGATTACTAATTATTTTGTCATCTCCTTATTAAAATTTACTAATTCTAAAATGTAGTAACTACAAACGATGACACAATGGATAGGATACTTTAATCTGGTGTCTTATAAAAAAAAAAGTAATGACGTTAAGCTTGACATTGTTGACTGCTTATTTTTTCGCGGATAGCTCAAAAACTACAACTCTATGCAACTATGCCTGAGTTGTCGTAGAAAGTTTGGTTAATTTATGTATTTTCTTATATTTCAAACTGAAAAATATTTTTTTTTGAGGGTGAACACGACGCGTATAGCTCTCTCTATCTCCATATTAATTTCAACCTGTTAGCCATTAGAAATATGAAATGTTGTCAATTTGGCTTCACTACTATCGACATTACAATGGCAATTCAGCATCGATACAGCTGCAATACAGTCGCAGAATTAATTCAGACGCGAACGAAGTCTCAATGAATTCTGAGGATTATAGAGTGCTGTTGAAATAACACGGTGAAATTAAAGTGTACTTCCTAGAACATTATCTATTTACATCAAGCCACTGAACCAAACCCGTGTAACCGTCGAAAACACTTCCAACCGGCAATTTAACCGTCAGATAAGTCCCAGTTAAATTTAAACGGTAATTATTCGCACAAAGTTCCCAACTACCCGTAACTCCCATCAGTTTAAGAAGGATTTTGAATTATTCCAAGAAAATAGAGGAAATTGTGGGGAAGTAGTTTTTTGTTCAAGTTGTGGCTTAAATACCTTTGGAGAGTGGATAGTTTAATAGCTCTTAATGTTGGCGGATTATTAGTTAAGTATGAATATCGTCGCCTAGTACCCATAACACAAGCCTTCTTGAGCTTAATTTGGGACTAGGTTGATTTGTGTAAGGTTGTCTGATATTTATTATTATTTATTATTATTATTATTATTAGAAGTTTGAGGAAAAGTGTTAACATAAAAAGCTAAGGACCAGGTGATGATATCGGAGATAAAGCAGATTCCGGATTTTGCATGTTTACTTACATATTGATTGAAACTTACACGATTTACATACATTATAACCAAACTTCATCGCATTCAAAAAGGTGTCTGTGGTGTGTGGAGTTTAACAGCCAGTAAAACCATAAGTAACCAAAGTATGCCTAAGTATGTTTTTGTTATACTTTCCCAAGTGTTCGAAGATTGAGGCAATGTAGATAATGGTTTTATATTTTATGCCTTCTCCAAACTTGTAAAAGAAACTTTTCGGTTCTTCGTTTTTCATTTTATCTTCATTATAGATCTCAATACGTAATACCAAAAAGCATTATTAATACCGATGACTGGTTTATTTTGTCTCATCTGTCTGTTAGTAGTCGAAAGAGATAATATATTTATTTTATAATATTAGTAAAAGCTTCTCAATCGTCATAAAAAAAACACATCTATGTGAATTTATAATACTCAGAAAATGAAAGTCAGTCATGTTATTTTCTTTAGTCTTCGTGACTTGATTTGTTTCTATTGAATAAATCTGGCTTACCTGCCTGTTTTATGTAGATCTAAAACTCTCATAAAAATTCTGTCAGATAATATCAGATAAAACTGAACTTTTATAGTTTTAGAAAAGAGATTTCACAGTTACAAGTACATATAAAATAGAAATTCAAAGTCCCAAAATAAATCTTCTCATTAACGAAACCACAAACAATCTTACGTAGCATAATAGAAATGATATTGAAATCAATTCACACGGAGCCGTGGGAGAGGCGGCGGGCGGAACCGACTCACCCTACCATGAAGGGCTAATGGTTTTTGTCTAAAGTAAATTAAAAGGGGCTAGCTTTCTTATTTGACCTATGGTGAGCAGAACCAATTTTAAACTGAACTCGAGATAAGAAGTTCCTTCCTTCCCCCTCGATTATCGAAAAAAAAAAATGTTTACTGTTAAGTTTTATTGGATTTGTCTTCAACAACGGTCTCCTCTTGGGATTTGGCGACCGATTCATGGTATAACTTACTGGTATTTTGCATTTCATATCTTAGAAAAATATTTTTATTGAATATTTAGTAAATAAAAGTCTTACAACACCAATACTTTCTTTAATTTATGTGAGCATTTTAGCGTGTCAAGTTTGAATTTTTAAACGATTGTAATTCAGGTAAACCCAACAAATTAGTGTTCTGAAAAAAATACCTCAGGTATCATTTTGTTAGCTAACAACAACCAATTTATCGCTAAAATGCGATGTCTTCCGGTCAGCTTTTGAGTAACAAGAGTCGTAAGACATTTATTAATCACTTATTTATTTAACTCTTGATCCAGCCATTGCAATAACTTACTGCTTAAGCGATGTCCTATTAGACTGTCTGCCGGTAAATGGCTATCCAAGCAATGCAATGGTGAATATTATTGGGCTCGAATCAAATTCTTCCATTTGTACCCGTCTTGGGCGGTCTGTGCCTCCCACGTCATTCCCAAGACGCCCATCTCCTACTCTCACGAGTGACGCATAGTTGTTCTGAAACGATCAACCTGAATGTTTCCACGTCAGTGCTCTCTTGGATTATCAGACCATCTTAGAGTATGACCAATCCAATGCCACTGTCGCGTCAGGATCTCCCTCTCCATTGGTAAAATGGTGATCGTATAACTGTTAGTAATCGGCTAATGCCATAATATGAATATTATTAACCGTATCTTTTTGTTACAGAACCAGTGGACGAATGTCCGAGAACGTGCTCTCCTTCAAGGCTGATGCCTCCGACAACAAGGCTCGATACACCTGCGAGGCTAAAAACATCATGATCAGTAACACTCTGAAGGCTGAGATTGATCTCACTGTTCTCTGTAAGTATTCGCTCATTATCATCTGTATCGACATCATCGTCATTGGAATTATCTCTTAGTCGTTCACTTTTGAGAGAGTTTCGTAGTTTTATAATGACATGTTGTTATACATTGTAGTTAATCCTTGCGATGTGCCTCCTCGTGTCACTGACACCACTTCAGTATTTTTTTATATCTTCTAAATTTAATAAATATCCAGTAAACGCAACATGAATACTATTCTTGTAATACCTAGCTAAGATAACATATTTAGTATTAATTCGGTTTAAAGATCTTTATTTCTCATAAGAATTACAATTATTCACTTACATGAGAAAGAAACAAATGGTTAGTATAATTATTAACAATAAACTAGTGAGCGAATATAAAAAGTAAATATTTTAATTAAATCACTGAACACAATTTTTTGTTCCGTAGTTGTCCACAAAACCTTGCCCATGGCTAAAACAGCTTATTTTAGTTTTGATAACATATAAGAATAAAATCGGAAGTAACGCTAGTACCGCATCATATCTCGTCTTAAATCCACACTATCATCCATACACAATAATCAATTTCAAACGATATTATCATTATTAATTCGTAAATAGTGATTCCCGGAAATTTCAACCCAATTTAGGAATGTTGTTAATTTCTTAATCTAGACCGTTTATCTTAACTCGAAAAGACACGTAGCTTATTCACCTTCACCCTTTAACAATCACAATTTCAGAAAACCTGAAGTTGAATAACGTTAAAATTTTCTTGCAAACATTTCTTTGAAAAGTTAGAGGCCTCAGAATATACAATTCGGTCTTTGATGACGGCTGCTAAAGTGACGGTAAAAACGGCTTTTAAATTGTAGGTTAAAGTTGGAGGATGCTATAAAAGTAAAGGAACAGAATCTCTATCAGACAGAATTAAGAGAGAAAGTTATGTTTCCGCACTTACGAGTAGATATGTAAATGGAAAAGTTATGTAGAAAAAAGTATCTTACTAATATTATTAAATTGTAAAGGCGAAAGTTTGTGTGTTTTTGTGTATGTTTGTTACTTCTTCACGCTCAAACCAATAGACAAATTTTGAGATTTTTTTGTATGAAGGTAGTTCACACCCTGGATTGACACATAGACTACTTTGTATGCCGAATAATGTCGTGTCCCCGTGGGATGAGAAAAATAAAACAACTCGAGCTCTAGGGAATATCATTTAACATTTTTTTAATGTCTTTATATAACCAAACCATTGGTATCCTACCTAGGGCCCAATTCGACAAAACATTGCAACTTGACTTTTCACGGTCATATAACAAACTGAGATGGCTTTCAAGAAATTGTAAATACGGTACTATGAAAAGAGCATAATAAGAGATAGACATTGAGAGATGGCGGATACATTTTATTAGATACGCCGATTTATCCCTTGATTCGTAGAAAGATAGCTTCCTAAAAATCACCTGCTTCTTTATTTATTGCCGATTCCCTGAAGTTCTAAAGGTACGGGGACCCCATTTTCGGCCAGTGTTCGTCTCAAAGCGTGCAACGAAGCGAAACTTTGCTTTAATATTGAATTTGATGCCACATCATTGGCTGGATGCTGTGCAGTAGTCACTTCAAATATATACATGTTTATAAGTTTATATCGTGACGAGGGAAAATATTACGCAAATTGATCTAGCCCAAAACTTAGCAATATTTTGCTATGGGTACTAGTACGTCTAGACGCGTAATATTTTCCGATACCGGTATTCGAACTCCTGGCTCTGAATGTCTTTCAACTGCATAACAAATACACGTAAAATTCCTAGTTAGTAACTATTATTTCTAGTTAGATTTTTAGTTAGGAAATGAAAACTAGACTAAATTCAATGCGTGTCATTCCCGCAGTTCCTTTTTAGGGTTCCGTACCTCAAAAGGAAAAAACGGAACCCTTATAGGATCACTTTGTTGTCCGTCTGTCCGTCCGTCCGTCTGTCAAGACCCTTTTTCTCAGGAACGCGTGGAGGTATGAAGCTGAAATTTATATCAATTACTCAGGTCTACTGTCCCTTGAAGCTGTGAAAAAATCAAACTTCTAAGCCAACGCACTCAAAAGATACAGCCGTTTATGCCGCAAATTTTCGACACTTGCAAGGGAATCAAAACCTACAGGGTGCTTCCCGTGAACTCAGAATCTTGAAATTTGGTACGAAGCAACGTCTTATAGCATAGATAAAGGAAAAATTACGAAAACCATAAATTTTTAGTTACATCACATAATATATTTTTTTTTAATAATTTTAAACTAACTACTTCATTTCCTCATAAACGCGTAGAGGTATTAAATTGAAATTCATACCAAATACTCAGGTCTATAATACCTTTAAGCTGTAACAAAATCAAACTTCTATGTCAACGCAATCAAAAGAAACAGCAATTTAAGCTGCATATTTTGAAACTCGCAAGTACTCGCAAGGGAATCAAAACCTAAAGGGTACTTCCAGTCGACCTAGAATTTTGAAATTTGGCATGAAGCAACGTTTTATAGCACACATAAAGGAAAAATTCCGAAAACCTTAAATTTTTAGTTACATTACAAAATATATATTTTTTTGTAAATGTCGATTTCGATTGTCGTAATGAACGAACTTTGTAAACCTTGCAGGTTTGTACGGAACCCTCGGTGCGCGAGTCCGACTCGCACTTGGCCGGTTTTTTTTTATACACTTTTGACTGAACCAGGAAAACAAGTATATTTCGTTCTTTTTGCACTCAATGCTATCTTTTTTGTTAGTCTTTAAATTCCCATTCCATTATCGTCAATTGATGTCAAGTTTTGAAAGTATTCTATTGGTGAAGTATTTGGATTTACTCAATGCTTTTGTTCTCACTACCCCTTGTTTGATTTTGTTGACTTTTAATCCATTAGAGTTAAAGGGAATGTTTTATGAATAGATTAAATTACATGTATATTAATAAGGACGGTTAAGATATACCCTTGGGGAAAATCATGATTAACACTCAGAGTTTTCTTTCATAAATACAAATACAAATGCAAATTCTTTATTGGTAACAAACACCAAGTTACATGTCAACAATTTTAAGCATAGGTAGGTACTTTACATAAGGCAGAGCAATAATAAAATAGACGAGAATAAGTTGTACTTACGCGACATAATTTGATTTTCTTAAACACATAGTTGTAAAGTAGGTAACAAAGTGAATTTCAAGAACGTAATTTGTTGGAGCCTTTTATTATTCTAGAATTGACAAACAAGCACTAGTAAATCAACAAAATACTTTTTTTTTTTTTTTTTTTATTCAAAATAGCCATGCATTTAACCTCGATTGCACCTGATGTTAAGTGACAATAAGGCCTAAGATGGAGCATGCTTGGCTAGAAGATGCCTATTTACTCTCGACTTGAAGAGATCCAAGTTATATTTTTCAGGAAACAGGTGCGCAGGAAGAGAGTTCCATTCCTTAGCTGTCCTCATAAGGAAAGTAGACGCAAAGCGTTTCGTACGAATCAGTGGTATATCGACAACATAAGGGTGGAATCCAAGTCCGCGCCGAGTACTGTATTGTCTGAACGGAGACGGTGGAATTAATTCATGCAGTCCTAGTGCACACTCACCAAAGTGTATCCGGTAGAAAACCGATAAACAGGCGACTCTCCTGCGGTGTTCGAGGTTTACCGATTAAAACCGATACCGAGGGAGGTAAAACCGATTTTCCAAAGGCAATCTATAAAACCATTCACTTCGCGATGTCGATCTTTGGTAACAAGTTTTTAAGGTTCCTCAGGAAATAATCACTCTCTAACATAAAAATTACTACTTTAATAAAGAGAAATTATGCTTTCTGAAAAGAACTGAGCGAGTTACTACAAAAAATACCTAAATCACAGTAAGTGTGCCTATAGGTATTTTTTAAAGATCCCTCGATTTCTCGAGGATTCTATCATCAGATCATAATCTAATATCAATGGGATCAATTAAAAAGTATACCGTTTAATAAAAAATAATCATTTTCTTAATTCGATCGATTTGCTTCATTATTTCTAATGCGAACCGCTGAGGAATGGAACTCGCTCCCAATGAAAATTACAATTTGGGTCTCTCGAAGACAAGAGTGAATAGGCTGTTGTTCAACCAGCGAGCTACATACTCAACCTCACTTACTATGTCGGTGGTGCTCACCGCTCAATCTGTGACAAAATAATAATAATATATAGTATCGAATCAAATGCAATAAAAACCTAAACTCAATCACAAACCCTAACATTTCATACCGACTCTATCTTGGCCCATTTTTTAAGTAAATTCACAAACTTCGACGCGCCGATGGACTTGTGAAAAGAAATTAAAACTTGAGATTTGCGTTGAACGAAAATAAATGTCAAATCAACGGGACTCGGAGGCGATTGGCGTTATTTTTTTAAGGAGTTTATCAAACTTTTTTTATTAACACTTAAGCTGTTATCGCAATAAAAAGGGGCCCAGAGTACTGCCCTGCGGGACTCCCCGGAAATATATTTTTAAATCCCTATATGACATCGGATGTTCAAAGATTTTTTGCCTAACAAATTGAGGATATTTAAATACAGAATGATGCTAATGATGTATCTACGATTCAAAGTAAAACTTCAACAAAAGAGGAAAGAAAAAAACATTTTCACGTTATCAGAAGCTGTAGGAAAATTATTTTGAGAATACATAACAAACATTAATGATAATCTCAGATCTATTCAATTCACCGGTAACAATTCTTTCAAAGTGTAGGGTTTTATAAGGAAATGCGCTTTTCAGTACTAATGAGGAAATTATGAAGTAAAGTACGAATTCTAGGAATGTTTCTTTACGTGACGTGCCTGGAATTAATTTAAAATTAGGTCAATTTAACTGCATCACCTCACCGAGGTAATTTATTATAAGACTTATAGAAAGCATTAGCAAAGCAAAGAATGCCAATGTAGTATTTTTTAGACTTGTTATTTTACAGTTATTATTATTATTATTGTGAGCCCATGATGTCCCACTGCTGGGCAAAGGCCTCCCCACTCTTCTTCCATTGTTCCCGGTTTTGGGCAATTTCTGGCCATTCCTTTATAAAAGAGTCTAGCTCGTCCCGCCATCGCCGATGAGGTCTGCCACGTCTCCGTTTCTGGCTGCTGGGCTTCCACTCTGTAGCGGTCTTGGCCCACAGCTCATTCGGCATTCGACAAACGTGACCAGCCCAGTCCCACTTCAACTTGGCCGCTTTCTGACCTACGTCGACTATCTGAGTCTTGGAGCGCAGCGTGGTGTTCCGGATGCGATCCTTTAATTTCACACCTAATATGCTGCGCTCCATGGCTCGTTGGCAGACCCCGAGTTTGAACCTTTGAGATTCTGTCAAAGACCAAGTCTGAGCACCGTAGGTGAGAACTGGAAGGATGCACATGTCCATGAGCCTCCGTTTTAGTGATAAGGGGAGGTCACCCTTCATCAGGTGTTTCATGGACCAATAGCTCCTCCAGGCGTTTTCAGTCCTTCTTTCGATCTCTTTTTCTTGTCGCGCCTGGAAGGAGACTAATTGGCCCAAATAAAGGTAATCATGGACATATGCAATGGGTTCACCGTTTATCTCAACCCTACGTTTTGTGCTATTGGTCATAAGCTTAGTCTTTGACATGTTCATCATCAGTCCAACCTCGAGGCTTGCGTTGCTTAGGTCTTCAAGCATGAGTTGTAGCTCAGAAGCTGTCGAAGAGAAGAGGACAATATCATCGGCGAATCGCAGATTCGTCAATCTGTTTTCTCCGACGACAAGGCCCCTTCCCTCCCAGCTCGTACCTACAGTAATTAAAAGAAATTTTGGATTAATACTAATTATCCAGAAAATTTACTTTTAAAAACTAATTACGACTAGTTAGGAGCGTATAATTCAGTGAATAAAGGATTTTGACCTTACAAACGGTCCGGTAGTTTTGAATTTTTGATATGTTGTCTAGGATGGTTAGTCAGTGCTTAAAATGCAAAATGCACAATTCCCCCCCCCCCCCCCTCCGCGCCCGCCGCCATATTGAAAAAACCGGCACTCTCTTCATATTTTTGCTCATATCTTCCTTTAGGAGCATTTTAGCTAGAAGAAAGCTTCGACAATGTTATAGAGAGTTAAATTTACTACATTTTCCATTTTATATATTGTTTCTAGGACAGATAGTTACGGAGATATGCACATTTAAAAAAACTTAAGAAATTGCAATTTCCAACTCAAAAACAAACTTCTGGATTATATCTTCGTTTAGGAGCATTTTAGCTAGAACAGTGCTTTGGCAATTTTGTAGAGAATTAAATTTATTATAATTTACATTTCAAATTTTGTTTCTAGGACAGATAATTGCGGAGATATGTAAAAAATAAAGTCACATTTTCCGAAAATGTATGTAAAAATGGACATGAGTTTTATTTCCTACATGTTTTAATTTGTCCTAGACTAGTCCATAACTGAATGACAGCGTTCTAAACCAAGAATTTTAAGAAATTTTCGGAAAATTCGACTTTTCCTGTTTTTTAAATGTGCATATCTCCGTAATTAACCGTCCTTGAAACAAAATTTGAAGTGTAAATTATAGTAAATTTAATTCTCTACAACATTGCCCACGCTTTGTTGTAGCTAAAATGCTTCTAAACGAAGATATTATCCAGAAGATTGTTTTTCAGTAGGAAATTGCGATTTTTTCGTTTTTTTAAATGTGGATATCTCCGTAACTATCTGTCCTAGAAAAAAAATATAAATGGAGAATGTAGTAAATTTAACTCTCTATAACATTGTCGAAGCTTTCTTCTAGCTAAAATACTCCTAAAGGAAGATATGAGCAAAAATATGAAGAGTGCCGGTTTTTTCAATATGGCGGCGGGCGCGGAGGGGGGGGGGGAATTGTGCATTTTGCATTTTAAGCACTGACTAACCATCCTAGACAACATATCAAAAATTCAAACTACCGGACCGTTTGTAAGGTCACACATAGTACTTAAGTCTCTATTCACCGTATTAGTAGGATAATGGGACCAAAGATGTGATGTGATTGATATAATGACGTGACAGCGTCGTTGGGAGAGCACTACTCCGGCAACCTAGGGTCTCAGTTCAAATCCTGTTAATAGTGGAATTAAGTATCTACATTAAAAATAGAGTGTCCCTAGTCACCATCTCGAAACGAAGACATTGTCTGTTGTCCGAAGGACACCAGAAGAACGGCTGAAAATGTAGTCGGCTTCCTTATCTATTACTCGCTTTCTTGAGCTTAATTTGGGACTAGATCGATTTGTGTAAGGTTGTCCGAAAAAAAAAAAATTTATTTTTTCTCAATTTTTTAATAATCTAAACCATAATTTTATGAAACATGTAATGTCTCATTTTTTTTAATGTGGGTTTACCACAATCCCACCACAAGCGGTCCCTTCCACCAGGTAGCTCCTTTTTAAATTTTTCTTTAAGCTTTGATTTTTGTATTCATGGTTTAAATCTAAACCATGTAAAGTTTTATTTCGAACTACATCAACATAAAATCAAGTATCATGCCAATCCATCATATCGTCTTTCATCTAATCACAAACACAACATAGGTACTTATACAATTATGTTTAACCAGTTTAACATGATTCTAGGCCCGAGTTTGTTGAGAGACGAATACATAATGTTTATTGGCATTCACATTAGTCTGATTCTGCAGAATTGTACCTTAATAACGTTCAGATCGCATTGAATAATGGAGTTACTAATAAAACTCACTAAATTAAATTATGAAACCGCCAATCTTCGTCATTCCAAAAATTTTACTTTGCGTGACTATACACTGCAGGTTATTAAGCATTTTGCTACGATTGCACTTGATGTTAGCAAATGTCTATGCACTCTCGGCTTGAAGAGATCCAAGCTATTTTTTTACTGCTTTTACAAAACTCATAAAATATGTTAAACCTTATGTCACTATTATTACTCTGGGCGTCTTAATCTCAAACCGGAACAGACCATTGAAAAAAAATACGCGACCTTCTTATTTGTACATACAATTTTGTAATTTGATCTCATTTAAATCTCTGATTAACGTGTTGAAGTTGTGCATTTCATAGCTATTTCTATACCAACTGTACTAGTGAATTAAACACAACATTTTATCGTGTTCTGGCTCAAGTGAGAACCATGTGACTTCCAATAGTGAGCCCTTGGTAACGATTCTGGGACAATTTGCCCGTAATGAGTAAGCCCTTCAGACAACCTCAATGAATCCAAGTTTCTAGATCTAATTGAAGTACAAAGATTATTGATTATTCATCTACACACACTCGTCCACTATCACCACATGAAGAAATTAATGAACGTATTTTTACTTTGATTTTTCGAGTCCTCTATAACACTTGAATATTGTTTTCGTAAATATAATTATATCAGTATAATACTTATTTACATAGGGTATTGTATCTTAGTCCTTTGGCACATCACACTGGTAAAATTTTAGATAAGGGGTTTCATAATCATGTTATTTATTTTTAAGACATAGGCACAAAAAGGTAGTTCGTTATTGAAATTATAATTATGTATGTACAAATTTAGAAAGAGGTAGATAAAAATAGTGTCATACATCAGCATGCAGAAAGCTGATTTGTATATCAGGTACTTAATGCTAAGTTATTATATTACATAAACATAAATAACAATTGTACTAATGGCGTAAGTCAAATTGCATACTAAAATGGTCAGGTAATTATGATAGTTTTGATACTTAGTAGCACAGAAATTGGCTAAAGATGGCCAATAGAACATGTTAACATTTCGATGGTTACTTAGCTAAGTCTGTTGATTTCATTGATAACCTGCTTAAAGAAACCATTTTTTTCTTTATCAAAATTGAGCCCCAATTTTAAGATTCAGAAATACCTAGTACTTAATATTCTAGGGCTTACACGATGATTTGAGACCAGCCCAGCCCAGCTTAAGCATGAAGTCTTATTAAAGTTGGGACCCAAGGTTAGGGTCAGGTGTGACTTGGGCACTAAGTAGCGAGCAGTGGAAAAAGTGATTTAAAACGGTCACTGCGTTAAGCATAAGGCTTTAAGGCTACGAAATATGGGAGGTAGCAAAATGGCATATAAGGCTTTGAACTACATACGTTAGACAGTAACTTTTGTTAAGCAGTAGCGTCCGCTAGCGTAAACCATTTGTACTGAAGCGAAACATCAATACATTTTATGCTTAGAGCAGGATTTAAACCCAACCCATGTCTCCATGGCTTTCCGTGATAGGTGGGTGGACTACTAGGTGCACTAGTTTCCACGTCTAGCTCAAAAGGTGAGGACACGTGGGTTCAAATCGCGCAAACATTTCACAAGCCAAACATTAACATTTCTGATAAATAATCATCATTTCATCATTTTATTTTTATTTGAGACAATCATTTTTTCCGGATTGTTATAAATTTAATTGAATGGGTTTTTTAAAGTTCAGTAAAACTGAATTTAATGATTATGACGTAAATAATGAAAAAGATTAGGTACAAATTGCCTATCAATTTTAAGGCATGACCATTTCCTGTGAGTTTGCGGATACATTGTTTAATGTCTGTGTATAAATCAATAGAATATAGCCAAATCCCAATTAATCAAAATAAAAGATGGATTAATTGTGTGAAAGATGATATGAATAAGAATGAAGTAAACTACGAGATGACGAGTAAAAGGGAAGAATGGAGGAAGAAAACATGCTGCGCTGATCCCAAAATAAATGGGATAAGGGATAAGGGAATGATGAAAATATAGCTATTCTACCCAGACATTTCACTTACCTAAAGAACTTCTATCAAGTTTTACTCACATAGACACTAAAATTTACCTAAATATTGCCGAGATTCGAACCCACTTCAGTAAGCAGTGTCACTACAACTGCGCCACAACCGCGTTCTCTTTAAATACTTGACTAACCTCCAATTTCCTTTTTACAGTCGCCCCAGCGCACGTTACCATCTCAGGACCGTCAGAAGCCAGGGTAGGGGACCCAGTGCCCCTAACCTGCAGTACGGCACCTTCGAATCCTGCTGCTGACATAAAGTGGCTAGTCCTTGGCAAACATCATAAGGAGGCCAGCAACCGCACAGTTATATCGCCTGAAGGTAAGTAACTATCTGTAAGTACCTATTAAAAATCTGGTTTTTATGGGGGGGACATGATTTCAGGAAAAATCTTAATAGCGCGACGCGGGATAGTCATTTATTTTGTATGGGCGCTCGGCACATATGCCAGTCTGGCGCCATTTGTTGGTCATAATTTCTTTGTCATGCATCACGCCGAAACGGGTGGACGGATTTTAACAAATTTTGGTATAGGGATAGCTGAATAATCAAAATATATTTTTAGGATACTTTTTGCCCGACTACGGTAAAAAAAGTTGAACGCGGGCCAAATTACGCACCTTCTAGTAAAATAATAAATAAAATTTTGAATATACGTTCCAGGAGGCTGGATAACGACATCCAACATCACGGTGACCATAGAAAAGGACAGAAGATCCATAGTGGTCGTCTGTCACGGTGTCAACGCGCAACTCACGGAAAACGTCGTGGCCACACACACCATCAACGTGCTTTGTAAGTACTTTACCTCATCATCATCATCAGCGAAAAGACGTCAATCATTCAATTTTTAAAATTTTCCGTGAATAAAAGTAGTAAAAACGTTATACAATACACTACAAAATGCGTTATTACGTACCAAAAAAGTTATTATCCCAACATATGTACATTTCTCGATAAACAGAAATACCCTACGCGAGTAAAATTGTGGGCAAAATAAAGGAGAATATAGCATAATAGTCGTCCATCAGTTTGACGCTTAAAGCGTTTCGTCACCAGCGTTTCCCGAGCGTGAGTCCATCGGGGCGTTAACGCTCGCGGCGGAGACGTGGCGTGCAAGTTGCGTAGCCGTTGCGTTTACGCTTATTAAACGCGTAAGGGGTGTTCAGTTGCTTTGAGCACTTTCATGAGATTGGTAGAATAATGGATGATTCATCTTTTTCACGTCAATTCAATGCGTTTGAAGTTACTTAGCTCTTGATATTGAACCATGAGAGTAATGAAAGGTTATAAAAGGCCCTGTTTTTTGTCTAAGAAGTATTGTCCCTAAAGAAAAAAACAGTAAGCGCACTTTACCTTTGGCGTTAATTCCGTCAATCTTACACGTAAATTACATTATGTATTGATTACGGATTCAAAAGTAAAAATTAAATGTTAGAACCAAGGTGGCACGCGTTCCTAGCCAGTTGTAGCAGTGCACAGTTCTTAGGGGATCTTTGAGGGTTTTTTTTTCCGACAAACCAGCATGCGGCCCGCCTGATGGTATGTAGTTACCACCGCCTATGGACACTTGCGACGACAGGAGCATCACACGCGTGTAACCCAACCGAACCGAACCTTTAAGAACCTATTTACCCCCCTCTTGAAGAACCCCATACTCTAGACCCTAGGGAAAACCTCGGCAGGGAGCTCATTCCACATGCGGAGCGTTCGCGGTAGGAAATTCCTCTTGAACCGCACAGCTCCCGTTAATTTAGGCTCCAGTGTGTGAGGATGAATGCCTGCCGATGGCGAGCAGTGCGATGGTAGAAACTGGCCGTGGGCATCTTGTCGAATAATTTTAGAACACAGCCCATTTTACATAGAAAACTATCGTGAGTATCAGACATATTAAAATACTTAAACGGGACTTCTACGACGTGAGTAAACCCGTTTAAGTATTTTAACACAGCCCATTATCACAGATCGTAAAATGTAAGCAAAATCGATTGGAATGATGTATAACAACCCGTGACGGCCTACTCCGTAGGCCTCCGTCATTTCAATGAATTTTGCTCGCTTTTTACGAACCCTTAGGGACAGACGGTAGAACACACATTAAGGAGGCAACTTTCCTTAGACTTCGATTCCGTCTGTAAGTTTAGGATTGTCAACAATGCACGCAGCGAGTCAAAAGAGCTAAGCTGATACGTTTTATAATGTTTTATTCTGTGACAGCACTAGTGCAAAAATGTCGCTTCAACTTACAAGCGTTTATGTTTTAGCTCTAGACTTGCAAGCCCGAGTCCATACCCAACTTATTAGATCATCCAAACTTCAAAATAACCGTAAAATTATCTCCGAACCTTGACCCAGTATAGAACCTCCACATTTTTATCAGGGCTGTGATGGAGTCGACCCTTGTAATGTCTTACTAACTCGGGGCGGCACGTGACGAGAAAACAGAGCAGGCCGATGCAGACGTAACGTGTATGCGCGTTCTATACTGCAAAGAGGGTAAACCGGGTACATATATGTATATAAGGTAGTTAAACGACGACCTTCCAATTGAAACCATACAGTCCACGAGGTGTGCACATTTTCTCGATATTAGGTGTACTCTATTTTAATTCGATTACTGTAACAATAAGGCCTGATGGTATGCATTGATGAAGCCTATGAGAACCGAAGAACACTCAGAAGATATACAATAAAATGCCCAGATTATAAGTCGTAGGAAATACCAACGCAGACATTAATGATCACATTTTATTAATGAACGAGTATGAGTATGAGGATTGGCCTCTTGCAGCGATACATACGTGACATATAAATGTTGATGAAGGGGGAAGAGCTGCGCGCTCAGGTTTCCAAGATAAATAAATAATGAATATCAGAAAACCTTACACAAATCAACGATACACATAAGATAAGGTAGGGGGCAAACTGCCACAAACCAAATAACTAACAGTTATTTAGTCTTACCCCCCTTTCTTACATTTATAAATAAGTATATATCTACACGCTATATATATTTAAGTATATATTCTGGGTCATCCCAGGCACGAATATCCGAGTTACATGAGCCAGACAGAAATATTGCTAGACACAAAAGACAGTTGCACTACCGCTGCGCCAATTTCGTTGTCAAATGAATTTAGAAGCTAAAAAGTCTAGCAGCAAGATTTAAATAACAACCTGTAGTAGTTCCAACATCTAGAAATCTACAGGCGGAAAAATGGTAGCGGAGCGTTATCTAAAGTGCTAATTCTAGTGTACTTCACCCCTTCGGTAATCTCTACAAGATATATCAGGTCGTGGGATTCCGGAACACTCCCAATTAAATAAATATTTTAAATTATCAATATGCTTTTGATTTTTAAGATTTGATATCCAAGATTTACGTAGCTATTTATTAATTGAGATTTTTTAAGTGGTAATCACAGTAGCAACACATTTTGCTTACAATGTTGTAAATATATTACCTAAAGGTTGTTCACTTTTAAACTAATTCATCTTTAACTCATTACAAAATTAATGAATAGGTACATTATTTCGTATATACCGAAAGAAGAGCAACGGATCCTTGAAATACTAATAGACCAAACTTGATAACGACAAACTTAAAAACAACAGTTCGCGAACTGACTTTTTGTTTCATCTTCCTTTAAACAAAGACAATGTTGAGTGACGAGACAAGTTTGTAGTTCTTTGTACGAGTACCATTATTTTCCTAGAGACTTTCGCGTCCTTTGAGTTAAAGGGTTGACGGGACTTTTGTAAATCTTGTTTCTTTTACGAGTAAGTAGACTCCGTTTTTGCTTGAACAAAATGTTAGTAAAATGATTTGGTTGTGGCTGGAGATGGTTAAATAGCTGTGAACGGAATGAGACTAAAATGTCGTTGGAATGTAGAACAAAGGATAGTTGGAGGAATTTCGTTTATTTTATTCCAGTTGGGTTGGCTACAGTTTTCATCTTAAAGGTTAAATGGAAGAGATCCCATGTTGTGTATTCTTTTGGCTGCTTATTACCTGTTGTACTTCTGCAATACAAATTACTTTAGAATTAGCTAAGATATCGCAAAAGGAATAAAATTTAAACACACAGTGATACAATTCTGAAAGAGTATCGAGAAATATGGTAAGGGTCGTGATTTTCAGGAAAAAAACATATCAGCGAGGTTCTCGTTTGTTATTATTCGTAGTCGTCTTTTATCAAATTTTAGAAATAGTTGTTTTTTGTCTTTATCACGGTAAAACGGCCAACAGCAGCTATCAACATCAAATACTTTTTACACAATTACAGTAAAAAAGGACGAAGTTAGACACCATTTAACAAGTACAACATAATACCTATAGTATAGATCCGCTCAGTAAACTAATTCACAACATCAAGTCAACATTGTCCAACTTAATTCAACTTTAATACAAACGTAAACTATTTAAATTCAAACTAACGTAAATCACAGTTTGAATTTTGAATTCAGAACTGTCCGTTAACAGCGTAAACAGGGCGGCCACGGCGGACTTCCGGTCGAATTATCATATTTCCGGAAACGGATGCAACGGCTCAACATGGCGGCCATTTTTAAGGCTAGCTGCGTTTTTCGGGGAAATGGCGTCACTGATTTGGTGTTAAATTTCTGTGAAATTTTGTGCATTTCAGTTTGACACGGTTCTAGAAATTGTCAAAAGTTTGAACTGAAATTATTGCAGTGATACCTTTCGTTACATGATCGAATTTCACAATTTAATTTTGATTGCGTCAGCTTTTTTAGGAGAAAGCCTACCTGTGAAGCTTCCATATTCAATTTCTGAAATGTAGTCTTACTTTTAAATTGACCGGGCAGTAGGTCACTTAGGCGATATACCTGAGATAAATATTATCGCTTGCTAAGTGATTTATTTTATTTATTTGCGCCCAGCTTCTAGTAGGCATAATCTTTCTTCAATATAGATAAAAATACATCGCTAAATGTGTTACTAAGTAAAACTGGTGTCCCACTTTAGCTATTTTAAGTAAGTATCCTTTCAAGTTGGAGGAATGATTATATGAAGAAAAAATACCGTGAACAAGTAAAAACCCTCCTATTCTTTTCACATATAAATTGCTTAGTTTTTTTCCTTCTGTCGGGTCAGCTAGTACATTTATATAACTGAATGTAGTATTTATTCTTTCTCCTCCCGTTTAATCCCTTACCAAATTACTAAACCAAATAAAAAACCCATTAATCCTTCCATACACGTCCTAAATCGGTTTTATATTTAAAACACAAAGCCTAGGGTTGCCACAAATACTCGTGCAGGCATAAAATAGTGGTGTAATTAATTCACGGGCCCTCATTAACGTAATGAGCGCGACGTGACGCGGTGACAACCCTACGAGATATTCCCGCTACGTGCGCCAGGGCTGTGCCTTAAAATTAAGTTAGTCATTCAGTAATTAAATTTTGTTTTATTCTAACCTCTTATACTCGTATCGTATTAACTGGAAAAATCGGGGTCTGCACTAGACGACGACAAGGCGGTCAGGAACAATGAAAAGCGTTAGTATTTTCATATTATATTATGTAGAAGTACGTATAGATTAAAACTATATTTACTGGTTATTTGGGTAAAATGCGACGCTACTGATGAATAGTGCCGCTAGGAATAGGTAAAAATGCGCCCCGTACATATATAAGTGCAAGGAGCACGTGTCTTGATGCGGTGTGATTATCTAAGCCATTAATTTGAGTAGTACCTATGCCAGTCCTGTCTGTCAAACGGTTGGACATATGGGTTTTAATCGCACTAATCATTTTTTGCAGTTGTCTCTTTATTAAATGTATATTTTTTCAGCTTAAATGAAATTTCATATTAAGTGGTGAGGTGCCAACCCTAACGACATACGTGTCAGGTTATAGGTCTGTCGTTAACTATATTATAGTGTATAATGAAGTGGGTAGGTAGTATTAAAGAACCGCGCAGTAGAATAATATTAAAAACTAGTATGTGTGAGTTAGTTGCATCCCCCATTTTTCTACTTTGCCCCAAGGTTGATTGGTAAAGAATGTCTAATGCCATTAAGTCCGCTTTTAGCGTACAAAAGTGAAGTTAGTTAAGTTTGCGCCTCATTTACATGCAACGACATTGATATCAGGCGCAATCTTAACTTGACCGGGTAGTAATGTGAAATGCCACTCTATGTAGCTCAAATCGCAAACATCGCGTTTTAATTACGGTTAAAGACGATGTAGGTACCTGAGATATACCTGAAACTTCGCTTGTTTAGCAATATCTCGAAGTACACTCGAATTAGGCGACGGAAACTGCTTAATGTCAGGCGGGCCGTACGCTTCTTTACCTCCGTCGTAGTATATAGAATTAGGGCCCAATAACATATGTATTTGCCAAATCTTATTCTGCTATAAATATACGACAAGAAATACAGCTTCCTAAACCCTAAAAGGGCTTTGAAAAAAAGATGTTCATTCCGTTCAGTCAGTTTTCATCAGAGAGACAAGACGGGTGTTTTTGAGCCGTAATGCGAGCGTGAGGCTCATTCATACACATATCTGAATAGGGTTTTTCGCCTTGTCACCTCACTACGCGGTGTGGGATCGGGCATGAGAGACAACGGGAGCGATTGGCGTTTTATGCAAAACATTGAAATTGGAAAGTAAAATATCGTTGATCATTTTCATCCCACTAATATTATAAAAGTGATAGCTGAAATTTGGAAAAGAGATAGTTTTTACGCTAAATAAACACACAGGCTACTTTTTAAGCATGGTTCCCGTAGCATAATGTACCCCAATTTCAACACGAGCAAAGCCACGGTCAAAAGCTAGCTTACCATAATTTAAACTCAAACATTGCATTCGTATTTTGTAAGAAAAAGAAACCAACAACTAATAACTAATTATTTTATTGCGTTGAACGCAGTAGGTTAAGTTAGATTTGTTGTATAAAAGTTCTAAAAAGTATATAATATAGTTCTTGATAAAGCTGGTTGGCAAAATAAAACAGTGGCAAAACAAAGCCGTCAGTTATACGGTTCCAATTTGATTGGCATAGTGATAAAATAAAAAGATAATGATAAAAAGCAGTTTTAGCAAAGTGTGTGGTGCCTAATAGTTAGATTATTGCTAATAATTATAACTGCAATTAGTGCAATCAACAAAATGTTATTTAAAAGTAAATAATAAAATATATTTCGAACCTAAATACATATGTCAGAGCCGCGTTTCTGACCGTTCGGATAACCTTATTTGAAACTCTTAGGAATAAGGAAGTCTGAGCGTGCCACGCGGGCTCGCTCGGTCGGATCAGACGCGGCTATTCGACACACCGAATCCAACCCCAAGAAATATACAGAAAGATAATGAGTCGACTGTGAAGATGGGGCAAGAAATGTCATTCCTAATTATATTTTCACTCTCCCCTTTGTATTTTGTAATAACTCTATTTCCAGATCATTTGTAATTTGTACCTCATGTGTTAGATTTGAAATTGCTTCCGCCACGAGAGTTCCTTTCCTTAGCGCTTTATACTAATCCGCTGCAAGCTCAACACATATCCCACGCCTCAGCGGAAGAAATGATTAATGCATGGCAGATAACAAGTTTGTGCTCCCCAATATGCTGGTTTACGCACAAACATATGTACTACATACGGTTCCTTCACACAGTACGTATAGCTCTGTTCAAAGGGATGTCTCATTAAAAATAGATCATAGTGATGTGATGAATGTGTGATTGTTGCGGGGTTACGATTTAATGACGTCACGAAAGAGAATTCAGTAATTCAGTGATTTCGGCTGGTGGAGGTTTAAAGGTTTATACTATATTGATCATAGAAAACTATCGTGAGTCTCAGACATATTAAAATACTTAAATGGGTTTACTCACGTCGTAGAAGTCGAATAACGATTCATCATCGCGGCGGTGGCCAATCGAACACTGAGTATTGCAAGAACATTGCAATTTTGCACTTAAAAAACAACTTCAATTATTTTTGCTGATCAATTTCAGGGTTTTCCTTCTTCTTCTTCCTTAAACTTCTGTGGTCTCTCCTTGTCTGATGTGTCCATCTTTTTCTTTTTAAATTTACTATAATTCAGAATTTAAGGATTAAAATGAGCCAATTCTCTCAGATTCTCAGAAAGACAAATTAAAATTAGCATACCGACGAATATATATACATCACAAACTATGCTATAAGAAAAACAAAGATCATCTTCAAAAATCTTAAAACTATTTCGACATCGCCACTCGCCAAATTCATTCAAAAATTCAGTCACGACCTACGTCCTAGAATAATAAAAGCCTAATACAGGTGAAAGCTAAGAAAAACACGAAAAATCTCATAAAAACCCGCCGACAACAAAATTTGCCTCTACATTTCGCCTCTTGATAAAATCTAGGAAAAATAATCAACACTAAAGCGAACGTGACGTCGTTGGGAGGAGGGGGAGGAGAGGGGGTAAAAAACACGAGGACGTACTTAAAGCCAGCTTATGCCCCACTGGGCTTTATCACATTAGGGGAAGGAGGGTTCCGTCTTTTTAAGTTATGTACTGTGAGTCTAGGAAATAAGTAAGATGGTTTAAGCGAGTGACTACGGATTTTCAATTTTAAACTAGTTTGCTATGCAGTTTCGTTCGTATGAAAGAAAATTAGTCATACTGTATGGTACTTTGGGTCGAGTAAAAACAAAATAAACTTTCAACCTTTAATAATAAGACAGTAGACATAGATGAAAAACTAGACCTTCAAATAAACCTTATGTGCTAGACTTCAAAATAAACTATAAATAGAAAATTTGGCCCAAATCGCCGTCTATTGGCAGCGTGCCGAGAAGGCTGGCAGCATTGCCACGCTGTATGGCAATGCTGATCCTATGTGCTAGATATGAACCACCTCTTATAAATGGTGTTCTGCCTTTTCTCACTTCAGCGTTAATTTCAAAATAAATACATAAGTACATGTCAATAAACAAGCTATACTCGATTTTTTGCTATTTAGAGTCCTGAATAATAACAGAACTACTTTTTATTGTATACACATACTATTATTTTTCACGACACTGCTCGAAAATGTGGCTATAGATTACCTGAATCCAGTACACAAAACAGCTCTTATATGTTCATTTGTAAACTGTATATCTATGTTAGCTCTAAACACGACAACAATGTAGCACCTTACGGTCACAGTTCGTATCTACACATGAATTTCATAGTAAGATACGACTTATCAGAAAATATTTCAGAGTTATTTTCTCGGCCGGCTCAAACGACAATTTAACCAATCGAAGCTTAATCATCTGCTGCATGTCAAATTAAATTGACCAATGAGAATGCGTCATTTATGAGGTGTATTTTTCTCTTAAACTTATAAATACCCGCAAAGGAGATTATTTTCTTAAGTAAGTTATACTTCTCAGGTTTACTTTTTAATACGTTTTCGTTAAAAAGGTTTTACCCTGAAAATATGAACATTTATTTTTTAAAATTAGTAAAACAATTTCCTAATTTCTACAATTACTTATTTTTCAACAAATTAACAGTTTATTTGTTGAAAACTGTTAATTTAAACATTTGTATAGAATCTTTTTTATCGATTCTTATTTTGTTTTATGTGGTAATACCACATTTTTATTTTTATAAATAATGACACAAAGGTAAATTAAGAAAGAAAAATTGAATGCGATCTACTACATTACCCCGCTTCGATTGTAGTAGATCGCATTCAATTTTTCTTTCTTAATTTACCTTTGTGTCATTATTTATAAAAATAAAAATGTGGTATTACCACATAAAACAAAATAAGAATCGATAAAAAAGATTCTATACAAATGTTTAAATTAACAGTTTTCAACAAATAAACACTTTAAATTATATATATATTGAGTTCATAATATATTTTTTTATTCGGCTTAAAAGCCATGACTCCATTGCAATGCGCGCATGCGCTACAAGGCAGCCGCCATATTTTAAAAAAGCAAATGTATTGTTTAGTAAATATTAAATATTGGTTTTGTGATGTGCTTAATTTAATAATGTTCTCACTGACTCACGAAATAAAATAATATTAGGAACGTATATTAATATTGAGGTAACGTTACAATGATCTTTCAGTGTAGAATGTATAGTTGAGTGGTTTACTTGAGTGTAACCTAGACTAAATGTTTAAATTTTGTTGAAAGTGAGGTAAGATTTAATATTTTTGTTATTTCTTAATAAATGGGTTTAAAATCGTCGTTGCGTCGTTTGAATCTGGGGGCACAATCAGCTTTACGTATAAAACAGCCCTAATTTTTATAAAAATGAGGCTGCAACAAGGCGCCTAGTTTACATATATAAAATACTCGTATTTTAATGTATTTCCTCGCAGTAGTCGTGAAAAGCTCTCTGTTCAGTCTCGGCTGAAAGTACAATAGATGAACTCGTATTATCGAAGGCCTCCCCTGCGGGTCAGCCTTCGAAATTTACTCGTTCATCTATTGCTTACTTTACAGCGTCTACAACAATGTACTATTTATTTTTTGTATAGGATAATTTTGTATTTCAATTGTAGTGTACATAATTCTTACTGTAAAACAAAAATCAGGACTCACATTATACTCCATTGCCTACTAAAATGTGGAAGAATATCGATATGAGATTTAGTACAAAGGTTCACTCTGTCCTGCGGATCCCTAAAATACGGGAGCGGGGTCGCGTCGTCCCGGAAAACAACGTAATTTTTAAGGCATTATGGCATAATACTGTTTCTTTATAATTCCTGAGGCCACGGTGTTATTGCGCATTCATTGTCTAACCAACTACGGGAAAGGTTTAACGGTAAGGCTGGAAGTCAAAAATAATTTGGCTTTGTACCTTTGTTTAAAGTTTTAGTTACCAATGAGGAAGTATGGGAAAGGGTAGAGAAGAGACATATACTACATATCTTAGAAATTCGAAGAGGGAAAATGATAGGCCATTTAATGCGACACGACGATCTGATACAGAAGATAATAAAGGAAAAAATTGAGGGCAGGACAGGAAGAGGAAGGTCGAGGATTAGTTATTTAGAACAGATAAAGAAAAAGGTAGAGAAAGAACTGGCGTTCAGTGAAACGGACTGGAGAGAACTGCACCGACAATCTGATTTAAAACTCTAAAATAATAATGAAATGACCTTTGTTTACGTAGAATTCATATTTTATACATAGCGCCTATTGTAGGTAATACATAAATGTATAATAAACACTGTAATCCCTATAGATGTGCCAATAATATTTGAGGAGTTCTTTCTATTCCTCATTAGATCTCGATATCAGATCTTTGCCAAAACTGTAAGGGATCATTCTACAAAATGGAGATAGACCCCAATAAAAAGAATCCAACAATATTGACGGAGTTCTGAGGTAACATTAAATAAAAATACAATCGAATAGAAAATCGCCTCTTTGAATTCGGTCGCAAAGAGAGGCCACGGAATGCAAAAGCAAATATAAGTCTCAAAGTTTCCGTGAAATTACTTTACAGATCGTGCAAGCACATTGCAACGGTACAGAAACACGATTGACAGCCATTATACACTAACAAAACATTTAATGGCATTCCGTTGTTTTTGCCGTAATCAGCAAATCGTTGACAGATAGATCTGCATTGCATTTAGCGGGCGATTGAGTGTTGAGCGCCATCTACTGAGAAGTGTAGAAAGTCACAACACACTACTTTTGGTATCAGATTTTGCTTACGAAGTGTTATAAAGTGGACAATACTAGAAGTCTATTAAAATCAGATTTTAGATTCCGTTTGTAATAACTAACAGTTAGTTAAAATAAATAAAATAAATATCGGACAACCTCACACAAATCAATCTAGTCCCACATTAAGCTCTAGTAGGCTTGTGTTATGGACACTAGACGACGATAAACGTACTTGTATAGATAAATACATACTTAAATAATAAATAACATCCATGACCCAGGCACAAATATTCGAGCTCATCACACAAATATTTTCCCTTGCCGGGATTCGAACCCAGGACCGCCGGCTCAGTAGGCAGTTGCTTTACCACTGCGCCAACCGCGTCGTCAACTTTGATATGATAGAATACGCTTAGTTTTTTCTTCTTTTTTGTGTGATTGCTGAAGTTTGTGTCTGTCCTGAAACGCTTTGATGGTGTTCTTGACGAGCTGTTTCTATGCGACTCTATATGCAAATTTCCTCAGGGCAGTATATATTGTTACGCCGGTAGGTTAGGTCAAAAACTTTGAACGTCAATTTCAGTGCTTTAGAGGCGTTTTCAGCAGGCTGAAAAGTCATTTCAGGCCGTTTCAGAAGTTGCTCTATCACATATCTAAAGATCGAAATTTCACCCAAGTTGCCGTCGTTTTCAGGCGCCTGAAACATGTTTTCAGTCCGTTTCAGGGCACCCTCTATCAGATGACGCCATAACCTGAAAACCCGTTTTCAGGCGTTTTCAGGACCCCTTATGGGCCTCTGAAGCACAAATCGTTATATGGCGAAATATCCCGTAGGAGTGACAGAGATAGCACTAGTAGAATGAGATAGCTATACTCGGAACATTCGAGAAGTGTGTGACAGAGATAGGACTACTAGAAAGAGATAGCTATACTCGGAACATTCGAGAAAGGAGTGACAGAGAGTGCACCATTAGAGAGAGACATATATAGCCTCGAATGTTCTCGGCCCTCACACTGGACCTTACTAGAATATTCGCGATATGTCTGGACAACGCATCGAGAAAGCGGTTCCGCGGGATATATAAGGCGCCGACGGCCGGCGCGAGTTAATTACATTTTAATTGCGATCGAGTACTAGTACAAGGATAATCGGAGAGAAAGACTCTTGAGTGATTAGTGCGCTTAAGTACAGTTCGTGTGAATAGTGAGTGCATAATTTGTGAAATAGTGTTTGTGTTAATTAGTGGATTTTAAGTACAGTTCGTCTGAATTGTAAGTGCGTAATTTGAGTAATAAAGTGTGTGTTTTCATTTGTGGATTAATTTGTGCTTTTCTATCAAATACGAACCCCACGCTCGTAACATTTGGTGTCAGAAGTGGGATAGAAAATGCCGTTAATGCCACGAGAAACCGAGCCGAAAGGAGTGACGACGCGAAGCCAAACATCTGGATCGGGAGACTCGACGCCTGGTATGTCGGAGTCACCTGCTCCAGCTGCACAGGGAGTGGACCTTAACGCCATCTTCGTCCTCCTAAAGGAACAGGCAAGGAAACAGGAGGAACAGGCAAGGAAACAGGAGGAACAGGCAAGGAAAGAGGAGGAACAGTCTCGAATCCTCCGGAACGAACTTCAGGAATACCAGGAGGAACAGGCTCGAATGCTCCGTGAGGTACACGAGTCTACGACCGAATGGAAGAAGGAAATGTTTGAGATACAGGAAAAACTGGCCAATATGGACATTAAATTGGAAAGTCGAGTCCATGAGGTCGCGGAAAAGGTGGAAACTGTTAAGGAGGACGTCGAAGCCTATAAAAACCGCCTCCAGAAATTAGAAGTTAAAGTGGCTAGTGGTACGAGCACCTGTGTACCCGTCGAATCGGTGGCTGGAGGTGGCAGGTTCAAAGTGCCCCCCTTTGATGGTACTTCATCGTGGACCGCCTATAAGCTGCAGTTTGAGTCCGTTTCCCAGGCTAATGGCTGAAGTAAGGAGCAAGCCAGAACAGCACTGACGTTGGCGCTGCGCGACGAGGCCCTTACCATACTCGAAGCTCTGGGGAACGACCGGACATACGACCGCCTTCTGGAAGCCTTGGAGGCACGTTACGGCGACAGTCACCTGGAGCACGTATACCGAGCCCAGTTAAAGGATAGGACGCAAGGACGTAACGAGTCCTTACAACAGTGGGCCTTGGAAATCGAGAAGTTGGTTAGGAAGGCCTATCAACGTACGTCAGCTTCCTTTGTGGACAGTATGCTGGTGCAGGCCTTCATTGATGGTATCCGGGATCTGGAAGTGAGGGCAGCCGTGCGATTGGGACATCACGGCAGCCTGAAAGATGCCGTAGCCCACGCTCTCGAGGTGGAAGCTGTACGACAGGACTCATCCAGGCCTTTCAGGGTACGAGAAGTGTCGACTACGAAGCCAGTAGATTCCCGCCGCGAATTTGGGCCACGTTGCTACCATTGTGGAGAACGTGGTCACCTACAGTCAGGCTGCCCGAAAAGGAATAGGCGAGGAATGTCGACTGGGAAGTCGGTATCTCCCCAGCGCGAATTTGGACCACGTTGTTATCAATGTGGAGAACGTGGAAATATACAGTTGAGCTGTCCGAGAAGGAATAGACGAGGCGTGTTGGCTAGGAAGCCGGTAGCTCCTCGCGGCGAATCCGGACCACGTTGTTACCAATGTGGAGAACGTGGACACATACAGTCAAGTTGTCCGGATAGGAATAGGAGGGACAGGGATCCAGCTTCAATAGTAAGGACAATGGGCCCCTTTGGGTCAGTACCACAACGGGTAAATGCTGACGCTGTATCACGAAGACCTTGTGTGGATAACGATGAACATTGCTTAAGACGAGATGACAAGGAATGTGTTCGAATTCGAATGTTAAGAACTGTTACCGGCAGCGATGAGTGGAGTGATGAAATCATGCAGCAAGCGCAACAAGAGGACCCTGACGTGAGACCCATTTTCAATTGGATTAGTACGGGTGCGCCTAAGCCAAGATGGTGTGACGTAGCTCCGATGAGTGCGGTAACAAAAAGTTACTGGGCACAATGGAATAACTTGGTTATGCATAATGGTGTGCTGTGCCGGTTGTGGGAATCAGCAAATGGGAAGGATGTACATTTGCAAGTCGTTGTCCCAAGGAAAAGAGTGAGAGATGTTTTAAGATCCTTTCACAACGGAGCGTCTGGTGGACACCTTGGAGTCAAGAGGACCCTGATGATAATTCGACAACGTTTCTATTGGATGAACTACCGAGAAGATGTAGAAAACTGGTGCAGAAGATGCACTAGGTGCGCATCAGACAAGGGACCGCATACCCGTAGCAGAGAAACACTCACGTTGTGCAACGTGGGAGCGCCATGGAATGGGACGGCGTGCAATCGTGTTCACGAAACCCGATATGGCCGGAAGCCTTACCAAGAGGGTTTTGAGGAAGGTTCGTTGGTGTGGCTACATAACCCTATGCGACGAGTGGGAAAGTCCCCGAAACTGTCCCAGAATTGGGAGGGGCCTTACAAGGTAGTCACCAAAATAAACGACGTCACGTATCGAATCCAGCGGAATCCTCGTAGTCCGAGCAAGATTGTTCATGTTGACCGGCTGGCCAGATAGGAGGGGGCAGTGTTACGCCGGTAGGTTAGGTCAAAAACTTTGAACGTCAATTTCAGTGCTTTAGAGGCGTTTTCAGCAGGCTGAAAAGTCATTTCAGGCCGTTTCAGAAGTTGCTCTATCACATATCTAAAGATCGAAATTTCACCCAAGTTGCCGTCGTTTTCAGGCGCCTGAAACATGTTTTCAGTCCGTTTCAGGGCACCCTCTATCAGATGACGCCATAACCTGAAAACCCGTTTTCAGGCGTTTTCAGGACCCCTTATGGGCCTCTGAAGCACAAATCGTTATATGGCGAAATATCCCGTAGGAGTGACAGAGATAGCACTAGTAGAATGAGATAGCTATACTCGGAACATTCGAGAAAGGAGTGACAGAGAGTGCACCATTAGAGAGAGACATATATAGCCTCGAATGTTCTCGGCCCTCACACTGGACCTTACTAGAATATTCGCGATATGTCTGGACAACGCATCGAGAAAGCGGTTCCGCGGGATATATAAGGCGCCGACGGCCGGCGCGAGTTAATTACATTTTAATTGCGATCGAGTACTAGTACAAGGATAATCGGAGAGAAAGACTCTTGAGTGATTAGTGCGCTTAAGTACAGTTCGTGTGAATAGTGAGTGCATAATTTGTGAAATAGTGTTTGTGTTAATTAGTGGATTTTAAGTACAGTTCGTCTGAATTGTAAGTGCGTAATTTGAGTAATAAAGTGTGTGTTTTCATTTGTGGATTAATTTGTGCTTTTCTATCAAATACGAACCCCACGCTCGTAACAATATTATTAGTGATAATAAGTCCCGTTATTTTCTTGATCTGGTTTGACCAGCGGGTAGGTGATCGCCTACTGGGGTTTTCCCAGCGACTTTCCTTACTACTAATAGTTTAAGCCTTGATACAAAATTTAAAGCTTAAAGAAAAATTTAAAACGGAGCTACCTGGTGGAAGCGGCCGGGAATCGAACCCGGTACCAACAGTTTGTCAAACTAATGGCTTGTCTTCGGGGAATGTGGCCAAAGTAACTTAGGACTCATTGGTCCAATTTTATTTATTTATTTCACAAAAGAAATCTTATCGTACAAAAGGCGGACTTAATGCCATGAAGCATTATGTCAGTCAACCTTAAGACAAAACAGAAAATTCGTATATAATATTCTGGTCAGCCTAGTTTAGTTAAGCACAGATGTGTACATTTTTAAATGTTATTCATGAAAGACCTTTCTAAAAATATATCTTGTTTCAAAAACTAACTTTAAGATTATAATCATTCATATTCTATTAAAAGATCAAAGAAGGAGAAAAATCGTAATGTAAAAAACGTACAATTCTGGACTGATTTAAAAAGGGATTAAAAATATAGAAGCCTTTGACGTTCTCGATGATGCAACAGAAACACTGCTTATGAAAATCATTCAAGGTTTACCTCAAACCTCACAAACTGAATCGTAGCATAAAAAATAACAAACTTTCTAATGTTACAATGGCACTTAACTCATTGTTGACACTGTAGGCGTATCGCCACAAATTTCCACACGGCTTAATATAATTTTCCCCTAAACGTCAGGAGTCATCCATCAAAATCAGGGTTGCACACTCGGGGCACGTTTGGTAATCGATTGACTGATTATGACGGGGTGACAACCCTGGAGATTTTTATATGCGGATAAGGTTAGCCAAGGTTGAAGTTGATACTCAGAGCTATGCTATATATAGCGTACTGAACTGAAGACAATAGAAAACTTTCGCGAAATATACACAAATTCGCTTTCTGAATAACTTTCATCAAGAACGTCATCAGAATCCCTTTTGCATTTAAGTAATAATCAATTATGGGCGTCTATACAACCTCGATATTGGGCTATTTCTATAGATTATTCAGACGCCGTCCGAATATCCGACACCTTAACCTTTCTGAGATTTGCCCAATAAATACTGTTTAGGCTATCTGTTAACGTGATATTCGAGTCACGTAGTTGCGTTAGTCAGCAGGGAGGTGGCGCAAGGAGGCGGTAGAGAGCGTATTTTTATCCGACTTCAAAATAGGAGGTTCTCATTTCGTCAGGATGTTTATTTCCTATGCATATTCCTCAATTTCACAGATGGTTGTACCACTATGTAAAAATTCTGTTTTGTTTGAATAAATTTTAAATGGTTGCGTTGTCATGAGATCGAAATCTAATGATGGAGTCGTGGATAGATCAAGAAAATCTTCAATGATTTTGAAATGGCTATTTTTTTGTGAACAAGTCGTGCCTGCTTTCGGAAAGCATCATTCGATGACGTGAAATGTGTGATGGAAAATACCAAAGGACATCGGAAATATGACAGATTTTTTCTTAAAATGTGATCGTTATTATTTAAAAATATCCTGGTCACGGCACGGCACTACAAAATTGTGAATTCAGTAAAAAAAAAATCTATGCTGAATTTAATATTTGTTTGTAATTTTTATTGGAAAAAAGTAAACCTCAGCAAACGGGACACTAATTTTGATATAGATGGTTGGTGTTTTGACTAATGTTGATTTTTTATTTCTAGTTTAATTAAGCTTGCAAACAATCTCAAATCTCTTATAAAGGTATGTCAATGTCGAAATGTTATATTTAAACGAGCCTTGTGTTAAAGATGATTTTCAAATATCAAGTATTTACGATATCTCGACAACCTTTACAATGTGTTTTAACAAGTAATGTCGGCCTTTGAACTGCCAGATGCCGCTAAAATATCTTCAATAATTGGTTAGTTTTCAAAAACATACAAGTTTCTACCTTGGACCTCCCACTCTTTACCGGTAACCATACGTCTGAATCGATGCGTGCCCGTATATTTATAGCGATATTGCCTTTCCGCTGACGGCAACACGCAGTTTATCCGTCGTGAAACATTGATACACATTCCACCAATTTATATGAAACATTGACACAGCCCGCCAATTTATATGCCTTGAGAAATTGACACTTCGTTTGGAAGTAATGCGGAGTTTCACGTTTTCGTAAAGTTTTGACGGGTGTCGTGTTGAAGGTTGGAGGTACGGGAACGTTGACACGAAATAATTTATTAAGTTTGAGTTATATACTGAGAGATTTAATGCGACCGTATTTAGTAAAATATCCCGTTGCTCCAAACCAATAATATATAACTATAATAATTGAGTGGTTTGGCAGCCAATCGTAAAATTATAAATTCTCATTACAGTGACATGGTTAATTCACTTGGAACTCACGAATTGGCAACTCTGATATATGATAAATAATATAAAGAAAGAAATAAAACTGTTCATACAGTTGACAATGATAAAGCTTTGAAACTGATTTTAATAAGAATCGAAATATACATTTACGGAATAAGTCACAATGGAAATCCCTGTTCGTTCCGGTTCAGTCATCTCTTTCTCGATAATTCAATGTATCGTTCATTATTTCAATTTAATACTTTTTTTTAATTACTACGAATGTTTTCGTTGAGATTCGTATTATATATTGGGACTTAATCGAAAATAGATATTTGTAGCAGAAAAATATTGAAACTACAAAATATGCGATAATATTATTTCATTATCATCATATCAGCTGATAAACGTCACCACTGTTGGACAAAGGCCTCCCCCAAAGTTCTCCACAACGATCGCTGCCCTCGTCAAAATTCTGCCCGCGATCCTAAGGTTGTCGGTCAACCTTGTTGAGGGCCTTCCCACGCTGCGTCTTACGGTCCGCGGTCGCCACTGAAGAACCTTTCCGCACCAACGGCCATCGGTTCTACGAGCAATGTGCCCCGCCCACCGCCACTTAAGTTTGGCGACTGTTTGAGCTATATATATCACCTTGGTTCTTTTGCGCATCTCATCATTTCCGACTCGATCCCGCAAGGATATTAATTACTTAATGTTAAATGAAAAAAAAAATTGTGCGTGGAGGCCCTCCGCGCGGAAGAAGTAAAACTTCGTAATGTGGAAATGAAAACCGTAGGAAGGGGTAGAAATTGTAATTTCAAAAGAGAAAACCTAACAATCAATTGATATTCACAAGAGACGTACCTTGACATAACCTTAAATCCGTCGCATTGTCCGTGGGATTGTTGCGTTGAACGTTTAACGCATCAGTGATTTACTACCCCCGCCACGGTAGCGTTAAACGTTTAACGCAACCTTGTTGCAAGTCGCATTAGAAGTTTCACTTCAAAAAATAGAAAGACCCGCCGCGGGTAAGTTTCCCACAGGGTGGATTGGTGACCTGATAAAGTTATTGAATTCCACCGGAGACGGGCGACGCAGGATTTCAGTATTGGGAGAATCTCTGGGAGAGGCCTAGGTCAAGCAGTGAAAACATTTTGGCTGACATAAGTACATGTGGCTCCTTACCCTTTCAAAAATGCTGATTGTTTTAGTCATTGTTCTCCATGATCAGCATATTATTAGTGTTGGTACTTAGAACAGTTTGAATTTTTCATGGGTAATTTTTGTTTCAAAAACTACTCGGAATTGACAAAATTCCCGCAGAAGATGATTTTTTTAACTTAGTTTCGACTGCACGTAACGAAAGCATGAAATAGCTATGTTACTATCTAGAACTAGGGGAAAAGTATTATTCACTGAAAAAAAAACGTTGAAATTATCAATATGTTTTCCAAAATATGAAAAAAAAAAATACAAGAACTAAGTCGATTTTCCCCTTCTGTGAAGTCCATATTAACCATATCAAACAACATTACACGTTAATTAATGCCAAATTGGCAAAGTTGCCGTATACTCTGACGTCATTCATTACCCATGACATATAATTTGGGGGGTAGTTAAAATAATTGAGGCTTTGCTTCGGGTAATAATTATATGACAATGCTGTACAGTTATAATTATAGTATTGGGGGGAGTTGTGACCCTCTATTATATGTAGACTATAAGGCTGAATATCACTTTATTTGTAACTAGCTGGCATCATCCTACGGGAACACTATTTTCGGATAAAAATTAGCCTAGGTATGTGTTAATCCAGGATGTTAGCTCCCTTCATACCAAAATATATCAAAATTGGTCCAGCCGTTTGAGAGTGAAGAAGTAACAAACATACACAAAAACACTCACAAACTTTCGTCTTTATGATATTAGTGTGACTAGAAAATGCCCGCAAATTCGTTCGCGTAAACCTTCTTTTTACGTCGCAGTCAAGTCAAGTGTCCTATAATGATTTTTAAAGGTCCCACTATCTCTATTATAAAATTTGTTGAAAATCTATTGGATAGCGGAGTTGATTTCGCTTACTTTTTCTTCAGTTGCAAAAGAAAATCGTGCTCAATCTTCTTGAAGTGGGCAAGCCGGTTGGAATCGGGTTGTGTGAACGTCGCGCCACTGTATTGATAATTTTATATATGCTACCTACTATTTATGAAAAAATTAGAATTATTATTTTATGATCAGAGCTTAGTTGTTTTAAATTGGGTCGAGCTTAATAACACGAATAAAAGCATTTTGCTGAAAGTTCAAAAACTCTGACATTCACATGACTCATAACATAACCGGGTACTCGGTTTTTGTTTGTGCACGTCGTCGGCAAAAACGCGCGGAATGTCCCTTTTCATCGCGACAACGCAAACTGGAGTTTTTACTGAATGTCAGATACATGGTTATGGGCTAGAGGAATGTTTTGTACTGATAAAAGGTAACGGGGTATTGTTAGGTTCTATTGCTGTTTTGGACATCATCATAATAATAGAAAGGGAAGGACGGATTGTTCGACAAAAAATAGAGAAGGGCGGTTTTTAAAGTGTTATCTACTTGAACTTTTTTCCGGAATATTGTATTTTCTTTAGTAACATACATACAGTCAGTACAGTCCGGTATTTACCCTTTGCGTGCGGACCCCTAAAATGGTCTAATGTGAAGAACCCTTTTAATAGCAACCAATGAATGCTGCATATAGATCATATTAAACCATTGGTACAAAGATCAATGCATAAAGATAAATTTAAATGCGTAACCTGGCGGAAGAGGCCGGGAATCGAACCCGGTACCTCTGGATTACCGGTCCAGCGTGTTAACCTCTCCACCACCCAAACGCCAGATAACCTTTTGATTTTTTCCTTATGCTTTATGTGTCGATTTCATTGTTTATTTAAACAACTTTACACCTTAGCGACATCTATGTGTATCAATGAGACTTATTGTTTGACGACGCGGTTGGCGCAGTGGTTAAGCGACTGCCTACTGAGCCGACGGTCTTGGGTTCGAATCCCGGCAAGGACACAAATATTTGTGTGATGAACTCGAATATTTTGTGCCTCGGTCATGGATGTTATTTGTATATATCTATATAAGTATGTTTATCGTCGTTTAGTGTCCATATCACAAGCCTACTAGAGCTTACAGTGGGACTAGATTGTTTTGTGTGAGGAGGTCCGATATGTATTTATTTATTTATCTGGGTGGATCAACTTTTTCTTGTTGTTATTCTGTCCCGTCACCCAGGAGACAATGGTGATTAAGCTTCTTAGAAAACTGTTGATAATTTATGATAATGGTATTCTCAAGAGATATTCTAAATAAGAATGGGCTTATAACTGCTGCAATTACAACATTTTTGTTGAATATTGCCGCCGAAATCGTAGTTTTAAAAAGTAACCCAGGGGCATCACCATGGCAACAAGCAACAGAAAAAAGTTCATTGACCCATTTATTTATTGTTGTCTTTGTCTACAGACGCCCCCTCAGCGCCCATGATCACGGGGTACATCCCTGGCACGACGCTGTCCGCTGGCACGGTTCAGAAGCTGTCTTGCATCTCAACTGGTGGGAATCCCCTGGCCACTCTGACCTGGTTCAAGAACGACAAGAAGGTAGACATTTAATTATTTTTATAAAAGCAGTAACGTCTACTAACGTATACCAAATATTTACAATGAAGCGAAAAATTAAAAAATTGAACGGTTCAGGCAGGGTTCGAACCTGCGTCTCCGACGGCTTTCCGGGCCAACACGGGCGTTCTACCTATTGGACCACCGAACCTGATGCGAGAGCTATTGAATTATTCAACTAGTTGCTTCTGCATGCCTTAGGGTGGTATCCTAGCGCCATCTACCTCTTCTATCTCATCTATCAATTTTTTCGCTTCATTGTAAACATTAGGTAATCCTTTAATTTGTACAAGGTTTTATTTACGTGTTTTAATGGAATCTTTTTATCGATTGAGAAAAGCGCCATCTCTCTCGCGATCCTCACACTTGCTGAAAGCAATGTGGACTGGGGATCGTGCGCGTACAGCACATCCTCGGATAATGCGTATAAGCTTTTTAAACATATACGACGCAGAGGGCGCTCCAGTAGCGTAGAATAATGGAGTCAAAGATTTGGTGTTATTTACGTAACGATGTGATAGCTCGGTTGGAACAGCACTACACGGAAACGTAGGGTTGTAGGTTCGAGTTCTGCTGGCATTGCAGTGAATCACATTACATTTTCTTTCCTAATTTGCCTTTTTCTATATTGGAAAAATAAAAATGTGGTATGATTATCACTGGGAGCGGTTTAATGCAGATTTTCGTAATAACACTCCAGTCTGGTTAAAGTGTCTAAAAGACAGTTAAAACTTTTGGGAATGTCACTTAACGAACTGTTTGGGGGCACAATAAGAGAATTCCAGTTAATATCCTAAAGTCTTAAAATTGCATATGTAGTGGTAACTTTTTTACCGAACCTACTTTTTTGCCAAACTTATTGGTAGTGGGCGGGGCATATTGCTCGTAGGACCGATGACCGTTGGGGCAGAAAGGATCTTGAGTGGCGACTTCGGACCGGAAGACGCAGCGTGGGAAGACCCCCAACAACAGCTAGCGACAGCTAGGTCAGCTGTCTAACTTGTTGGGGGTCTTCCCAAGGGTTAGGATCGCGGACAGTAATTAGATGAGGGCGGTGCAAGACCGATCGAATTGGAGAACTTTGGGGGCGGCCTTTGTCCAGAAGTCGACTCTATCGGCTGATATGATGATAATGATGAACTTTTTTACCCGAATATCAAACGCAAAAACATCACAAAGGATACAAACATCTGCCTAAGTACATTACATAACCAAATTAGTTGTAACTTTATATACTTTAATATCAATCCACTTAAATAATAAAAGTGATCGTTCTCACTAAAATATGAAAGAAAACTTGCTATCTCAATTCTCACAATGTAACAGTTAATTTAATGATCAGTACCTTGAGTTCAACAAAACGGCTGAAAACAACTGGTTGTAGTCACTATATTACGTATACTGTTGATTTTTATGGTTCCGTACCCAAAGGGTAAAAACGGGACCCTATTACTGAGACTTCGCTGTCCATCCGTCCGTCCGTCCCTCCGTCCGTCCGTCTGTCATCAGGCTGTATCTCAAGAACGGTGATAGCTAGACAGTTGAAATTTTCACAGATGATGTATTTCTATTGCCGCTATAACAACAAATACTAAAAATAAAATTAAAATTAATATTTAAGGGGGGCTCCCATACAACAAACTTACAGATAATGGTACGGAACCTTTCGTGCGCGAATCCTACTCGCACTGGCCGGAATTTATTATCATCATCATTATCATATCAGCCGATAGAGGTCCACTGCTAGACGAAGGCCTTCCTCAAAGTTCTTCACAACAATCGGTCGTGCGCCACCCTCATCCAATTGCTAAAAGCAATCCTAACCAGGTCGTCAGTCCACCTTGTTAGGGGCCTTCCCCCAACCCAGGTGGTTTTTGGCCATCCAAAAAAAATGCTTATCTCAGCGGACTAAATCACTATCACTACATAGTATTAAAACGAAGTCGCTTCCTGGTGTCTGTCTGTCTGTCTGTCCCTATGTATGCTTACGTAGCGGATTTTGATGCGGTTTTTTTTATAGATTGAGTGATTCAAGAAGAAGGTTTATATGTATAATTTAATTTAATTCTTGAGATACAGCCTGGTGATAGACGGACGGACGGACGGACGGACGGACGGACGGACGGACGGAGGGACGGACGTACAGCGAAGTCTCAGTAATAGGGTCCCGTTTTTACCCTTTGGGTACGGAACCCTAAAAATGCTGTGCTTTTAAAAGATAATCTGTTGCTGACGATACTTATATTGTGTACTCTCGCCTCCCATTCCCGTCCTTGAAGAGACATTAGCACTTATCTAACGACATTGCGATATAACAACATTTTATCTTTATTCGTCCTATTTCCCGTCACGGGAGTGGGAGTATCTTCGTCACACGTCCTATTACAAACACTTTGTGTAAATGTGAAATTATTTCACTAGTAGAGAAACGAAGTGAACCTAATTTTAATATTTAAGAGCAAGTGTTTGTGTGATGAATATTTCTCCGATTTAGACGTGCATTTGATTTATTACCACTTTTGAATTAAAGGTATTACTGATGAACCGATGACCGATGAGATTCGACAGTCCTCTAACTGGAAACTCTAGCGTGGAAAAATCTTGGACACACGGACCAAAAATCTGGTTAAGGTCATCGGTAGTCGACTCTTGCAAAAGGCCTCGGGAACACGACGATTTCCATAACCAACGCTTTGAAGCTCATTGCAAGCTTAAGATTTCAAGCTTATTGAAATATCTATGCTCAGGGCATTTTGCTCACACTCGCATTTTGTCAAAACGTGACGGATGCTTTGTCACTAAATCACGCGATAAAAGCAACCATTATAGGTCCGCCGGACATAATAGAGGTGAAATGATGATAATGAAAAAGAATTGAACCATATTTTACTAATTTACTCTTTTTCCATCAACAGATTCACTCAGTAACCCGCACCGCTGACAAGTCTGTGTCCGCTGAGATCTCCATCTTGGCAAACGTTACTGATAACCAGGCTCAGTACCGCTGTGAGGCTACCAACAGCGCTACTGAGATACCGCTGTTTGAGACTGTCACTTTGAACGTGCACTGTGAGTATCATATCACTTCACTGCGTCTTATCTCACACTTTACATCACTTCTCTTCATTTTAATCGACTTCGATTTATTCCACATCGGTTCACTTCACTTTTATATATCCTTAGTTTTAATTTATGTTTATTTTTTTAGTTTTAAATTTTAAATACCTAGTATTCATTAGTTTTAATCTAATGTCATCACAGGATATAACGTACCTTAATAAAATTATTTCTTCACTTTATTTCGCATCACTTGCCGTTATGCCAAATCACTTCACTTCTCTTTAAACATGTGGTTTATAGTGTTGTTTTAACAAATTTTTATATAATATTTTGCTCACTTACTGTTAAGACCACTTGTATAGTAATTATTATGAATATTATAAACATTTACACAACAGCTAAAAAATATTTAACGTGAAAATTCCCAGACGACAAAATAATTCCAGTACAAATTCAAACTTAAAGCTAAAACACAAATTTCAGCATTAATTACATTCGTAGTTGGGGCTCAGTTCGGCTTTTGTTTTGTCTTTATTTCGCTTTTGACTTTTGTTTCTACCTATCTAGACGTTTATTTTGTTTAAAATCGTGGAGATATTGTTTTAATTATAATTGCCTAGGACATTTCAAGTACAAGTAGTTTACGAAACAATATAATAGTTTAACCGATAATCATGTACCGTAAGGTCGGGTTACTTTAGCCCTGGGGGGTAACATTGCCCACCCATTAAAACCAACTTGATTCAAAAGTAAATTCTGGATAACTATATCTTATGACATATCCACGTTTGAGTGATCGCTGGAGCAGTTTTTAAAAGTTTTTATAGTAATTGAAATGGGTGGACAATGTTAGGTACCCCCAGGGTTAAAGTAACCCGACCTTACGGTAATTAATTTACGCATCAGTAACATTTTATTCCTTCAAATTATTTCGCCTTAAAATCACCGTGGGCGTATTTATTATTCGTATTATTATAGTGTAATATTACATTCTACGTGGAATTATAACAGAGGTCTAAATGGCATTTTAAAATCTTTACAATCATAAGTACTTATACCCGCAGAAATCTATTTAACATAGAACACTAACTAGCGAGTGCCAGACATATTAAAATACTACACAACGGGTTGACTCACGTCGTATGGCAAAGGCTAGACGTACAATAAATCTAGATTTTCGTGACAAATATTGTCATCCATCAATATAGCAGAATATTAGATAAATTATCTGACTTCACCTATAAGTCGAATATCACTCGACGCATTTCGAATCGGTTCGCGATTCATCTTCATCAGTCGCGAATGTGGTCAATTAGAAAAAAATTTAAACTCCTTAATTTTTAGAAATTATCAGAATTACCTTACCTTTACTTATCGTATTTACCTTACCTTATATCGCAGAGGAACTGTCATAGACCAGAGATGATTTGATGACGCCATTAATGATCCTGCACCGACTGCTAGTTTCTGTTTGGACCTATGGTTGACTGGTAAAGAATGCCTTATGGCATTAAGTCCGCCTTTTGTACTTTTACTTTTGTATTTTGTGCAATAACTTTAAAATTAATACATTCCCACCCGACCTGGGATTTGGCTAATAGTTCGAGTATCATTATGGTTGTTTAGTCTCGCGTTAAACACTTTACTTTTCACTTTGAATGCGAGGAAAATAAACGACGTTCTATAAATAAATGATTGACTATTTATTCAACAGTATTGATTTGTATTTTATTCAACAGTCGCCCCAGAAACAGTGAAAGTGACGACCGAACCCGCCGAACTGAAGCCTGGGATCGAAGCCACACTGTTCTGCAAGTCAGCCGCCAGCAATCCACCGGCGACGCTGTCCTGGTGGCGTGACGGGATCCCTGTTCAAGGTAAGTGGATTCGTGCCAGAATTTACCGATATATGTCACTGAATGTATAAATAAATATAAGACAACCTAAACTCACACAAATCAACCTAGTCCCAAATTAAGCTCCAGAAGAATTGTATTATGAAAACTAGACGACGATATACATACTTATATAGATAAATAAATACTTAAATACTCAATGTTCCAGTACATCCATGACCTGGGCTCAAATATTCGTGTTCCCAAAAATCCCACTTATACCCAAGGGTGACGTGAAAATCATTAAAGATAGAACTCATCCCATTACAATTGTAAGGTAGACCAACAATTGTAAGGTTAACTGTACCGAAATGAAGTTTTTTAACGACTCATAAAGATGATATCAACTGTGTCAAAATCGTTTACCGAATAGTAAAAATTTTACGACCATAACCGAGCTGTGGAATGAGAACTACAGTTAATATTAATGTTTACGTTTTACTTTGAGCTTTTATTGCGGTGGGAGCAAAATCTAAATAAAAAGTGATAGAAACAGCTCCAAAGGTCAAATGAAATTAAACCTATATTTTACATAGAAAGTGAGTCTCAGACATATTAAACTGTATAATGAAACGGGTTTACGAGTACGTAGCATAACATAAGTTGAACGTCGCTCGACATGATTCGAATCGGTACGCGATTCATCATCAGGAGTCGCGACTTCGCGACGTGAGTTGACCCGTTTGATATGCATTTGAAAGGTATATTGATGATTTTTGGCTTTTTGTGTTTTTGGGGTCAAGTTTTGATCAACTCAAGAATTTCCTGTAATAATTATGTCGCTTAGCTGACAGTTTTCGTGTTTTATAATCATCATTATATCAGCCGATAGACGTCTACTGCAAAAGCCTCCCGCAGAGTTCTCTACAGCATTTAGTCGAGCGCCGCCCTCGTCCAATTGCTTCCACAATCCTCACCAGGTCTTCGGTTCACCTTGGCCTTCCCACGCTGCGTCTGGTTCGCGATCGCCGCTCAAGAACCTTTCTGCCTCGGCATCGGTGCTAATACTAGTATTTAATCAAGCTATTGTTCCAGGACTACCAATGAAAACGAACCAAGGTCTCTACGGTGGCACGCTATCGACCATGGAGCTGAAACTGAATATCACAAAAGATATGAATGGAGCTGTCTACACCTGTCAAGCGATGAACGAAGCGTTACAGAGAAGCGTCCATGATGCTACTGCGTTAAAAGTTCTATGTAAGTATCAGTTAATTATAAATATTGACACAAAGGTAAATTATGAAAGAAGAATCCACTGCAATGTAGGCAGGACTCGAACCTGTGACCGTTTCCGTTTCCTCTCACATCATTACGTCAATCACACCAAATCTTTTATTCCATAATTCTACGCTACTGGAGCGCCCTCTGCATCGTGTGTGTTTAAAATGCTTATGGGCATTAGCCCCCCCTAGGATGTGCGTTTACACACACAATCCCCAGCCCCCATTGCTTTACAGCAAGTGCAAGGAGCGCCAGAAAGATGGCGCTTTTCTCGATTTTTTAAGATTTAAAACAAGATATGAAATTCATACATTTAATAAGATTCTATTGGTTGGTTGGAAAAATTGTTTTTATAGGGAGCACAAAAGATGCTAACGCGATTCAAATTCTTTATGGTGACATTGACGTTGGTCCCATTTTTGGGTAAGTGCCATAGTTATGGCACTTACCCAAAAATGTTTCGGTTAGCACTTACTTTGGTAGGCACCATTAACAAATTTTAAGATTGCACGGAATCCTAATCTTGAATAATGGATTATATAGAATCTTTGATAAATATCAGTTTAGTGTTAATCTTTTTTGGTAACTGTTAGGCTGTTGTTGTTGAAATTTTTGTTCTTCGATGATTTATTAACTTTCAATTTAGCTCCATTAATCGGAGCGAGGACGTGCGGAATAGACCGATCACCTGAGTTGAAATCTGTATCTCAGCTCCGCTTCAATTTTGTAATTGGTTGATTCCGATCCGCTCCGCTCCGCTTTAGTGGAGACGGACCCTAAAGATCACCAGGCTTCTCGGTTTAATGTCACTTCGGTGGTACGGAGTTTACTCAATCATTTATTTATTTGTAAGACATAGGTACAAAGGTGTTACATTAATAAATAATATTATCACTATGCTTCGCCATATGGCATACAAATTAGAAATAGGTTTATATTATATCCCTTTAATTAGATTAAATAAAATAAAAAGGCATGTATTGCATGTAGTTCTCACACGACATAATGTCAACAATTATTATTATTCAGGTAGGTCATTATTTATTACTTCACTAAAAACTATTTTTGTCATAAAATATTCTTTATTCGCTTTCTGAACCGTGAAACCGTACAATATATTTTTAAATTGCCTTAAGTCATCTTTATCCAATACGTTTGCAGGCAAACTATTGTAAATTTTGGGTGCCATACCCAATACACTTTTCGCTTACAATGCGGTTTTTAGATGGTCTAGTATTTATTTTGCCTCTTTGACGTACACTATTAAAACTAGGGAATTGATTAAAGTTAACTCTTACATACAATGCGCTTTCATAAATGTATAAGCATGGTAGGATCAATATTTTTAGTTTTATAAACAAGAGTTTACACGATTCCAATGCTCTTATACCACATACGGCCCCCTTAATGCCATTTCTTTTTCGACAGACGTCAGATCATTGAAAAGTTTTGCAGTATCCGAAACAACCAACTACTGCTGTATTTAAAATATTTTTTGTTTTTACGCAGACGCGCCAATCTTTGACGAGAACACTCCTCCCACCACGGTCGGTGTGGAGAACGAAGCTCTCATCATCATGCTCAGGGCAGACGGGAACCCTGGCAGCATCACCTACACATGGACGAAGGATGGCCAGCCTATTACGCAGTCGTCGTATAGCAGTTCCAGTTAGTTTCTACTTAGTTCCTAATTAGAATAATCGAAAATATAGACATAGTTATTCGGCTAGAAAACGGGATCATAGTCGAATTTAGCAGTGTGTGTCCACGGTCATATTTAGGGCTAGATTCAACTTTTCCTGCTTTTTGGCCGAAATATTAATAACTATTAACTTTAAGTTGTTTATTTCACTTAATGTGGAACGAATGGCGGTAATTATGTCCGTGATAGTCATTATATCACTCAAATGTAAATGGTTGTTTAATGAAACCCCTAAAGATTAAACATCTTTTGTGCCTTGCTGTATTTATAAAAGACAAATTCATTGCTATGATACTGAAGATCCTTGCAATTTGAACTTGAAATTCTATTTTATTACGATCACAATAATTTTAGCCCATGTTACTAAATTATAGGTTAACGTGGGCAGATTTTCCGTTTGGAGTGTATCCATTGTCCAAATGTCTATGCCACTAAAATTTCGTGTCTTCCAACAGACGATCGCATCGTATCCGAAGGCAGCATGCTCAACATCACCCGCCTGACCCGCAACGACGCCGGAGTGTACACCTGCGAAGCGGTCAACTCTCAAGGCGCTGCCACAGCCAATATCAGCGTTTCTGTACATTGTAAGTCTTAATTTCTTCCTTAGTCTTCTTTCTGCCTCACTTCTCAATCTTTACCCGATTCAACTTATTTCTACTCTCGCGTTACCATTCACTCAGTTTCTGGCACTTTCATGGATAGCACGTCGAGAGATGTAGGTAATTTAGGTTCCTCGTAATGCTGTCCTAGTGCGTGGACCGCGATTTTTATCTTCTCTAACTTGGCCCTCCGAGCACTCTTGGCACTTGGTCTACAGACCGAAATATGTCAGTGTTTATATGAAGGCCTTGGACCGTTTTGGCTAGAAACGAGTTTATGTCCGTGTAGCAGCATGCAATCTTCAAAATTTTCCTAAATCCATTAACGTGTTAGATGCGAATGATATGAAATGTTTCGCTGCAGTTTACAAGAATGTTGATCCAGCCACCACAATTTTGCTAATCTTTAATAAAGAATTTGGCATAATTTTGTCTGCTTTACTTTTTTTCTTGATTTATCAATATAGAAACACTAAACTTATAACTCTTAAACTGGACGAAATGCACGATGGTAAGTAGTAACTGACGAATGATCTTAAAAATATCATATTCTCCTCATCCCTTTTGCTTTTTCCCTACAATTTAAAGACCAGAAGAAATTTTGAATCGCATTCACAACCAACAGCAACAAGATAAAACTCAACTTCAGTGGGATGTTTGCGATACATGTCATGTGTCTTGTTTCCGGTCTATTTGGACGTTTATTGGAAGTTTTCTGTGACAAGTATTAAATAATACAATGATTTAGGAAAGTTGGAAAAGTTAAATTTGATATCTGTATAATTATCACGTTGTATAGATTTGATAACTTGGACCCAATGATGCACCTTTTGTGTTTAAATTTATATAAAATTATGACGTTAATTTTATCGTTTCAGAATATAATTATGGTTATATTATATATATTTTTTATTACAGATTCTGCTAGCGTAGTCACTGTCAGTCAAAATGGCATAGCCAATTCTGGTGAAGATGCAACACTCGCTTGTACTGCTACCGGTAAGTGACCAAACTAACAACTGAATCCAAAATAATCCTTACTTATATGAATGCTACTTGAAAGTTAGTTAGTTTGTCTTTTTTCCACGCTTCAACGCAGCAATTGATTGACGGGATATTTTAATAAAGGCTAGAGACTTTGAGAGAAAGGGATAAAAATACTAGGCTAGGTGGACGAAGCCGCGGGGAAAGACTATATTTAATAAAATAATTAGTTAACCAGACAAGTTCCAAAAGTAAAATATAACATCATGTCTCAGAATCGTTTTTTTTTTAACTAAAACTAAATTTTGTTCACAGGTAATCCTCTAACAGCCGATGATATACGATGGGAACGAAAAGGATACAACTTCAAAACTAGAACTTCGAAAACGTTTGATACCAAAAACCTAACAAGTTATTTAGTAATAAACCAAGCTACAAAAGAAGATGTAGGCACCTTTGAATGCATTGTAAATAATGGTATAGGCGATAGAGAGAGCAAACAAGAAGTTATGTTAGTAGTTAAGACTCAACCGACGATGGATACGGCACCTAATTTAAGCAAATCCGCGACTAATATAGGGCAAGTTGGAAGACTAATTTGCAAGTAAGTGGAACTCGAAACTGATAGCTGACTTGTAGACGATATAATTAATAAACCACCGTAATTAAGATCATAAATGACAATGCCTCCATTGCACTGTAATCTAAATCCTACGCTGTAATTTATCTTGTATAGTTAATTTGAGATGAGTAATGTAATTTGAGAGCCGTCGAAGTAATTGCGTGCAATTAACGTTATATTCATAAAATTTCCCAGAAAATTTAGCCATAATTACTTTTGTCTCAATATTATTTATTCAAGTATAAGTTTATTTAATTTAAGTAGGTCCTTGATAAAATATAAGTTTTAACCACATATTACAATGTATTAATAGCTTTGTTACCAGTATTGAAGTAGTTACACTTGTAATAACTAAAAGTACATTATTTTCATTTGTAATATTTAATATTTGTATCGAAAATGCTTCAATCTATTAATATCTGTCTACAATGTATGTTTTAAATATAAATGATTGAAATAAAGCTAAGTTTATCATCAAAATCTTCCAGATGTAAATCCGCACCAGCCCCAAGCTTTACATGGTCCAAAAATGGGGCAAAGTTACCAGTAAACACTTCAACCAAATACTACGCAGAATACCACAAGGTGGACCCGGTGACCTACATGTCCATTCTGTTGATCAACGATGTTTCTTCATCTGATTATGGGTCTTACGTTTGTGATGCTAGGAATGAACTGGGTTTCGACACGGCTAAAGTAAAGTTGGATATCACTAGTGCACCAGGTGAGATACAAATACTAAAACTACCGTGAGTCTCAGACATTAAAATGGGTACACTACAAAACTCCGACATTTTATTTGTCCGAATGCATCATTATTCCGAAAACCATGTTCTGGCGTTTTTTTTTTTTTTGGGATAACAGGTAACCCTAACCTAATTAGATTGTGTCACATACCATCCACAGCAAAATATCATCGCTTGGCGTGATAGCGCTTGCGGTATTATGAAAATTTGGAATTATGATGGATTCGGATAATTGAAACTTCGGAATTATTGGGTGTTCCGCATTAAAATACCTGCGAAATGGGTTTACTCACGTCGCAGAAGTCAAATATAACTCGACATGTTTAGAACTAAGCTCGGTTGGTCGCTGCCACGACTGATCGGCTCTCCTGATTATAAACGCGAACCGATTCGAAATATGTCGAGCGATATTCGATTTCTACGACGTGACTAAACCCGTTTCATCAGTATTTTAAACAAATAATTAGATTATTTTTGGGTATTTTTTATATTAGGGGTAAGTGCTGTACCTGTGAACGGTGGTGGAAGTGTCCACAGGTTCAGCACTTGCCCCTATAGTTGGGTTGAATGGAATGGATAGAATGATCAGTGATTTATTCATTTATGATTGTAGTCTGAAGAATAGTTGGCTTCATTGTTGGAGTTCGTTTTAAAATCGAATTAATGACGTTTTTAAACAATATCTCAATTAAATGATATATCTATACGTACTCAAAAATTTTGCACATTGATTTTAGTAAACAATCATGGAGTTCAAGTTTTGTAAAATGATTTATTTACTGAGTTTTATAAAGTGTAATATATTTTCAGATCAAGTGATGTCAATATCAGTGACCAACGTAACTTATAACTCCGTGACCTTGGAATGGGCACCAGGGTTCGACGGGGGCCTGATGTCGTGGTTTAGGATTAGATATCGGTAAGTGTATCATTTAAAAAATATACATTATTTTCTATAGTTGCTTTTTCTGTTTTTGAATACTCTTATAAGGTTAAAACAAACCACATTTTATATAAATAATATAAAATATATTAGCAGAGAAACACAAGTGGTAAGGGATTTTACAATTCTATATAAAAAATGTACAAATCAGTCGAACTTTCACCTCGGCCGTCGTTTTGTCGTCCTTACCGTAGCCAACTATGCAGTTCCATAAATTGTCATGAATTAACGCATTCTTCATCACAAATTTCCACTCGACGTAATTTTCACGTCCGCGTAACTTTTCATGTGAATAATTAGTATGCGTAGATTCCGAAATATTTACAACAACGTTTCTACAATATACGCTGAGCACATAACCTCTTATAAGGTTAAAACAAACCACATTTTATATAAATAATATAAAATATATTAGCAGAGAAACACAAGTGACAAGGGCTTTTACAATTCTATATAAAACAAGTACAAATCATATCTGACATTAGTCAGTTGGAGTCGGCCAGGATTACATGAGAGTAAAACCTCTAACAAATACACTTCCTGCTTTCATCCAGGGTGTTTACTCCGATGTTCGAAATTCGTCGTATCGTGCCATCCCGCTCAATCAAATATTGTTTTACGCGAGATCGAGAGGGATTCCAAGTAGCAAAACAAGTTTCAGAAGCGCTCATACAGCCTTTATACTGCTAATTTAAGCTAAATAAAGGCTTTGCGGTTTGCTACTTCGGAGTAGCCCTTTAAGGCTGTAATTTTTTAAATGTATACGTAACCGAACAATAAAATCCATTTATGGGAATGAGGTTTCATTCAATCTTAGTTGATCACCTAACATACTATCATCATTGGATCTTAACCATCTTGGCTAAAAGACTAGTCTAAGAATTTGTTCTTAGACTAGTCTTCGGAAATCTTCGGAAACAATTTGGGGTTTTCGAAGATTTCCGATGACCGTTCTTGAGTTTTTAGCTTCATCCTGTTATCCTTAAAAAAGGTATATGAATTTATTTCTTATTTACAGCAAACCATATGAAGAAACATACAGGTACGAAGATGTGACACCCAGAAATGCAACCTCATTCACTATAAGTGGATTGGAAAAGAATACAGACTATGTCTTCTCAGTGATGGCGATTAACAGAATGGGACAGAGCAAATATCGGCCCGACGACACCAAAGCAACAACACTAAGTAAGTATATTTGTATTTTAAAATTATCGTGAGACACCTTTAATAAATATAACAACGGTTTAAAATTGTCAGGAATGGCCCGACATGTTTCGAATTCATATGGAGCTTATACATCATCAGGGGCAGCTATCCGTGCTGCTACGCGACTCGCGGCCCACTCCGATCATTAGTTGGATTCGTTAGTGGGCCGCGAGTCGCGTAGCAGCACGGATAGCTGCCTCTGATGAACAGCCCCATATGAGTTCGAAACATGTCGGGCCGTTCCTGACAATTTGACGTGAGTTTAAACCGTTTTTATTATTAACTAGCTGTGCCCCGCGGTGTTACCCGCTCATCCCACGGGAACACTAAATTTATTCGGGATGAAAAGTATCCTATGTCCTTCCCCGGGACTTAAACTATCTATATACCAAATTTCATCTAAATCGGTTCAGCGGTTTTAGCGTGAAGAGGTAACAGACAGACAGACAGACAGACACACTTTCGCATTTATAATATTAGTATGGAAGTATGGATATGGATTGTAATTAAGGCGAAAATAGGCGCATTGTAAGACGTTGAGTTACGGAAAACTAGCCCGCGATAACCTATAGCCTAGGCCAAAATATATTGCAGTTAAACTATCCCACTGGTCATTGCAGGTCATTTCGACTTTTGTATAATTAGATTCGCACAACGTGAGGTAGTATGTTTGTTTTTAACGCTATTAGTTAGGTATTCACGCAA